>OY992518.1:15895545-17382650 GCA_963921215.1 Scoparia ambigualis
TAAACTAAAACAATTATAAATGCCTATTTCTTAACAACTCAATTTGAAATAAATTAGGCTCAAGGGTGCTATTTGAACATTGAATATGTTTATGTTATTGAAATAGCACAAAAAAGCACTATAAATAATATGAATATGCGTAATAGATATCAAATCATCAGCCTATAAACGTCCCACTGCTGGGCACAAGGCTTTCCACGTGCACAACATCACATGGGGAGGATAATATTGGTAATAGATATACTTAAACAAGTATTTTACAATAGCCATAAAATGTTTTGGGAACATGAAAGATCTGGGTAGTTGTTTAGTTAGATCATAGATCTGTCTAGATTAAATTAGATATATAAATTGTACGACAGAGGCAAACTTTTATGGGTGGACTATTGCAAATTTTTGGGTTGTTGTGAAACACGGCTTTATTTTACTACTAAAAATGTGTAGAAAATGCCGCCATGCTGCTTTATAACGTTGATATTTGACAATACGACTTTCCAACAGCTATACATGTACCAGTTGTTCAGAAGCCTCGCGTACATCCACTCGCTGGGCATCTGTCACAGGGACATAAAGCCTCAGAACTTACTCTTGGACCCGAAGACCGGTGTGCTCAAGCTCTGCGACTTCGGATCCGCCAAGCATTTAGTGCGCGGAGAGCCGAATGTCTCCTACATATGCTCGCGGTACTATCGCGCGCCGGAACTCATTTTCGGCGCCATAGATTATACTACTAAAATTGGTAAGTTTTTTTTCGTTAATTGTTTATTTATTACGTACAGTCGCCAACAGATCAACCTATCCTTTAAACTGTAGAATTTCTCCAATCAGTATTGATCCTTATACCCCTGATGATACAGTTCAAAATGTATTGAAGAAATTTGACAGTTAGTAGTAGGTAGAAGCACAGAATAACTGGTTAAAGTGTTAGCGTCTGTACTGTACATATAGTAACAACAAATAAAGACAATGACTAAGTTTTAACTGATAGTTAAGTATGTTGACTGTTTTATCTTAACATCTGTTGGATGCATGCAAGATTTTTTTTTTATCACGTTATTGATGCTGTTAATGATTAGTTTGTGCTAGGTTGTTGTTATGGCAATGACAGCCGATAGTATATATATTTTTAATTTTCTAATAACATATTTTTGTTAGACTATTCGGCATCTTTGGTAGTCGGCGACTAGTCACCGACTGTTCGCCAAATTATGCCGATTATAATTGGCACTAGATAAATGTAATAAAGCAAAAAAATTACGCATGTTTTATAATTTACTATTAGAATATCTAACTAATAAATAAGATATTCGCATTTGAATATTCCCTCGTGACTTTTCTCATGTATGTGTTGTTTAGACTTGAAAACTTTACATTATTCAAGGTTGTTGTGATGTTGCTTACACAAAAGGTGGAATGTGTTACTGCTGTCTTCAGATAAGTTATATAAGCGGTGTTCTTTATTGTCACTATTGGTATTATTATGCAGTATTGTTCTATAAATGTTTCAAACCAAATTATTAATAAGTTTATATAAAAGGTATTAGAGAATCGGGTTATGCATTGTGATCTGTACCACCCTTTTATTATACACTCTAGTTGTTAGGTTATATCATCATTAGTGCCCTAATAAATATTACAATACTTCGTTTGTAAGAGGTTTCTAAAATTTAGTTAGCTTAGGGCCAAATTCATTAAAGTACATGTTTTATTCACTCACAATTCTTTGTGCACAATGTGCACATATCTATTCCTAGTCTGATTTTTACTGATTCTTGAGATAAAGACCCCATCGTTAGTGGTTTTCTCGTAAATCTCTATCAAGAAACAGTAAAAGTCCGAGTGACATTAGCCACTATTCATTTATAATTAAGTAAGTAAGTAAGTTTTATTGTGTAAGGAATAAGGTACAGTAAAAGCATTCATTCTTTATTGAATTTGGTACCTAGTAGGTATAGTTTGACATACAACATGAAAAGAAATGACAGGCCGTTATGAATAGCAACCTGTATGTATAATTAATATTGCGTAAGTACATAAATGCATTTATTCACAGACGTATGGAGCGCGGGATGCGTCGTGGCAGAGTTGTTACTGGGGCAACCGATTTTTCCTGGCGATTCGGGCGTTGATCAACTCGTTGAAATCATAAAGGTATGTATAATACATAACAAAACACATGACGAAAGTTAAATAGTTAAGAAAACCTGGTAACTTTCCACTAAATGGTTAAAAGGCTCCTGTATCGATATCAACATACTGAACGCCAATTATAATTAACAAAATTGCTTATAGCATACCGTGATTTATTATAATGCTATTCAATTCACTGATGGATTCTCTTTGCTCATGTCCTAGACTATTACAGAGGCGACAACAATTACATTTACCTAATTTATGAGTAAAATTTCAGCTTCTAATTGAATATTTTTTATCCTACTAACCGTAACGCGTAGCGGTGAAAGAATACTACCACCCCCTCTCTTCCCTTGGGTGTCGTAAAAGGCGACTAACGGACTAAAGATTGCACATAATTGCGCATAGAGCGGCGATAGGCTCACTGAGCACATGTGCAGTGGCTATTTGGTGAAAAGTAGACTATGGCAGAGGACTGCTTTTGCGGTCCTCATTGCCTAGTCTCTGACTAACCCTTCGGGAATAATAGTCGTGATTATATGTTTATAATATGTACTAATGTTAATTATATTTTTTTTTTGTTATATTACAGGTCCTAGGTACACCTACACGAGAACAAATTCGAGAGATGAATCCGAACTATACAGAATTCAAGTTTCCACAAATCAAGAGTCACCCATGGGCTAAGGTAGAGTATCTTTTTTACTTAACCATTCTTTACAATAATAGGTTGTGTAATAAAACCTTAATGTTGCTCTATCTATGCCGTATGATATCAATAAATCTTTTTATCGTAATTGCTCTAAATTTTCTAAGTCGTACTCATCTAAATGCCAGTGGTCTTAAGAGGGTTTACGCATTTCGGTTTCCCATACAAACTTCCAAGTCGATATTTTTAAAAACCATTAAGCCAATTTTGATGAAACTTTGCATGCCTAAATAAAACACAGGGATCTAAATAGTTTGTTGAAAACATTTTTAAAAAAGGTTTATTTAGCTGAGTTATTGCGATTTAAACTCCACCATAGAAAATTTAAAATCGCAATAACTCACTTAAATAAACGTTTTTTTTTAAATATTTTCAACAAACTATTTAGATCCCTGAATTTTACTTTAGCATGCAAAGTTTCATTAATGTTGGCTTATTGGTTTGTCAAAATTTCGACTTGGAAGTTTGTATGGGAAACCGAAATGCGTAAACCCTCCTATACAGTGTACAAAAATCGTCATTATGTTGTTGGTACAGTTTTGTTTCGTGACGATATTAACCACAGTAATTAATTATGACACATACTTAGAGGTAGTAGTAAATATATCGTCATGTGTCATTATTAGATTAATTCCCATGTTGTGTTGTAAGTCATCTGCTTGAGGAAATGTTTTCTTATTGTTAATTAATTAGTAAAACATCTGTTTGTTTGTCATTAATTAAATTTAAGACATTCAATAACATAAGACTTAAATGGTTATAGGTAAAATTTAACTCATTAACGGGTACAGTATTTTGAATATTTAATTGGTTTGCACCTCAATTTTAGGGAATAATAATAATAGTATCCATTAAAAAGTTGTAAAGGCGGGTCTCCTGCGATACTGTTTTGTGTTTTCTAACACCTAACATGAACATCTAACAAAATATGTCAAAATATGTAGGTAGGCCACGCCCATATTTGTTAGATGTTTGATGTTAGGTGTTAGAAAACACAAAACAGTGTCGCAGGAGACCCGCCTTTACAATGACATAATTCTTTGAACCACAATGGTTATAATATCCGAAAGCATACTAGGTTTCAAGATGCACTTATTTTGTTGTAACGATATAGTTGTATCGTTGAGAAACTGTGAAACTAAAACTATAAAACCTGGGTCGTTGCAGTTCTTGTTGCAGCGAATGACCATGCCCAAGTGTGCCACTGATCACCAGCGCATCAGAGTAAGATATTAAAAGGAACCAACTAAATGCCTCCAAACGTACTCGAGTGAACAATTCGACCTGAAATGACAAATTTCTTCAATACAATGTTGATTTCTAAGGTTTACGCGATTACTACACATTGAAATGAAACAAATGAAACACATACGGATGAACTCGCGTTTATCCGTGACCACAGACCCTGTAAAGCAGTGGTTCTTCTTAACTTTTAGTCATGAGGGATCATTTAACAAAATTTCTGTGCTGCCATGGATCCTTTGGCATAATATACAGTACCTAAATACCTAAACTTTAAAACTCGAAAGAGTTCTACCTATCTATAAACAAACATGCATACAATTATTCAAAGCCCAAATTTTTTTATGATAAATTCACTTTTAATTCCAGATTTTAATGAGATTTTTGTGATTGCATACCTTTTTGAATCCTTTCGAGTCCTATTCCTATTTATGAGGATGGCTCCGCGGACCACTTGGGATGCTTCCAGGGACCACCACACCAGTGGTCTGCGGACCACCGGCTAAGAACCACTGACTGCTGTAAGGGTTCAAAACGTCAGCAGAAATAAACCCGAGTTTATCCGTAAAAAATGTTTCATTTATTCAATACATTTTGTCACTAAAGAGTAAGGATCAACATCGATTAAACGAATTTGACAGTTTTTGATAGATCTGCAGGCGTGTGTGCAATTGGCGATTTCAAAACGTGCTAAAACTGTTAATGTAAAATAAAGAGAGATAAATACACAGTTTATTTGGTACAAATGTCATTACCAGAGTCTGGCCAACGAAAGTTAAACCTCGTAGTTATTTGATTGACAACACTTTGTCTCTGAGGTGTCATGACTGTCGTATGTCAAATTGAAATTTTATCTGAGAAAATTGCAGCTGTGTGAGTGACCCTATGTTACCCTGTCGTGTTTTTTTGAGATTGCCGCGTTTTTCCTGGTTCAGCTTTCGTTGGCCAGACTCGGAATATGTAGTTTACATAAGTTGTTGAGAAGGCCTTACGTTACGACATACAGTGATTAAAGTCGCGACTATATAGTTGATATATTTTTCGTGTCTTTGTATAAATAGATATATATTATCTCACAAATAATTTCTCTACAATTTTACCTTAATAAAAACAATAACAATAGACAAATACATAAAAGAAAACAAAGAGCTAATAAAATAAAAACAATATAAAAACATTTAAACAGGACATAGCTAATATGTGTGTGCTGTTAGCAGAGCAAAAGATATAATAACTATTTCTTTTGAACATTTTAAGTTCTGTTTCAATTTATTTTGAGCAATTTAATAGAGAGTCGTGCCCTTACATCGTGTTTATGATAGTCGTGTATCGTTTATTTATTTTAATACTAATGTCAAATAATATTACCTGATTTCATGATAGACGTCCAACCCTGCTTTATCATATAAATAAACATCACATGTAATGCATTGAGTAATCTTTTAGATTGCATACTTTGTATTCTGATAAAAGCAATATCAATAGAACATTATGTACGAATAGTTATTTAGTTATAGTAATTTGGTTCATTCTGTCCTTTTTCCAAAACGTGCTCTACTACCGATTCATTGTTATATATAACGTATATCGCAATTTCTGAAGTCGTCACTCGCGTCACGAAAGCTGATGTCTTTGTTCATCTTCGCTTTAGATGATGTTACGTGGAGATATTTAGTGGAGGCGCCTTTGGCATGACTTGATGGCTAGATATTACTTGTTACAACTAATCAGTTGACATTGTCTTTCACTGCCGAAACTTACCGTTTGTTGGTGTTCAGTGTGCATTCTACATGACTATTACAAAAGTTTACTCTTGACTGCTTTGCCAGAAATTTCACGAACGAATTATCTCTATTCAATGTCCATAGTATGTTTTTAATGTCCCACCGCGCGTGTACTGAATAAAGTCGGTTCAGTTTTTATGTTACCTAACAATAATTAACATGTAAATAAGTATTTGTCCTTTATATTAAATGGTAATTGCATTGGCCCCCCGCTAACATCGTTTCAAGTGTGCAAAAAGGTTTGCTTTTTAAAATCATCAACATGTGAAGTTGTGTTGCATTTGTTGTCGAGTGTTTTACTTACAGTATGTTTTTGAATCACCGTTTGTGAAACATCAATAAATGCATTAATGTATATAAAATATATTTACAATGTTTATCATGATCTCGTGGACATGGTACCAAATTTAATACCTGCAATACCATACCATCACTATTTGATACCCGTTCTAGGTAAAATTCAGTCTTACGCATACACCGAGGCCTGGGGCGACCTCGGGTTATGTGGGACTCCTCCCTCTCCTTCGCCCAGAGACAATCTTGACGTGGAAAGGGGAGGCCTACCCACTAAAAAACCTAGTACTTACCATCCCTTCTATGCCATGGAGATGGTTCTCGGGACCACGAAGGAAAAGTACCGAGTTACTATTTGATACTTCTCTAATGTATTTTTATGATTGCTTAAACGAATCTTGTGTCGTGTTATGATTATAAAAAATTACGATTTTATAAACACCCGTTTACGTTACTAAAACCTCTTGTTACTTGACCAGCTTAAAATGCAAATTTTTATTAACATTGCACATCGGGAATTGGCGCGTTTATAATAAAAGTTTGCGTTATTTTAATTTAGTAAGGAAGTGAGACTTGTTTGGGAGCTATGATGCTACAGACTTGTAATCTTAACTTAAAAAAACTGTTGATTGATATTATTTTAAATTGCGACCTAGTTTAGAATGGCGTCAAACAAAGCCCAAATTGTTAAGAAACCATTTGCATTTCCGTTTGCGATAAGTGACGTAAGAGTTTTTGTTACAATGGTGTATCTTAACAGAACAGTAGTATATTAATTACTTAATTGAATGAGTTATCGTGTTGCGGAGGGCATAAAGTGACACTATCTCGTATGTGAATAAGAGATACACATAAACAAATTATGTGACTGAGCTTAAGGCTGGCCTCATACATCCGGAATAGCTCTCTGGATTCGTAATCTAAATTTCAGCACCATGCCACATATCTTAAAAATTCAGATTGATCAGCAGTCTTGAGATTCCCGACACATGCAAACGTCTCTATGGAGAGGAACTAATACTAATAGCATTGCTTTTGGCTCTACATAATAAAAAAAAGAAATGCAAACGCAAACACTGCCGCTCTATTAAAATGTACGCGCGTTATGTAAATCATAATCTTAAATATTCCGATCCGGAATTCGGAACGCTCATCAGTATCATTCTTACAGATCGATCTGAGAAATTCATAATCTGAAAAAATCAGATAATGTGTGGAGCATATTTTTATTGTATGTATTCCGCTCTTTCTGAATTAATAATATGGATTCAGATTATGAATCCAGAGAGCCATTCCGGAGGCCAGCCTTATCTGTTTGCTGTAGCTAAGCAAATTAAATTTTATTTAAGGGGGTCCTGCACGAAATTGTGAAATTTTACGTATTTTTAAGTCACTTGGACTATGCGCTGAATTAGTTAAATACATTAAAAGAACTTCCTGATCATTGCACAAGTTCATGGCCTTGTTGAAATTTGAAACAAATTCTTTAAACAATAACAAACAATCTTCGATCAACAATACAACTAGATGTCAGGTCGGCGCTAAAAATGTGCACTTGAGAAGTGAGCTCTTATATTCTCGCAAGGCATAACTGGAAAAAGTACTTTATTTGTTGCCCCTTAAGGTTGATTTCACCACTAAATGTTATTGACGTCTTTTCTTTTTTAAGTGACAGGAGTAATTTATTGCTTTGAAAAAGTATTTATTCACGTGGACAGAATTTAGCTTTGATTTTGTACGTGACGCGTTATCAAGTTGGTATTGTTGATCAAAGCAAACAATACATAAATCTAATGATTCCTAAAAACATATTTCTTCGACAACTTTCTCAATTTTACGCATGAAACAATAATTCTTACATGAAGATATATGTACCAATATTCCGCAGGGCACCCCCCCCCCCCCCCCTTCTTTAAAAAGTAAATTTTAATTTTTAACACAAGCGCGTGATGGTTTTGCACATAAAAATATTACGCAGAATAAAAACATTGCTCTAATTAAATTACTAGGTCTGAAACTACAAAGCAGATTGTTCTAATTATAATATGATTGATTTTGCTTTGATGAACTTATTAAAATTAATTATAAATTAAAATTTTAAACACTGAAAAAAGACGACAACCTCAGGCGGGAATCGAACCACGCACCTTCCGCATTCCGGGCGGCTGCCTTAACCACTTGGCTACCGAGGTCTGGCTTTCAACCGTCGAAATTTGTCAGTGCTTGATGCTTATGTTTTTAGTCAACATTGCTTCATCAAATCTGAGAAGTTTTCACCTCTGAGATCCGAAAGAAATAGTTTTACAAATATTTGAACATTCGGTTAAGATGAAGCTGCGTTTATTGATTAATGTTTTATATTTTTACTTCAGTATATTTAAGCGTTAATAAAACGCTAAAATATAAAACATTAATCTAAGAGACTTATGTCAATTTTTGCGATCGTTATTTCTGAGTTATTGTGATTTAAAATACACCATAGAAAGTTTAAAATCACAATAACTCACTTAAATAAACGTTTTTTTTAAATGTTTTCAACAAACTATTTAGATCCCAGTATTTTACTTTGGCATGCATAGTTTCATCAATATTAGCTAAGTATTTTTTTAAAAATTTCGACTTGGAAATTTGTATGGGAAACCGAAATACGTGAACCCTCTTAATGCGAGCCGCTAGTTGTCAAACAAATAAATATTCTAAAAGAGAAACTCCAAACCCTCACACCAGGTATTCCGCGCGTGCACACCGCCCGACGCGATCTCGCTAGTGTCCCGCCTGTTAGAGTACACGCCGGGCGCTCGCCTGTCGCCGCTACAGGCGTGCGCGCACAGTTTCTTCGACGAGTTGCGCGAGCCGTCCGCGCGGCTGCCCAACGGCCGGCCGCTGCCGCCGCTCTTCAACTTCACGGAGTACGAGCTCAGCATCCAGCCGTCGCTCAACGAGTTTCTGAAGCCGCGTGCTGCGTTACCCGATGCGCCCGCTACATCCGCCCAGCCCGACGCGCATACTCCCACAGGTGGGTACCACGATTGTCCCCTCTCACAATTCCTTCTCCTTCCTCAAAGATCCTACTCCTTCCTTTAAGATCCTACTCCTTACTCAAAGATCCTACTCCTTCCTCAAAGATCCTACTCCTTCCTCAAAGATCCTACTCCTTCCTCAAAGATCCTACTCCTTCCTCAAAGATCCTACTCCTTCCTCAAAGATCCTACTCCTTCCTCAAAGATCCTACTCTTTCCTCAAGGCCGGCATCGCATCTGCGACTCCGGTTTTGTGTCCATTGGCGGCGGTAATTACTTTCCATCAGGTGACCCGCCTGCTCGCCTCCTTTTTACATAGAAATAATTAATTAGCAATAGTAGAGCAATAATTGTCTATTTGACAGTTGTAGCAACAAAATATGAAATATGTAGGATATAGTAGTTTATAATTTAACAATAATTAACCAATAGTTTTTTTATTACAAATTATATAACTTGTAATTTATTTATTTTTACAAAATAAAGCGATTTTTTATCTGTGAATTACAAGACCCGAAACACGGGCAGCCATGATTGAGCTTCGTGTGCCGTCACATTTTACAAAATAAACAAAAACTATCTGTCAGGTTTCAAGATATATAAATTTTTTATTGTAGTGTGACGTCACAGGGCAAAATTTCACGTGAAGTTTTAGCGCGAAATTTTAAATTAATGAAGAAAATTGATTTTTTTTCTATTATAAATAAAGCTTTTTCGAGAAAAAATATTGTGAGGTATAAAATAAGCGTTACTAATTTTTAAAATACTGTTCCGAGAACTGTCAAGTAGCCATTAACCGCCTTTGTGGTCTAGTGGCTAAGCTCTTAGACTCAGGTTCGATTCCCAGCGTGGGTTACATCTTTGTGTACTCGGTTTATTGGTTTGGTGGTAGGGCTTCTTAAGTCCGCCTGGCTAGCTACCACCATCTTACCTATATTTTGGCGCCATAACAATAATGCTACTAGCATTGTTGTGTTCCGAAAGTTTAAAGATAAGATGTCAGTTCCTCAGTGTGAGGATTCCGGGTGAAACGCGCTTCTACCTTCGCTTAGGCCTTATTGTCACTTACCATCAGATGACATGATGGCCAGGTGGTCAACAGCTCTGCTCGATATCCGGAGGTCCCGGGTTCAATTCCCGGGCAAAGTATGTTTTTAGATTTTTCGATGCACGCGTAACCCGCGTTTGTAATCACCAACCCGCATTTGGCGATGACTAGATTATTTTCAAATGGCTACTTGACAGTTCTCGGAAAAGTATTTTAAAATTTCACATTATTGCTTTTGTATAGGTACTATTCCGACGGGATAGGTACTTATAATATTATTTTTCTCGAAAAAGCGAGATTATTAAATAAATTAATAAAAATAACAGATATTTCTCTTCATTAATTTCAAAGGACCATGCGTCATTTTGGACCCACTTTTCAACTTTATTCAACAGTGATGAATTAAATGTCATATGAAAGCTCTTAGCGTTTACTTTATTTTATTATATGGCAACTAAATTCAAATCCAGCGCGAAAACGGTGTTTTGGTGCGTTTTTGAAAAAATGTTTTGTTTTGATATTAAATTATGATTAGCTATCAGTCAGTAGCTAGGACTATAACTCACTATACTCAACTCACTATAGAAAAAATCAACTTGCCGAATCTTTTGTTTAATTATGTTACATTGAAAAACCTAAACAGGCAAAGGGTAGCGCTCACAAGGATGGAAGCTAATCTTCCACATTTAGAAATATGATATCCTAATGATTTCCTTGGAATTTTACATTTACAATAATTTTTGAATGTATCAAAACGCCATTTTTGCACAGGATTCGAACTTGGCTGCTATAGAATGAAATAAAGTACACGTCAAGAGCTTTCATATGACTTACGTTTCATCACTGTTGCACAATTTTGGAAGGTGGTGGGTCCAGTGTTCATACAAAAGTGCGCATGGTCCTTTCGCGCGAAAACCGGGCCACGTGACATTTTGCCCTGTGACGTCATACTTCAATAAACAAACAAAGAACAATGGCAGAATTTTGTGTAGACTTACTCTGGCGACCTTAGATTTCATATATATGAAACAATTCAATGATTTATTAATGATTTTTCATCAATTGATTTGATTCTCGTCAAAGCCGGAATTATTTTATGTTTTTAATAAACATTTAAAATTACATACGAATTTATTAATTCGAATTGTAATGTGAATAAATGCTGTATAAGTGTGATTGATTTGTATCGATAATAAACAAATAATATGATCATTGGTCGATCGACCCGTTAATTAAGTGCTTTATTCTTCATTCGTTTGGTTGTCTTTAATCATTCTGACATCAAATACTTATATTTTGGTACGCAACTAATAATCCCCATACGTAACAGTAAATTAAAATCAGATGAGATAAATATACTTACTTCTTTATCGCTTCTAATAATAATCGAATCGAAACGTGAGAACCGCCAAATCACTAATGATTAGATATATTTTTCATTACGGGACGCTTCACTTCATCTCAGAAATTTTATAGACCTGCCATTGTTCTTTATCTTGAAACCTGACAAATAGTTTTTGTTTATTTTGTGAAATGTGACGTCACACGAAGCTCAATCATGGCCGCCCGTGTTTCGGGTCTTGTAATCCACAGATAAAAAAATAATATTTACAAATTATCTTAATAAAAAAAATATTGGATAATTATTGTTAAATTATTATAAACTGCCATATCCGAAATATTTCTTATTTTATTGTTACAACCTTCGATCAACAATACCAACTAGATAACGCGTCACATACAAAATCAAAGCTAAATTCTGTCCACGTGAATAAATACTTTTTCTTTACTAAATGATTACTTCTGTCATAAAAACGTCAATAACATTTAATGGTGAAATCAACCATAGGGGGCAACAAATAAAGTACTTTTTCCTGTTATTGCCTTGCTAGAAAATAAACGCTCACTTCTCTAGTGGGTGGTTATTTACCGAGACATATTTTTAGCGCCGACCTGACATCTAGTTGTATTGTTGATCGAAGGTTACAACTGTCAAATAGCCAACTGTGGAGGCCATTGCTCTGCAGCAGTGGGACAGTATGCAGGCTGTACTTTACTCCCCTTTGCATGACTTTATACATATTACCTCCCCCATGTTATGTCATATTGATGCTACGTTCTGCCCGCAGGCGAGAGCGGCGCGGCGGGCGGCGCGGGCGCGTCTGCGTCGTAGGCGGCTTCCCCGGCGATCGACACTCGCTCGTATGCTATTTAGTGATAGTCCTTTTTCGTGTTGGCCATCGGGTAAAATTAAATGCATAATAGGTGTTTTCGGCGAGTAATCGTGTGATAACGTAGCGTAATGAAAGCTTGAGCTGTCGTAGTCGGTAAGAAGGGTAAATCCGCCGTAGATTCTAAACCGTCGCGATGTGATTACTTTGTACTTTTGTAAGCTCAAATTGTCTCTTTATTGTACATACCTTAAAAATTGAGTTTGAAGTGACGCTCGTTCGACAAACGACAGATTATATTATCATCTGGATAAAAAAAAAATTGTTTTGTTTTATTTTCGTGCGACGTTTTATCCGCGACGAGGGGACACTCACGTTGGTTTCACTAGAATCAGCTACGACACAGCCGCATTATACCTACTGCGATACGGAGAGTATACTTGCTTGGGCCATGTAACCAGTAGGAAAGACATATTCAGTAGTGCATTAGCGTATTTATTGTTGGTACGTATCACTAACTCATGGAACTTGTACGAAGCGTATGCGTAGCGTTATCTCAACAATGGAACTTAGCAATGGAGAACATTATTTGCATTCATAGAGAGCATACTTGTAAATTTTTATAACTAGCATAAACTGATCTCTCAAGATAATTTATAATATTAACGATATCTCGGAATATTATGTATAAACAATTCAGAGGATATACATTTTTAGATTTACTACATTATAGATATTGTATTTGTTTTTGGCAACTTCTATGTTATGAACTATTGCGGTGTACCTTATTTTATCCAATGCTGGATAAATGTAATGTATTTAATAGCACTGTCGGTGTCCTAATGTAACGACATAGTTTTTCGATAATATTGTATTCTATATTCAATAAATGATATTTCTATAATATAAAATTTGTCATTGAAAACACTATGTTTATTAGTAGTCATCTATGAGAAGAGTGTTAAAGTAATGCTATAAATTTCATTGTCATAGTTTTAAGTATTGAAGTAATTTCATTTTGCACGTGTATTTGGGATACAGTTACAAATTAGGCAACCCTTTAAAGCGTAGACTAACGAAATCTTTATTATGGTATAGAAGTAGCCTATTTGCATAATTTTATCGGTGTAATATCCACTGCCAGCACCACTTGGGTACCGAGGACGGACGGCTGAATACCATCTTGGACCGGGGCAGTCTGTAGTGATTTTAATTCCACACAGAGAACGCGATAATAAAGTAATGCTTCGTCTCGTGTTATTATGTCATGACGCCTTCAATGTTTATGATCCAATAACAAATGTGGAATTGTCTGCTAAGAATACACTGTTTTGCATCATCGACACCCTGAGAGGCCACTTTGGACCAAGCGTGGTTGCACATGTCTGGCTTCAACGACGGTAGTTTAATTAATTGTCTTACTCGCAGCAATATCCTGCCTTTTATAATCATTGAACATATTTCGTATTTTAACGTTTCTTTTGATACTAGCATGCATAGCGGGTTAATTTCTCGCGCGTACTTTGTGCTGGGACCTTCAAATTTTTTACAAATAATTACTTATGTATTACTTTATGTACTATTATAATTACCTACGTATAAATTATTGTATCTTAAGATGGCGCTCGGCGCACCGTTTTCAAATCACATAGTGACTCTTAGACGTGGTCGTAATGGCTATTGGTTTGCCGACACACCTTTTATAATTCGTGTAAATATAATTATTATATAATTATCTGTACGGTATGAGTCGAGTGGCGCGCGGCGGCGTCGCAGCGGCGGCGGCTCTGCGAGCTCGCTAAGGGACACGGTAGTTTAGATATGCATATTTTTATTAAGCCTATCTAATATGAATTTTGTAATCGACGTTGCTTCTTAAGACCCTCTGTGTAAAAATTATAAGACATACTAGTGACCTGAATGTTTGAAGCGGTGTTAATGAACGTCTCTATCCCACTGAATTCTCACTTTCACGATTTACGTGCACTTTTACATGAGAATTTCCCATATGAGATAATACATAGTTCGAGATGGGGTTATGACATACAAATTATTTAAAGTAAAAGTTTTCTTATTACTATTACTGTAATATTAAATTTAATAGTGAGTGAAATTTGTATTTGTTTTAATATTTGTTTTACTGAATTTGAATACATCGTAACACCCATATCGTTGTTAGTTATGAATGAAAATAACATTATAAAAGTAAATATTAAATGAATAGTAAAATTGTTTTTTTCATTTTGTAGTTAGTCCCATTTATGTTATTTTTTTGTTCTTAGTTTATACTTAATGCATTTCATTGTATCTAGTGTACGATCAGCATCTGAAGGGATACTTTGTCGAAGAAATCCCCTAAGCCGATCACAATGCCGAGGCCATTGGTGCGGCGCGCGGCGGCGGAGTCTCATTTTTAATGGTCTAGTTTTAGTGCCTTACAAATAAACAAGCTACGAATAGTTATTCTGTGTTTTGTTCTAGTCATGTAAACGTAATTTCAAATAAGAGTAAAAAAGACAACAACGGAGTAACTATTCCGACCTTATTCTCATTCTCTGTTTATATAAGGCACCTAGGATCTAGGATATAAATGATAATAATACAGAAGATATATTGATAGCGGCGGCCTATGCATAGTTTGAAAATTTAATTTTTAACACACGCCAAGCAAGACGTCTTTGGGGGCGATCGCGCTTAACCAAACCACAACTGAACCGTAACCGTATAGCGCCATCAAACTCGATGCGATAGCGCTATGTAACAGCTGCGGTTCTGTTGTGGTTATTTTAGCTCTATCGCCCTCCTGATGACATTTTACTAACCTCTTTAAATCTAAATTATAAAATTGTTATGCCGCGCAATTATTATAGGTATTCTATTCTATGCCGCGTCCGCACGCTTGGCACTTGCCGTAAACTCCAAACAGTACAAACGTTTGGATTTGTGATTTGTTCGACGGATCGGCTACAGGCGCTTGCGAACCAAGCCAAACGCCCTCACGATTGTGTTTGTGACGGCTTATTGAGGTTTGCCAAGCGTGTCGTCGCGGCATAACAATACTAAAAGATCTTTGTGTATAAAAAAAAATGTCACAAATGTTTGTTCGCGCATCGTTTTCAAACGGCTGTGCCTATTTTGCTAATTCTTTTCTTGTTGTGTTTGTAGTGTTGTCAAGACAAGGGTTTTAGGCAAGATTTTTTTTTGAAACTCGTCACACAGTGTTCGGAGTTTTTTCCGCGGACGAAGTCGATACCTATCAGTTAGATATAAAATGCAATATTGTGATAGTAGTAAATTAAAATCAATCTTGAAGTCTCATTATGATCGAGATATTCAAGAGTTTCTCAATACTGCACGACAACGTAGGTAATAGAATCAAACAATATACACATACGTGCTTCTGTAGTTAGCCATCTGTCTTGGCCACCCAGAGGTCCCGGATTCGATTCTCAGCGATTATTTTATTATGTGGCTATTATCATAAACGTCAACAGGATTGTTGCTGTTCCAAAAGTAAAAGCAATTAAAGCGTAAGTTTGCTATCTCTTTCTGCTTCTATCCATTACTATTTTGGTTTGATTTGGCACATCATCGAGACGATTGTTCAGTCGCCGTCAGATATTTTTAGCATTACAAGGTGACCAAATATTTCTAACAGTTTAAAATGTCATTATGTTCCATACACTAAAAGTTACCATTAATATCTGAACATCTTATCTTATCTTAGTGGGGCCCGCGTGGCAAGACTCAGTGAGCTCGGTAGGCTCGGAGTCCCGAGCCTAGCCGAGCCGCGAGCTCTCTGAGCCATGCCTCGAGGCTTTAAAAGAGTTCGAGCCTTCAAAAGAGCTTAAACCTATCAAAAGAGCTCGAACCTTCAAAAGCCGTAAAAAAGAGCTCTTAGTCTTAAAATAAACGCAAGCCTTCAATAAAAGGTCAAGTTTATGTTTATGACTTTAATATCTCTGTAACTAAGTAATAAATTAATGTAGTTAGTGGTGTTCGAAACTCAATTTCACCGAGTCCTTTTACTTAGGGCTCGGAGTCGTTTACAGAGCTTGACTCTTTTAAGAGATTGTTCGACGACTACGAGTTTACGTGAGCCTGGGAGCGTAAAGTCGAGTCTTTTTTCTGCGCTCGAGTATTTTTATGCGCCCCGAGTCTGTTTTTTGGGTGCGCCTTTTTTTACATATCTTTGTAAGCCCCATTATCGGAAGTCCGAAAGTATTTTCTATTTTACATCCTAATGATCACTCTTTATAAAAATATTAATGCTAATGATCGAACCTCATAATCAATTTGAATTCATAACACATCAATATTATGTTCCTCGTTTATACTAATGTTTATTTTCATACAGTTTTTAATCATAATTGTTAGTAAAACTCTGTGGTGGAATTCGATAGGTACGCGTACGATAGATATAATTATTTACAAGCTTTTATTTAGCTTGCAATGTAGGTATGTTTGTATATCTTGTTTGGGTGGAATTTTGCAACTCAATTTTGATCCACTTCCCGGTTACCGATTGAGCTGAAATTTTGCATACATGTGTAAATCGCGTGACAATGCAAATTATGATGACATGGTGCTGATCTGATGATGGAGCTGGATGGTGGCCATAGGAGCTTTGCAATGAAACAACACAACCTCGTCGAGTTTGGGCTCGTTTGAATCGTCTTGTAGTTCGTTTTTCAAGGGTAACTAGGGTCTGATTATGGAGCTGGAATGTGGTCATAGGAACTCTGTAATGAAACAACGCAACCCCATCGACTTTCGGCTCGTTTCATTCGTCTTGATGAGTGCGTTGTTTTTAGATGGTTACCAGGGTATGATCTGATGTTGAAGCTGGAAGGTGGTCCTAGGAACTCAGTAAAGAAACGACGCAACCCCATCGAGCCAGGGCTTGTTTGATTCGTCTTGACGAGTACTTTGATGGTAGATGGTAACCAGGGTCTGATGATGGAGCTGGAAGATGGCCATATGAACTAAGTAATTAAACGACATAACCCCATCGAGTATGGGTTCGTTTGATTCGTCTTGACGAGTACTTTGGTGCTAGATGGTAACCAGGATCTGATGATGCAGCTGGAAGGTGGTCATAGGAACTCAGAAAAAAAAACTTTTACTTTAAAACTTTAATTATCAACTTATAACGTCATTACACAATTTATATCATGTAAAAGGTTGTCGCGAGATTTATTATATGTGTAAAAACAAGTAAATTAAATATGTAAATTGATGTGATTGATTTTAATTATTAAAATTTTCAATCTATGAAAATACGAGTAAGTATTGACTTAAATCTCGCGACAACCTTTTTATGTCATATGGTTGTTGTTGCGAGGATGGAATGAACATTTTCATTTCATTTTCATTTCATTTTATTTCATTTCATTTCATTTTCATTTTCATCTCAACGCACACCGCATTACTGACGCGATATAGTGTTATATAGGTAGTTTCAGAACGCAATAAACGTATCGAAATCTGATTTGACGTTATTGATGCAATATACGTTTCACTAACTACGCACACCGCATTCCTGACGCAATATAGTGTTTTCCAAAATATATAGTTTCAGAACGCAATACGCATCGATATCGGATTTTTATTCGTTTCAGTAACTATATACGATTTGTATCGCCCACTCATAATCAGATTCGAGTCACCAAAATTAGAACTCAAAAAGACGAATGTATTATGTCATAAAGTCCACCGTAATCCATTAAAACTAGAGCGCAGAAAAAGACTAGTGCGCTAAAAAAGGCTCGTGCCCTGAAAATGCGTCGAGATCGATCGGGCACTCAAGAGCGCTCGAGCTTTCAAAAAGGCTCGAGCTCTGCAAAAGACTCCCGAGTCGTCGGGCGCCATACAAACGAGGCGAGCCCTGTAAACGACACCGAGCTTTAGGCAAAAGGACTTGGACGCCTCGAGTCTTGTACATCACTAGATGCCAGTGGTGCTCTAATCCACGTTAAGTCGTGATGAGCGTGCTCAAGTCTTCATTGACAATACGAGCGTTCTCCAGTCTACGGTGACTCGAGAGTCGAGACGAGCGTGTGCTACCATGTCTGGGGTGAGTCGAGACGTGTGGAGTGCGACGGTACTTTTTTGACCGTCGAGTGATGCCGAGGATCCAGAAAACGTTGCTGCGATGGAACTTTGAGGCAGGCTGGCTTGCTGAATGCTGCTAATGAGAGCTGTTTCCGATATTTGAACAAAATACTTATTATAGGTATACCTTTTTAAAAACCGATTACACGAATAATATTATAAGAACTAGGTTTCTCTTTAAAAATATGTATGTATAAAATTCCTCTCAACATCCTAATATTGTTACTAATATTTTTTATCACGTTATAGGTAAGCACCAAGATTATAATAAACACACAAATTAAATTTTAAATGACATAAGTACAACTTTAAATTACGCATATTCTTACAATAGACACGTTAATAATAAATTGAACTACTAGACTTAATAATCAGAAATAATAAAAAGTAATTAAAATTAGAATTGACTAAGATTAAACATTACATAGAGATAAGACATGTTGCATTCAATATATAAGGAAATAGGTACGTACCTATCCAAAAAAATTAAATTAAAATTGACTAAAATCTTATTATTACATTAGTTATACCCTAGTATGGTTCATTTTTGTGCTTATTTATTCTACTGTAACATCTTATTGCACAATCAAAATATTTTGAACGTTTGTTGAATATCTTCATTTTGAGTACAAGTCAAGTCAAGTCAAGTCAAAATATATTTATTCAATAAACTCAATTAATAAGCACTTTGAATCGTCCAAATCTTTTTTAACCTACCACCCATTCAGGACATAATTTTTTAACTGTGGCAAAGAATGGGCGCAAGAAACCACAGCGCACAAAAGCAACGACATTTACAAACAAAAAAAAAAAATTGGTTGCCTGTAAAGTCGGTATACGGGCGAAAGTTTTACGTGACAACGACTTTGAGTGGTAAAATAATTTTAATGTGAATATTCATTCGTATAGTAGGAAGAAGGATGAAATAATATGGAAGGGACGCGTGCCTTTCACTTTTTATGTCTGTCTCTCTCGCTCTTAGGCGGGCTAACCATGCTCGAGTGGAAGGGACGCGTGCCTCTCACTCGCTCTCATTGTGAGCGCATAACGTGAGCGGAGCGTAACGCAGTTTCTTGAAGTGTCACCCCGCAAACCAATTTATAAGACGTTGTCACGTCAAAAGAGTATGTCGTTACCAGGTCAATACAAAATACGAATTTAAAAATAATAAAAAAAATTGGTTGCCTGTAAAGTCGGTATACGGGCGAAAGTTTTACGTGACAACGACTTTGAGTGGTAAAATAATTTTAATGTGAATATTCATTCGTATAGTAGGAAGAAGGATGAAATAGGAAAGGGACGCGTGCCTTTCACTTTTTATGTCTGTCTCTCTCGCTCTTAGGCGGGCTAACCATGCCCGAGTGGAAGGGACGCGTGCCTCTCACTCGCTCTCATTGTGAGCGCATAACGTGAGCGGAGCGTAACGCAGTTTCTTGAAGTGTCACCCGGCAAACCAATTTATAAGACGTTGTCACGTCAAAATGATGCAATACAAAATTACAATACATACAATGTAGTATCAATTAAATAAAGACAATTAGAAATAGCTGTTGGAGTGCTTGGAGCATTTCAGGTCCAAGCTGTTTTGTCTTCTGTGTAATCTAACACTTTATAATACGCTTTTTTATAAAGCTTTTCTTTGATTTTGATTTTAAATTTATTAAGATCTAATTTCTGAATATCATTTGGTACTTTGTTGTAAAATCTTACACACAGACCCCTAAAAGAATTATTTATTTTATGGAGCCTAGTATAAGGTACTGCTAATTTGTTCTTTCTTCTAGTGTTTACATTGTGAATATCACTGTTTTTTGAAAACATTCCAGTATTTTTATGAACATAAATCAAATTTTCATAAATGTATTGTGATGCAACTGTCATTATATTTATATTCTTAAATCTCTCTCTGAGAGAGTCGCCAGCCTTTAGGTTATAGATTGCTCGAATAGCCCTCTTCTGAAGCACAAAGATAGTTTGAATGTCGGCAGCATTTCCCCACAGTAAAATGCCGTACGACATTACACTATGAAAGTAACTGAAATAAACTAATCTGGATGTATCAACGTCAGTTAACTGACGGATCTTCATTACTGCATAAGCCGCAGAGCTAAGTCTATTCGACAATTTAGCTATATGTGGGCCCCACTGAAGCTTGGCATCTAACGTGATGCCTAGAAACACAGTGGTGTCCACAGGATTCACATTCTTATCTTTAATTTGTACACTAGTTGTTACTTGCTTAACATTAGGCAATACAAATCTTACACATTTGGTTTTTCCCTCATTTAATAGCAAGTTATTTACACTAAACCAGTGAACAATCTTTGAGATCGCATTATTCACATCGTCATAATTTGGGTATCGTCGTTTCACTTTGAATAAAAGTGAAGTATCATCAGCAAACAATACTATCTCATGACTGTCTTTTACAAAATAAGGTAAGTCATTAATATAAACCAAAAACAAGAATGGACCTAGTATTGAACCCTGCGGAACTCCCATTGTAACCACTGATCCCGGAGATCTTTTACCGTTAATTTCGACCTTCTGAATCCTGTTACTCAAGTATGAGATTAGAAGGCTCAAAGAAGCATCCCTAATTCCATAGTGGTTAAGCTTCCTGACCAAAGTTTCATGTAAAACAACATTTTTCATGTAGTACAACTTCATTATGGCTTCATAATTATCCTCAGACAGGCGTATTCCTTGGCTCTTTGTCAGATAACCGGAGAAATCAATTCGCACTGGAGGTAGCTAGTAGCATTTAAGTGTCTTATGAAGTGTAATAATATCTCATAAAACCATCGACTGGTAAAATAATGCTTCTAAATATCTCTTCCCGTAATTATAAATAAATACCTTAAACCACTTTGTCAGTCGGTAAAAGTGAGGCGGTTAAACGGGTGAATACTCGTTGTATACATATTATGCTTATTTTTCTTTGGATTCTATTTATTTATTTCTATAGAAAAATCCACAACTGTACAAAATTCATTCCGTATTTATTCATTAATGCCGTGAACTTGACTTTGCGCAAGCGTAGAGCAAACGGCGAAAACTGCTGCGTCGGAAATTCTTGAGCGTTCTGTTATGTCCGTTCTCGTATAACAGTTCGCTGCGCGCCGCACAATTTATAACATAATGTGTACAGTAATGAAATCGTTAGTATATTCTATCTCACATTGTTTTTCTTGGTACCTTATTTCTTTGCCTTGGTCGATGAAACATTCTCGATACGATGTGCCGGAAGGGAAGCCAAAGTAGGGATGTCGGAAATGAAAAAAAATATCGATATATCGATACATCGATATTTTGAAAAATATCAATATCGGCCTCGATATATCGCGAAAAAAATATCGATATATCGATATATCGGTCAAATTTTTCACCGGCTTTAAAAAAAGGAGAACCACCTGCTTTTTCTTAAAATCGGTTAAAAAATAATTTAGGTGAGCCTAGCCCAGTAATAAAAACAGATTTTTTATTTTAAATTATTGTTTTAACCGGTTTACAGTTCCGCAGCCCATATGGGCCATAACAATTGATTAACCTATTGTTATATTTTTAGGACAGTAAACCTGTTAATCATGCCGCCCTCTAAGTCGGCTCCTGTTGTTAGGAACCGCCATATTTACGGTAAAAGCCACTCTCTCTCTGACGGCACGGAGAAAGCCGTAGGTGTTAAATATTTCCGTTGCGTATACGTAGCACACATGCACACATGACATGAAGTTGATTGAAGCAACGCACCGACAGTGAGAGTTACACACTCACTACCACAGATTACATTAATGGAATTCAGCAACAATAAGATTTTTTTTACATTTTTACGGCTTTGAATTCTAACGAATTAAAAAGTTAGATCGTGATGCGATGCGATGCGATGATAATAAATAAAAAATATCGATTTTGATACGAATTTCGATATTGGTTATTTTGTATCGATGTATCGATATATCGAAAAAAAAATATCGCCTAAAAATATCGATATATTGAACAAAAAATATCGATATATCGATGTATCGATATTTTTTCAACAAGCCTAAGCCAAAGTTGTGAGAGCCATAAGTATGATGTTAAATGACGCAGTCGCAGCTCGGTGTGGCTCGGCGTACTGATTTTATTTTGAAAATCTTCTTGCGTCCGTCGCTGAACAGAATGTTACTGCCATGGTTGTTGTGTAGATATTGCAAATGACTCACGTGTTCTTTTCGTGGTACTCCGTTGGAAGGTTGCTTGTTGCTTGAGCGGGGTCACCAGTGTTCCGCGTGGAACGTATGCGAGGTAGTGATGGAGGTAGTTCCATGGCGATGGTAAACGACTGCGTCTCTTTGTGTGATGTTGTATATTTACAGTGACTACATTGTGACTAACTTATTATCTAAACCTTACAAGACTATTTATACAATAATAACTATGTAGATGTTGGAGGGATGATGCCGTGTCATATCTTTACCGGATCTGCACGCGTTTAGGAATGTGCTTACAAACTCTTTAACCAATACGTGAGGATAATAAATTATGTGGCGACGCAGGCCGCCACAGTGTCCACCTAGATTGTTCAAAGCTTTTGTGGTTTCAAGTACAAGGTTGGAGTATGTTTGGAATAAAACTTGTGCGATGTGACTTGAGTGCGGCTTGGCTGGGCTGTCACTCAGGTTGAATATGTTTCGCTTTCTGAGGGCTACATAGTTCTAAATTCCTTTTTGCGCGGGAATTGCGAAAGTTTCGGCCTGGTATACAGTTGGAAATTTTCCCATGCTTTGACTATGTTCGAAGTCATTGCTAAAGATACCTGATCCAGTAGGTATATACCCGACTCCATTTTGGATTCATCGGTGTACCAGATTAGGCTGTTCTTCTCTGGAGACGGTGGTCCTTGCCGTCCTTGTTTCCATTCATCTACTAGGTACTCTGTGAAAAAAGTACCGGGAATTCATAAATTACAGAACGCGCGGTAAACATAATGACCTATTTTTTTCTATAAGTTGGTAGCACTGTACTGAGTTACCGTTACCGCGCGTTTGAGCGCTAAGGCCTCTTTCAGAGTCACGCTGACATGACCGCACGCGTGCGTGTAAGCGACGCGGGCCATCAACTAAGTGTTGCCTTGTACCGTTTCATAGTGACGCTTACCACCCGCGCGGGCGACGCTTACAGTTTTAGGCTGATTTCACAGTCACGCGTTTGATCTGCCTAAAACTGTGAGCGTCGCCCGCGCGGGTCACGAGCTGACCCGCGTCGCTTCACCCGCGCGGGCATATTAGTCGTTACGCGATTTTAAAGAAACGAAACGTAACCAGTTTTTCCGATATCGTCACCTGTTTTGAAACGAGTGATTTTTCGTAACCAGTTATTTTTACAAGTGATTTGAAATGATTAACCTAACAGCCTGACTGTTACGTTAAGTTATTATCAGAACTTAGTGACAATTTAAACCGATTTTATATATTTTTGTGTGTGCAATAAAGCGTTATATCTATCTATTTTAGAATAATAACATATAGAAGGTAAGTCCGCGCTCCCACTTTGAAGCACTTTTTTTTGGAGCCAGATATGGCTCCAAACGCCGAGTTTTCAATGTGCACTACGGAGTTACAAGCGTACGTGTGCGTGTCGCCGAGCGCAAGCAAGTAATCGTCACGAAAGTGTGAATCGATTTTGTGCTTCACTTTTGACAGAGCGCTTGTATGAAGACTATCTTTCTATACGTTATTATTCTAAGCTATCTATCTACTTATATAATTATTGTAGAAGTAAGTAAGCATTGATCTAATGAACTTTCCTTCATATTTTATCCAGGCTTAGTACCGCTACTAGCATTAACTATGTAGGAAGGATAAATTATGTAATGCAGGCGTATTTAAAAATTAATTCCATACAATGATTTGAAATTAATACAATATTTTACAGTTATTTACACATTTTCACATAAATCTGTTTCTGTCTTTTTACACCTTTTGATTATTAACAAATTTCATAGTTCTTTTTGGCCTTTTACACATTTTACATTAATTACGTTTTTTTGTTCTTTTTTACATTACGTTTTTTTGTGTCGGTCACATTCGTCACCGATCGGCCTTACTCGCGCTCTGCGCTTATTGTCGTTGCTCTATGGAACTGGTTACGAAAAATCACCGGTTCATTGTTCAAGCCGAAACTAGTAATACCGTTACAGGCTGCATACCTTTTACTGAAACTGGTTACGTTAAATAACGCCCATACCCCTGCGCTATGTCACTCAGTGTAATTAGCTACTAATTACAGCTGCCGTTTTTGTATTTCAATGTTAGATACGTGTTCTGCGATTTTACTATGAAAGCATTTGTTGAATAAAGTACTTGTACTTGATTATGTGCAATACAGTATAAATAAATAAAAAAATTGCCTTATGTTTTGCGTATCAAACGAAATCTCCTGTGCCGAATCACTAAAAACATTGCAGAAGACTTACGGTGATTCGTGTAGGTATCTCAAAAACACGGGCATATGCATATGAATGGTATAAAGTATTTAAAGACGGCCGAAAAATGGTAGGTAGTTGAGTTGCCTTGTTGAATATTAAAGTTATGCTGATAGTTTTCTTCGATTGCTGCGGTGTAGTGCATTACAAATTTCTTCCAGAGGGACAAACGGTGAATAAAGAATATTATTTCGGTGTCATGAGGCCTTTGCGAGAGAATATTCGCCGAAAACGGCCAGATTTATGGAAGGACAATTCATAGATTTTACACCATGATAATGCACCATCTCACAAAGCCATCATTGTGCAAGAGTTTTAGCTAAAATCTCGACGAATGTCATCGACCAAGCGCAGTACTCTCCTTTTTTCCTGTTCCCGAGGCTAAAATTACCACTACGAGGAAGGCGTTTCGATTCGATTGAATCTAAGTGTAAAAGGAAACACGCTGAAGGTGTTGAAGACCAACCTCAATCAGCTTACAAGAAATGTATGGTGGACTTGGTCAAGCGCTGGCGTAGCTGTAAGTATTGCAACCGAAGGGGCCTACTTTGAAGGCGATAAAATAAATTTTGACGAATAAATTCCCGATAGTTTTTACACTGAAGGTATACACACATCAACAGAATCAAGGGATATCTTAATCCTAAATTATTTACGACTTTATAGTTTAAAATCTTTTTAGGTTCCATGAAAAGTTTACTTACAGATTGAAACCTCTTTTATTCTATTTTCAAAATTTAAAAATTTTAATAAGAAAACAAAACAAAAACAAAATACCTACGGCGGCAAAATTGTTAGTAATTCGTTAGGTACGTCAAGGAATATTTAAATTGTTTTATTAATAATAATTAATGAAAAGGGCTTTGATTGTATTTGTTTTTTAATTAAATGTACCGTGTGAGCTTTAATGCCGCGACCGCACGCTTGCCAAACCTCGGCAAGCCGTCACAAATTCAAACGTGTGGATAGAGCGTTTGGCTTGGTTTGCAAGACAAATCACAAATCCAAGCCTCGTCCGCACGCTTGCCACTTGCCACAAACTCCAAACCTCTACAAACGTTTGGATTGATTTGGGAAACAAAACGTCGCCATCCACACGCTTGCGAGTGCGTTAGTTGGTTCTGAACACAAAGTACTTTTTTATATACGGAAATAGAGACCTCTCTCGGCCCTCAAAGGAGGCAACGTTGACAAAGCGCCCTCTGTATTAGTTTTATGGCAACTTTTTTGTTACCTATATAGCTAGCTATAGTACAGTCTCTATAGCTACTAATCATGTACGATTTTTGTTCTCAAGAGGCAAGCATGACGGACATGGATGTTGTTGTGTCGGCCATGACATTTGGCGTTGGCGTTTGATAATTTTATTACAAATATGTTGGTGGCATGTTATGGAAAAAACGTCGTCATTTGAGTCGAGATAAAATGTTACGAGCCGTGGGCATGTTAGAAAATGGTGTCATTCAACGCGTCGTTGCCGAGGCCCTACACACCTGCCAAAACTTAGAATAATAACGCATAGAAAGCGAGAACACGCACGATAACTGAGGCCAGTAAAACCAAGCCAGACTGGCTTGGTACCGAAACGGCCCGCGTCAGTACTAATAATCTAAACTTACCTATCTATCAACAGTTCCAATTTCCTTACTTTTGGGGCAAATCTGATTCCTCTAGCAACCTTACTTGTACACTAGTGTGCGTGTCGCCGAGATAGTACGCGTAACTTACTCCTACATCCATTTTTTTCTTGCCTCACGCCATAACAGTTTTCTAATAAAGACTATCGTTCTATGCGTTATTATTCTATGTGTCAAAACTTAATAATAATATCAAGGTTGTGGTCACGTTATCGCAGTACTGGGAATGAGGCTGAAGGGCACACGGGTAGATATCGTTTAACTACGCAGAGACAGGATCGATTTCTCCAAATGACCGCCAGAAGACAAACCAATATCACAGCGATGCAACTAGTACAAATCGCAGTCGGCGGCTTTCGTGGGCTCGGGATCATTTACCATGGAGTGACGAACAATGGTCTTTGGTGCTGTTCAACGATGAGTCCCGGTTTGGGTTTCACGAAGAACACGCGTTTGGAGAACTCCAGGGAGAGTAAGCCGTCTACGGCACCCTCAGGAGGTCCACTCATACCAAGGCGGAACAATCATGGTGTGGGCAGGAATTCGTCTTGGCGGACGAACCCATCTCGTTTGGATCCAAGGCAGCATGACTGCACAAAAATACTACGAGGAGGTAGTAGAGCCTGTCTGTTATTGTCCCACACGGAATCCAAATGGGCCAGGAATTTGTACTCATGCACGATAATGCTCCTTCCCATACGGCGCGGCTGGTGTCGGCCGCTCTCCGAGACCACGATCTTCAAGTTTTGGATTGGCCTGCACAGTCGCCCGACTTAAATCCTATCGAGCATGCCTGGGACATGTTGCAACGAAAAGCTTTGAGAGATTTCCCGCCAAATTTGACATCGGAACAACAACTTTACGAACACTTGCAAAGAACAGGGGACCTAATACCGCAGCAAGACATTGACAATTTAATTTTAAGTTTAAACAATCAATATTGATGTAAGAGGTGGCAACATTGATTATTAATAAAGTACCGACAAACACTGTGTTTGCGCCACCGCGCAACGGAAAACAGCCGTCTCTGCGCCGGAATAGAGTGCATATTAGAATGCACTAAGCCGTCGCGCGGGGATGTTGACGGCCGACGCCCACGCAACAGTTAGTAGCTTTTGAGATCTCAAGACGAAATCACGCGTCGCGCGCCCTTGAACTCAGCCTTCGAAATAAGCAGTACCACTCATAGCATATGTGTGAAGTTACGCCTAACGAACTGCCCTAGTGAATAGTTTCGTGTAGTGACTGTGCGCCAGGAAACCAACCTACATCGCCGCCCTCAAGCCTCGCCGCCCGTGGTCAGCTCGCACGACGGTTCCTGACTCATCATCCCTGTAAGTACATCCTTCCTTCAGCCTTCCTGCCTTCAGCCTTTAACCTCGTCGCATGTTGGTGCCTTAAGCGCCAACATTTCTGGTCCATCGAGCACGGAATACCTCTAAATTTCATGGTCTTTCGACCATAATCAGCCCCGAATCAGCCCTTAACTTTGATTAATTATTTACAGTCCGCTAAAAATAATATGTCATAATTATATCTATTTCACTTCCTAACATTTATAATTTCATCTCCATACAAAATCTTTTCTGCACGACAGTCGTTGCAAAGTTGACCTACCTACACGAATAAAAATTCGTGTTTCGGGTATCGTGTTCCAAATAAAAGTTCGTACCAGTATCCGATTCGTGCTAACTCCTAGTTAATTTACGCTAACAAGTTTAGTGTTTATGTTGTTGATGTTGATTTTATGGTGTCATACAATGTCTTTGTGATTTGAGCGAGCTAGTGTACTAATTGTGTAATACTTGTACCTACCTATAAGATCGTTGTCTAATGATACATTAGGTTTAGTAGTTAAATTATTGCGTTACGTTTGCGTTTTACGTTTTTCGGTTGCACATATAACTTTGGTTATGTATAACACACCCGCGTCTAGACGACGATATTGTTGTTATTCCCGTTTTATTTTTTAAGGAATTTTTTATGTTCTTGTCGTGTTAAATCGGCTCAGATCTCCCAACCTTTTTAATTAAGTTTTTATTATTAGTTTATTTTTATTTTTTTTGTTTGCGACTGACTCATTCTTCGCGCCAGTGTCGGCAACAGGTCTGCCCGATTGTGAGCGCCTTGCCCAACAGTGGGCTACGGATAACGTGATTCTTTTTGTTTTGTTGTTTTGTTTGCCTTTTGCTTGCGGTCGGCTAATGTTACGTACGCGCGTTCAATAAGCATACATACATATACACAGACATACCTACACATACACACGCGTTTGCACCACCCGTGGGCCATATACAAGGCGCCCCAACTTAGTTTTGCCTTCTTTATTGTTGCGTTAATTTTAGCCCATTTGCCCTTACCTTAGTAAACAAATACCTCCAGCCCAACTATAGAATATATACAGGGTGTTGTTCTTTTTACTGCCTTTAAATTTGTTAATTTTTTTTATTTTTTATTATTTTTTTTGTCTCCTTTTATTCATCGCGATGCCGACCAAGTCACAAGCCGCGATATTTAGGGAGGCCGCCAAAGCTTTACACCAGCTCCTAGAGATGGGATCACTGATCATTGCTGGCGACACCAAACATTCCATAACGGAATTCAACGTGCGTTTCGCACAGATACAGGGCATAAAGGAGAAGCTGGACTCAGTGTATTATAGCATTCTTGACGAGGAGGACCTGGACGAGAAGACCGAGAAGGCATACACTGAGAACCACACAAAAGCCTCCGGGGCGTACATTGGGATTCTTGTGGCTAGGGAGGAAATCTTACCCTCTTCCACGTCATCCCCAACCCATAGCGCTCAGCCCAGTTTCGGCGTCAATACGCCCACAGCCGTCCTCCCCAAGATAGCGCTGCCCAGGTTCAGCTCAAAAGTGGAGGACTGGCCTTCCTTCATTGCGCTGTTTAGGAGTCTGACTGACGACATGGCGACCCTGTCGGACGCAGTCAAGCTCCACTACCTATTCTCAAGTCTCAGCGGTGAGGCATTAAGTATGGTGTCCCACTTAAAGGTCACCAATGAAAATTTTGCCGTGGCCATGGACATCCTCACCAAGCGGTACGAGAACCGCCGGGTTCTCATTGATAGTTTTGTGGACATCATCCTGGGGCTGCCAAGCATCCATACGCGCTCGAACATCCGCACACTGTTCCTCACGCCGCTCATATCGGCTCAGTGTGCCCTCAACAATTTAGATTTGCCCATAGGAGACGATTATGTGTTTGTGTCAATAGTGGTGCGGAAGCTCAAGGGCGAGCTCCGCACGCTATTTGAACGCAGGCACGGGTCTAGTAACACCCTGCCCACGTTAAGGGACCTTATCTCCTACCTCGAGGAGCACGCGCGCTGTGTGGAGACAGAGTTCTCCAACATAGCCATGGCTCAACCCATTCAGCCCCAGCCCGGCCCTTCTCGTAGCCGCGCGCCTCCTCAGTTGCCCCATCGCACTTATGCTCAGATGGCTCAGCAACAACCCGACCATTACCGTGGCCGTTCCTCAGCTCCATCGCCTCACCGCGCCCATGAGCAGCCTACTCACCAACCGTTCCGCCCAGCGCAGCAAATGCGTCACCGCCCATCCACCTCCCTGGCTCGCAGTCAGCCCTTCCCCGTATACTCGGCCTTCCAGCAAAGCTGCTCCTCATCATCGTCCGCGTCCTCTTCCTCACGCTCGACGTCCTACTGTCCCTATTGTGCCACTAGGGGACATACGCTCATGACGTGCAGATGGTACAATGCCCAGCCAACACAGGGCCGTTGGGACTTTGTACAGGCACGCGAGCGCTGTCAGCGTTGTCTCGGCCGTCACTACGAGAGCGAGTGCAGGTCAAGGGGGGCATGCAAGAACTGTGGGAGTACGAACCACCACACGTCCCTCCATCGACCAGACGGCCCAACGCACTCAGCTCATTCGTCGTCTGTACATGTGCCCCCACCACAGCTGACAGAGCACTCGAGGGAGCATCCCAGAAACAGCAGGCGGCACGAACCCGCACATGCCAAACAGGCGCAACCCAGCTCTGCTCACAGAGCCAGCCCGCCCAGGTCCGGTTCGCCAGGTAGGCCCCGCGAACGCCGCCAGCAATTATGACTCCCTACTATCACAGAGCACCCTAGCGAAGAGGTAGATTTAGCCCATGCCCAGTCAACCCATGCCCACACAGCTGATACATACTCAGCTCATACAATTTCAGCTGATACTCAATCAGCTCACTCACCTTCTGTGCCCACTGGCACACCCATTTTGTTGCCAACCGTCTCACTAAGAGTCGCGGACGTACATGGCCATCTTCACACAGCCAGAGCTTTATTGGACTGTAGCAGTATGCTGACGTTAATAACGTCACGCATGGCACGACTTTTGAACCTGCCATCAAAACCCACTTCTTTAAAAATTACAGGAGTTGGGAATCAGCACAAACATGAGTCAAAGGCGGCAATAACAATAGTATGCCGACCCACTCACAATGATACTCCTACAATTACTGCCACAGCTCACATTTTAAAAAACGTCACTATCGGCTACCTTTGTGATATAGTGAATTACACTATCAGCACGTACTCAATAGTACGTGATAATTAAGGTCTTCCTGATTGACAAGGCGTCCTTCCTCTAGTCACGTATAGATGTGATGTTAATTAGTATTTAAGATGATACACTAGAGGATAAAGATTATTGATTCAACGCAAGACATTGTTTCATTTCGGGTCTCCGTCCCAACGCCATTACATGGCGACCGTGACATGGTGTCACAAGTCCGCGCCGCAAAATCGCTAGTTGAAGTCTACAAAATATCAGGAAAATAGTGCTACACGGGCCTACAAGAAGGACGAAGGAAATAAGAAGAAAAACTGTAAGCCAAAATTGTTTAACTATGGGAAACCCACAATCTAAAGACAATATTATTGTCAGTCAATCACCAACTCAATCGGCGGCAGCATCAACTCCCTTGGCCGTTGGGATGCAACTTTCAGAGATCTTTTTACTGACCATCGTCGTTGTACTAGCGGGCTATATAGTACTTAGGCTGCTACGTTACTTCAACGCACGACTATTAGAAGAGGTAGAACGCAGAGCGGTTCGACGGGCAATTGGACCAGCACAGAACGTGTAAGCCAGCACGAATTAATATAACTATGCTTTGAAATATTTTTGGAGTAATATGCAAAAAGACATAACTGAATATGTGACTCGCTGTAAAGATTGCCAAAAGCAGAAATTTTGTAATAAAAATAATAAAGAGAAAATGGTAATAACCACTACAGCATCTACTTCTTTTGAAAAATTATATTTAGATATTGTGGGGCCGTTGGAGGTCGATAATTTGGGTAATAAATACATATTAACAATACAATGCGAATTGACAAAGTTTGTAGAAGCTTACCCAATACTTGATAAGTCAGCTGAAACTGTTGCTAGGGTTTTTACTGAAAATTTTATTTTACGATATGGTACTCCCAGGGTTATTGCGACTGACTGTGGAACGGAATTTATTAATTCCACGTTAGAAACAGTATGTAAATTGCTAAATATTGATAAGTTAAATTCAACACCCTATCATCATGAGAGTATAGGTTCGCTAGAAAACTGGCACAAACATCTCGGATGTTACTTGAGAATACAAACACAGAATCAGTCGGCAAATTGGAGTACCTGGATACCATATTGGTGCTTTGCTTATAATAATTCTGTAAATACTAGTACCAAATACTCCCCTTATGAACTAGTTTTTGGGAAAACATGTAACGTACCTAGTAATTTAGTTAGTAAAGTTGATCCCTTATATGTATACGACAATTATCCATCGGAGTTAAAATTTAGATTGCAAAAAGCTCATAATGATGCCAGGAACAACTTATTAATATCAAAACAAAGTAGAAAAACTAATTATGATTTAGATTGTAAGGAAGTACACTACAAAAAAGGTGATCTACTCTTGTATAAGAATGAAAATTATAATAAATTGAATGACTTGTATTTAGGTCCATTTGAAGTTTTAGAAGAGCTAGGTACTAATGTAAAAATATTAAAGAATAATAAAGAATATATAGTTCATAAGAATAGGACTAAGATATTTAGAAAATAAGAGTTTACTTTTCAGGGAAGGGATGCCTAGCCTTTTCAGGGGAGGTGTGATATAGTGAATTACACTATCAGCACGTACTCAATAGTACGTGATAATTAAGGTCTTCCTGATTGACAAGGCGTCCTTCCTCTAGTCACGTATAGATGTGATGTTAATTAGTATTTAAGATGATACACTAGAGGATAAAGAGGATTGATTCAACGCAAGACATTGTTTCATTTCGGGTCTCCGTCCCAACGCCATTACATGGCCCTTAGAGAAGGTACCAAACATTTCCCACGTACTAGGCCAGCCACCCATGCCATTGGCTGACCAGCTTTACCACACACCAGCCCCGATCGACCTCTTATTGGGGTCGGACGTTCTTGGTCAAGTGTTGGACGGGACTAAGGTCTCGTTGGGCCCGGGCAAGCCCATAGCCTTCGGCACGATTTTCGACTTCGCGTTGATAGGACCCATTGAGGACTTGTATGCGCAGCCGGCGCAGCAGGTTAACTCAGCTCACGTCGTCAGCTCACAACCAGACTCAGCTGAATCAGCCCAGGACATACGTCAGAGTCTGAAAGGTTCTGGGAGTCTGAGGAGCCCCTCCCTCAATCTCGCACTCATATTGATCCCCTGGAGGAACAATGCGAGGAAATCTTCCGCTCTACCACTACACGCGATCCCTCAGGCAGATATACGGTCGCTCTGCCCTTTCTAAAGGACGCCCCTCAACTAGGTAAAACTCACCCTATCGTATTACGCAGATTCCTCAATATTGAGAAGAAGCTAATGGCGAACCCGTCCCTGCGTTCTAAATACGTCGACTTTATGGCCGAATACATCGACTTAGGACACATGGCTCCCTGTCACCCAAATACATTCGCCCATAAACCTCACTTCTACATCCCTCACCATGGCGTATTTAAGTCAGGGTCGGACAAGCTGCGCATTGTTTTTGATGGTAGCTGCAAAAGCTCCAATGGTGTCAGCATAAATGAATGCCTACACACAGGCCCCGCCCTTCAACAGGACATTGTGGACATCATCATGTCCTTCAGAACGCATATCCAGTCGTTTTCAGCACTGACATCCAGAGGATGTTCAGAAATGTGCTGGTTGCCCCAGACCAGAGACGGTATCAGCTGATACTATGGCGGTCCTCACCAGATCACCCTCTGCTCACCTACGCCCTCAATACAGTCACGTACGGCTTAAGATCAAGCCCATATCATGCAATCCGCACCCTGCTCCAGCTGGCTGATGATGAAGGCCATCGCTACCCTGGAGCCGCTCAGGTTCTTCGCAAGTCTATCTTCGTTGATGACATCTTGTGTGGTCATGACACGGTTGAATCCGCCCAAGCACTTCAGGACGAGTTGATAAGTCTGCTAGACCTAGGCGGCTTTCAGCTCAGTAAGTGGACATCTAACTCGCCTAAGCTGCTCGAGAGATTTCCCGACAACCAATGTGACATGCCCAAGGACTTCGACATGAACCCAGAATCCACGTCCATTAAGGTCTTGGGTATACAGTGGAGCCCTCAGTCAGACGAGTTCACTTACCGCATCTCTCTGCCCCCCATCACACATGTCACAAAGCGGTCTATTTTAAGCACCGTAGCCTCACTTTATGACCCAAACGGCTGGGTTTCCCCCGTTATCTTCCGCGCAAAGCTGCTGCTTCAGCAATTGTGGCTACTGAAGCTGGAATGGGATGAGCCCACTCCCTCTGAAGTGCAAAAGGAGTGGCACCACATCTCAGAGGATCTGCCGCTGTTGTCTAGCATTCGCTTCCCTCGGCACGTTTGTGCAAGCAAAGGCTCAGCTGCATACTCGCTTCACGGGTTTGCAGATGCCTCTGAAGCCGGGTTTGCCGCCGTTGTTTACCTCCATGAGCTCGATGCCTCCGGAGATACTTTGGTACACTTGATTGTCGCCAAGTCGCGAGTCGCACCAATCAAGAACCGCCTCACAATCCCCAAGTTAGAGTTGTCGGACGCCGCTCTACTCTCCCAGCTCATGATCCGTGTGTCGGTTCAGTTATCGGCCCATATCAGTATACAACAACACATATGTTGGTCAGACAGTACGATAGTCCTGGCCTGGCTCAATACACCGCCTCACCGTCTTCAACCCTTTGAAGCCAACAGGGTAGTCAAAATCAGCTCAGGCTCACCAGAATGTACCTGGCGACACGTACCTTCCGAGCTCAACCCGGCAGATTGCGCAAGCAGAGGGATGTCTGCGCAATCCCTGTCAGCCCACGACCTATGGTGGTCTCCCACGTGGCTTGGACAGCCTTGTGAGTCTTGGCCTGCGATGCCCTTAGCTCTGGGCCATCACGCCCTGCCCGGCCTTAAGCCCAAACACGTCCCGTCACTGGTCACAGTGCCCGGTCTTGACTTTGACCTGCTCACTCGGTTCAGTTCACTAGACAAGCTCGTCGGAGTGACAGCTTGTCTAAAACGCTTTCTGCACAACTGCAGACACCACCCAGATTCGCGACGCTCAGGCCCCTTGTACGTCAGTGAACGAAGAGAGGCCCTACTTTACTGGGTGCGCAGTGTTCAGCACAATGAGTTTGCAGAGGACATCCACCGCCTTCAAACTGGCAAAATCTGCTCCGTCAGACTCCAGCGGCTGTCACCTCTCATTAAAGATGAGCTCCTTAGAGTTGGTGGACGACTGTCCCATGCGTCTATCCGATATGACGCGCAGCATCCGCTCATACTTCCCAGCTCTAGCCCACTTGTAGACCTTATCATTGACCACTACCACAAAATACACTGCCACCCTGGCGCTGACACTTTACACGCTATCCTACGCCAAGAATTTTGGATATTGTCCGCGCGCCGTATTATTAGACACCGAGTTTTTAAATGCATTAGATGCTTTCGATGCCGGGCCCAGCCGCAAGCGCCCTTCATGGCCGACCTGCCAGCCGATAGAGTTACGCCTCAGCCAGTATTTAGTCAAGTCACGACCGATTTCGCCGGACCATTCCTCGTTAAATCTAGTACCCTACGTAATGTTAAACTCTTAAAAGAGTACTTTTGTATATTCGTGTGCCTCTCGACTAAGGCGGTTCATTTGGAACCGGTCTCGGACCTCAGCACGGAAGCGTTCCTCGCGGCATTACAGCGTTTTATAGCACGCCGCGGTGCCCCGGTTCTCATCCGCTCGGACTGCGGTACAAATTATGTAGGCGCTAGAAATCAGCTCATCGAAGTACAAAACTTTCTTGCCTTGAATAATGACACGATTGCGCACAAGCTCGCTGGTCAGCACATTACTTGGTTGTTGAACGTCCCTAAGGGACCATGGTTCGGTGCGTTACATGAGATCAACGTAAAATCAAAAAAGCAACTTTTATATCGCGTAATTGGCGAACAACACCTCACGTTCGAGGAATTCTCCACACTTTTAGCTCGAATTGAAGCGGTCCTTAACTCAAGACCTCTCTGCCCACTTTCGTCTGATCCTTCAGACTTTGAGCCGCTTACAGCCGGACATTTCCTTATAGGCCGCCCACTAACGGCCCTTCCCGAACTATCCGTGGAAGATAGGCCGATCTCCACACGTAGGCGATTCCAGATGGTACAGGCCCTTTCCCAGCGCTTCTGGACGCTGTGGACCCAGTCCTACCTGCATACCCTTCAAACCCGCTCCAAATGGTTGTCCCCATCCTCCCCTCCCCGAGTCGGCGAGCTCGTCCTCATCAAGGAGGACAACCTGCCTGCCCTTCAATGGAGACTGGGGCGCATTACTCGCACCCTGCCTGGGATTTAGGTAAATAATACATAAAAATGTTAAACATATTTGGCATGTCATGTATATTTACCCTTGAAATGGGTATTTACCCGCCTTCTTACCCACTTTGGGTTTTTAACGGGAATTTACCCGGTAAAATCTAATCTCTAGTTGGGGGGAACATCGGATACCTACGTTCATTTCCAATGAAGTTACACTCAATTTTGTAGGAAAAAAATAAACTAGGAAGTGTATAGAGTGCCACAAGCGGCACTGTATCTCGATCGGGTAGGGAACCGTAAGTTTTGCGGTATAATAATGACGCCGCCTAAGCTGCCGTAAAGTTTTTGTTAAACAACAGAAATACTAGCTGCCCTACACCTGCAGGTCACGTGTTAGAAAAAGACAATCGCGAAGCGCAGCGTAGCGATTGTCTTAAATTTTGAAGTTATTTTTTTTATTAGACAACAGAAATCTAACTCCATACAAAAATATCTTTTAAATATTATGTCGTTTGAACATTATGACAAATAAAAAATATGTTACGGTTCCCGAACCGATTGAGATACAATGCCGCTTGTGGCACTCATACGCTTCGTACTAGGATGCCGTCAAATTACGGCATATCGTAACCGATCGTACTATGTTGCCGCTTGTGGCACTCTATTCACTGCCTATACTTTGTACTAGGATGCCGTAATTACGGCATTGTAACCGATCCTACTAGAATGCCGCTTGTGGCACTCTATCCACAGCAATAAACTAATGACTAGGCAGTTCCTTCAAGAAACAAATTATAAAAAAAATAATTCTGTGGAGTAAGGTCTCTGACCTTAGCCTGTTCCTTTACGGAACAAACATAAAAAAAGATGGATGAGGATGACATCAAGATGGGGTACTTCTTGGCGGGAAAGTGAAGCGTGATGTCTGCAGTTTTGTTTTATTTTCTAAAATTTGTGTTTTTTCGAACATTATTGTGAAATAATAGTGGATTATTAACCGTTAAGTGTTTGTGAACATGCATGAGTGTTGGCAAATGAAACAAAACAGTGCAACATCACTTTTCAAATTCTCTCAAGTAGTCCGCGTGAGACCTCAGTAAAGTCCCACATCTTTACTGGGGACTCAAGGGGTTTGGGGAACATCATATATCATCATCATCCTAATCACCACTCATTATCATCAAGGGAAAAAAAGAAATAAAAAAACTAATGACTAGATTGACTAGGCAGTATGGTCTCAGACCTTAGCTTGTTCCTTCACAGAACTAATAAAAAAAAGACATCAAGATGACATTGACAGCAAAAACAATCATCTGATTTTATTTACAAATTATTTACAATCATTGAAATATATCTATCTCAATGGTGCTAATATTCCAAAAAAACCTGTTAATAGTGTAATAGTCCTGTAGATACTTTTCTTCGTATATGCTATTGTATCAAACATTATTTTAGAAGATTGTGTTTATTATACTGTTCGGTGATTACTAAACCATCACAGGAATGTTCACAGATCTAATTTACGAACTGTAAAGATAAAAGTTTTAAAAATTATTGAAAATGCATGAAGCTTATGAAGTATCACATCTCCTCACCCAAACGGTCCAGATTGAATCGATTGCAGCATATGGTGAGGCACATTTATAATTTAACGTCATTAGCAGACTGGGGGTGTATTCGTGTTTGTTTTGTTTGCTGTATGTCAAAATACTTGGTTTATTCCAAATAATTAAAAAAACTTATAAAAAAATTCTCCTATTTTTAACTTTGTATGTTACTTTGTTAGTCTTTTCTTTACGTCGACACGAAGCAACGATTTGACGTGATTGTATGAACTGAGGAATTCCGGTCAAATCCCAAGGTGTGCTACTACTTATTTATTATGTTTTCTGAACAGTTAGAAATGTTTTTAGGGGGCTCGCAATACAGACTGTTGTACAAGACAAAATTACAAACAGTGGAAGCTGTTAAAGTAAACATAAGTGAATATGCTTGTGCTTATAATGCAATACACTTTCAGATGGAGTTCTTTTATTGGGAACCAGGCAAGGTCAGCTGTTGATGTACTCATTATCGTCAAATAATGGAAACCAGAAGTATGAATTGCAAATCCTTAAATTTTGTAAGAATTTTAGCAAAAAACCAATACAGCAAATCGACGTTATACCAGGTAACTTAGTTAATTTATAGATTTTAAACTATTGTTTATTTAATTTATAATAAGGCAATGCTTAAATCTATTAAATGCTAGCGGCCCGCCCACAACTTCGTCTGCATAACCACCCAGAATTTTTCTTTCATATAATCTTTGTCCTCACAAAAACAACAAAAAAATTTGCTAAATAAGTGCTGCCGTTCTGAAGTGATGTGCCAACGAGCATTTTGTGGTAATTGATTTTTATTTATTTATATTATAATAAAGAGTTTTTTTCGGTTTACAGAAGACAAACTACTTCTTTGTCTAACGGACAATGTTTTATCCACTTATGATATAAATGGTGTAAATTTTCCTTTGGTAAAAACATTTTCACAAACTAAGGGTGCCTCATTGTTTGCCTTAGATAATAAGGTAAGAAGTTTCAATACATACCTATTTAATATTGCATGGAACTGGTAAGGGCTACCAGAACTTTTTTTGTCATCATACTGGATAAAGGAATGAAAAGAAGCCCTAACTACATGTTATTATTTTACTTAATTGTGACTGAAAATAAATTGCTTATTTAAGTACTGTACCATGTGACTAAGTAGCAGCTAATTAATTTATTAAACCTCTATGATATAATGCTACTAACAAAAAAAAATTATTAGCGGTCTTATTATGGCTGGCTACCCAGTCAGGGATTAATTAAATTAAATTTTTTTACACTCACACCAATTATCTAGACCAAGATAAGTATTGTCTTGAAACTCGTTAATATGGTTAGATAACGGATAAACATAGAAAAAACACCTAGACCCTAAATCACGAATATCCGGCGCGAAATAATGGCACTTGGTGCTGTTGCGTTTCGTCCGGAGGCCTTCCCCCCCCCCCCTCTCACAATTTCTATTCCTTCCATATTCCTATTCCTTTCGTATAGGTCGGCAACGCATCTGCGACTCCTCTGGTTTTGCGGGTGTCTATGGGCGGCGGTGATTGCTCTCTGTCAGGTGACCCGCCTGCTCGTTTGCCTTCTTCTTACATAAAAAAAATCAATTTAGAAAATCAGTTTTGTTCTCTATTGTGACCCGACCGGGTATTGAACCCGGGACCTCAGAGATGGCGCGACGCCAGACCCGGCGTTATAAGCACTCGACCACAGAGGTCGTCAATTAAAACGCAATTCTTTTAGAAGCATACAATATATGAGGGTCTGTGATTAGCTTTCATTTACAGTTTATACTTATGGTTTTATCATTTTAGAAGGATTCTGCCTTCTTCTGTATATCTATTGTTTGTCTAACACAGGTTAGATTAGGCAGTCAAAGCAACAGTTGTATAACTTCAACATGTATCAGTTGAATTTAAATTTGACTTAACTATTGTTTTCTAAGGTTTAGGCGAGCACTACACATTGAAATGAAACACTTTTTACGGATTAAGTCGCATTTAATTTTTGTTACTACATTACATAGTTTTTTAGTCCCCTGTGACCACGGACCCTGTAAAGGGTTCGAAATGTCAGGAAACTAAAAAACTATGTAATGTAGTAAAATGAAACACTAGTTAATCCGTAAAAAGTGTTTAACATAACTAGTTTCTTTTCTCTGCAGTCCACAACATCAATGACTGGAGAATCAAATTCCGTAGTTCACCTATGTGTTGCGGTCAGAAGAAAACTTCAGTTGTATTATGGAAAAAATGGCGAGTTTAAACAGCACCTATTTGACTTCACTATACCGGATGTGCCTAAAGTGATGGCGTGGGGTCAACAGTACCTATGCGTGGGCTTCAAAGCCGAATATACATTTTATGATGTGAGTACTTATTATTTAATAAAGCATTTTTTATATTTTTAATTATGCATGTTCTTATAAAAAGACATTTAATTTTTTTATAATTTTCTGATGCTCTTGATTTGAATTATGTTTTGCCAAATCACTGGTATAGGTAGTACACACGACAGCAAATCAACCTATCCAAAAACTGTTAAATTTCTCCAAACGAGGTTGATCCTTATGTCTGAATAATAAGGCATTGTTCACACCAAACGGATTGTCCGCCGCGGACTGTGAGTATGCTTACTGTCAGCCTCAGTGTGAACGTGGACTCAGTCTGCAGTATGCGTTCACACCAAGCCGACAATACGCTATAGCGTACTATTCGCTACAGTCGGTGTCGAACATCGCGAGATACACGTCTGTACGCATTGAAGTTTCTCGAATGAATTATGCCCGCGGCGCAGCAATCTAATACGTGCTAATACGCTATTACGTTCGGCTACGTAGCCAATCCGCGTCCGTAGTGCATAGACGCGTAGTACAAAAATCGGCCACCGAGAGTCAGCGATACGCACTACGTAATAGCGTATAGTCCATTCGGTGTGAACGAGAAGTTAAATATATAATGAAAAAACGATAAACTGCGTAACGCGCGCTCACAGTCAGCGGCAGACAATCCGTTTGGTGTGAACAATGCCTAAGGTTCATTTGTAGAGTGTATTATATTTTCTATTTTATTACAATGTTTATTAAAACTTGTTGTTTGATGTCTCACACATTGTATCTTGCCAAGCCAAGATAAATATTTAATATTCTTACTTGTAGAAAATAAATCTTGAGGTGGCAATAAATAATCCACATAGTTTTATACTTTCAGCTCTCTACAGGCAATCCCAAAGAACTTTTCCCTGCTAGCAGTTCTAAATCTCTTGAGCCAACTATAGCAAAATATTCAGAAACATCCTTTCTTCTTGGTCGCGATAATACGTCGGTCCTTGTTGAAGAAGCCAAAGATATTGAAATAAAGCAAACTATAAAATGGCTTGAGACACCCTTATGTGTAGGTAAGACGTAGTAGTCGTATTGGTAGTGCTGTAACTGGAAAGACGATGGCCCAAAAATAACCCAGGCCCAGCGAAAAAATTGTGTAATAAATAAAATTTATATTCCAACTATCACTATGTCTCTATTGGATGGCTAACTCTCTTTTTTTATTAATAAGTAAGTATGTATTTTTGGCGGTTTTTAGTAGAATCTCATTTATGGGGCAAAATATTTAATATTCTTTAATTATTATTAATTAGGGGAAGGCCCTTAAGTCCATACTTATAAACACACTATTTAAGCATTATTTAGATAAACATTGTTGTTTGTATTTATTAAATTTAAAACAATGTTTGTGTGACATAGACAAAAACATATTTTATTAGTAAAGCCGTTTGCTTACAAAGTAGGTACACAAAATCTATAATAAGCATACCTACAGGTTGTTAAAAATAAATACAATAACACATTAAAAATCTATAATAAGCATACCTACAGGTTGTTAAAAATAAATACAATAACACATTATTACGGAGCTGCGGCCACTTTATAATAGTCTTATTTACTTTGTAGGTTTTTGATCAATATTTATTTATTTGTGTTAATTTATACCCTTATATATTTTGAGATAATCTTAAATGTATTTAGAATTACACCATAATCTCGAGCAATAATAAATATTTTAATGGATAATTGACATTTTAATAGAACACCTACAATTTTTTTTGAGCAAAATAATAATGTTAGCCACTAATACAGAGTTAGAGATGGTACAAAATTTTATTTTTAAATATGCAGGTTGCACTGTAACAAATGGGCCCAAATTATAACTCGGTGGATACCCACGGACAGGTACCGTCGAAGAGGAAGACCCAAAAAGAGATGGTGCTACAACCTTGTAAACCACACAAGGCAGTCTTTGGCTCTGGATCGGGATCTGGTGAAGAGTTTGGAGTAGACCTTTGCCTAGCAGTCAAGTGGGAGACAATAGGTTGAGAAAAAAAATGCACTAAAACCTGAGATACAAAACTTTTGTGCTAGATCTTCGATTTCTTTTGTATAGGATTTGGGCCATCTTCTTCGTAATTTTTAATATTAATATTCTTAAGGGGCCTTAGGCGGTGAAAACAGAAAAATTAACTGTTTTCTATTATCTGTTATTCAAAATATATTAGATATTTCGCACTTAAATTTTCAATGTGTATTACAGAGCGTATGTGTGAGGGGATGAACGAAGCCAAAACACGATTGGAAACATTTGGCTCGATAGAAAAAAATCCTGAAGTTACCCCTAAAATTTCATATAAATGCACATTACAATTGTTTTTACAATAATAATTCCTATAAACGCATAAAAACATAGGTATTTACCTTTTAGATTCCTTGACTGATTTGGATTTTCAAAAAACTAAATATTTTTATTAATTTTTTGATAAAATGTGAATGGCGCTTACGAATTACCGCGGACTCGCCCCGCGCAACACCCGCTAGGCCCCGCACAACATACAAATTTTTGCTTACCGCTTTACCCCTCTTAACCTAATTTGTGTTCACTTTTCAGTCTGGGATGAGCCTTTTATCTTAGGATTAATGACTGAAGAACTGAGAGTACAGACAGTAGACCCTCCTTTATTTGTACAAACAATATCGGAGCTCAATAAAGCAAGACTTATGTACAGGTGTGTATAATGTACAGTGTTTTATTATGTTTGCTACTTCCTAATTAAAGATAATATGTTTATGTAAATAATGAGTAGTGAATAGATGACAGTGAATTAACATTTCAAACCTGTGACAATGTTTCATAGTAAGCAGGCGTAGGCCGTTAACAAGTATTTATAAAGCGTCCGGAATTCCAAATAGTGCAAGTAAAGTTACTGTTGCAATGCCAGTAGGGTGACTAATTTTCTAACTTCAACACATAGCGCAATACCTTTCAAGTACAAGTACATTGCTTTGCTAGTTTGCTTCTATACGTTGACTGCCACAAAACGAGACACAATTTATTGAAATTTAACTGTTTGTTGGTCACCGGTGACCACCACGGCGCTTAAAGTCTTAATACTACTAACTAATGATGATTTAATTTCAATTAAAAGCTATTTTAATTAATGACATTTAAAGAAATGTTGTGCTGTGCTGGTAGCGGTTTATTAACAGAATACTACCCCCCCCCATCCTTCCCTTGGTTGTCGTAAACGGCGGCTAACAGACCAAAGACTGCACATACATTGCCTGTAGAGAGCTCACCGCCTGTCACGCTAAGCACATGTGCAGTTATCATTAGGTGAAACGTGGACTGTGGCAGTGGACTGTATTTGCGGTCCTCGTTCCTGCCGCCTGGTATCTGAGTAACCCTTATGGGATAATAGGCGTGAATATATGTATGTATGTAAAAACTATTAAGTTAATGTATCCTGTAATGTTACAAGTTAATGGAGAACGACCTTTTTACTATGGGAGTTGGGCTAGTTTTTTAGCTAGCTAGCGTAACTAACGCTTTAATGAAATAAGTAGTAATCAATAGCAGCAATGCTCTGAATTATGAAGAAAAAATTACATTACAATATCATGCGGGAGTTTGAAGCTATCTTCATTTTTAGCTGAAGACTTTTTAGGTATTTTTAGGTTATGACCACTGTACTTTTTATATGAAATTATTTAAATGCTTAACTATCTACCTATTTACTTACTGATACTACTTTAAGAAAAATATATATAAAATAAAACTAGTTTTTAGATCATAGAATAGACTTAGTCTATTATCGTATGTTGACTATAAATTCAGTTCAGCATTTATTTATCACTTGACTCTTAACGCGGCATTCTATAGAAAACCTTTTTTAACAGTAATCATTATAATTTAAGAGAACATTTTTGATATATGAATGAATAAGACGCAATAGATATCGAATAGGCTGGTTTGGTCTTTCTCCTTTATTGTGCTTTTAATAATACTTACTTTAATATATTATTGTACCGTATGTAACAATCCAATATTTATATATAGGGTCTAACAATATCAATAAGCGAACATTTAAGGGGAGCATCTATACAACACACTGAGCATGCTCACCAAATTTGATCCAAAACTACAGGCTCGTTCCCGAAATAATCAACAGAACATTATCATAATTCACCAAAAAATACACCCTTTTCAAACCCGTACAGCTGTACTACACGCACACAAATATAGCCGAACATGCGCACTAAACTCGGAGCACACTGAGCTATCTATTTATTGACGCTTGCGTGCGTTTTAGTAAAGATACAGCATGTTTCATGATGTGTAATTGATTTACTGCCGTACTCAGAGACGTCAATTAAGTTTTAATGACAATTAAATGTCTTTCCTTATCTATTCAGCACTGTACATAAAAGTGACAGCAAGAGACTTAATTGTCATTAAAACTTAATTGACGTCTCTGAGTACGGCAGTTTGTTTGTTTTTTTTTTTACTTTATTTACCATATTACAAAACATTAGGTACATAGCATGTTAAAGATTCGCATACTTAAACCACGAAGGTTTGTAATGACGCAACCCGAGTCGACGATATAACTTAATGAAATTAAGTAAGAAAACATAACTTTGAAAAATCACTATAAAACTGGAGCCCATTTTTTTCATTGTATTCAGAATGATGTATAGATGCCGCCCTTAATTGTTCGCTTATTGATTTTGTTAGACACTATATAAAATAATTTGTATTTATTATAATTAATGCCATTTTAAGAAGTACTTTTCGTTTCCAGATGTAAGAGAGGCCTAATATTTGTAGCGTCCGTGGGCCAGGTGTGGTGTCTCAGCTCTGTGGACGTCACCAAACAGCGGCAGCAGCTCCTCAAGGACAAACAGTTTCAAATAGCCATGGATCTAACGGTAATACATAGGGCATACATACATCCACCCATTATTCCCTATTCGCTTTGATAACACTAAAAGTACATCTATTATACTTATAAATAAAAATAAAATGTAAGCGCAGCATTTGAGAAGGGCTGGACCGTTTTGACAAAAAAGTTCTTAGGGTTTTGAGGAATGAAAAATGGTTTATTTTTAAGTTCGAGATAATATTAAGGTCTTTATTGATGATCACTTAAAACTGAAAATACTAAGGGGTAGTCAGCTACTAGGCAATGGGACCGCGAAATCAGTCTTTACCATAGTAAACGTTTCTACAAATAATAACTAGACTGCATTATAATAGGTGTTGCGCTAATCGCCCCTCTATGCTGTTGGATGTACGTGCAGTCTTTAATCCGTTAGTCGTCATATACAACACTCAAGGGAAGTAGTATTCTTTAAATGAGGTGCCACCACACAGCACTACAAATAATTCAAATGGGACTTCTTGGCGGGAAAGTGAAGCGTCATGTCTGTATTTTTGTCTTATTTTCTAAAGTTTGTGTATTGTCGAATATTAATGTGAAATAATGGTGGATTATTAACCGTTAATTGTTCGTGAACGTGCATGAGTTTTGGCAAATTAAACAAAACAGTGTAACATCACTTTTCAAATTCTCTCAAGAAGCCCGTGTGAGGTTCATTAAAGTCCCACATCTTTACTGGAAGGGATTTGGGGGTATATCATTTAGCTTATTGTCATCACTCATTATCATCTTATAAGCATAATAAATGAACTCTATTATTTCCATTGAAGGACTAGTATCCATGATGAATAAACAAATTGAAAATCATAATTCAAATATATTTTTTACATACATAAATATAATCACGACCTCTATCCCCGAAGGGTTAGTCAGAGGCTAGGCAATGAGGACAGCAAGAGCAGTCCTCTACCATACTCCACTTTTCACCAAATAGTGACTGCACATGTGCTAAGCGTGCAGGTGGTAAACCAATCGCCGCTCTAAGCTGTTGGATGTATGTGCAGTGTTTAGTTCGTTAGTCGCTTTTTACGACACCCAAGGGAAAGGAGGGGGTGGTAGTATTCTTTCACCGCTACGCGACACAGTTACTTTTTATATATACAAATTTATTTTTAAATTAGTGCAAACAGTTTAAGGATAGAGTTAAGTTTCTGCTTATAATTTTAAACAACTTTTACTATGGGACCAACTAGAGGGTTTAACGTTACTCGCGACCGTAGTCTTACCCTTGAGACTCTACACTTGACCCCTCATCATCAGCGTATAAACGCCCCACTGCTGGGCACAGGCCTCCCACGTGGACAATAGCACGTGGGGATATTGGGCCATAACCCCCCACGCTGGCCCAATGCGGGTTTGTGGGTTTTAACGACTGTCATCTTACGACAACAAACGGGACCAACGGCCTAACGTGCCTTCCGAAGCACGGAAGAGCTAGAGATGTTTTAAATTTGGCCACCCATCTAGCGACCCGGCATTGCGAAAGTTGCGTAGCGGGCAAGATTGCAAGTCGAACGCGCTAGCCGCTGCGCCATCGAGCTCATCGAGCGCCACGTGACCCCTGGGTGGTGCTTAATGAAGGACACTGACTGAGTGGTAGAGCCACGCTGCGTTGCAGCACGCATTGGGCCGGCTCGCCCGGCGTAATACCACTCTCTCACGAAATATCCGGCGTGAAATAATGGCACTCGTTGCTGTTGTGTTTCGTCCGGTGAGTGAAAGTATCAGAGGCCCATCAAAAGTCAAAAAAAGTCAAAAGTCAAATGTCAAATTATTTATTCAATGTAAACCTTTACAGGCACTTATTGACGTCAATACTAATAATAATAAAAAAAACAGTTAACTAAGACTTAACAACTAATCTAAAGAGCTATAGTCTGTGCCAGACAAATGCGCATCGCTACCCCAGTACCACTGCACGCCGAAACAGAATCGCGTCGAACCGAAATATAGGCCGTGGTCTTTGAATTCTGTAAACAAACGTATCCTGGTAAGAGACAAAAATAGCGGGCAAGTGTCTTTCCCTAGCGACACAAACGGCTAAAACTTATAGGTAATTTATTCATATACATCACTAGGAAGGAGCAGGAATTGTGAAGGGGAGAGGGGGCTCTCCCCCTCACAATTCCTACACCTTTCTCAAAGATCCTACTGCTTCCTCAAGGTCGACAACGCATCAGCGGCTGTTCTGGTTTTAAATGGTTCATAGGCGGCGGAGAAAACTTAAAATTTCCATCGGGTGACCCGCTTGCTTGTTTACCTTTTTTCATATTAAAAAAAAACTTTGATACATACATACTTATGACTATTATCCCCGAAGGGTTAGTCAGAGACTAGGCAATGAGGACAGCAAAAGCAGTCCTTTACCATAGTCCACATTTCACCAAATAGCGATTGCACACGTGCTCAGCGTACCATGTGGCGAGCCCTTTGAAATTTTGGAATAACAAATAATTTCTGAGTTTTTCCAAAAGTAAAATAAAATAAAAGAAGTTTGGCAAAAGTGACAAAAGACATTGCCAAGCTTATGGCAGTAATTTCACTGAGGAAACTAAGTGATAGGACGGGGTTGCACAAAAGATCCCAATGGGTCGACGTGCTGTTGCGAGAGGGAGACCTCTGCCGCTGCGGGCCCCACTAAGATAAGATAAGATAAGATCACTACGATTAAAAAATAAGGGTGTATATTATATGACCTAAAGCAATGTTAACATTCATACAATGTAATAATAATAATAATAATAATAAAGTTTATTATCGCCAAAGGTTGTACATAAAATCTTACAAGTAATATGGCAGTTAAATTAATGAACTTATGACATGAATATAAATATTGTGTAATGTTGCCCTTACTGGGTCAAAAAATGACCCGTATGAAGGACATCCATTCCCATTAAATAATTGACACGTTATTAATGTAATAATAGGAGAGAGACATTAGCAAGATTTTAGAGTGGTTACATTTCACGTTACAATGTTAATTACTTCTTTACAGTTCTATACTTTCACAATTTACACCAATTTTTCTTCCAAATTTATACAATGGTAATTTAAACTTTACAATTTTACACTTATTATAAATTTAATAATATAAATAAATAAAGTCTAAATAGACTTTATTTTATTTCTTGCAATTTTATAGTTTTACGATGTAAGTAAGTACATTTACCTAATTTTAGTTCTTACAATTTTATAGTTTTAAAACACTTAAGTCATTTATCTCTAAATAATCCCTTAAATATATTTTCTTAATTTAATTTAACAATTTAAATGTTTAATAGGTAATGTGATGTGTTGTGTATGACTTTATGTTATGATGTATAGGGCATTACAAACTGTTCGGTTTCTTTATACGTTTTTTTTAACAAGTAATTTAAAACAGAATTCTTACACTCAAAATACGACAAACCATTAAAATGTAGTTCAGCGTTGATTTTGTTATAAAGTAATGGAGCCAAATAATAGGAAAATCTTTTCGTGAATGTAAATTTAGGATGTGGTATAGCACAGATTTTGTCTTTCCGACGCCTATTGATATTGACAAGGGGAGCATTTCGATGTTGTTTAAGAATAGCATTTAAAACAAATGTGTAAATGACATACATAGTACATACATACTATTATCCCGAAGGGTAAGTCAGAGACTAGGCAATGAGGACCGCAAAAGCAGTCCTCTGCCATAGTCCACTTTTCACCAAATAGCGACTGCACATGTGCTCAGCGTGACAGGTGGTGAGCCCATCGCCGCTATATGCTGTTGAATATATGTGCAGTCTTTATTCCGTTAGTCGCCCTTTACGACATCCAAGGAAAGAGGGGATGGTAGTATTCTTTCTACGCGACATGGTTAATGTGTTAATGAAATTGCTCAAAACCTGAAATTGTTGTCTACATTGTCTTCGTGACACGTAGACATCCGTAAATAAAACGTTACAAGGAACTAGTAATGTTATAGTTTTTATTATTGAAATTTTGCATTCACAACGCTATATAGATAACGGATAAAATGTTTACTAGAAAAAAATCAGCGAGCGAGCGTAACCAAACTACTAGGAAAAATTCAGCGAGTCTTCTGGGGTCTCGGTAACTGAGCGGTTAGAGCAGTGGACCGGCAATCCAAAGGTCGTGGGTTCGAATCCCACTCGAGCTTCCTGAGACTAGTTGATTTTTTTTCTAGTAAATATTTTATCAATGTAATAGTTATATTTAATAACATGCAGGAACAGTATGACAAATGTTAGCACTGCTTTACGTACAATTATTTTCCTGTAAACATTATGTTACTGATAATATTAGCCAAGTTTGTCCTTATGAACCATCCAATTTATATGAGTATAGCTTAGCCTAAAGCAATACAAACCAAAAGTAAATTCAGTGCTCCGATTTTAGTATTGTGTAAGAAATTTTGTTTTGAAACTATATTTAGTACTATGCTTTGTCTGAGAGTTTGTCAAATTTCATAATACTGTGTAAAGAAATATGTATAGGTGCAATAAGCTAGCTATAATTTATTATTCAAGCATAATTATGAAAAGTAGATAGGAAGTAAATCTTTTAATGAAATAATCTTGTATATGTTTGTATTTTAACCTAATTGGTAATATAACAAAACCTCTGTGCTATGTTTGTGTTAGAAAATATTCAAATTAAAATGGCAGTAAAGTAGATTACCTACTCGTAAAATGAGTTAAGAGTAGTTGGTCATTAAAATATTCCTTCAATTAACGATTCACGTAGTCGTACTTTTTTTAACAATTCATTTTATTCTGATATCAGTGCGTAGAGTAAAACTCATTATTTTTTATCAGCGATTGGGTTCATGAAGTACACAAAATTTTACAGTGTAAACTATCTGAAATGGTACAATGTTATAGTTTCAGCAAAAGCTGCTTTGACCAGTGTTTGTGTTGTTAAATAAGTGTTTTTTTCAAATTACGTCAACATGTATCAAGGAAAAATTAAAAAAAGACAAGCTCAGATTATTTGCCTGTTGAATGTAAGTTGCAGAATTACCCCTTACACAAAGCATAGAATTAAAAATAGTTTATGTTGCAATAGAAATTCGGCGGTGACTATTATTACTGTTAGAGAATCGCCAATATGCCGATTCTACTCATCAAAAATCGCAGGGCCACTATGGCTCTTTTAGTTGAAGTAAGTATTTTTTAAAATATATTTTCTTTTCTTATTTTAGTGGGGCCTGTAGAGGTTTACTTTTTGGGCTTCCTTCTGCTAGTAATCATTATAAATGATGTTACATTACACTATTTAACGAAATAGTTATAGTTCTTTTTTAGATATACATTTCAGTATGAAATGAAAATTAAAATATTTTTATTCAGTATCTTTAAAATTACATGATTTACATGGTGGCTGGGGCTCCCTTTTAAGTATAGAACCTGTGTTAGGTTACCCCGCTCCTTCTATAACCTTGCGAAAGATACACATTGTTTCTAATACTTACAATATCTCCAATATAGACTAAGAGTAGGCAGACATATAAATCTGTTTAAAATATAACTTAAATAGAGAAAAAAGAAAAACAAGCAGATTGTGTGCCGTGTGTACTACCGTATAATTGTGAGTTTTGCGCGGTGTTGTGTGTCCAGATAATAATTATTGCGGTGTGTTGTGTTTGTGTAAATTGTATAATGAGAGGTTCGGTTGTGTGCATGTGATGAATAAGAGTCTGTGTATGTGTGGGTGGTTATGTACGAGGCGAGTGGTGAAAAATGATGTAAGATGAATATGAGAGTTGTGAAGTAGGTGGTTGATTTTATGTTGTATGACTACTAATGTAGGGTGGATGGAGATTTAAATAAATATATTATTTAAATAACTTTATTTTCACAAAATGTTTTCGATTTCATGATAATGTTTAGTCTGTAGCCAGTTTTGTAGTTTGTACTTACATGCATGCAGTATACCTCAAATGTTTTTAATTTTTTAAACCAATCAGCCGATTCTTATATCTATCTATCTGTGCTTATAGTCAATAAAGAGATCTATGTGTGTGTGTTTATAAATGTTGTCTACTTAGTCACTTCTTAGTAGACAACATGTAATAAAACACATATTCAACTTAATTTATCCGATTTCAAGTCCACAATGGAAATTTAAAATACCATAAATACAGTTGATAAAAAAATTTTTTTTCAATGTTATGTTTTAACGATGTGAATATCAGTATTTTTATTAAACGCATAAATAGTTTCATAAGAATAGTTTATTTAAAAATTATTCAAATTTTAAGTTTAATATCCTAATAATTATGGAAAGGCTTAATACCCTAAGTTAAAGCTTTATTAAACTACGTATCAAGTTGGCTGTTTTTACCGACGCCGCAGGGTTTAGCCATGTCATGCATCTTCACCCATGCGCCTCTTGATAAAGCGAAGCAGCCAGTCGAAACAGTTTCACTGGTAAATGTCGCGTCATTTAGTTCAGTGTCGAGACCGGTTACGTTACCTGTTTACGTACCTTTGTTCGTTCACTTCTTACTTCTTTTGTTGTCAAAAATAGTGCTGTGTGTGGTGTGTCGGCTCGTTAAAAGAATATTACCGTCCCATCTCTTCCCTTAAGTGTCTTAAAAGGCGACTAACAGACTAATAACTGCACATACATCCTTCAGCATAGAGAGAGCGGCGATGGGCTTACCACCTATTACGCTAAGCACATGTGCCGTTGTAACGTGGACTATGGCAGAGGACAGATGTTGCGGTTCTCTTTGCTGAGTCTCTGACTAAGAGCGCTTTCACATTAGCGACTTAGCAGCGCGACTGTCGCGCGATTCGCGCGACAGTCGCGCTGCTAAGTCGCCTGATGTGAAAGCGCCCTTACCCTTAGTGGATTATAGTCGTGAATGTATGTATGTAGTCAAACATGTTTAGGTGTGCGATGAAGTATATTTGTTATTGAAGTACGTTGTTAAGATTGTTGTAGTCATTACACATCTTGTAGCTTTGGACTAGTGAATTCTCTGTCATCGGCTTATATACGCAGCCGGGCTCAGGCTCTTATGGCCGATAGGGGGTCATAACCAGGGGTCGGAATAGGTAGAGTTTTTAAGTACCAAATGGCGAAATCATAATATGGACATGCCAACAAAAAAAAATAGATTACAAATAATTTAACGTTTTGTCCATATACTCGTGTATACCAATGTAGGTATGTAAGTACTAAAGAATCTACCTCAATGCCTGAGTAAATTATTATGACATAATACCGCTTAAAAACCGAAAACCGGTTTTTAAAAAAAGGCATATCCATGATATTATCCACGTATCTACTTAAAACTCTACCTATTCCGACCCCTGGTTATGACCCACCATGCTGTCCTACTGTAGGCATAAATGAATAAATTAAAAAAATAACCCACCATAAATTATTTAAATTGTAAGAAACCGACTTAACTTAGACTGTGGCTATTCACGATACAACGTTTTGTCAACAGAAACTGTCGGATTGTTCTGAAGAGGAGAAAAAGAAGTCCATACACTCCATCCAAAGGCTGTACGCGTACGACCTATTCGACAACGGCCATTACGCGCAGTCGATGAAAGAGTTCATAAAACTGAATACGGACCCTGCGGAGGTCATCGAACTCTTTCCGAGCCTCGACGGGAAAGGCATTGAAGGTTCTAAGAATAAGAAGCTGACTGGTAAAGATTTGGAGACGGCTTTGAAAGCGTTGATTGAGTATTTGTTGGAGCTGCGTTCCATAGGTCAAAACAAGTCTGATGCGAGCGGCAGTCAAGAACAGGGCAGCCAGAGGAACACGCAACAACAATTGGAATTGATCGACACGACATTGCTGAAATGCTATCTACAGGTATTATAATGATATGCACTTTAAAAAAACCCCTTACTCTAAAAGCGGGAAAAGTTTAGCCTGCTTTAAAAAAACATAATATGCAGAACTCAGACTCAAAATTCGTTTTGAATTGTGAATTTTTCATAAAACTTGTAGCGTTTGTTTAGTGTTCCATGTGTCATAATTTTTTTAAGGCTCATGTATGCTGCTTTATACAGTGATGGTGGCGATTAACAGATAATACTAACGAGAAAACGCTGAAATAATGAGTCTAAGATCCTACAGGATCATCGACTACACCTCGGTGACCGCGGTGACCGAATGCCTAGGCACTCGAACACCGAGGTGTTAGGGATTGTATAATAAATTTTTATTACCTAATGTATTAATTACAACACGGCGGCACTGCGGCAGACCGGGAAGGAGATGGCGGGAAGAACTTGACGTATATCACCAAAATAACAGTAACAGAAAAGTAACAGTGAGTTAATTATAACTTGATTACATCATCACCATAATCAGCCCGTATCAGTCCACTGTTGGACATAGACCTCTCCCAATTCCAACGCAGCCCAAGCTCAGTGGCATGACAGACGAAGGTCGCTTCGGCTCTTCTTGGTTCAGTTCTTTTATTGAATAATAATTACTAATTGCAGACAAACGACGCGTTCGTAGCGCCCCTCCTCCGTCTAAACAACTGCCGGCTAGAAGAGGCTGAAAAGACTTTGCTCCAACACGGCAAGTTCAGCGAGCTCATCATCCTGTACCAGACGAAAGGGCAGCACGGCAAGGCGCTGCAGCTGCTGCGCGAGCAAGCCGCCCAGCCCGAGTCCAGCCTCAAGGGCTACAGCCGCACCAAGCAATACTTGCAGAACTTGGGTAGGTACGGTAGGTTTTGGGTAGGTAGATAAAGGGTTGACATTAATGAAATCACCATAATATATCAGTGTTTGCACCAAGCCGGAGTCCAGCTTCAAGGGTCATAGCAATACCTACAGAACCTCATCAAGCAATACCTACAGAACCTAGCTAGGTAGGGCCAGCTATGAAATCATAATATATACAAGGTGTTTGCACCAAACCGAAGACCAGCCTCAAAGGATACAGCCGCACCAAGCAATACCTGCAGAACCTGGGTAGGTAAATTAGGGTCTGGGTAGGTAGATAAAGGGATGACATTATACATTAATAAAATCACCATATTATATACAGTGTTTGCACCAAGCCGGAGTCTAGACACAAAGGTTATAGCCGCACCAAGCAATACCTGCAGAACCTGGGTAGGTAAATTAGGGTCTGGGTAGGTAGATAAAGGGATGACATTATACATTAATAAAATCACCATATTATATACAGTGTTTGCACCAAGCCGGAGTCTAGACACAAAGGTTATAGCCGCACCAAGCAATACCTACAGAACTTGGGTAAGTAGGGTAGGGTCTGGGTAGGTAGATAAAGGGTTGACAAGTAAGCAATCAACATAACATAGAAAAGGTGTTAGCAGCAAGCCGGAGTCCAGCCTCAAGGGATACAGCCGCACTAAGCAATACCTACAGAACTTGGGTAGGTAGATAAAACGTTAACAAGTATGCAATCACCATAATATAGACAAGGTGTTTGCACCAAGCTGGAGTCCAGCCTCAAGGGATACAGCTGCACCAAGCAATACCTGCAGAACCTGTGTGGGTACATTATAAAGTAGTATGTTGACAAGTATGAAGGGTTGACAATTATAAAATCACTATATGTACAAGGTATTTGCACCAAGCCGGAGTCCAGCCTCAAGGGATACAGCCGCACTAAGCAATAACTACAGAACTTGGGTAGGTAGGGTAGGGTCTGGGTAGGTAGATAAAGGGTGTCAACCCTTTAGTCAAGTATGAAATCACCATAATATATACTACCTAGCCAAAACTGTCAAATTTCTCTAATTAATATTGAGTCTGTGACCTTTGTATACTCAGATATTATAATAATTGTATTCGTTTATAGGTGCTGAACACATAAACTTAATATTCAAATTCTCCGATTGGATATTGAAAGAACACCCCGAGGAGGGTCTCAAGATATTCACTGAAGACATAGTTGAAGTCGAAAACTTGCCCCGACCGAAGATACTCGACTTCCTCTTGAGGGAGCACTACGATCTCGTAGTACCTTACTTAGAGCATCTAATACATACGTGGACTGACAACAATTCGTTGTTTCACGATGCTTTAGTCAATATGTACAGAGAGAAGATAACTACTAAAAAGGCGGACATAACTGAGGAAGAGTATCAACACACGAAGAGTAAGCTGCTGACCTTTTTGGAGAAGTCGCCACACTACACGCCGGAGCGAGTGATACTACTGTTCCCTGCGGACAGTTTGTTTGAGGAGAGAGCAGTGATATTAGGCAAGCTTGGCAGGCACGAGCAGGCTTTGGCGATATATATCCAAATATTAGGTGAGACGTTGATCTTTTATTATTTTACTTACTGTAGTTTATGCGTTTAGTGTGCACAATAGTGTGTCCAATTAACAAATTGGAATGGAACACTTTATACGGATCTTATTTCACATATTATTTTATACGGAAGTTTTGAAACATTTGCAGGTATTGTAATTACATGCGCAGGTGATAGTCGTCAAAAAACTTAAACGCTAATAGATCCCTGTTAATTGTTTTATATAGTGAACATATAGCTGTTATGATTCTGTCAGCAGCAAACTGAAACAGCGGTACTGGTTTGTATGATCTCTCTCTGCCCACATCAACCCACTTCTGGGTATACACCGCTTTTTCATTGCGCCAATATCCTGACATTTCAGACATTGTTACAAAATTACAACAAAGTGATAGCTTTAAGACATTGAAACATTGAAAAAATTGTACCACCTCAGCGGGTCTATCGGCAAAAAAATATGGATATGGACATAGGCTTCATTTGACATTTGAAGCCCATATTTTGTCTTTATATGGGCATATTATGGGCTTCAAATGTCAAATGAAGCCCATGCCTATATTCATATTTTTTTGCCGATAGGGTAGCAGGTGGAAATTTAAATAAATAAATAATAAATAATAAACAATACTATTGCAAAATTATTATTAAAAGCAATTAAAAATTTTCGACTGTACTATCCGTGAAAGGGTTAAAGTATATTTGAGCGTTATTTATGCCAAAAATTCATTACTTACGCCAAAAATAACAAATATTACGAAAGTATTAGGTATCTTAATATATTTTACTTCAGGTGACGTCGAAAGAGCGATACGCTACTGCGAGAACGTTTGCGAAACCGGCAAGGACCGCAACCAGGATGTGTACGTCATACTGATGAGGATCCTCATGAACCCCGAGAAGAGTGCAGCCCTGAGCGGCCCGCTCGCCGACGTACCGAGGCATCCGAACACCGCCCAACCCGACTCTGAGACGGCGTTGTCTATTCTGGAGAAGCATGCTGACAAGATATCGCCCTTAAAGGTACGTCTTAAGATGTTAACAGGCATAAAAGCTAATGGAAAGAGCTACCCGGCATGAGACACCCAGAATCCTTCATAGGCGAAGGCGCCCTAGGACGGAGTAAGATCATATGCGGAGGTAGTAAAAGGCAGGCTGGAGGCAGGTGATTATTTATCACCCAGACAGCTGGGCACTATGCCACAAAATAAATACTCCACAAAATGCAACTAGCCGGGGAATGTGGGAAAAAAAACACTTGAAAAACCTGAATCAGCGCACCGCAGTAGTTATAAGCAGTTTTTTTGATGTAGACGTGATTTGTTGGATGTTATCTTATGTGCCTAAGACGTCCTTGTTAGTTTTGGAGTAGCATGCTGGTATAAATATCATCGCAAAAGGTACGAATCAGGGTGCTTTTCTCGGCGGCACTTTCGACTTACTTACCGGCAATAGGCCTTACTTAATTAGCCATAATTATGGCTTTATGTCCCTGAGGCCCGAAAGTTGAAGAAGATGTTCCGGAAGGTCTGAACTTAGAAGAAAGGTGATCATAGGTGTAAGGCCTCTTGAGTTTCATGCCAGCTTCTTCTCAGTCGAAGACTCTCCCAAACAATCTGGACTGTAGTAAAGATAAAGATAAAGATATGTATCTCAGCACAAGCTAATAGGTCCGTACCAATCTGGCTTTCGTCCTGGCCATAGCACAGTAACAGCCTTGTTTAATGTCACAGATGATATCCGCCACGCCATGGACAACCGATTGTTTACCGATTCTTATTCTACTGGATTTCAGCAGCGCTTTCAATTCTGTTGACCATGACATTCTTCTTGCCATTCTCCATTCTCTTAACCTTACCCCTGCGGTACTCGGTTGGTTCTCGGACTATCTACGCAATCTCTGCCAAAGGATCAGGAGTGGGGACTCGCTCTCAGATTGGTCTCCCCTTACAGCGGAAGTGCCACAAGGTGGGGTACTTTCACCTCTCCTCTTTTCTATTTTTGCTAATGAGCTCGCTAAAGTTCTATCTTGTCCGTACCACCTTTATACGGATGACTTACAGATGTATAGGCATTTCGATGTATCCAACACTCACACTACAATCGAAACAATTAATAAGGATCTCCTCGCGGTGAAGGCTTGGGCGAGTGCTTTTGGATTGCTGGTGAACCCTACCAAATCACAAGCTATTATTATTGGTAGCAATAGGCTGTACGACTGGTTGGATTTAGATGGGCTCCCCAAGGTTACGTATGATGGATTTAATCTTGCTTATGTACAGAAAACCAAAAATCTTGGCCTCGTTATTGATCGCAATCTGTCCTGGAGATCACAGGTAAATGAAGTGAGTAGGCGCATGCAATATTCTTATCATTCTCTCAAGCGACTCCAGTTTTTCCTACCATACAACACCAAAATTATGCTCGCTCAGTCCCTTCTTCTCCCTCTTCTCGACTATGCCGATGTTTGTTATTTAGATGCGACTGAAGAGCTGCTTAACAAACTGGAGCGCCTGCAAAATTTGGCCATTCGGTTTATATTCGATTCGCGAAAGTATGACCATATTTCCGAGTTCCGGTCGCGGTTAAAGTGGCTCCCTATACGCCTTCGCCGAGATATGCACATCCTATGCCTCCTTTACAAAATCCTTCACTACCCTCAGCTCCCTCATTACCTACTTTCCCGTTTCACCCCCTTATCCGCTTCTTCCCGCCCAAAACGGTCTTGTGATACAAGAACCCTATCCTATCCACAATCGAACTCCAAATTTTTCCACAATTCCTTCACTGTTTATGCAGCTAGATTGTGTACCGGCTAGCATATGTGACAGGTCATCGGTAGAATCGTTTAAAAACCATCTCAAAGAGCACTACCTATCAAACTTATGTGATAATCAGTAACATAATAATAATATATTATGTAAGTATAAGTAATTTGTTAGTTATAATATCTTATATGTGTATGACTATTTATTTAAATAAATATGTTTAATTTATGTATGTATATAAGTTTAGCGCAATAAGTCCCCCATATAATTTTTTATCACCACAGCTAGGGTTGGCTGGAAGAGATCTCTTCTAGAGATAAGGTCGCCTTTGTATATGCATTGTGTAACGCGTGTCTTTATGTAATTTATTTGTGCAAATTAAATTAAAATAAGGTTTTAACTAAATGTTAGTTAACTGTATTTTCATTAGTTTTTGACGTCAATAAGTGCCTTTAAAGGCTTTTATTGAAAAAATTATTTGACTTTTGACATGATATATATGGTGATAGTACTTTCTTGTTCTTTTCAATCATTAATGATGAGGTAGACGTTGTTAACCCACCTTTTTATTTTTTTTCGCAGGCTCTTTCTGTGTTACCAGATTCAGTGCCGCTTAGCCGCCTTAAACATTTCCTGGAAAGTGCTTTGGACAGTCAACTCACGCTGAAGCGACGCACTCAAGTCCTCAAGGGCTTGTTGTATTCTGAACATGAGCAGGTATATAGCATGGAAATTCTTAAAAATATTTATTCTATTACTGACCCGGCAAACGAGCATAATGGTGCGACCGATGGACGCCTGTAAGACCAGCCCCCTTACTCTTGAAACCGATCGGTATTGGGTCGGATTGGTATTGTGAAATTTCGTAGTTTTAAGTTACGGCACCAGGGCTAATATGGGTTCATATTGGGTCAATTAAATGCCATTGAGTTTTGTATTTTTTTACTCAATATCCGCGCAATATGAATCGATATTAGCTCTGGTGTCGTAACGTAGGAGTACGATACTTCACAATACCAATATCGATCGATCAGGATCGCTTTCAAGAGTAAGGGGGCAGATTTATCACACACGCTTTGCCAATACTAAAGCTTCAGTTCTTATAGAAACATACATATAATCATGACTATTATCCCCGAAGGGTTAGTCAGAGACTAGACAATGAGGTCAGCAAAAGCAGTTCTCTGCCATAGTCGACTTTTCACCAAATAGCGACTGCACATGTGCTCAGCGTGACAGATGGTAAGCTCATCGCCGCTCTATGCTGTTGGAAGTATGTGCATTATTAAGTCCGTTAGTCTCCTTTTACGAAACCCAAGAGAAGAGGTGGGTTGGTAGTATTCTTTCGATACTGAGCCGCCATCACACAGCTAATTATTTAATTTAACAAAACTATATTTGTATGTCAGGTGAAAGAGATGAAACAGTTCCACGAGTCCAAGAGCGTGGTGATCAACGATTACAACGTTTGTCCCGTATGCAAGAAACGCTTCGGCAACCAAGCCGCCTTCGTGCGATACCCCAACGGGGACATCCTCCACTATTCCTGCACCGCTAGAGTAGACAAGTTTTAAACATTCAATCTTATTTCTAACGCAATAAGGTTAATTGATGATCGGAATTTAAACAGCAATTTTTCAATCTTATTACCGACGCAGTAAGGGCACATGAGTAAAGAAACGGAACCGAGACAAAGATTCATACAACCGCGCCGTCGTAGTAAAACTACTACAAGCCTGTATGCTTGTGTGCGTGTTCACTAGCCGCTGCGTTGCGTACGCGCCGCTACTGGATATAACCGGTTTACACTCGCTCGGCCAGTGGACAAACGGAGGGCCTGCACAAAGCACGTCTTATTTGTTTTGTGCTCCTGTATATTATTACGATTTTTTTAAGTGGAATAAACTGTAAATAGATATAAAAGTGTAAATAATTAGATCTGGACTTTGTAAAATGGTTGTTTACTGTACCGTTCGTATGAATAATACTAGAAAAAAAAAGATATTTCCTATTTCAATTATCCCAACGAGTCTACTATGTAAGTAAATGAAAACCAGAATACCTATTTTTACTTTTTATCAGATTCAGAATTATTTACCATTCTATCAAAAGGCATAAGAAATTATTAAAAACCAAAAATTATAAAAAAAATATCTAGAGTAAGCAGTTGTAAAATTTACAACTGCTTTAGTATATTTAATATACTTAATACCTTATCTTGTCTACATACCTAATAAAAAGCTCATAAAAGTTATTTTTATCAAACTACTAAAATAGGTAAGAATTTCGTATGCTCCTTTGCAGCTTTGTCTCTGTTCCGTTTCTTTACTCATGTGAGTGATCGTTTAAATTATGTATCTGCGTGCAATAACCCTATAGAGTCGTCCTCCACTATTCGTGCACCGCTAGACTAGAGTTTAAACACGGCCAGCAATTATTCAATCTTATTTCTAATGTAATAAGGTTTAAATTGATGATCGAAATTTAAACAGCAATTTTTCAATCTATCACCGACGCAGTAAAGGTCAAGTGTGTGATCGATTAACCTCTCGTCTGTGAGGTGGCTGACCTCAGCCAGAAATTACCCTAAACTAATTATTTAAAAGAAAGTCCTTACACAGTTAATGAATTAAACAGATGTTTATACTATTATCGCATGAAGATTCATGCGAAAACCCTATAGAGATATTTCCCACTAGATCTCCCCAGGAATACTATACTCTTCGTGCACCGCTAAAGTAGACAAGTTTTAAACATGTGTAGCAATTTTTCAATCTTATTTCAATAAGGTTCAAATATGTAATCGGAATTACAACATCTCGTGATAACTCGATGGAGACATACTGTTTAATTCATTAAGAATATTATAACATAACTGTTTAATAGAACCGGTTGGAAATATATTTTAATTTTCGAGTTATAGCGGAAACCCCTCTAATGGCCTCGTTGTTGAAGAGAGGACTGCCAGTGTCGACATTTACTAAACATGGATGGCAATATTAGTCACTGTTATAATATAAGTTCAGTGCAATAAGGAATAAATGTAAATGTATTTATTAAAAATGAACTATAATTAAAAGTTTTATTCATTAAGCTTCAATGTAATTGTACATTTATGTTTGAAGGTGTATAAGTGTTACATTTTCAAATATCAATAAGATAAGTACCATGTTTATATGCACTATGTAATTATTTAATCGATGTGTAAATTGAACATAACAATAGAGTTTTTTTAAGCAAGCAAGTGTAACTGTTTTATATTTTACCCCGATACCATTTTATGTGTGGCAGAAATCAATAGAAATAAATTAGTTTTCATGTTTTGCAGTAAAATTGCAATTGATATTGAAATAAAATGATAAGAAATATTATAAGCATATCGCTGAAACACTTTTTATATCTTACGTATATTTTAATAAAACATTTATTTTACGAAGTTCTTAAAAATAAACTACCTATTAGCCACAGTCTTGCAATAGATGCAGTAGGGAAACTCCTTTAATCTGAAACGTCGCTGACGCTCGTCTGACGTCTGCTCGTCAACGAATGACGCAGTAATAAATGGCAGTGGACAGATTACTTAAGTATAACGTGTCTATAGTGAACATTTATATTTTAATCTAGCCACGTATCCCGTGACAAAGGAGGACCAAAAGTCAGCGGCCAGTAAAAAAAAAGGAGTTATTATCATTGGGATAGGCAAACCGAGTATTTTTTACTTCTAGAACATATCTCTACTAATATTCCTTGTCCTAATAAATTGAAGTAGAAAAATCTGATTTTTAAACATTTTACTAATAAATTATTTCGTGCTATGAAGTCGTTACGATTTTATTATATTGCCCTAGCCTAGATGCCTAGACACTAAACTAGAAACTAAAAAAAAGATTAAACAATTCGATTGCTGTACATACGTACATACAGGATGTTGTTCATACGTCATGTGCATAGTTTGGTACATAACTTAAACAAGGCATGAACCGCATATAAACACTCCGGCATTATTTTTAAATGACGTTATGGTACAAGCTGTCAACATTTAGATTTAGTTAGGGATACCTCTAGAGCTCCGCCGTATTCTTAAGGATACGCGAAAATTTCATGTTACTTTTATATCGTCATCATCAGCCTATAAACGTCCTACTTTTATATAAGTCGTAATTATTTTGTGATGTAATCCATCTCTTTATGTATGTCTGACTGAGTGGTAGAGCCACGCTGCGGTTCTGCACGCATTGGGCCGGCTCGCCCGGGGTAATACCAGCCGGCCTAGCATGCACAACACGAGAACTCTTCTCGACCCGTTTTCTCGTGTTTTATTCATATATCTCTAATGTCTATCGACACTAAAGACACATAGATGCGCTTAGAACTCTACATAATATGTCAAAATAGACTTAATAGTAGTTTTTGCATAAACTGATATTTTTGTCTACAAACCTTAATATGATTACTTAAAATTATTTGTCGTTTCTCGTCCGCGACATATCTCCTGTTGCGCATGCTAGGCCTATCGTCAGTACTATTAGTTATTCTGTGGTAATACCACCCTCTCAGAAATATCCGGCGTGAAATAACGACACTTGGTGCTGTTGTGTTTCGTCCGGCCAGTGAGAGTTCCGCCCCCCCCCCTCCCCCCCCTCCTTCTTCACTTCCTTAACCCTATTTCTTTCTTAAAGGTCGGCAACGCATCTGCGACTCCTCTGGTTTTGCGGGTGGGTGTCCATGGGCGGCGGTGATTGCTCTCCATCAGGTGACCCGCCTGCTCGTTTGCCTCCTTATATAAATGTTAAAAGATTGAACTGCAATAGTATTCCTTTTTTTAGCTCTTGAAAATCCACCTACAACCTCACCTCATTACTTTTTACGCCAGTAAAATAAATATATTTTTAATTAATAGGTCAAGTGTCATAAGACCGCTGGCGGTCGCGAAACAATTGATTTTCAATTGTGTCTGGTTTTACGGTGCTCAAGGGGTTATTTTAATATAAAAAATAGATTTTTATACTTCAATTATCAGAACTAGGACTAGGTGTTGAGGAATACTGTCGTAGTAAAAAACGTTCGGAATTACTCCCCCAACAATAATAACCAATATTTTTCGTTGGCCGGCACATTCACTTTTGGGCCTAGACTTGCATGAAACGTGAATGACCTCCATTCCAAAAAATAATTTTATACAAATCTGTGGGCTTACTCTCTCTCTTAAGAGAGAGAGTAAGCCCACAGATTTGTATAAAATTAAATGAAAGTCAATTGCCATGAATGTATGTTGGCGTATCACTTCAGTACGGTTGCACCTATCTGGCTAATTCTTTATTTGTGTGTTTGTCATTTGGAACCACAGGGCCTACTCTCTTTCTCCGAAACGAAATTACGGCCGATTTTCGTTGGCTATTTACAGCGGTTTCCAGTCCTTCGGAATTTTCGTTTATACAAAATAGATAGATAGATAAACACTTTGTTGCACATACACAAGAAACACTTACACATGACATAAACTTAAAACTAGTATGTACAAAGGCGGTCTTATCGCTAAAAGCGATCTCTTCCAGACAACCTTTGGTTAATGGAACCTAAGAAGGAGATAGAGGAAGTGCGCAAGTTTTAATAAATAGATAATATGATGGACAATAAATAAATATACATATATTTATTTATAAAAATACACACACAATACATAATATAAAATGTACATACATTATATAAATAAAAATAAACTATAACATGTTACTAGCAGATGACTGAGCTAAAAGATGCTTGTGGAGTTTAGAGTTAAAGATGGACAGTGGCTTGGAGTGACGGATTTCAGAAGGTAAATTGTTCCAAAGGAAAGTAGCTTGGATTGTAAAAGAATCCTTATAATATCCTGACCGCGTAAAGGGAGCCTTAAGCACGTTGTCCGATTTGGACCTTAGACCACGATTGTGATCCTCCCCGAGAAACCGGAAACATTCTTTAAGGTAAGAAGGAGTACGAGGATCATACAGCACGTTAAAAAGAAGAATAAGAATATGTTCCTCACGACGCGACCTAATAGGTTGCTATTCAAGCCTGTGCCTGTATGAAGACACATGGTCGAACTTGCGCAAACCATAGATGAACCTGATGCAGAGATTTTGTAGGCGTTGAAGCTTATTGAGCAGATCTACATTTAAATCAACAAGGCAGACATCGGCATAGTCCAAAATCGGTAAAAGGAGAGATTGCGCAAGCTCAACCTTGGTCTTCACAAGGAGCAAGTTCTTCCACCTCCGAAGTGACCCAGAGGCAGCGAACAACTTTCGACTTATCTCGGACACTTGAGGAGACCAGGAAAGAGTGCAGTCGAAGAGGACGCCTAGGTTCTTAACAGTAGGACAGTAGTTTAATAAGACACGGTTGAACGTCAGCGAAGGTATACATTTTTTGTCTAATTTAGCTATTTGTTTTGTGCCCCCAATGATGATAGCCTGTGACTTATTCGGGTTGACCATTAAGCCATATGGGTTCGACTCCACTAGTCACAAGGTTATCAATAGTCACAAGGTCATCATTTAGGCTGGCGATCATACTCTCAATATCGTCGACAGAGGATTGCGAATAGATTTGCAGGTCGTCAGCATACAAGCGGAATTGACATGAGAGGAGTAGAGTGAGAAAATTGATGAAAATCGAAAAGAGGAAAGGAGAAAGGACACCACCCTGGGGTACACCAGCGGTGACATCGCTAGCACATGACAGTTTGTCATTGGCACGCACACGCTGCCGCCGGCCAAAAAGGTAGCTGCGAAACCACTAGTACCGAATCTGTTACAAGGAGAGACTTTGCTAGAGACATTGCTAGAAGAATATCGAAGTCAACGGTGTTAAAGGCATTGGAAAAATTCAACAGAACAAGCGCTGTCAACCGTTGATTCGACAATAGGTTTGGCATATTATTAATTTTTAGTGAATTGTTTGAAATTTCAAAAATAATGAGAAAGTGCTTTAAATAGCCAACGAAAATCGACCAAAATTTCGTTTCGGAGTTAGAGAGTAGGCCCTCTGGTCCCAAATGACAAACACAACAAAATTAAAGAATTAGCCAGTTAAGTGCAACCGTACTGAAGTGATGCGCGACGCGCGACACACGTTCATGGCAATTAACTTTCATTCATAAAGATTACCAATGTGTCATCTTGGAGCTTTAGTTATAAGCTTTTTATTTTTTAAAATTCTTACTAAAACTATAGAAAAAAATATTCTGTAAAATTATTAAGCATAGAGCTTAGCATAGAGGCATATAATGATAAAGCCGATAGCACCGTGCCTGACACACCAATGGTGTTGCAAAGTCTAGAAAACAAACTGGGGACCGGACTGGTTTGTTTGCAGACTCAGTCTAATAAAAATAAAAACAAATAAGTACTAAGTACAATAAATAAAAATAAGTACAGAACACGTTCAACGTGAACTCAATAACGGCTCTCACCCTAAATTCGCAGTCTTCTCAACAGATGCAGGGTAAATAGAATCCGTACTGCTTCGATGGCCGGAGTGGCAGTCACCCGGATTGCGGAGGTGGGTTCGATTCCCAACCGAGGTACTAATTTTTTTTAACGTTTCATTAACTTGGACATTGTTAAACAGCAGATTGCGACTCACCTCGTTTGTCACCAGGAGGCGCTGCTTTAATGCCTTACAAATGTCGTTTTCGTTCGCGTTGATCGAACGGAACTCGTTGATCGAATGGAATATAGAAGTCGCACCCTGCACACTAAGATCACGTGAGTGTTAAAGTACATTACAGTTAATTAAGGTAGACAAATTTAATACAGAAGGATGTAGTATAATAAATTAGGCGGAGTTTAGAGGATATAATGGCTTACAGCGTCGTCGGCATCCCCGTTCCGCTATGTTTCTGTGGCTCGATTCTGAGACTTTAAGAGAGCTCGCTATATGGTCTGCGACAGATCGCAGATGACCTTTACATCGTTATCGAACTTTTTTAGAGACTGCGAGAAACTTACAAATTCCTCAAGCCGTGTGACCGAATATCCGCAGAGGGTTTCTGGCGAGAGATGGCATGTCGCAAGCGAGTCCTCAATCCTCCCCAGATTCTTTGGGGGTTCGAGTCGGTTGACTAGAAAGTAAAAACCCGAGGCCGCCTCTAACTGCCGTACTTAGCGACGTCAATTAAGTGTCTTTTATTGACAATTAAATGTCTTTCCTTCTTTATTTAGCACTATACATAAGAAAGAAACAGCAAGAGACTTAATTGTCATTAAAACTTAATTGACGTCTCTGAGTACGGCAGTAAGAGGCAGTACCTCAAATCAAAAAATCAAATCATCAGCCTATAAACGTCCCACTGCTGGGCACAGACCTCCCACGTGGACAATAGCCCAATAGTGGGGATGTTGGGCCATAACCAACCACGCTGGCCCAATGCGGGTTGGTGGGCACGGTACCTCGGCTCGGGTTAATCGTGTCGTGGGGAGGAGCGGCCCCTGAAACGCGAATGTATCGCGTTGGCATCGCTTTGAAAGTCTTACTTCCGTACTCAGAGACGTCAATTAAGTTTTAATGACAATATAAGGTCTCTCCTTATCTATTTAGTACTATACATAAGAAAGTGACAGCAAGAGACTTCATTGTCATTAAAACTTAATTGACATCTCTAAGTAGATATGGCAGTACACATACTTTTACACACATGTAAAGGGTTTTCTATTTAAATAAATAAATAAATAAATCTTTCCTACAATCACACCAATTATCTAGCCCAAGAGAAGCTTCGAAGAAACTCGTTAAATGGTTACTAGACAACGGTTAAATATACTTAAAATACTTAAATACATACTTATTATACATAGAAAACACCCAGACCCGAGACAATTTAGAAAAACAATAATTTCTAAATTGACCCGACCGGGGATCGAACCCGGGACCTCAGAGATGGCGACACCATGAAAACCGGTGTACAAACCACTCGACCAAGGAGGTCGTCGATTTTTTTTTATTGTGTGATAGGCTTGCATTTGGCCACTATCTTACCTGATGGTAAGTGATGATGATATATTCCAAATCTACCAAGAATACAATAAAGCGAAAAGTATTTAACATGCCGAGTATTAATATATTAATGAACTCTACAGATGTATACAAAGTATTGATATATTATTGGAGCTTGACGGCGCAGCGTTTAGTGCGTTCGGTTTACGATCGTCGTTAAGCAACTTTCGCAATGCCGAATCACTAGATGGGTGACCATACATATAATCACGACTATAATCCCCGAAGGGTTAGTCAGAGACTAGGCAATGAGAACCGCAAAAGCCGTTTCTGCCATAGCCGTGCTTACCGTGACAGATGGTGAGCCCATCGCCGCTCTAACCTGTTGGATGTATGTGCAGTATTTAGTCCGTTAGTCGCCTTTTAGTACACCCAAGGGAAGAGAGGGGTGGTAGTATTCTTTCACCGCTGCGCGACACGGTTAGGTGGGGTGTCCAAGTAAAAAAAAACATCTCGAGCTCCTCTGCGCCTCGGAAGGTACGTGAAGCTGTTGGTCCCGGTTGTTGTCGTAAGATAGCAGTCGTTAAAACCATAAAGTTATTATACCTAGCGGAAAGGTATAGTAACTTTATGGTTAAAACTAAGGTTGTTGAGAATGTGGTTATGAGGAAGAGGAAGGGGAAGAGGAATTGTATAGCACACAGAAAGAGGATGCGGATGAGGATGCTGTAAATTTATTTATGACGAAGAGGTGTGATTGTTACCCATCAGGTGACCCGCCTGCTCGTTTGCCTCCTTCTGCTATAAAAAAAGAGGATGCGGATGAGAAAGGGGAAGAAAAAAAAAGTGTGATAATGATACAGCCACATTATTAAGTGTATTTCATCACACTCCATTTTTCTTCTAGTTAAGAGGCCTATTACATCTCGACTGTGATTTTTGCGTAAAATGGCAAATTTTGGCGTTATGGATCTCAGAAACAAAAATACATTAACAATTATGACTTATCGAATAGTGTTGAATAGCTATTGGAATAGTGCGCAGCGGCCTTGCTTTTCGTAAATTTTGCTTAACTTATTAATTAAACCCAAAATTGCAGAGAAAGATTTGTATAAAGTGCGCGAAGGCACTTTTTTGAGCTCATCGATTGAACTACTGTTCTAAACAAGTGAAATAAAAAAATTATAATGTTATCTCTTATATAGTCGAATAGTGCGTAGCGGCCTCGGAATTTTTAGATATCATTGATTTTATATGGGAAAAAAATCTTATACTAAACCAAAAAACTTCGAAAATCGCTATAAGTTAACTGTGAATTTCTCCTATCTACGATAATATTATTGAGCAAAATTTATACCAGAGTAATTGTTACTTCATGAGAAATAAACATTTTATAATTAATTTATTATCCTATTTTGCATGCATATTTAATGAATGCATTGACTGTGGTGTTTTTCCTGACCTCATGAAATATAGTAAAATAATTCCATTATTTAAATCAGGTAGCACTTCTGACCCCTCTAACTTTAGACCTATTTCTGTGCTACCCACATTTAGTAAAATTTTTGAAAAGTTAATGCTAGATCAAATGCAAATTCATTTTTATAAAAATAAACTTTTACATTGTAAACAATATGGTTTTACTAGGGGTCGCTCTACAACTGACGCCGGTGTTGAGCTTTTAATCCAAATATTTGATACCTGGGAGGAATCACTGGATGCCCTAGGGGTATTTTGTGATTTATCCAAGGCTTTTGATTGTGTTTTACATGAAACTTTGGTCAGGAAGCTTAACCACTATGGAATTAGGGATGCTTCTTTGAGCCTTCTGATCTCATACTTGAGGAACAGGATTCAAAAGGTCGACATTAACGGTAAAAGATCTCCGGGATCAGTGGTTAAAATGGGAGTTCCGCAGGGTTCAATACTTGGTCCATTCTTGTTTTTGGTTTATATTAATGACTTACCTTATTTTGTAAAAGACAGTCATGAGATAGTATTGTTTGCTGATGATACTTCACTTTTATTCAAAGTGAAACGACGACACCCAAATTATGACGATGTGAATAATGCGGTCTCAAAGATTGTTCACTGGTTTAGTGTTAATAACTTGCTATTAAACGAGGGAAAAACCAAATGTGTAAGATTTGTATTGCCTAATGTTAAGCAGGTAATAACTAGTGTACAAATTAAAGATAAGAATGTGAATCCTGTGGACACCACTGTGTTTCTAGGCATCACGTTGGATGCCAAGCTTCAGTGGGGCCCACATATAGCTAAATTGTCGAATAGACTTAGCTCTGCGGCTTATGCAGTAATGAAGATCCGTCAGTTAACTGACGTTGATACAGCTAGATTAGTTTATTTCAGTTACTTTCATAGTGTAATGTCGTACGCCATTTTACTGTGGGGAAATGCTGCCGACATTCAAACTATCTTTGTGCTGCAGAAGAGGGCTATTCGAGCAATATATAACCTACAGGCTGGTGACTCTCTCAGAGAGAGATTTAAGGATATAAGTATAATGACAGTTGCATCACAATATATTTATGAAAATCTTGTGTATGTTCATAAAAATATTGAAATGTTTTAAAAAAACAGTGATATTCACAAATTAAATACTAGAAGTAAGAACAAATTAGCAGTGCCTTATACTAGGCTCCATAAAATAAATAATTCTTTTAAGGGTCTGTGTGTACGATTATACAACAAAGTACCAAATGATATTCAGAAATTAGATCTTGATAAATTTAAAATCAAAATCAAAGAAAAGCTTTATAAAAAAGCTTAGATATTATAAAGTGTCGGATTATACAGAAGACAAAACAGCTTGGGTCTGAAATGCTCCAAGTACCTACTCCAACAGCTATTTCTAATTGCCTATAATTAATTTATATAGAGCACCGTATTTAATTAAACTATTCACATTCAAATTCATATTTTGTATTTTGTGACCTGGTAACGACATATAATATATATATATTTTGTAAATGTCGTTGCTTCTGTGCGCTGTGGTTTCTTGCGCCCGTTCTTTGCCACAGTTAAAAAATGATGTCCTGAATGGGTGGTAGGTTAAAAAATATTTGGACGTTTCAAAGTACTTATTAATTGAGTTTATTGAATAAATATATTTTGACTATTTTGACTATTGACTATTTCGATAAAAACGATAAATACAACTACAAAATTACTACAAAATGCGATGCGCCGGCCGTCCGAATTTAACTTATGCTCATAGAATGGAGATTTGTAATATTATGCACAAATTTATTATTTTATTTCGATAAAAACGATAAATACAATTGCAAAATTAGTACAAAATGCAAAAATAGGCAGTTTACGCAAAAATCACATTCGAAATGTAATAGGCCTCTTAAAAACAAAGTACCTACGTAGTGTTGTAATTATTTGTTATTTATTTGTTGCCGACCGGAGATTTCGCGCGCAATTTTAATTGCTCCTTAATTCCTGTCCCTATCTACTGACCTCAATAGATAGGGTATCGCAACTGGAACTACGGGTCCGGTTGTGTTTTCAGAGGTACTACGGGGTTCCGGTTCTAGCCCCCCGCTGGTCGTGCCTTTAACCAGGCGCCTCCGGCGGGATCCGGACATGGGTTGGACTCGTAGTGGCGTGTGGTTAGCTGTAGAGCTTGGGAATGTTCGTTTGTCCTGGTATTGTGTGCCAGGACTTCCAAACTCGTGCACAGCGAGCGGGGCCTAGTAGCGGTCTCTGAGGGGCCAGAAGCGAAAAGTCCTACGGGGAACGTGAGTTTCCCTTATAGTTGGCAGCTTTGTCCGGTGGTTTTCATTGGACATTGGTGTTGACATCTCCGGTACTAGTCTGGAGAACTAGTAGAGGCGGCCTCCTAGATGCCGTAGCCTCCGGTCCAGCCAGCCGCGTAGGACGTGGGAACTGGCTAGGCGCCCGGATGGGTTCCGAGAAGTGAGTGTGCTTACTACTCCGCTACCAAGGTGGACACTTGGGAGTCGACTTTAGAGTCGACGACCCTAGCAGTGGCAACTGCGAGTAATGCCCTTCGTGCAACGAGAAGTGAGCGAGCTTGACAGCTCCGGTTACCTATCTGGACAATAGGCAGTGAACTACACGTGTTCACGGGGATACTCTCCTGAGACACTAGTCTTATGAGTACCGAATGAAGAGCGCGCTGCGGCGGGCACTAATTTGCCGTCAAGACCTAACGTTGGTGGTCTCCTGCGCGAGTGTTCTACTGGCGCAGGGACGTCTGGCACTTCTTGCATAACCTAACGGTTGGTCTCGAGGTGCCAGTACAAATAAACTTAGTGAAATTAGGAGAGGGGATGCTCCTTAATTCCTCTTAATTTATGAGGAAGCAATACGGAAGAGGAATTTTTAACTTTCATTTATGGGGAAGCGATAGCGGTAGTAATAATTGCGAAACTTCCGCAACATGTGGAAGCGGAAGAGGAATCCTCATCAACCCTAGTTAAAACCCACCAACCCGCATTGGGCCAACGTGGTGGGTTTTGGCCCAATCGCCCCACGTGCTCTTGCATGTGGGAGGTCTGTGCCCAGCAGTGGGACGTTTATAGGCTGATGATGATGATGATGACGACGATATTATATTATTGAACTCTATTGTACATTGGTACCTACTGTGTGTAGTAATACTGTGAACACTTCTCATGTGGACGTCGTCGTTCATTTTTACTTCTAACAAATTCATCGATGGACGCTCGATGACAAATTTAGACCGGTGTATGTCTCAAAATAAAATCGAGGCGATTCACAGCTCTTTTACTGTTTTTAAAAAGATTTCGTCAGCTATTTATAGTAAAGTTGTCGGTGAACAAAAACTTTATTTATTTATTTAAGTATTAAAAATGAACTACCTACCAACAAAACATACACTAATTCGAATGTAACAAAAAAACAAGTTTATCCTAATGCTAAGTGCATTAAAGGTATTCATGACATGCAATATCAAAATAGGTACAATAATATTTGTTGAACAGTAACTCAGAACAGTTGATTCATCAACGAACCAAAAGATAAAAAAAAATAAAATAAATTACAGTAAAATTGATTAGGCATAGGTAATCTATGTAAGTTAAAAGAAATTTAATTAAATAAAAAAGCATAAAAAACTAAAACAAATTAAATCAAAAGAACTTTGAAGACATAATTTAATTGTAGTGTTATTTTTTCAATACATAAATCATTACATCAATAGTGTTAAGCCCCCATAGCCCCAGGTCTCCATTAGCGGTTCAGAAACATTTAAAAAATGTGAATAATCGATATGGGGGCTTAAAACTATTGATGTAATGATTTATCAATACATAAATCATTACATCAATAGTTTCCTTTGTATGGTTGCACACACGGTATTAGGATTCTACCTTGCTATAGAATCCAACTGGATGGATGAATCCAGCAGCATTGTTTTACTTTTCTGCGATCCCGTTTTAAAGGTACCTCCAACATCGAGTGAAATTAAGGGCATAAAGGCATAAGAACTGAAGCTTTTAGGTCAGCATGAGGGTCAGTATCACTCTCGTGATGCCCTTGTCGTGCTCGTCTATGGCACAAAATACAGAGAGTGTATGGGCTGTGGTGCCTTCTATATTTGGCGGGCCGCTTGTTGGCTGGCTCAGTAACATAAAAACACAAGCTTTAAATTAAAAAGTTAAATATGTTCTTACACTGGTAATCACGAATATTTTAATAGAAAATAAAAATTAAAACTAATCTAAAAAAAAAATATCTCACTATGCTTTCACTATCAGCCACCATAAACCAAAATGAGACATGTGTTAAACCAACTTTATTAACTTTAGTTTTGGAATACCCGTGTAATATCTAACGATGATGTAACAAGAAACGCGGCGTATTCAACTCATAGGAATAGATTGACGTGTGGCGACTTTCTATTAAGCCGTCCGATAGCGATGTTGATAGCGTAGGTATTTTATTAAGAACCGTTCGATGTAGGCGCTATTGAGACGAGTTCGCAGGTGGTCGTCTCTACCAAATGTGATTCTAGTGCCATTGAACTCGATAACACTTTTAACTACAAGGTCTGCCCAATTAACATGTTGTGACATAGTTTTCGGACTGGGTAAATAAAATTCAATGGTTTTATTTACCCAATCTTTAATTTTATTTCTTTTTTTAATAGACTTATGATTCTTTTGCAATTATTGTATGTGCAAATAGTTTGCTACATAATGGTTACTTGACTCTGTGGCCTAAGTTAGAGAAGGAATCGCACCCAGGACAACAAGGGTTTTTAAAGAAAAACATTAACAGTTGTAAACTGACAAACAATTGACAATTTTAGCATTACTACTAATGTCAATATATAGATAATTAGTTTCCCTCGCTTTTTTGATTATTTAAATTTTGAATGCAACAACGAAAGATCGAAAGAAGCTATATCGATGATCAGTGTTTCCCAAACTTTTTAGACTCCGTAACTATATACAAATCCGATTTATTTTATATAACCCCACGTTATAAACGATAATAAATTAAAGACACTTTAATATAAAATACAATGCTTGCTAAATGTTCCACGGAACCCTCGGGCTTCACGGAGCCCATTTTACTAACCCCTGGATGGTATAGGAATGCTAGATCCAGGTAACGTTACGAATCATATTTTATCATTATCTTCTTATTGGAAAAGGAGGGTTCCTTATTTGAGTAGGGTGCGTCTAATTGCTGATTTCAAATAAATTTTTATTTTACCATTATGTAAGTATATTACTTTATATTTGAATGAAGTATGTCTTTGATTTTGTACTTTGTCTTTCTTTTGTTATTGTTTCTGTTGTTCTGAAGTCAATAAATGTTTCTTCTTTCTTTCCTTCTAATACGGATGTGGGGCCGCCGGCAGTCGACAACAGCCGAGCAAATATAATGTATGACTAATGAGTTTCCGCTAATTATCGGCGTAGTCGCACCCGCAGTGACGCGGCGTGACGCAAGCGTAGGCGCCGAACGGTACTCGGCGTGGCGGCCGCTCCGACGCGCGCCTCTGTGGCCCAATGGATAAGGCATCGGCCTCCTAAGCCGAGGATTGTGGGTTCGAGTCCCACCAGAGGTACTAAACACATCTTTTTGTAATGTTGTCGCGATGGTAGTTTGATGAGATGCCCATTAGATTTGTGTTATCGCAGGTTGGTTGGAATCTTATTGGAATTTTGTTTAATTTGTTTTTCTTGTTTGTGTTTTTGTTTTGGTAATTTCGGTATTTGTTCTGTTTTTTAGTAGATTATAAGGCGTTATACACAAGCATTATGTATGTAGCTTTTACTTGTTGTTCCGCCTGCGTGACTTTTGGTCAGTCACAAAGTATATACTCCTGAAGGATAGGAATTTTCCTGGGATACAAATTGTTCTATGTGTTTAATGAAAGATACCTTTATATCAAAATATCTTCAAAGAGTGTATTTTCGTAACGTCTCGTCTTAATCTAAGGCTTCTTAAACCCTCTGCGGTAGAAAGTTTTTACCGAAAAGAAACCGCAAGAAACTTTGCTCTACCCGTGTAACGAATTTTATCCTAATTGTTCTAACGTTGTTAAGAACGAATTAACATCCATTATATACTTACGCATTAATACATTCATACATATAATCACGACTAATATCCCCGAAGGGTTAGTCAGAGACTAGGCAATGAGGGCAGCAAAAGCGTCTCTACAAAATAGTCCACTTTTCACCAAATAGCGACTGCACGTAAACTTAAAAGTATTCATTCTTATTTTCTAATAAGAATTTAACTTCAATGTTTTTTTTTAAACTATTGCTATTTTTAAATAAAAAAGAGGACTCTGTTTTAAAAATGTTCGATTTTTATATTTTTCTGATGACCAAATAGCTGTATTTAACTTCTGTTTCTGGCTGTCTTGCATATTCTGAGAATCGCGCTGATGCATAGCAGTGTTTACGCCATAATCGTCCACATATCAATACTTATCGCAGTTTCGAATCCATCACCTGTCGACTGTCGTTCCAGGATTTCATAACAGCGTCGCCGACGACAGTGGCACCTTTACGTACATAGTATTACATCTGACATAGATAATAGCTATCTGCGGCTATCAGCTATATTGGCGTGGTTGGTGCCACGAGTTGAGTTTTATAAAAGTCCCATATCGCGGGGGAAAGCTGGCTGATATGATAACAGCCACAATTTTATTGATAACGCCCCGTGAGGCATCGATCAGTCGATACGATCGCATCCAGTACCTACGCCGCTCCACAACGAATTATAATATCTTGCGTACAACAATCATCTAAGTATTTATCGGTTGCAGATTTGTTTTTTAAGTCATAAAGATTACGTGTATTGATTAATTGCTGTATCTAACTTGATGATTGTGTGATAGTGAAGGGATTTAGAGTGTATGATGAGAATGATGGGTGAGAACGAGATGGTGTACTGTGATTACTACAATTACGATGGCGGGTGGCCGCCGGCGGCGCCCGCGGAGTATGCCGAGCCGGGGTACCAGATACGGCAGCAGCAGCTGGAGGAGGACTACAGATACAACTCGTATGCGTGAGTACCTCAACCCTTCATTCGGCACTAACCAGATACAATGGAAATATCAATTCTTTTGACCTCTAAAAGGTGGTTATGCCAAACAAGAAGTTATGGCAGTACTCTCTAAGGTACTAGATACATATTCAAAGAGGTTTGATGAGATTCTATCTTCGATCAACAATACCATGTTGATCGAAGGATTTTATATTATTTAGGTACTAGCGGCCCGCCACGGCTCGTCCGCGTGATCACCTGAGACGAATATTCAAAATATTTCTTTCATAGACACCTTAAGATCTAAAGCAGATCTTAAATACTTATTATGATTTCGCAACTAACACCATTATCCTCACAATAATATTAGAAAATAAACAATTAAATAGAGAGAAACAGAGGAATTAGAATGAATGTTGCTTTAAAAACATAAGTAAAAAGTGTTAAAGAATTTCGACAGCCCGAAGTCACGCAGCCGCGCACGGTATGCGGAAGAAGTAGGTTCGATTCCCACCTGCGGTATTCAATTTTCATACATACATAGGAGATTTACGACTATTATCCCCAAAGGGTTAGTCAGAGACTAACCACTGCCATAGTCCTCGTTTCACCAAGTTACAACTGCACATGTGCTCAGCGTGACGCTCTATAGAGCGTCAATGGGCTCACCACCTGAATTTTAAAGCGTCGGCACTTTTAATACATCTCGTTCCTTTGTTGTTGTACCTACCATTATACTATATTATTTACACAATCTATCGAATCTATACGAAATATATAACAAACATACTGTTACTTGGCGTCAGAGATGTAGAGTTATAAAAAAAATCTTCTCCTTCCTACTGTCCCAAAGCTTCCATCATCTTCCTCTTCGGCAACGATCCTAGTGTTCTGAGTGTATGCTGGTTTCACATTCACATAAGTAAATCCAACAGCATATGCTGTTGGATTGAAGTCTTTAGTTCGTTGATTGCCTTTTACGACACCCAAGGGAAGAGAGAGGGTGTTAGTATTCTTTCACCGCTAGGTCAAAGAATACACGGTTATTAATTTTTTTCAACCATAACAAAACTCAAAACTACTCACACCTAGATAAAATAAACATGTAAACCAGCATACACTCAGAACACTATATGATCGTTGCCGAAGAGGAAGATGATGGAAGCTTTGGGACAGTAGGAAGGAGAAGATATTTTTTATAACTCTCTATATCTCTGACGCCAAGTAACAGTATGTTTGTTATATATTTCGTATAGATTCGATAGATTGCGTAAATAATATAGTATAATGGTAGGTACAACAACAAAAGAACGAGATGTATTAAAAGTGCCGACGCTTTAAATATAAAAAAATTAATACCTTTTTAAAAGAATCGGATAATAGAAAAGGATATTGTGACAAGGATGATTTCTGTTGACTATAGTTTACAGAAGCAGGACAAGCAGCCAACAGCAAGCGACATACGCCGTTGAGTAAAAAGAGCTTTCTAGCCATTCAAGCCCTTTTAAGTCGATGTTAATAGACTGGAATATTCTCTTTAAGCCTTAGCATAGCGGTTCTTTAACTTTGTATGGGCACAGTATAAATATAGCTTATATTTACACTGTATAAATTAGCTTACTTACACAGTGGTATGGGTCATAAGGAACACCTAACCAATTCCTTTTAATTATGTGGAACTCCACATCATTATGAGCAATAATGAAAGACACTTCAATTTAAAAACGGAACTACACGGAACCAAACGGAACCCACTATAGGAATCGCTGATCTAATGTTCAGAAAGCGCTCTACTTAAAACGCCTCCTACTTCACACCCTACCGCTTCCTTACCCTTCATACTTCATACAGCCGTGCTACTTCAATATGTTTGGATGCCCAGTCGATTTAAACACCTATATTATGTGAAAGCGCTGAAAACTAGTACAAGCCTTTACAGCGATTTGCTGTGACATGGTATTAAAGTCATAAGCTATACTTCTCACGCCGACCGCCGCGCCGATACGCTGTAGGTGCGTTTTATTTATAAGTATTATTTAATATTTTTTAATTGTACACGTTACGTTACTTGTAGCAGCATTTCGTAAGCCACGCACAGTTGGATTTGTCATGTTTATTTTTATTTTTGATAATCTATCTATATAATTATCAAGTTAGATAACGGCAACGGTAACTGAACGGGGGAATTCCCGTTTTGATACCACCAAAAGTTACGCGATTTGAAAAATATATGTAAGTATTTGATTAGTGAATAACACTAAAAAAATAACAAATCTTAATCAGATATTGAAAATACATATTATTATGAATTAACACGATGTTAAAGATAAGCACTATAAAACGTAATAAGTATAAGAAGACAATAAAACAACCAATTAAAAATAACTTCTAATAAATAAAAAAACCGGCCGGCTTCAAGTGGAAAGAGAGAGCACAAAACAGGGAGGAAATGCGAAATTTGAAGGAGGCCTGCAATCTGCATCCACAAGATTAGGTATCATAGGCCTTAGCTTCTTCTTAAAGAAGAAGAAGGAAAATAAATAAGTAATACATTAAATGTATTTTTCAAATCATACGTTAAATTATGATCTTAATTTAAATAACTCGGTCAGTCCGTTTAATAAATCAATCACTTATAAATTTGACAGACAGTTGCCCAAATAAGAAAAAAAGTTAAAACATTCTACACAGCAAATTTTAAAAATTACTGTCAAAAATTATTGTTTTAAAAATCCCTGTTTTACGTGCAATTTAAAAAGTATATGCGTCATTTTCCAACGCATTATTTCGTCGAAATAATCAGCAAGAATCGACGCTATCAAGCTTAACTTATAATTACTGGTAACAAAATGTTTTTATGGTACGATACATGTAACAATACTACAACCAAATAATTTGCAAGATAACGAATACCTTAGTTTCTATGGCCGGATCTGCAAACAGAAGGCACAAAAGTTCAAACGCGATTAGATCTACGAGTAAATACAGATTCTTCAATTACTGATGCAAACATTATCCTACTACCTAACTTGAGTGTAGGTAATTATTTGTCAGAAAATGCAATAACCGCATAAATCCAGAAAAAGATAAAACACGCTGTTTAATCAATATTGAAAAGAATTAAAAAAAAAAACAAAAGTAGCTGCAAACATTTATTATTTCGTATCTCTACATTCGATTATTGTAATCGCTGCATCTCTAATTTCAGTCATAATTCAAATACCTACATCTTTAATAATAAAAATCAATTGCCGAAATGTTTTTACCTACGCGCATCACTTTAGAACGTCTGCACCTATTTCGCTAATTTTTTTTGTTGTATTCCTAAAATTGTCAGGACATGGTTTTTTTTTATAATGTGACTACATCCTGCCTGATGGTAAGCGGCCGATGCATTCCACAATAACGAGAGCGCTCCTCTCCGTGAAACAAGCACGGTAACAAGCGCACCCATTCATGACGGCCTGTACAAATGCCGTTTCACGCCCCGCTTAAAAGACCCGGGACTATAGGAACTGGGAAACACATGCGCCGGCAAAGAAAGCCAAAGCCATTCTAAAGCCAAATGGTCTTACATAGGAACGACTTGCCAAATTTTTTGGGAACGAGTGTGATAGTCTGCACGGTATGATGGTGGTTACTAAGACCAGCACGTGTAGTCCGGGAGAGAAAAAAGAGAGCGGGATTAGTTCAAAAAGTTCTTCAGAACACTTTCCGTAGTAGTTCCGGTAGAAGACACTGAGAGAAGCAATGTCTCTACGCAGCTGGAGGTCCTCAAGAGAGACTGCAACCTCAGTATCTCCAATAATGCGTATCGCTCGCCTTTGCAGTCTATTAAGTGCATCGAAGAGGTATTTAGAGGAGCCGTCCCATAGATGGGAACAATACTCGATCGCACCTGAGTCTTGTATACAGCAAACAGCGCTGCTCGGGAGTGAAAAACCGCCTCACCTTATTTAGAATACCCAACTTACAGGAGGCAGTTAAAATAACACTCTCGATGTAGCATTTCGGATTCAGTTCCTGGCCGATGTCCATGCCAAGAATGCTGAAGTCCACTGAAATGGGTAACGGAGTGTTCTAAAGAGAGGGAGAAGTAGAGTAAGGAAGGAGTTATCTTGGATGAGAATGCACAAACCTGGGTTTTTCTGGCATTAAACTCAAAGATAACGAAATGTTGAGAAAAAATGTCTACCTCAGGCGGGAATCGCACCCGCGTCCTCCGCTACCCGGGCGCTTGCGTTGACCACTCCGCCACCGAGGTATTTTTTATTAGACCGACGTAATTTTACAACGCTTTTTTTGACTTTATGTTTTTGTAGCAACAGTGTCTTATCAAACCTTAGAGATCTGAATGAAAATATTTTACAATATTTTAAACATACAGTTAAGATTCACATTTTCATTCAAAATTCAGAAAGACTGCTTTATAGATTCGTAATATTTGATTACGTTAAAAGTTTAAAAGTGTATATTTTCATTCCGTCCTCTAAGAATGTAAATTCTAAGAGGTTTAATAAGATACGTACTTTGCTATAAAAACGTAACTACATAACAGACCAGGTTTTCAGATCCCCACTTAGAGACACGATCGAGAGTCAGGTTCAGTTTGGCCACCAGTTCTTGCCTTTTTACCACGATATCGACTTGCTTTGCCGCAGGATGTCCAAAATACCGCTTATGCAACGTAATGTCATCCGCATCCGCATAACAATGAATATTGCCCAAAGACAAAATGTCATTGATATGCAGAAGAAATAGAGTATTACTCTGCGGCACTCCGGCATTGACTTTGTAGAACTTGGAGGAACTACCCTCACAAAGGATACGAATCCTCCACTCTTCTAAAAAGACTGCAACTCAGGCGCACCGAAGGCCGGCAACTTGGAAAGAAGGGAACGATGCCACACTCTATCGAAAGCTTTGGCGACATCAGCCTTGATGTCGCCAAAGCTTTCTGCCAGAGATCCGCCATGCTTGTCCATCGCTTCACCCCATGCGTGAATAACGTACGCTAGATGATCACCCGTTGATCGCTTGGATCTGAATCCATACTGGCGATCATGGAGCAGCGAGTGATCCTCTAGGTAGTGAATGAGCTGAGAATTAATTATCAGCTCAACCACCTAACACAGCACAGAAGTTACAGCGATGGGTCGATAGTTGGCTGGATCCGAGCGATCCACTTTTTTGGGGATGGGTTGTATGTTCGCCTCCTTTCAAGACACCATCACAACACCGGTATCGTAAGACTCCCTATGGTTTGTGTGAAATATTTATTTAGTAATTCGTCGCGGGTTACATTAGGTACTTACAGGCTGTTCACGTAGACGAAGCCGCGGGCGGGCGCGGGCTGCTAGTATTATATAGAACTTGTGCTACTTTTTTAATGTAGAGAAATGTGTATACGTATTTTATCATCACAGTAGATACTTGCTATTACTCCCGCCTCTGTTAAACCAAATATGCTTGTTACAGTACAGCAAAACATTAGCAAGTAACTTTTTAGGGTAACAAAACACGCGAAGTAGGTAGTCGTCGTAAATAAGAAAACCGTCGTTAGATTCAACGGGGTGCACTGAAATAACTGAGATTGCCTGAGAGCTGGGTAATACAAGTTTATGCTGCCACGCACGATAGCATTTCACTTAGTAGAAGAAGGTAAGTACTTAGACTAATTGAAACACATCTATATTGTATTTCTCCTGCATAGTTTAGTTCGTGTTATAATGTAGCGTACCTACAATAATTTGTTTAAGTACAAACATTCGTCTAGTATAGGAGCGTCGGAACGATAGCAGATAAATCACATTTTGACATTTTTTTATGTTGTTCTCGTATATCTTGCTTTATGGTTAATGTAACCTGCCCCCCTACTCTTGAAACCGATCGGTATTGGATCGAATTGTTATTGTGAAATTTCGTACTTTTAAGTTACGACACCAGCGCTAATTTGGATTCTTAATGGGTGAACTAAATGGCATTGAGTTTTGTATTTTTTTCACGCAATATCCGCTCAATATGAATCCATATTAGCTCTGGTGTCGTAATTCAGGACTACGAAATTTCCCAATACCAATCTCGATCGACCCGGATCGGTTTCAATAGTAAGGGGGTCGGTCGAAAACTAATCGAAATACCCGGATCTGAACATAAACCGATAATTACATCAATCGTACTAAGCAACGATGGCGATCGGAACAGATATTGATGAATCCCCAAAAAATGTCAAAATCAAAAACCGATATATTCGATACCGATTTATACAGCGTTTTTCAAAAACCGATACATCCAGTTGGTTTGGTCAAAAATCGATATATCCATTTTCTTTTTTTTAATAACTCAACAGGTATACCTACCACAGTATCACGAATGCAGAATTTAGGTTTCCAAACAGTCATGCCAACACAAATAAATTGATAGATTTCGTTCAACTATAAATTAGAAAACCATGAACTGGGCCACTTTTTGTTCCGATGCTCCTATATAGGGGAAAGTCTGGTAATTTGGACCAATTTTTTGCCATCGCATTTTACATACAGTGTTTTTTAGTTTAGACAAATGTCCAAGGTATGAAACGAAACATAAATGATTACAGTTTGCATTTATTAAGCATTAATCAACATGATTCTTATACATTTATCACAAAGCAACAAAATATGAGATAAGAGCTTTGTTCCAAATAAGCCAACTAGTTTTGTAATTTGGACCACAGGGTTGCTAAATTGGAATTCGATCTTATAAAAAACGAATCATATAGCATAATATTATATAATACGTAACAGACTTGTTAATTCTGTAAAGAGGAACTTTAGTTAAATCATTCAATCACAAATGTCAGGATTTTGACTACAAGTTTCGTGATTCCATTTATGGCAATGCACACACTGGATCCAATCTACTTACGGGCATCTTTTATCGTAATAATTTCTTTCTCATTTAGCACATTCATTCTCTTTGTCTTCTAAATCAACAGTGCTATCAGAATCATCCAACACAAGAAGTTCTTCATCGACAGATTCAGCACTATAGACTCACTAGTATCGCCTTTATCTAAATGTCTTCAAAGTGGCAATGTTAGGAGTCTTATGTAGTTTTGCATATGTAATTAAGACTAATGCCCTCATGTCTAAAATCATGTATAGCATTTTTCAAATATTCTTGTGTCCATTTATAATAATTTTTATCAGTCATATGTAAGGAATAAAATAGGTACGGTAAATTGGACCGGTTCAATTTAACCAACTGTATGTGGTCCATTTTAACCAACACAGTGAAAGCACCGCTAAAAAATCGAATAAAAATATAACCAATAAACATCGGCAAACGCTTTATGTTATTGTAAAACACGTTAATGTACGCTTCTAAATAATTAATTAGAACACTGCATGCTTACCTTTATCAAAACAACACACTTAGCACGAATTGTCAAAAGTTACATAGAAACAACAAAAAAAAGACTTTTCGAAACAAATCACACACGTTTGATTTCACGTTAAAAACAATATGGCCGATATGCAATGAAGTTAGCTGCGTATCGCTGAGTATTGCCATTGCAGAAATAAAAATAAATCTTTGCGAAATATGAGGGTGGTCCAATTTAGTTGCCGGTCCAATAATCCATACTTTCCCCTACTAGTAATTGAATTTATATTATGTTTGGTTTTACGGCAGTTGAGCTCGTATACAAGTCATCAACTAATAGTAGATTATTAACCTAGGGGATAAAGCAGTGTCTTCTGTCGCGAGTGACGATTTAAATCGCGAGCGTAACGAAGGAATCGAGGTTTACTCCCGAGCGTAGCGAGGGTGTTAAAAACTTAAATCACGAGCGAAGCGAGGGATTTAAGACGAGCCCTGAGTGTAGCGAGGGATTTAAGTTCACCCAAGACTAAGACAGCTTTATCACCGAGGAATATACTCTACTTTTCGTACCATTTGCGAAAAAATTAACACAATAATAATATGAGAAAAAATAATAAAATGTCTTAATAAATTCCTAGACTAATATTTTTTTGTCGGAAAAGCAAAGGCATCAAGCTCATACGGCCTCGTCGGTTTTCGTAATTTTATTTAATAATCATAACTGCATAATAAATGCGTATTCCTTTTTCAAAAAGATGTATAATGCTTTATATACAAACTCAATGGTGTAAACACCAGTTAGTTCAGTATAAATTTCGGTAAGTATTCCAAATTTAAATCACATTCTCCCCCTAGAGGATGAATGAAATTCAGTACAATTTTCTTTCCCTGTTTATAACAGATTAAAAATGACTCTTGTTATGTTCGCTTTTTGTGGCATAGAATGTTACATTTTTGAGCAAGTGGTACGAAAATACATTTTCGACATCAACACATTTTTACAGAAATTGTTTTCTTAAAAACGACTCCTAACATACAAGCAAACTTTCTCGCCAAAACGTCTTACTTTAATCATGTGTTAATAATGATTTATACTATAAGCAACCAGCCAGCTTTCGAGTGAAAATTATAACTTTCAAACGGCGCGGTATTGCGATAAAATAGCTTGTTAAAACTTTAACGTTAAAAATAGTCGGAGAATTTCGTTCCACCCCGCTTTATAAATGGGTGGGTTAGGCATTGCGGGTTGCGTGCCCCGCTCTTATAGCCGTCCACTGAGTGCCATCGAGCTCGTCTTCCCAGCTGTGAGCTCTCCCATGCCTTCGTGAAGCCCTTAATTGGTTTGGAAACCCTCTTCGCGAGCTCGCGTGCTTCCACCCATTTGGACTCGACTGCGCCTAACCAGATTGCCATAACGAAATATTCGTGAAAACCCATTGAGTCTTTCCGACTAGGCGTCGGCGGCGTGGTCGTCGCGAAAGCAACTTTCTTCGCAATAAATTCCCTGGCACAAGGTGTTGAGTGACGCGTGTGTGCGTTACTCATTTGTTTTGTTTTCTTTATCTAATCTAGGTCACGAATGCGGTGCGAGGGTGCCGCATGATTTATGCGATATCTGTCCCAACCAAGGCTCCGTCGGTACCCTTGAACTCATACTTGTAATAGTTTAGTACCAGAATGGCGAAGTTTCCATGTAATTTGCCGCCGGCAAGTTCGCCGCGAGAGGTAATGGCAGTCTGTTTGGTCATAGGGTAGTTTTTCTCGCGGTCGCCGGCGGCGCTTGGTACGGGGCGGCGCGGTAACTACCTCAATATAATATCCTACTTTTACACAAATTACATTCCTATCGTGCCCGCTATCAGGGCCCATTATTTTATCATCAGCCATCGCGATTTCGAACGTCTTTTGGAACGGCGATCTTAACTGTTTTGTGGAAATTTTAATGTTATCCGTACAGTTAAATTGATGTTATTCTTCTTTGTCTAATTGATGACTGTAAGAAAATATTTTCTTACATTTAACAAGAAAATTGTAACGCAAAGATTAAAACACAAAAAGAATATTCATTTTTATAGTAGAGGCTACACGTTGTAATTTTTAACAAAATAATAATATGTTGTGTTTCTTAAATTACTAACTGCGTAGTTAATACCTACTACTTTTATTTTAAAATTAACAAATGCTAAACATTAAGCCTTAATTAGAACTATCCCTGAGAGACATTACATGTTCAACTTAAAACATAATAAGAGTTCACGTAAAGACAGCAGTAAAATGAATTGATTTTGATTTTATTCTTTACCGATCTATTTTCAATCAAAAGGCGAGAAATTACCATGTTTTCTAGATGTTGATTCTTTAAAAAGGTCTTTATAGGGTCAGGTGGGCTACAGTGAGCCAGTGGTACACAGAGAATCGGTATTATTATATTCAAAACTAGTAGTTACCGGATCATGGAACCGACACGTAGCAACGTGTTTCGTTACGTCTCCCTCACTCCCCAGTTGAGGGCGAGCGCCCGTTGTAAGCGGTCGTGTGGTGCGACGATTTGTGTTTTCCCGCGCGAAAAGTCAAAAATAGGTAAGTTTTGCTTTTCTTCTTCAAAGTCGTGTTTTCTGAGCTTTTCGTACCGAATTTTATATACATGTAAAGTCACTATCTAGCAATAATAAGGTTATTATGTTTTAAACATATTCCTTGATCAATTGCCTTTTTTCAACATCAAATGTCAAATAACGTAGGTGGTACACAGTGACTCAGTATTGCAGGGTACACAGTGAACCGTGGTTCAGTGTGTACCGCTTGATGGTTCAATGTGTACCAAAGTTCAACATCAAATTAGTTAAATAGATACAACTTTTTTTGCTTCAGGATGGGTCGAACTAAGGCAGTGAAAAGAAGATTGGGGGGCATAGCAAGGATGATATGGTGCAAGCACTTCAGCTTATAAAAAATGGTGCAAACATACGCAGGGCCGCTAAAGAGTGTCACTTGGCATATCCTACGCTACGGAAGTACGCTAAAAAAATCCAGTCGGATGAAAACACTAACTTAGTTCCTAATTTCGAAGTCAATGCAGTATTTTCCCAGGACCAGGAATTAGTGTTAAAAGATTACATTAAACAATGCGCCTTAATGTTTTATGGGCTCTGGGCAAAAGAAGTTTGTCAAGTGGCATTACCAAATGGCAAAAACCAACAAAATTAAAACACCAAACGCAACTTTGAGACTGATGTTATAGGATAGATAATAAGTTGATAACATAGATCTCAATTAATAAAAACCGCATTGATTGTATTTTTTTTAGAATATTATATTTTATGTTGCTGTTCTACAGAAATTTAATTCAATACCTTTAAATCAGGATAATCTTAATCATGATAACATACATATATGTTACGTGTATGTTATCCTGATTAAGTTATAATTCTATTTTTGTTTTTTCTTGACATTCTAAGCAATAAACCTTCTTGAATGAATGAAAAAAAACTTTGTTTTAATGACGCATTTTTGATTGATGACCGATTTACCCGAATTAGTCCAGTTAAAATATAACTGTCTTCGTTTTATTCTGTTATGGTTCACTGTGTCCAGCGGTGGTTCACTGTGAACTTCATCATGGATCAGTGTGTACCAAAGAGTGTACACAGTGAACCAATTCCCATTTTTTTTAAAACACTTGGTAATGTCTAACCTATCAGTTTTTGAGCTTAATTTTGTAAAGAAACTTTAAGTCTGTTAGACACTAAATGGTATGTATAAAAAAAGAAAACGAAAACTTTTAATTTGAGTACATGACACAACTTTGAATTTTTTGTGGTTCACTGTTGCCCACCTGACCCTATATCAAATCTGAAATGAAGAATAACAGGACGCAACGCCAGCATTAATAATATAAAATAAATATTTAATCAATCGAATGAAGATAGGTTTTTAAATGATTTATTTTACATAAACATAAATCGATTATACACACTTCTGGGCCAACAGATTGCATAGAATAAAAGTCTTCCTACAATTATTATACACCTAATCATATTATTAGCATTTTCCCCTGCAGACAAGCAAAAGGTGTTCCAAATGTCTGCATCTCGCACCTTTGTACACAGCAAAAGCTTTACACTGTTGGTTACGTTACTAATGAAAATAGTTTATAATTTATCGATGTTCAATAACTATAAACAATGGCTCGTTAGGGTGGTCAGCCCCTTCAGCGGAACATCTGGTGAGATTAAAAAGCTAAATTGTTGCTGGCAGGTGTTTTGGATAACTTGCCATTGTTGTTATGATTATCATTACCAGACGAAAAAAATAGATTAGAATTTAAGTTCGCTTTAGGTTTTTTTTTAATAAACTGGGGAAGAATTTGACCACCAACCTGCTAGGTGAGCAGGATGTAGTCTAGGGTGTTACATGCTTACCCAGAAGGTGACTCTTGCCTTGAAAGACCAAGGTTGTAGTGATCAGGAAACACTCAAGACCGTGGTTGGAGGGAAAGTACCCTTAATATTGATAATGGCAAATTTTACTAAAAGGAAACATCCCTTTATTTTCAAAAATAATTAAAAACTGCATTTAAAGATTTTTGAAAAATCACCAGCTTGAGCCGGGAATCAAACCGGTGAAATGTAAAAAAAAATCCTGTATTTTATGATACCAACCGAAAGAGTAATTCATAAGTATCAAGTTCTTTTATATTATCGTATCTTAAATTAAAGAAAGATCAAGATTTTTTTTATTGTAAAATTACTTATATGTAAAGAAAATAGTTCACTTAACTTTTAAATGAATTGCTCAAAATGAGACCCATTTGCACCGAATGCCAGACATATTTTTCGACTGAATTCGTTATATTTCGCTATTTTTCTTGGTCTTTCTTTAAAGAGGCGTTAAAAATGTCAGTGAATGTCGTATCTCCTCGCTGCTGGCGCATGTTTTGTCTGAGTTCGACAAACTGTTACTTTGAACAGACTGTTTAATGTAGAGCCACCTACTAGTCGTGCTGCAACTCCATTTAGAGCGCCAATCTGTGTAACCAGCTTCCCGTAACATCGCTTAACTTGATTTCTCAGCAAGTTATACAAAAAGTCTTTCCTTTTCCAGCGCCCCACGCTTTTACAATCAAATATTATAATTAAAAGCACATAGTTTACATTTCAGAAAAGAAACAGAGACGACTTGAACGATCCATAATTTATTTTTATTTTTTATGAGCATTTATATATTATTATGGTTACGCGAGTGTGATCGTTCCAAGCGAGTGTGGTGTGACATTGTGCGAAAGTGTTAACGTTCTGAGGCCGACTGTACAGTAACAACAAGTTATTCGCCTAATTTAGTTGCTGCTTACTGTGATGTATGGCGCGGGAGGCTCGGCGCGGTGCCTGGTGATCCGTGTAACAGAGGGCGAGCGCACCTGCCCGCGCCCCTCACAAATCTGGCCCTCACCTCTGCAGTATAATAAAAGAATGCAGATAATACATTTTACTTACGACGACCTCCGTGGTCGCGTAGTTAGCGGTGGTACCTGGTGTCGCCCTCTTTGAGATCCCGGGTTTGATTCTGATCGAGTCAATTTAGGAATACACTTTTTTCTACATTGGTTTCTGGTTGTAGTGTTTTCTTTGTTAATAATTGTATGTTTATCCGTTATCTAACCATTAAAATCAAGTTTCAAAATAAGCTTAACTTGGGCTAGATTATTGGTTTAAGTATATAAGTACCTATAGATTATTTGAAAAGAGTAAAAAAGTTCTTTAAGTAATTAAAAATATTTTATTTACTTTTCCAAAAGCACCTTTGCCCAGCAGTGGACATAGTTAAGGTAAAAAAAGGACTGGAAAGCGTTGTCAATTGTCAGATCTATCGTTTTCTATTCCACTAATGTACCATATTTCAAGCAAAAAATCTTTTCACACCACCTGCTCGACTATGTCAAATTATATGTCATGCAAACCTAACCTAAAGTAAGTCTTATAAGACCTGAGGGCATTAATATTGTACTGAATTTCATTGAGGGATTACGCATTTCGGTTTCCCATACAAATTTCCAAGTCGATATTTTTAAAAACCAATAAGACAATTTTAATGAAACTTTGCATGCTAAACTAAAATACAAGGATCTAAATAGTCTGTTGAAAAAATTTAAAAAAAAATGTTTATTTAGCTGAGTTATTTCGATTTAAAGTCCACCAGAGAAAGTTTAAAATCGCAATATCTCAGTTAAATAAACGTTTTTTAAAAATGTTTTCAACAAACTATTTAGATCTCTGTATTTTACTCTAACATGCAAAGTTTCGACTTGGAAGTTTGTATAGGAAACCGAAATGCGTAAACCCTCTTAAGACCCGCTGGTCATTAATGTGATTTGAATTTGAAACATAAAGTAGAAATCGCTTAAAAACATTTACGACCAAATTGTTCGAAAATCGAAGTGGCCACCACGAGTAGAATATAAATAAAAGAAAGTAGAACACAAATTAAAAAGAGGCGCTCATACTGAAAATTGCTTTGTTTTACTATTGCTTTTTATTGTCTCGTAGATGGTGTGAAAAATAGAGTAACTATTCTCCTCGGGATAAAGGTGCCTTCGTCTTGGGCGACCTTGAATCCCTCGCTGCATTTAGGATTCTTGTCTCAACTCCCTCGCTTTGCTCTGGAGTTAACTCTAAACACCCTCGCTACGCTCAGGAGTTAACGCTAGAATCCTTCCTTTTGCTCGGGATTCAACACGGGGCGCCCGCTACATAAGACACTACTTTATCCCCTTGGTGCATATAATCTACTATTGTCTTTGTCTGTCAACGGATCGCATATTGAGATCCCTTTCAAATGCAATGCAATGCAAATGGCATACAACGTCATTACTCATGGGTACAAGACCGTTGAATGGATGCGTTACGTTATCTATCGCACACTCCTGAAGACTGCTGCTATCGACATGCAATTAATGATACAGCCGATAAACTTACCATTTCATATACTTGTCAATTGCTTTATTCTTATCCTTGTAATTCGACAATACGACGGTGACATCAACGAATTGTGAAATATACCTACATAATAATAAACACTTTTAAATTGACGCTTTATTCGCGAGTTGCACCGGCCGTAGTCACGGGCTACTTTTGAGCCAGCCCGTGACACGGTGCAACTCGGTCGAAATGTCGGGTATATAAAAGGTATTCGTAGGATGCCTTTACTAAGTAGTTTTCGTTCAATCCCATTTAAATATGATTGTATACCCACACTTCTACATTTTAGATAGCGTTGATAGCCGAACGGGTAGATGCACGGGTTGAATGCGAGAAGTTTTGCTTCTCTCTCCTAAAATTCATCGTCATCATCATCATCAGCCCGTAAACGTCCAGCGGCTGGACCCAGGCCCTACCACAACAGCACATTGGATCCAAAACGCACCACGATGGCCCAATGCGTTTGATGAGATACAAGTTACAATATAAGTTACAATAATACGATACAACTGGTCTAACCCCTCAAACCCCAAGCGGTCGCATGAGACCGCACCTACAAAAACACACTTGACTTTGTACCGTATTTTCATAGACTTACAGACTACTTTAGTATGAACAAGTTTGGTTGTTTCGGTTCTGTGGTTCATCCTATGTATTGTTATTGCACAATATTGCAAAGTCTATGCGCTCCGTTCTGTCTAATTTGACGTTGACAGTTACTGTCAAAAAAGTGTAAAAAAATTCAAGAGTGAGTGGCTAATATTGAATAAAACAAATTATTTCTTCTTTGTGCGAATAAAAAATAACTCTCGAACTTACATAAAGGTACTTAAAAAAGGTCAGCTTAACTCCATAAAAGTTCTCTTCAAAACAACCCTAGCTGTGATAATTATAAAGTCTACTTAAAGCCTGTCTCACAATGTCCGATTCGGAGATACTTTGTCTGGTCAGTTAAAATAATAACTAAAACTTTATTACATACTTATTACTTTTTTTACATGTAAAACACCCAGACCCGAAATCAATTGAGAAAAACAATTACATTTTCTATTGTTGACGGCCGGGTGGTCGAGTGGTCAGCGACCCTGACTACGCAACCCACGGGCCCAAGTTCGAATCCCAGTAGGGTCAAATGTTTGTGTGGTGAGCACGAGCATTTCTGACCGACTCATGGATGTTTATTAGTATGTATGTTTATCCGTTATTCAGTCACCATAGTTCGCGCTATGCTCAGTTTGGGGCTGAATGATTGGTGTGACAGTTGTGAAAATTTATTTATAGTATAGAAGTTACAGCATGATTAACAACTTTTGCGTATACTGTACCGCGATGAGTTTGAACCGATTGCATCGATGGATATTTAAAATAAAACTCATTCCATTCTCAATAAGTCAATTAAATATTTCGTGCACGCCACTTCGGGGATCGCCCAATAATAAATGATTGCCCTTTGCGTTTGCCGCCCTTGTAGTGTAATTGTGTACACATTGCGTCGTTGTGTTTACTCCCATATGATTTTAGTAAATGTTGTAATAAAATTTTTATTTTTTAACATTTTCTACAAATGAACAAAATAGCTTTCATTTGTTTCCAATAAACATTTGCTGACGGTCTAGTGCGAGTTTTATCCAGATCAGATTAACGAAACCTAAAAAAAAGAAATGGCATTAAAACATTACCTCCTGGTGACAAATTAAGTGAGTTTACAATACAAATTCTCCGCTTTTTTCGCTATGGAATGATGAATACAACTTTTCTCTCAGAAATGGGTAGCCATCCAGAAGAGTTCTGTGCACCGCGCCGGCGTCGGTGCGGTCGGCTGTACTACCGACAGAGCTTTTGGCATTTCATCTGCCAAAAGCTGCATGCATTAATTCATTTCATATTATAAAGTAAAGTCGCCGCTTTCCTGTGTCTGTGGCTCCGCTTTTTCCTTCTAAGGAAAAGAAACGATGTTTTTTATATAATTTATACAAAATAGCTGAAGTATGACGGTGTATCTAAGTTAGCGTGGTCAAAGCTGCGGGCGGGCCGCTAGTCAGCCTAAAAAATCTGCTGGTTTTAGGCTGATAACCGTGTAGCGTAGCGGTGAAAGAATACTACCACCCCCTCTCTTCCCTTAGGTGTCGTAAAAGACGACTAACGGACTAAAGACTGCACATACATTCAACAACAAAAAGCGGCGATGGGCTCACCACCTTCACGCTGAGCACATGTGGAATCGCTATTTGGTGAAAAGTGGACTATGGTAGAGGACTGCTTTTGCTGTCCTCATTGCCTAGTCTCTGACTAACCCTTCGGGGATAATAGGATTATATGTATGTATGTAAGTACATGAATATAATCATGACATGACCCGGCTATAACCCTTACACTGAATCAATGTGGGTTTTTGGTGAAATCTAACGTTGCTATCTTACGAGAATAATACGGACCTACCGTTCAACAAGCCTTTCGAAGTAGGTACTTACGGTGAAGATTGAGATACCTACATTGAGGTACAATACATACCTAATATTTTAAATTTTTTCACCCATTACAAAAGAACTTACACGCCAGACGAATTATAATTATAGTATTTAATTAATATTTAACTTATTAATAAAGTTTACACCAGCTAGTTTATGACAATTTTAACTTTCAACTTTTAATAAAGTTGAAAGTTGAAATGGTTATAAAAATTCAGTAATACATACAAGACCATTATTCCAGATATTGCGCTGTATAAAATATATTTCTAGGGTAGTGCTAGGTACTGTCGTACAAAAATAACACACAAAACCAGCCAGCGCCCTAACATGGTACGAATAAACTCTACAGTACCTATTGGTAATGTATTTTCTTCTAGATAAAAAAATAAAAAGTTACTGTTAAAAGTCCACATCTGGCTAGCTATGAATGAACCTAAATGAATGAATAAACATTCGAGCGTTGTTTATTTCACAGTAATCGTCCGTAATCTGTTCTTTCATTTCTCTCGCCGTTGTCTATTGTTTCTGTAATCTCCAGTTGCACACCTGCAAGTCATAAAGCAAATTGCCACTGCCCATAGACAATGGCCAAGTTAAGTGCTTGAACGAGATCTATTCTTTGGCCGAATAAAAGTCAATGGATGTAAAGCACTGGTACCGCTTCCTTGCTAATAAAAGACGAAACATATTTTTGAGGTTGAATAATACTGTAAGTTTTATACTAAATAATTGATTAATTTACTGAATCTCCAGTTAAGTTATACTCGAAAACAAATTGTACAGTAATAAATAGGATCTAATAGGTTATATGATGTTTTAACGAGAGTTAGTAATTTGGCTTTCGTTATGTTTTTTTTTGTAATATATTTTTTTCGGAAAAAGGTTACTTTTTAACTTTGAAGGATACCTTTATACGGAATATAAACCCAATGGCGGTTCACTTCCGTAGGGTACTCTCCTACGGCCAAATTCGATGAAGAATTTTTTAGATAAATTATTTACAATTCTTTGTACCAAAAATGTAGAGTTCTAGAATCTAGTCACTCAGATTTTAACTGTGAAAGGAAGTAACCATTGTTAGTGATTTTATCGTGAATCTTTCTCAAAAATGGTAAAATCCGAGTGACACATGATATTTGCACAAAGAATTCTGAACCGAATTTGGCTGGTTTACTTCATTATTTTCTAAAGTTTAAGGTCCCTAGAAGATTTTAATAATGCTTTAAAGCTATCTACCCCGTTTTTTTCAGAAACTAGATTTCCATTGGAATATATTGTATATGACATAAAATTTAATTTATAAGTATTTCACTTTGAATCTTTCAAGACCATAGAAGTAAAGTGAAAAGTTTCACGTTGTTATTTTAACTTTTTAAAAATCTTAAAATTTTGTTTGAGAAAGTTATGAACTGTGCAAAGAGCATTTTTTTGTTTAACTTAGTACGAACTAAAGGCTTTCAATGAAAGAAACAATGGTTGGCGCACACGTGCAAGTCATTATGGGATAAGTCCCAAGTTTTTGTCCTGTTGAAGGAACCACTCCGTCTAGGCCTGTTCGGCGACAATGTGCTAAGCACTCCCACATGTGCCTCTCTGACAAATGGAACCCCAACATTGCTTACATTGACTAAAAAAACCTGTACACAACATAATATTTTTTTTAAATACTGTCAACAAAACTAGTATTCGATGGTATTAAACTATTGCAAACGCTCCAATTGATTGATACAAAAAGGAAAAATATTTTAGAAAAAAAATACAAATCTTTATTGTCATTCACACTGACAACCTATAAAAAAACATTCGGAACGTTCACCGAACATGAGCTAACACGGCCTTATTAAAAACACTCTAAGTGGAAATCGTTATCCGGGCATTTAGAGCGGCGTCCATAACGAACCCGGCCTCAACAATGGGCTTAACGCTCGCTCTCATTACAAAAAGCGACATAACATAACGCTGCGTCGAAAGCTCCTCTATTCAAAGTGTATACTCAAATTTTTTTGTCGAGAAGGCTCGGGATGGCTCTGATTGGTTGGCGTGCGGCCCGCCCAGCGTGCGCGCGGCTGCGATTGGCCGGGGTCAGTGGAGCACCCTCGAGGTTAGTCCCGCGCTGAGTAGGCTGTCGAGGCATGAGGGCGGAGGGGTGTTCTTCACCCCGAGGGCCACTCGAGGGTCGTTCAGTGCAGCCGCGGCGTCTCGGGACGTAGCACGTGCGCGCGAGTGGTAGTCACCGTCAAGATTATTCCGAAGTCGAGCTCTCCCGGTCGGGAGATGAAGTGTGAGGAGGGCGAGGGCGCGCGCTCGCCGCCGCCGCTGCTGCCACCGGCGTCGCTGCTGTGGAGCCCTATACTGTTGCCGCCATGGGGGCCGGCCTTCCTGCCGGCGCTCTACCCGGCCGCCTTCCGCTCAGCGTTCCCTGGGTGAGCGAAGCATTATGGATACGGATTAGGCAGTGATTAGTGACAACGTACTTAAAAAATGAATTTAAGTGATTAGCGATACAAGGATAAAATTATATTACACATTGACTGCCACAAAACTGGACACAATTGAAATTTAATTGTTCGTCGGTCACTGGTGTCTGCTATGGCGCTTACAGTGTGTGACTATGATAGTGTGGCCCAAGTAGAGTGTAAAAAGTCGAGTACAATTGAAATCGATTTTATATTTCGGTACTTAACTTGCTTGTTTTCTGAAACAAGGACTAAAGTTAAAATGATACGCATGAATGCGGTACTGCATAAAGTTCTTAATTCATAAGAAACCACAACAGTTTTAAGATAAACTTAAGCCAACGTTTTGTGATAGGTAACAGGGGTAAAAGTAACATAAAAATCTGAAACCTAAAACCATCAATTGCGTATCCTTACAAAATGTTAATTCTAAAAAAGAGCTTTCAAACCACAACAAACAAAAGCTTACAAATTAATTGTGTCACCAAGTCGGCGCGTTGGAAGTTCGTTAATAATTTATAGAGCAAACAATGCGTTCGTGTCTTCGTTCGCGCGCCAACCTCCGCCTCTCAAGCCGGCCGCAAACTTGTTAAAACCATGACACTCACAAGTGACAGTTTTTGCACCTTCCAGCTCGTTAACATCGCTGTTTACAAGATTACAACCTGCTAAAGGCTTCACGCCGCCCTTTCAAGAGTCACGTACAGGCTCTTTGGTTCGCAGACGGACGCAATAACATTCTGATGTATTAATAGTGTTCATTGAATCTTTACGAGTATTCCTTTATACGGGTCACGTACACTCAAGAGGTGCACTTTGCCAGCATTGTCTGCGTGGAATGTTTTTTTTCAATTATACGTCCTTACGTGCTACAAGCTTGCCAAGGTTTAGCTTTGTGATTTGTGCAGCTTATTGCTTTGATGTGGAATGGTTCGAACCGTACACAAAAAAGTTGTAGCTGTAATTTTTATACGTGTGGTAATGATATTGTGGTGCGTTCAAATCTTTTACTAATGTTTTTAACACAAAATTGATATTCAATTGAAACTTGTTTTTTTGATGACATTATACACTGATAAGCTTTCGTGTTCGTTTTTAACAAAAATGTTTCGTATAGTTTACCACAAACTTCGAGTTTTCCTACTAGGCATACCTACATTGTTGACATTGTTTCATACAGCGTGAAATTATAGGGCCAACTCGGTACGATTTTGTCTTTTCTTTAACTAAATCGGTTACAAAGAAACAGTCTGCATAAAGGAAAGATTACTATCAAAACAAAATGCTTGTGTCATAGACCTGCTAAAATTTTTAAATAATAAAAATATAGAATATCTAAGTAATTGAGCCTCTTTTTAAAATTTTTGCCTGTACCAAATTGTAAAAGCAAAATAAATGACTTTTTTATTTTTTTATTATTATTACTCCCATGTTGTCGCACCTTATGTACTGAAAGTTTAACACAGTTTTATAGTCATTTTTACTTTTTTTTCAATATCTATATCACAAAATTATACTAACAAGTACACAGTTGTACACTGTATTAGCAATCAAATTCTGTTCTATTCTAAATTTATTGTCTCACAAAAACTAATAACGTTTAACTTTGTCCGCAGCCTTTTAGACAGCATGAAGATGCCGGGGCAGCGGCCCGGCTTCCAGATCTCCGACATCCTGGGCTTGAACGAGGGCAAAGGCCTGGAGGCGGCGCCCCCGCAGTCGCTGGGCGGGTGCCCGCTGGAGCTGCCACCTTACCCGCAACACCATTACCCCCATGAGCTGCTGAGGCATCACCAACCTTGGCTGTCTCTGGATCACCACGAGGGCGCTGGTAAATATTTCTACTTGTTTTATTCTTATTATTATCATTGTAAACCCCCCTCAAATACTTGCAGTCCGTCGCTTATTTTGGCCAGCAGTCCTTTGCATACCAAGCTCGTCCCTCCCACTTCCGCCTAGGTCCAGTAACGTTAAATAAAAGTTAGTGGTTTGCTTAGTGGTAGGATTCTGCCTAGAATACCCTTGGTAATGCAAGCGTCCATGGGTTGCAGTAACCGCTTGTCAACAATCGGGTCTGTATGCTCGGTCGCCGACTTAGTAACATAAAAAGTGTCCTGCATTACAAAAGTACCGAAAGACGAAACATTATTTACGAAATTAAGATTTTTCTTTAATCTTAGATGACAAATTACTCTTGGATATTTCTGAGATATTTAGGTACAGTTGGTTAACAAAAGGTAACTATGCAGTAGCGGACATTACTAATAATAACTTGACAAATCTTACTGAATGCTTATATTAGCGATTAAAAATTAGAACTTCTTTTAAGGACAATAAAAATCCCCAGGACTTTAATTTTACATTAATTTGTAATGAACTACCATCCAAAAACAACACGGTGTCTTTTAAAATTACAGCGCCTACACTATAGTTTATTGTAAGATTTGTAAGTCTACCATCTGCAGCTACTTAGTCTACAAATTAATTGTTAGTCAATAAAATTCAATATCTTTGTGACCACGGTTTGAAACGTTAGGCTTAAATAATAATAAGTGTAAACGCAAATAAATCCATATCAAGCGTTTTATATTCAATGTTGATACACAGATAGTGAATGCTTCAAGTATATTGTACCTTTTGGCAGAATTGGTGTTTAATATTCGGTAGCTAAGCACTCTAGGCCACTCCACTATGAGCACATACTCCGGGCATCAAGCGCGGTACTCGCTTCATACTCAATTCACTTAGGCAAACATAATGTAGGACTATTGAAATTACTTACATATACTAATACAACCATTCTAAGTTCTACTATGATGTTAATCTGTGATTGATTACATATGATATAACTTTGATATGCAGTTTACTAAAGCTTTCATATAATAACACCACCGTTGCAATATCAGAATGAGTATCACATCACAAACTTAAAGTTAACACCCATAGTGCGATATACCACAGCATTATAGTGAGATAATTTCGATATATGCATACGTGTGTACAGGTGTGTTGCTATTGCAAAATCATTATCAGTTGTTATCGCTCATGAAGTCATGGCATACCTTCAAATGTTCTCTTCTATGAAACGTTTGTCTATCTCAAGATATAAGGTTCAAATTGATAAAATTGACATTTAGGTTTCCATTCGCGTGCACAGTAAGTGCAGAGTAAGGTTGTCACCTTTCTTTTAAAATCTTGTTTGTGTTCGAGTATAGAAAGCCAAAAATGTATATAACTTTAACACTTTTATTGTCGCACTAGCTCAATAATAGGGGTAGCTAGCTCAATAATAAACATAATCTCTTTCCTCATTTTATCTGCTGGTGCGCTTCGAGGAATAAAAATATAATATTTTAATTACCTATTCTGAAGCGCACCCAACGGGTGCGCTTCTAGGAATAGTTTAGGTGCGCTTCGAGGAATACCCCTATTATGGCTTAATTCGATAAAGAAAGTTTTGTAAACAAATATTATTGACAATTCTTTGTTCAATTAGATATTTGCACAATCGGTCGTCACTCGGACTTGTGCTGTTTTTTGAGAGAATGAAACCATTGTTAGCGATTTTCTCTTGAATCTTTCTCAAGAAAAAGTAAGTCCTTGATATTTTTACAAATTATTGTCATTAATTTGTATACAGATATTATTTATCGAAATTGCTCTAGTATAACATGGTTGTGGTTTTACACAGGAGGTGATACCTTTGTGAATATTTTGTATTTTTAGTACTCACATTATGTCAAACAACTCGGCGTCTACCTCGGTATAACCAGACATTTTATTACTTTTTCTTTAAATAACAACAACCATAATAATACAAAGGTTTCGCAACATCAAATATTTGGTACCTGTTTCATTGTATCAGCATCAAAACTAAATAAGGTCCTTAGCTCAGTGGTGAAATTATGATATTTTTCATACTTACCTATTTGTTTTTATTAACATGACATTAACATTGAGTATTTGACGAAAATAGACTGTAACTGTAAATGGTGATAACCCTAAGACAGAGTATGTTAAAAAAAATAGTTTTGTTCAAACAGCACGCTATCAGTAAAATTGTAAGTCTTTAATATCTGTCATCAAAGGAATACAGTGTTGACAGTGTGTGCTTAGCGTGACAGGTAATGAGCTCACCACCTGTCACGCTGAGCACATGTGCAGTCGCTATTTGGTGAAAAGTGGAATATGGCAGAGGACTGCAGTCTCTGTCCTCATTGCCTAGTCTCTGACTGACCCTTCGGGGATAATAGTCGTGATTATATGTATGTACTATGTATAGGTATTTATGTACCTATGTAAAGGAATTTGATATTTGCTCACCACATGCGTCCGGCTATAAACTAGTAAAGAAAATTACAATACTTTCTTATTAATTGGAACCATTATATATTCAAATTAAAGGAGATATTAATTTATGTATGTATGCTAAAAGAAAAATCTACAGAAATAAGAGCCGGGTAGGTACTACCAAACTCTCTTCCCTTGTTACTTTCTCCTTTTCCATTTCTCCTTCTAGTTGTAATTTAGTGAGAAGTGGACTATGGCAGTGGACTGCTTTGGCGGCCCTCGTTCATAGTCTCTGACTAACCCTTAGGAGATAGTAGTCGTGAATATTTAAACATATCGTATCGTGCAATATGTATTAGGTGTTTCCAACTTGTGGTTATTGAAATTTTGCATTCACAATGCTATATAGATATAGGAAAAATGTTTACTAGAAAAAAATCAACCAGTCTCAGGAAAATTTGAATGGGAATCGAACCCATTGGATTGCCGGTCCACTGCTCTAAGCGCTAAGCTACCGAGATCCGTTGATTTTTTTTAGTAGTTTGTGATACGCTGCAAGCCTCGAACTTTCCTGAGACTGGTTGATTTTTTTTCTAGTAAACATTTTTCCTTGTGGTTATTGTTGTGATTTATCTTCCAAATTGAAATCTCTTAGAGTGCCTATGTCAAATTATCATATGTCCACTGACCCACTCGAAAATAGTGGAGCATTAGTAGCATTCGAGAGGCAGAGATTACCTTTTTGAAATGCTCCTCCAATGGAGTGTTTCCGAGGGCTAATCTGGTTGTTGTCATTAATTATTTTTATCGCTTATCTGAAACACTTTCGGCAGCACTCGTGGTACTTCGGATGGCGACGATTGATCGACAATCGGTGATCGATCTGATTAAAAACTTGTGTTTTACATCTTAAAACCAATTTTATATATGCGTGACTCTAGAATTGTTAATAAATGATTCAAATTTTTACTGCTACAAGTGGAAAGAAGGAAGGGAGGCCTTTACCCTGCATTGGGATCAAATAGGCAGATAATAAAAATATATCTTGGCACAGTGGAGCGCTCGGCATGGTTTTCGGTTTTGGGTTAAATTCTCAAATGTTTGTAGGAAAATCGTAATTATTTCAGTATTTATGTATTTTAATGTGTAGGCCTTCATTTTGTATAAGTTCTGTTAGCTGTTGTCTGTCTACTTTAAAACTATCTACTACTACTACTACTACTACAGGCGCCGCGTTCTCAGTTTTAATTGAAAAACATTAGCTTTGTGAAATAGAGTGTCTCACAAGCATGTGCATTAAATACTATCTTATCCTGATTTTGCATATTTTACTAGCGGCCCGCCGTCGGCCACCCAGCGACTTCGTCCGCGAATATTTCATTAATTCTTACATAAATCAAACATTGAAAAAAAAAACAATAATACAAGTACCGGTAGAAAGGGGCTATTTGGCAACCGTGGGGCTTTTTGGAAAATAATATTTTTGAACGAGCGCAAACAAATTAAAAATAATAAACGTGAATGCAACCTTTTGTAACTCCGTTACTGTCAATCTCGACCAATCAGAGAGAAGAACACTGCGCGTTTGATGTTATGAACTACATTTAGCGAGAGTCTGTCAGTTTTGTTCCAAATTAGTTTCTAAGTAAAAATGTTAATTAGTGTTGATTTTTGCATTATTTGTAAATTTTTAAATGTATTTTACCAAATATCGCCGTCCGTGTTTATATTGAAATAAAAACGGATTATAAAGATATTTTCTATGTTACTTTTTATTCATACCCTGGGGGTTATTTGGAAAGGCACCTTCTTTTTTAAAATAAACCTTATTGTTTGTTCATTCCATGCTTTTATTGTTGTATTTTTATAGAGTGATATCTATATTAAGCAACACATACTTCTTTGTCTGTTAAAAATTAAAGGAAAAATAAATATTCAAATTTTATCCCTAATTTCTTACCAAATAGCCCCGTTCTACGGTACTTAAATTATTCAGTTTTCTAAGTTTAAAAGTAAAAACATCGAATTTGATTCGTCTACAACAAATCATGGTAACTTTGTCTAATTTTGACACGATCTCTTGTGTCTCCCTCAGTTCGTGCCCTCGCTAATTTGTTGTCAGTACCAACACAGGGCGACAGGGGGCGCGATGCGGGACAAATTGCCCACCAATGGGACATGCCCCACCAATGGGACAAACCCCAGCAGCTGCTGTTGCGGCCGGGATGCCGACTTTTGTGCTCGATGACAGTTATAGATTTTATTATAGCCCCCTTTGTTGTGTACTATCATGACGATATCCGTGACAGTATTTAGATGGTGTTTAGTTTAGATCCGTGCAGCATGTATAATTGGGATAATGACGATCGTATTAATTGCGTTTTCTTGAATAGTTTGTAGGTAGTGTAAATTATGTTATGGTGTTCAAGTTTAGAGTTGCGTTTTTCTGATTTGAGCGTGTCTCGTAATCCCAATCTTTCATTTAATGCAACATTTTGTTTACGTTTTTAGCTCACTATTTCAAGATATTTGATATGTTTAACAATTGCAATCAATGGATAATTAGTTATTATGAGTATTTTTATATATTGCTTTTTTAAAATAAATTAGGTAAGTACTTACCCAATAAATTACCTAATATCATCATTCTATACTGTAATTTCTGTGAATATATGAATATGAAACACTACATAGTTTTATTGGCAAAAGTAGCTTACGTCTACTCTAAAATAATTTTATCGATGTTATCAATTACTAAGAATTGAATTTCTATTTTATCTGGTTTTACGGCAGCAGACTGGATATGAAAAAAATATTTAAAATTATAATTATAAACTTAAATAAGTAATTATTTTATTTTTTGTTTTTATTGTTTAAGGAAACATACAGCTTTATTATTACACATTATACAATAATTTATAGATAATACAGTAGCATTTAAAGTTTCCACTAATGAAATAACAAAATAAATATACTTATTGTTGATAAAGACAACAGTGCGAAATGAAAAACAAGAGAAATTAATTTTTAAATTAAACTTTTGGTTTAAATAAAGAAAATATTTTTTACACCTATACCATGAATAACAGAGTTCAAACAATTATAAAATGTTATATACCTAATGTAATATAAGTAAATAGGAACAGAGTGTATCAAAATTCGGAAATATGTCGATGTGGTTAAATGAACTGTTGAATTTAATAACGACTGTTTTAATAAAACTTGTGTCTATAATTTGTCCTGTAACACTTAAAAGATATTTTACTCAACAAGTAGGTAAGATGAGTCTACACAGGAATGAATTATTTTATACAATAGAACTTGATCTCGATACTTTCGTCGACTTGCCAGGGATTCAAGAGTATTAGTATACAAAAGGTTAAAGCGATATTTAAGACGTTTTTTAATTTGTTCTGAATAGCTTCCAGTAGATCTTTATATTTTAAATATAGGGGGTTCCACACGCTGGGTGCATACTCCAATTGCGATCTCACATACGCATTATATAATAAAATCATCGTGTTTACATTTTTAAAATCAACACTTTGACGGAAAATTTAACCTTACAACCTATATGCCTTCCCTACGACTCTATCGATATGTGGCTCGAATTATAATCCACTATCAAGCCGAATGCCTAGATCCCTAACCTCATTGACATTTTTTTAATTTTTGCCATTTAGTTGATATTTATAATTTATTAATATTTTTCTTTTAAAAATAAAATGTTATAATATTACATTTATCTACATTTAAATGAAGTCTCTTGAGAGCACAATATTCACATAAACGATTAAGATCGCTTTGTCACAATCATTCTGTGATTTGAAAATCGAAAATATGTTTGCGTCATTCGCATCTAATACTAATTTTGAATTAGGGAAACAGTGTACGTCATCGTTAATAAATATATTAAAGAGCAATGGACCAAGGTAGGAGCCCTGTGGGACACCGGAGGAAATCGAAAGGAAGCTAGACGTGAAACCTTTTATTGTGACAGCCTGTGTTCTATTTTTGAGATAGGATGTTAGCCAACGAAGCAGATCGCTGTGTACACCGATAGCCTCAAGCTTTAAAATTAATAACGAATGACAAATTTTATCGAACGCTTTCGAATAATCAGTGTACACAGCGTCTACTTGGCATCCCCTCTCCATAGCTTCCAAGACCACGTCAACAAATTGGCAGAGATTGCTTTCCTTTTTTGATTGATTTTGATAAAATTTTTTGAAAAAAGATTAATTGAATCAAATATTACGAATACGTAATATTTATTAATTATTATCATTCTAAAACATAATGTTTCACAAGCCTTCCGATGTCAATATGATAATGAGAACCTAAAAGGTTGAGAGATAAAGCGGGTTCGCGAGACGGATACTTTTATTAAATTTCCTGGATGCGCTTATTGAGGTGAGCGGGTCTGAACAAAAGAGCCAGCTGTCAGGGGGTGGGTGTGGCCTGCCCCCCTTTCCCCCCCGCCCACTGGGCCGCGCCACGCCCACCTCGCTAGCCTCCGCATTATCACCCCGTGTGAAACGATCTAGCACAAGGGGCGAATAACAATGCAATATTTGCACCGATTTTTTTCTCCTGTCCCATTATTTATTCGAATGAGAACAGTTAGTTCGTGTTAAATAGAGCGCGCCCCTACAGATTAAGTGGAGATTTAGAGGCGAGTGTTTAGTGTTGCTGCCGTATTACAATTTTGTTTAGCGGTTTTATTGCTACTTGTTTTTGTGGTGCAGTTTGATGTTTCTCACACTTTAATTATAAATGAGCGGACCGAATTTTTTGTTTAAACTTTATTAACAAAACTCTTTTCTTTGTCGTAGGTGTGGTGGGGCAGCAAGCTAGCCCGGATAGCACATCACGCGCTTCCGAACTGTCTTACATCGGCGCGTCGGTTTCATCGCCGCCGATCAACGATCCTCGCAACGAGCACGAGCACGACAACGACCACGACATCGACCACGACGACGACAACGACAACGACCAACCATCGAACAACGGCACCGACCCCAATCTGGCGCACAAGAAACGCAAAAGACGCGTCCTCTTTTCTAAAGCGCAAACTTACGAGTTGGAGCGGCGATTCCGGCAGCAGCGGTACCTATCAGCTCCAGAACGAGAGCACTTGGCTAGCCTTATACGCCTGACGCCGACGCAAGTGAAGATTTGGTTCCAGAACCATAGGTATAAGACGAAGAGGGCAGTGCAGGAAAAAGGTGCTCACGATTTGAACGTAGGTGGGTTGAACTCGCCGCGAAGAGTCGCTGTGCCGGTGCTGGTGAAGGATGGGAGGCCGTGCCTGGGCAAGCCGGATGGCCTGCCGTCTTTAGGCATGTCCCTGCCGCCGTATCAGCCGATGCACCACCAGCCCCCTGTGTCGGGCCATGGGGCTCAGCCCGGCGGCTGTTGGTGGTGATCAAGAATTACCACCAACCATTCCAGTGTTTATACTAGTCCTGGTGTGGCGGTTCGCAAATATCACTGCTGGTGACAAAGCTTTCATGCATTCAGTGACTTTTGCGGGTGACCGCAACACTTCTATTGAAACGGAGGCGTACCGTTTTCTTTTTAATTGTATATAATTTAATAAATGTTACCTATAGTATTGTTCAGTTCATAAACGTAACTCGAATACTAAATTACGATTAGTGGCCCATTGCGGGCTTTTTTAATTAAAAAACCTAATGGTATCGAGAGTTCCTAATTACTTATTTGTATTAAAAATTACCACCTAATTTTTTCGAATCTATGAACGATTATTAAGATTATTTGAACAATTACCAACTTAGAACGTTAAAATATAGTGATTTTATAGCATTCCATTGCTTGGAGTTTGTATATTTATGTATAAAAGTTTTGACGAAATAAGTTACTTATATAATATTATGAGAAATGACCAGATTTTATCAAAATGCAATATTTAGTGTTAAGGTTCAGTATTATCGTAGGTGAATATACTTAGTGAATAAATATTTATGTATATTCCAAATAAAGTTTTATATTATCTACCTACCTTGGTAATAGGTAGTATATCTATAGTAAATAAAGTGTATAATGTACATTGTGTATAAAGGTTATGAGTGAACAATTATATTAGCAGTTAAAAAATATAGTCAACCAAAATGATAAAGTATCATTCCGCCATTCATCTATAGCTGTATGTTGTTGGAACATCTTCGTAACATTCCGAGTACTACTATCGCATTGTATTCTACTAAGAAGTAAGGTTGTAAAAATGTGTTACATATAAATTATTATGAGAATATTAAATTGATTGAATGTATATTTTGTTTTAATTCACCTCTTTCATGAATCATGATGTTCCATGGAAATAGACCTGCGAACATCCCCAAATTTAACTACAGAATTTACGTTTACAGTTTAAATTAGGAGGTACTTACATACTCGGTTCAATTCTTGTGAGGGCAAAGTACGGTTACGGTTTGTGCTGTGCATAATATAGCGTAATTTGGTACTAGCAAAACCAAAAAAGAAAAATTTTAATCCTTAACACGCACTGGAAGAAAGACTCTTATATGAAGCACTGGGACGAGCCACTGCGCAAACAAATTCTTGTTGAGCTTTTATCCTCTTCTGGTAACACGGCAGAGCTCGCTCGTCTCACTACCGTCTCCGAGGGGTGCGCCAAAGTTCACCTAAATTGTCAACTCCGATAATTGGAACTCCGAAAATGTTCTTGCTAACATTGGTCATCCTAACAATCACAATTCCTAACTACTCTGTTAAAAATACACAATAAAAATAAGGGAGACTTCTAAAAGTCATGGGAATTATAATTGTACTTTTTATGATTTTTTCGAGGTAACAACCCAAGAAAAGACCCGTCGAGGAAGAGATCCTTCGAGGTATTGACCTTTCGAGGTAGCCATCGGTGAAGTGTACCGTCGAGGTAGAGACATCGAGGTAATGACCATCGAGGTAACCTCATTCGAACTAGGGTATCAGACCCCTGTTTCTAATGTTCATAATTCCGAATCATTCAACTTCATAAGATCAGTAGCAATAAACATCTATTTTACTAATATTTGTTTTCCTATATTTTCTCAACATAACCGCGTCTTTTATTACACTGTTTTCAAATGATTGAGGATACTAGCTGCCCTAGGTATTCCTTTAGGTCATGTGATAGGTTAGAATTTCGAGGTTATTTTTTTATAGACAACAGAAATACTAGCTGCTACTCCTGTAGGTCACCGTTTTATTTTCTTTTAATATGAGTAAAATTATTGTGGAAATTATGTTAAGGGATAAAAGCGTTTTAAAAAACAACAGTAGGAATTACAATTTTCGGAAACATGAGTGTTATGAACATCGTCGTTAATACTACAAATTGTATGAATGAAAACTTTAGGAAGAAATTTTAGGAAGAGTGATCATTCGGATTACGAATCGGTAGAAAGAACAATTTCAGGTAAAGAACTTTAGGTGAGCCAATATGGACCCGTCTCTGAGAGAGAGTCAGGTCATTACTTCCAGCTCTATACAGGGCGTCAAACGGATATGCCACATGGAGGGAAAGTACCTTGAATATTGTAAATGGAACGTTTTACTGAAAGAAGACATTATTTGAATTTAAAAAAACAATTTAAACTGCATTCATAGATATTTAAATAATTACATGGTTGAACCGGAAATCAAACCTGTTACTTACATGAGAAAAATAATCAACCTGTAGCTTTATCATACCGATCGAAAGCCTTCATAATAAGGATTATTTTTTGCTTAGTAACTTAGTGTCACAAATAAAAGGAAGACCATGAATTTTAACATTTTTAATACAAAATTAATCAATTTATCAAAGCTCAAAATGATTCCCTTCCTGTTAAATACAAAGTCGCACTCTTTTGATTATTTCGCTCCCTGTCGATTTTTTGATCTCGTTGTGGTAGATATTTGGAATAATACCTATTCATGCACTTACATTATAATAGGGAAATGATGCGTACTTCTTAAGTGGGTACATTTATTAGTAATAAATAAGTATATAAGATAATGTCAGTTGTATGTCCTTATGGCAATGTCAGCTTTTCATTTTTCTGAACAAAATTTCACATCAAATGTTAAAATTCATGGTCTTCCTTTTATTTGTGACACTATGTTACTTAGCAAAAAATTATTCTTATGATAGAGCCTTTCGATCGGTATGATAAAGCTACAAATTGATTATTTTTCTCATGTAACGGATTCGATTCCCGGTTCAACCATATAATTATTTAAATATCTATGAATGCAGTTTAAATTGTTTTTTAAATTCAAATAATGTCTTCTTTCAGTAAAATGTTCCATCTACAATATTCAAGGTAGGTACTTTCCCTTCATATTATATATAAAGAGTATATCTCTTTGCAGGTTGAAGAAAAAAAGAAAGACTGACAAAAACATTTATTGGTATCACATAATAAACACTTAAATTAATATACAACAAGTAACAAAACGAAAATAATAATTAATTACAATATATTTGCGCCCTGGTAAGTTGTTGTGTCTTTTGTAATTAACAATAAGTTTTTTTTTTGTAAAGAAAAGTGTATTTTTCATTCTTTTTTGACGTTGTTAAAAATGGAATAAAATATTGCTGAGATTTTTGTCGTTTTTTCTTAAAGTCTCCCGCCCTGCAGACTTATGAGAGAAAGAGAGAGACAGAGAAAAGCGTAGCGGATTCACAAGTTTGGATCTGTCACGCTGAGCACATGTGCAGTCGCTATTTGGTGAAAAGTGGACTATGGTATGACTGCCTTTGCGGTCCTCATTGCCTAGTCTCTGACTAACCCTTCAGGGATAATGTCTTGATTAGATGTAATATATATGTAATTATAGCTGAGTACCTACCAGGTAGCCGCTGTAGCAGCAGCCCTAGACCGGCCGTGGTTTAGAAACTTATGGGAGGCTTTTGTCCAATAGTGGACATTCCTTTGATGATGAAGGCTGGTAGGCAAACACGTCACCAACCACGGCTGGTAACCTGACGAGGTTACCCCGGTCAAAGCATGACAGCCGAGATACGGTCCGGTTGTCATTGTTTGCCGGTTAAATATTTAAGTTGCGGTTATCTAATCTGCCGATAGCTTGCGACCCGATTACTGGAATGCAGCTAGTTGTGTTTTCTCTATACAGGTGAATCAATGCTGTGTTATTTCGCAAAGCATTCTGGTGTTGCTACTGTTACTAAGAAAGAAAAAAGGCCTCCTGAGTTTCTTACCAGCTCTTTTCAGTCGAATGTTCTCGCGAAATCCGAACTGGTGGTAAATTCAGTAGGTAGTTAAGATTTAACTACATATACATATATATAATTACGACTATTATCCACGAAGGGTTAGTCAGAGACTAGGCAATGAGAACAGCAAAAGCAGTCCTCTACCATAGTCCACTTTTCACCAAATACCGACTGCACATGTGCTCAGCGTGACAGGTGGTGAGCCCATCGCCACTCTATGCTGTTATATGTATGTGCAGTCTTCAGTCCGTTAGTCGCCTTTTACGACACCCAAGGGAAGAGAGGGGGTGGTAGTATTATTTTAATGAGCCGCTATGAATTTAAGATCCAGATTTAACTAAATGTTAGTTAGCTGTTATTGTATTATTTTTCGACGTCAATAAGTGCCTGAAAAGGCTTATTTTGAATAAACTATTTGACTTGACTAAGTTAACTGGAGAACTGTTTAGCTGTAACTTTTCCAACCAAATGTTATTTTTAAAATTGATTAGTCCATTTATTAAAATTTACTAGTTTTTGTCTGTAGCTTTGCTCGCGTAAATTTTTCGCAGAAAAAAAATAACTTATGCTACAACCGTCTGCAGGGCCCCATCCATCTCTATACCAAAATTCATTTAAATCGGATAAGCGGCTTAAACGCGAAAGCGGAACCAACAAACAAACTAACTTTCACATTTACAATATTAGAGAAGTTAGGATTTACCAATTTTGACAACCTCCTTGGTCGAGTGGTTTGTATACCGGTTTTCATGGTGTCGCCATCCCTGAGGTCCCGGGCTCGATCCCCGATCGGATCAATTTAGAAATTATTGTTTTTCTAATTTGTCTCGGGTCTGGGTGTTTTCTATGTATAATAAGTATGCATTTAAGTATTTTAAGTATATTTATCCGTTGTCTAGTGACCATTTAACAAGTTTCATAACGAAGCTTCTCTTGGGCAAGATAAGTGTTTATTTATTTATTTATTTTTCCAACATCAGTATTTCAATAATTTCATGTAATTTTATAAGTTATATTAATTATTAAAACCACATGAAAAATTCAAATTCTTGAATCAATAAACTTGTTTAAGTCGGTCCAGGACTGCAGAAAACATTAATTATAAATCGATTACTTGATTAGTTTTTTATATAAATAAAAAACATTAAAAATAATAACATACTCATGAAATCGATACTGCAATGATTTACTACAACATTACTTTGTAACAAACTGTGTTGTATTTAGTAGGTATGCTGCAAACTGCAACTTACGTCATATTCTGTTCCAATGTTTTAGTTTATACGTTCCCTGTGGTCAAATGACCACCGGTCTCAGAACCAAAAAACCCAGGTGCGATGCCTAGCAATGGATAAATATTGTATCTACTTGGTTTGGATACCACCATTTTGTCTAGGTCTATCGGTAGCAAAATAATTGATGTGTTCCGTCAGTTACAGATAAGATAGCCATTCTTTGTTAAGGGTACCAAGACTGAAGTACGCTTTCATCTTGTTACTTACCATCACGTAAAATGAAAGCATTTTCTTGTAGTATAATAATAATAGTAAATAATAAGGCGTGTACTATAAGTGCCAATTGTAATTCACCACGCGTGAAATAGTTAACGTAAACATCCAAAATGCCAAATGTGTGATTCGAGGATGTAGAGCATTACATCCTTCGTCACTCAAATCACACCTTCCACAATAGATCGATACGCCTCCGAAGCGGCCACTGGAAACATTCGACAAAGAGCCTCGGCGTTTATTAAATAAATAACAACAAGGCACAATGCCTCCTTCGTCGGTAGCGTACAAACAGGCACAAAGGCAAACAAACTGTGAATTAATTTCGATCATTTCTCGAAGCGATTGAATCGAAAAGGACCAATTGTTGGTTTAAGCCGATTAACACGATCCACAACAAATGCAGCCTTACTGCGGGCTTGTGTGTGAGACTGACAGTTTGTTTTCTAACCGTTGCTTTTGTAATAGCTGGTATGTATTGGATGCTTCGTGTGTCGTGGACTGGATTTCGCACAAACGTCTCCATACACGGACGAAGACGGTCAATTGTCGCACTATCACGCCAAGATAATATGTGCGTAATGTAAGAATGCGAATACTAAATACCTAGGTTTAATTAAGATAACAATTGTTTTTGTAAAAATTGTAAAATATAAATGTGATTGTTTGTTTGTTACGCTTTTCACACAATGAATGTCGATTTAGAGATAGATTTTTGTGACATTTTACAACTTTATAAATTTTAAAGCTTTGGGTAAAAAGCTATGGTAGCCTTCTTCACTGATGAATATCAGGGAAAGGAAATGGTAGCACAAAAGATTTGAATTTAAATAATCGTGGGCTAATAAGCGCTAAAATCTTAATCTAATAAACAAAACATTACTTATACTCAGTCTTAAAGTAGAGACAGAACAACGTGATTACCTAGTAGGATTATGCTGAATCTAGTGTACTAATATATTGTTATTTTGCGATGGCAATTTTTAAAGGGACAACTTCTAAAAGCTCCACATAATGCGGTCTATTAGAATATTTGAATGTCCACCTATAAGCCAGTTTCTTTTAATCGACAAAGTGATGTCCGACCAAACGCAGACCCACAGCACAATCCCATGAGTGCACTAATAGTATGACGGTGCAAGCATAAGCCATTTGAACCCATAAATATTATCAAAACATCTTACACATTCTTTGAAAACAGACAAAATAGCACTGTAACCCATTATTATACGGTTGCAATCCCATTGTAGTCAATTCACAGGGTTGAATGGTAAGTTTCTGTAGCGAGCGGGGTGTATTGATTTTGTGTTTTCCCTTGACTCCATTTTAGACTTTACACTGTGGGGTTAGTGTCTATATCCATTTGTGTTCCAATCCGGAAGGTGGCATACGAAATACAATATTGTCGATGTAAGCGCAATAATGTTATGATGGACGAGCGGCGGTCAGTGTGCAGCCGTCTCGAAACTGATAACGCGCCGATATCACACCACCTGACGTCACTCTAATTAGCTGGAACTAAAGTAGGGTTCTCCATTTTGATGGCTGTACTTTGAATAGAGCTCGTTTTCGTCAATGACTTGCTGCGCTGGGTCATTCACCTTTCTTGTTGACAAATTCTTTTAAAGCGTTTACACTTTAAAAAATTTCGGTTTTTTTTAGAAACCAAATAGGTATTTAACCAAAGGTTTAACGCAAACTACATATCAGGTTACAGGTAAGGTTTGTTACCAACTCTAACATAATAATATAAGTCATAAAATTGTTACTAACCTTAAGTATATGAATCTTTAATTTGAGTTATTCAAAATAAATGAATTATTATAATAAGATAAAGTATGCCCAATTTGCGAAGATGCGCCTGTCGGTTTAAGATTATTTTAGAAACAACTTTAAATGACCTTCACTTCGCTTGACCCACTAGTTTTAGTGACAAAAAGTAGATAAGTATTAAAAATAAAAATAAGCTAAGAATATTTGTTTATTAATAACACTGTCAAACAAAGGTAACTCCTTTCATAAAAATTGTGTTAATGATTTTTAATAGAAATATAAAGTATTAGCGGACTGGTAGCCGCAATGTTGACTTACAAATGGGGACAAATAAATATTCACAGATTGCTCAGTCAATTGTAAATAAATATGTTTTATCATTGTTGACTTATATTATATCGAGAACAGAAATGGGGTCGAGAATTTCTTAATTCATAGTTTTTATTTTATAATATGTATGATTTAGTTAAGCCACATAAACTGTCAGGAATGAGAACGAGGCTTTATAATTTAACTTCTTAAAAAAAAGTATAGTTTTTTCGAGAAATCCTGTAAGTTGAGTATCTTGGAAGAAATAACAGTCAACAGGGATTTCCTCTATAATTTGAGATAACTTTTCAAACATTGGCTGATTTCCATAGATCATTTAGAAATTACTACAACTCACACGCTTCTACTTATTAACCCTTAACTGTCAATTTAATAAACATAACATATTTATTTGATCCTGACGACTATTAAAATCGTGTACCTTGTATCGCTTAATCCAATAAGTAAATCAAAGTCATCGAGCGCGTTTCCATGAGCCTCGAGCGCCGTCGGAGTGAGCCAGCCACGCGCCGTATCCATTTTGCGGGGCGCCGCGGACCCCGCTGGATTTATTGCGTTCTTGCTCTAATAAACACGTAACTGTGTAACGAATATTAATAACTTATTTCCCGGAACGGCCGATGATATTCATTTTTGTTATTGGTGAGGTAAGCTGCGTTCGGTTATGAGTTGTCGCCACTGTGGAGAAACGGTAAGTGGATTTTGTAGGAAGAATTAAGAAAGTAAAGTACAACAAGAAGTAATAAAATTGACAAAACATGCCCTAACGAACGGCAAAATACGACAACTAAGACGAAAGAAGAAAGTAAAAAGTAAAACAAAAGAAAGATAACGTAATCGTAGTAAACATAAATAGTGTAATATAACTAAAAAAAAGGACTTACTTTCTGACAATCATATTTTTTTTATTTCTTAAACAAGAATAGTGAAAAAAAGGGTGACTTATACATGAAAACAAAGATGTTGTTCATATTGAATGACATTTGCTATGCATGAATAATTCAGTTCAACCGGAATATTTTTCAATCACGAACATGGATTTATCAAGAAAATCTAAATAGGTTAGGTACTGGATATAGGTTTGTTATGGAATATGAGAACATACACATAACCAGCACTTCATTGAAATCTAATTTAATCGTATTTCTAAGAAAACAAAATCATGTAGTTACTGTCATCTTTATTTTATGTATTTTCCTAATAATTGAGCTAAACATCAAACAGGTGTACCGTGGCCACAAAGGCCCACTACAGCCACATCGTTTGCCGTAAACGCGCCAGATTTTCTATTTGTATCGCGAATCGCATTTTTCACGTGCCAGCAACAACGCACAGACATAAAGGTTTACGACAGGCCGTCATATTTATGGCGCGGGTATTGTGATATATTTTTTGTTGTGCGCATTAGGTTTTATCTGACTTTCCGCTAAATCAAGTAGCTACTGGCCGGTGTCAGGAAATACCCCCGCATACATCATCGTAGCGGATGCGACCGTTTTGGGGTTATGTCTTTATTCGGTGGGGCGAGGCCGCTCGTGCCCATTTGTCTTATCGATTCCACCTACAAATTGGTAATTTCTTTAGGCCTACGCGTGGATAGTGAATACTGCGATCCAAATAATAATGTGTTATCTTGTGGATTTTTTGTAGACACTTTTTAGGAGAAGTATTTAGAGGGGTGCAAAAGCAAAGTCGCCTCTGTCCACTTTTAACACTTTTTATTCTGTGAATGGAGGTTTACTCTATGGCTATTCTCTATGGGATATTATAATCATAACGCAGCAAACTCGCCTCAATCCGTTTTAAAATTGAGTTGAAAAAACTAATGTAAGTATGCTCTTACATTAGCGGATTTGATTTTGCAATCAACCAATGTTTTCTATAAGCAAATTTGACTCCGTCCATTTTGACCGATCGGAAGGCTGTATTGCGTAGTGAACTGTCATGGCATGGTGTCTACAACTGTTTTTGGAGTTTTTTAATGTGAATTATTGAGAATTAATTGAGATTATGTGCATTTTGAGACATTGTACGATGGAAATTAATGTAGAAGAGGTCCTACAGAATAAAGCTAAAAGAAATCGCAATCCTAAACACTGAAAAAGAGCGGCGAAAACAATGGTGAAAATGTTGAAAACGTTGGTAGATTTTCGCTTGTTTGAAAGTAGGACCATTATCAAAAAAAATACTTGCATATAAAAATACCTATATAAATAGTTACGTGATAGGCGTACACTATTAAATTTTTTAGGGCACTGTAGGCAATTAAATATTTTTTCAACATTTTATTTTACCACTTGGTGGTAGGAACAGCCCGGTGAGTAATTACCGCCAGAATGAGCATGTAACACCCGTAAGTTAAATCATATTGCAGACGGACCGAAGATTTTGCCAGCAGCGCCTAGCGATGATGTCATAACTCTGGTAGTTACAAATGTGTCACCTTATAGATGCAAGATTTAATGGCATTAAGGCTTTTTACGAATTAAAGACTAAACCAGAGCAAACTGGAAATCTCTTCCAAATTTAGATTACCTACTACAAAACATTGATAGATAATCCATCAAGGCACTCAGAAGATGCGGAGGATCTAATAGAAGTGTGCAAAACAACAGTTCCAGAAACAGATATTTAAATTTAACTGATTCACTCACTTAATGCTAGTGCTACAATAAAAATAAATATTTACTTATAAATATTTTTTTGTTTTTTTTACATGAACCAAATCAGAAACATTTAAAAATATCTTTACTATAGCCTGACCGCAACCGCTGTACCGCGCCTTAGGTATGCGCGGGTGGTGGGGGGAGTGGGGAGTAAAGAGCATGAACTCACATGAGATTCGTAGTGTCAGACAGATCTTACGATATCGAAGCACAGTTTATTGAAGCTTTATATTTACGAGTATAATTACATCCAATCCGTTTTTGTCCAGTACGATTTTTAGATAAGTACAATTAAAGAACCAATATAAATGAAATAAATCTTTAATTCTTGGAAATATATAATACAAACTTTCTTTGTTTGTTTTTCTTTTCTTAAAATATTCGGCCACTTTAAAAATGACAGTCTTGATTATCTCGAGATAATGCACGACCCATTTTTAGATATTTTATCTCATGTGCGTCTGACACTGACGGCAGAATGACAAAATGTAGCAACTGTTTTGCCCCCCCGCCTCGCTGCTCGCATACCCAAGGCGCGGTACAGCGGTAGCGGTCAGACTATACCCACAACAATAAATTTCGATCCATTATGCTTTTCTAGTCTACGTCACTTCGTCTTAGAATAGTTTTTTTGCAGCCAAGGTAAATTTAACATTAACATTAAAAGACATACTAAGTATATTATTATTATATTAGCCCATATTGTCCCATTGCAGGGCAAAGGCTTCCATCCCCACTTTCCAGTATTCGCGGTCTTTTGCGTGTGTTGGCCAATCCTTCGCGTAAGCATCAAGCTCATCTCTCCACGTCCGTCTAGGTCGGCCTCGCTGCCGTTTAACCCCATTGTCGGTTTTATTTATAAATATGTTTAATTAGCCTTTAACAGTTGTCGTGTTCATTTGTAAATAGATTTTATAAGGTATTGCTACATTCTCGTATTAGGCTGGCGCCGAGTCCAAAAATATTTTTTTAAGATTATAAGATTGAGTAGAATAAAGGTTAATATTGCAAGTAAATTGAACAAACTAAACTACGCAATTATTTTTTACGTTTTAGTGCATTATTTCAGTCAAATTTTTTGGAGTCGGTTTTTATTTTGTTAATTTTTTTGTTTATTTCTTGCTTTTTAGTGAATCGTTCCGATCTATTTAACGAAAGCGAATATTGGTAAACCTACAAAACGCGCTGCTCGTATGAGACAGCGCCGTTTAAATGCGTCAAGCGAAGAAAACGAGAAAGGCCTATCACAAAGTAGGAAATCTACATCCAAAACAGACGGCAGGTTACCCAGATATACTCGTGAACGCTGTATATACCCCCCTACAATGATGACTTGCGAGTCACTAGGGTTCACTGTTAGGCAAACTACAGGGACGTTTTTGACTTGCTCCAGTCGTAGATCGTAGCCAAGTGACCATTGATCTGCTCAATCGCTTCTGAGAGGTTCTCAGCCTCTGAGAATAAATTTGTAAGTCATCGGCATAAAGATGTTAAGAAGAATTTAGATAAGAAGTGACAGAATTAATAGTGTGAATAGTGTATTTATAAATCCTAATAGAAATGTTTTGAAAGGAGTGATAAAAAGTGGCCTATGTCATTATTTGTCCTTCAGCTATCTATGTGCAAAATCAGGTCGATGCGCAAGTGAGAGACGGACAAACAAACAAACAAAGACGCTTTCGCATTTACAATGTTAGTTAGGAAGGATTTATTGCCGGAGTGGATCTCATTTGACTTGGCTGGCTGACTTGGCTGAAATATCAAAATCGATATAGGTATGCCTACAATATTTGAGGAGTTCCCTCAATTCCTCAAGGATCCCACTATTAGAACTGAGTTCCGGTACCTGCCTTCTTTTGCTTCGTCATAGTCGCTTACCTATATTAATCGAGATATCTAATCGCCACCCGTGAAATACTTATCATTGAGGAGTTCCAATGGTATTCTGTGGTCTTCTTCATCAGTTCTACTTCATCAAATGATACTTTCTGAATGCAAATGCTTGACTTATTGCTGAAAATACCAAAATCGCTAAAGGTATGCCTACAATATTTGAGGAGTTCAATTCCTTGAAGATTCCATCATCAGAACTGGATTTTGATAAAAATGGGACCAATCCAGGGAGCACTTTGGACCAATCTGAAAAAAAATAATTTTCTAAATCGGTGTACAAATGACGGAGTTCTGAGGTAACAAACATAAAAAAACATACAACCGAATTGAGAACTTCCTCCTTTTTTTGAAGTCGGTTAAAAATATTTCACTTTTGACTTTGAGTTTAATTTTACACATAATTTTATTTTATTCTTGACTTTTCACTTTTTGGACCTTCGTGGTCCTTAGCTACACAGTCTCTCTCTCTTATTTACGTTTACATTAACTTAAGAAAATAATACGGTTTGTGTAAATTTACCCTGTTCGTTTTACCACTTTTAGAACGAGCTATGCCAACATACCCCCTATGCTACTCTGTATCATTTATTTTATTAGAAAACGTTGAATCAAGACTACTTTTATTATGCAGCGTTTGCACATTCAAACGCTGTTAAAGCAAATCTTGCCAGACAAAGGCATTTAGGGACGAAATTGATAAAACACTGCTGACAGTCTCCCGCAGCGCTCGGCCTTTTCGACCCCGAAGTTAGAGTAGAAGGTTAGAAGAAACGATAAAATGTGCAGCAGCATCGCTTGTTATTGGATACTGCTATTTAAGTGAGCAGCGAGTATTGTGAATTCGTAGTCTGTGACATTCGGCCCCGTGGAGTTCGATTAAGACGTCTCGCGCCCTTTTTTCTGTAAAAAAAGGAAAATGAATAGCGCGGGGCGGAAATATTACGGAGTAACGGCATTTCCGCGCGATAAATCGCCCTCCAATCAAAGGAACTCTGCGCTGTGTCCTGTCGTATTTCTTTATTAATGCTACACTTTATTTTATTGGACCTTTTTATCGTTCGCATTGTTGTTTGTATTTAGTTTAATTGATGTGCTCTCAGCTGCTTTTTGCGGAGGTTTGGCATTTTTGTACTGGACTGAATAAAAAACGTTGGCTTTCTTCGCAAATGAAAGACGATTATCTGCAGGACATGGAACGATTTTTTTTAAGTTACATATGTCTAGATATAATTCACAATTACTTTTTAAAGTAGAGTTTTTCAAACCTAAACGGCTACTCAGAATGATGTTAAGCTACGTTAGCATTCAAAGCCCCATAGGTACCAACTAAGCATGTGGTTGTCTCTAGACTTACAGGTAACATATTCAGATTGCTGTGTTTTCCATAAACAAAGTAGATAATGTAGTAGATGGCCGGTCACCTGCCGCTATCTACGGGCGAGTCAATCAGAAAATCGATACGGCACCGTGCGTCTATTACGGGCGCTTCTTTGGCCCCGCTAGGCTTCACACTCTATAAATAATAAATAATTAACCATCTACCTGAATGAAATAAGTTACGTAATCGTTTTACTTGAATGCTTCCTGTATGGATCGAAGGGATTGACAAAATCTACATTAACGCGAGCGAAGCCGCAAGCAAAAGCTAGTGAATAAATAAAGTAGTCAACCGCGCTAAGAATCTATGTTTATAACCCCAAAAATGTTGTAACTACTGTCTTGTATCTTTTAACAAGATACTTACTGTTTGGTTCTAAGGATCAATATTCATTGGAGAAATTTGACAGTTTAGGGTTGATTGATCTGACGCCGTGTGTACATTGGAACTTATTCCATAAGCATAAAATATATACAAACACGACTATGATCCCCGAAGGGTTAGTCAGAGGGTTTGGTTGCCTATAGTAATAGGCAATGGGGAGCGCAAATTAAAAGCGATCCACTGCCGATGCCGTAGTCTACATTTCACCAAATAACAACTGCTCAGTGTGATAAATGGTGAATCCATCGACGCTCTATGTTGTTGGATTATGTGCAGTCTTTAGTCCATTAGTTGCCTTTTACAACACCTAAGGGAACAGATGGGTTGGCAGTATTATTTTAATAATTAACAGCCACCACACTGCTAATAAAACATAACAGCTATTTCAAATTATAATCCCAACATATAAGTTTAAAAACCAACTATTTGTTTTGGTGACGTATTTTTTCTCTCACAATAATAGTAGTTGATGATGGATTTATAGTTATTAATATTTCAAGTTTTAAAAGAACAATTTAACAACCCTAAGTGCGTCACGAACTTGGCAGGAGAAGTTTAATAACTTTAACACGACTAAGGCATCAGAATATATTATTTTAAAGTAATAAAACAAACAGTTTAAAGACTGTCTGTCTGTCTTTGTGTGTGGAAAACTAGTGGAAAAGTTAACATTTTTTTATTGGGCATAAAAAGTACTTGCATAATGTTTTTGTAATAAATGTTACATTTGTATACAGCGCCTTAGGTCTTGAGTCTATTTAGATATTGACGACATTTTGCAGAAATAACCCGTGGGTAGTCTGAAAAGAAATTCAGTTTGTTAAATAACGAATTTCACTGTAAGCAAATTTTTTTTTTTGCATATTTATGAAAGGAAACAGCTACATTATTCTATGCCTAATAATTTTACTGTTCTATGTTTTACATTTGCGATTTAACAATTGATACTTTATTGTTATAATTGTATAGCGAACTTGTTCATTTTCTGGTTTTATGGTTCCATAAACTGCAATAAATTCAGTCTCCGCCGCTAATCACAAGACACCACACATTATTTTTCATGTAACTTAGTAACAGAATATGTTGTTGTTTTTAAACTACTTACCTAGTTCTAAAAGTTACTGATATTAATAATATACGGAACCGCAGCCTGCTACAAAATTATATACATTCATTCATAGCGGTAAGCATCCATAAACAGTGATCTATAGACAATATAGAAGAAAGAAGCCAAATAGAGACGTCACCATTGACTTCCGGCTACGTCCGCAAAATGGCTCCCCACTGTTTGTTGTGAAAGAGACGTCAGGGCTGTCGATTAATTGCCACAGATTCATTATTGGCCACTTTAACATTGAGGCCACCTAGATAGCTTTTATTTGTATTGATGAAATGACCAGCGTGACACCGAAGGCGCGTGACGCCATTGTAGACAGTTATCAGCTGCTATTTACAATTGTAGCCAAACGTATTACTTTGGTAAAGTAGGAGTTTATGTGGTGAACCCAAAATTGAGTTACTACTTTAAAGGTAATTTACGGTTTTTTTCGCGAGTGAAGCAGACACCCTCCGTAACCGGGGTAGAGAGGAGGTGAATTCTCATGAAGGGGGCTTAGACGGCTAGGCGAAGCTATGTCAGACTCCTACTGACTAAACACTCCCTGCAATAACCTTATTTTACAGCCAAATTCGATAAAGAATGTTTGTAAACAAATTACAGTCGTTTCTCATTACAACAAACTTACTCAATTGAAACTCTAGTTTTGCCTACTAGAGTTGCAAAGGAGAATTACGATTACTGTAAATGGAGCTTCAGTCAAATTTCTAACTTCAAGTGCAGAGCGCACCAAATCATAAAAAAATAAAAAAGTAGCTTAATGGAAAGTTGTACTCCGTGCAATACAATTCGTCAGTTGCATTCACAGAACAGTTAGTTGCACTACTCGGAAGCGTCTTTGGCGTTATCTGAGTCACTGCCGCGTCGTGGACAGCACCCACAACATTGTGTACAAGGGCTAGCACGAGGGTTTATCGTCATAAACATTCGACAAGAGAGCCATTGAGTTCTGTGGTTAGGTTATCGCCGGCCGTGACTCAGCACCTGCATTAGCAGGCAGCTGACCATTAGGTCAGGACAGATGATTAATCGTGATCGCGTCGCCACCCATCCCCGACGCTCGTAATGGGTCAATGATGGCAGCTAATGTCTAGTGTCCAAGGCTTCGAGGTGTTATTCGTTTTTTTATTTATTTATAACAACAAAACTTTCTAACTATAATTACAGTTACACACCAAAGCGATACTAAATACATTAATTTATTAAAGATATAACTAAGTAAATCTATCTAATTTATAACTAAAAATAAATAATGTAACCCTTGCGAATTTACACAGAGAACTGTGGAACCGTGAGTTTTTCAATCTTGTCCGTTTTGTATTTACTCGTTTGTTTTTTGTTGCTGGTCTAATTTAACAGTATCCTGTACCCTACGTGAAAGCAAACGCCTTCTTCAAATCATCTCGACTGTAATTTTTGCGTAAAATGCCCATTTTTGAATTTTGTAGTAATTTTGCAGTTGAATTTGTCGTTTTTAATTATCGAAATAGGAAAATAAATTCACTATAAAATCTATATTCCTCATGAATTAGGTAACAATTATTCTGGTATACATTTTGCTCAATAATATTATCGTAGATAAGATTTTTTTTCTCTGCTACTTTTGGTTTAATTAAAAAGTTAAGCAAAATTTGCAAAAAAACGAGGCCGCTACGAACTATGCCAATAGCTATTTTACACTATTCAATAAGTCAAAATTGCTAATGAATTTTTTTTTCTGAGATCAAGAACGCCAAAATTGGCCATTTCAAGCAAAAATCACAGTCGCGATGTAATAGGCCTCTTATGTATGAAATTGATGTATTATATATAGTCATGCCAATTTATCGCTGTGACTAATTGGCCACAATGAAAATATTACAATAAAAAGCTGTTGGCTCTGACTGAAAATAACAGTAATATTGTGTATCTAAATATCATATCATACATAACAATAGGTAGTGTTCGTACGAACGTGTTTGTTTCGTTTATCTTATCTAGTTTGACGACTGGAAAGAGTGCTCACTACTCGTTTACACTTAACCCGTCGGTGGTGAGGTCCCTTTCCATGTTTATGAGAATATATATAGTCCGCTTGAAGTATCTGGCAGATAGATTCGCTGCAGTGTTACGTATTAATCAGAAATGTAACAGTAACACCATTGCGTTTTTATATCCGGCCAAAAGATACTCATTCTATAATTAATTATCATGATAATATGTAATGTGATAAAAACTTTTCTTAACAGGTTTATGTTTTATGTTTATTTTATGTTTCATGAATTACGGGATATTGAGAATATTTTAGATATTTTGATCTATTCATTATTTTTAATATTGCTTTGTGAATACCCTTTATAAATCCCTAAATCACGTCACCACTGACAGGTTAAGCAATGTGTTAGAAGTGTTCACTTCTGGAATAATCCAGAAACTTTTTTCTCTTTGTTGAGGTAACAAACAGTCCCAATTTAATTAAAGAAAGTAAAAATTGGCTTACCTACTCCACAAGTAGTATACACAAACACTACATAATGAAATTAATAACAATAATAAAGGTTGGACACTTTCACACATATATTTAAATAATGTAAACATCCATGACAGGAGAACTAGGTTCCTCACACAAATACTATGCCCCCTCTGGAATTCGAACCCGGTTTCTCAGAGATGGCGACAACATGAAAACCGGTCTGCAAGCCACTTGACCACGGAGGCGGTAAATTATACACGTAATACGGATCTATTAGCGTTTATGGTAAGTCTAAGCTAGAAAGCGGTGCCTTCTAATACAGACTTCTAATTTGTAATTGAAAAATAAGCTTTAAAACTTCTGAAAAAATAACTATGCATATTTTTTATTTAAATTAATATTTTACATTAATTATTTCATCTTTTAATCTGTGTCTTGAGGTTCAGAGGAGACTGCAGTGTGATTATTCTACAAGCGTTCATGCCACTTGTCCTTGGAAGAGGTTGCTTCATACTGTACAAATTCTCGGTTTCGAGAACGTGATCAAATGGTGAATAAAACTAAACCAGTTCAGTCATTTCACTTAACTTGGAGAATAGTACCTATTTATAATTAAATTACGCCACCGGAGACGTGGCCTAATCCCTTTATTGATCATAGCTACCGGTCATTTAAGTTGTTTTTTTCTCCACCGACAGTTCTTGAAAGGTCTGTAAGGATGAATTATCTGATGAATTGACGTGCGTTTCCGAATGATAGATACGATAGTGAAGGGGAAATCAGATTGCCGCGGGGGGTCTCGGACTGACAATAGCATTCTGCTGGACTTCGGAACTTCGGGGCTAAACGGGACGACACAAAAAAGTTTCGCCCCGTAATCGATTGTTCGCGACGACGGACGGTCAGAAACAATTTATATTTCTCCAAATTAAGAGTGCCAACGCAAAATTTTTGTATTCGCCTTCCACTTTCAATAAAGTTGTCCCTAAATAATTTAAAAACTTTTTTAAATTGAAAAGTCTGTGTACTTATTAGCTTTTGGCTAGCCTTTGCCCATACTACATAATTACATTTATAATCACGACTATTAATCCCGAAGGGTTAGTCAGAGACTAGGCAATTAGGACCGCAAAAGTCCTCTGCCATAGTCCACTTTTCACTAAATAGCGACTGCACATGTGCTCAGCGTGACAGGTGGTGAGCCCATCGCCGCTCTATGTTGTTAGATTTATGTGCAGTCTTTACTCCGTTAGTCGCCTTTTACGACCCCCAAGGGAAGAGAGGGGGTAGTAGTATTCTTTCACCGCTACGCGCCACGCGATAAGTTGCCCATCCCATACAAGTTTTACGATTATGTCATGTGTAACTGTTTCTTGTGTATGTGCCTTGAATTATGTATGTGCAATAAAATTACATCTATCTATCTATGCTGTGATATATTATATCCTAAATATTTTCTTTTTTTATACTTACGTACTAGGTAGTTTGCGTTATTTGATACGCTTAAGTTGGTAGTTTTCGTTAAACCCAGTTAAAAACTTTGTCTAAATCATCAATAGGTTGACACCTTTCCAAGAAAGAATTCACGGCATTATAGAGAGCTTTTCATCCATTAATTGTTTGATTAGTCGATGTTATAATCTAAATTGCGCTAATCCTTCATCCCTTTCACGGTCGTTTCTTTGAAATTCGGAAGCAATACTATCTTTTGACGACTCAACGTGTGGGCAATTCTTTTAATTGGTTCCTTTATGCGTCCGGAAAGGACCCGGGGACCCAAGGACCCACGTCATAGCCAGTGTCAGGGCGTTCGTCGCGCCTCTAAAGGGATTTGCAATGGGCAAACTAAAGGTTTGCAACTGTTGTATTCTTCTCGCCAGACAGTGTGTCGCCGGATTGGGAGTGACGAGAGAAGAGAGAGAAAGACAGGAGACATAGAGAGAAAGAGAGAGAAATACAAAAAGATGTCTGTCTGTTATTTCGAGTGAGTTTACTCACCAACCCGTGTCGGGTAGCGGTGAAATAATACTACCACCCCCTCTCTTCCCTTGGGTGTCGTAAAAGGCGACTAATGGACTAAATACTGTACATGTATCCAACAGCATAGAGCGGCGATGGGCTCACCATCTGTCACGCTGAACTCATGTGCAGTCGCTATTTGGTGAAAAGTGGATTATGGTAGAGTACTGCTTTTGCAAACATATATTCAGTGACGACCGATAGACGATCTCTGTGGTCGCGTGGTTAGCACGCCGGTTCTGTCTGGCGTCGTCGAGCCATCTCTGAGGTCTCGGCTTCAATTCTCGGTCGGGTATATTCAGAAAAAACTGTTTTTCAAAATTGGTTTCGGTTCTATGTTTATGTATGTTTCGTTATGTTTTTAACTATTTAAACAAGTTGTTTTTTTATATTGTTATATATAGGCTTGCATTTGGCCTTTATCTCACCTGATGGTAAGTGATGATGTGACCTATGGTGGAACATGCTTGCTTAGAAGGAATCTATTCTCTCGTGATTTGAATACCCCAATATTGTACCTGATAGGAAACACCGACTCTGGCAGGGAGTTCCACAGCTTTGCGGTACGAATGATAAAAGTAGACGCAAAGCACTTCGTACGCATATGAGGAAACTCCACTGAGAATTTATGACGTCGCTCTGTTTGTCTGGTTGTCCTATGGTAGAAAGGGGATGGAGGAATGAAGTCGAATAATTCCATAGTACACTCTCCGAAGTGTATCCTATAAAAGACTGATAGACATACCGACCTGGCGCCGATGTTCTAAGCTTTGCAGCTTGGCGTCAAAAAGGTTGTCATCGTTTATGAGCTTTCTGGCTCTCCTGTCATTTGACTCCAGTGCCCTAAATTAGTATTTAGCAGATTCGTCCCAAAGGTGAGAACAATACTCCATATACGACCGGACTTGTGCTTAATATAAAGTAGGTAAGCAGTTGTCCCGGTGTGAAGTACCTTCTCACCTTTGAGAGGGTACCCAGCTTTTTTGAGGCAAGTTGTGACTTAGACTCCAGGTATAGGATTTAAAGTTGAGAGTCGATGACAGTGTCATACCAAGAACGAGCTTCTTGGTATGACACTGTCATCGACTCTGAACTTTAACTAGCTTAACCAAGAGTCAGATGGTCAGAAAAAGGAACAGAGATACTTCGAAAAGTAGGAGTCAAGGTGAACGGACTCCGTTTAGCAGAGAATAGACACGCCTGCGTTTTGAAATTTCTAAAGAAGCTTAACTTGTGCTAGATAATAATTGGTGTGTGTAGAAACTTATTTATTTATTCAACCCAGCCAGTAACTATTTCTTTATATGACAAGGTTCTATCGACATCATCTCTTTATTACTTTAGATATAATTACCATTAACCGTGGTTGCAACGACGAGTACTTAGGTATAAGGTGTGATTAGAAAACCTTCGAAGAGGCGCGTAGAATTCTCAACGATAAGAAACGATGATCTTATCGTCACTTTGGAGTACCTGTACAATACAATACTGGCGATAATAAACAATATTGATAACAATAATTAACGTCTATCTGTTTGTATTGTTTGATAATGTTTATCGGAATAATTGGTATTAGCACTTAACGTAAAGACTTCGCTACCAACAAATATTCCGGTGATAGGTAGGTTCTTTTGAAATATCAGACAGTAGAATAATTTTATCATTTTCTACCTTATGGTAACAGGGAAAAAGTTTTTTTAATTATAAACAACAGGGTATATTAGCTATATTCCCATAACTTTTTAAAGCAGAACAATGGAAAAATCACTTTTGAATTTCTCTCAACCGACCATCATGATGTTGAAATGACAATGCTTAAAAATATGTATTTTTATTTTCATTGCGTAGATTATAACTAAAACTATAACAACGATTCCGGTTTCCTTTTGCATTGACACAAATTAAATGGGAAACTCAGCCACCAATTTTTTCATGACTAATAATGAAAAATACAATATGACAGTACGGTACGACTCCTACGTCTATGTGCCTTTTTTACCTTTCAGATTACCTAAACGGTAGGTATGTCAGGGTGCAGGTTGAATCAATAGCGTAGATTTTTATCAACATTTTTTTGTATTTAAAGTTTACCTTATTGTATCTATGCCTAGCTATAGTTTTTTTTTGTTTCTGTTTTTGCTTGTGAGGTTAATAAATGTTTTTTCTTCTTATAGTCATGTGTATATGTCAAACCTAACTCTATAGAGGGTGTGTCAATCTTTATACTTTATTTATACTTTACTTTATTTTCAAATTACAAATTTTTCTGTGTCCACATCACAAAATCCCTAAGGGCGGAATGAAATCAAATGGCCATATTACATGTTAGGGGTACAATCACAATGAAAACGGAGTCGCACATAATCTCAAATGACAGTTTATTCGGTTAAATAGACCCCGTGATAGAAGCCAGGTTACGTGTATAGACGTATTCTCTAGAGGCGTTCATTCATAGTATGTTATTTCAAGTGAATACAGTAGATTGTAACATTCGCCCAATCTCCGTTGTCATTTGTTTTGTGTACGAATGCAGTTTTATGCAACGGTGTGGATGCGTAAAATTGATTCCGAATCGCACACGGGAATGCTGTGCGTGCCGAAGTGTCCCCATGATTGCTTCCATTCATAGAGGTGGTCATTCATAAAAATTTACAACTAGCCGTACTACGAGCACCGCGGCGCAGGTAGAAAGCCTATTTATGAATGAATCTTCGTAATGCATTGCACACGAGCTTAGTTCGTCACATTTTTTTTAATAGAAAATATTAAAGATGTTATAAAGAGTTTATATTTTTTTAGACGAAATGTTTTTCTATGTGTTATGTGGGCGGATGTTGCTCATAATTATAGAGCAAGCATATTTTTGCAAACTTGCGGTTGATACCTACTCAAGCTGTCGTAATTTTGTAATAAAATAAAAAATGTATTGATCTAGCTATCTATCGATCGATCTATGTGTATGTAACTTCAATACGTTACTATACTTTTAATTACGTGTTTACTGTAGTGTCATATCTCATATCATTGTCATTGACAATAATGTTATTAAAATTTCTGTAAGTAATTTTTTCGCAACAATTTTTTTTTACATTATATCATCCAGCATTCATCATCATCAGCCTTCCCACATGAACATCAGCACATGGAGCGATTATGCTCATAACCCACCACCACAGACCACATAACCATGGTCTGTGCTCACCACACTGTTGGCCCAAATTACATATATAATTACGTATTTGCAGGTGAAGAGCTGTAAGTACGTTAGCTGTGTATATTTTGTGTTGTGTATTGTTGTATTTAGGGATCATAAATAATCACAACCAATCCCAATAAGATAGGTACTGTTTATTGTATATATAATTTACCTACAAGACAACTACTACCTGTCACGTGCATTAGATAATGTGTACAAACATTGAGGTCAGTTCATTACCAATAGTGTTCTATAGTCGCAACAATACGAACGCATTTCGAGCATGTCAATCTTCGATGTTGTCGAGGTAGGCTGCCTGCCACGTTGAGGAACAACTTATTATTCGTTGTCAAATCTGTAAAGGCCATTTTGCATATTGTTCTTATCTGGTCTAACAATAGTAAATCACGTTCAAACACGCAAACCCCAACATCTGCGGCCTAAATGACTTCATTGACACCAGTCAAACTGCCAAACATGTGGCGCTTTGTCCTTTCCATCCTTAGGACAAACAATGGACAAAGGCATAAACAAATGACCAGACACTTCATAAACATTTTTAACTGTCCCACGCGTGGGAACTGGCCGTAAGGCCCTTTCGCATCCGGATCGTACCTGACCTAAGGTTTTTTTTGCCTAAAACACTTGTAAAGTAAATGGGCATCCATTGAAAGTGCCGTTTTGAGTGTCCGCCATTGACCGCCAAAGGGGATGCTTGAGGAGTTACTCATTTATTTATGTCCTGTCGTGTCTTTGCAAAGTTACAAAATATTACATATTTAATCACGAATATGTTTGGTGTATCGCATTCCGTTTTCAAGACTATGCTGCTGAAACAGTTTCATTTAAGTTGATCCCAAGTTTGCATCGAACATATATATTTTTTTTAACCTTATATTTTTATATTTTTAAGTTCCAAGAAGTTGGTTTGAAGACCGCAAAAGAAGTCCTCTGCCATAGTCCACTTTTCACTAAAGGTGGTGGTGAGCCCACCGTCGCTCTATGCTGTTGGATGTATGTGCAGTCTTTAGTCCGTTAGTCGCCTTTACGACACCCAAAGGAAGAGAGGGTGTGGTAGTATTCTTCCACCGTTACGCGACACGGTTGATAACAAAATTTTAATAAAAAAGAAGGTTTGTGTATTTGGGCCAGCAGTGTGGTGAGCACAGACCATGGTTATGTGGTCTGTGGTGGAGGGTTATGAGCATAATCGCCCCATGTGCTGTTGCTCATGTGGGAAGGCTGATGACGATGAATGCTGGATGATATAATGTAAAAAAAAAATTGTTGCGAAAAAATTACTTACAGAAATTTTAATAACATGACAATGATATGAAACTACAAGTGCAAAAATAGTTACGTCCGGAATCTTCAGTCGGAACACAACAATGCTTACCGTGCGTGCCATAATATCAATGTATGTAACATTGATATTATGGCTACATATTTAGATATCGTGGTGGTAGCTAGCCAGACGGACTATTCTTAATAAGGCAGTGGGGTATTATATTACCACTATATTTTGAACTTTATTCGATTGAGATAAGGACGAAAACTAATGAAACATTTCAACATGCTGTACCCGTTTAAGGGTTTAACAGCCCTACTATCAACCTGTACATGTACCCCTGCTGAGTATCGAATCCACAGAGGCTGTTGAAGTTAGGTACACGCCATGTCCTCAATGGTGATGAACGAGTGAGACGATAAAACTGATTGGATTATCATTACAGCAATCATAAGTTTAAATTAATTTCTTAAAATAAGTTAGGAAAAATTTTAAACAATGAAAAAAGACTACAACCTCAGGCGGGATTCGAACCACACACCTTCCGCATTCCGGGCGGCTGCCTTAACCACTTGGCTACAGAGGTCTGGTTTTCACCCGTCGAAAGGACATTGTTGAAGTTAGCCTAAAAACCAACACAAACATGACATACATGATAATTCTTAGCTTATTTTTTAAGACTTAAAACAGTATTTAGATTTTAGCGGACACTTTTAGATAAGTAACCATTATTAAAAAGAATTTTTGGACATTAATATTCAGTATCATTTTTTTACTATGGGTTAGGTAATTGAGAGTTCAGTGCATTCAGCCAGTGAATTAAAGGTTAGTGACCAAAATATTTATAATATGTACAAACAAACCTAATAATAATATGCATGCATGGCTGACTCGATATACTTAGTGTCAAATACTCCAAGCATCATTAGAATAAGATACACCGCATTTTATTCCAAACTGAAAACGTTAGTCGACTTAAGATTCCTTTGCTTTTCCAATGAGTTTTACTAATCTGCGGTGCTGTGTCCTCACTGACTGACGTTACTGTAGTCTGCTGTACACAGTGTTGCCATATATACGGATTTGTCCGTAAAATAATGTCAATGTTCAAACCGGACAATGAATACTCACGGATTTTTATACGGAGATTTCAGGCAAATGCTTTTAATGAGTAATAACTTTTAATAAGTAGTACCTAATAACAGCTTTTATTATTCCTAAGAAATATGTTACATTTTATATGATAGATTTTTACAGAACTGAACCAGCAATTACTGCGTAGTAAAAATTATGGCTTTGAGGATTCCCATTGAGATATACTCTACTACTAGGTATTTTCTTGGTCGGCTAATATGAGAATGAGAGCCAGTAAGAGTTAATGGTGTGATTTAGTGTTAGTGTAAGCAAGACGTAAAACACATTGTTATGAATCATTTGTGTCTGTCTGACATCCATATTGTTTTAGTGTGTTTTTGCCGTTATTAATTATCTTATTACTTGTATTGATATAGTTATATATAGTTGTAAGTATGTACATACATACCTTAGAAATTCAACTTAGACCTTAAGATAAAATATTTTTTGTTTGTATTTTACATGTCTATAACTTGTTTTGTGCATTACAATAAAATAAAATTTCCCATACGGATTTCATACGGAATTTGGTAGTTATTATGGAATACTGGCTCTAAGATCTGGCAACACTGGTGTGCAGTTTCTTTGACAAATAAAACAAAACAGTGTAACATCACTTTTCAAATTCTCTCAAGAAGTCCGTGCGAGATCTCAGTAAAGTCCCACATCTTTACTCAAGGGGTTTTGGGGGGAATATCATTTAGCAATTAACGTTCACATTTATCATCACTCATCATTATCATCAGTTAGCATAATCAATGAACTCTAATAATACGACTGAAGGACTAGTATATACATGGTCAAGAAAAAAAAAGTTGACGTTCTGGACTTCTTGGCAGGAAAGTGAAGCGTCATGTCTGCAATTATGTTTAATTTTCTATAATTTGTGTTTTATCGAATATTAATGTGAAATAATGATGAATTATTTAAGTGTTAGTGAACGTCCATGAGTGTTGGCAAATAAAGCAAAACAGTGCAACTTCTCAAATTCTTTAATTAAACATAACCTCAAATAATAATCTATAAATAATAAAGATTTCCTAATATTTAGGTTCTCAGGAGTGTCCGTCGAAAATCTTTGGTTTTACAGTTATTTACTTGCAATTTCGAACCTAGAAAAGAATATTTCATAATTGTTGGTTCTTAGGCTAACAATGTATGGGCGCAGAACATTGTCCTTTGTCAGTGCTCGATGCTTATGTTTTTAGTCAACATTGCTTAGTCAAATCTTAGAAGTCAAGTGGTTAAGGCAGCCGCCCGGAATGCGGAAGGTGCGTGGTTCGATTCCCGTCGGAGGTTAGCGTCTTTTTTCAGTGTTTAAAATTTTACTTAAGTATATTTAAGCGTTAATAAAACGCTAAAATATATTTAAAAAAACATTAATATAAGTTAGGAAATTAAGAATTACAGCAAGGGATTCTTAACAAAAGGCGTGATTTTATAACATGGTCTGCAACGCATAGGAGATAACTCCATTCTGCTATTTTAAAACGTATTTAATTGTATCTCAGCGATTTTGTCATAAATTAAACTATGAAGCACTGGTGCTGCGAAAAAACATGGGATGCGGTAACCGCCTACCATCAGATCTATGCCTAACTGCTACCTTACTCGTATAAAATGGTATGTTTTCTCTTTAATTTATAAAGAGTAGGTAAATTCTAATGAACTAACAAGGATAAGAAATACTCGAAACGGACGTCATAATCATAACTCTCAAAGCTAGACAGCTAATTACCTCTGTAGCTAAAACATTAAATACTTCAAAGAACTATTTTTCTCGACCTCCAGTTACGAATACTTATATGGCTTATAACAAGAGTTTATTGTTTATATCACAAAGGAGAAACGCCGAGCAGTGCGATACATTTACACGTAGCTTGTTTAAGATCAAATTGCGTTATAACCACTAAGGTATTATAAGTAACTAGAGACGTACCTACACCGCAAAGCAATTTTTTGCGCACTACCGAGTTGCGGACTAAAATGCACCGCAATCGCCTTTATGGTCTAGTGGCTAAGCCACCGGTCTTAGACCCTGAGGTCCCGAGTTCGATTCCCAGCGGGGGGTATGTTTGTGTATTTGGTTTGGGTGGTGGGTTTGTTAAGTCTGCCTGGCTAGATACCAACATCTTAAGTAATGTCTGGCGTTATAACAACAATGTTAATAGTATTGTAGTGTTCCGACAGTTTAGGGATAAGATGGCTAGTTCCTCAGGGTCGTGGATGCCGAGTGAAGCGCGCTTCCACCTTCGGCCTTATCGTTATTTACCATCAGGTGAAATTAAGGCCAAATGCTTACCCGTATTGGATTTTAAAAAAACTCTTAGAAGTGACTAGGTGTTTGCAGTTCATGGGCCGCAACTTAGCACGCAAAAAATAGCTTCGCCGTGTTGTCTCTAATTATAACACTTCAATGGTTACTCCCAAACAATAGTTAAGTGGGTCTTTGATATTTACTTTCGCAAGCACGTGCAACAGTTTTAAACTGCGTCAGGTTTTAAATAACGATACGCTTCTTGGTATAATGAAAGGAAGTGCTTGACGCGATAGTAGTTATGGCGTAGCTGGAACTAACATTGATCTGGTTACAAAGGTTAAGCCGTCGCCGTCGTATAGGTAAACGACCTCCATGGTCGAGTAGTTACCACGCCTCAGAGACCTCTTTGGTATCCCGGGTTCGGTTCCTGGTCGGGTCAATTTAGAAATTACTGTTTTTCTAAATTGATTGTGTTTTTTTTATACATATATACATAATCACGACTATTATTCCCAAAGGGTAAGTCAGAGACTAGGCCACATCAGCCTCAGCAAGAAAAAAACAGTTGCCATAGTCCACTTTTCACCAAATAGCGATTGCACATTTGCTCAGCGTAGGTGGTGAGCCCATCGCCGTTCTAAGCTTTTGGAAATATGTTCAGTCTATAGTCCGTTAGTCGCCTTTTACGACACCCAAGGGAAAAGTAGGGGTGGTAGTATTCGTTCACTGCTACGCGACACGGTTTATAATACCTATAAAGAAAACACCCAGAACCGTATTTTATATTATTTTTAGATTAGTATGTTAATAAATAACCCACAACGCTGGCCCATAAGCGAAAAAGTGGGTTTTAACGACTGCCATCTTACGACATCAAACGAGAACAACGACTTTACGTGTCTTCCTTAGATGAATGATAATGAGGAGGTTCTTTTCAAAACTTGACTATTCCACTTTTCTATTTTGTTCAGAATTTAAGAAAAATATAAATGGGTGATGTCATTTCGAAGAGGATTTATCAACTTTTGACAAAATCGTGTGTTTTGTTATTTTTTTTTTTAGTGAATCTATCGCGTTTAGCTAAATTCTTGTTTTCGCATCGTGTAGTAATGTTACCAAACCAAAAAAAAATAAAAATCATATTTTGTCAAAAGTGGAATAGTCAAGTTTTGAAAAGAACCTCGAGACCAATCATTTATCTAAGGTGTCTTCATAAGCACGGAGGATGTTGATTTTTAGTTTAGTGAAACGAGGAATGTGGTAGTTAAGTTAGTGCCTTGCTATTGCGGCCCCTCAGACCAAGCTGAGTGCGGCCCTCATTGCCCAGCCTCTGACAAACCCTTTGAGATAATGTACGGCACGATAATGTCAGTAAAAAGAATGTAAATGTTCCCATTCAATGACCCGGCATTGTGAAACTCGCTTAACTGGCAAAATCGAGCTCATTCTCTCAATACTGCGACAAAATAATGTCCGATCGCCAAATAGTTAATTATTGTATTGGTATCGCAAAAGCCATTTCCTGCATCCGCGGAAGTGCGGTGGGCTGTTTGCCCAGCGCGCCATTCAGCACTTACGGCGAAAGCGCTCGACCACCCATTGAGCGAGCTTCGAGTAGCGGCTACTCGCGGTGCGTGAGGACACGCGAAAGTTTTGGTCCGCTTATGGTAAGGTTGCGATTTAAAGTGATGTTTTATTGTTACTTTTTTTGTTTGGTACTTATAATAATAATATACTAGCGGCCCCCGTGCCTTCGTCTCCGCTAACTTAGAAGCACCGTCATCAACCATAAAAAAAAATTATCGGCAAATTATAAAAACAAAAACCATCCTTAGTTTTCCTTTCCGTTAGTAAAAACCGCATAAAAATCCATTGCGTGGTTAAATATAAGCAGAAAAAAGGTAAAACGTAATATGTAAGTAAGATGTAACACTAAAAACTAGTATTACATATAATAGGATAGAATAATGCATTCACGTTACAAAACTTCAATACTGCTAAATTAGAAGATTCGATTGAAGACGGATTAAATTTATTGTACTGAATGAGAATTATACGATTTTTTTTTATTTTTATAATAGAAGGAGGCAAACGAGCAGGCGGGTCACCTGATGGGGAGTAATCACCGCCGTCCATGGACACCCGCAGAACCAGAGGAATCGCAGGCGCGTTGCCGTCCTTTAAGGATGGAATAGGGTTAAGAAAGGAATAGGAATTGTGAGAGGGGAGAGGGGTAATGGGCCTCCGGAACCCTCACTGGCCGGACGAAACACAACAGCACCAAGTGCCATTATTTCACGCCGGATATTCGTGAGAGGTTGGTATTACGCCGGGCGAGCCGGCCCAATGCGTGCTGCAAAGCAGCGTGGCTCTACCACACTTATTAATATTGATCCAAAACTTGCACTCAGCGTAATTTTATTAAGTTTCAACTCGTTTTTATGTCCATGGTCACCACTAGTAATAACAATATAAACAAACGTCATAATAATATGTTATATAACATACGACGGAAATCATTATTGAAAGTGAGAACTCTCGCAGTATTCTCTAAAATCGATATCGATATAGCGACTAATTATTCACCAAACAATGTCAGTTTACAATGAGATGCTTTAGAAAACAACGTTCTAAATATGATCACATCGAAGTGTTGCCGTCTTGTCACAAATCTTTTGTTCTTTTATCTTTGCTTTGAGAGTGATAAAAATATTTTTAGTAGAGTATTAAATCGCCTTGAGAAATCACTGAATGTTTAAAATTAACTCTTCAATACACAATTATTGTCAGTTTTCAAGGTGCCTTCATTTAGTTTGAGACAATGGGTTTTTAAAAACACATTTGATTTTCACACATTGAAAATTGAAGTCTCAGCTATCGGACAATGTAAATAAATATTCTTATTCTGATATTTAAAACATTTTGAATGCATAAGACTTTAAACTATCGCGTTGCAAACTATTTTAACGGGACCTAACCGATTAATTCTTGTAAGTAAGTTTTTTTGCAGCTTTAATACCCATTTTTAAACTTCACCTTCACCTAGAATCCAAAAAAATACTGAGAATGGGTACTTACCTACTTCTAATTCAATCAGTGGGTTACAAGCACTTATTTTAATATTAAAAACTAGAGGCCCGCCCGCGACTTCGTCCAGGTGGAGTAACCCGTGACGATTTTCCAAAAAATTTCTTCCTTATAAACCTTGTCCTAACTGTTACACACAAAACAAAAAAAAAATTAGCCAAATAGGTGTAGCCGTTTTAAAATGATGCGCGTACAAACATTTCGATTGATTTTTATTAATATAGATTAAACAAAAAAATATGAAAATGAGGCAAATAGCAATTTGACAAATTTCATATCACAATAATGTCAAAATGAAACATATTTTATATTTGCGATAAAATAAGATAATGCTTTTGTAAGTCACGTCACGATTACATACGAGTTCACCCGACAGTCTAGTATTCCGACTATGGCCTACTAACCTAGCAATTTTTCAGGAAAAGCATAATTTATTTTTAATTGAATCTTTCAATGGCACATTTTGTATGAGTTAGGCCGCTGTTTATTATGCTCGATGGCACCGGTAATGCGTGCCAACATTTCTCTGACCTTTATTTCAATATACACTGTTCTCGTTTTTTTGACGGTCAAATTATTTTTAATCCTCATAGTACGAATTCCAATAGACATCCGATACATTTCGTCATAATTTTAGACAAAGTATTTTAACACAACAACTAGTTAAGAGTCAAGAAGATTTAACTTAGTGTACTGACTTACTTATTACACTTTCTTCGAAAAAGTTGGAATTTTAAAATGAATTTAAAAAATACCAGTTCTACTGTTTTTTTTTGTAAAAATAAATTATTAAATAATCTTACTTCAGTAGACAATTAATATGTAGGCATTTTCGGACAGTACTTCGCTGTCGCCGTACTCAAGTTATGGCTAGTAAGGCTCATTCATCAGCGCACCTTTAATTCTTACTACATCACACCATTGTGCACGGGCGTTATTCTGTAAACGTTCCTCATTATAAAACCACACTTTGTATAAAAATATGTGCTCGAGTATAAAGGTAAACATTGCTTTTTTTCTTATGGAATAGAGAATGGATGTTTAGGTCGCCAGTGACAGACGCACAAAGGCACAATGGGGGTAGTTGTTGAATGGCGACCGCACACTTGGTGCGTACGCTGTATGACCGAAGGTGCTGATGAATTATAGTGAAGGCTAACTGGACATAAAAAATGGGATCAATGTTATCACTTTGAATTTTTTTTTATGCGGAGCTTGTAATTTACAAAAATTCTACTAGTTACCTTTGGATTAGTTAATTTACAACCACCTCAGTCATGTCACTAAATTGTTTTTAGAAATAAATTAAAATTACGCTTCAAACTCTTTCTTCTTACATCAGTATCAGGTACTAGCGTCTCTCTGATCGGAGCTGACCTTCATTGATACATTTTTATTACAACTCTGTATAATTTACGTTAAATAATTTACATCGACTTACAAGATGAAATGAAAGTTTTATTGATTATTTCGATTTCGCTGATATTTAGTCAAACCAGAGTTAAACCTACAATTTGCAAGGTTAATTCATAAAAAAAAAACAAAAAATAAGAGTCTTTCTTAAAATCATAATTTTGCATTGTCTCTATTAAAAGAAAACAGAACGTAACTAGGTACATGTAGTTGCATCTGTCCGTCCGCATGTATCAATAAAAGATGACGCCAAGCCTTTATGAGAGACAGCAGCGCGCGGCTTCTGAACAAATATATATTTTTTGTTGAAAAATTTCAATTGCCGATCGCGGCAAACGATAAAACGAATCACACCCACTTTTGTGCGATTGCTTCCCCGCCTATCTTGGGGCTGGTTGAATTGTATACTATCTATAGATACCGTAGATTGTATAGGATTTATTGAATCGTCGCCATTATTATCTGATTGATTAATTGTAGGCGTTGCGGTTTAACGTTTGTCACATTTTGAAAATGCTAAGTTCGATATTCAAGGTGACATTTTGCGTAACGACTTAGTTTTTCTTAACTAAAGAGCTGTTCGGACTGAGAATGTGTAGCTTTAGTCATAATAATGCAATAGCGGGTCACTAAATTGACAAAAATAGATACTTTGAAACCGAAGACGTTAGCCGTTTTGGACCCGGTTGCTGTCGTTAGAATCGCTAACGCTCACTGTTACACACGCTTAGGCTTTGTGGTATTTTTTTATTATTTATTTCATTGACATGTCAAAAGACAAGTGTCTTGAAAATGAAGATTTAAAAAGAAGGTGGGCCATAACCTTTTCTCTCCTCATGTGAAAAGGCTTAAGCTGCTTAAGCACTGCATTTGACAGTACCTGATTTAAAACTCTTCCATCCATGAAACATAACAACTTTCCCCAAGAAACCTATGTGCAAAAATGACAAAAAAATAACGATCTCAAATACTATTAAATTTTACTCCATTGGTAGAACGCAGCACAGTCTAAACCATTTTAGTGCCTTCAAATAAATTTTGTCCTGTTCAGTACGTAGCGCAATAACATTTAATTTACTTGAGCGTCTCCATCCTCTTCCAGGCGAAAGAGCAAGACGGCAATATTTTCAGCTGTATAAGCACTACACTTTAACAAGAACAAAAGTCTGTCGTCTCTATTAGCTACCTAAAGAAACGGGGAGCGCACGACGGAGACAGTACAAGGAAAATACTGAAAATGCGTGGAAATATAGTACGATATATTTTTTACGTATAATACTTGTATTATATAGCAAAAAGTACTAGAGATGGTCCAGCAGCTCGCGCGTATACGTCGTAATAATATAATGGCATTATATTGTTCCCTGTTACACTGTTCATTTTATTTAAATGATTTTCGTAGCGCATTGATATTTTTTATAACAATCTATACTTTTCTGCCTCTTACTTGTAAGAGGAATAGGTTTGGGGCATTTTGTAATGAAATCTATTCATCACTCTTCTTTTTTTGAAAGGATTACATAGTTTACTTAATATCTTAATAATATAATAATGTGTCTTTCTACAATCTTCTAAAAATACTTTTTTGTTCGAATTAGAATTCAATTAATTGGCAGCATCTAACTTTTTTACGTATACCTCTGCACGCGATCTCATAAAGCCTTGAAAATCCGTCTCGAGTAAATTGAAATTGGAGTGAGAAGGCATGCGACGAGGTTGTATGCTATTGTTTTCGAAAGAAAGGGACGGAAACAATGGGAGTGAGAGCTCAATAACGAGCCATCCAAGGGTTGGCTGTTTCTCTTACAGGTCCGATACTCGGGGAAGGCAATATGTGGAGATTTATGTGCCTTCCACCCATGTACTGGGAATACTTACGAGGAGACTTAGGGAGCAACTTATTTCCATTGTTTCTTCCTACTTGCTGCTATGTAAGGGAAAATACTTTGCTGATCAAATAAGGCTGCGTAGATCACTTTGTGACTTAGATATATTAGTGCAGAACTGAATAATGCGCAGACTATCATTATTTAAGGAACTCGATGGTGCAGCGGTTTGGTTCCTGATCATCGTTGAGCAACTTTCGTATAGCCGGGTAACTGGATGGATGATCAAATTAAAAACATCTCTAGTTTCTCCGTGCTTTGAAGCGTAAAACCGTTGGTCCCGGTTGTTGTCGTAAGATGGCAGTCGTTAAATCCGCAGTGGGTCAGCGTGGTGGGTTATGGCCCATTATCCCCACATGCTGTTGTGTGTGCATGTGGGAGGCCAGTGCCCAGCAGAAGTAGCAGCAGCAGTAGAAAAAAACGGTGTTTATATTTTTTAAAAATAAGTCGAAAACTTTACAGGAGTAATCTTGATCATATTGATTTCCACAAACATTTTTTCTCTAAACTAAACTGATTACACACTTTTCCGACTTACCCTACACCTTTTATTCATTATGTAAAACCGTTTCTAAAGTAAGTATATATTTCACGGGTAATGGCACGATAAAGCACCTAACTAGTTTGAGACGGGAGGGCGCCACCGTCGGCTAACGAGGATGGATGGGCGCGGATATTGCCAGCGATAATCCTCTCCCATCCGCCTCCACTCAGATTAACTATCCTTACCTCGCGTCCGACCTTCCTATTTTTAAACGAAGGTTAGTTGGTATTGTAGCACCCGTCGCTATTAGAGGAAGTGGGTCGGGTCGAACTTGGAATTCATGAGTTTACCGTCATAGCATTGTCGTGAACCGTTAAAATGTGTTAAAGCACGATGATTTTTAAAATTAAATATTATAAAGGGACAACTTTTATTTTTTATGGCGTAAAACTGTTTTTGAAAAACATGTTGAAACGTTTCATGTGAGTTTAAGGTTTCCTTTGTTGAATATTTTATAGTTTTAAATTTGTAATTAGATAAATAAAAATATTCGATTGGGTGTAGGTAGGTAAGTTAATATCCTTAATAATAGTGTAAAAGACGGTTCTGTTGAGAAAATATAGGTAAACAAATAATAGTTGTTTACTGCTACTGACATTATGAAGTTGAATGATTCGGAATTATGAACATTAGAAACAGAGTAGTAAGGAATTGTGATTGTTAGGATGAAAAATGTTAGGTAGAACATTTTCGGAGTTTCGATTATCGGAGTTGAAATTTAGGTGAACTTTGGCGCATCCATGGACCTAGGGCGCATCCTGTTTATACTTACCCCAAATTGAACTTCCTACCGATTTGTAATCTGAATGATCACTCTTCCTAATTCTTCGTAAAGTTTTCATTCATACAATTTGTTGTACTTACCTACTAAGTACTGACGATGTTCATAACACTCATGTTTCCGAAAATTGTAATTCCTACTGGTGTTTTTCATAACGCTTTTATCCCTAAACATAATTTCCATAATATTTTTACTCGCACTAAAAGAAAATACAACTACAGGACAACTATTATTCTGTTGTCTAATAAAAAAAAAACTTGAATTGAATTGAATTCAAGACAATCGCAACGGTGACTACAGGAATAGGGAAGCTAGTATTTCTGTTGTCTAATATAATAAAAAAAAAAAGAACCTTTTTAAAAAATAACCTCGGAATTCAAGACAATCGAAACGGTGACCTACAGGAATAGGGTAAGCTAGTATTTCTGTTGTCTAATATAATTAAAAATTGAAAATAAAGAACCTTTTTAAAAACCAAGCTTTTATTTAAATGCGCTAAAAAGAAAAAAATAAACTTTTACTATCAACTTATAACTTTTAACGTACACAATTTATATGATTTAAAAGGTTGTCGCGAGATTATGTAAGTACTCGTATTTAACTATACCTAAACTTAGATTGAAAATTTTAATCAATCACATCAAGTTATTTAATTTACTTTTTTATTTACACAAGTAAATCTCGCGACAAACTTTTATATCATATAAATTGTGTAACGACGTTTTAAGTTGATAGTAAAAGTTTATTTTTTTTCTATTTAACGCATTTAAATAAAAGCTTGTTTTTAAAAAAGGTTTTGACGTGACAACGTCTTATAAATTGGTTTGCCGGGTGACACTTCAAGAAACTGCGTTACGCTCCGCTCACGTTATGCGCTCACAATGAGAGCGAGTGAGAGGCACGCGTCCCTTCCACTCGGGCATGGTTAGCCCGCCTAAGAGCGAGAGAGACAGACATAAAAAGTGAAAGGCACGCGTCCCTTCCATATAATTCTTTGTATAAATAAATGTTTTAAATTGTTACTATTATTTCATCCTTCTTCCTACTATACGAATGAATATTCACATTAAAATAATTTTATATTTTTTATTTATTTTTTGATTTTTAGTATTGGATTTAGAGTCCTCTCGCACTAAAGTGCTCAAAAAGACAAATCCAACTAACCCAAACTCGGTGAGTTTCCGCCGTTTCGTTTAGGAGTTCCTATGGCCACCTCCCGACTCCATCATCAGGACCCTGGACATCATCTAGCACTAAAGTACTCGAAAAGACAAATCCAACGAACCCAAACTAGATCCGATTTTGCCGTTGGATGAGTTCACAAGGACTGCACTGCTTGTCATTTGCTACAAATGTAAATTAGCATAGGTTAGAAAAATTTATAAGTGCTTGTACTGTCGCATTAGGTTTTATCTGTAATGGTAGTATTAAGTTTTGTTGTTTAAAATAATAATTTAAATAAATAAAAGTTTGTTTAAAATTATGTATAAAATCCTATGAAAATAACCATTACCTTAGACGCTACTAGTAGCTATTTATTATGTTAAGCTATCTTATTTTTATTTTGAACTTATAGATAAGCTATTTTATAATATCTAAACAACTACAACGTGGTTAATGAGCAAAGTTAAGTTAACAGTTTAATTTTCATTGTTGGTGATCAGCAGGGTTTGAACCTTTCTTCATATCTAATGCATGTAAGATCTTGTTATAAGACTCCAAGACAATATGCTATCTCTGGAATCATCTATCCCAACGCACCTACAAGTTACATTCTTGAGAAATCTAATTTGATAAACCTGGATCTCGAAGAAGATGATTGGGTGGTATTGTGCATCGGTGCTAATGATGTTAACCTAACAAAGGTATTTGAAGTTTGTGCAATTTTAAAAAGAGTAAACATGCAAATTCTAAAAAAAGTTCCTTGAAAGTGCTACATCTCAACATCCAAGGTATTAGATCTAAGTTAAGTTAGTGAAACCTTCCTAAAAAATGTAAATTATGTTAATACTCTACAGATTCCAGGATACTAATTAGGTGCATACTTTTCTCGAAACAAGTCAAGAGGGGGGAGTATGTATACATTTAAGATGACTGCTAGAAACCGCAAGAAACTTCAAGGGCTGGTCAGGTTAAGTGTTTAAACATGGAAAAAATGACAAAAAAGGTATTTGTGTTTTTTTTCATTTTTAATTAAATAATTAATTTTGTGCATTTTAATTGGATAGTCTGAGTATCTAATTTATTTTAAAGCAATATCGTAAGAAAAATGAAATGAAAACAATTAAAAATAACGATTATTTACAACGCGTCAACGTAGGTACTGACGCGGACGGGAGAACAGACGGCCGGCCATTGAAACCGTCAACGTAGGTACTGACGCGGACGGGAGAACAGACGGCCGGCCATTGAAACCGTCAACGTAGGTACTGACGCGGACGGGAGAACAGACGGCCGGCCATTGAAACCGTCAACGTAGGTACTGACGCGGACGGGAGAACAGACGGCCGGCCATTGAAACCGTCAACGTAGGTACTGACGCGGACGGGAGAACAGACGGCCGGCCATTGAACCGTCAACGTAGGTACTGACGCGGACGGGTCAACCTCTTGCCCGCGCGTTGTAAATAATCGTTATTTTTAATTGTGTTCATTTTATTTTTCTTATATTGCTATTGAATATGATAAGACATTGAAAAAAAACACGAATTCCTTTTTGTCATTTTAGTCATGTTTAAAACACTTGATCTGACCAGCCCTTGAAGTTTCTTGCGGTTTCTAGCAGTCACCTCATATATATTAAAAATGGTATTAACTACAAAAAACTTGATTGTGTAAATACTTTAACTATGGAACTAACTTTTGAATGTTGCGGTGTTTTAAGAGTTGAATCTTGTGGTCATATGTATATATTTACCGAATACCTCATTGGTCATATGTATATATTTACCGAATACCTCATTTATACTTCGATTTGTTTATAAAAACACTAGAGTTACTATTACATAGAATTGGTATCTAGTTATGCGAAGAGAAAAATAGTTATAGGAGATAATTTTAATATTAATACCCTAGAAAATGATAGGAAGAGAGAAATATTTAAAAATATACTGTCGAAATTTAATGTCAATGTCAGTAACAATTCATGAACCTACAAGAATTACTTCAAAGTCACAAACGTGTATAGATAATATTTTGACAAATCTGAAATCATTTAATTTAAAGGTTGAGCAATAAACCACAGTATAAATATAAGCTAAAGCAGTACGGAAGCTCGGCCTTTTTCTTGTTTTATATACCTACGCGCCAATTGAGCGTTAGGGTTGTCCTCTTATTTTTGTAAAATTGAAAAAGTTTTTGTTTAGTTAGCGCTGTATCTCAGCTAGTTAGCGCTTTTTTGAGATAACTATAAGGATTGTCACTTTTAATTTTTTAAAAATTAAAAACTAATAAGTTAAAGATGGCGGCTACTTTCCTCGTTCTATTATCGGATTCATTGTCGGAAACCACACTGATCCCCTGATATCGATTTTAAAGCAATCGGTAAAATGACTAAAAAGTTCAAAATGGAGGCTATTTTGTTTCATACTAATCTCAGAACAATATGCTTTAGTTATTGTTCTAAGATATACTAATAACGGAGTCGTTGACAGAAACCACAGATCCACAGATATCGATTTTCAAAGCAATCGGTTAAATAACTAAAATGTTCAATATGGCGGCTACTTTTTCTCATTCTAATAACGGATTCATTGTCAGAAACCACCTTCTTATTATATGTCTGTGGAAACCACACAGATCCCCAAAAATCGATTTTCATAGCAAAGATTACTAACGATGAAGTTTCGTAGTATCAATTCTTATTATTTTTGACCATTAAAATAACGCGCGCTCAAAAAATATACTTACGAGGCCTATTACATCTCGAATGTGATTTTTGCGTAAAATGCCTATTTTTGCATTTTGTAGTAATTTTGCAGTTGTATTATCGTTTTTATCGAAATAGGATAATAAATTTGTGCATAATATTACAAATATCCATTCTGTGAGCATAAGTTGAATTCGGACGGCCGGCGCATCGCATTTTGTAGTAATTTTGCAGTTGTATTTATCGTTTTTATCGAAATAGGATAATAAATTCATTATAAAATCTTTATTCCTCATGAAGTAACAGTTACTCTAGTATAAATTTTGCTCAATAATATTATCGCAGATAGAAGATATTCACAGTTAATTTATAGCAATTTTCGAAGTTTTTTGGTTTAGAATAAGATTTTTTGCTATATAAAATCAATGATATTTAAAAATTCCGAGGCCGCTACGCATTATTCGACAATATAAGAGATAACATTATATTTTTTTTAATTCACTTGTTTAGAACAGTAGTTCAATCAATGAGCTCAAAAAAGTGCCTTCGCGCACTTTATAAAAATCTTTCTCTGCAATTTTGGGTTTAATTAAAAAGTTAAGCAATATTTACAAAAAGCGAGGCCGCTAAGCACTATTCCAATAGCTATTCTACACTATTCAATAAGTCATAATTGTTAATGTATTTTCGTTTCTGAGATCCATAACGCCAAAGTTGGCCATTTTACGCAAAAATCACAGTCAAGATGTAATAGGCCTCTTAAGTAAGTACGGCAAATATCACCTAAATAACCAAACGATTTATTTAAAAGAAAAAGCTTTTTATTTAGTTTATTAAATCATTCTTACTATAATATGATATAGTATATATGATATAATTTTATAAAAGGAATATGGAAAAGTATGTAGATCAATTTCTACATCATATTTCAAAATTAAACTTTGCAAAAGTGTATCTTCATAGTGATGTTAACAAAGCATATCAATCATTCATAAAACTTTATGAAATGGTTTTCAATTTGTGTATTCTTATTGAAAGGATAAAAATTACCCATAAGAGATTTGCAAATTGGTAAAGTAAAGGCATACGTATAGCGTGTTAAAATAAAAAAAGCAGTATATAATAGAATTATAAAAAATGGCAAAAATACACATCTTATTTAATATAATAAAAACTATTGTAAAATATTAAAATCTGTTACTCGTCTTGCAAAAAAGAAATCTAACATCAAATATATTGAACAGAGCACTAAGAAAGCCATATCTACTTGGAACTACCTAAAACTGCAAACTACGTCTGTGAATGATATGAAAAATACTATCTAAAATATTTAAGTGAATAATAACATTATTAAGGACCCTAGCTGATACTTTTACTAACTATTTTATCTCCAACAGTTCACAAAATTATAAAAAAAAGAAAACTTTAAACCATCAAACGTACCAAATTGTAAAAGCATTTACTTAAAACCTGTGAATGCAGAAGAGTTAATGAATATTGTAAAAAGGATTAAAACAAAAAGAGCAGCGGTCATGACAACATACCTATGCATCTTATTAAAAAGTCAATTCCAATTATAATTGAACCTCTTAACTATGTTATAAATCTAATGTTAGAAACAGGAACTTTTCCAGAAGAACTAAAAAAAGCCAAAATTACCATTATTCAAAAAAGGATCAAAAGCAGACTTTGGCGACTATAGACCGATAGCTTTAGCCCCTTCGTACACAAGGCTACGCAAATCTCCGATACTCGACGATTTAAGTCTCCAAGCGACTCCCGCCGTACAAATCCATTGAGGTTCGTACACTAGTCGCGTCGCCGACATTTGTCTCGCGACTCGCGTCGCGCCAGTCGTGCGCTACCTGCCAGTCGAGATCTCCGCTACTTATGTCGCGGCGATTTCCAAGATGGCAGAGCAATCATGAGGTGGTGAAATATCCTTGCCTATATATACGACATTAGTATCGGAGATTTGCGTAGCCTTGTGAACGAAGGGCCTTACTTCCTACCTTTTCAAAAATTTTGAGAAAGTTATTCATACTCGGCTTTACTACTTTTTAATTTCTAATGGGCTATTAAATAAAAATCAATTCGGATTTCAAAACAAAAAATCTACAGTTTTAGAAATATTTAATACTCTCAAGATGGTATAGAAAGCTATCAACAACAATACTATATTTATATTCGGTCTATTCATTGAGATGTCGAAAGCTTTCGACTGTATAATACTTGATATAATCTTGACTCAACTTGAAAATCTAGGCGTACGTGGTATTTCATTTAAACTATATGAAAGTTACCTAAAAATAGAGAACAATATACAGTGATTGACATTTCCAATAACGCCAATAAAACTTTTGAGGAAGTATCATCTAAATCTGGTAAAGTCATTCTCGGAGTACCTCAAGGTAGTGTTCTAGGCCCTCTTCTTTTCTTAGTGTATATTAACGAGCTTACAGCGATACTAAGTCTTTTATGTGCTAAGTTTGCAGATGATGCCACAATTTTTATATCGGATGATAGTAAAAACACAATTTTGTTGTAAATATGAATAAGACTAATTTTGAAATGAAACACTTTTTTACGGACTAATTCGCGATTAATTTACTATTTAGATAAATAGTTTTTTATATTATCCTGATTTTTCGAACCCTTTATATGGTCCGTGGTCACAGGATTAAATATAAAAAACTATGTAAATAGTAAATTAAACGCGAGTTAGTCCGTAAAAAAGTGTTTCATGTTGTGTAGTGCTCGCTTAAACCTCAGAAAATAAGACTAATTTGTACAATTTCGTAATTACAAGACGAACTCATTTAAATTAAACATTCAAGATTATGAGCCTAACTCAAAAATAGAAGAAGTAACGAAAGCAACTATCTTGGTGTTTCGATAGACTCAAATTTAGATTGGAAATCGCATATTAATAATATAAATAAAAAGATTTCTAGTTATAGCTATGCATTATCTATTCTGGCATAAAATTCCTCTTCTGTAATTGTTCGAACTGCTCATTTTGGTAATGTGCATCCTCTCCTAACGTATGGAATTATTTATTGGGTTAATTCTGTAAAGTCACATAGTACTTCATACTACAAAAGAAATGTATATGCATATTTTACAACATGTATTATGATGATACACTTGGAATGTATTTAAAGAAAAGAAATTAGTTACTCTTACTGATATGTGAATTCTAGAGATTTGTGTATTTATTAAAAGCAACATAGAATTATTTAACTGTAAATCTCTCCATAACCAACGTTTAAAGTATAGATATTATTTTAATTTACCAATTGTCAATAATAATGTTCATGATGAGAGTACTTTCATACATGGTATTAAAGTACACAAAGTGTATAAATTCATTTACCTACTGTCCTACGGTCATATTTTTAAACTTAAGTTAAAATTAAATTAAAGTTAATGTCAAATTCATTATATATTTTATTTATTATTTTTAATTAATGGAATTAGGAGTTACTTTGCGGAAATTCGTGATATACAAAAATCGAATAAAATATGTAGTGTTAATCCCGCTAACTTACTAATTTATCAAGCTTGGATGCTGCATGCAAGCACCGCCCTCCCGCCCGCAATGTATGCAAATGCAAAAGGAGCGATGGATGCTAAATAAGGCATGCAAACCGAAACCCGACACGTGTTTCGTCCTCAGGAGATCCTCAGGAGCTGTTGACTGGTCGAGAGCTGCGCGCCGACTGAAACCCGTGGAGGAGCGAAACACGTGTCGGGTTTCGGTTTGCATGCCTTATTTAGCATCCATCGCTCCTTTTGCATGTGCATACATTGCGGGCGGGAGGGCGTTGCTTGCATGCAGCATCCAAGCTTGATAAATTAGTGAGTTAGCGGGATTAATACTACATATTTTATTCGATTTTTGTTTATTATTTTTATTTTTATTTTGTTAATGTTGATGTAAATAATAATATTAGTATATTGCATGCCCGATCATGGGCAAACTGTTGATACTGTATAATTATTTTAAGAACTTGTTACACAGTCTAAGCAATAAAGAAGTTCTATTCTATATTCAATGACTATGCTGTATTTATATATAAAACAGTTTAAAAATACGACTTCCATCAGGTATCGTGGGTTTCAACCCACGACCTTTCATAAGCGTATGTTCGAGTTTTACCTGAGGCAAGTCATCTCTTTCATATGCTATTTTCAGTTAAGTATATATCTTACAATAGGTATACAAAACTTATCTCATCAGTATTCCCTACATAATATATTTTCATGCTCATAATTTTAAGCTATGCATAACTAATAGATTAGTTTTAGATACTAAATAAAAAAGTAATATACACTATCGCTCCGTTAGAGGCCGGCCGGCCCCTCCCACTTAATCTCCAAGTATCAGTAACAAATTTAATATTTACTCTCAGTGACTTATCCTTATAAATCGTCGACAATATTAAAACCGCCAGTACATTTTGATTGTTGTAACCCGGCCACCCCTGCAATTTCAATAGCTGGTACAAGTTATAAGTGAAATGTACGCTTATAGTGGACGATAAATTTGTATTTTTATGTGAAATAATGGTGGATTATTAGACGTAGTGTTCGTGAACGAGCATGACAAAACATGTACAACATCACTTTTTAAATTCTCTCAAGAAGTCCGTGTGAGATTTTACTAAAAGTCACACATCTTTACTAAAACTCAAGAGGTTTGGCGGGAATATCAACTACTTTATCCAAAGAAAATATTTGCTAATAACTCTCTTACTTGACACTAGCTGAATTTGCTAACCGCATCAAGCAGTTATTTAAGAAAGATCAAAAATATATTTTTAAATAATGACTTGGTGCGGTTAGCACATTCAGCCAAAGTCAAGTAAGATAATAGATGCCTTATTTCATACACTTGTTGTAATTTAGCGATATTTTATATTACTTATATTATAGACGTATAGTTATTGCCCCCTTATCATTAGTTTTTAAGCTTTCCACAATTGGGCTTAGGTGTTTCCACATAAATTGGTCCATAAACCGCCAAGTGGTAATAATAATGTTGTTACTACACATCTTACATGATCTTTTTTTACAGTTTATGTAATCTTTTCGAGTTTATTTTTCCAATAGTAAATCACACATAATAATATATACTTTTTTAACAAAATGTATGAATTAAGTATAATTGAGCGTTATTGAAAAAATAAAAAAAAATTACATAACTACCTACCTAATAAAATATCTAATGATCATCCAAAATACGAGTTTTCTTTTTAAGTGTTTCGCATTTAATCTAAAATTATTATAAATCATGGTATAATTTTCCTAAGCATTATTCGCTTGAGCTGACAACTTGCGTCACTTCCCTTCAAAGATTCGACATTGGGCTCTCTCTGCCCCTTATATGCGAGTCCACGCTCGGATTTGAGGCTAATCCAATCAAGCCCGTCTATTGTCCCTACAGCTATATCGAATAGTGTTAACTTTATTAACATGTTGGTTTGTTTATTGACTTGTTGAACCTCTTGTATGTAAAAAACTGTTTATATTTTTTTAATTTCACAACTCGGAAACGCTTTGCTTTTATTTCATCCGATGGTAAGTGACGATAAGAACGGACGAACGAACGGAATCACCACAACTGAGGATAGGGTATTTTATTCCTAAACTGTTTAAAAATTCGTAACAATGCTACTAACATTGCTTTGTCGACAGACTTAAATAAATTGAGGGTAATGGTATTACCAACTCAACCGAGTACAATAAGTACGGCAATTGAACCCGAGATCTCGAGAGTCCAAAACTTATGTGAACAGTGTAAACACTAGACGGTTAGATATAGATTTAATACAAAAACCTTAGACTTAATTTTTTTTTTTTTTTTTTTTTTATTATTTAACATTTCAAAAAATACAATAAAAAATACTTAATCTAATAGCATTACCTTAAACCACAGAGGTTTGTCTGTAATGCCTATGTGATATACGTCGGCGTTGAACAGGTATGGACGTGCAAAACTAATAATAATCTTCAATCAATCAAATATTACATGTTAACAAACAAAAATTTAAAAAAAAAAAAAAAACAAACAAAAAAAAAATGTATTTTTAAAGAATTCTTTTGAGATTAACGTAAGCGTAACAATGAAAAAAAAAACGTAATGTTCTAATTAACAGGAGCTCACATCTGGAGAAAGAAATTTTTGAGTTGTGTTATAAAATTATCCTGATTTAAATTATCGAGGGCCGGCGGTAGTTCGTTTATTAGTCGAGGAACCAAGAAGCGCGTCGTTCTCTCGCCGTACAGGTTTTTTGCGCGCGTAGTGCATAGGCGACCTTGAGTTATTGCTCGTGTTATTAGAGGATGTTCAATTTTTTTTCTAAACTCAGGATTAAAATAATTTTCTTTTAACAAACTAAGTTTAAATTGATTATGGACCGTGAGCACCTTGCAGTGTTTAAAAAAGGCCTATTTCGTCGTCATTGTACTGTATCTTTACAGCAGTAGACACAATATTTTTTAATATTCTAAGTTGTAGTTTGTAGATTTTCTCAACATATGTATGAAACGTGCGACCGTAACTACTGAGACAATATTGAATGTAAGACCCGGCAAGGGAATGATACAACATTAGCTTAACCTTGTAGGGAATACGATTTTTTAAAATTTTTATCTGTGCTAAGAATTGTCGCAGTTTTCCACAGACATGGTCAATATGAAGCCCCCAGTTAAACCCGCCATCCATCCTAAGGCCGAGGTACGTGTGAGAGTTAACTAGTTCAATTGCAGGACAGTTGCAGGCAGTGGTATGAGATGAATGTAAACAATTGTGATTGTGGGCCATTATGTTTCCAACCGGGGCGTGTTTTAGATACGGCGATTTTATATGCATAAGTTTGGTCTTGTCAGGGTTTAAGACGAGGCCAGCGTCATGGCACCACTTAGCCACGGCGTCAAAATCCGCCTGCATTAACTCACAAGCTTCACTTACATTTTTCCTTCCAATAACTAGGCATGTATCATCGGCAAACTGATAGCACGTACAGCTGGTAACACATTCGCTCATGTCGTTCACGTACGACAAAAAGTGAAGCGGTCCTAAAACCGATCCCTGCGCCGTGCCTTGAGAGACATTTACGCAATAACTACGAGTACCTGCCACTCCTACACAGAACGTACGGTTGTACAAATAGTTCTTACACCTGTTATACAGTGGTCCTCGGATACCACACTGGTCTAGCTTAAGCAAGAGTTTTGAGTGATTGAGGGTATCGAATGCCCGAGAGAAGTCGATAAAAACTACTAACACGTTCTTTTTGTCATTGAGATATTTATTTACTTCATCGGTGAATTTAGAAAGAAGGTCAAATGTGCCCTTCCCCTGCTGGAAGCCAAACTGGTTGGGATAAATAATATCGTGCTTATTGTAGAATGACTGTATTTGTGTACAAATATATTTTTCTATTATCTTATCGATAGATGAGAGGAGTGTTATGGGGCGGTAGTTCTCATAGTTGTCTCGTTTTCCTTTTTTAAATATAGGTCGCACGCATCCGCTTTTTAAATCTACAGGATATAAACCTTGTTTAACGCTGCAGTTAATAAGATTCGCTATAGCACCTGAGACTTTCTCACCTACGATTTTAACTTCAGATAACTTAATTGCATCTAATCCTGGAGCCTTGTTAGAATCAAGTTTTTTTATAATATTGTGTATTTTCTTACTAGTTGCCCTTTGAAAGAATATACTACAATTAGTAGATTCTGAGCCCTTTCTAGTATCAAGCAGCCTGGTATCACACTTATGTGATATGTTTTTTACAATTTTGTCGAAGGAGCTAGCAAAATTATTGGCAATTTGTTTTTCAGTCAAACCTTGTGCATTAAATGCATTGAGTATTGCTTGGTCTATAGACAATGTTATTCGCCCTAACATCTTATTAATTATTTGGTATACTTTTTTGGAATTTTTAAAATTGTTTTTGATATAGTTCATATAATATGAGTTCCTGCGCTGTTCTAGAATTTTGTGGACTTTATTTCTAATAATGTTGTAGTCTAATCTTAGTTTTGGGTCGTTTGGATTTTTTTTCCATAATCTAAATAAGTTATCTCGCTTGTCACAAAGGCGAACAATATTGCCGTCAATCCAAGGTACTTTAAAAGTGTTATGTTTTTTGTTTGTGCATTTTACGGACTGATTTCGTGCATTGTTAAATGAGTTATATATGAATTCATAAATTTTGTCAGGATTATTCATTTCGTTGGTTTGGGACCAGTTTACCTTACACAACTCTTCACTTAAAATGTTATTGTTCACTACTTTTTTTGTCGCCTCCTGTATATGACTCGGAGCCACGCAGGTAAAAATTATTGCCCGGTGATCGGCTAGTACGAGATCGAGCGCTGCCGAGTATGGATCTAGTGTGGGAAAGCGCGCGAATATATGGTCAATACAAGTTTTAGTGATAATATTTAACCTTTGTTCAATCCTAGTATAATCTGTTATTCCACACGACAATCCAAGCTCGCACAGTGTTTCCAGATATGAATCCCTGTATGAATTTGCAGTTTTCAAGTCGATATTTGTGTCACCTATAAGAAGTAAATTGTGTTTTAGTTCAAAGGAGGAGATACACTTACGTAATTCTCTCACAAACAGTGTCTTATTAGATGACGGCGGCCTATAAACAGCACACACACCTACGCTTTGATTACAACCTAGTTTTAATATTCCAAATAGACTTTCGAAAGTAAAACTTTTTTGATTTATGACAGTAAATTTTAAATAGTTTTTTGTGTAAATTATAATCCCACCACCTTTCTTATGAGATCGCAGTTGTGTGTGCATATTATAGCCGGGTATATTATATAATTGGGAGATGCTTTCGCTTATTCCAACCTCCGTTAAAACTATAATATCCAACGGAAAAAGGCTACTATGAATAACTTGCAACAGTTTAGTATAATTTTTAATTAACGACCTTATATTTATGTGCAGACAAGAGAATCTTAGATTAGTTTGAGTAGGTAACAATTGAAAAAAACTATTAATATTACTACAATCTGAAACTTCCTTAATATGAGAAATAACCATTATGCATTAAACAAATAATAAAATCAAGTAAATAAAAATAAAAAGATGAAACACAAAATTTTATACTTAAGCCGCAATGTAGGTAGGTAAGTACTTACACCTGAGGTTGTTGTTTAATTAATTTTACGTCTTGTATAGATCTAATGTAGTGAATTTTTTCGTTTTCACTTTTGCGGGCACATACCTTTCCGTCCTTATACCATATAAATTGAAAGCTATCGCGCAATTCTTGCTTGGCACTATAAAGAAGACTCTTCATTGATTTCGTTAATGCTTCCCTTACATAGACGCGGTTGTGGGTGACTTCCCTGGGTGCTTCAGGAAGAACTGCGCCTACCGTGATGCGTTTCTCCTTACTGGCTGCTTTCCATTGGGTTCTCGCGGACTGGGACTTCATTTCGACGAGATAAATTGCAGGCTTATTTTTACCTCCTGGCAATCGTCGAGTTGATTGGATTTCTTTTTCATCCACATCCAGATTGGTGGCAATAGCACTCATCACCTTAACAACTTCTTGAGAAGCTATATCAGGTAGCCCAGCAATTTCAAGTGATGTTGACAGCGTTTTTTGCTCAAATTGCTTTAAATCCTGCTCTAGTACAGCTATTCTCAATTCTAAGTTTTTATTTTTGTTGGTTAAGTCCTCATTTTTGTTCTCGAGAGTTTTAATTCTGTTGTCTTGGAGTTTTGTAGATTTCTCAAGAGAACAGATTTGATCACTTAGAAATTCCAACGAGTTTTCCAGGTTAGCGATCTCGACACGAAAAGTTTTCTTAAGTTCACGGTTAATATCCTGGATTAATTTTTGTGTATCCATTACTGATTGTCCGATGATGATACTGGTGTCAGACTCCTCATCAGCATCCTCCTCAGGGACGATGAATGAAGACCTACGAGATATATTATGCAGGCATTCTTCGCAGCTCCATTCGATACTACTTGAATTTCGTAGAGTGTTCAGTTGCTTATTCGATAATTTTGAGCACGCAGGATCAGCATGAACAATAACATGACATCTACTGCACTCCAATCCCGGCACTTTTTTCGTTATATTCTTTTTACACTTATTGCACTTTTTGATCACCATACTTGTAGGTAGAACGATAATTGATATTATACAAGAGCAAAATGCACGTCCTTACTCTGCGGCCGCTTGACGCATTACTTAATTCAAAAGTTAAGTTTTTTTTTAGTTTTCCGACAGGCTGTATTTAGCTAATGGGACGATATATTTAAAAATAAAAATAAATAGAATAGAGCAATAATAACTATTTTTATTATAACATTTTATACTTAACTTTACAAAAAAGTGTTTATTACGCAACAGTTAACAAACAATTTATTATAGAATAAATATTTTTTACGGTCTATTCAAACTGTTATAATATTTTTACTTCTTTTGTCTTTTGTTTTGCTTCTTGTCTTCGTCCTATTTTTTATTAGCAAACCCTTACATTAATTTACGACATCATTTTAAAACCACTCAGCTTTGTGTCAATGCTGTTATTATCTACATCGATAATACATCATGACTTACGTATTACAATCAACAAAGTCATTAGTAATTCATCTTCAAGCTTCAACCACATTCACATTTCTTAAGAAATCACAGAGGTGACTTTTCTAAAATTCCCTATTTTCCAAAGAACATGTTTTTTGCTTTTATTTTCTTACAACCCTATTTTTTTATCCTCACGCCTTCTAAACACTAACACTGACTATCTAAACAGACTAATCCCATTGTTCCAAACACTGGCAGTTGTTAAAATAAACTGATTTAAAATATTCGACAATATGCCCTCAAACTGCACGGCGACAGCGACAATGACAATGGTATTACAACTAGAGACGCATTGCGAAGAAAGTTTTTCAGCACAGATTTTCAGCCGCAAGGCTTCGATCACATATAAAAACTAGATGCATAATCAAAGCTCTCAAAACGGCCGCACAAAAAAAAACAGAAAAACTAAAGAGAACAAAATATTTTTGCTGTCTTGAATTACTAAATTTAATCCCTACAATTAAAATTATACTTACATACTTTTGAAGTCGGTGCCAAGCCTTAAAATATTTCTTGCTTTTTCCTACTACAATTTAATTAGGCGGTATGCTTAAAATTATGGAAAGTACGTAGACTTACAGGTAGATATAAAGATGTGTTGGAAATTGTCTTATAAATTAGAAGAACACAGTAATGTACGGTAAGTACATTAATTACATTACAATTTTTGGAATATTTTCTTATTTATTTAATTTGGCTTGGCACCGTCTTCAAAAGTAGGTATGTAAGTATAATTTTAATTGTAGGGATTACATTTAGTAATATAAGATAACACAATTATTTTGTTCTTTTTAGTTTTTCTGTTTTTTATTAAGGTCAGTTTTTATATTTTATATTATTTTTTAGTGTAAACGTATCTACGTATACACAAAAAAAATAGGTGTAGTAGTAAGTAATAGTATAATATCATTTATTCGTCACTTTTATTGGCTTAGTTAGTAATTTTTTTAATTTACAACATCCTAATGTCAACTGCTTATCATTTTGTACAAAATATTGTTTTCTCCGATGCAGGGACGTTAATTCTTGAGGAGTTCTCTTGGTGGTTTACCATTAACTCCACTTTACCATGACGCCAATGCATTTCGCTACAATTGGCGAGCATAAATTGCTTAGCAACCACGTTAAAGTTTGTAATCGTATGGCAAACACCAAAATATTTAGAATTGGGTCGCCATCTGTGGTCTTCATCATCAGTTCCACTTCACCAAATGGTGCTCCCCAAGGACAAGTGCCAGCTTATTGCAAATAATACCTAAATCGCTATAGGTGTGCCTATAATATTTAAAGAGTTCCCTCGATTTCTCCAGGAACTCATCATCAGATCCTGACCTGATGACTATGGGACCATCTGAGAAGTATAACCCTTTCAGATAAAATGAAAATATTCCAAATCAGTCCAAGCGTCTATAGGTAATCGGGGAACAAAAAGAATCATCATCATCATCATCATCATCAACCTATACTTGTCCACTACTAGACATAGGCTATACTTGGAGAGGTCCAAGAAAACGCTACTGAGCACGTTCCGCGGCCACTCTCATCCAGCTCTTGCCAGCCACCTTGCGAAGATCGTCGCTCCACCTTGTCTGAGGGCATCCTACGCTACGCTAAGGAGAAAAGCGCTACAAAAAGAGTACCTAGTGACAATAAAACATGAATTTAGGTACGCATTTCCTTTGGTAGTGTGCATGCTAAGTGTAAACATGACAAAGTGCTCCTTCTAAATTGCTTTAATTTTAAAACACTTATATGTCAAATGTATTTCTCAACGCTGCCACTTTCCCGCTACGATTTAATATGGGATTGTGTATCTAGTTTTAATATGATCGAAGCAGCAAGGTCCACAATCGCTTGGATCACTCACAACTACTGATTCGATCCCGTGGGCCGCAACTCAGTGCGCAAAAACTTGCTTCGCGGTGTTGTCTTTAGTTATAATACCTCAATGACAATGACTGTCTAATTAAGCGTATAAAGGGTGACACCACAAAGCTGCTGTGATGGATCCCTTTAATATCTGCTCTACTTAGCCAGCTGGGCTTAGGCGGTTCCCTAGTTTCAATTTGACACCAATCTAATTTAATTACTTTTAAACGCGTCGGTGGCCGAGTGGTAAAACCTGGTTTGCTTGAATAGAATAGAATAGAATTTCTTTATTGATATCCGGAGGTTCAATTTCCAGGTCGGGCAAAGTGTGTTTCATATTTTTCTGCAACGCCCGGGTTTGTGATCGTCAACCAAAGTGGTTTAACCCTTTAATTGTGACGATGACTTGATTTCAATGATAAGGCCTTTGCCTAGCATTGGTACAGTTGATACTAAACTTTATAGGCACTTTATTTTACTTTTACTTTTAAAGTAAGGTAATGTTTTAAACACGCTTACCTAAATAACTAATAAATACTTAGATTGCCGAGATATTTAAAAGTAAAGATAAAGGCAAAACTTGATCTGATTTTCTATGCAAGTTTACAAAACAGTCTGTGTTTTGGTACAATCTACTTATTCTTAATTGATAAAATTAACTTATTAAAGTTACGACTGTAAAAAAACATGTTCAACAACCATTTAAACAAATTGTACTTAAAGTTACTCTATCATATTACAACATAGATCTATATCACCAGATTAACTTACACCGAAAGCCAATATGGTAAGTTTCAAATCAGACGTCCGATCAAAGCCGAGGCATTAAGTGAGATGTAGCTAGGGCGAGGGTCCAGGATATTGCCTAATCATTCTCGCCTTCGCACCCTACTAAACGCCAGTTGTTTTAGCATTCATCGCGTTTACACGCCCCGACACGCTCGGATAGATTGATTCACCATTGTTGGGAGCGGGAATGATTCACAGAAACCAGATTTGCCATGTCAATTTATCTTGTTTAATTGGGTTTACAAGTTACACCTTGGAGTTTTCTTGTGCTATAGATTAAAAATCTTAATAGATGGCGCAGCCTAGCGGCTAAGGCGTTGGTTTGCGATGTCAGTTAATGTCGGGACACTGGATTTTCCATGGTTCGGAAGGCACGTAAAATCCTTGGTCCCGGTTGTGGTCGCAAGACGGCATTCGTTAAAACCCACCAACCCGCATTCACCAGCGTGAAATGTTATTGTCAAACTCCTTATGTACTGTTGCCCCTGTGCCCAGCAGTGGGACGTTTCTATAAACGTCATCAGCTTATATTGATGATGATAGATCATAGCGTTGTGCCTGGAAGACATCGTTTTGGTGCCTAAACAAACGGATGCGAAAGCTGAGTAGAGAAGTTTTCTATGTAGTGTCGAACCACATAAGTAAATACCCATGGTTCTTACTCATGTGGTCGAACCGCCAAGAGATGTTGTTGCTTTCCGCTTTTTATTATTATATAGTATATCTATGCCTATCATAGTGGATTTAGTGGGTAAATTACGTAAGTTGCTTTGGCACGGTTGAGTACTTTTTGACAATCAGTATATATTTACTTATACAAAGGTACCAACAGTGCAGATGTTATCCAATTCAAAATGTAAAACTCAGAAACAAAGTAGATAAAAATGGTTTATTAAAAAAAGGTACATATTTTATCCGTTCAGCTCATTATTTATGCATGCGCGCAACTTGATACAACTTTTGTATAAAACCAAGACGCTTTAATGCAAAACACAATAATTACCGTAACGGTTAACACAAATTGAACGTGTACAATATCTCCTTTTCAATCTTATTTACGTAATTGTATTGCTAGTTTAATAATGCGTAAAACAATCCCAAAATCAGAAAAGTTGTTGCACGCCGCGGCGGCCCCGGTGTACATTTACGGGTTATTAATTCTGACAAAGTGCGGGTGGAGTTTGTCGAAAGGGTTGCTTTGAGGACGGTCGAATAAAATATTGTGACATTGCTGCAGTTCCCATGAAGAATGTGTAATTTCCAACAGAGTTATTCTTTGGTTACAACTTTATAAGTCGTTCCAGGTAGTATTAATATTTGAATTGTTAGTTATCACATTAGACTTACCTACTTGCTCTCGAACTCCTTTGCCCTCCCCCAAAACACCATCAACCCGAGCCGAGCTCCAAGCTTTTAGAGGCTCCCTTGCCATTTCCGTTCTGACGTCACGACTCCATACGGCATGTGATGTGTGTGATGACTCTGTCAGTCACCGTGTCTGCTGTCCATCACCAGTCAAAGAAAGTAAGTTCTACAAATTCATTAAATATTTTAAGAACTTTAAAACAGGTTATCATCGTCTTACTTCGTCAAATAACTACAACATAAAAAGTCTATGCATGCCCAATGCCTAGACAAGTTTGGACAGTTTCAAACCGAAAAGGTCTACTTCAACACTTTTGTGTCATAAATGTACAGTTCACTAAATACCATGTATTGTGCAATCGCAACAAGAATCGGAAGGAACGTAACGTAACGCAATAACTGAAACCATACATCATTCGGTCAATGAAGCACAATCGAACAACAAGTCATTGAGCGGCGCCGTCATTGTGTGACGTAATTTTATCAAAAATATCGGACCGTACACAATGTAGCGTCCGCCGACAAAAGTCGGAAGAGCGGATGCGATTCGCGTCGTCTCGCCGACAATCGCAGTGGTTTTTTACGCAACTCTCTCAGTACAATGGACTTGCGTTTGTCGCGAGGGGATGTTTCCACCCACAAGACGGCGACTCATCGCTCATTATGGACAATCGGAAATGACTTCGGAACTTCTTTTGACTTTACTTGTACTCTCGGACGGATTCTATTGACGGAGTGTTGCGTATAAACACAGGTGTCGAGTTCTATTATTGACTTTATGAATGTCGGATCTATGAGAATATCTTTTTTATGTTACTGGCTCCTGGAGAGGCGGCCACTGCAGCTCGTAGACGATTGCGACACCAAGGGAATCATGCGCGCATGGCTAAACCTGATGCTTCCAGTTCTGATACTTCTATGCACTGTGATTTCACTAGGTCTAGTAACCTTTATACTGGAACACAGCTATACAATACAATGATGCTTGACAGCAATAGGTATGAGGGTGAACGCCATCCGGTCGAATGCTGGACAGAATCCTACCGCCATCAGAAAAAGATCATTAGAAAAAAGTTTTATGAAATCGTATCAATACCTTACGCCTAATTGCCTCCATAAACCGGAGACAATTTATAGTGAACCAACCAATTAATCCTGCGTGTGATCATTAGGGAAGTGTGGCGAAGTTGACACAATCGATGTCGCCAACGCCATTACGGGACTTTTACTGTTATCGCGTATCGTAACGCCGCCCATCATACACCGTATAATTAGCAGACAATGTGAAAACCTCTGTACCGCGATAGTAAACCACCAACATTTTACTACGCATTCCAAACATCGTTGGTTTGGAATAGAACTGTTCGTGTCGTAGCTAACCAACTCCGCATTAGACTGCTACGAGAAAGATTCGAACTCGGCGCAGCGATCGTTTTCAACCCCTAATTGCATGATGGGCCGGCAGACAAAAGGTTCGCTTTGCAACAATGTGACGGTTACGTCCTCACAAAAGAATTGATTTTTCGACTGGTAATTTAAGTTACGTTGAATAGGAGGGGAGCTTTTACTGGTTGCAGTTGTAATATTAAAAGATTGCCACACCTTACAGTTGAACTAAAGTAATAATCGGTACCCCTTTAATTTGCACGTTTTATACACAACAAAGCTTATTTGAAATAAATACAATAAGTAGTAAATTAAACTTAAATAATAAATAATTCAAGTAAGTAAGTACAAAGCATGTTTTTGGTTCCTATATCAAGGATTTGTCTATGGTATTACTTTTACAACTTTTTTTTACTTCTTCCGCTCTAAAAGCGGCTATGCTGACTTTTGTATGATACTGAATGCTTTGTGTCTTCGCCGACGCAACGTTAACATACTCCGCCCATGCAGCATCCGATGAGCACAATGTACAGAAGGGAAGGAAGCGAGCGATCTTTATTCGATTAGTATTTATTGTCGATCGACGGCGGTATCAGAATAGGGCATAGCGTGCTTCTGTTCAGAATTAATTTTAAATAGATGAGCCGACTTAACAGAAGTGTCACTTCTGTTCTGTGGATGAGCCCAATGAACAAATTGTGCACAACATAAAAAACATAAATCTAATTACGTTCGGTTTGCGTACAGTAAACTAATAAAATAAATAAAGCCTTAGAAAATTCAAAGGAAAAAAACATTACAACACAACAATACATATTTATGAATATTAATATGTCGTGGCTCTACATTTACTTATTTTTTGTACGGTTACATAATAAAGGAAAAAAACCAAAATAGATTTAAACACAGCGTCGACTTTTTGGCGGACAAGTAAAGCGTCATGTCAGCAGTTTTGTTTTATTTTCTATAATTTGTTTTTTGTGAAATATTAATGTGAAATAATGGTGGATTAACTGTGTGTTCATGATCGCGCATGAGTGTTGGCAAATAAAACAAAACGGTGCAACATCACATTTCAAATTCTTTCAAAAAGTCCGTGTGAGATCTCAATAAAGTCCCACAGCTTTATTGAGTCTCAATGGGTTTCAGTACCATAAAACGTTCATATTATTACTCATTATCATCTACTTTATGCAAAGAAAATATTTACTATTATATCCTTAGAGTATCAATGGTATCTATACTCGTATCTTACTTGACACTGACTAAATGTGCTGACCTCACGAAGCCATTACCCTTGTTGTTTAATTCCCTAAAACAAGTTCCTCTGCCTGTTAATTGTTTCGTTCAACAACGCACTCACCACGACGCGTAAAAAGTTCATATTCCCTTGGGAGCTTATGAAGCCGTGTAACAATGTTTGTTCTCTATTGTAGGGAAACCACAAGGCGTGTATGAGGCTAATCGCTCGCGAGTAACACGGTAACGAGGCGCCGTCAATCCGACTCGGGCCCGCAGGAGCTCGAGACCTGGCAAATTAATTGACTTTCCACTTTAATTGCGGCGTAATTGAAAACCTAAATTGTTGCAATACGATCGCGCACGAGGAAAGTAGTAGTTGGTATACCTAAACGTCACAGCCATACAATTTTATCAGTCCGTTCATTGAACGGCTCGCCCGTTCGGACGGACGAGTTAAATAGCTAGTCAAATTCATAGATTTGACTAGCTATTTAGGTAGCGCTAGATTGGTACTCAAGCAAGACGTCTTTGCATCTATGGTAACAATATTAAGTCCGGTCTTTTTTCATTATTTGTACGGCTCCAAGTGGGTCTTTCATAGTGCAAAACATTGACAAAGAAGTAAATTATATAGAATTTTTAAAGACCAGAAAGTAATTAGAATTTTAATTTAAAAATTCGACCGAATCTATAGGCTTGTTCACTTAACAGTTATACTAGCGACCCACCCCGGCTTCGCACGGGTTACTACCATTACCCGTACCCGTACTTAAACAAATTATAGGTTATACCTCCTCGATAAATAGGCTATCTAACACTGAAAGAATTTTTGAAATCAACCCTGTAATTCCTGGGATTAGCGCGTTCAAGCAAACAAACTCTTCAGCTTTATAATGTTAGTATAGATTATATTAGACTAAAATAATTGTTTCTTGATGTAACGGGTAGGTACGTAATAAATATAAAAAGTATGCGCTTAGGTACTCACTTCGTTATAATGATTTCTGCATTATAAATATATAGTAGGTACTTTTCTCAGACCAAATGATTTAAATGCAATTTAAAATACGCAATCTTCACATTGAACTGCCAAAATATGTGAAAACATTGCATGTTTCTTTAATCTATTTCCGACTGAAAGTTTTTATGACATCAGTTTTATGTGTATTTACAAAAATAGAACGATATACCTTGAAGATAGATCAAAAACAAATCGAAGAGCATATTCAGTCAGCTACAGAGTAGATTGATCTATGCAAATACAATGCTGATCGGTATGACTCTTTAGTTAAAAATAATGACTTAAATAGTTGTGAAAACCTTTCATTAAATTCTAGTACTCAGTTAAAGTCAATTAACTTGTCTGACATGGATCCCAGTCCTTTAATGGTGTGTACAGAGATGCCAATTACATCTACTGATGATTTAAATCACTTGACCCAAAACAATGTTAGTAAATTAGTAAGAAAAACACTTTTGTTCTCTGATAAATTGGGTCAGGGCTTAGGGTTGCTTATTAATAGAAATATAAACCAAAAAGTGACAAATATCTGTGCCCCTGGTCAATCAATGAATACGATAGTACGTGACATATCTCAGCACTCATCAGACAGTGCTACCAATGTAATTGTTTTATGTGGTGACAGTTTACAAATTAAGAAACGTGACATTATAGAAAATATAAATATTTTATTAAAACTTCAAGCGGATACAAATTGCAGGTTAATAGTTAGTGCTTTTCCCTATTGTACAAACATAACCTGGGAACAAAACAAACGCATTTTTGACATAAATTTATTATTGTATAATTTATTATGCCGTCATAGTGACACTATTTTATTTTTTGACATTAATAAATTTATTAATAATTTTATTTTGACTTCAGATACCATGTATCTTTCGAAGAAATGTAAGACCCAGATAGCTAATTTGTTAGCTTATAATATACAAGATGCAGTTATTTCTATAACTAAGACTACATATTATAATAACGTTATCATTAGTAATTCTACTAATGCAATTTTTACAACTAGTAATAAGGTATCAACCTCTGGTTTAAACTGAGGTCTAAGACAAAAGCCAAATCCACATACATTAATTTTGTTCATCAAAACATCCAGGGTTTGGCTGGCAAAGACTTAGAATTGGAATTATTTGCAAAGAGTCAGGATATTCATATATTTTGTATAACTGAGCATTGGCTAAGAAATCATGACACATCATTCCATATTAATAATTTTTGACTAGGAAGCACGTACGTGCGTAGTACAGCTATTCACGGTGGTTCTCTAATACTAGTAAGAAATAATATTAGATATAAAGAACGAAACGATATTGTAGGCCTTTCAGTGGAGCGTACCATTGAGCTATCATGTATAGAGTGTAATAGCTTTGTAATAGTGTGTGTATACCGACCCCCATCCGGCAGTTTCGGTGTATTCGAATCAGTAATGGAAGACGTACTTCAGAGAATAAAATTGAAAAATAAATTTGTTTTAGTATGTTGGGATTTTAATATAAATATTCTAGAAAACACTCCAGGGAGTGTTCGTCTACTTGCTTTATTTAAATGTTTTAATCTAAGAAATCTATTCCTTGAACCCACTAGAATAACTTCACATTCGGCTACTTGTCTCGATAATGTTTTTACAGACTATAGCCCTGTCTCTAAGTCAGTTATTAGTAGTCTTACGTCTGACCATTGTGGTTTGAAGGTGACCTATGATTTTGATGTTAAGGAGGAGCCTAAAACTGTAACATGTAAACCAGTTACAAAAAAGCGAATGGAGTGTTTTAAAACCAATGTAGCTTGTAAAATCGATACTTTGCCCTTTATACATGATGATCCGAATGTACTATGTAATCTCTTTGATTTAATAAAGACAGAATACAATCGAGTGTTTACCTCTAAAAGAATAAAGTTTTCACAAAAACTTAAGTTCTGTGACTGGGCCACGACTGGTATTTATAAAAGTAGAAATAAACTGTATGAGTTATATAATTTAAGACCATAATTTAAATTTTACAGAATATGTAAAAAATTACTCTAAATTGTTTAAGAAAGTGTGCATACTAGCAAAATCTAATTTCATTAAACATAAGATTAAAAAATCTAATAATAAAATAAAAGCCACTTGGGATATCATTAACCGTGAAACTTGTAAATTAAAACCACGGGACAACACTTTCACTCTTAAAGTTAAAGAAAACCTTATCAATTCAGATGCACAAATTGCTAATATTTTTGATGATTTCTTTATAAACATACCTGTGGTAACAACTTCAAATTTAAATTCATCACCAGTGGCGGCACAATCTTTTCTCGAACAACATGTACCCAAATATAATGTTTTTTTTTAATTTTCAATATATTGACTCTAAAAATTATTAAAACTTTCAAATCACTAAAAATGAAAAACACGGGTGATTTGTGGGGCATGTCCATAAAGATAATTAAGAATATTATATATTCTATTGCACCCCATCTTGCTGACATATTTAATAACTGTATTGATAAAGGAATCTTTCCTGATCTTATGAAGTATAGTAAGGTTATACCTTTATTTAAATCGGGAAATAAAGAGGACCCCAGTAACTATCGACCAATTTCTATACTACCAGCACTTAGTAAGATTTATGAAAAAATTATTCTCTAACAGTTAGTGGAATACTTTAATTTAAATAATCTTTTACATAGTAAGCAATTCGGTTTTACTAAGGGTCGTTCCACTACTGATGCAGGTGTTGCTCTAGTAAAACATATATTTGATGCCTGGGAGGAGTCTCATAACGCTCTTGGAGTTTTCTGCGACCTGTCTAAGGCTTTCGATTGCGTTGAGCACCGGACATTGGTGATGAAGTTAAATTACTATGGTCTCAAAGGTTTTGCGCTTGATTTGATAAAGTCTTATCTCAGTTCTAGAACACAAACTGTCGATATCAATGGAACTAAGTCGTCTGGTTCTCATGTAAAAATGGGAGTTCCACAAGGGTCAATCCTAGGGCCTTTCTTATTTTTGATATATATTAATGACCTGCCATTCTTTGTAGAAAACTTCTGTGATATTGTATTGTTTGCAGATGATACTTCACTCATTTTTAATGTGACTAGGTCTAAGAAAAATTATGACGATGTTAACAATGCTCTCTCAGAGGTACTCAGTTGGTTTACTGTTAATAATTTACAGCTAAATGCTAAAAAAACCAAATGTATTAATTTTACACTACCAAATGTTAAGACCGAACAAACTGATGTAAGGATAAACGGTGATAAATTAGATTTGGTAGACTCGACTGTTTTTCTAGGGATAACCCTTGACTCAAAACTTCAATGGAATCCTCATATATCAAAATTGGCCGGCAAACTCAGTTCTGCTGCTTACGCCATTAGAAAAATTAGGCAATTAACCGACGTTGAAACTGCTAAAACGGTTTACTTTAGTTATTTTCACAGTGTCATGTCGTATGGCGCCCTACTGTGGGGAACAGCGGCTGATGTTGAAACTATATTCATTTTACAGAAACGGGCAATAAGAACCATCTATAGACTAAGCTCACGAACTTCTCTTAGAGATATTTTTAAAGAAGTTGGTGTTCTTACAGCTGCATCTCAATATATTTATAATTGTATAGTTTTTGTGCGTTGCAATATTAACTCATTCACTAAACACGGTGACGTACACAATTTCAATACTAGAAATAAGTCAAAACTTATGATGCCCCTGTTCAGGTTACAGAAGGTTCTCGGCTCTTTCTTGGGGCAAGGTATACACTATTATAATAAAATACCAAGTACTGTATTAGAATTACCTTTAGATAAGTTTAAAAATCATGTAAAATCTTGTTTACTTAAGAAAGGTTATTATACAGTTAAGGAATATTTAGAAGACAAAACAGCCTGGTAATGATAAAATAATCACATTATATTTTAAAGTCCATTTTCTTTGTAACTAACTCATTTTACCCTTTTTTTTCTTTGTTTTAGTCGGAGAAAATGCTTCTCTGCACTGGCATGAGGCCTCGAGAGGAGCGTGAGACACCCCATGCACTGTCCAGGGCTGGAACCCATATGTCCCCACCCGCCCCCCCGTAAGGGAAACGGGTGAGTAAGGACATACAGGCCCGACCTGGTAAAAGAACCGACACCTTCCTTCATAAGCGCGACGCGGCGCCGCGGTACCATACGATGCCCCGCGAAACGCCGCACGCTACGGACCCAGTTTTACCTGGGTCCCCTGCCCCCACGGAGCAGCCTGGTAGGTTCAGGCTGCTCCCAAGCGGGTGGAGGGCTGGTGCAATGCAGCCTAGTGCTCCTCTACACTAGGCCGCGGCCCTCCCTAGGGAGGGGAGGAGGGCGACGTTATACCGTCGCCTTCGACCCCCCCTCCGCCTACGCCGGATCGGGTCCGCAAGGACGTCGTCCTCGCGTACCCTCTCCGCCGCTTCCTTCTGTGAGACCACGGTCTCACAGAAGGAAGCCACCGCCCGCCAAGCCACCTCGCTCCCGAGCATGGCTTGCACCACCCCGGGCAGGGACAAGTCCTGCCCGATCGCGCTCACCAGAGTGTGGCGCTGCGCAGCCCACGCGCCGCAGACCTCAAGGGTATGCTGCGCTGTGTCCTCCACAGCCCCACACTCGTGGCACGCTCCCGTCGTCTCTCTCCTAGCCCTCTTGTGCAGGTACCCACCGAAGCATCCGTGCCCGGTCAGCACCTGCACAAGACGGAAGGAGAGGGCACCGTGAGCACGATCCACCCACTGGTCCAATAGTGGGCGGATTGCGCTCACAGTGCGCACTCCCCACTGTGGATCGGCCAGAGAGGCCTTCCACCTCACCCTGAGGGCGCCGTCAAGCTCGCGCCTGACACTGAGCGCCTCTTCGGCAGTTAAGCGGGTACCCCGTACGTTCGCCGCGGCCCGGCGCTCGTACATCTCCGCTAGCACCCCCGCCTCCAGCTCCCACGGGGGGGCGCCAGCGAGCGCACAGGCCGCCTCATACGCCACCGTCCGGTATCCCCGGATCACCCTAATCGCCATGACCTTTTGGGGTCGGCGCAACAGGGCCCGGATATCCGGACTCCGTCTCATAGCCCCCTCCCACACAGGGCAGCCGTAGAGGGCCATGGAACCCACGGCCCTCATATACAGCCTTCGACAATGCGCGTTCGGCCCCCCCAGATTGGGGAGAAGACGGCCGAACGCATTGGCCGCGCCAATGAGCCGCGGGGACAACCGGCGGAAATGCTCGACAAAGCTCCAGCGGCTGTCCAGGGTGAGCCCCAGGTAGGTCATCACTGACCCCACCCGCACCCGCTCACCCGAGACAATCACCCGAGCACCCGCTGGAGGACGGCGCCGCGGCCCATAGAAGACCATGGCCTCGGTCTTGGAACTCATTTTACCCTGGTATGATAGCCTTTTATCAGCAGTGTCTTACAGACAATAGGTACCTACTCAAAACTTTGTTGCGTTGCCTAAATGTTTTCTTGCTTGCTTCATTGGAGTTGCTCGAGTGTGTCATGCTCTCTCAAAGTGTCTCTGCGGTGGTGGCATGTGCGTCGGGTCGTTACGTTCCCTAAAACATGGTTGAGCGAAGCGATGGCTGATTCACATGTCATACTCGTGAACGGGTGCCGCCTGTGGAGGCTGGTCTGCTCTTGCTAACTTATTTTTATTATTAGTATATTAGTAGTTGTAGTCTTACTTTTATTTTTCTGTACTGTAAGACATTGATTACATTGATTATTTTATATTGATGAATACCTGAACTTTTTATTTTTATTAATATATTTTTTTATTTTTATGTCCTTTTAGTTGTTTTATGTTTTTATTATTGTAATGGAAAGTGCCCTTCTATGATAGGGAGGGCATTTTTCAATTCTAATTGACGCTGTAAAAGAAAGGGAGAAAAGAAATGCCCTTGCTGAGTTTCTTGCCGGTTCTTCTCAGTACAAGGCTCCCGCCCCATAGTTAGACTTACGAACCGATGGCATAATGACATTCATAAGTTCTGTAATCTAAACATGGCGTAACCTGAATAAATGATATTGAATCTTGAATCTTGAATCTTGATCAGCAGCGTGTTGTTTTGTGAAGTTGCAATTGAATTTTATTTGGGATTTGAGTAGTTATTTATTTGCAAACACCCGTATCCCGTGATGGTTCTATTAAATCAGAAATCATTACGGCAGCCAAACCCTCAATTGTGTCTCATTTCACGTTATGACTATTAATACCAAAACGTCAAAGTATTACATACATACATATAATCACGACCATAAGAGACCCCCCACACTGGCGTCTTTCGAGCGTCAGCGTCAGGCCGGCGTCCATGCGGCGTGCGGCGTTGCGTCGACGCCGCACGAGACACATGACATACTGTCGTATCTTACAATTTTGTCGTAACTGAACGGAATGCAGTAACATACATAGTTTCTATTGCTTTTCATTGTCACAAAGTGTCGCATCAGTGGGTAATATAGTTTCGGAAATAGACAAGTTTTGGAACGACGTATCTTCAAAGAAATATTTTTTTTGGTTTTACTATATGACGTAAGTAACTTACGACGCTCAGTGGTGTAAAATTAATGAAGTTATTATGGTAATAACGACTTACGACTGTTCGATTTATAAAAAGTGCAAACAAAACAGTTTATACTTAGACAAACTTAGGGATCATAATGGAATATACGTATGGGAGCAACATTTGATCTACAACAGGTCATAATATTTACCAATTAGCAACGAGAGTGCCGTATTTTATAAAAGAAAGTTATCAGTGTTTAACTTCACTCCACATGACTTCAGGAGAATCTTTCTATACATGGCACGAGGGTGAGAGTAAACGTGGAGTTTGTGAGATTCCTACTGCCTTGTGCCGATTATATAACTAAAAATTCTATAACCGCTTGCACTTTGCTGTATAAGATAAACAATTATTGTTCTAATATTGAGGAAATTGTTTTACGTTTCTCAATTCCCGGACACGGACGAAGTGAGGGAGATTCGGCACACAGCGCCATTAACTATGCTATAAAAAAGTCGAAACATTTTTATTCCCAATCAGATGGTACCTATTTTTAAATTGACTCGCAGGAACAAGCCATATGAAGTCATTAGTATTCAGATATGTTGGATTTAAAAAAAAACAAGCAACTTGAAGCTCCTCTTAATACGCACAGATAGTTCTGGTCAGTCAGTCAATTGGAAAGAAATGGTTAAATTCCAAGTCTTTAAAAGCAATCCCACTGATTTTTTTCATACTAGGCATGCAGAAGCAATCTCGAGAAAATTATCTCTCTAAAGAAATGCTTAAAACGACTTGCGTAAGTGAATTCCATTCCAGCTCTTCACCAGTTTCCTCCTAAAATAGCAGTAGACAAATAAAACGCCTTACTATCATGACAACTGGGGACTGGGTTAAGTATAACATTGTTCACTACTATTATAATTATTTGATAAGTTGATTTTACTTTGTTCACTATTATTTTAATTATTTAATTAGTTGATTTTACTTAATTAAGTAATTTTCTGACAACGCTTAAGTGATTTCGTTGTGTGGCTGGCTGTATGCTTACCATATAAAATAAATAAATAAGTAGATACTGAGTTTATTAAGATAATATCAAAATGTTAAAGACTGAGATAATAATTAGGTACCTACCTAGTTGATACTGATTTTGTTCAAGTTGTTTTAGTGATGGAAAACTTAGGAGCTAGTTATTGCATTAGGAGAAGTCTTATTTGACTTGATTATTAATATTGTGCTGTAAAATTAGGAAGCTCCCTCTATTTTAGTATGGTCATTTTTAAAATGCTACCTATTGATTTATGATTAAAAAGCTGTTATATTGTGATAGAAATACAAAGAAATAAAAATTTGTTTATTTGCTTTTGAATAAAGTGATTAAAAACGAATTCTTATCTAAAAATTTCCTTTTCATTAGTTTGCGAATGTAGTGTCGTAACTACATTTTTGTCCCGCCTACAAAAAACAAAGTTATCACAAAGTGTCCTATCTGTTTTAAAGCTGTATTACACAAATAATATAAATACATATTGATAATGATATATGAAGAAATAAAGAGAAAAATATACTTAACTTAATTACATTTTTGTTTTCCGGGTAAAAATTATAATTAAAAAGTTATATCGTAAAGTAGTGACACCAAAACCGAAAAAACGTTGCTGTGAACATTTTGATTGATGTTAGTTACGTCTGTATGTCATGCGAGCGACGAGTTTTGTACCAGCCAGCCTAGGACTGCAGCCAGTTAAGGACTAAACTTTAGTACACAATGTCTTTTCAATTATTCTTGCCAGAACGACATACCTTTTTATTCTCCCCACTCTCGCACATACGTATAATACGTCTGTGCACTCTCGTACTCTCACCAGTAGTTTGAGGTTTAAACCGAAAACACTAAAAGCTAGCGTTTATTTTCAAATAACAACAATTGTTTACTTACTTTTATTTAAAATACTTAAAGTTATTTTTATTAATTTACTGTTGAAGTTTAATTGTCCCCAGTAGAAAGTACCAGATCATCGTTCATCGTTTATCACCGCAGTCACATGAATCCTGTCTCCCAAAGAACAGTACGATAATTTGTCATCGGAGGTTCTTTACACCTGGCCTGCCCTACACGCGACCCCAAAAAATCTATAATGGCGTCCCCGAATTCGCAACGCACCTCCTTTGTCAATATGATTGTTTAATTTATATTATGTGATCTTGAAATGTTGTTTAAGTAGTTATTTAAACATGTGCAGATGGCGGGAGGCGGGTCGAACGAATCGCAGCTGCGAGCTTATGCTTGTGCTTGTGTGTAGTACATTGATGCGCGTACAATGGGACGATGCGGAAGGAAAACTTTGTGATACTGGCTCTAAACAAAACTGTTATTTTATTATTTTACTAGCGGCCCGCCCGCGCCTTCGTCCACGGTAACATGGAAACACCGTTATTTTAGCTATTTTGTACAAAATATCTACAAATCATATATAAAAATTATCGTCCTTCTTAAAATTTTAAATTTCAATATAATTTATTCAATTTAGTCTACAATAATTAAGCACTTATGAATGTCGCTACGCCATCGGTTCGTAAGTCCTAACTATGGGGCGGGAGCCTTGTACTGAGAAGAACCGGCAAGAAACTCAGCAAGGGCTTTTCTTTTCTCCCTTTCTTTTACAGCGTCAATACAAATTGGAAAATGCCCTCCCTATGCCTATTCTATGGAGAAAAACATTTTTGTAAGAAATCTACGCAACTTGGTTTTGAAGTCATACCGACTGGTAGACATTCTTATATTTAGAGGGAGAGAATTCCCGAGGAGGATGGGTTTAACAAAGAAGGAAGAGTGAATGATGTCAGAGTGGTGAGAGGGACAGATGAGCAAGCGGTTAAAGGAAGATTGAAGATTTTTGCCATGACTAGAACTTAAGTATTGAAAGTGAGAAGAAAGATTTTTATTGCTCAATTTTAAATAAAATAATCATCATTAATCTTTCTATCACAGTAAAAACCGCGTAAAAATCCATTGCGTGATTAAGAAGGAAAAAGCGGAGCCATCAGACACAGGAAAACGGCGACTTTACTATGAAAGATGTAATTATGGGTAGGGTCGAGTGTTCAACATTGAAACAGTCGTACACAATGAAACAGCGCCATATTTTTGAAATGCGACATTGACAGATAGTCCAGTATAGCTGGTCGAGTTAGCGCCATACACCCCCTGCTCCTCCCCAGCTAGCGTGCGCGCCGCATACGAACCGACGTGTCCCCGGAGCTTTTTCGATTTTTTGTCTAAAAGGTAAGTATTTTTTAGAGTTTTATTTGATTTATCAGTTAAATACTATAGTGAATTCCGTATTTCTGAGTATTACGTCGCTTTGTACATGTATCATAGATTCGCGTGGATTAAAAAACCTATAAAATTGTTCAATTTTGGTAGGTTATTTTTTGGGTTTATTGTAAAATATCCTAGGTGTCCAACAATGACACAGTTCAAGGGTGGACACAATGAATTAGTGTTTTATTGTGTACTACTTTGTTTTGTTGTATACCAAGCGAAAGCGTAAAGCAAGAAAGCTTGGTAAAAGCATGATTGCCACGGACACGGATCAGAGAAAGACCAGATAGCTAAATATAGTAAAAAATCTCAAGAAAGGAAATTAGCGGCAAAAGTAGTGAAGCGACCAGTTTTATCTAATAAAAATGGAAAAAATAAATCTAAAAAGACTAGAATTTACCCAGATTCTGAAACAAGTACCGATGAAGAAGAGGAAGTGGCATGCCTTAGTGAAATTGATTTAAGTGGATTAGACGACGAAGAAGAATATGATGCGGATGGGATGTCTTTGGTTACGGAACATTTTAAGAAGCTTGAGCGTAAACCCCAAAATAACGATTATATACGTTCTAAAAAAGCGAAGGTATACATGTCGCAAAAATAATTGATGTAGTGAGAGCTAAGAGATACGAGGTTTTGTTTACGAGGTTAAAACTAAAAGACATGATGAAATTTTCATTGGAACCCGATATGTCAGTAATTCATATCGAAGAGATAAAACCGATTCTTCCGCCACCAGAAATAAATGGGACCAAAAGCCGAAACTCTTTTTATTATTTTCCAGTCCGCGTGTCACCAAATATAAAGTTGCGTTAAGTTTCAATTCCTAATATTTGTGTTTTTTATATAGTTATATTTAATATAACTCTGTTAATTATAGATAATCATGTATTATGTTACTGTTGATTGTGAGTCGTTAATATCTATTAGGTACAGGTACTAAACTGCGATTTTTAAAAATTGACACTGAGTATAATAGGTTACTAAGGTTACTAAATAATCCTAATAAATTCTTTACTGATTATAATTAAACAGGTTTTATGGTTTACTCGTTCCAATAACCACATTAAGTACAAATGGCCAATATTAAAACTAGTGTTTCATTGTCAGACACACTGTGTTTCACTGTGTCCACCTAAGTGGACACAGTGAAACAATTCCCATTTTTTTGAAAAACTATTTTTATTCTTAATGTATCTATTTATAAATGAAACTATAAATGCCATATTATACCCAATTAAGTAGACTCTGTTCCTGCAAAAAACAGTGTCCATATCTACAAACATTAGAGAAATATGAGACTCTGATTTTTTAGTGTTTCATTGTTGCACACTCCACCCTAAGCACTTTTCCTTCATCTCAACTGATGTCAGGTGATGATAAGGCCAATGGTGGAAGCGCACCTCACCCGGATTCCTTAACCACTAACTGCTGGAGACAACCAATGCTAGTAACATTGTTGTTACTACGACATATTTAAATAAGATGGTGATAGCTAGCCAGGTGGACGAAAACAAGCCCTACCTTCAACCAAAATAATGAAAAATAATTAAAGTAAAAAAAAACTATGACATCAGAAAAAAAAACTAGGTACTACTTACATTCTATAACACAGTTAAAAAATCTGTTTGTACTTGTTCATCATTGAAAACTTTAAAATACTTATGTCAATGTAAAAGACCTATCGTACAGAATTGCCCGCAAATACAAAACCCTACTTTCTAAACAGTGCCTTTGAGTAACGTAAAAGCTGGGCCCATAGACCTGCCTCAGGATCAAAGACAGGGTTTGATACCCAGAGGGGCAAATTTTATAGTACTTGGATTGGTTGGTAGGTTGTTTTAAGTCCGCCTGTCATCTTATTTAAGTTTTTTTTTTATTCTTAAAGGCAAGTATTTGACCGCGTAAGTATGTCGCCATAACAACTACACTGTTGTGTTCTGCCAGTTACAATTAATAAAATATTGTATTATTTAATTTTGACTACAAAACCCTTTACTGAGTGAGTCCAATTTGCACTCGTTATCGTAGTAGAAATTAATTTCGCGATGGCAACACTGCTCGTATATACGCTGGCGCCGCCAACATTCGCGGTCGGCGAATTGACTTCCTGCCCACCGTTTCCCGCCAAAATGGATCGCTTCCGGCGAGTATTTGTCATCTCCAAGTCAAAATAAACCGTGGAGTTTCTACGAGGCTAGAATTTTCAAAAATATTTATATTCATAGTTTATAGCGTAAAATTAAATTTTAAAAAATTTTCAAAGAAAGTAATATAAATTTTGATTTAAGTAGTTATTTCTTCGTAATATTTGATTATTTGTGTTAAAAAAAACGCTTAAACAAACTCAACGATAACGAAACGTTTTTTCAACGTTTCCCTTTCTTAGTTATTTCTTACTTTTTTTTCATGCATTAAAATTTATCAATCTTAATGCTATGCAGTATACCTTAAAGTAGAATCAATGCCATGGTTTCGTAAACCCTACGTTATCGATCTTGTACTGAGAAACTGAGAGGAGGCTGCAAGAAACTTAGCGACAGTTGATTTTCTCTGTGTAAGCTATCTAAAAATAAATTTTCCTCTTTCACATAAATTATCTAGCCTAAGTTAAGCTTCTTATGAAACTTTATTGGTTAGATAAGAGTTAAACAAACTTATTATCCAAAGAAAAATCCCAGAACCGAAATCAATGTAGAAAAAGAGTTACCTATTTCTAAATTAGCCCGACCGGGAATCGAACCCGGGAGATATGGCGACGCCAGACCCAGCGTTTCGACTCGACCACGGTGGTTTTCAAAAACCTATTAGTAGTAATAAGTTTTAGACGAACTCTTTAATATAATAAAAACCGCCTCCACAGTTTCGTTAACCGAATCGGTATGCTCAGTCGTAATCCGTTTGGTAGCGAACACGTCATTACCGGTGGTGGACCGCGAGATGCATCGTCCCGAAATTAATGCTGGGCCGAGGGTGCAGCCCTTGCGAGCACTTCCAGCACTTGGGTAACGAGCTGTGACGCCAATATCAGAACAACTTTTACAAACGGACCGATTATTTTTGTCCTGGTTATGAAAGTTTCTATGGATTTATGATCCGTACTATATTATCTTTGTGTCTTAGTGATTTTTTATAATTGGTTGGACACAGACCCTGAAAAGGGTTCAAATGTTGGCTTGGAATTATAAAAATCAATAGATAACAATTCAATTGTTACAAAAGCAGAAAAATGGGTTCAAAATAATTAGACAAGCTTTAAAAGTAATTTCTTTCAAAGAAAGACACAAAATATAGACACTAACAACTAAATAAAAAACAAAGAAATATGTAAAATAACAGCGACAGTCTCTATGCACTTTTCATTTCAAATTAATTCCAAACAAGGTTCATCAATTAATTAAAATAATGGGTTAAAACTTAAACCATATCATAATCACAATTTAAAGCACAATATTTGAAAAAGATTATCAACATACTATTTGTATAAATTACACATAACATCTGGATATAGAACTTCCTGTGACGCTCAGTAGTTAATAGAGAGTAAAGGAAGATGTCAAAATGTTATACTAGACTTATTTTTATTTGCTATGAGTGTCGCCTGCACATTCATTTAGATATCTCGTCATCAGAATCAAAAGCCTGACCAAACCTTCAGGATTTTTTCGGTTTGAGTAACTTTCTCGCCCGCCGCCGCCCGTAACTAGGTAATAAACAAAACCATATTCTTACCTAAAACAAATCCCTTAGAACGGAAGTAAAATCATATTTCCTTACAATTAGCTAAATGTACATTTTAAAGCGATAACATTTATTGGCGGACGCACGGGTACTTTCCATTGCACTTAGGGTGTGTGGGGGCGAGGTGTCACGGTAATTGTGAGAACTGATTGTGTAATTAGCGCGACGGGCTGCAGGGCGCGGGAATCGTTGCCCTGCTCTTTTTACCCCCTGGGAACTATTAATTACTTATGTACCGTATTGCCTTTTAGGGATCGTATTACTGTTTGACTTCCAAATATGAATTTAATGTTTATGAAACTGTCTTGTGTTACTAACCGTTGTTTAGTTTTGAAGGCAGAAGATTTATGTGCTGTAGCATTCAGTGCTGTATAGTAGTGTTGTATAGTTTGAAAAAACCTCTTGCGTTTTTTAAAATCTTTGATCCTGACAGTTAGAACCATTTTCAAGGTCTGTGGTCCCAGTGATACTGTCTTTCGCTAACAACAACATATTTAGATAAAGAAGAAATTGTTACATATTCGGTCAGTAAGTAATAATATTTAATATTCTTCAATCTATTGCCTTTGGCTTACCAGTTATGATAGATCTGAGTTGTAAAAGAAATGAATGTAAAGGAAACGCGAGTACCTACATCCGAATGTTATGTATCTTGATATGTGCAGTGCTCTAGATTTTACAGTTTTCAATAACTTTTGATTTAAAATCTAAAGCTGCATACATATGATAAAAGAAGGCAGTAAGATAAAATGTTACTTAATTAAGATGATTCACGACGTCTCGCTCGCTCGGTCGGTCGCGCTTAGTCATCATAATCATTCTGAGCCATCGACTTTTGAGCGTCATTAAATTTTAGAGCTTTCCGAGCACCTTTAAGGATGACCTGTGAAAGCTATTGTTCGCTACACAATAGGAGAGCATCAATTTATTTCAATTTACACTTTAGTATTGTTTCAGCGGGCGAGGAGGGGCGTTCGCGCGCTTCCGCGGCGAGCTTCCGCCACGCGCGCGGCACGTGCGGCGCCATCTATGGCAAACACCCTACAACACCACCACTGGGTTGCCGCACGCAAAAACAAACTTCCCAAACTCTCAAACCATTTTCTACCGTAAAACTTTTCGGGTGAAATATATTTTCGATTGAAAACAAAAAGAAACTTAACACCGTTTTAGCTGGCCGCATTTGTATGATTGTTTTATCAGTCACTATAATGTTTTTAATAATTATCTGTTATGCAGTTTCGTGTGTTGAATAAATTAACGGACGACGTTCGCTCGCTAGATGACTGTTATCTGGGTTAAAGTCACGTCATCGACAGCAAGTTAACTTTATTTTGTTAATAACAATAATAATACGTTACGTTGATGCGTATACTATTCTAATGGAGTCGCAAGCAACCAAATATGGGAATGTTTGTACCTAGCTACTTACTTTTATTTAAAAAATAAAAAACAATATTTTTATAAGGTACTTTTTTGGAGTGTAGGTTATGTAATTCGCATAAATAATGAAAATACAGGACTTACATAATAATATTACACAAAGTTGACTCATCTTAGCAAAACTATGTATAAATACTATAATTTGATTGTTGTGAAATTATTTAGATAGGTATTATCCAAACGTTTAGGCTAGAGAAATCCAAATAACTCAACAACAATAACTCTGACCACTTACCATAATTCTTCTAGTTCGCACTACCTATAATACAACTACCTAGACTAGACGCAACACGAAGTGCAATCGATTTGTTGTCAAAATAATCCTTGAAAAAAAATTATTGTCCTTTTCGTTTTGATATATCTACTGTCTAAACGATTATACTAAAGAAATCCCTTCTAGCTCACACTACTTACATATTAGCACTATAAATATATTCTACTTATGACTATACAGTATACACTGATCTGTTCGGCACTTGCCCCCTTTCTGCTTTTGCCTACTAACTGTGAAGTCCATACTATTTGTAAAGATTTGCCCCCTGTTAGGAAATCCTTACTTTTTATTCGTACTTTGCCTCCTTTAGTTACCGCATGTATATTATATCTTGATTTGATCCCTTTTCTTAATAATCATACAAAAAGAAGACATTTGCCCTATTTTGTACAGGAAGAAAAAATATTTTCTAAACAAGTTCTTCATATACGATTAGAGAAAACTTCTATTAGTCCTTCTAGCTCTCACTACCTAGTTGCTAGCAAAACAAGACACAATCAAGTTGTTGTTGAATTAATCCAGTAACGCAGCTCAAACAGTATTGACCTATCGGTGAGCAATTAGAGGGGCCATTACCGTGCCGTAGCCATATACCGATGTGATTATACACTATATATTCTACTTATACGATTAGACTGTTAGCAATGAGCTTGGCCTATTTGTCAACAGATCCAAGACAAAAATTATGGTGGTGGACCGCGCGAAAAAGCTGGATCTCAGTGGTATCTTACAACTGGAAGTCGTTGACAGCTTCATATACCTGGGATCAAGCATAAGCAATAATGGTTCCAGCGAAGCTGAAGTACGGCGGCGTATAGGAATGGCCAGGAACGCTATGTCCCAACTCCACAAGACTTGGAAAGACCGTAGCGTTTCACTGAGTACTAAAGTCAGACTAGTGCGTGCTCTCGCGTTCTCGATTTTCTTATACGGTGCTGAGACGTGGACGCTAAAAGCATCGGAACGAAACCGCATTGATGCGTTTGAAATGTGGTGCTGGAGAAGAATGCTGCGGATTCCTTGGACAGCTCATCGGACCAACGTGTCGATTCTCAAGCAACTGAAAATAAAATCCAGTCTCTCATCCATATGCCTCTTGAGAATCCTAGAGTACTTCGGTCACATTGCCAGAAGAAGTGGTGACAATTTAGAGAAGTTAATTGTCACGGGGAAGGTAGAAGGAAAAAGAGCTCGCGGCCGCAGCCCGATGCGTTGGTCCGACCGAACCCGTACCGCGCTGGACACCTCTATGCACGATGCACTACACGTTGCCGGCAACCGGTCCAGATGGCGCTCAATCATCAAGCGTCGCATATATGATGAAGGAGGTCACGACCCTCAGCAATGAGGAAAACGAAGCACGGAGGGATACGATTAGACAAATCAACTTCTATTAGTCCTTCTAGCTCTCACTACCTAGTTGCTAATGTATAGCAAGACACAATCAAGTTGTTGTTGAATTAATCCAGTAACGCAGCTCAAACAGTATTGACCTTTCGGTGAGCAATTAGAGGGGCCATTACCGTCCCGTAGCCGGCAAACACCGGTGCGCACGACCTACAGCGTGTGTCGGCAAACATTTGCGAAGGCGCGCCCCGCTGTGCGATGTTTGTGAACTGGAGCGGTGTTACGACTTTAACACTTTTGTTGGAATCAGGAACGTCTGTAAAAAGTATACGTTGAGGATTGCACGTGAGATGTGCTAATATAGAACATGACATAGTAACTACTATAACTATAGAGCTACTCTTATACGTCTCTTTCTATGGTCTACTAGACCCTAGTCAGTGGTTAGATCTTCGTCCCAAAGTCACCGGGTCTGATTTCCAGTTGGAGCCCCTGTCGTGCTGAGTAAGCTGTCAACTTCGACTGGTGATAGCCGAAGTTGATAGCTTCTACCTTCTGATCTATTCTATCTGATGATTCATTGTGCTGTTTATATTAAAGCAATTATAACAAAGATGTCTGATATTTTCCTATATTTTATCTTCTTTAATGTCATCCTCAAAAGGGCAAAATGTAGAAGGAGAGTACTAAGTCTTCCCTGTTTACCTATGAGTAGTTTAAAACAAGTTTAAAGTTTTTTGTTTTTCTAGTAAGACAAGTTTTTAACAAAATAGGTAAAACGGAAATGTTCATTTCCAATAAGACAAGAGGAAGACTAGTCCTCAATTATACTACGGCGAAATTCGATAAGGAATGTTTAAATTATTCACAATTGTTTGTTTAAATATATTTCAAGAAAGAAAGATTCACGAGAACACCGCTAGAATGGTGGCTTTCTACTAATAAAACAGTGAACATCTCTCACTGAATCTTGACTTGCATATTATATGAATCAGTTGATTAATATGGAAAGGCAAATACACTATTAATTATTAGTGCTATTAAAATAATCTAATTAGTATAGCCATGTCGTCTTGTCAGTAGGTGTGTAATTAATATTAGTATCACGATTGTCAAGACGCCAACTAGAATTAAGACTTCTAATTAGAACGATTTGAGGGACCCTTTCTCAATCTTTAATACTAGTACTCAATTTGTGCCATACATAAATATTTGTTTGGTATAGTTGCACGAAGTATATCAATATTTTTTTTATTTATTCTACAACGGGTAAGCGCTTGGCCTTCATCTCACCTGATAATAAGTGACGATAAGGCCGAAGGTGGAAGCGCGCTTCACGCGGAATCCTCAACCACTGAGGAACTGGCTATGTTATCTCTAATTGTCGGAACACAACAATGCTAAAACATCGCTGTTATGGCGTCAGACTTAGATAAGATGGTGGTAGCTACTAGCTAGCCAGGCGGACTTAACAGCCCTACCACCAACCAAACCGAGCACACAAAGATGTACTTCCCGCTGGGAATCGGACCCCGGACCTCTAGATCTGAGACCGGTGGCCTAGCCACTAGACCACAGAGGCGGTTAAAATATCTCTGTAATGTGTAACATTCATTGTTTATATTTAAGTGAACCTATTTTTAACCATAACCTTGGCATAACCTTAAAACACGAATTAGGCCAGCGTGGTAGGTTTTATGGCCCAATCTTCATGTGATGTTGTCCATGTCGTAAGACCTGTGACCAGCAGAGAACGTGCTAATGAAAACAGCAGAAGGCTTTAACGTTTATAGGCTGATGATGACGAACCTAGTTTTTCAATGGAAAGTGTCCTAACCGATGTAGCGGTAAAAGAATACTACCACCCCCTCTCTTACCTTGGGTGTCGTAAAACGCGACTAACGGACTAAAGACTGCACATACAACCAACAGCATAGAGCGGCGATGGGCTCACCACCTGTCACGCTGAGCACATGTTTATTGGTGTTATTTGGTGAAAAGTGGACTATGGTAGAGGACTGCTATTGCTGTCCTCGTTAAAATTTCGTCTAGTCTCTGACTAAGCCTTTGGAGATAAAAGTCGTGATTATACTTATGTATATTATGTAAGTAGGTGTCCTTTTATAGTGGATAGCATTTTCCAATGTGATGCAGTAAAAAATTAAAAACAAAAGCCCTGGAAGTGTTTCTTGTCAGCTCTTCCCAGTACAAGGTCTGCCGCCTCGTTTTAATGGCATAGTAAAAAATTATAAGAGCCTTCGATCATAAAAAAAACTAGATGCACGGTATAATACAAAATAAAACTCATATAATGTCCCCGCGTAAATAGTACAAGCATATCCATAGATCAACATCAAAAATGAAACAAGATAAATAAATAAACATTTTTTGTAAAGTTAACCTTTAACTTTAGGTTCTAAAGTACAAATCCTTCAAAATATTATTGGAGTTATGCATCACTTTGGAACAAGGCTTGCTAGATTCAAGCTAGTTGGAACAAAGTTCTAAATTCGAAATTTTGATAGAAAAACAAGGCACGTTTTTGATTCGCACCTTGTTTCGTAGTGCCATTTTTCAAGCAGCAATCGTGTATATAGTTTTTATGATTGAAGATAAGAGCTAATCTATTTGAATTTTGACATTCACTCTTATTTTACTTTAGGTAAAGTGCGCTTAGTTATTATTCTGAGAGCACGCTGTACTATTGTGACCACAGATATCAGATGTGACCGTCACAATTAGATCACTTGCAGTTCTACGTAATCTATTATGACGGACAAAAAGTACGCCGAGGACAGTCCCTCGTCTTTGCAAACCTTATAGGAAGTTATCAATGCGTCTCACCAAACAGCGAAGCCATTCCAGTACCGATCTGGTATAATAAAATTTGTTTGTGCAAGCCAGCGTCCGAGAGGGCCACGTCGGCTGGAGTACGTCCACATTAGGAGCATTACGCAACGAAAGTTTTCCGTAACAATGCGTAATGTTGCCATTTCTATGCGGAAAACTCTCGGGCGGAAGCGCGCGCGTCTCCCGCGTTCTGGCTATTGTGCTGCCATCTAAAACTGTCCGATCTACTGACACACATCCGGCCTCTCTTCAAAAAGTCTCGAGCTGTCAACTTGTAAGGGGACGACCCGAGTTTCCCTGAGGGTCTTTTTATTCATACTATTCTTGAGATTTATTTGCGTCCACAAAACATGTGAGTATCTGTCGATGTGTCCGATAGTAAAAGTTTCACGTAAACAATGTTTGTCAACCGATAACGTATCCACAACCTGTTTTTAGCAACTAATAAGCCATTATTTTGTCTACAGAACGGGAGTTCAACTTAATGGTCCTGAAGAAAAAATATAGCTGACATTTTATTCTGACAAAAGCGGAATCCGACTAAAAGTCCGTTTACGTCAGAAAAAAAAAATGAAGGAATCTGACAAATGTGTCCTAGATCAGCAATGCTGACTATTAGCATTAGTTATTTCGTCAACAAAATAAATATTTGTTTTTATGATGTCACAACACTTTTTAGTAGCCGAAAGGGGAGATGTATAACATAACTACGTTCAAAGTTAGACTATCGTTCTGACGTGGCGTAAATCTATTCCTCACACAAGCGTATTAGCATTGTGGAGTGTGGAGAACTAAGATTAATAAGTGAACATCAAATGTACATTAATAATTATCTTAGAAAGCTGTGTGGGGGCGGCTCCACTACCAACCCTTCATGATATACATGTTACAGCATGAAGCGGCGTTGGGGTCATCACCTATCACGCCACATGTGCAGATATCATTATTTGGTGAAACGTGGACTATGGCTGAGCATTGCGGACCTCATTGCCTATATAGTCTATGACTAACCCTTCAGGAATAAAAAAAATGAAAAATGCAAAATGTTTATTTAGCAAAAAACATAACTTAAGCCGAGATACAAGATTGATCAGTGACTCCCACACAAGGCTGACTCGTGGGAGTCAATTATTTTACAAAGCAATGTATCTGAATAGTGGATATTCTTCATAAACAATAATAGTATACAAAAACAATGACAACATTATACAATAATCATATATATGATCTGGACCATGCAAAGCGCGAATGCGGAGTGCGAGTGTGAAAGTGTAATGGGTAACTCTGCGATTGACTCTTGGGATCGGACAGCAGCGACAAGACTGCCTCGGCTGTCCATTACCAGTTGGAAGGCCTTGTTATGCCGTAACCTTAATAATTTCCTCGGATTGCGCGTAATCCCGCGAATAATAGTCGTGAGTACGTATACCTATGTATGTAAGTGAATTTCTACCTTTCCCGTTGGTAACCTTTTCCTGCTGCATAGCTGTCGTTGTCCGCTACTTCCTACCTGAGACTATTATGTTTAAGTATGTATAATCATGTATATTTAATATATGTGTGTGTATATATTTATTAATCCCTATTATTTATTTATTTTATAATGTTATTATTTTTTTTTTTGCTTTTAATTGTGTAACTAAGTATGTTTTCAATGTTTGCACCTCCGATCTTAGAGTATATTAGTTTTCCCATTCGACTGGTTGTCTGGCAGAAATCGCTTTAAGCGATAAGACCGCTAAATTGTAACATTGTTTTTTTTCTTTTTTATGTAAATGCATTGTAAATGTTTGTGTTATTATGTTACAATAAAAGTATCATCTATCTATCTAAGTATGTATGTATTCTTAGAAAAACCGTAATCTTAAAATTGAATCAGAACTATTTGATTGAGTCGGTGCGAGCTAGATCGGCAGTTATTCGACGCGCTCTAGTTCTCAAGCGGGGCCAGGGCCCCCGCTGAGTGCAAATGCGACTCGCATCGCGACGATACCATTTGAAAAGTAGTTTCAGTAAACATTTGCACGAGTAAATAACGGCTAATGGCTGCCAATTTTATCGTACATGAAACGGTGATGATACGGCGATGATTCATGTGTCCACATAATAATATACATATAGTTAGCTGCAAAATTCTTATAAGACTTACAAGATTAAGAAAGCTATCCTTGTTTACGTAAAAACGAAAAGACGAATAAATTTACGCCGTTACTTTTTTATTTGCTACAATTACATAAAGGATAGTTTATTCTTATCATTATGCACGACTTTTACTATGAGAACAGAGATCAACTCTGGTATTCTGTAAAATAGTGTTATTTTTTTATGATTTCAGAGCTAGTTTCCTTATAAAAGTTGTGCAAAATGAAGAGTAGAAAATGTTCCTAAAGATATTGTAGGTACTAGTTGAGAAGTAAGGGCGTTACGGCATATCAGTTGAACGCCTTAATCTCTATGTGATTATGACCATTGTTCGCCTTATTCACCTAATGCTAATAAATCCGATGGTAAAACTCATATCTTCAACCATAGAAGCTTATTTTACCTGAAACTACGGCAACATTAAAGCTACTAACATTTTAGTTATGTAGGACGACAGACTATCCACCTCCAATATGAAAATTTACAAGCTTTACAGGAAGTAACTGACAAAATTTATGAGATAAGTGTAGAAATAAAAATATATTTATTCAACATACAACATAAAATTACAATGAACAATATTATGTATAACTTTTCAGTGTGAAAAGGCACTATGCAGATACACAGTACTGATATACTTCCTGCCCTTTATACCACTAGACTATGGCCGAATTCGATGGAGAATGTTTTGACATTTCTTAGTGCAAATACATAGACATAATATTGTAGTATTTCATTATTATTCTATGTATTACACAAATTTTCTGAGTGCAAATACATAGACATAATATTGTAGTTGTATTTCACAAATGCATGAAATTGTCAACTGACAGTAAATGCCTTTGTAATGAAAACCCGTACGAGTATCGTATGCGCCGGCAGGCTTTCCGCTATCATATGAATTCTGTGTATGAATCCGACGATCCTGTATCTAGCTAGTGCCACTCGAAATTTCACTGTTTTTGATAGAAAGACACCATTGTTAGTTGTTATTTTCTCGTGAATCTCTTTTAAGAAAAAGTAAAAATCCGAGTGGCGTAATATTTAGACGAAGAATAGGGAATTATTTTGTTTACGAACATTCTTTATCGAATTTGGCCCTAGTATTGGTCGGGTTAGCACAACATATGTCTTTCTCTTCAATTCTCCTCTATCAGCCGACATCTTCTCCGCACTTTTATTACCCATCTTGGCATTGTACACACAGTCTATCTATCTTTTTTTAGGTACAGGTACCGTACCTAATACATTGAGGATTTAAAAACCTGTACATAACTTACAAACGCAAATTATGTGTAACTATTTACCTGATCTATAATGACTCAGAGATTACAATGCACCAATAGATACGAGTTAATGCAGTTCTAAAAATATAACATTAATCATACATTACTACGAGTTTATGTAATGATTTTAATGAAAGTGGTGACAATATAAACGCTCTGCTGCCCAAAGAAAGATCAAAACTACTTTTAAGTTACGTGAAGTGACAGAGGTGCTCAGTCTTGAACGTATTATAATATCGCTGCATGCCCTGAACTTGTCTTTTTTTCAAGTATAATGTGCGATCTAACTTTATGTTATCTATATCTCCCAATTTTTTATTTTTTTATTCTGTGCTTGGCTGCGATCAGTCCCAGAACTATGAGAACTATGAACACAACGTGTCCCTAGCAGTCGGAGGGTACCTACTCCCCAGCGGGAGGTTACCCTCTTAGATTAGAAACGCTTCTCTAGGCCCTGGATATCATGTGCGCTTGAGGCGTTTGTGGTAACTAATATTTGAAAGAGCGTTGGTCAGTTCATTTGAGTGGTGCTCTTTAACTGCCTATATAAATAAAAATCAATTGCCGAAATGTTTTTTTCTATGATCACTTCAACGGCTCAACTGATTTGGCTGACTCTTTTTTTGTTGTGTTCATTCATAATTGGCTACTTGACAGTACTCGGAAAAGCATTTTAAAAATTACAAACGCTTATTTTATACCTCTTACAATTTTTTTTCCAGAAAAAGCTTTAAGTAAGTATATACTTAGAAAAAATAATATTTACTTCATTATTTTGAAGTTCAGCGCGAAAACGGTTGGCCACGTGACATCTTGCCTTGTGACGTCACACCTCACTAATCAAACAAATTTATCTTGAAACCTGACAGATAGTTTTTGTTTATTTTGTGAGACGTGACGTCACACGAAGCTCAATCATGGCCGCCCGTGTTTCGGGTCTTGTAATCCACGGATATAAAATCGCAATATTTTTTTTGCCAAACTAAAATATTTACAAATTATCTTAATAACAAAAACAATTGGATAATTATCGTTAAATTAGAAACTACCACATGCGACATATTTCATATTTTATTGTTACAACTGTCAAATAGCCAATAAATTGTCAGTAGGTACAAGATTTGTGTGAAAGAATTCTTTGAAAAACTCGTCACGGGGTATATACTGGGTCTTCATTCACGTGGACAAGTCGCGGGCGGGCTGCTAGTATCTATACTAATAAAAATCAATTGCCGCAATATTTGGCTTCTTCTTTTTTGTTGTGTTCGTAATTGTTAGGACAAGGTTTGTGTGAAATAAAATGTTTAAAAAAGTACGAAAAAGTGTAAAAAAATTGGATTAAAAAATCGTCATTTAAAGTGATTGAGTGAGTGACATAGAAGACAGCAAGCAAAGAGGATGGAAATAATGAAACTGTTTTCATATATTAAAAAAAAAAAATTGACAGACGGAATCAAAAAAAAATTAGATACAGCAATGACTTTATAATTCACAGCTTGACGTTATTGTTCAGTTTCTTTCATTGTTTTATCTTACTTCATCGTTTTGGTTGATATATTTGATTGATATAATATTTTAATAAAAATTGACACGATATTCATTGATTGCGAGCTGTCGCCGGCTCGTATATAAAAATCGATTGCCACAAATGTTTGTACGCGCATCAATTCCGAACGGCCACACCTATTTAGATAATTCTTTTTTTGTTGCGTTTGTAATTATCAGGACCAGGTTTAAATGAAATATTTTTTTATGGAAATTTGTCGCAGGATAATGGGACGGGTATTCACGCGGATGAAGTCGCGGGCGGGCAACTAGTTTATAGTAAAGAAGGATTGCGTTGAGAATTTTTTTAAATGTTAGGTACTCATTGATTGTACCGCTGCCATACCTAGTTGATGCTAATAAAATAGAGTGCCATGAACAACAATAAAACTCAACATACAATCAAAACATTAGCCTCGTAGAATATAATAGCACCTTCAAACTAAAAATTGCATTTGACTGAGCTTTGTCAGAAGAGCTGTCACTTGCGAAAGCTCATAGGTTCGAATCCCGCTTGAATTATGCTTTTTCTGCAAGAGTATAATAGCATTCGTGTATGATATTTTTGCGTTGATGACGATGATCCTAGAGAAAATTAAGTTTTTATCAACGTTTAATTATCTTAATAATAGCATTGTGAATGCAAGTTAATATTTGCGATGTTGTATAACGCAGTGACATTTTGGTCAATTACGGATATTGCCACAGAATAGATAAAAGATTTATCTTTAACTGTTCTGTGGTTTTTGTCACAAAATGATTGAACGAGTTAAAGTTCTGTTGGAAAGTGCGAGAGAGCAGACGCGTCTTTATAGGCGGCTAGGCGGCTGTGGGCGGGCGGACTATTCGCAGCAAGGTCGCCCGATATTGTGTTACTCGATCCAACCACCGTAGCTTGCGCTGTCAAGTTTCTACCTAACACATAGAGATACAGAATACAAATTGTAACATTGATAGATAGATAAATAATTTTAACACTACAAAATTTACTGTTAGTGTTTAATTTACTAATGTACAAGTTCTCCCGCCCAATAGACTTAGGAATCATTCGCGTAGCGACATTCATAAGTGCTCAATTATTGTAGCCTAAAATTCAAAGTTACTATTTGGCGGTCTTATAACTTACATATCAGTCGCAGAACCGATGACCGTTGGGGTAGACGAGTTCTCGTTTGGAGACAGCGTATCGGCAAGCGACGCCCTCAGACAAGTTGGAGCGACGATCTTAGCAAGGTGGCTGGCAAGAGCTGGATGATCGTGCTCAGTGACATGTTTTTGGAGAGGCCTAAGTCCAGCAGTGGACGAGTATAGGCTGATGATGGTGATGATGATGATAACTTGAAAGCGATTTATGCCAGATAACCGACAACAGTACAAATACAACAATACAATACAAATCTAATAACTTGACAAGCAATTGGACCAGCGTGGTAGATCATGGCCAAATATCCCCATGTGCTGTTGTCCATGTGGGGAGGCCTGCGCCCAGCAGTGGGACGTTTAATCATATAACTGGTAGTGGCAATATACATGCCACCAAAATTTGAACCTTATTCAGTTGTAATAGAATGGAAAACCAATAAAAAATTATTAATGTTGTATCAGTGAAAGGGTAGGCTAATAATGTTTGTCAGAAAAGCTGTGTCACATTCACGAATACATACTTACGTTATAATACCGTTCCATTTGGTTCGATTATCACATGCTTTGCTTCATTTACTCTTTTAATTAAATGTTCTCTTTATATTTTTTGCAATTCATTATTTTATTTATTTACTTGACGATGTATTTATTCTACAGAAAAGGGCAGTCCGCGCCATATACAACCTAAGGTCTAGAGACTCACTCAAAGAGTCGTTTAAAAAATCGATATATTAACTATTGCATCACAATTTATTTGATGATGATAATGAAAACATTATGTATATCAAGAAGTATTAAAACACATTTGTTAAAAATTGTGATCTTCATAACTTAAAATTAAATTTTCTCTTTATATTTTTTGCAATTCATTATTTTATTTATTTACTTGACGATGTATTTATTCTACAGAAAAGGGCAGTCCGCGCCATATACAACCTAAGGTCTAGAGACTCACTCAAAGAGTCGTTTAAAAAATCGATATATTAACTATTGCATCACAATTTATTTGATGATGATAATGAAAACATTATGTATATCAAGAAGTATTAAAACACATTCGTTAAAAATTGTCATCTTCATAACTTAAACACTCGTAGGAAAAATAAGCTTGCCGTCCCTAGTTTTAAACTTCATAAAACAGGTGGCTCTTTCTTGGGTAATTGTGTAACGTTTTATAATAAACTTCCACTAAATATTACTGTAATGCCTTTACATACATTTAAAGCCCATGTTAAAAAAACGGATGTAATAAAGTAAAAAATTATGTAAATGACAAATATGTATGGCCATAGTGCATGTAAGAGCATAACTTATTAGTAATTTCGTAATTTGTATAAATATACGTCTTTTTAATGTATTGACTTGGTGACGACATTGTAACTTTTGTTACTTAGAAGGAGAAAAAGTAAGGCCTCTGAGTTTCTTGCCAGCTTCCTCTCAGCTCTCATAGGCTCTCCCAAAATCCGAACTGGTGGTAGATTATTTAGGTAGGTAGAGTAGGTAGGTAGGTAGTTAAGTTAGTTGATAAGATGTAACTACTTACAAGTAGTTAACTTTTTTATATATTTACATATTTGTTGACGTCAATAAGTACCTGTAAAGGTTTATATTGAATAAAGCATTTGACTTTGACTTTGACTACGACACAACAGGGTATACATATACATACATAACATCCGTGAAACGTGATGTACATAACATCACGTTTCACGGAATACAGAAACTTTCAATATGTTACGATCCTATAACACTTTGCTTGCAGGAACCGTGACTATTGTTTTTGTATCTCACCGAAAAAGGTACTGGTATATGTGGATATTTTACGAACTGTTAATTTATCCGACTTGACGGACAAAATAAATAATACTTAAATCAGAAATCTGTACTCCTGCTTAGAGTAATACTGATAGTCTAAGGGTCAATTTTTCAATTGTCAGATAAAAGTTATTCGTTTAAGTATAACACAAAGGTTTTGAAATGTATTGTCAAATCACGTATTTTCTTTTAAGAATGAAAATGTTTTTTCGTTCGCTCCAGTAGGGCCCCATTTTCGCTGAAAGTGCGACTCGCCCGTGATACCCTGAGGTTTAAGGCCACGAGGACGTATGAGAGATAAAAGACGCGGAATTCGAAGGGGTTTAAAATTATGTAAAAATATTTTGGAAAAGTAAAAAACTTTTTTGGAAATCGAAAAAAAACGACTTTTTTTGACCGATAAATAGTGTGTTTTCCCAGAAAATTCCCGATATCTCGAGAACGGGGCCGAATTTAAAAAATTAAAAAAGCACCTCGGTATTGAACTAAGGAACATTTTCTTATTACACTTTTTTGATATTAGTGACGGTTGAGGCTGTAGAGGTGCCCTTAGCCGCGAGTTTGCACGGCGCGAGGTGCGATATCACGCGGCATTCGAAGGGTTTTAAGATGATCTAAAAATATTTTGGAAAAGTTGGTTTAGAAAAAAAATTTTTTTTTTGGTTCTGAAAAAAAATTTAAATTATCGAATTATTTTTTGAATAACCTATAATAAGTAGGTACATTTTCAATGCCCTTTCAAGTCGTGTAGAGCACGAGATCTGTGGATTTTTTGACAAGTGACAACTTTTCCAAAATATTTTTAGTCATCTTAAAACCCTTCGAATTCCGCGTCTTTTGAGCTATCACGCGGCGGGCGTGATATCGCACCTCGCGCCGCGCAAACTCGCGGCTAAGGGCACCTCTAAAGCCTCAACCGTCACTAATATCAAAAAAGTGTAAATAGGTAAAATGTTCCTTAGTTCAATGCCGAGGTGCATTTTTATAATTTTTTAAATTCGGCCCCGTTCTCGAAATATCGGGAATTTTCTGGGAAAACACACGATTTATCGGTTAAAAAAGGTCGGTTTTTTTTCAAATTCCAAAAATTGTTTTTATTTTTCTTAATTATTTTTACATAATTTTAAACCCCTTCAAATTCTGCGTCTTTTAAGCCCTCATACGTCTTCGTGGCCTTAAACCTCAGGGTATCACGGGCGAGTCGCACTTTCAGCGAAAATGGGGGCCCTACTGGAGCGAACGAAAAAACATTTTTGATTTTCATAGGTTTTCATTTTTAAAACATCACTACTGTGAAAGGACGATAGAGCATTGGTGGCTAATTGTGTGGTGATTCAGCAGAATAGGTACAACGCCATCTGTTGTCATAAGAATAAAGTAAAAATGTTGATGAAACAGTTGAGTGTAAATAAAAGCTGTATTTATGTTAAGTACGACATACATATTTTTCTGGTTAGTGAACACCGACCCGCGTTTGTCAAGCAAGGTGATTAAGCTAATACCCATGCCATGACAGGTAGTATACTCGTATAGCCGATTCCAAGTAATAGTAGTACGTAAGGAAGTATAATGCATGACAGTGGAAGAGAGAAAGAAGTGTAAGGTATAACCGCGTCGGGCAGCGGTGAAAGAATACTACCACCCTCTCTCTTCCCTTCCCCCTCTCTTCCCTTGGGTGTCGTAAAAGGCGACTAACGGACTAAAGATTGCACATACATTCAACAGCATAGAGCGGCGATGGGTTCACCACCTGTCACACTGAGCACATGTGCAGTCGCTATTTGGTGAAAAGTGGACTATGATAGAGGACTGCTTTTGCTGTCCTCATTGCCTAGTTTCTGACTAACCCTTCGGGGATAATAGTCGTGATTATATGTATGTATGCATGGCAGTGGACTGATACGGGCTGATTATGATGATAAAGAATAAAAATGATGATGATAAAAAATTAAAATTTACTACAACGAATGTAAGTTCGCGCATCACTTCAGAACAGCTGCTGTACTCGTATACCTATTTGACGAGAAGTGCATTCGAGTTGTAATTTCGAAAATCTAAGTGAAATTCATCGGGCGCCTGAATGAGTTTCACAGGTTGTAAAAGAAAAGAAAATGTTATTCTACATGTTGTGCAGTGTTATACATTCGTGTTATAATTTGACTTGTAAGTAATGTAGTTGTGAAGTATAATATCTCAATAAAAATTTCTTAGTACCTATTCCTTGTAATGTGTTGTTCAAACAAAATATATTTTTTTTCGTAAGTTTTTCTATTCATTTTCAATGCTCCGATTCTTGCGAGGACTGCGAAATCTGTGTTTGTAATTTTTAGGACAAGGTTTGTTTAAGAGGGTTTACGTATTTCGATTTTCCATACAAACTTCCAAGTTGAAATTTTTAGAAACCAATAAGCCAATTTTGATGAAACTTTGCATGCTAAAGTAAAACACAGGTATCTAAATAGTTTGTTAAAAACATTAAAAAAACGTGTTTTTAGCTGAGTTATTGCGATTTAAAGTCCACTATAGACAGTTAAAAATCGTAAAAACTCAGATAAATAAACATTTTTTTTAAATGTTTTTAACAAACTATTTACTTTAGCATGCAAAGTTGCATTAAAATTGGCTTATCGGTTATTAAAAATTTCGACTTGGAAGTTTGTATGGGAAACCGAAATGCATAAACCCTCTTAAAAGAAAATTTTGGAAATTCGTCACGGGGTACGGGTTTCACACCCTTCTCTGAGTTTCACACGGAAGAACACGGCGGGCTGCCAATATTTAATAACTTTCTAATGGTCTCCAAGCCCGAAGCACCCACCAACCCGCATTGGGTCAGCGTGGTCGGTAGTGGCCCAACCTCCCCATTGTCCATGTGGGAAAGCAGTGCCCAATAGTGAGATGTTTATAGGATGATGATGATTCTCCAAGAGTCTGTAGCGCGGGGTCAGCTATCGCTGGCGATGGCGGGTGCGCGCGTCGTTCTGTTTCGTACGCCACCGCTTATCGACACACGTCATTCGACTGTGCAAACAAATACGCCTCCGGATCTATCCACGTAGGTTACCACCTATTTTAGGACGAATAAAGTATGTTTTCATTTTGTTAGAACAAAAATAAAGCACATAGCATAAAAAAACAGTATTATGTCCTTAAAAACGTATTTTTCGTTGCTCTTTGCGACATTTAACAAATATTTGTCTTTTACATAAATAGTTTTACGTAAATAAAGTATTTTAGCGTACTTTATTGGTAGTAGAGGATCCGAGTATACAACGACCTTCACCGAGCGGTTAATGGATGAAAAGTATTTTATATCAAATTTAATGTGTTAAAAAATATATTGCGAGTGGGTTGGCTAAAAAATTTCAGTCCAGTATATGATTAATTAAATATTTAAAAATATACATTTTTAAATATTGCACTTGTTTCGATAATAGATAAATTACATAGGTACCAATCAAAAGTATGAAGCCTATAGAATATGCTAACGTTAGGTTGACTATTTTTTTCCTGTCATAACATTGGGTAGGCAGGTATAAACAGGCAAGTCAATATTAGTAATTAGCAACCGTCTGGTTAAATAAATAAAATTTATGTTTATATAAAGATAAGCTCATTACAAACACACACACACCAAACCAGTGCAATGTAAAAAAATAATATTTTTTTTAATATTAAATTAATCATTAATGGTACTGGACTGAAATTTTTCAGCCAACCCACTCGTGATATATTATTTAACATATTAAATTTTATATAAAATACTTTTCATCCATTAACCTTCTCGGTAAAGGTCGTTCTATACTCGGATCATAAGACTATGGTGTCGTAGATTGTAAAGTACGCCTACATGAAAAATAGGACAATACAATAAAGTACGGGTGGGAACCCTACACGTAGCCTTTGGTGCCGAGTAAAGTTCATTGTGATTGTCATTTCATTTACTATATGAAATAGTTAGCATTCAAAATTTTTGCTATATTCATGTCGAAAATGAAAAGAATACTGGCTATACTATAAATTATAAGGCTAATGTAAAGGTTTCATTTTTTAAAGCTCGGGGGGTGGAGCATGAGTGAAAATTTTACATATTATTAAGAGCTCGAGGCTACGATCGAGCGTTTGAGAATCGATACAGCACATCTAAAATATAATAGTTTGCCAGTTACCCTATTATAAATAGCATGTTATGCATAATTTATGTACTTTCTATTATGGTCGCTTATTAAAGCTATCAAGGCAGAGATACTTGTCCCCTTGACGCACATACTCAATCTCAGTATAGCCACTGGAATTTTCCCTCGTTTGTGGAAGAAAGCCATGGTTGTTCCAATCCATAAAAGCGGACCAAAAAATAATCCTGAGAATTACAGACCCATTTCTTTACTTAACATCTTCTCAAAGATTCTGGAAAAAACGGTAAATAAACGGCTTGCTTTATCTTGAGCAGAACAAGATGTTGTCTACTAAACAATTTGGATTCGGACAGGAGAAGTCAACTGAACAAGCGGTGATGAATGTCGTGGAGGTAATTTCCAAAGAAGTTGACCACGGTAGCAAATGCGTCGGTGTTTTTCTGGACCTGGCAAAAGCCTTTGATACTGTTCCGATCAAACTACTACTAAAAAAGCTAGAGAACGTTGGTATCAGAGGTTTGCCGCTAGACTGGTTCCGCAGCTACTTGTCTGATAGACGACAGTGTGTGAGGGTGGGTGAGGTTGTCAGCGACGAACTACCCATAATTTTTGGCGTACCGCAAGGTAGCGTTCTTGGTCCAAACCTTTTTATTTTGTTCATGAATGATATCCACGACGTAGTACCCCCAGAAGCTGAAGTAGTTTGCTACGCTGATGACACAGTGGCTTTATTCCATGGGAAATCGTGGAATGACACTTTTCAAAAAGCAGAAAATGGTATGACGAAGCTCAAGAACTGGCTCGATAATAATTTGCTCACCTTAAACGCATCGAAGACCAAGTACCTCTGCTTTCACAAGACCAAAGCATCGGCGCCTACAAGTCCGGCTGGCATCCGTCTGCACCTAGACTGTAATCGCGGTCCCTGCTAGTGCCAAAGTATTGAAAGGGTTACAAACATCCGATACCTCGGCGTTATCATTGACGAAAACCTCACTTTCAGACCTCACATAGTGTACGCAGCGTCTCGAGTTAGAAAGCTGATCTATGTGATGAAATTGCTCAGGTACTCAGCGGATGAGAATACTGTGCGATTAGTGTACAGAGGTCTGGGCGAGTCACTCATCACCTACTGTATAACTGTTTGGGGAGGATCTGGTGTCACATCAAAGCTCACTCTGGAGAGAGCGCAACGTGCCGTTTTGAAAACAATGTACAGTAAAAGCTACTTATACCCCACCGATACCCTCTATGCTGAGGCTGAACTACTAAGTGTACGGCAACTTTACGTGTTAAAATCTTCCCTATTGATGCACCGCGAAATCTTAACATCTGCTAGCTATCATTCTATGGCACAAAAACGCGTATTCAAAGCCCCAAAGATCAAGGTGCAAACAGTCTTCGCACAGCGTCATCCCTCATACTTGCTGCCTTTTGTCTATAATAGAATGACTAAGTGTTGCAACTTTAAGACTGCAACTGTTAACCAAGCCAAGAAACTTATTACCCTGCAACTCCTCTCCATGACTTACCGGGAAACGGAAAAGCTGGTCACACCGCTCGTATAATCAGCTCTCACATACACACGCATGCAAGCACGCAATACCTTACACACACACACACACCCCGACTCACACACACACGTACACACCCCACACACATACACACACAACTAACTTTTTCTAGTTTATTTATGTAAACCATAGTACCTAATCTATCTGGTTTAGGATTATTTAATTTTTATTTAATTTTATATAAAAATCTGCTTTGTTTTGTCGCTTACCGTTAGCTTTATGGCTTAGGAAGCCCACAATTCAGGATTTCCTAGTGTGGGATTCACTTTTTTGCTTTATTTTTGCATAATCAAGTTACAAGTTTATCTGTTTTTACTGTTTCATAGTTTTAGATATGCTGTTGTAATGTTACTTGTTACTTGTATTAATAAATTATTCTTATTCTTATTCTTCTTTCTAAATTCGACAGGATAACCAATGCCTCGGTAGCTCAGATAGAAAAGGTGTCGGATTTCGGTTCCCGGATCGCAAAACATCGTAAGTATAAAGTATAAATAGCATTTTGAAAACAGACTTGCCCCAGTTAAGGATGGAATAATATACCCAGTTCCTCAGTAATTGAGGATTCCGGGTAATGTGCGCTTCCATCTTTAGTCTTATTATCACTTACCAGCAGATGAAGACTGCTTTGCTACAGAATCATAAAAAGTAGCTGTATAATAATTATAAAGAAGCTTAGATTAAACACTTTTTGTTTTAATCTGAGTAAAGAAGGCTAGTGAATACCCCTTGGGTGTCGTAAAAGGCGACTAACGGACTAAAAACTGCACATACATCGTTGGATGTATGTGCAGTTTTTAGTTCGTTATAGCATAGAGCGGCGATGGGTTCCCCACTTGTCACGCTGAGCACATGTGCAGTCGCTATTTGGTGAAAAGTGAACTATGGTACAGGACTGCTTTTGCTGTCCTCATTGCCTAGTCTCTGACTACCCTTCGGGGATAATAGTCGTGATTTTAATATGTATGTAGTTGGATGCACACAACATACCATCGTAAAATGTATTGCGAAACAAGATGCGCCATTAATCTATTTCAGTTTTAACAGTGAAAGCTTTGACATTTCGCATGTTGAATCGTTACCAACTGCAACGGTAGCGAATGCCTCCCTGCAAGGAACCAAATTTAAGGCCAGCATGAAACACAGCGGTGACTCTAGCGATGCCAAGCGCATTATAAACGATTGTTTACGTACGGTTTTGTCGTAGAGCTGTAAACAGTATGTTGAAGGTAGCCTCCCATGAGGTCGGGTAGTACATTTTTTATTTATTAAAGGGCATAATATATAACCTTGTCGCGTAGCGGTGTCTCGTAGCGGTGTCTCGTAGCGGTGTCTCGTAGCGGTGTCTCGTAGCGGTGTCTCGTAGCGGTGTCGCGTAGCGGTGAAAGAATACTACCCCTCTCTTCCCTTGGGTGTCGCAAAAGGCGACTAACAGACTAAATACTGCACATTGATTGCCTTTATCCCCGAGGAGAATACTCTACTTTTCACACCATCTACGAGACAATAAATAGTAGATTGTTATACAAGGGGCTAAAATGACCCATTATATACGAGGTAGTTTTACGCCCGAGCTTTAGCGATGGAGTAAATAGAAATTGAGTTTTAATGGGTTTTTAGCGCCGTGTGTTACACTCTGCTTTTCACTACGAATGCGAGAAAATAAAACAATCCAATACAATATGAATTGGTTTATTTTATTAAAAATTAACCCGTTAGTTGCTATTACAACACCCAAGTGAAGAGAGGGGTTGGTAGTATTATTTTGATGAGCCAATCGCCGCTCTATGCTGTTAGATAGTATGTGCAGTCTTTCCATCTCTTCCCTTGGGTGTCGTAAAAGGCGACTAACGGACTAAAGACTGCACATTCATCCTACAGCATAGAGCGGCGATGGGCTCATCAAAATAATACTACCAACCCCTTTCTTCCCTTGTGTGTCGTAAAACTCGACTAACGGACTAGACTGCACATACATCCAACAGCATAGAGCGGCGATGGGCTCATCAAAAAAAAACTACCAACCCCTCTATTCCTTTCAGTGTCGTAAAAGGCGACTAACGGACTAAAGACTGTTCATACATCCAACAGCTTAGAGCAGTGATGGGCTCATGAAAATAATACTACCAACCCCTCTGTTCTCTTCGGTATCGTAAAAGGCGACTAACGGACTAAATACTGCACATACATCCAACAGCTTATTATTCAACTTGTAATGTGTTTTTCAAAATAAAATAATTTTTTTCGTTAACTTTTGTATTCTTATTCAATGCTCCGATTCTTGCGGGGACTGCGAAATTTGTGAATTTTTTACACACTATTCCAAATGTTCTTTCTTCATACTTTAAAAATCCTATTTTTTAATATACGAAAGAGCTCTATATTAGTATAATTAGAATTAGGTTAGGTTAGGACTGTTTAACTTTAACACGATCGAATATTAAAAACCTCTAACTTGGCACTCTGAAGTTCAAATGACCGATAGCAGACGGTAGCGCACTGTCTGTTTTCGTATTTTCGTTTTGTATATATATATATATATATATATATATAAGCGAGAAAACAGACAGTAAGCTATGGGGTAGTGCACCACCTTATCATCACTATTTCAGTCTACACGGGCTGCCAATAAACGGACGCACTTGCCCAGATTTCATTAATCATTGGGACGACGGAATCGTTTCCGTTTGTAAACATCTTTTAAAGCTAAAACGAGATCCGTAACCAAGGACAATGTTTGAGCGAAATCTCTCTCTTCGTTTATTTTTTATATCTATTTTATTGTTATATCTTTTATAGCTATCATCGTGAATAACATTAGCCGTATTGGCACTCCTGGCTGATCAGCCTGAACGTGATGAGTAGTATGAGGTGGTAGTGATGGTAAGTATACGAATCCATCCGCAGAATATCTTCATACCTACGTCATGTCATTGTATGTTTTGTGAGAATGATGAATGAGAGTTTTTAGTTTACTTTTAATTTTTAATTTTTGCATAGTACATTGTTGTTATTATCATTGGTATTTAAATTTGGTTATTACTAGTTACTGTTATTGGTATTTTGTGTCGTTCTAAAAATAAAGTAAAAATTTGCAACTATAAATTAAATGTTTTTTAGTCCATTCGTGATCATTACGCCTTGGCGTATTTACGCATCTGTGCTACTTATTCAAATTAACGAGCAATACCTTTGTCTCTGTCTTTGACACCATTTACTTGTATTTTTTATAAAATCTTTTAAATCAAATTAAATCATAATTTCTTTATTACTAAACTTAAATAAGCATTTTGAATAGTCTGAACTTAATTTTACTTCGGGTAGGCAAAACCCATTCAGGACGTCTTTTAGCTTTATTTCTAATGCCGCTTTTTATTCCAGGGCTTAAAATCACATTGGCTTCATCTCACCTAAATGTATAATGACGTTATATGGCCGTAGATAGAAGCGTACTTCAACCGGAATACTCAACAATTGAGTCAGTTTCTCGTACCTAAGCTCTTTCACTAAAATATTTTAATTGTCTATAACTGCATCCGTATTAGGGGTCGTGTTTACAGCTCTTTAAAGCTGAACGATCGTTTTCCGCATTGTGTCCGAGATTTATCGGCGGCGGTCGCAGATTCCAACGCTTTTACTGACAGTAAATATTAGTTATACGGTCGATATATGCTTACTGCATCGCTTAGGATGGGCAAGTGCTATAGCTGAGTTTGCGACTAGTTTGATGCAACTTTGTCTGATCCAAAATTTGTAGAGAATAAATGTCATGTTTGATAAAGAGAAGCGCGGCGAACGATGTTACCACTTTGTATAATAGTTATTTGTAACGTTTTAGCTATAAAGACTTGTCTGTGACTGCACGGATGTGATTGATGATGTTTGTTGGAAGATAAATAGTTGTTTAGAAAACCTGTTTTAGCTCAAGCTATCTACGGCCGGTATAAAACTGAGTTAGGACCTTTTTGAGAGACAAGCCTTTTTATCAGATGGTGCTCTTTTGGTTTCTTTTGTTTTTTTGTCTTGTGCTGTAATGGCCTTGTTGGCTTGATCCCCGTCGCTAATTTCCTCCATCGCACTACACGCAATCGACTGTCATTCCATCCACATCACTTTGACGGATGGCGGTCTCCTACTACGCGTTTTTCACGTAACTTTGTACTACGAACGACAGTGCTGTGAAACCAGCTGTATTTATGAACCATTACGACTTAGGGATCTTCGAGAATCGAAAAACCACCTATATCTTCCTCAAAGGCCGGCTCTGTCTCTCCTTTGTATTTGCGGGTGTCCTCTGTGTTGGCCGAGTCGCCGAGTAGGCCTGATATTGGGAAGCTGGGTTTAAAATATGAATAGCCTTTATTTTTTTGGTTTGTCGTCAGATTATTTGATTGTATATTTGGTGATGATGGAAAAAATATTCACGACTGTTATCCCCGAAGGGTTAGTCAGAGACCAGCCAATGAGGACCGCAAAATCAGTCCTCTGCAACAGTTCACGTTTCGCCAAATGAAAACTGCACATGTGCTCAGCGTGACAGGTGGTGAGTCCATCGCCGCTCTGTGCTGTTGGATGTATGTGCAGCCTTTGGTCCGTTAGTCGCCTTTTACGACACCCAAGGCTCTTCCCTTGGGTGTCGTACACAAATTAGATATTACAAAACCACAAGTTTATATGTCAGCCTATTCGAGTATAAGCACCGACAGCATTTCTAAAGAGGCAAATCATTGAATGTTTCACCATTTCCAAATTGAATACATTTTACTACATAATTACACTTTAAATGAGAGAATTAAAAAAAAAGAAAACAATTATACAAAAATAGAAAATAAATGCAAAAGTGAATTAAAATAATCGGTTACATTTACTTTATGCACGAAACAAACTTCTAGTTCTTAACTTATTCACACATTTGTTTTGTAAACAAAGCTAACATGTTTCGTAGTATATGTATAAAGTAAAATGTGTAGTATCAAGAACTTATTTATAATTATTTACTAGCTACCCGCCCGCGACTTCGTCCGCCTAAACATCTTGTATCCCGTAAGAAATTTCCAAAAAATTTCTCCTGGTAATTACGAACACAACAAAAAAGAATCAGCCAAATCGGTCGAGCCGTTCTAAAGTGTTGCGCGTACAAAATTGCGGCATTTGATAAGGGGGTTTAGGCGGATAAATCGGAAAAATTGGCGATTTACTATGCTGTTATTTTTAAAAAAAATTGATGTTTCGCACTGAAATTTTTAATATCTATTACAGAACGTATGTGTGAGGGGATGACTGTTTCCTAAACACAAATTATCCGTGCGGTGATGGAGAAAGAATACCAATCGCCGCCCCTCTCTCTGTCCGGTGGGTGTCGTAAGAAGCGACTAACGGACTCTTTCGAGCGATGATCTGCTCCACTGGTGGTAGGGCTTGACCCGTCTGGTTGGTGACCACCGTACGCATGGTGTAAAACCCGTCAAGTGACTGCTTGTCGGTAACGTTTCGGGATCAGCCAGCGTATAACCAGAGCTCGAGAGGATGATGCTGCGATGTATTTGGTCTATGGAGGCTTCCGTCAAACCAGTGCCAGGAGGACTTCGTTAACCTGCCGACCAGGGAGACCCGTAGAAATGGTTGTCCCGCTGGCCGCCCGTGGCACAGTACAGGGGCCTAAGCAAGCCTAACCAGCTCGTCAGGCTGCCTCACCATGCCACGCATAATCTCGGGGTGGTCCGTCGTGCCGGTTGGTGACCGGAAAGTGGGGTCCCGGCGGCCATTCCCGGGGGGGTTCGGGGGCCCTTCCGTTCGGCAGGTTAATAATACTCGTCTGTGGGCAAATTCCTGGGGAAACAGGCAACCACACTTTGACCATTCGCATCGCGGCATCATTTTCTCAATTCACGCCTCTCTCTTTCCACTCCTAAAATGACAGCGCCTAACAACAAAACTGGTACTACAGCGGTGCACACCCCCACCACAACCTTACCGTTTGAGGTGGAGTTCGCTAACATCCGCGGACTCCATGCAAACCTCAATGCCGTCCACCACCATCTTGAGACGGCACGGCCAGCAATGTTGTTCCTGACGGAGACGCAAATAATCCGCCCAGCTGACACCACCTACCTGAACTATCCCGGCTTTGTGCTTGAAGAATCCTTCAAAGCCAAAGCCGGAGTTTGCTTATTCGTTCGGGCGGATGTTTGCTGTCGCCGTCTGCGCTGTCTGGAGAACCCTTCCTTCTCCCTTCTAGTGGTACACGTCGAATTAGGCTCTCATTGCCGTGTCTACGTCTGCGTCTACCGATCCCATAACGGCGACATGGAGACAACTCGACTAATTGAACATCTAAGTCGGGTAGCAGATGATGCGCAGGAGCGGTTTCCATCTGCGGAATTGGTGTTTTTGGGGGACTTCAACGCCCACCATGAGTTGTGGTTAGTTTCCTCCAAAACAGACCATGCTGGTAGAACTGCCCACGCATTTGCTCTCACGCATGACCTGACGCAACTGGTGAACCAGCCCACCAGGATCCCAGACATAGTTGGCCATGCGCCCTCCTTACTCGACCTTCTGCTGACGAGTCGCCCAGCTGGATACCGGGTGGAGATTCGAGCTCCTTTAGGTTCCTCGGATCACTGCTTGATATCCAGCACAGTGCCCTTGGCATCGCGCCTACCAACAGCTGTTTCGAAACGCCAGATTTGGCACTACGCGTCGGCAGACTGGGACGGTATGCGGGAGTATTTTGCATCCGTCCCTTGGAGGCAGCGCTGCTTTAGTGGGAAGGACCCGACCGCTAGCGCCACTGCCGTTGCTGATGAGATAGTATTAGGAATGGAATACATTCGGGTTGTGTGCCGGAATCTTGGAAAGAAGCTAATGTGCAACCGATCCCTAAAAGAGGAGATCGGTCAGATCCGTCTAATTACCGCCCTATAGCCGTAACTTCAGTGTTGTGCAAGATCATAGAACGAATATTGAACAAACAGCTTATTCGATACCTAGAAGATCACTCCCTAATTCACAATCGTCAATATGGGTTTCGGCCAAAACGGTCAACGGGTGATCTTCTAGCGTACGTCACACATCTCTGGGGTGAGGCTATTGACAAGCGTGGCGAGTCACTGGCAGTTAGCCTTGACATAGCCAAGGCTTTTGATCGGGTCTGGCACAAAGCTCTTCTCTCCAAGCTACCGGCATACGGTTTGCCCGCTTAGGTCTGTACCTTGTAAGCTAGCTTCCTGCATGAGCGTAGAATCCGTGTCCTTTCGGATGGATGCGCTTCGCGGTTCATGTCAGTGAACGCTGGTGTTCCTCAGGGCTCCGTTCTATCCCCCACGCTGTTCCTTCTGCATATCAATGACATGCTTCCTCTTGGAAACATTCATTGCTATGCAGATGATAGCACAGTGCATGGGGGATATAACGGTCACCCAACGGCTGGGCGGGTAGACACCGAAATGAAGCGAGCAAATCTTGTCATTGAGCTCGATCGGGTGTTGGACCTCATTTCTAAATGGGGCTCCGATAATCTGGTGGAGTTCAATGCCAAGAAAACACAGGTGTGCGCGTTCACAGCGAAAAAGTCGCCATTCCTTCCCCTTCCCTCTCTTCAGGGTACATCTCTAGGCCTGCAAAGCAGTATTAACATGCTCGGTATGGATATCTGCTGCGATCTGAACCAAAAGGACTACATCGAAACCGTGATTAAAAATGCCTCACGTAAACTCGGTGTCCTGAACAAGGTGCGGCGATTCTTCACGCCTGATCAGTTGTGTCTATTATACAAGACACAGGTGCGGTCTTGCGTGGAGTATTGCTCTCACCTTTGGGACGGCTCCGCAAAGTACCTTCTCGATGCCTTGGACAGATTGCAACGCCGCGCTGTGCGCATTATCGGCAATGCGGAGGTCACTAAAACTCTCGAGCCTTTGCAATTGCGTAGAGATATTGCGTCACTCAGCGTCTTTTACCGTTTATACCATGGCGAGAGCTCTGAAGAACTCTTTGACCTCATCCCTCCTTCTACCTTCCTCCATAGGAGTACGCGTGCTGCTCTCCGGAGTCACCAATTTACAGTCTCTAATATTCCATCACGCACAAAGAAATTTGGTGACTCGTTTCTTTGCCGCACTTCCAAAAGATGGAATAGTCTACCAGCACACGTATTCCCTCCTACCTATGACATAGGGTCCTTCAAACGAGGCGTGAAGAAGCACTTTGTGGGCCGGCAGAGTGAGGGTGACTGATGCTACGTCTCTTACGCTGCACCAGTTGTCCTCGCGCCTGGACTTCATTTCCACTTAACATCAGGTGGAGTGGGGTCATTTGCCGGGCTTAGTATAAAAAATAAATAAATTGGAAGCTTTTTGCTCGATAGAAAAACATCCTGAAGTAACCTCTAAAATTCCATATAAATGCACATTACGACCGTGTTTTACAATAATAATTTCTATGAAATCATGAACACATAGGAATTAACCGGAATAATGGCGGAATTTTCGTTGACCCCACCTAATAAAGATTTGGAAAAACATACAAACAAACATACTATACAGTAATTTATTAATATTGCTATTTCCGGAAATTTAATAATATATCGATAACTAACAGAAATAATAAACAATATCTTAAATTAAACGCCACCGCCCGGATGTATGTATTTATTTTATCATGACATTTCGAACCCTGTACTTGTACTTGGTTGGTGGTCCGATAGATACTATTAGAATTAGTACTTAAATGGAATGATTACATGATCCTTTTAATTTTACGAGTGACGATATAGTGTAAATAAACCGATCGATGGCCCAACCTGTTCCCTTCAGTCATGGAGAGCGATTGTCTCAATAAAACTTGTTTATACATTCTAAGAAGCCACAGAGTAAGGTGCCAAGTCCCCACGATACTTAATGTTTTGTTTTCTACGGCGTATGCTAAAATCAAACATGGATATGTGTAATGAAGGCTTTAAATACATGGATGACGTCATTAACATTTCTTTGATAATGTACAAATAAACATTACTAACACATGTATCCGCTCTTCGGAAGGCACGTGAAGCCATTGGTCCCGGTTGTTGTCGTAAGATGGCAGTCGTTAAAACCCACCAACTAGCATTGGGCCAGCGTGGTGGATGACCCAATCTCCCCTCGTGCAGGGTAAATAACTATAGATTAGGTACCTACTTAATCAATAGTTATTTACCCATTTCATTAATTTATTGAGCACATTTATAACATTACAGGATAGGTCCTAATGTGATAGTGAAATAATTTTTGATAAATTTAATAAATATGGCAATCTTGTAAATTTACTCAGAGAACTGCACAATAAAACAAACAAGTGAAATGTATGTTCGCACATAACTTCAGACAGCTGCACCTAATTCTTCTTTTGTTGTGTTTGTAATAACTATTGTCAGGACGATGTTAAATTAGTTGGATATTCGTCACGAGATACAGTAGGTTGCTACGCAGATGAAGTCGCGGGCGGGCGCGCTAGCTAGTAAATAATGAAAGACAAAATAATTTGCATTACTTATATTAATATCATCGCATAATTAATTATCAGATGTTTGATAGGTATATACTTAGATTAAAACATTTTTGTTTTAATGTAAGGGTATAATAGGATTGATATAATATACTCGTAGAACGCCTTAATGGTGAACGCTCAGCTCGATATCTAGAGTTCAATTCCCAGACCAGCAAAGTGTGTTTTTATTATAATATCTACCTATGTGAGATTAGCAACAAGGACGCAGTGGAAATAATGTAAATATCGTGAAAATAGAATATATTATTTTATAAACATTGTATGACAAAAGTTATTATAAACGTCGGTTTGTCTATTTTTCTGTCAATCGTGACAGAGACTGTGCTGACAAGACTTAATTAAAAAATACAAAAAGTATTAGTCTTCTTAAGAGGCCTATTACATCTCGACTGTGATTTTTGCGTAAAATGGCCAATTTCGGCGTTATGGATCTCAGAAACAAAAATACATTAACAATTATGACTTATAGAATAGTGTAGAATAGCTATTGGAATAGTGCGTAGCGGCCTCGCTTTTTGTAAATTTTGCTTAACTTTTTAATTAAACCCAAAATTGCAGAGAAAGATTTTCATAAAGAGCGTGAAGGCACTTTTTTGAGCTCATCGATTGAACTACTGTTCTATACAAGTGAAATAAAAAAATTATAATGTTATCTCTTATATAAGTCGAATACTGCGTAGCGGCCTCGGAATTTTTAGATATCATTGATTTTTTGTTGGAAAAAATCTTATTCTAAACCAAAAAACTTCGAAAATCGCTATAAGTTAACTGTGAATATCTCCTATCTACGATAATATTATTGAGCAAAATTCATACCAGAGTAATTGTTACTTCATGAGGAATGAAGATTTTATAATGAATTTATTATCCTATTTCGATTATAATGATAAATACAACTGCAAAATTACTACAAAATGCGATGCGCCGGCCGTCCGAATTCAACTTATGCTCACAGAATGGAGATTTGTAATATTATGCAGAAATTTATTATCCTACTTCGATAAAAATGATAAATACAACTGCAAAATTACTACAAAATGCAAAAATGGGCATTTTACGCAAAAATCACATTCGAGATGTAATATGCCTCTTAATGATGGCCAGCGTTATACTCTAACATTTTTCCGATTTTCCGCTTTTCTGATTTCTAAATTTTCAAATTATTCAGATTTTCCGATTATTTTGTTTCCGAGTATTTCCAAAATTGTGCCCCCGCAATCTCTTCTTCCTATCCTAAACTACGCCGCAAGCAATTGTTAACAATTGCTCCTAAGTCACAAGAAACAGAACGTCACCAGAATCAGGCCATACGATTCCTTTCGTACTGAACTGTGGTTTCCGATCAGATATAACCGTAATAACACCTTAGGTTGGCTTCAAGAGATCTCTTTCAGAGATAAGTCCACCTCAGCTCACCATTGCAAACTATTAATTTAAAAAGGATGAGCGAGTAAACACAAACAAATAGTTCACCATCAATCTTCTCGCCTCTATAAATAAATATATCTGGTAACGTTGTAGGTAAAGGCTATGTAAAATAAACAACAGTAATACGTCAAGAGAAAAAAAAACTTTACGATTAACAAATCAGAAGAGAGTATATGGCAATATCAAAACAAACTGTTGGTATTGGCAACGGCTCAATAATATATGCGACTAATAAAAAATTGACAGCCAACCGTGCGTAGACGATTTGTCGGCAGCGAAATATAGGATAGGACTATAGGAGTAAAGTAATAATAGCTTCGTTGATCAATGTCGACGCGGCAGATGTTTTGTTCGGTTTGGCTAAGATCGTCCGTTGTGAAATCATTAGGGCCGGGCAGGAAGATCGGAAACGTGAGACGTAAGTTCATCCCGATAGACCACTTTCGGCGATATTCGCTTGCGCTCCATTCCAACCGCGCTTACAGTCACGAGCACCAATATGTATACATTTTGAATCTTATTCCATTGTTTTAGGAGTTACAATTGTTTACATATTTGTGACTGTACGTTCAGTCCCTATCTACTGACCCCGATAGATAGGGTGTCGCAGCTGGATTTACGGGTCCGGTTGTGTTTTCAGGGGTACTACGGGGTTCCGGTTCATGCCCCCGCTGGTTGTGCCTTGACCGCCTCCGGCGGGATCCGGACGTGGGTTGGACTCGTAGTGGCTTGTGGTTGTTAGCTGTAGAGTTTGGGAATGTTCGTTTGTCCTGGTATTGTGTGCCGGGACTTCCAAACTCGCGCACAGCGAGCGGGGCCTAGTAGCGGTCTCTGTGGGGCCAGCAGCGAAAAGTCCTACGGGGAACGTGAGTTTCCCTTATAGTTGTCAGCTTTGTCCGGTGGTTCTCATTGGACATTGGTGTTGACATCTCCGGTACTAGTCTGGAGAACTAGTAGAGGCGGCTCCCTAGATGCCGTAACCTCCGGTCCAGCCAGCCGCGTATATAGGACGTGGGAACTGGTTAGGCGCCCGGATGGGTTCTGAGAAGTGAGTGTGCTTACTACTCCGCGACCAAGGTGGACATTTGGGAGTCGGCTTTAGAATCGACGAACCGAGCAGTGGCAACTGCGAGTTGTGCCCTTCGTGCAACGAGAAGTGAGCGAGCTTGACAGCTCCGGTTACCTATCTGGACAATAGGCAGTGAACTACACGTGTTCACGGGGAAACTCGTCTTATGAGTGCCGAATGAAGAGCGCGCTTCGGCGGGCACTGATTTGGCGTCAAGACCTAACGCAGATAGTCTCCTGCGCGAGTATTCTACTGGCGCAGGGACGTCTGGCACTTCTTGCATAACCTAACGGTTGGTCTCGAGGTGCCAGTACGAATAAAACTTAGTGAATGAAGGAGAGGGGATGTACGTTCAGTAACGTGCGCGTAGACAGTGTGCAATTGAATATTGCTGAAAAGTGTTCAACCGGAAACTTCCTCGACTATACACGCAAACAAATAACAATCAAAGTTTGGATAAAGAAAGTGTTTATCTGCAACGAAAGACGGACTACGGACTGAACTTCTTTACCGAATTATTTATTATTTTGTAAAGGGCCATGGGCACTTTTTTATGAAGCTTGGACTAACTCTCCAACAGATATGACACTTCGTCAGGTGAAGGGATTCTGCTATTATGGGAGCAGAGTTGAATTTGAGCGCGAAAATGCAATTTCGGTGCATTTTATTCGATAAATACATCATACAATATTCATATAGGTACACGGTGGTTTTATATTATTAGTATAATAATTACCGTGTATATGTTTTATAAAATATGGTGTGAACATGTGTTTTTATCACTATATAACAACTATTTTTATCTCCTTAAAAATGAAAAAGTCTGTAAAAAGTCTGTGCGGGGGTTAAAGTTACTCGCGTCCGTAGGTTTACCTTTGAGACCCTACACGTGACCCCTGGGTGGTGCTAAATGAGTGACACTGACTGAGTGGTAGAGCCACGTTGCATTGCAGCACGCCCGCCCGGTAAAACCGCCCTCTCACGAATATCCGGCGTGAAATAATGGCACTTGGTGCTGTTGTGTTTCGTGCGGCCAGTGAGGGTTCCGGAGGCCCATTCCCCCCTCCCCTCTCACAATTCCTATTCCTTCCTTAACCCTACTCCATCCTTAAAGGACGGCAACGCGCCTGCGATTCCTCTGGCTTTGCGGGTGTCCATGGGCGGCGGTGATTACTCTCCATCAGGTGAACCACATGCTCGTTTGCCTTCTTAAAAAAAAAGTAAGTCGAAAAACAAGACGATTATTTAACAAACGTGGGTAACAACTACATGCCGTGTCACCGTTGCCGAGCGATGCAACGGTGCCCGAGAGAGTGAGATATGATATACAGGATAATAAGTATTAACAGGGTTCCACCCTGCATGTTGTCTTATAATCTGAACTGCGTGTACGCATTTCTTAGTTCAATAAATGATATAATCGTTTATTTATACGTCATTTAATATTTTGTAAATAAAAATAGCCAAAACACCATTTTCGCGCTTGATTTGAACTGAGCTCCGATACTATAAAATGGCAAACACACTGTTACCTATTATTTGCCGTCACCGCCATAAGTGTTGAGGCAACTCAAAATTTAGCCCTTAGTGCCCATACCCCTTTAAAACACCATTTGGGTAAAAACGACTTACTAAAATAGAAAAAAAGAAAGAAATAAAGACGGAAAGAAAATACATTTATTAACAAAATAATACACTCATACAATACAAAGAGATATATAATAGTACATTGTAACCCTAGGGGTGAAAGTAGTATTATTTAGTCTTTATACGGGGTTGGGGGACTAAATAAGTCTTTCACCCCAGGTAAACACTGTGCTTTTCATTACGAATACAAGGAAAGTAAAAATAAAAACTTATATTAGCTAAAGAAACGGAGAACGTTTTCCATTTTAGCTTCTCCCATTTAGGGATTAACTGTATTTGGTATGTGAGTGTGATTGTGATTTTATGAGATGCAAGAGTTGGGTTAGTTGTTTTTTTGAATGAGCCGCTACCCCACACAGCTTAGCCTTTGTAGTATTGTTGATAAACCATAGAATCAGGCCTAGGATTCCCTGACAGTACCTGTCAGAAAAACGATTCTACCTTGGGCTGAAAAGAATTACTTTCAACCCGCTCCTCAGGCAACTTCAAACCTACCTTCCGAGTATGAGGTGAGGTGAGGAAATAGTAGATTGTTATACAAGGGGCTAAAATGACCCATTATATACGAGGTAGTTTTACTCCCGAGCTTTAGCGAGGGAGTAAATAGAAACCGAGTTTTAATGGGTTTTTAGCGCCGTGTGTTACACTCTGCTTTTCACTACGAATGCGAGAAAATAAAACAATCCAATACAATATGAATTGGTTTATTTTATTTAAAATTAACCCGTTAGTTGCTTTAATGACACCCAAGGAAAGAGAATGGTGGGTAGTATTATTTTGATGAGCCCATCGCCGCTCTATGCTGTTGGATAGTAGGTATGTGCAGTTTTTTCATCTCTTCCCTTGGGTGTCGTCAAAGGCGACTAACGGACTAATGACTGCACATACATCCTACAGCATAGAGCGACGATTGGCTCATCAAAATAATACTACCAACCCCTTTCTTCCCTTGGATGTCGTTAAAGGCGACTAACGGACTAAAGACTGCACATACTAAAACAGCATAGAGCGGCGATGGGCTCGTCAAAATAATATTACCGATCCTTCACTTTTCTTTAATGTCGTAAAATGGGACTAACGGACTAAAGACTGCACATACATCCAACAGCATAGAGCGACGATGGGCTCATCAAAATTATACTACCAACCCCTCTTCTCTTCGGTGTCGTAAAAGGCGACTAATGGACTAAAGACTGCTCATACATCCAACAGCATAGAGCGGCGATGAGCTCATCAAAATAATACTACCAACCCCTCCCTACCCTTGGGTCTCGTAAAAGGCGACTAATGGACTAAAGACTGCACATACATACAACAGCATAGAGCGGCGATGGGCTCATCAAAATAATACTACCAACCCCTCTCTTCCCTTGGGTGTCGTAAAAGCGACTAACGGGCTAAAGGCTCCCACCTAAGCACATGTGCAGACTGTGCAGTTTTTTCTTGCTGAAGCGTGGTCTGTGTTGTCCATAGATTCAAATGATTACTAATTTTACCATAAACTTTAATAATAACTATCTCAAAAAAGTTGTTGATCTAAGTAAACAAACAGTAATAAGTCGAGTCTTTATTCATGATTATTCTACATAACACTAAATACTTTTTCGTTTTTCTAGGCTCATTGTCATGTGACAGACAAAAATTAAAAAAAAAAATATTTTTCCCTGGCAAGAAAAGCTATTTTAGCCCCGCTTTAGAACGCTACAATGACGGTCTTTTTGAGCAAGAGGAGTGAAAATAATATTTTGACACAACTTAGGGTTTAACCACGACCTTTTACAATCTAAGAGGCTTTCGTAAGTTTTACGGGAATATAAAAAGGTTGAGATAAAAGTCAAGACTTTCCAAGTTTCGAAATAAAATTTCTAGGTACCTATCGTCAGCGTAGAAAATCGTAACTCCATATAACCTTTGACTATATACACATACCGCACAGCCAAATCTAAACTTGGTAATTTTCCTTACCCCTTTCGCTGTCGCTGTAAACAAAACACTTCGGCTATAATTTTTGGCATTCCCTGTGCTGACGTCATCGCCCTCGCAAAAATACTAACATGGCAATAGTGACCCAGCTACTACTAATAGTCATCGCAACGCATCAGATGCAACGTGACTACGTAAGGTGTTGGAAGACTTTCGATTTTGGCAGTTCATTCAGACTGGGATGCTAGTAGATACACAGAGAACGTGACTGTAATAGCGTAAATAGCATACACGTAATAACGTAAATACACATAATAAAATAGAACTCTAGGTAGGTATGTGTCTATACCTACGTTGTAATCAAAAGCCATCCTCAGTTAACGCTCTATCTTTTAGTGAAAACCGCATAAATATGCATTGCGTGGTTTAGGAGAAAGTGCGGTGCCACAGACAGAGGAAAATGGCGACTTTTCTTTATAATACGTAATGATAATGATACATAGGTATAATTACGACTTTTAACCCAGAAGGGTTAGTCAGATACTAGGCAATGAGGACCACAAAAGCAGTCCTAGTCCAAAATAGCTACTGCACATGTGCTTTTTATACTTAGCGGGGCGGGGTAACCGCGGACCTTTGATTATATACATGTATATAGTCAAAGCCGCGGACATACGCCTGTCCGCGGTTACCGCAGCCTTTGACGCGTGCGACGCCCGTGGGCATCACGCAGGCGCAATGAATTACCCTCAACTTCAGCTCTTTATCCCTAGAACTTTTTCTGAGTATGGTAGAGCCACGCTGCATTGCAACACAAATTGGACCGGATTGCCCGGCGTATACCACAGAATATCGTCGTGAACCAATGGCACGTTGAGTAAATGTGCCGAAGCCCCGCTCCTTAAAATTCCTTCTAAGGTAAAGGAATCAATGATCTTAGATGATGACCTCCAAGATGTGTTGCTGGCATTGGGAGCCAAGGCCGGCAGCATCTGCCAATCCTTTGGTTATGCGGATGTCCATGGGCGTCGACGATTGTTTGACGAATATATTTTTAAAGTATTTTAAATTACTTTCCATTAGGTGACCCGTCTGCTCGTTTGACTCCTTTTAAGGTATATAACAATTCGTGCTGCAACTCAGCGTGGCTTTACCACTCAGACAGACGCGAGTGCTTTAATTCCCAAAAAATATCTATCCAATGCGTACAGTTTTACGCAAAATCAGCATATAGTATCTTTCGGTCTTGCTGTGTGTCAGGGCTGGTAGTTAGAACTCCAGGCAGGTGGCAAATTCCAACCTTCTTTTTCCTGCCTTGGTCCTGTTTTATATGAGGTCGGCGCAAATAGTTTTTTCCTTGCATTCTCCTCTATCCGGCATCTGAGCAGGCACTCCTTTTTCAATCACATCATTACCTGTGTGGAGTATATTTCATAGTAAACATTATTGCGAGTACACTGACTATTTATTGGCAAACCACTACATTTAAGCCAATACTCAATTAGTTCGGAAATAAGTCTCGTATCATCGGAAGTTGTTCATAACACGATCCCCAGCCGTTATATATAACGTTTGATAACGAGCCAAAATTCGATATTAAAACGTGATTTTTTGAGTTGAAAACACGTGGGCCGAACGTCGACGCCACCAGACAACACAAAAACCTAAAATAGTTACGTTAACCAACGTAACAGCTGGTTATTTTTAGATTTGTATAAGATCGATACTTTATTCTGTCGACTGTGCCGTAACTTTCGCTGAGTATTTAATGCATCGATGCCTTGGCGGATGAACTAAACATACTTTTGCTATTTCCATCAGTTGGTAGGTGGGTAATAAAGTAAAAGAAAAGTAAAAAGTACAGCCAATCGATGACTGACACACTGCCGGGCAAAGGACTTCATCCTTGAAATCAGGGTACTGGCTTGATCACTGGTCTAAATGCCGGTTGTCGATCACAAATAATGTAGGCCAGGACTCGAGTTCAAGTTAAGTCGAGTTAAATCCTATTTTAGGGACTGGACTCGATTTTTCTTGACTGGACTCGTAAATGAAAGCTCAAACCTTTTTGCGCCCAAGAGGAAATAAGAGTTTAAAGGGTTACTATACATTTTTTATGAAAAAATACTTGCCCATGGAGGTGACACCTTAGCCAAATTTATATGTATTTTACAATTAAAAAGGTTAGGTTTTTTTAAGAACGTGAGTTCCATTATAAAGCCTCAGTTCTATGAGTCGACTCTTTTTCCATTAGGACTCGACGAAAGGAGTCAAGACTCAGAACTCAGGACTCATTTTAGTTTTAGTCTCGCGGGCTCTGCCAAAATGAGTCCAGTCCCTAAATTATTAGGACCTAAAGAACTCGAGTCCTGGCCAACACTAATTACAAACCCAAGTATGCATTGAAAAACATAAACACACTTTGTCCAGCCTGGGAATTGAACATCCTTCTCCAAATATTAGGCCAAGTGCTTTTTTATTATTATTACGCACCTGATGTTAAGTGATGATAAGACCAAAGACAGAAGCGCACTTCCTCCTTCTCAACAACTGAGGAGTTCCTCAGTTGTTGAGAAGGAGGGAGAAGAGCTATCTATAAGATATCTATTTAGCTGTCTTATCTCTAACTGACGGAGTACAACACTGCAACAAACATTGATGTTATTGCGACATATACATATATATAAGATGATGGTAGTCAGTCGGAAACGCTGGGATTCAAAAGTAGGTCCTCTGGAGAGGCGATATTTGAAAGCAAAATTATTTTAAAATTATTTTGTCCGTCCCAAAATAATGACAGCAAATAAATAAACAACCTCCACAATATACTAAGGACGAAGAAATAATGCTCAGGACTTATCACCCATCTTATATTTAGACTAAAGTCTGCTGCAAAGGTCACACGTCGCGGCCGCTGCTGACCTTGCACAAGATTTATTATTAAAAGAGTATCAAAAGATTTTCATGTTACAATATGAAACTTTAATGCGCAGAATCGAAAACATCCGGCGATAAATTTTGAGTAACGATGGTCGGTTATGATTTGTTGTTGATAAGATGCCCATTTAAATGTATTTAAATATGAAAACACATTCATTTTTAATTTAATATGGTATGTTGTTGGAATACGAGCGTAATATGACCACGAGAAGACTTTTGAACATTTTGAAGTAAGTACATGTATTAATTTAAAGACTAAGATCATTTAAAATAAAAACTATAAGTTTTTTTTTAAATCTACTTATGATAAACTTTGCTTCAGTGCATGACCTTGTTAACAGAATTATAAAAATATGCCTAATAACGAATAATTATCATCATCATCTGCCTGTAATAAAAAATTTCACTTGCAAGATCGGAGTACACGTCGCAACACACATTGCGACACCGAGCATTTCAGAATAACACATCCATATAATCACGACTATTATCCCCGAAGGGGTAGTCAGAGACTAGGCAATGAGGACAGCAAAAGCAGTCCTCTACGGTAGTCCACTTTTCACCAATAGCGACTGCACATGTGCTCAGCGTGACAGGTGCTAAACCCATCGCCACTCTATGCTGTTGGATGTATGCGTCTTTAGTCCGTTAGTCGCCTTTTACGACACCCATGGGGAGAGAGGGGGTGGTAGTATTCTTTAACCGCTACGCGACTGGGTTACTGGCTCGCTAATAACACAATAATGTAATAATCAACCTTTACATAACTGCCTTCAATATGCCAACATATTGACATTATATTAATTATTGTCAATTTTTATTGTGATTATTTTTATAAATGTTTCATTCTAATAAGAAGACTTTATTGTTTGTATTTGAATCGATTTTTATGTGTATTCCTTAATGCGCTCTTTTCCCGTTTTTAACAATTTCGATTGAGTACCGCCACCAATATAAAACATACAGTTCTAGAATTCATATATAATATAGTTGAACATATTATCTAATGACTCTTAAAGACAGAAAAACGATTGGTAATAATACTTCACTCGATAGAAAAAAAATTCAAAGATAGCTCTGTCAATATTTTAAAAGAGCTGTAAGCTGACTTATTTTTTTTTACCAATAGAAGAAACTTTTAATTATCTAGTGAATGCAAAAAACACATATTTTTAATTTCACTTGTTTTTCCTATATAGGCAGAAAACCTATAAAACGCGCCTATTCGCGCCGCTTTGCTGATACACCCACCCGTCCCGTATCTTCGTATCGTCGAGAGAGCGAGAGAGAAGCGCTCGGAATACCTCGCCTTAATGTTTTAATTGTGTAACGTGCCTGCGTGTTGGATATTCTGTAAGCAAGCATGTCTAAGGGTGGATCCGACCAAACTGGAATAAGACTTACTCCGAGATTAGTCTATACAAATTCGGCGTTTAATCTAGGTATAAGACCTTATTCCAGTTTGGTTGAATCCACCCTATATGAAATAAATAAATACTTACCTCTGCCAGCGTATTAGCCTTGCAATCCAAAGAGGTAACGTTGCCAGCATTCTTGGTACCGCACCCATGAGCCCACAGTTGGAGGACATCTTTTATTAAGGGTGGATTCGACCAAACTGGATTAAGACTTACTCCGAGATTAGTCTATACAAATTCGGCGCTTAATCTAGGTATAAGATCTTATTCCAGTTTGGTCAAATCCACCCTTATAGGTTTTTATTTTCTTTTTTTTTACCGTAGTTTAGTTTAGGTTGATAAATACTTATTTATGTAAGTAATTTTTTTTATTATTATTATTAAGTTTTGTTGTTATTTTGTTACACACTATATGCATATGTTCAAAAAAAAAAATTACGCCCGTTTCCCGGAGGGGTAGGCAGAGACTTGCTACGATCCTTCCATCGACACCAGCTTTCCATTTGCTACAACCCTGACCACAGAGCAAATAGTGATCGTGACACACTTCTTTTGTCCAATTAGCTCTCGTAACATCCTCAATACTCTGCATTCAGTATTTCTGAATCAAACACATAAATCCTAAGAACAATATTGATTTTCTCTCATTAATATATTGTGTACACATGTAAAGAATTAGTCATAAGCTCTCCATATTTCGTATGAATCAACGTTTGAACTTGACATACCTATCTCAGGTGAAATCTACCTATTAATTTCTATTTCAGTGTTTTCAGCTATGTCTAAACGAGTGTGTTCATTCAAAAATGGTTCTTTTTTAACCGAAAATAAGGTCTAAATGTATCTGCTTAGATTGTTCGCGATTATTCAGCTTGCACCCGAGTGGGCGGACTTAATAGTACACACCTCTCAAGTAGATTCTATTTCAAGCAAATTTACAAAATTTTCTGTGGTGATTATCATTTCATTTGGCTACTTATTGCTTAGTCATTGTGGTAGTATTTTAGTTAGTGTTAAGGAAGAAATCTTCATGGAAGAGGCTCTTCCTTATTTCATCTAATAAAGGTTAGTTGACATTATCTTGCACCAGTCATTTTCACTTCCGGTGCAGAAATATGTTTTATTTGTACTGAATTGTTTATGCAACCTTGAAACATGTACACTTATATGATACACTTATATTATTTAACAACTAACCGTCTTATTAATAAAAAATTGCTAAATGTTACACCTCAGTTTAAAGTGTCGCTATCATGTTTTAGTTAATGGAGACAGCGTCAATTTAATCTTAAGTGTAACTTTAATCAACTTTTATTAATATCAGGATAAATGTAATAATTACTTATACAAATTGTTATGACCAAATATCTAAACACCATGTTCTCAAAATGAAAATCTTTCAATGAAATATTTCAATAAAAAATATATCAACTTAAATTGTAGAAATATTTTTACATAGAATGTCAAATCGGAATACTACAGACATAGAACCTTAATTACTGCGATATTTATGTCCAGATCGCAAACCTTGGATTCATTTTCGTTTCTTAACGATAATCAATTTTACATGACCAACTAAAGCATACGAAACACCCTATTAGATATTAGCGCTGTTTTAAACAATTAATTAACAAAAACTACCAAGAAGGTCGCAAACAATAATATAAACAACCCACAAAGAGTTAACTCGAAAAAAGTTTGATATATCCGGGAGTGTGGAGTCCAATAAAATGTTTACCGAATGTTTGGGCGGGCGGGGCCGCGGGGGCGGGCGGGGGAGGCGGCCGAGCGCCCGCCGCCCGGCGGCCAGTGCGCGCCCGCCCTGGACCGACACTCGACGTCGGCTCGTCAACGAAACAACACTACCTATAATATACGACCAATTTTAATCGGTAAGACACCAAGTGCTAAGGGCTGTGCCAAACTGCCAAGTGTACCGAAGGGCGTTGCGGTCTCGCGTTACCGCTACGCTTGCGCAACTGTATTACACGGAGCGTATGTAAACGGTTATCGTATTAGTCGCGGGTGTTTGGCCGAGATACGGTGGTGGTAACCGCTACAGCACGTAAGTTACGTTATGTTATTGAATGTGTCCAAGGAGCAGCCGAGCGGAGGAAGTCAATTCGGTAGAGCTGCGACAAGGATTGTTTGTGAAAAGTTTTCATTACGTTCAGTTTTAAGAGCTTAGACTCTGTTTTCCTTCTACATTAGTTAACTTTGTTTTTGTGTTTTAAAATATTTGAGTTCTTGTGTTATACACCACAATCAAATATCAGGTACTTGTGACTAATTAAACATACTTATCTGTGAAAAAAGTGTAGCAGTGTGCGCTTATTACCAATTAAATTAGTTTATTTCCGTAACTTACTCTAATACAATATTATCAATAGTTGGAGCTTTCATTAGGCAAGTAATCTTGCTTGTGATAGGAAGCACCGCTACTGTTCTTTTGTTTTAATTTCTGTACTTTTACATAATAATAAAACAAGTGAAAACAGTGTATTTTGTTTTTCAAAACAAAAAAGAAAGTTCTATAGACTGTTTACTCTCAAATAGGGTGTTGCGTCACGCCACCAGCGCAAACGTCACCGTTACCATTCAGATATTCATCCGTGTGACGTTAGTCATTTGTCCATGGTGCAGCATTGCAGCGTCACCCGGGTGCGCCCGTACGGAGTACGGACACAATCCATCGGATCCGGGAATGCTGTGAATCCGATCCGGCCGCGCGCCTATTTTCGTCCGCACTGATCGCGAGCCAAATTTGCAATCCCGCCTACGTATATTTTTGTAACAGTTTCACAATCGCACCTACCTACCTACATTCGTATGTTTTTTTTTGTCTATTCAATTTTGACAGCTTAGGTACCTTTCAGCGCTTATTAAAAATAGACGACTCAACTAATTGATGGACGTAAAGATAGATATGGCAAAACATATCTGACATTGGCCTTCGATCTTGACCTATATTAAAAATGTAAAGGAACACCGAAGAAATTGAATAAACATAGACGAATAGAAGCTAAACATTTGTCTAACAATCATAAAGTATTTTACAAAAAGAAATATTACTAAATAGCTTTCATAAAAAATTATGTAGGTATCTTGTTTATGTTTTTTCTAATATCATTCTTTAATTAATAAGCTAAAACTACCAAAATATATTATAGGTATTTCCAACATCCACGAATAAGAATTGTAAACTTTGTGAAATCAAAATGAGACTAGAAAAATCTGCAAGAAAGTCTTAACCTAATAATTTAATGCAAAGTTATTTCTCATTACACTGAAACTATCTACAAATCGATTTAGATTCCAGCGTTCAAGTCTGCATTGAGTAGCGTGAAGTGCGCCCCATATCGCCGCACGTCAATCTTAACTGGAGGCTGATGAATAGCGCTGCTCCACTAAATATACATTAGTGACGCACTACTCCTGATAAAGTTTATACAAGCCGACACCGTGTGCGTACGTAGAGCGGGAATATTAGAGCAGTCGTTCATGAAAAGCTAGGGAACTACCGTGGGTGGGAAGTTTATAGTTCGCAAATTTATCGCTAGCGAAATGTGAAACTTGCAAACCATTTTACGGGTTCAAATATTTATAATATAAATAATAGTTAGAGCGGGCAGGTTGCTGTACCTATGGAGCTTAGAATAATAGAAAGAAAAACCAAACACTTCTAATCTAGAGCCGTATAAAACTCGTAACAAATAAAAGAGAACTTCAAAGTTGTCACGCCATAACTCCTGAAATAAAGCGGCGGAGTCATAAAAGCTCATTAGCTCGTCTTCGCCCGCTTCAGGGCTTACGTAATACGAAATTGCGGCAGGCCGCTGACTCGTCCGCGGCGAAACTCGCAACAAGGTCGGCGCAAACTCGAAAATAGCGGAGCCGCGGTGAGCAGACATTCGTAAAAACGGACATTTTCAAGTTTCCACGCGATACCGGCGGACTTGGCAGCCTGCCAGGCATACAGCCATCCGACACGACGGCCAGCCACTGCGACTATTTGCGGCTCTGCTGCTAACTCTGCATACGTCATTGCTCTATTACGAGCGGCCGACATGCTTGTGTACTCAATTATGTCACCTGGACATAGTTTTTGCACGAAACCAATCTCAAGGTTACACGTACGTTCGGCTCGGTACACGCGTGGCACTGCCTTTACATTTTGCTTAGAGTTTCTTGATCAAAGTTTTAATGAAACTCTTTTGTTTTAGAAAGACGAGCACGACATAAGCTGCCAAAATGTTTAAAAATCATTTAGAAATGATCGGCAGAAACGAGACGCCATCAAAGAAAGCCAGATTTTGGCAATCTTTCGTCCGATCTCTAAAAGGTAAGAATATGACTGGAACGGCTACATTCTGATTGAAACAATAACATCTTACTAATGAAGAGGCTGTACAGTTTACAGTTTGATTTACCATTTCACTAGAACCAAATCACATTTATGTAGCAATCAGTTTCTACCAGTATAAAGTTAATTGAAAGGTTGTTATTGTCTCTTTAATAAAAACAAATATTCTTATAACCTTGGGTTAGACTGAATGGAAAAAGCCCATTGAAAAACGAATAAGACAACTTTGGTGATCATTCCGTAGGACGTGCGTGGGTTCGATTCCCAACTGACTTTTTTTTTTACTTTTCAAATATCGTAAACGCAACTTTTTTTAGGTGGGGTTCGAACCCAAATGCAACCAGGGCGACAGCATTTCCTAGTGAGCTAGCGATACACTGGTTTCCCTGTTTAATTTTTAGTACTTTATTCAATGAAACCACACTCTCAAATAATTAAACAAGCACCATAAAAGCTTGGTCGTGGGTTCAAGTCCCACCTGTACCTATTCAATTAGTTTCAGCAATTCAGCAATTAGCAGCCCATAGACATCTATATAAAACCTTCTTCATTCTATCTGGGATCTCGTTACATACTGGCATATCTCATTGTACACTAACCAGCAAGGGTTTTATACTTGGCGGGAAAGGGAAGCGTTTTGTCATATTTTCTAAAATTTGTGTTTTGTCGAATATTAATGTGAAATAATGGTGGATTATTAACCGTTATGTGTTCGTGAACGTGCATGAGTGTTGGCAAATAAAACAAAACAGTGCAACATCACTTTTCAAATTTTCTCAATAAGTCCGTCTCAGTAAAGTCCCACATCTTTACTGAGGCTCAAGGGTTTTGGGGGGAATATCATTTAGCATTGAACGTTCAGTTATCATCACTCATCATCTACTTCAAGCATTACTATGACGCTCTATTATTATGACTGAAGGACCTTGTATCCATGGTCATGAAATATTAAAAAAAAAACTAACCAGCAATGGGCTAGCGTGGTGTGTTATGAATCATATCTCCCCATGTGCTGTTATGAGTGTAAGAAGGCCTGTGCGCGGCAGCAGGACCTGTACAGATGATGACATCTCACCGCCCTCCACAACTAACACTTAGAACACGGCGTCACGTCACTATTATAGAAACAATAGAAATTCTGTTCATTTAACACGTCGCGTGGGGATTCCGGCATTCAACCTGTTAATTATAAAAACTTCTTTCGTCCTCCAGGATCCGAAGACATCAGGGCCGAAGAGAGATACAAGCCCTCTCGCCGGAGCGTATTCCCCGAGCTGCTGTCAACCTCCTACCCCTACAGCAAGTCGATCTACGACGATCCGTCCGCCGCCGCCGAGAGGATCACCGTGCCCGGATACCGTTACCTGCCAGTCCACCGCGAGGTCTACGGATACTCCCCGAGGCCGATCTACGCCCACAATTACACTCGCTCCCTCGACCGGTACAGGCCAGGTGTGTAAAACAGACGACACGCGACAAGCACTAACAGCTTTTCCGCCCTAGACAAGTGGGAAACCTTCGCCCCCTGTCTATTCGTAATTAGTCGTACAATGCGCGCGTTGCTGTATTTTTCACTAGCGATTGACACAGTACACAGCAGTGTACGACAAATTACGAATAAATAGGGGGTGAGCGTTTGCCCTTTGTCTAGAGGGGCTTGTCAATCGCAACAGCGCAGCCGTGAGCTCTTTGGTAAAGAAAACTTTTTCTGAAAGCTTCTTTTGTTTAAAATGTGAAAGTAGCTATGCTCATTTGTTTATTTTTTAAAATGTCTTAATAGTTGTTCTAATTCAATTTGACCTTTGGTATTTAACTTCCGTAATACTTTAGTGATAACCTTGCTCACATAACAATGCGGATTTAGATACTTGTCAAGATCGAAATAAAACTAAGTATTGAAAGATGGCCATCACAACACTGCTGCACTGTTGTTGATTGACAAGAACGCTTGAGACAACATCATGATGGCATGTGATGTTGTTCCTAATTGATTGTCACAGCAACTGTTTTAAAAAGATCACGCTATTACCTAATATTATAAATAACTATATTTATATAGGTACTCATCTTATTGTTGTATAAATATTGTAGATATTCACCACACATAATATCACCGTTGTATATACACATTTTTGTTAATAGACGCATTAGAACAATAAGCTTTTCGCCATAATACTCACAAAATTTTACTAAAGCTATATATATTTACAGTTATTATGTTTTTGTTTGCAATCAAGTGTTAGTAATTGTATTAGTAATTCCTATTGTTTCAGCAGAGAAACCCTCCGGCCGAAAATGATTTTTTAATTAATGAAGTAACTTTATCTCGATAAATATAAAAAAATAAGCTTTATGCATTTGTCATGATCATTTATGAGAATATGTCAAAATATAACAACGAGATCAAATAAAAATTTGCTTACATTATTGGCACCAGCCTTGTCACATGACTTTATTATGTTAATATTACTTTGTACTAAAGTTTTATAATAATTATAAAAAATAAAAATTATAGAAAACCGAAAAACACATGGATGTCGTGGATCCTGTCATAAGCTCGGAGATAAAAAGTAATATTACTCTGATTCGATATAACATTACATGGAGTTATAACACTCTTACACACACACTTAACTACATTCAAAAAAGTTCTGAAAGAAACTTTATTTACTCAGTTCCAAGGTAATCCAAGAACGGTCTCTACTGAAATTACTACTTTTTTATTTGTACTTCTTGTTTACCCTTATATACTATTATTTGTGCATATTTATATATTTGCTACTTTGTAAGTTTCGTTTATAGAATGTGCACTTGTGATATAATTCTGTGTCTTTCACCACACTGTTACTATTGTACGCTACTCATGCCTACAGCAGTTGGAGAAGTTAGTTTCGACGTCCACGTTCTATTGTTACGTGCTTTTAGTATTTTTCTTTACGCTGACAAATTCGTACGTGACAGTGACATCTGCACACAGCTGACGTTCCTACTACGCGGCCCCGCCGCCCGCGCTCTTCTCTCCCGTTCCCACAACCTTTCGTCCCTCGTCCCGCTGACCATAGAACTGTCACCTATGAATAAGCCAGCCTATAGAACAATACTATTAGCGTAGTAAACATTTTGTTGCTTGTGCCAGTCATCATATCTTATCATCGCCAATAATCGCATGATTCATTTTAGAAGTCACCTCTGATACATACCATCACAGCACACTGTAATTTCCATGGATGTTACATCGATTCCACTGTCAATGATCTTCTAGCATCTGCCAGGTGATACGTTGTTTTTATTTATTATGCCCCCTTTAATATGACCATAGATTGTTGACCAAGCCATATTATTATTTATACCGTATTAATTCTATCAAGCTATCCCAGGAAATTATGAGGTGAGTTCTATGATACGCTGTATTGAAAACCCTAATGCATTTTCATTGTAAAAGCTTTCGCTTTGCAAGTCTAATCCTTAAACTAACAAGAATAATAATTTTCTCTAACTTTACCAACTAGTAGATAATGTAATAGTACCTACATCCTTGGGGAAAGGATTTCTGAAATCTATTTGATTCTATTTTTTTTGCGTTAAGTATTTTAAAGTCCTACGAGAGAGAGTGATTACTTTTTTTATTTATATCTTTACTTGTTCTTATCAAAAATTCAATTGACGAATTTTCACTATAAGTCGTGGAAGTAAGCTGGATACGATGGTCAGTCAATTAATTTGGATGAATGGAATTCAATAATTAATCTTAAAAAAATACACCAAGGAATCTTCGGTGAGTTTTTAAAGATTGGCGAAGATATTTATCTGAACTTCTGCACCAGATTGCTTTTACGACACCATATTACAACTCGGCCATGAACACTGGTAGTTTGCGACGCGACGCGCGATTTATTTATTACGTTCTTCCTTGCGTATTTTCTATTACCATACTATTTCTATTACCATTGAATAAGACTGCCGTAATATACAGCGCAATTAGAGATCCGCTTGACGCGTCGCAAGACGCACGTACTCGTGGCCGAGGCCTTACCGATCGGCCACGACCTTGCCGCTGTGAACCGCTCCAGCGAGCGTTCTTCGTTCTTCGTTCATTGCATCCTTTTCACGACCATTGACTGAGACTAGCGTAGCATAGGCCACAAAGGTCAAATAAATTGCGCCTCGCTCCGCTCACAGCGGTAAAATCGTGGCCGGACACTTACGGCTCGGCCACGACCTTGCCGTTGTGAGTGGAGCAGCGAGCGGATTCATTCTTCATTGTGACCATCGTATGACCGTTGACTAAGACTTTAATAGTATAAAGCGCAACAGTCAAAGAATCCGCTCACAGCGACAAGATCGTGGCCGGACTTAGTACGTTTTGCTTCACCATTTCAAAGTCGTTCAATGTCAACAGTATACCATGTGCCGAGGCGCGTCCGACGAGGCGTCGACCCCTTCGACGCGCACAAGGCCTGGCAGGACCACCTCGACCGGCTGTCCGCCATCGACCGCCTGTACCCCTCCCGCTATGGGCTATACCTCAAGGACCGCGCCTACCCTATCACGGACCTGAGCTCCCCCGTCACCAGCGCACTTGCGCCCAAGAGCCTGAAAGGCATCGAATACGAGCCCGACGCGAAGCCTCACTGGGGAACAGGTAAATACTAAACTCTATGCACGCGTAGACTAAGCTAGGGTTAGTCGTGCTGCAGTGCGAACGTTCGCCGTTTACCCGATTGTGACTGTTCTTCTGTGTCTGAGAATGACTGATTGTTTTGTGAGCGGCGAATGGGCGCATTGCGGCGTCCTAGTCGATCCATGTTGTCTGATAAATGAGGAGGTACTCGTTAATTGTTATTTTCTTACATGACGTTTCAAATGTTATTAGTAGCTCCTCTAAAATTGCAGACAACATGGAATCACAAATTTTGTAAGAACCACCATCAGGATGTCAATCACCTGTTAGATTCGTATTCTAATGAATCTGATTTGTGTGATTGCCACATCCAATTATTTTAAGATTACTTTTTACCAACTAGCAATTTTAAATTGAAGAAAAGCAAATGAAGTAACGTACAAATGATATCTACGTATTTTTGTTATTATTGAATAGTTATATTTTGTTATATAAAGTTTTCTTTTCTTATTGTAATTTGTAAAAATGGATTTATATCAAAATTCTAAATTATCTGTACATAATGTACTATTTTGGTTTGGCATTATACATTTTCGTCTCTAGTCACTATTGTATCAAATTATCGCTGTAAAACAACCCATTAAGACATATCTTAAAATAGAATAGAGCGTTATAATAAGATTGTACCTATCATTAATTTTGTTGATATTTTTATACACGATTACATACTCCATAACTTATTGGATAGTACAAACCTTTATTACATGAAACTAACACAAAATCTACGTATTTTTTGTATTAAAAATTAAAAGACCAATCGGTGTTTTGATTTAGTAGTTTAGAACCTTTTTGTTTAATTTATTCGTTGTCAATTGAAAACTTTTGTCACTTTCGTGATAATAATTTATAATATTTACATACCACTTTGGGAAATAATGTACGCATGGTCTGCATTGTATATAAAAGCAAAGCGGCATTCACACTTGGAATAAGCATTTCAATCGACGTTTCATTCTCGTCTAAGAACACTGCACTCCTACAAACACTATTACACTTTGTATTCGTAAACTCTACCTGTCTATGGTCAGAGGAAGTCCCTAAAGTATTTGTTGAGCTTGTTATTGACAATGAGACTTGTAACGAAGGAGCGTGGCCGGCGCAGATATCGGATGCGTTCAAAAACGACCCCTTTTTCGCTGAAGCCGAAAAATGGACGGGTTTTGACCGATCGCTCCGAGGGAGGTCCCCGACACCAGTGAAGCCGAGAATTAGTCAGCCTCGCGACTGCGAGGTCGCATTTGACTCCGACGGTAAGGGCACAGACCCGTCAAACCCTTTATTCTTCGTCACGACCCTTAAAACCTCTTCAGTCACGATCCTACCAGATAGGTGCTGATGCAAAACATGAATTGGCATTCAATCTCTTTCACAAAAGTTTCTTGAGTATTTACAGTGTGAACTATACTGAACTGTTGTAGTTAGACCAAAATTAAGCCTATCAGAAATAGCTTGAAGTGAATGAGAAATTGACGACTCGTTTCACTGAAACTTTACCCCTTCCTAGTAGTTTAACATATTGAATATTTGTTGATAAACTATACCCACCGAGTGTATGTGTTCTTAATCATTTATTAACAGGATCTTAAATCGGTAGATGTTCTCTACAGGATTTTTGTTATATGTGTACATATTTTTTATCATTCAGTAACGTTAATAGACATCATTTTAAATTTTATTTAATTTGTCCGGCACAATAAAAATCTCGTGGATACCGGGCGAACGAAAGCTCACATGTAACGTAGAGGTAACCTAACCTAGGTATCCTGTGGTATCGTAAGGGTCAGAGTTCAATTACGCGGTCCCGGTCGATTTACCATGATTGCCGGTATTTTTGTAGATATGTTTGATCAATTTTAGTTTCTTTATTTTTCACTTAAAAAAATGAAATTAAATCTGTAGCTCTAGATTAAGTTACTCTATAATAAAAAAATATATAAGAACATATAAAAAAAATCCTGTATAAACCAATAACATTTAAACAGACTACATTATTAACATAAAGAATAACATTAAATTCATGCTGTATTTTGTGTACATAGTTAACCTACTTATAATAATAAAAATAACTTTAAATTGTTTACTTTTTGGTATTGTCGTCAAATCACTTACTATTTGTGCTTTCACTAAATTGGTTTTCATTGTATTCAGTTATTGAAAGTTTAATTGTTTACTTGCTCTATTTTAGCAACACCTTTATACAGACTGAATAGAATGAAGTGAAACAGTACAATCAAAATCAGCTTTCAACTTTAAAAAGAAAAACCATGTGCTTTCGGCTTCCATTTATTCTGTTACTTCACACATGCACGGCTTGGTCGCTGCATCATGTCGGGTCCAATGACGAAGACCATCGGTGATTGACGAACTAACGAGCCAGTTATACAGGTGCGCCGCTGTACACGGCCGGTGGGCTCAGGCGCCGGCCCTGGGCCGACATTTTCAACCCGAGCCCCTCCCTGCCCATCTCAGCCATCACTCGGGACCCCTTCTGGCACGACTGGCCCGAGCTGAGGCCCATCGCCCGGTGGGACCGCAGCCCATCTTACATCAGGGACTCCTACCTGTCGCCGGTCAAACGCACCTTCCTATGGGACAAGCACCCGATCAGACCCTTAGGTTAGTCGGATGCTGTATATACAAATCTGCAGCTTCACTTACAAGCTGTACAAAAAGCCTGCGATATCACAATTTTTTGAATTAACAGATATTCTAACCTTTATGGACATGTTTTAATTATATTTTAATTGCGACAGATTTAATGGTGGAGGACGGGTTCACTGTGGACGGCCTAAGCAGGACTTTACCGTTCATGCGTAGTCTATAAATGCAAATATCCAGGTATCAAGTCTACGTTATTGTAGATAGACTCTCCTTGTTGTTTTATAAACGCATCTTGTAGAAAACATAGGGTTTCCGTCACAAACGATTCCAATGTATAAATCTTAGTAGATGTAGTACATTTATTGTGTATAGCCTTACTTTGATACTCAGGTGTACATTTATTTAAGTTTCATGTGACGACTTCCTGAGTTTGTGTTACCTGGATGAATTGTAGATTGTTCCTTTTTGAGCCTACGTCAATGAAGTGCTGACGAGTAGGTATCACTGGTCGAGACACAATTTAGGAAAGAACATTTTACTAGTTTTCACTGTCACTGTTCACGGAATGCACTCGTTTCATCACATTGCACCACTACCTTACGTCGACATTTATATATATATATTATTATTCATACGGACTCATTGGAGACACACTAATTTTCACGAAACCACATAACAACCATTGAGAGCACGAATCGCATATCTAAAACTTTTTGTTTTAATACTGAAAATGTTGTACAGTATCTTTCTGAACAGTACTGCCAAATTACTGGCTGTGTCATGAATATCTAATGCCTGATAGTAAAATAATTTTGTTTTATCTCGGTTTTTACGGTAAGAAATACCTACATGTGAAATAAGCTCATCATCACAATAACCAGAACACTATTTTGGTAAAATAAGTTACGAAATGTGTTTGTGAAAAGCATTTTTAGACTTTTATAAAATGAAGCTTTCTTTTCTTTAGTTAGATATTATTTAATTTTTCTGTCGATTATCAAAATTTCGACTCATAGAAAAGAATACCCAACCACGTTTATTAATTTCCAGATATTAATTTATCTAGATATCGTATCTAATTGTACATTGTTAACTCGCTGAATTTAAATACTTCATAGCCAGTCTTTTTAGAAAGCATTGGAATCATTGGATTACCTACATTTAATTTTGCTGTTGACGTCTTGCGCTATATCATTTGCAATTTTGAAACATACCGCATGTTTTCATAATGAAACATTACATATTTAGGTATTTGTTAAGAAATCAAACAATTCTTCAACAACCCTTTGCTTATGGAGTATGTAAGATATTGCATTCTATATAAATTAACGACTATTAATATACAGTCAAATCAAGACAATAAGTACAAAGTTAGAGAGAAAAAATGTAGGAGACATAGGTTTCAAACAAGAAGAAAAGAAAATCATTGTTTATTATAGATTAGATAAGAGTAAGGTTAATAAGAGTTTTAAGTCGTCTACGAAATATTTGTACATCTTATTATTCTCACTGTAAATTTTTCTGTTACAGCTGCTGCTTTTTAAAGGGCCTGTCAACGAACCCACTGTACTTTAAGTTATAAATTTACATCACTATACCTAATTTATTATTTTACAAACATTCGTCTGTTAAACATTGACTATGTTAATTAACATCAATTGCGACGTAACCAGCGAGCCGAGAATATCGCAAATCGAATATTCAAGGTTGTCCTGGAAGATCTCAAATGCTGCTATAACATAGTCACCGCTACGGAAATTATAATAATTGTTACAACTTTTTCGTTTATATCGAAACTATTTTTATGTACTCCAAAAATAAAAAAAAATCAATAAAATCTACAAAAACCGACACAGTTTTATTTGCTTGTCCTTACTACGACCGTAGCGTCGTAGCTCGTTAGCTCGTAGCATTATAAAGGGATAATTGCACGAGAAGATTAGCAGTAGGAAATATTACGATAGTGTTAATATTATCATTTATTCGATTTAGGATATAATAATTGAGCACTAATGATGTCGCTACACCATCGAAGACTTTATAGTGAGAAGAGCAGCATAAACTGAGCAAAGGCCATTCCTTTCTCCCTTTCTATTATTTTCATTACAAACGTAGACGGGTAAAGTAGAGGCTACGTGAGAAATTACACGTAATCACTATTATTGTATGGTATGAAGGTCTCTCTTCCTGGTAGTAGTCAGTTTTAACCTGAAGATACCTATACTTTAGTCACCACATATAAAAGGCTCGAGATATTTTCTCATAACGAACTCAATATAGAATGTCCTTCTATGATAGGGAGGTCATTTTCCAATTTGTATTGACGCTGTAAAAGAAAGGGAGAAAAGAAATGCCCTTGCTGAGTTTCTTGCCGGTTCTTCTCAGTACAAGGCTCGCGCTCCATAGTTAGGACTTACGAACCGATGTCATAGCGACATTCATAAGTGCTCAATAAAATTATTGTAGCCTAAATTGAATAAATTATATTGAATTGAATTGAAGTGGACATATTCTTGCCTTCCTGGTACGCCTTGGTGGCTGAGTTGCAAAGCGTCGTTCCCGGGTTCAATACCCAGTTCGGGCAAAGTGTGTTTTGGATTAACCGATGCTTAGCACAGGTTTGTGACAGCCAATCCGTTTTTGGCAAGCATGATTAAGCCAATGCGAGCGATGACTTGGATTGCAATGATGAAGGTCTTTGCTCAGCAGTGGCTCAGCCATAGACTATTTACTAGTCTATAGACTATTTATTTACTTAGTAGGCGAAGACAACAGGTAAAACCGAAAAAACTACAAACTTTGCACAGTTTGCACTGTCTACTATATTTACTGAGAGAGCTAAAGAAATGTCTGACAGCACGATAATGACAGCGAGAAAGTGGAACAAGTGCGTGAGTTTGTTTATTTGTGGAGTTTGTTCACAAGTGATGAAAGTGTGAGGGTCTTCCTCACGAATAGAAATATCGTAGAAAGACGAGTTAAAAAAAGGAAATTCCGTTAATGGCGCTTAATTGGTTTGGTGGAGTTTCTTGCACCCGTTCTTCTCTACAGCAAAAAGACGACCTGTATGGGTGGGGCATATAGGGAAGTAAAAAATATTTTTGGACGATTCGAAAATAACTTGAATAAAAAGATTATGATTTGATCTGGTTTGGTTATAAGTAGCCAAATCGTGACTGAAATGGAGCGAAAGGCCTCCATCATAGAAATCAAGACTTCGCTTATGGCAATAAATTCGTAAAAAATGGATAAGCCCCTGCCGATTAAAGTAAAGCTTACTTTTAATTAAATAGTCGTAGGTAACATTGGAAGATCTCAGGTTAGAGATGGATGGAAGGACTTAGGGGAGGCCTTTGCAGTTTAGGCTAGAGAAAAAAAAAATGTACTGAAAAACATTGTCTTAAAAAAGGCATCGGAAATGTAACAACTGTAGTACATATTATAAAGTAATATTTGAACGGGGTTTAGAGCAAAAATACTAAGTAGAGGTATCATTACAAAAACACTAACTCGTTTTATACTTAGCAATCGAATAACTACCAGATAAGACCTGATTAAGGACACAACTTGTATTGTGTCGGTAGTTTGCTAGATAATGTGACGGTAAATAGTCTCAGAGAGGGCCAGCATAATGACATATAGAATAGAATGATGAATGTATGGGATTTGACCTAGCCAACCCTCGTCATTAAGCGATCGCAAAATTGGAAATTTTACAACTTTAATATAGAGGTACCTAATTTATGTAAAATAATAATTTATTTATCGCGTCGCGTAGCGGTGAAAGAAAATGTACTACCATTTGGGAAGAGAGGGCTCTTACCTTGGGCGTCGTAAAAGGCGACTAACGGACTAAACACTGCACATACATTCAACAGCATAGAGCGGCGATGGGCTCACCACCTGTCACGCTGAGCACATGTGCAGCCGCTATTTGGTGAAAAGTGGTCTATGTTAGATGACTACTTTTGCTGTCCTCATTGCCTAGTCTCTGACTAACCCTTCGAGGATAATAAACGTAATTATACGTATGTATTATTTATTTAAATATGATACTTAAGTACTTCAATTAAGTATATTGTGTAGTAGCGATCGACTTTTGTTATAGCTTTCGTTAAGTAACTTCTCTACTAAGTTCGACATTGACAAACGCTAACGAATAGACAGAGAGCGTAATGAGGGGTATAGAATCAAATGCAGCTTAACGCCACTTTTTTCAAAATCTATCTTTGATCGCCATTTGATTCATCTTAGGATTATCTATGGCTTGCGTTAAAGAATCAACATTAAAACCAGCTAAATCCCATACAAATTTGTCTTTTAAACTAGATATCAGTATCAAACTCAGCTAGATCCCTCAAAACCAACAGCTTAATACCGAGCCGACCAATCACAGAGCCCCATTCGCTCAACTGACAAAATGGCGTTTAGTACTAACTAGTTAATAAGTATTTTCCGTTTGAAAATAATCTAGGAAGATTCCGAGATATAATCAAGTGAAAAAAGGATTGCCGGTACATTAATGGATGTTAACGTAAATCCATTTTCGTATAATCACGCACGTAAAAATGGTAGAACACCGCGCAAGTGGAAGAGGAAGGTCAAACAAAAAGCTCAGTTAGTGATGTGACACTGTACCTACCTACTTTACTTCATCTAGTCATTAGTATTATATTTTTTTATGTACTACGTTTGTCTATAAAGTCGTGAATTTAAATAGTGACAATACTGTATGGAGTGTTTGTCAAAACTGACATAAACTCCATATAGTATTGCCATTATTTAATGTCACGACTTTATAGACAAACTGTAATACTGTGTTAATTACGTTACTGTTGGGTTTGTGAACCTATGGAAGAAGCCGCTATACGGTAACGTTAAAGGTAATGATTTGATCCCTAGAATTTTCGTTTTTTGTTATTACATTATTTGTTAAGACCAAAGAGATTTAAATGTCTTTGGTTAAGACCTACTAAATAGTTGATTGTTTCGAAGATTAAAACTAATTACATAGAATTTTACCAATGTTTAATTTAAGTTACCCTTTTTATTATTACTTGATTATCAGGATTACACATCAATAGGGTTTACTTGTCAAATCGAAAATGTCAGTATCAAATCCAGCTAGGTGCCAGCATGTGAGGATCAAATACAGCTAAGTGTCATGGGTCAGTATCAAGGTCAGCTTAGTGCGCCATTACTTTGAAGTTTGTGACCTACTGTTGAATGTAATGGGCTCTTTTGCAAGAGTAAATAAAAAAGAAATTGGTTCGTAAATGACTTCATAGATGGCGCTTAGCATAGATTAGTATGGCGCTTAGTAAAAGGCGAGTCCATGAAGAACACGTGTATGGCTACGTAATATTTATTCCATTTCAAAATAGAAATAGGTCTTGGAGATCCTGAAAAAAATTTGTAAGTACTATTTTTTTATTTTTTTGATAGACATGCAAAAGTGTAGAATTTATTACAGCTTAAGTAGGAACGGGTCGGCTTTCATAAAACGCCATCTATCGAGTGTTTTTGAAATAATTTTAAATTTTTTAATTTGGGCTGTCAGAAAATCGCCCATTCATGTCGTTAATGAATACAATAACGACATGAATTATCATGGAATAATACATTGGAAATATCTAATAGCTATTGAGATTTATCTTACTAATTACGAAAACGTTTATCGGTTATTGTAACAAGAGTAGTTTTTAGTTTTTTTTCGAGATATCAATATTTTGACATTTTGGATTTAGCTGCCTTTGATTCTACACACCTCGTTTGCCACTTGTCGAGGGGGGCTGCCTAGCAAACGTCACATCGCGACAGTGAATAAATAAATACAAGTAGGTATATTATTTTCATGTTGTTTTTTTGTAGAAAAAAACACGGCGCACAAGAGGGCGCAGCTCTTTTGACGAAAGAACAAACTATTAATTGCATTACGGCTATGTTTTGTTTTGTCATTTATTTAGTGATGTCTATGTCTCAAACGAGTACACATGTATTGTAATGTAACAAGCAACAAGCTTATGACTGGAGATACCATTGAAATAATTGATTTCATAGTTTAATAAATTATATCTTGTTAAAATTATTCAAACGAGATATTTAGGGCCAATGAAAGGTATACTTACATATAGGTAGGTAAGTATTTATTAATATTATTTAGTAAAAACAGCTAAGGGTTTAGGACCCGATTTCGAAAGACATACTTATAAGCGAAAGCCATTTGTGCGACGCCAGATAATTAAAGTGCCTTACGAACGAAACGCCATTTAGCCGATGGGCCAATAAGACCCATCGGCTAAATGCGAATATGCGAAAGCCAAAGACAAATATGCGAAAGCCTTATGACTAAAGTGTGGCTTAGACATTCGCGCGTGCGGAGCGGCAAAAATAAATTTTTATTCCTTTTCAAAGTGTTCATCTAGACGTTTACTACAATTCAGTTGTCAAGTATGTGAAATTAATTGTTATTAAAGTCATTATTATGTAGTTATATCGTATTATTAGAATAGAAAAGATATTTTATCAATTATTGTTATTGAAAATCTATTTGGGACGCCATCCGATGTCCGATCTGGCGCTGCGGCGCTGCGATGTCTGTCTGTTGACATTTAAATGTTTAAGCGCTGCAGCGGCTGCAGCGAACATTAGGTCTCTCATTCCAGAATTTGAACAAATTGTTACGGGTGCCGGTGGAGTCTCAGTAAGTACGCCTTTAGATGTTTAAGTATTTAATAAGTAAAAACAGTATAACAATAAAATTAGTTCCGCTAGGGCGTAATGCGGTGTCACTCAGAGAAAAAACAATTATCTGATGAATTGAACTGACAGCCGCATTATCCTTTTTAAAAGAATGACATAATACTCGTAGGTAATAAAAACTCTTTAGAGCGCGTCGCTAACACACCCCACCCTAATGCTGGTTCAGCACTCGTAAACCAAAGGAATCTTAGCGACGACGCGTGTGCAGCTTTTTCGCGGTAGTAGGTTTTTAGTATCAGGTAAGATCCTGGTTGCAGCGTTGATGCATCTGCCTCAACGTAGTACACAAACTGGTCGTCGAGGAACGGTGACAAGGTAAGTAGCTGATTACTGCGTTCAATTCAGTTTCCTTTCTTTATTGCAGCTATCTAGGCGGCGGCGAAGCTGTCCGTGTGTTCATTTCGTGCTCATCGAGGTACCTAACCCTTTTGCTTGTATTAAAAAAAATTAAAACTGTAGCCATTACTATCAGTAACCTCAACCAGGAAGAGAATCTATCTAGTCGCATCGGGAATAGATAAACTAGTTAAATCTTGTGACGTCATAAGTGTCTTAACGTACGTCTTTGTTTCGCTATCGGGTTGATCATTCTACAAAAGCGTAATGCGTTGTACCATGTCTTAGGTGTCTGGTCAGTATGATCCACATGCGTTGCAGTCTCTGCCGACAACGACGTTGTTGATGGAGTATTCTGGGCGGCCGGCGGCGGCTGCGGTGGCGACGGCGGTGGCTCCGGCGCGGTGGCCCGGCGGCGGCGACGGTAGCGGCGGCGGCGGCGGCGGCTCCGGCGGTGGCAACGGTAGTGGCGGCGGCGGCTCCGGCGGTGGCGACGGTAGCGGTAGCGGCGACGGCGGCGGCGGCTCTGGCGGTAGCGGCGGTGGCGGCGGCGGCGGCGGTAACTCCGGCGGCGGCGGCGGCGGTAGCTCCGGTGGCGGCGGTGGCTGCGGTGGCGGCTGCGGCAGCGGCTCCGGCGGCTGCGGCGGTAGCAGCGGCGGCGGCGGCGGTAGCAGCGGCGGCGGCGGCGGTAGCAGCGGCGGCGGCGGCGGCTGCGGTGACGGCTGCGGCAGCGGCTCCGGCGGCTGCGGCGGTAGCAGCGGCGGCGGCTGCGGCCCGTTGCTGAAGCCTCTGCGCAGCGGCGGGTTGTGTAGTACCCCACGGTGTGACCTACGATAGTTCTCCTCATCGCAGACAGGCGCAATGCAACTTTCGCTCTCGTGTCGGGACGATAGGCACGTAAAAAGTATACCATATCGCTTGACGTGGCGCCATCGATCCCTAAGCAGCACTTTGTTGAGTTGCTTGCGACGCTTTGCATTGCTATTGTCGTGCAGCTTGTATTTGTTTTGATTGTAGCTGCAAGCGGCCTTCATGTTTATGTTAGCAGTTGGTGACATTTTAAATGTTTCCTCGTGCAAAAACTCAAATCGCAGTTCCAGTGTTGATATCAGCTTGTCAGGTGACGTTGCACATATCAATAAAGCAGGGAGCGCGTCCTTCGCGGGTCTTCGTAGGCGTTTGTGCAATCTCCATACGTTCTCCTTATCACTTAAGCCGCATGTTTGTGTCGACTCATGGTAAGCTTGTTTGAATTCTAGCGGATCACCTGTGAATTCGAGTAGATCCCTTAGCGTGCTCATACGGCTAAGGAGTTGGGGGTCGGGTCCATTGCTAGTGGAAGTCGTGACGAGTTGCTTCAGTGCGTTCGCTAGCACTTCGATGGGTCCATTATGTGGAATAAGCTCGCCCGAAGGTGTCCCATTCTGGGGGGCGCGGGCGCCTTGTTTCTTTTCCATCTTCTGCTGGCTGTGCTCTAACCGCTTCTCGACGTCAGTGCGAGTTTGAACACTCTCAAGACCTTTTAGTGGACTGTATTCTTTTTCTAGGTCAGCTAGGTCTAATTCTAGCTTTTTGTAAATAAGTTCCATTCTTATTTTAGCTTTTTCTTCCGCTGCCTCTAGCTCTAATCGCTTACGTCGGGCTTTAATGGAAGATGAAGTCGTCAACCGTGAATGGTGTTGATATAACGGTGCAGCGCTGGCGATGCATGCTACCTTGAGCTCGATGGGGAACATCGGCTGCTCAAGATCATGACGTGCCGGCAACTGCGGGGACTGCACGCGCATAGCAACCAACAGATGTGGTTGTGGCGGGTTGTGCGAGGACCCCAGCGTGTTACACAAGTTCAACATTAGTTTCACCGGGTCGGACTTAACACTTGTCTTCATTGTGCCGGAGTACACTTTCGTTGCGGACACTAATTTTCTATCACCATTTTGCGTGAGTACCATTTTTGCCGGCGGTGGCATACCGTACATCGACTTCAGATCCGGCTCGAAGGACCAGTTGTTACGGGTGCCGGTGGAGTCTCAGTAAGTACGCCTTTAGATGTTTAAGTATTTAATAAGTAAAAACAGTATAACAATAAAATTAGTTCCGCTAGGGCGTTATGCGGTGTCACTCAGAGAAAAAACAATTGACTGATGAATTGAACTGACAGCCGCATTATCCTTTTTAAAAGAATGACATAATACTCGTAGGTAATAAAAACTCTTTAGAGCGCGTCGCTAACACAAATGGTTTGTATGAACGTTCTTGTGTATACTTCTTGGTCAATGTTCTTGTCTTATTCGGGACATCTAATACCTATAAAGGTCCGAGCTATAAACTGATCGAAAAATATTAAAATTTGGCTCAAGTATTTTTTTTGGAGTAATTTTGGAAAAACTGATCAATATTGTAGTTTCTTTATTAATTGACTTCAAAATGTGTTTACACAATTCTGATGGAATAGCGAGTTTTGTACGTCACAGACGTAAGAAGTTAGTTAAGTCTGTGATGTGCGTCCATATTTAGACACTTGGGGACTGAGAGGTGTCTAGGTAATGTTTCAGGTGGGCCTAACGTAGACATGAAGTTATAGGTAATATGGCTCTACAACTTCATGAATGTAGGTCATCGCCTTTCATCTTTAATCACGTGACGTACATATAAAGATGGATACCAGCGTAGGCTGTTAAAAAAGTTTCGAGGGGCCATCACGCTAAATAATCTTAACCATACCACAACTGAAACTCAGCCTTTATACCTAGAGTTGTAAGTCGATCGTAGCCTACCAACTCGTTTGGTAGCCTACCGGTAGACTACGGTAGACTACCGTAGCCTACCATTTAATACGGTAGCATTCGTAGTTTCAAATTTATAAATGGTTTTACAATACAATAATTATTTATTGCACCAAAACAAAAAAATAATACTTAATAATTAACATAACAGAAAATAAAGGTTATTAGGGAACATTTTTCTATCAATTTTCTAACTTTTGTAATAAAAATTGTCATAATCAAATAAATTAAATTAAAATGTTACATAATTCAGCGAAAGAGGATCTTCTACTTCTGTATCTATATCGTGTTCTACAGTTGGTTCTGTTACATTATTATAAAAACATGGCGATGGGCTTTGGGCTTGCATCTGATTCTTCGTCGTCATCATCACTTGATTCGACTGTATTTCCAGAAAGGCGCAAATTCGACTGAATAGTTACTAATTTAGAGACTCTTTCTTTTTCTAAACGATTGCGGGACTTAGTGTGAATTTAGCCAAATGTGCTCCAATTTCTTTCACAGACTGCGGAAGATAAGGCACACTAAGAATTCTACTTGCGATTGGGCTCAAAAATTGCTTGTTGGCAAAGGATTCCCACCATGTTTGCGGCTCTGTTTTATTGATTGCTAACCAAATTGTCTCCGACTTTCCAAAATGCCCAGATATTGTTTTGAATTCAGCTAAATTTGCCAACGCAGAACCGATGTCAATTTTCAAAAATTTTGCCCACTGGTGTATGAAATCAGAAGCAAAAATAACTTCATCGTCATTAAAATCGGTCTCACGATACCGGGGGTCTAAAATGTTTGCGGCAAGGTGAATCGGTTTCATGCAAAATTCTCTGCTGTTAAAGAAGCTCTCAACATAGTTTATCTAATACGAAGATTAATAGTTGACACGGTCCTTCTCTTGTAACAAATATATGGCTTAATATTGTGAATTTCTAAAAATTTATCTTAAAATGCAATCTACCAAAACTACCGTAGTTTACCGTAGCCTACCGGTAGGCTACCTAACAATTTGGTAGGCTACGGTAGACTTACAACTCTAGTTATACCTAGTTTTATATTGCTATCGCGTTCGACACATGCGATGGTGCTATTCAAAGTCGGTGGAACGGCTACGGTTCTGTTATAGTTTGGTTGAAATTATTTAACTTGATCGCCCCCCCCAGTAAAGGTCCCACATCCTTACCTCGACTGACTTAATAATTTATAGAACACTAGGCTGTATGTATGCGCTAGATTCCTTTGTCCACCCTAAATTAAATCAAAAAGTAGGTAGGTACCAACCATCTTAATACACGAAAGAGACTTCTTGGCGAGAAAGTGAAGGCGTCATGTCTGCAGTTTGGTTTTATTTTCTAAAATTTGTGTTTTTTGGAACATTAATGTGAATTGAAGACATCAGGTGATAAAGGCACTATGTAACATTTAATAAAAATACATTTTATTAACTGGTTAAAGGCGTTATGTGAACTAAACCATGCAAAGCAAATAATTGCAATGTTTTAATGTTTCTTTCAATACCAGTCTCATTCTTTGATTAATATAATATATAAAAAATACACCATTATAAGCGAATTGCATGATAACTCAGAACATATCATAAGTTACATAGTGCCTTTGTCATCTGATGTCTTCAATTATTAGTGGATTATTAACCGTGTGTTTGTGAACGGCTATGAGTGTTGGCAAATAAAACAAAACAGTGCAACATAACTTTTCAAATTCCCTTAAGAAGTCCGCGTGAGATCTCAGTAAAGTTCCACATCTTTACTGAGGACTCAAGGGGTTTGAGGGAATATCATTTATCATTCATCATCCTATTCACCACTCATTATCTTGGGAAAAAAACTAATGACTAGGCAGTATGGTCTCTGACCTTAGCCTGTTCCTTCACGGAACGAATATAAAAAACTAGCAAGAAAGTCAGTTTCTCAATGGTCAGTTTATTCCTTAGGCTGGCCTCACACAGCCGGAATCGCTTTCTGAATTAAGAATCTGAATTCAGATTCTGAACTCAGAAAGGCCGGAATACCATACAATATCAGTATGCTCCACACACATGCTGATTTTTTCAGAATCTGAATTTCTCAGATCGATCTGGAAGAATGAGCTGACGAGCGTCCGGAATTCCGTTTCTGAATATTTAAGATTCTGAATTCAGAACGCGCGTATTCCCATACATTTTATATAGAGCGGCACACACATGCTGGAATTCAGATTCTGAATTATTTCAGTGTTGCCATTTTTAATAGAATCCTACTTTTTTAGCATTTTTAAAAGTAAATTTTAGATATTTAGTTTGTATGTTATCTTATTGATACCTTGCTTTAATAGTGTTTAATTTTCGATGTATACACGGCGTCAGATCAACCTACCCTAAACTGTCAAGTCCTCCAATGAATATTGATCCTTAGAGCCAAAGAAAAAAGTTCAAAATGGATTGTAGAAATTTGACAGTTTTGGGTAGGTTGATCTGACGCCGTGTGTACTTCAATTCTTAAAAATTATAAAGGTAAACATAGCAGTTTTGGTGCATTTGTGCATTTTTATAAACAACGCTTAGCAGTTTTTGCAGGATTTACCATAAATTTTTATTTTTATATTTTATTTTTATAAAATTTGATAGCAATATAAGCTTCTATTGAAACTCGTTAATATGGTTAAACTACATAATGGATAAATATACATAAACATAGAAAAACACCCAGACCCGAAATCAATAAAAAAAAAACAGTTTTCTCTAAATTGACTCGCCGACCGGGAATTAAACCCGGGACCTCAGAGATGGCGCGAGTCCAGACCCGGCGCGCTAAACACTTCACCACGGAGGACGTCAATTGCGAAACGAGAGCCACGAGGCGAAAAAAAATGGCAACCCTGGTTGAAACAGCAAGCGGTTAACGTCTCGGAGACGTTTGCATATGCCGGGAGTCACAAGACTACTGATCAATCTGAATTTTTAAGAATGTGTGAGTCAAGGTGCCGGAATTCAGAATCTTAAATTCAGATTCTTAGGCTCGGACTTCATGCATGCGGAATCAGTCCGGCCCGGGAAAAAACCAAATTCGGTAAGTAATCGACTACACGCGCTCCGTTTTGAATCCGGAGAGAAATTTACTCAGTCGGTCTCTAGCACTTGCGCTGGGTAGTCGTCCAGTCGACAATGGAAAGTTTAACTTTAGTTGAAATTGTATGCTTATCTGTAGCCGTTAAGAGGCCTATTACTTACATCTCGAATGTGATTTTTGCGTAAAATGCCCATTTACGCATTTTGTTCTAATTTAGCAGTTGTATTTATCGTTTTTATCGAAATAGAATAATAAATTCATGCTTAAATTACAAATGTCCTTCTGCGAGGATAAGCTGAGTTCGGACGGCCGGCGCATCGCATTTTGAAGTAATTTTGCAGTTGTATTTATCGTTTTTATAGAAATAGGATAATTAATTAATTATAAAATATTTATTCATTATGAAGTAACGATTATTCTGGTATAAATTTTGCTCAATAATATTATCATTGATAGGAGAAATTCACGGTTAACTTAAAGCAATTTTCGAAGTTTTTTGGTTTAGAATAAGATTTTTTTTCTATATAAAATCAATGATATCTAAAAATTCCGAGGCCGCTACGCATTTTAAGACTAGGTATATAAGTGATAACATTTTTTTTTATTTCATTTGTTTAGAGCAGTAGTTCAATCTAGGAGCTCAAAAAAGTGCCTTCGCGCATTTTATGAAAATCTTTCTCTGCAATTTTGAGTTAAATTAAAAATCTTTATTGTTGAAATATTGCATTCACAATGCTATATAGATATAGGATAAAATGTTTATTAGAAAAAAAAACAACCTGGAAAGCTCGAACGGGATTCGAACCCGTGACCTTTGGATTGCCGGTCCACTGCTCTAACCGCTAAGCTACCGAGACCCCAGAAGACTCTTGAATTTTTTCTAGTAGTGCTGCAAGCCAGCGGTATTACGTCACTGTGAAGTGTGTGTGCGTGTGTTTTTTTCTAGTAAACATTATAATTAAAAAGTTAAGCAAAATTTACAAAAAGCGAGGCCGCTTATTATTATTCCCAAAGCTATTCTACATTATTCAATAAGTCAAAATTGTTAATGTATTTTTGTTTCCGAGATCCGTAACGCCAAAATTGGCCATTTTACGCAAAAATCGCAGTCGAAATGTAATAGGAAACAGAGGAAAGTGAAAAGATATTGGGTTCATCCTTTTCACATAGACCGCTTAACGGAATATGTATTCTACAAGTCTTATACAAAAATTAGGTTCTTTCCTGATAAATTCTACGAACACTACTACTAGTAAGTACTATTATTTATTCTGTGCTACTACTACTATGACCATAATGAGGCGCTCGGAATCAACTACTATTTTGCAGTTTTGCTTGCGCACGCGACGCGACCGACCGCTTTGAGCGTCTGTCATCGACTGGCGCGTGATTCCTCCGGACCGGACCGGAACGGACGTTTCTCGAGTTCTCGTGTGGTCAGCTCCATACAACTTCATACGATATTGATTGGCCCCGCCCCCCGTGCCGAAAAATAACGGACCGGGTGCTCGGAGACGTCCGGAGCATGTTTCGGTTGCTTCCGGGTGAAAATAGGGATCGGAAGGCCCCTGATCACATGTAGTCGATGCAGTAAAAATTCATATATTTGTTTGAGCTACGGAATGAATCCGGGGCCGTGTTTTTTCGGGTCCGTGTGATTCCGGATGCATGTAGTCCGAGCCTTAATTCAGCAAGCCATTCCGGCTGTGTGAGGCCAGCCTTAGAGTTTTTATACCTAACGGAATAGAGCAACAAACATGAGCTGTCAAACGAAACCGAAATAGGATGGCATTTGTGTATGTCAAATTGTTTAAAAATGCGTTCAGTGATATACGTCATGTCGCTTTTTACATTAATATCGATATCGATAATATTAATTACAAACAGTAATAGTATTAATAGAACTAACTAACAATAGGCTAATCAATTGTTATGGAACATATTATGTTGTCTGCGGGACAGTGAACCTGTTAATAACTAGCGACCCGCTCGCGACTTCGGCTTCGTCCGCGTCGACTCCGTGCCCCGTGAAGAATTTCCAAAGTTTTTCTTTCACACAGACCTAAACGAGCAAGCGGGTCACCTGATGGAAAGTAATCACCGCCGCTCATGGATACCCGCAAAACCAGAGGAATCGCAGACGCGTTGCCGGCCTTTAAGAAAGGAATAGGCTCGATAAATTTAAAAAAAAGTAATAAAATAGCGAAGAAATTGTTAATTACAAGAATTATTTTGACTTTGATATCAATAAACGGTTATTACATGCTATCGGATTGTTTTATTTCTTGAAAAGTATTTACTTAAACATTATGACATTAATTGTACTAAAAATGTAGTATCCTGCTAATATGTTATTTTGCTAATATGATGTTTCAAGAAAATGATATTGTAAGAATGTGGTGATTTGAGATTATGACTTTTTGCGAACATCGTGTTTTGCTTTTGAATGTTGAGGGGTTGAATGTAGGTACATGTTGTTAAGTAGACATTACTATCTAATGAAACATCAGCAGAAGAATAGTATAATTTTATATAAGCTTACCGAAACTAACTTAGTTGGAATTGCAGATTTCATCAAAATTCGTTTCGCGGTTTCGGTCTGTAAATATTTTTCTTCAAAATGCTTACATGAACTGGACCTTTGAAAACATGAACTTTTGTTGGGAATCCAGTTTGGACGATTTATTAGCCTAAGCCATCTATTTCTAGTATCCAAGTTAGTAGGAAATCTAAAAGATACATAAATTACCTACTAAAGTTATTACCTATTCTAACAGTCAAAAACTGATACCTATGGATCGGCTAAGTATCTTAAATGTGATTACATTCTCAGGTAATTCATATCTAAACGTCATTTAGGTACTTTAATAACAATAATACTTACATATTCGTTTACGTGATAGACAGTGGACACGAAATATCGATAACTTGATACAGCCCTGGTGTAAAACGAGAATTATTTCTTTACACAAATTATTCGTAAATTCTGCATTATGTATAATTCTATCTTTGCTTCTTACATAAATAAATGTTTATAGAAGAGAATTAACACATTTTGTGGTTAAAATTCGAAGCACATTGGCATAAATAAATCCTAGGTAAGAAGGTGTCGGTTTGTAATAATTTACCTGTGAAATTAACATTATTATTATTATTTCGCTGTGTTGTACAACAATCAATTACTGAAAAAGTCACCATGTTTCTAAAGCACTATTTCTCAAAAATATTCACAATCTCACGAAAAATCAGAAAAATTCACAAAATCCAAATTCTAGGTGTGCTGATAAGTGCGGCCAACTGTCAAACAGTAGCCAAAAACGGTTCTGTTACGTCGCATCACGCATCTCTTTTTATCCCACAGTGTTGTTGCTAATGACATCCCGCTCCCTCAGCCCTTTGTTTCTCTATTCCGCTAGGTATAGTAACTTTATGGTTTATTCAGACCTCTGAAAAAGGAATCTTATGGAAATGTTACAACAACATGTAGATACTTAGTTATGTTATAGTTTAAAAGACGAAATAATAAACATGATGGCGTCTTTGTCTAACGTATGCAATAAAAACAAACCAACTCTATATACAACAATTTCGCTCTAATGGCAACATTTTGTGCCTGTGCCATGTCCGCCATATTGTGAATTTGTGACGCGATTACGAAGGCTACTACCTACGGCTGTAGGTCTTAAAAAAAACGAAAACTGATTTTAAAGAATATAATTAAAATATAAAAATACAAAATGACCCGATCGATGCAAGATTCAAAAGTGTCGGTCGATGGCAGGCACGCAGCGACGGCGGCGTGCGGGGGGGCTCGGTGTTGCTAGCGCGGCAGGTCACGTAGTTGCAGACTCGGCATTTCCTTCATGTTGCAATATTTAATGCACTCATTTAGGTATTGCGGTGTCAGCGGTCTTCGTAGTGCCAACATATGTAATTCGCGCTGGTACTTACGACTTCGCTGTGTTTACAAAAATAAGTTTTATAAATTTCTAGGAATGTGCTGTGATTGTGGCAATATAAAGTTAAAAAACAATACTGCATAATGCCTAATAAGTGCAGCATACTTTATTATGGTTCAACATTAAGCCGAAATCGGCTAAATTTAACATTTCACCGGTAAGCTATTTATCTGTGCTTTACTGTTGTTTAATAGCCTTGTATATCTTTAGATAGTGGTAAAAAAAACTGTTAATATTATTTTAAGCAAAGTATTCTGTCTAACTTTACTAAAATGTTAGGATTTCAGTTTTGTGTACATTCTATTTGTTTTGATTAGTGATGTTCTTGTTGTATCGCACGATTTATCGATTTGTTGCGGGCTTCAGTATTTTAGACCATTTTTTTTGTGTAAAACTTCTTGTTTACTATTATATCATTAGTAAAGCCCTTCTAAACATAGGAAATTTCAGAAAATAAAAGCTGATATAATTGATAATATAGTATAAGATTTTTTTTTTCAGACTGCCACAAAATAAACATAAACAAGAATTTGGTTGGAGATCATTGGCAAGGAAAATATAAAATGGGCGATAGGGTGGTCATTATTCATACGGACCGGGAAAAGTGACTAGATAAGCAGTTTTAATTACATTGCCCAGTTGCTATGGGGTTCATGTACACGCGCCGGCCTTTATTCATAGTGACTAGATTTTATAAGTTGCCTATAACAGTACTGAAAAGCGAATTAATATAAATAAATACAGGATGTACAGTCACGAGCACCAATATGTATACACTTTGACTCTTATTCCATTGTATTAAGAGCTACAATTGTTTACATATTTTTACTCGTGACTGTACAAATTTTTATATTTATTTTTGCAGTACCTATCCCAAAACCATATCTTTCTCAATATCCCCATAGCACGGGTACCTGTGTACCATATTATATATAGAGTATGGCAGAAAATGATGGGCCCTGTAGGGAAACTACCTTAAAATCCTTTAGCTAATTTAATTTACTCAACGGAAACATTCTTTTATTTTAAAAAATTACAGAACTGGAATCAAAGTTTTCCTAAAATTTTCTTTTATGTTTTTGAATGCATTTAGTCAAAACCTTAGATTGCAGTCATGTACTTCGTAATTGCAATTGAAGATAAAATAAATGTTAGCGTTCACGTTTCTTTTATATCAAAGACTAAATGTTTATTAAAGAAATATTATCCTGAAAAATAATCCTATCGATTAATGTAATAAATGGCGAGTTATTTTTTTTATGTTTAGCCGGTTTGATTCCAGGGTGGGGTGATTAAGCAAAATTTAAAACAATCTTTAAAAGCAGTTTTGTTTCTTGTTTAAAATAAAAAAAAAGTTTCCTGTAAATTGAGCTTACTAGAGGATTTAATGTAGTTTACTTCCAGGGCCCATCATTTCTTTCCACCATGTTTTTTTCGACTTATATTAGTAGTGCCTTAGATTAAAACTTTTGTTTTAATCTAAGATTAAAACATTTAAAACCTACTATGACTAAGGTAATGTCAAAGTAGACTTCAGTACGAAATCAATAAGCTTCATCGATAGTTTTATCGACAGATAAATGACGAAGTCGATAAGTATACAACACTAAGCCGCCATGTTTAAACGCGGTAATACCTAATGGCGGCACTTCACTTGGCGTATCGTGTTCGTGTGGCGATATCGTTGTGTTTTCCCAAATAATCTGGCACATCGCTTGGCGTCAAACAAGCCATCCACACATGGCCTATACGGGCAAACAACGCAAATATTCACCATATTTGCTTGTTCACAAACAAATTGAATGCAACAGTGATGGACGTGTCAGTGGCAGCAGCTTATTATATTTATCTGAATGCGGCTAGCCAACACCTGTTTTTTTTATTGTGCAGGGTTTTCTTAAGTTATTTTGAATATCGATTAATGCAACGTGTTCGGTTTTTGTTTTTATGAGAGGCATTTTTGGGGTCCCAAACACTAGGATGCATTTGATATAATTTTAAAAATCGCAATACGGTTCTGGACAGAACCAAGTGTGGACGGCCGACGCAAATATTTGCCGTATTTGATTCCTTTGATGTGTGATCAAAAACCGACAAGTGGACAGAAACGCATATTCGCTATTTGTGTTGTTTGCCTTATTCGTGCAAATAAAGCAAATGTATTCAAATAGGCCGTCTACACATTGAAGTGTTCGGACAAATAATGCAAATACGCGAACACGATACGCCATGTGAAGTGCCGGCATAATAGGTATACACGTTTTTTTCGTAGGTATGGCAAATCCATTTGATTATCTAATCTAAGATTCAGACTCTCCGATAGAGTAGGTTTAGAGTGATCTATGGTCAGACTTCTTGGCGGGAAAGTGAAGCGTCATGTCTGCAGTTTTGTTTTATTTTCTAAAATTTGTTTTTTCGAATATTAATGTGAAATAATAGTGGATTATTAACCGTTAAGTGTTTGTGATCGTGCATGAGTGTTGGCAAATGAAACAAAACAGTGCAACATCACTTTTCAAATTCTCTCAAGAAGTCCGCGTGAGACCTCAGTAAAGTCCCACATCTTTACTGAGGAGTCCTCAGTAAGGACTCAAGGGGTTTGAGGAACATCATTTATCATTCATCATCCTACTCACCACTCATTATCATCAAGGGAAAAAAAAAGAAATAAAACTAATGACTAGGCAGTATGGTCTCAGACCTTAGCCTGTTCCTTCACGAAACCTTCCTTTTTCTGAGCACGAAACAAATAAATTTTGACTTCTTGGCGGGAAAGTGAAGCGTCATGTCTTCAGTTTTGTTTTATTTTCCAAAATTTGTGTTTTTTCGAACATTAATGTGAAATAATAGTGGATTATTAACCGTTAAGTGTTTGTGAACGTGCATGAGTGTTGGCAAATGAAACAAAACAGTGCAACATCACTTTTCAAATTCTCTCAAGTAGTCCGCGTGAGACCTCAGTAAAGTCCCACATCTTTACTGAGAACTCAAGGGGTTTGGGAACATCATTTGTCATTCATCTTAATCACCACTCATTATCATCAAGGGAAAAAAACAAATAAAAAACTAATGACTAGGCAGTATGGCTCAGACCTTAGCCTGTTCCTTCATGGAACAAATCTAAATAAAAAAAAACAAATAAATTTAAAAAAAAAGTCAGTTTAGTCAGTTGATAAACTGTCAAATTCAAAAATAAATGTTGTATTGTTTTGATCGTTTCGTTTTGAATTTTGATCAAGCTAATGAATTTAATATAAAAGCGTTCTCAAGTATAGTTTGATTATTGATATAGAACAAAGTTCATTTACCAAAAAGAATGGGTGAACAAATGGAAGAGCAAATAAGTGATGTAGATATGAACAATTCGGAGTTGACATTTGATAATCTTACTATTTTGAAAGAATTAAGCAATATTGCTAATCTAGTTCAGTAAGTTCAGTAATACATATTCTAATTGATAAGAATTACACTTATAAATCGTTTTATTTATGAATTATTCTTAATACAACCTAAGGTTAATCTGTTTATTTTTAAATCTTTCTTTTAACATTGTCCTAAGTCCATGAAGAGCTATTTCGAGCTGACGATGAGCTAAACACGTTATACCTTTGAATTAGAAATACCTTGAGCAGATAAACCTTGGAAATTGTCAATATAACTATTTAACGGGAACAAATCTGGGACAACCAGATGCATACATAGATCTTGGCAGTCTATTTATTTTGTGAATGGTGTGAGATGTTACATGGATATTGTCGTCTTCAGGGTAATAAGTTCGGTTTTTAAACTTTCAGGAATGAAGATTTTCTTGATACAGTACCAAAAGCAAAGTTAAGAAGAGTGAAATGGGTTCCTATGTTTAATTGTCTGAAACAGGGCATTTTGGATGAAATGGTGCAAGAATTAAGTGCCATGTGGCAATATGAAAACATGCATGACAAAATTGAATCGCTTGAAAAGCAAAAGGAAAAGTTTGCAGAAATTAATGAAGATAGGATTCTGTGGTATGATTTCTCGAAGCTAAACAAAACAAACTAAACAATATCATTATCTTTATTCCAAGTAACCATGTCATAGTGGAACTGAAAAAATATGAAGCTTTCTGACCAACTAATGCATTATTGCTTAAGGTGGGGGGCCGAGGTAGGTTTCATATCGCAGGTCTCATACATTAGGGGTGAATCAGCTTAAATATAACTTTACACAACAAAAAAAAACTATAACTTTTGGTTTTGCTCACGTATTTGGAGCATTTCTATGAATTATACATTTAAAAAAAAGCTTAGAGGAGTGGAATGAAGCAAAATCCATTTAAAGCTTAACAAACTGTAGTTTTGGTGGTTATGCCTCTCTTACATGATACATTTGGGAGACTATTATGGAAAAAAATTACTAAAATCCTTTATTAGAGCGTAAAAACTTACTCCGAAATTATTGATTAAGTATTATAAAATTTTCTTTTTATGATAATAATATTTAGATGCTAAATTATTCAATTGTACAAAAATATATTTATTTCTTAATAATTTTCACTTTAGCCATATTTATATGCCTCTTGCATGAATAAAGTTTTGGAGGGAATGAAGGACATGCATACAGTTTAGCAACATCTAAAAAGCAAGAAATATTTTTGTATAGGTAAATATAAATCATTGGATAGAGGATTGTATGAATATGCGCGTATGTTGCTCAACAGTAATGTAGTAATAAAGGTACTATCTTATTAGAAGCCCACTATACGTCTCTTAGGCGAATGCTACACTCAAGATCCATATTGTAATCCGTCAATATATAGACGGATCACGATAATTATTGACGTGTAGTGTAGCGTATTGAAGGATCACAATATTTATCGCTGGATTTCTGGAAATCTGATCCTGATCCCAGATCCTAGATCGTGATATTTATCTTGCGTGTAGTGTAGTGTCGCGCGTCAATATTTATCGTGTCAGTCAGTATTGTCAGATATGAGCTAACTCAATTTGCCAAATTTTGCCTACCAAGTAGCCTAAATCGCCTAATATTTTTTATTTTGACAAGTAGCCTAATAATTCGCCTAATATTTTGAGCTAAGTAGCCTATATTAAGCCTAGATATAGAATTTTTATTTAAATAATGTAGGTAGGTATTATTTACTTTAGGTAACTTTGGTATTTTTTTCATTTTGTTAGAAAAAAAAATAAAGTAACTACATGGTTAAAAAAAAGAGTATTTATTTATTTGTCCTTATAAACGTATCTTTTGTTGCTCTTTGCGACATTTTTTGTCTTTTACGTAAATAGAGTATTTTAGCGTACTTTATTGGGGTTGTAGATTATAAAGTACGCCTAGGTACATGAAAAAAGGACAATACGCTATTTTAGAGTACGGGTGGCAACCCTAATCAGTATTGGGCATAGTTAACTACTATTTTGTAATCTAACTACTAACTACGATTAAAAGTAGTTAACTACAAGTAGTTACATGTAATCTAACTACAATAATCAAGTTACAAATAGTAGTTGTTAATCTGATTGCTGAAATCGAGTAGTTATAACTACTGATTACTTTCATTCTAAGAAAATCCTAATTTATAACTAAAAATGTAAAAAAGTTAAAAATTAAAATGTTAAAAGAAATGGCTAACAGAAGATGTTTTATATTCTACAAAATAACCTCTAAATCGGTGGTAAACAAAAAACCTTTATTTTAAGTTTTTTATTATCAATGAATATAAAACTTCGATTTGTAAATAGGCGTAGGTGCTTTTACAATGTGATAATGAAATAACGCAAAACCTTTCAGGTGGTAACTCAGCCTATGAAATTGAACCACTTTTGTTCTTCCCGAAATGCAAAAAAAAAATAATTCACATTATGATACAAACTGATCATGTGACTTACTAAATGGTATGAATATCCGATTTTTATGAGATTTTGAGAAAAAGTTTGTAGGAGCAAAAGTTGTTCAGTTTCATGCGCTGAGTTAATACCTGAGAAGATTTGCGTAAAACTTTTATTAATATATTATCATGTAGATGGGCACAGGCCTCCAACGTGGACAATAGCACGTGGGGATATTTGATTTTAGATTGATGGATAAAAAAAATCAACTTCGCACAGCAAACATCTTGGAAACAATTTAGAATAATAGATTAAAAATAATAATTTAAATTAGCTTTAATACAACACGTTTTTGATAGCTTGTGCGATTTAGGGTGATTTATCATTGTCGCATATGAAAATAGTCTTTCCACTGGAGCCGAAGAAGATGGCGCGGTGGCGGCGGCGCCGCGCTGTGTCGTCACCCCGCGTGTAATAGCGCGCTCTTGCTCTAGCCATTATTTATTCTGTGCTCTAGCAAGCAAGTGATTAGTCGATGCATTGCATATTGTGGTGATCGTGAACGACGCGATGACGCGCGCGCGCGTTTTGTCTTTTTACTAGAAGTAAACGTAGGTAGTTACAAAAAGTAATCACGTAACATTGCAACTACAATTTGTAGTTAGTAATCAAAATGCTTAACTACTTTTCACGATTACTTCATGTAATCTAATATTATGATTACTAACTACAAATTGTAATCGTAGTTAGTAATCTGTAGTTAGATTACATTTTGCCCTACACTGACCCTAATCACGTCTATTGATGGTGTAGGGTGTGCTGTGATTCAGCCCAAGATCCATCAATAAATATCGTGATAAATATCACAATATTTATTGACGTGTAGCGTTCGCCTTATGCTTGACATATTCAATAGTGATTTAATTAGAAGTCTTTTAAATTTTATTATTTACACTAAAAAATATTACATTTAAAAAATATGACGAATTGAGGGTTTGTGGGTACGTGGAAGACGAACCGAATAGTAAAATATAAAAAATAAAGCATTTTTGCGTGTACGCCTCTATTGCATGAGACCCGCGATATACATATTTTGATTTGTCGGGGAAAAAGGTTATTTAGTATACTATCACCATCTGAGATATACCTTGGATTATCAACGGTATTTTCTAAATTACCTTGTACAATAATTGAGAAACTTCCCGGTCGACCACTCTTCGGCGATATACGCTTGCGCTCCATTCTAACCGTGCATACGTACAGTAGCATGCGGGTAAATCGTGTGCAAATATCACCGAACAGTAGTCATCAGAAAGTTCCTCGATTGAACATAGAAAAGCCTTAAACATTTTTTTTACCATACCAGGAGACCACAACTCGGCGATGTCAAAGCGCAGTTAAAAGCAAGTGATGTAAACAATTTACAAACGCAGAAGGCATTGCTAGAATCTCTGGCAAAAGAATATGAAAGCAGAGTGAATAGATTGAAAAAAACGGTTTCCGCCAAAAGGGGCTATCTGAAAGCTCTACAACTTGATATACAGAAGTATCAAAAGAAGAATGAAGAATTCATATCAAATATTAATAATAGAATTGAAAATCAAGCACTTACTAAAATTATGTTGCCTATCAAACAAGATGTTGAAGAAAATTGGGTAGAAAAAGACTTGGAATTAGAAGATTGAATTCATAAACACTTCACAGAATTATTTTAATAAAATTTATATTTCAGAAAATTGTACACACCTGAGAAAAAGTACAACAAAATTTATTATAATAATTTAAAACTCAACTTTCTGTGTAAGTTATCTCTCTAGTGTAGATGAAAATAGAATAAAAGTTAGTAAGTGATAAGACACATAAAAATCTAATATGCTGCTCTTTTTACCAGCTACCTATTATTAAACACTATACATTTGAAGTTGTACATACAGAGAACAAAGATATATTAATATTTGATAGCAACATACTCTCTAAATAGTAAAATTTATAAAGCTGCAAGAAGAGATGAAAAATACTTCATACATGAAATGATATTCTATTAGCAAAGTACTTTTAATAAATTATACAATAGCAAAAAGTTATAATAATTATTGTAAATGCAAACCAAAATGAAACAAAAAATAAACCTCTTAGTTTAAATAGTAATATTTATTAATGAAAATCATTTGACAATGTTAACAGCTAAAAATAAAATTGTACAATGCAAAACCTGCATATAATTTTATATTTATTTAATAATCATAATATAGCATTGCACTATTGTTGCGAGGACTACACTGTTACTACCACCGTAAATTAAATTATGAATTCATTCCGAGACTTGCTACTGCCGACCAACTGTGAGGAAAGTCTCTATGGGAGATCACGCCAATGTCCAAGAAATTTTGAAACATCTACTTACTTTTTAAGAATAATACTGAGGGCAAAGTAACATTAATTTCACTGGGAAACTGCTCATTCTACTACAACATAACTATGTTAAGTGTAGTATTTATAGAAATGCTTATTGCTTCCACTAGGACAGGTTTATGTTTTAGGCCAGCTCCAAAACAAAATTATTAAATGAATTAAATAAATAAACGAGCACTAAAAATACGTAACGTAAGTAAAGGTTAATCATCGGATGGACGAACATTTGTTGAAATTTTCACTAACACAATAAAACTAGAATTTTTCCAAATTAAATCCATTTTACGTTACTTACACGAGACCTATACATACTTTACATTTATAGGCACATTAGTTACAGAATAAACAAAGCGAATGTGCTTTCGATCCACTACAACTTAGTACATAGTAATGTAACGACGCTTCGTCGTCCAATGCCCGCATCTTGATCACATCTTTAATCGCTCGCCACCCCAAACTCTTCAAAGTCAACAAAACAATTTTACTAGAACATCAACATGTTACAATAACACAACAGGGTATAATCCGATATCTAAGGCTGCAATATATCAGGGATCGAAAAAGCAATAGTCACCGAGGCATCGCCGAATATCTCATGTCCAATCAATGTCCACAAAATCTCTCTGTAGAACTAAATTCATAAATTAATATCACTCACATTAATTAAAATTAAAAATAAGAAGGCACAAGCAAGTTGATAAATAATTTTAACAATATGCGACATTATTCGGCTTTGTCCAATGACTACACTAAACATAATAATTATAATACATGATATAATTAATTATTTGTAGCATTCCTCTCACTGTGCAGCACACTGGATCCCAAATGCCAGTTATTTCTTTTTGGGTGGTGACCGCTGGGGCGTAGCTGGCCTCCCGCTGTTGATGCCGTTGTATTGGTATTTAGCCTTCTTTTCCGATGGTTTTAAAATCTGTAGATTAAATTATTTTTATTTTATCAATATGTATTATAATAGTTTTTGTAAACTCGCTGTGGAGCAGACAGGTGTATAGTTTTTCTATTGTATAAACTTGAGTACACACTAGAAAAATTCTATGTAATAAGGCTCGTACAAATGCTCCACGCTGTACAAAAAACTAGCAGGCATCAACATTTGGCTTGTGGAATAGTGACATATTATGGCAGCTTGGTGTTCTATTACAAATCCTTAAGTGTGTACTCGCCTATGTAATTGAAACATTTTTAATAAGATTATATAAGGGAGGTATGTACCATATTGCATTTTTGCTAAATGTTTAAAGTTAAAGGAATAATAGTTAATAAATAATAATTTTAATAAAATATTTATTTTCTCTTAGAGCCTTATTACATCTCGACTGTATTTTTTGCGTAAAATGGCCAATTTTGACGTTCTTGATCTCAGAAACAAAAGTACATTAACAATTTTGACTTATTGAATAGTGTAGGCTATTGGCATAGTTCGTAGCGGCCGTTTTTTGTAAATTTTTCTTAACTTTTTAATTAAACCCAAAATTGCAGAGAAAGTATTTCATAAAATGCGCGAAGACACTTTTTTGAGCTCCTAGATTGAAATACTGTTTTGAACAAATTTTATTAAAAAAAAATAGAATGTTATCTCATAAATAGTCGTATAGTTCGTAGCGGCCTCAGAATTTCTGGATATCGTTGATAGAAAAAAAAATCTTATTCTAAACCAAAAAACTTAGAAAATCGCTTTAAGTTAACTGTGAATTTCTCCTATCTACGATAATATTATTGCGCAAAATTTATACCATAGTAATCGTTACTTCATGAGTATCATAAGAAATAACTATTTTATAATGAATTTATTATCCTATTCGATAAAAACGATAAATAGGTACAACTGCTAATTTTTACAAAATGCGATGCGCCTGCCGTCCGAACTCAGTTTATTCTCGCAGAGTGGAGATTTGTAATGTTAAGCATGAATTTATGATCCTATTTCGATAAAAACAATAAATACAACTGCAAAATTACTACAAAATGCGAAAATGGGCATTTTACGCAAAAATCACAGTCAAGATGTAAAAGGTCTCTTAACAAACATGACTGTTTTAATTTTAATGGTTGCTAAAGCTATGTGACTATAATTGTAGGGTCCATGTTTGTGAGAAACTGATGCCTGAGTCAGGCCTGGCGCTCTCCGTGCTTTAGGTATGAAGCTGTAGCCGAGCGGACTGACACCCTGCAGTCGTTAGAAGAGATAAGAGCTACGCGATAGAAAGAGGCAACTTCTAGGTGAATTTAACTGTAGGTATGGGAGCAGTGTGCGACCTGAATTGCACTTTATTGTGTCTTAGCAAGAGTCGCTATTTATTTAAATGACTTAGCGGAGTGAATCTTCTGTGCTTGTGTCGGTTAATATCAAAAGTGGCTAAATCCATACTAAACGATTTTTCACAAACTGCAATATTCTGTAATATATACCTGAAATTCGACTTGTACATTATAGAAACTAGAAGTAGGTTCAGCTTAAGTTTTAAAATATTTCGTGTAATTTCATTATAATGTACTACGCTTATTATCTACATAGAATATTGGATGGATTCAACTTTCAAAACTAGTTATATCCACCTGGATTTAGCAAATTTTGATCTGACATGTCATTGAATGACAGTAGCAGTAACGGCCATATTGAAAAAATGCGCTGCTGTGATTGGCCGTAATGGACTTTGCCAGTTTTGAAAAAATGCGTGGTGTGGATCTTACCGAGTTTGATATAAAACCGAACTTTGGACACGATTTAGTACAGTAAAACGATGGATTTATCCACTTTTGATAACAGCGTCTTATACCATACTAACATTACGATTAAGTTGCCATAAAAAATATTTTTTTACCATTATGGATTTATCCAATTTTGATATCCACTGAAACACTTGTTCTATGTCTGAGTCTGCCTAATATGATTATTAGGTTAGGAAGAGCGGCTAGTGCGATCTTGCCATCTAAGCGGTAACCTATCATAAATTCGAAACTTTCCTGTACGAATTTCAATTGTTCGAAAACGGTATGACGGAGTTTTAAATATACCAGATGGTTTTTTTATTATTGAAATTTTTGCATTCACAATGCTATTATAGATATAGGTTAAAACTAGAAAAAATAATCAACCAGTCTCAGGAAGCTCGAGTGGGATTCGAACCCACGACCTTTGGATTGCCGGTCTACTGCTCTAAAAGCTGAGCTCTCTGGGTCTCGGTAGAATCTCACTCGAGCTTTCTGAGACTGGTTGATTTTTTTTCTAGTAAACATTTTGTCCTATACCAGATGGTTGCTTTTACATAATTTTGTTAGTCCATAAACTTATCATACATTTGATTCAGTTTCCAGAAAAACTATTAGCCGATTATCAAAACTACTTTTTTTCTTTTGGAAGATGTTTTGCTTACAATAAATTTCATATCTAGAAGTATTCGAAGTAACTTTTTCTCTAAAATAACATACCCAGATTTTTGTTTTTCTTTTATGTATTCATATAATTAGGTAAATAAACTAAAATGTCTTAAAAAGTTAATACTTTGTTTTTTCGGGAAGGTTGTGCTACAAAAATTCAATTCATGCCAATTATATGGCATAATTAACGATAATTGGCATTTCAAAACTTTGTCAATTGTTATCGGTAAAAAGAAAATTCATACAGGAAAATTTCGAATTTATGATAGGTAACCCATCTAAGCATTTTTGGCAATGCCGACTCAGCTACCCAGACAGGTGACCAAACATCTCTTAGCTCCCCAGAAGGAATGTGAAGCCGTTGGGTCCCGGTTGTTATTGTAATATGGCAGTCGTTGAAAACCAACAACCTTCATTGGGTCAGCGTGGTGGGTTACGTTGCGTCCCACTCTCCCCACGTTTTCGAAGTTTATAGGCTGATGATTATGATGACCATGAACCATCAGGTTCAGTAGTTACCTGGAACGAGCACATGAGCGTTTCGTCTACAGACATCATGCCACCGGCGTTGTCGAACTCGCCGCAGTAGTTTGGCGCGGAGAAGAGAGTCACGAGTTGCCTCTTTGCGAAAAACTCGTAGCCGTCTTCAACAACCTGGATGGAAAGAGTTAGTATACAAAATCTGATGGTATGATATAAGAGCCATAGAGGAATCTGCTGTCGAGTTTTTCTTTTGTAGAGGTAAACAGTTTGGGCGATCAAAGAAGAGGGGTTTTAGGGGGCTAACCTGGTTCGACGTTGCTCCCGCGTGCTGGCTGTAGTGGACGCGCGTCTCACTCTTTCTTGACTTTCCACGGCAAAAGTTCGTGATCACAGTAGTAAACTCGCGGCGATCACTTGGAAGATGTTATGACTTGACCGATAAATGAGGAACACGAGAGCTCGACTCAAAGGCCCTGTCGCGTAGGCAGGCTGGATCGGAAGTGAAGATGGCCGACACGACACGACGCGATATTGGTTTACCCCCATAGGATCGAGGATAAAAAATTATGAGGGTAGTAGAAGTTAGGTTAGGGACGTAGCATCGGTACAAGTCTAAATCGATTGTTAATGATGTGAAAACATTAAATAATTGAATATGATTAATCTAAATCTACCATACCGCCCCCCAAAGAGTTGCTTAGCTTAGCTTAATTGAAACAGACAAATTGATAATAAGTTAACTGAAAGCTGATTGAAAAAGTGTAAATGTTATCTTACTCTAGTTACCTACTTACATGCTAAATGAATTGATAAATGTTAAAATATCTAGGTTTCGGGAATTAAGCGACATAACTTGGCTACAGGACGCTTGAAAACTCCTTTGGTTGTTTTAATGTCTACGACCCGGACAATACCGTCATTCCCCGGATAAAGTTTGGTAATTCTAGCCTTTTTCCAGAGCAACGGAGGTGTATTAGGCTCCATCAACAACACCAAGTCACCCATCTGTAAATTACGTTCAGGCTTAAGCCAACGATCTCGTTGCTGCAGCGTGTGTAGATATTCGCTGTGCCAGCGTTTCCAGAAATGTTGGGTGGTTTGCTGTAGCAATTGCCAACGATTCAGACTATGAGTAGCAATGTGCTCTAGATCGTGCTCCGGTAAGGCAAGAAGCGGTTGTCCAATCAAAAAATGACCCGGCGTCAGAGTTTCTAAATCGTTTGGGTCACTACCAAATGGACAGATAGGTCGTGAATTTAGTACAGATTCGATTTTGCAGAACACTGTACTTAGTTCTTCAAACGTTAATACACGTTCGCCTATGATACGCTTGAGTAATGTTTTAGAAGACTTCACTGCATTCTCCCAGAGGCCACCAAGATGTGGTCCCGAGGGAACGTTAAGATGCCAATGAATTTCATAAGATGCTAGATGAGATTGAACTTTATCTGAGTCTCTATCGATTTGAGCTTTAAGCAGATAAATATCCTTAAGATAGTTGCGTGCGCCTAAAAAATTAGTGCCACAGTCGGAATATATGTTAGAAGGTAACCCTCTTCTCGAAACAAATCGATCTAAACAGGCCAAGAACGCGTCAGTAGACAAGGTGGAGACTACTTCCAAATGCATCGCTTTGGTTGCAAAGCATATGAACACACATAGGTAAGCCTTAAAGATTTTAGGTTTGCGAGCATTGGAATCCTTGACGTTGAACGGTACGGCGAAATCTAACCCAACCCTTTGGAAGGGCCTAGCTTGAGTGACTCTATCGGCAGGTAAGTTGCCCATGAATGGATTCATAGGTTTCGCCTTTAGTCTGTAGCAGCGTTGACATTGAAAAATCCTGTGCCGCACTACACGTAGAGCTGACACAATCCAATATCTACGCAATAGGATAGCCATTAAAATAGCAGGACCTGGATGACCGTAGAGCTGATGATAATGATCGATGACAAGATTTGTGAAAGGATGCGACTGAGGTAACAAAAATGGATGTTTACTATCGAAAGGCAAGTTGGCGTTGACCAGTCGCCCACCAACTCGAAGAAAACCTAGATCATCGAGAAAGGGATGGAGGCAACGTAGGCTGCCCTTGATAGGCTTACGTTGACGCAACAATTTTATAGTATCGGCAAACGCTGTAGATTGAACCGATTTGATACAAGTTGACAACACCGATTTTAATTCGTATATCGTCAAATTACCTACTCGTTTATCCTTTGGTGAGCACATTATGCATATAACGAAGCCACCAACCGAGTACTCGTGTAACTTTAGATAGAGAGCTGTACTCTACAATGACGTGTTGGACAACTTCGTCTGAGGAAGGTGCAACAGCCGATGTAGAGTGCTTATCCGGTCCCGTCTCGGCTGTTTGCACTAAGTGTGCAGCAACGGGAGGAGTAAATATAAATGTAGAGTCCATGTGGGTCTTCGTGTCGACAGTTTGCACAACATGTGCAGCAACTGGACCTACTTTCACGCCTGGCAAATCCATAGGGTCAAGCAGTTGACATGTGGAAGGCCATGAACTGTAATCAGATTTGAGCCAAGAAGGACTCCACCAAAGTGGATGAACTACTAAGTCGCGAGGAAGCAAGCCTCGACTCGCGCAATCCGCGGGATTGAAATGTGAAGGAATGTGCCGCCAGGTAGCACTTAGGATGATACCTTGAACCTGGGAAACTCTGCTTCCTTCAAAAGTTTGAAGCTTGTGCGGTGAAGTTCGCAACCAAGTTAGCACTATGCTAGAGTCGCACCATGCAATTATTGGTATGGATTTTAATTTGGAGTGCAAGACTTTACACACATGGGCCATAAGGCGAGCCAACAGGACTGCTCCACAGAGCTCGAGCTTAGGGATCGTTTGCCTTTGCCTGACTGAAGCGACTCTAGATTTAGCGATTAATAAATGAACTTGAACGCTGTCACCGTCACGGCTTTCACAGCGTATATAGACGCATGCGGCATATCCGCGCTCCGATGCGTCGCTGAAACCGTGAAGTTGATATTTAGAATGAGGATCACCCATAACGTGGCGTGGAATCCGTATTTGATTTAAAGATTTGAAGTCGTCAACAAACTTCAGCCAAGTTTGCATTGCAGCATGCACATCGAAAGGGAGAGCATCGTCCCAACCCAGCTCTAAAAGTCACAAACGCTGCATAAAAGATTTAGCGAAAAATGTTACCGGCGTGATAAAGCCACAAGGATCATGGAGACGAGCGATGATCGATAGAACACCTCGTTTGGTTAGAGTCTTACTCATGTTAGAGACGTGATAGAGAAAGTTATCGGATGAGGGATTCCATTCAATACCTAAGATTTTGAAAATATTGTCACCGGAATCCTCGAATCAATAAGGTGTTTCATAATGATCTGCAGGTAAACCCTTGAGTAGCTCGCCAGAGTTGCTAGACCATTTCCTAAGAAGGAAACGACCTTGAGCCAACACGTCAGTGACTTGGTGCTGTAGCGTCTTGGCACCCTCTAGCGTATCACACCCAGTCACGATATCGTCTACGAAGGTGTCCTCCCGTAGGACACGTGCAGCCTCAGGATATGTAGAGTCGTTAAGATTCGCCAACTCATGAATCACCCTGATAGCCTGGTATGCAGAACTAGTGACGCCGTAGGTGACGGGTGTTAACTCGAACTCCTGCAACGGTTGATCTTGAGATTCGCGCCAGAAGATAGTTTGGAACCGCTGATCATCATCATGTAACCTGACCATTCGATAACATTGTTTGATGTCACAAGTGAAGACCACTAAGTAAGTTCTAAACCTTAAAATGATATCCTGTATATTCTGTTGTAGTTTAGGGCCTGACAATAAAATTTGATTGAGGGAAACACCGGTAAAGCTGGGTAGAGATGCATCGAAAACAGCTCTCAACTTTGTAGTGCTACTGCTCTCCTTGAGCCTATAGTCCCTATCTACCGACCTCAATAGATAGGGTATCGCAACTGGAACTACGGGTCCGGTTGTGTTTTCAGAGGTACTACGGGGTTCCGGTTCTAGCCCCCCGCTGGTCGTGCCTTTAACCAGGCGCCTCCGGCGGGATCCGGACATGGGTTGGACTCGTAGTGGCGTGTGGTTAGCTGTAGAGCTTGGGAATGTTCGTTTGTCCTGGTATTGTGTGCCAGGACTTCCAAACTCGTGCACAGCGAGCGGGGCCTAGTAGCGGTCTCTGAGGGGCCAGAAGCGAAAAGTCCTGCGGGGAACGTGAGTTTCCCTTATAGTTGGCAGCTTTGTCCGGTGGTTTTCATTGGACATTGGTGTTGACATCTCCGGTACTAGTCTGGAGAACTAGTAGAGGCGGCCTCCTAGATGCCGTAGCCTCCGGTCCAGCCAGCCGCGTAGGACGTGGGAACTGGCTAGGCGCCCGGATGGGTTCCGAGAAGTGAGTGTGCTTACTACTCCGCTACCAAGGTGGACACTTGGGAGTCGACTTTAGAGTCGACGACCCTAGCAGTGGGAACTGCGAGTTGTGCCCTTCGTGCAACGAGAAGTGAGCGAGCTTGACAGCTCCGGTTACCTATCTGGACAATAGGCAGTGAACTACACGTGTTCACGGGGATACTCTCCTGAGACACTAGTCTTATGAGTACCGAATGAAGAGCGCGCTGCGGCGGGCACTAATTTGGCGTCAAGACCTAACGTTGGTGGTCTCCTGCGCGAGTGTTCTACTGGCGCAGGTACGTCTGGCACTTCTTGCATAACCTAACGGTTGGTCTCGAGGTGCCAGTACAAATAAACTTAGTGAAATTAGGAGAGGGGATGCTCTCCTTGAGCACGCCGTGATGAGGAATATATTATCTGTCAACCGCACTATGAGAAGGTACTAACTTCATATGTCCAGACTCTACATAATCTTTCATAAATTGAATGTAGAGTTCACGAAGTGTAGGCTCTTTTATAAGTTTACGCTCTAAATTGTGAAACCGTTTTAACGCAATTAACCGAGTATCACCAAGCTAAGAGGACTCTACCTTGAACGGCAGCCTAACTACAAACCTCCCATCGGGATCTCTACTGTGTGTGTTGACAAAGTGCTTTTCACATATGATGTCATCAGGATCTGGAATCGGCGGCAAAGGAGACTCTTCTGATTCCCAGAATTTAGTTATAGTAAGTTGTAACCTAGACTCATTGGTAAGTAGGCTAATATTTTGATACTGAGTTGTAGTCACTGGGGTCGAACCCATAATGACCCAACCAAAGATGGTTGAATGAGCTGTAGGTAAACCTTACCTAATTTTAACTTTGGACCGCAAAAAATGTCACTGAAAAGATTAACACCCAAAAGTAGATCGATTTTACCCGGAATGTTGAAAGTCTTATCAGCAAGCTGAAGGTCGCTACATTTCTCTGGCACAATCGGATTGACCATTGCTGCAGGTTGATATCCCGTGATGCGCTTAAGTACAATGGCTTCAGTGGACAAACCAGGAACGGAATCGTCTGTGAGAGACAAGATTGAACAATCTACCCTTCCATGGGTAGCTTGCCGGTGTTCACCGACACCGAACAGATCGCAGGACTTACGACGTCGCAGTCGAAGTTGCTGTGCTAATGATTCAGTTATAAGAGATGATTGAGCACCAGGATCTACTAACGCACGAACGACATGTACCTGACCATCAACATCCTGGACTCCAACAAAAGCAGTACCTAAGAGGCCGGTAGACAATGGTTCTATGTTAAGTAACACCTGTTTCGAAGAGGAGGGTTCGGGCTTCACAAAGAAATCCGCTGCTTTAAACTCATTATGTAATTTTGTATGATGACGTTTCTTGCATACTTGACAACGCTTAGATAAACATTGTGAAATACTATGTGGCCTTAAACAATTCTAACAAAGTCTTTTTTAGTTAAAAATAATTTCTTATCTTTCAGTTTCTCAAACTCTAAACATTGGTAGATTCCATGATCACCATAACAATAATAACAAGTTGAATTAGTTACATGTAAGGTGGACGCATGAGGAATTAACACTTTGGGATTATTGTTTACACATGTGAAATTAGTTGCTTCTAAAGCCCTTAAATTGTGTTCTAAAAATGTCAACAAGTTACCAAAACGCGGTATCTCATTTTGCTGTAAAGTAAACTCAAATTTAGTTCTTAAGTCCAACGGTAACTTTTTAGATATTATATGATATAAAAGAAAACTCCAAGAATTGACATCAAATCCAAGAGTATTTAATGCTTGTGTGTTTTCTTTTAAGGTGTTGAGAAAACGTTTTAAATTCTTTAAGTTGGAACATGAAACTGAAAGTAACAAATCTAAATGTTTGTCGGCTATCAAGCGCTTATTTTCGTAACGTTCTTGTAAGAGAGTATAGGCCACACCATAGTTTTCACTAGTTATGCTTAAATGTTTAATTAAGTTAAGAGGTTCTTGTTTTAAAACACTCAATAAATAATGGAATTTTTGTATTGAAGATATTTCATGGTTTTGATGAATTAAACTGTCAAATATTGATTTAAAATTGGGCCATTCAGTGTGAATGCCTTTAAAATGTGTTAATGTAATTTTAGGTAAACAAAAACGACTTGATTCAGAGCTAGACTTGGAAACTACCTCTTGTGTCACAGGAGCATTAGTTGTTTTGGAATCCAATACACCTAAGTCAAACCAAATACTTTGACAAACTAGAGGTTATTATTATTGTCAGTTGACGGATGACTGACACTTGACAGTTGACAGCTTAATTGAACGATGTTCAGTGCTGCTAGTATGCGAAATTGAAATCCCCAAGAGATTTTATAAAACTATTGAAGGTATGCAAAAAAATATTTTCTAAAAATAGATTTTTATGCAATTGATGAAATTTGAATGTAATATGTTCCGATGCTTACGGAAAAGATGGGAATCGGGACGAAGGACCAACGCATGGGCGATCAAAGAAGAGGGGTTTTAGGGGGCTAACCTGGTTCGACGTTGCTTCCGCGTGCTGGCTGTAGTGGACGCGCGTCTCACTCTTTCTTGACTTTCCACGGCAAAAGTTCGTGATCACAGTAGTAAACTCGCGGCGATCACTTGGAAGATGTTATGACTTGACCGATAAATGAGGAACACGAGAGCTCGACTCAAAGGCCCTGTCGCGTAGGCAGGCTGAATCGGAAGTGAAGATGGCCGACACGACACGACGCGATATTGGTTTACCCCCATAGAATCGAGGATAAAAAATGATGAGGGTAGTAGAAGTTAGGTTAGGGACGTAGCATCGGTACAAGTCTAAATCGATTGTTAATGATGTGAAAACATTAAATAATTGAATATGATTAATCTAAATCTACCACAGTTAAAAAAATATCTTACTATGTTATTTACATCCATCACTCGGACAGTTGTGCTTAAGAGATCAAGGTACATATTGCCTGATATAAACTTCTGTTATTGCCTTTTTGTAGTAAGTTCAACCCATTTGTTATTTCTATATAGACTAAGGCGCAGGTCACATATAAATGGCGCCCTGCTTCTGAGGAAACGGTAGTCTTCGCAAAGTAAAAAAACCTTCATGTTTGTTTATATGGTTAATTTGATGTCGACCAACATGACTGTAGCAACTACTACAGCAGGTAGATAACTTTTTAACTAGGTACAGTTACCATAAATCGATGGAAGCATATTAAATAGTCAATAAGTTTACTTTAGTGAATAAAATACCTACTACCTACTTACTTTAGATTTTTAATAACTTATTGTTTTAATAAAAAATGTTGGTAGTGCTTGTTATAAGCGTTCCCTAACACACTCTGACAGTAAGGATAGTTTATAATATGTTAAAAAAAATTATGACCCTAAGTGTAAGTAGTTCATTTCGATGCTGACTGACCATTTGACATGTAAGTACTTATTGAGTCACATACAAACTGTAGGCACTAAACTCTCTATCACATTTAAAAACTAGATTTATTTTATTTTGAATTATTAATTAATTTATTGTGATTAAAACGACATACATCCATAGATACACAATCCCAAACTAAATCATAACGGAATAGTGGCAGCTTTAACATATACATTTGACGAATATGTGTTTTGGTAGAATAGCTATTTTTGAAGAACTGTTTCACATTGACACTTAGTCTTAGCTCGCACACTATTAAATGAAATGAGTACATACACTAAACACCTTGCTAGGTATCAAAAAGAGTATATTATACTCTTTTTTTGCAGATTTTTTAGAGCGTTGATTGTGCATCTAGTTTTTATACGGGATCGAAGACCAAACTGTGTAATCTCTCGCCATATCTGATGAGCGCGACAGATGAGGTCAAGACTAAACTGTGTAATCTCGTCATACCTGATGAGCGCGTCAGATGAGGTCAAGACTAAACTGTGTAATCTCGCCATACCTCGTGTAATCTCGTCATACCTGATGAGCGCGTCAGATGAGGTCAAGACTAAACTGTGTAATCTCGCGATACCTGATGAGCGCGACAGATGAGGTCAAGACTAAACTGTGTAATCTCGCGATACCTGATGAGCGCGACAGATGAGGTCAAGACTAAACTGTGTAATCTCGCCATACCAGGGCCCTGATTCTGTATCGCAATCTATAGATTCCACACCTGAACCTTACCGCGCACAAACGTCAAACGCATACGTTTTTGGGAAGATATCGTAACTTTTTAAGGAATAAGGTTTTGAAACAAGGAATCGTTACAGAATAAGGGCCCTGATGAGCGCGACTAATGAGGTCAAGACTAAACTGTGTAATCTCGTCATACCTGATGAGCTCGACAGATGAGGTCCAAGTCGTGTCTGTTGAGGAATTTGCTGACGACGTCCGGGCCGAAGGTGAACGACACGCCGCGGTCGTTCTCGCCCCATCCCTGCACGTCCTTGTCCGGATCTGACCACAGCAGGTCGCAGAGTAAACCTGCACAAAGGATAAGGGAACGCCTTGTATTACGCAAACAGAGTGATTCTTAGTGGTACAGAATTTGTTGAAAAGAAGAAAAGAACCGAAAAATTTCCGCATAAAATATGAGCTGGCTCACCCAGCGTAGGACAACAACCGTCTATTAGACTTGAATTGGCTACATCATTAAGTGTCTTATAGTGGTCGGTCACCAAACTCTAGTTTATTCGTAGATCGCGAAAATATGTTGTTAAGATTATCGGCACTAAAATTTTTCCGATTTTCCTTCATCTTTCTACGCTACAAATCAAGCAATCCTACTCGCCATTAAATTGTAAACTTGCAAAACAATACATATCTAATCTGCATTCTGGTTTAAATGTCGCAACTGCACGTGGAACGTTATTGTCGCGGGCCGGAGCAAACTCTAACGCGACAAACGAACTGCATATAGAATACAAGCGGCCGCTCGCGGTTTCACCCGCGTGGTACCCGTTCCCGTGGGAATATCGGGATAAAAAGTATCCTATGTGTTAATCCAGATTATAAACTATCTGTACGCCGAATTTCATCCTAATCCAATCAGTAGTTTTTACGTGATAGAGTAACAAACATCCATCCATACTTACAAACTTTCGCGTTTATAATATTAGTAGGATGTACGAACAATGAGTGGCGGCCCTTTGTGTCCCTCCTTGAATCACAATTCGCGCAAGTCTGCGTTTAATTGGCAAAGGATTTTACAAATTAGCTAAGTACAGGTAGGTATACGAAGCTATTTCGTAAGCACATAGAATAACGTTGCTCCATGAGATAGCAACTCAAGAAGAAGTTTATTTTCAGTGCTAGGGTGTAAAATGTATGTAAACAATATCTCATATCTATATCTCTCGGGTGAGATGATTTTGTTTACGCTGGCCTATAAAAAGGAAATACGCGCTCACAAGAAACAAATGATGAGCGAGCAAAGGACGACGTGAAGCCGGCAAAGCGCTAGAACCCAACTTCACTATTAAGTTTCAATGTAAAATTAATTATCAACCATTATTACTAATACTACAAGGTCTCTAACGACAACAAACGGTCGCATGTAGTATCCAACAAAGATGTAAAAAAAATTTTAAATAAAAATATCTGAAAATATGAACATTTTATATAGCTACATGTCGCACTCGACTTGCTATTGATTGTCTTATTAGCACTGCTGGCAGATCCCAAGGGCATTACGATAACTGTCACCAGTAGACAATGACCATGAATCATTAATTTGTCTCGGAGTACATGTGTCTCATTAACAATGCAGGATTGTGATTCATATTTACCAGTGTTTTATTGTTCACTAGGATTTAAGTGTTCACCATATTTGAATAATCCTAACATGCATTAACTTTAATTTTGTTTTCTATCTAAAATTGATTATTATTAGCCTTGCGTATAACCATTATTTAGTTAAAAATTATGTGTAACTCAAATGTCATTTTGAATTTAAACAAAAGGGACAAAACAATGTTAACTAAATTATGCTTAAACTTATAAACAAAAAGTAAGGCCCTTGTAGTTTAGCCTCATGCCAGTTTGCCTTAAAAAACAAGAGATAATGGCTTACTAAAAATACTATTATAAGACACCCTTCAAACCAGTACCTATTGCACCTGATTTTGAAATATGTATATTAGAAACTGCAAAGTACTAGAAATGGCGAAGACATGCTATTCATAATTAATATAACGTAAATGGCAAAGTGTATTTCGAATTGTAGATGCATTTGGCAAGCAAACCAACAACCATTAATTGTAGCAATTGTTTTGTGCCTGTTTCAATGTCGGAATTACTTGTTATGGAATATCATGGACTGCAAGCATGGCCCTACTTTATACAAATTAGGTACCGAAATATATTAAAATAAGATTAAAAGCACAATAAAATTGACTTGTAACATTACAGGATGCATAAGCTATGGGTCCCACATTGGGAAAACCCGAACCGTGGGCACCGGAACAATATAAACAGGATGGCGACAGATCAAACTAAATAAGCTATAAACTTAATATGTAGTGTTATAACAATAATAAAATTAATAAACTAAACATAAGGAACATTAGATTAATGTTTTATATTTTAGCGTTTTATTAACGCTTAAATATACTTAAGTAAAATTTTAAACACTGAAAAAAGACGACAACCTCAGGCGGGAATCGAACCACGCACCTTCCGCATTCCGGGCGGCTGCCTTAACCACTTGGCTACCGAGGTCTGGCTTTCAACCGTCGAAATTTGTCAGTGCTTGATGCTTATGTTTTTAGTCAACATTGCTTCATCAAATCTATATATTATAGATTCGAAATATGTATATTAGAAACTGCAAAGTACTAGTAGTACTACTAGTAGTACTAGTACTAATTAGTCAACATTGCTTCATCAAATCTAAAAACATAAGCATCAAGCACTGACAAATTTCGACGGTTGAAAGCCAGACCTCGGTAGCCAAGTGGTTAAGGCAGCCGCCCGGAATGCGGAAGGTGCGTGGTTCGATTCCCGCCTGAGGTTGTCGTCTTTTTTCAGTGTTTAAAATTTTACATAAGGAACATTATTAAGAAAAAAGTAAATAAAAATATAGAAAACAAAGCAGGTTAATGATTAAACACGTGTGTGTGTGTGTGTGTGTGTGTGTGTGTGCATGTGTTGGCGTGTGTGTGCGCATATGTGTGAGGGTGTGCGTGGGAGTGAGTGTATAATATTGGGCTATTTTAATGTTTGACAAGTTCCTCTGTCTGAAGATATGACATGGCCTGTAACCTATTGGTGATTATATGTTTAGCTTTTTTAACTGTCACTGATTTAATATCACATAGTTTACTTAATTTGTTATAAACGTGTGGCAGTATGTGTGCAGGCAGTCGTTGCGCAAAAGTAGTTTGAACTGAGACACTGGGGGCTCTGAAAACTCGCTTGCATATTAGAGACGAGTAAAGAGGGGAGTTAATTACTTGGCGATGCATTTTCAAGAATGCTTTAAGACTTAAAGTTTAAGTAATAGATAATATTTTCGATTCGGAAAACAACGCGTCATTAGCATATAGAAAAGGTTTATTGAGCATCGTTTTTAAGACAGCTCATTGATCTCTCTCCAAACCCAACATTGCAGTGATACCGGTTCCACCCCAGACAGGAATGCAACAGAGGAGAGATTCCCCATGGCTCGTGTATACCAGGCGAAGAGTTACATTGTCAGCACAGTCCCTAAGGGTTTACATTATATTAGTTTTCTAATGCGACAAGCTGTGGATTCTATGTGTATTTTAAAAGATAAGTTTTCGTCAATGACCACACCTAGATATTTGGCATTTGCTACTCTCTTAATGACTTGGCATGAGCTGTGGATAGAATCGCACTCAGAATGTAAACGTAAGGTCGTGGGGAAGGGAGGTGCTGATGGCTTGGTCATATGGAAGCATTGAGTTTTGGAAGCGTTCAAAGTCAGAAGATTTCTGTTGAGCCATCTTTTCAAAATAGCCATCCCCTCTTCCGCTTTTTGAAAGGCGCCTTCCCATGATTTGACGTGGAATAGCGTAATAGTGTATCTGCATAACAAACAATTTCGACATCCCGCGGAGTTACGTTGTGAATGTCGTTCATGAAAAGGATAAACAAAGTTGGGCCTCAGACACTGCCTTAAGGGACGCCCAAGTGTATAGGAAGCTCGTCGCTGACAAAATCTCCCAACGCACTGCCGCCTACCGGTCAGGTAACTCCGAAACCATTCCAGAGGCAGCTTTTTTAATAGCAGCTTAATTGGGACAGTATTGAAGGCCTTAGCCAGATCTAATAGGACGCCAATTGTCGGCAATACATTTTTCACCTTTATCGAGTTGATCCGAGACAGATACCACTCACTACACTCACGACGGCGCAGTGTAGGAATTTTACAATCTAGCAGGATTTATCATTACGGAAATCTAAAAAAAAAAGAAAAAATGTGGAAGGTGCTACATAAAAATAGTCACTCGATTAACACCAAAATAAGCATTTATTTGCGTGCATTGTTGCTTCAATTACACCGTGATTATAGCTATAACTTTGGACTTTGTTGTTTATTCTGTCAACAGGGCCTTTGAGGTAAGATTAATACTATTTTATTAATTACATAGTCATATTTGGAAACAACAGCATTTCATTAAACAAACCTAAAAAATGTCCTTATTTTGAATAATGGTCAAATTCAATAGAGTAAAAGTAATATTATACTAGTTGCCGCTCGCGGTTTCACCTGCGTGGTTCCCATTCCCGTTAGAATATTGGGATAAAAAGTATCCTATGTATTAATCCAGGTTATGCCGAATTTCATCCAAATTCATTTAGTAGTTTTTATGTGAAAGAGTAACAAACATCCATCCATACTTACAAACTTTCGCGTTTGTAATATTAGTAGGATTACACAATATTACACGACAACTTACATTATATTATAGTCTAAGAGTCTTGAGTATTAAGAGGGTGCCGCGCGATCACAAAACCTGCCATAAGTCTCATAATGAACTTCAAAGCAAAATCAATTCTAGTAGTAGTGATGAAGACAGTTTTGTTAGCATCCCGTCCCTTTCCGATACTCTTGAGTGTCAGTTTTCTGATGTACCAAAAAACTTTAACGTCATTCACATTAATGTGCAAAGTATTCCGGCTCATCATTCAGACATGCTGGCGTCACTCGATCACAAAAATATTCATGCTGTATTAATCTCCGAGTCTTGGCTTAAACCGTGCTGTTTACCTTCTACCTCTTATGCTCTGCCTGGCTTACACCTTATACGCAACGATCGTGCTGGCTCCAGGAGTGGCAGGGTTGCTATATACTTACGTGCTCATCTTCCTTTCTCTGTAATTAGCACCTCGGCACAACCACCTCCTGCTAACGCAGGCGAGCATTTGTTGGTTGAAGTTCTTCTTTCTCACAATAAAGTCCTTCTCGGAGTTTATTACAGTCTAAGAACGATTCTCGCACTTCATTGCTTCAATCCGTTATCAGTTCTAATAACTTAAATATTCTCCTCCTTACTGCCACCCACCATTTCCCGAACTCCACTCCATCTCTTCTTGACTTGTTAATAGTGTCATCTCCTCAGAATGTTGCGAAACACGGTCAATGCTCAGCCGACGCCTTTTCGTACCATGATCTGTTATTTTTGTCTTAGTTCGTCCTCCTAAAGCTAAACCCAAAATCATTCTTCAGCGCAATTTTAGTGGTATGGATCAACATGCGTTCCGTGATGAACTGATGACGCTTGTAAAATCGATTGGACTCCTGTTTTTCTCCCTCAGTCTGTTAATGAACAAGTTGATGTTTTTAACTCCCTTGTAACAATATTGTATGACAAACATGCACCATTTCGAGCTACTAAGATAAAGCATCAACCGGCACCATGGCTGACAGACGACATAAAAACGTTAATGATTAAAAAAGTAACAGCGAAAAGTCGATTTAAACTTCGACCTAATGACCACAACACGGCAAGGTACGTCGAGGTTCGTAATCGCTGCAATAGGGCGTGTAGGGATGCGCTACGTCGCCACATCCATAATTCAGTTGAAAATGTAGATCTATCTAAAGTGTGGAAATTCCTTAAGTCGCTTGGAATTGGAAAAGTAAAACAAAACTCTATTTCACCCAATTGACTCACTAAATCTCCACTTCTCTTCTTCATCATGTATCAATGATGCTGATAAAGCGACTACATTAGACAAACTGTCTACTGTATCAATCCCTGATCTTTCTCCCTTTGCATTTGACCAATTATCGGATTGTGATGTTAAAAAGAGCTTGCTGTCAATTACTTCTAATGCAGTAGGTGGGGACGGCATTAGCCGTAATTTGTTAGTACCGATCCTAGATATCATCCTTCCAGTCCTTACTTTTATTTTTAACAGCTCCATTTCTAATGCTGTATTCCCATTATCATGGAAAGACAAACCGCCAAAGAACAACGATTCATTCCTAGGATGATACGCAAGGCTATTTAAATTAAAAAACATCGAAATTTCAAAAGAGAGGATGGTTGGAATTTACCACCTGCCTGGGACCCCATCATACAGCGGGTCTGTCGGCTAAAAAATATGGATATGGACACTGGCTTCATTTGACATTTGAAGCCCATATTTTGTCCATAAATGGGCAAATTATGGGCTTCAAATGTCAAATGAAGCCCATGTCCATATTCTTATTTTTAGCCAATACAGGGGCAGGTCATCAAATCCCAGAACCAACAGCCAACACATTGCCAGACCTAAAAATATTGTTAGCTCGTATTGTGTAAACCCCGGTTAAATATAAAAATGATTGACAGTAGGCAAATAATTTCGAACTATGAGACAACCAACATCTCAGTCTTCCTGTGACCACGAACCCTGTAAAGGGTTCAAAACGTCAGGAAACAAAAAAAACTATGTAATGTAGTAAAATTTAACGCAAGTTAATCCAAAAAGTGTTTTATAGCTTTATTAAGATGAGGGGTGAATTCGTCTATACCAGCTGCACATCATTATTCAGTTGCCTGATTAACTTCAAATATATCTGTCAGTTGCATGGAGAAAGACAGAGAAGCTAGGGATTCTAGACGAAGATTATCAGCCAAAAACTCTTGATACATATTTATTTGCGCAAGCAATAGGCTCGCTAGATGTTCGCCGATACTTGCGAAATAATCATTGCAGTAATTAATTGATTCACGAGCACATTCATCATTCAGCAGCATTCATCACCTGGTTTGGCACCTGTAAGTTCAGAAGCAGGACTGCAGTTTATTTTCGAACTACTAATCCTCCTGATGACCTTCCAAAGACCCTTTGGATTAGTTTTATAATTAGCAAGCTCCCATGCTTCATACTCTCTCTTTAGCCGATGCAAAAGATCCGTGAGGTAGTTTCGATACCTTTTGTATACTAATTCCCTAACTTTATCATTGTTTGTGTATGTGTGGTTAAAAATTACCTGTATCTGGGACATCGGTTGGTCTCATTATCCGCCTAATTTGCTCCATGCCCTGCAGATCGGGTGAAAGGCCACCATGGCAGCAGAATATCTTTTCGTCTATGATGGCGGCTATGGGCAGGCAGTTGAAGCAGTCCGTGAAAGTCTTCCACAGTTTTATGTTGTACCGACGTTTACATTCATCGTAGAAACCTGTTTCGAATATTATGTCTTTTAAATATCAATCAACAGTATTAATAGATATGAGAAAAGATAGATAAATTAACAAACAAGAACATAACGCCCGTTTCGCGGAGGGGTAGGTCGAAACCACATTTCCATCTTAAATGTGTTTTATGTTTTCCCAATTTGCTTAACAGAACTCATTGGTCATTAAATAGATAATAAAAACGTAGATTCACAATAATTCTCAAATCTTACCGTAAATACGATTTATGCTGGCACACTCATGATTGCCTCGGAGAAGGAAGAAATTCTCTGGATACTTAATTTTGTAAGCGAGCAAGAGGCATATTGTTTCAAGAGACTGCTTGCCGCGATCCACATAGTCACCCAAGAAGAGATAATTGGCTTCAGGTGGAAAGCCTCCATATTCAAACAGACGTAATAGATCTGTGTACTGGCCATGTATATCACCTGAAAATATTATTAGAAATAAATAATTAATTTAAGGATTGCATAATTAAAGTTAGTAGTTACTGTATAATCTATGTGTATGTACTGTTGTCTAAAGGCCTGTGCCCCGCAGTAAGACGTTTATAGTATGATGTTGAACAAAATTACTTTAAGGATGAGAAAATTTTTAGTAATAATATATACTTACCACAAATTTTGAGGGGCGCCTCCAATTCCAGTAGTATTGGCTGTTGCAGGAATATCTCCCTGGATTTGGTGCAGAGTCCTCGCACCTCCGACTCGGACATCTGCACTGTCTTCCCGGGTCTGCATCCTCGAACTACGAGTATACAACAGTGTGATAGTTAACTTCATCTAAAGATGCATACTCCCAAGTCCCAACTAAAATATAACTACTATTTGATTTTTAAGCCACTTTAACCACAGTGTTAAATTGAACCAGAAATAATTTTTGATAGATTTTAAGGTGTATTACCTAAAACATAGATAAAACAATGCTAGTTAATAGAGTAAGAACCAATCACTTGAAAATTTTTATGTCACAGTAGCTCAATTGGATGAGCTGTCCCCAATATTGCTATGGGTTGTGCAATTCTGTCCAACTAAAGGTGGTTGCTACTTCTAAGTGTGATACAGTTATTTATAGCATTGTGAATGCAAAGTATCAATTTAAATTATCAAAATTAGTACTATTTTACTGTGTAGAAGTGGTGTAAAAGGCTTAGCAGAATATCAGTTATATGTGTGTACATATGGATGACACCTACTATTCAGCATTAAATTAACTGCATAATCGTAATCATAACAATTGATTGTTTACTTTCTGTATTATTAAACAATAAAATAAAAAAATAAAAATAAGCTTAACTTGGGTAGTAGAATATAATTGCAAAATACAAATCATATTTTATTTTAAACCAATAAAAGTGAAATAGCATAAATCTCAAGCAATGACAATTAATGAACACAAAATTACGATTTAAGATAGTAAATGAGGCTGAATTACCAACAATCTGTTGCTTTACATACATATCACAAAACAATATATCACAACAACATTACTAATAGGATGATAATAATCATACTTTTGATGGACAACTTCAATGCGACATGCTAGAATAGCTTACACAAGAGGCAAAACATTTGAAAATAAAGGTTTCAGTAGATCATTCCGACTTTTGAAATGCTTGAACCAAACAATAGGTATCATAGGAAAGTAAGTGATGACTTATTTGACATACACTTCTCATAAAACATGCATTATGTAGATAATAAGGGTCTGCAGGCAAAGTTTATAAAAACAATACAAATGTTTTTGAGTCAAAATAGTAAGAATTGCAACATGTTAATTACTGTAATGATTATGATTGCAGTACCCACCAGGATTTTACAAATTTACTTTTGCCAGTATAGGGTTTAAGAATTCAGTGAAAAACACAGGAATGCATGTAATTATATACCTGGGATTGGAATATTGTTTGTCAGGATTGATCACTAAAGGAATAATAAATAAAGATTCTAGCTCGATACTTCCATCCACAAGAATTCTGGGTATAGGTAATCATACATTCTCCTGAAAAGATGTCTTTCAATTTCCCTTTTCGCCTTGCCGATTCCTGCTGTAGTCTGTACACTGTTGTAACCCATCATTAAGCAGCGTAATAAAGTAAAATAAACATATTTAAATCAAGTACATGAACGTAAAGCAGAACAATAGAACCGAGGAAGTGTTTCAATCAACAGATTAACATTATTTCGATAGAAGGCAACTCCTTCACGCTGCTGTTTATTGTTTAGCTACGTAAATTTTGCACGGCAATAACATTAACCGTCAACTTCTAATAAGAAGCTACATCAAATGGAAAATCAGATAAAAATTAAGGATAATCGATTTATTTATGAGTTTGACGTTTCAATACCTCTACATACTCAATGATAATTACGCAACTAAGAATATAATGAGCACGGATCACTTACTCTTTACATTGTATGAGAGATATAGAACAAATATGAGTATCAAAATTTGGGATAAATGAAATATTACCTTCTAAAAGTCTGTGAATTAGACTGTCAACATTGAGTTCGTCAGCCATATTTACTACACGAATAATTTACGTCAAAAAGTCAAATCCAAGACAGACACCACCATCGTCCACTGCCGCCTTCTTGTTTTTGGTTTTTTCGATATGCGTTTTGTTTCAAGCTAATGTCATGTTGACAAACTGTAAACGCAATTTCAAACAACGTTTGTAAATCTCTGACATATAATTGAATAAAATCTATTATATGTCTGTGTTGTAAATAGATAAACCACAGACGTATACGTCTGTGATTTAAACACCCCTAAAACAATTAAGCCGGGTCCGCTGCGCCAGATTTTGAACAGAACATTGTTCGAAAACATAAATTACTCAATGGGCCACATTATTACTCAATGGGCCACGCCCCTTATTTATGTTTTCGAACAATGTTCTGTTCAAAAATCTGGCGCAGCGGACCCGGCTTAACTAAATATTGTTCTGAGTAAACACCATTGAGAAACAATAAACTAGAGAAGACACTGCGAAGCAAGTACCTATGTGCGCAACTAAGGTGCAGCCGCAAGGTCCACAATTGCTTGAATCACGCGCAATCACTGTGGCATTTGCAGCCCATGGGCTGCACCTTAGTGCGCACAAACTTGCTTCGCGGTGTCTTCTCCAGTTTATTGTAGGTACCTCAATGGTAAACACCCAACAAAAAAAATATAAATATTTCTTTATTAGCAGTTTTTTACCCATGACATGACTGTCTATCTTTCAGTCTGTCCATTCTGTTACTTTGTGTTGAGCATCGTGTGTAGATGGATGACCGGTTTAGTTTTTATCCCTTTGATCTTACTAAAATCTTATATGCATCTAACGGAAATAATACTAACGTTGTCAACTTGTCAGACACAATAGAACTCTCATTATTGGTACCCAGACATTTCTCTGGAAGAAACGTTATAAATGTTTCGATTGCTTTTTCTATAAATACTTAGCCTACTATAGTCTATTGATCTAGTGTAAACTTGGCTTATAGCCTTGTTTGTACACTTAGCGTGCAATTTAATTTAGTCATCAATAGGATTGGAGTCTTAGACGCTGCGCAAACGTGGATAGTTTTGGTGTCTTGAGTTGGATACTAGCTACCAGTGTGTAAGGGTTTATCAATGCCCTTAGCATAATTGATCAGCAGGATAAATAAAAAACACATTTACTACGTAACTTTGCATACTTGCGATTGCGACTAACTCCAAAACAAAAATACTTCCTTACTTATAGCTAAGGCTACGACACTCAATGCTACGACGCGTTAGAGATGACGATATAACTTAAATTACAGTCGAGATGTAATTTAACGTGTAGGTATAAAAAACCTGTGTCCATAGGACGCAGTGTTGCCAGATCCGTAGGTCAAAACTATCCTAGATTTACTGCAAAATTATCGTGTTTTTATCGCATTCAAAAAGACAGAATTTATACGACTGGGCACTCCAAATATGGTAACATCCAACGTCACGAGCTAAAAAAAAAAAAAGCTCATCACCTAGAAAAAGGACTGACTGTGGTACCTTAAATTTCGTTATTTCCAAACTGTGACTGAACGACTGACGCTAAACCAGGTTTGTCACAAAATTATAGTAGAACTGACATAAAATATCATGGAAAGTCGACGAATTATACAAATTATCGTGCGATACTTAATTATTATTTTTTATCGCATGCCCCTCCAAATTATCGTGGATCTACGATAATTATCGCACGTCTGGCAACGCTGATAGGACGTCACAGAGCAGCAAAATGTCACGTGACCAACCGTTTTTTGACGAAATTTGAAATCAATAAAGAAAAATATGTTTTTTTTAAAGGGGATCCTGCACGAAATTGTGACATATTTTTAAGTTTCTTGTACTATGCGCTAAATAGGTACGTAAGTTAGCCTGATCATTGCACAAGGTCGTAGCCTTGTGTCAGTTTTTGCGATCGCGCGCCACCCCCTTAAATAAAGCTTTTCGAGAAAGAAAATACTGTACGGGGTATAAAATAGGCGTTTGTAATTTTTTAAATACTTACTTACTTTTTCGAAAACTATCAAGTAGCCAATTGGACGGCGCTGTGATAGCTACATGGGCATAGCATAGCAGCTACGATTTTAGTATGGTGAGCGGTGTCGGCAATATCTATCTATCTTTCACTTTTCACCAAATCGCGACTGCACATGTGCTCAGCGTGACAGTAGTGAGCCCGTCGCCGCTCTATGCTGTAGGATGTATGTGCAGTCTATAGTCCGTTAGTCGCCTTTTACGACACCCAAAGGAAGAAAGGGGGTGGAAGCATTATTGCACTGCTACGCGACACGGTTATCTTCTTTATTCTAAAACAATAAAAGTCAATTGTCGAAATGTTTGTTCGTGCATCACTTCAGAACGGCTGCAGAATTACCCAAATATTTGCTATTTGGGTAATTCTTTTTTTGGCGGTCACGCTATATAATCACAAAAACCACAACTGAACCGCATCCTATAGAGTTTTAGAGCATAACATGCTATAAAGCACAGACGTAATTAAAAGTATACGTCTGTGCTTAGAGACTTCTTTTAGTGCTATCGCGTTAGACACACGCGATGGCGCTATGCGGAGCGGCTTTGGTTCAGTTGTGATTTGGTTGAGATTATTTAGCATGATCGCCCCCCTGGACTAGGTTTGAGTTGAGTGTAATATTTTAGAGAGATGGGATACAATACAGGGTCTTCACGCAGACGAAGACGCGGACGGGCCGCTAGTACCTTAAAAGATCCGTGGGTGTCGGTAACACAGTAACAAAGTATGGGTACGGTGACTATGTCCGATTCCGGTCGCCACTTCCGGATACAGCAACTATGGTTTCCTGTGATAGTATCCAGTGCCCAGTGTCGGCAACACGTTTGCCCAGCGCCTTAGAGTAGGTATAGGAATAGCTACTTTGCATTGCTTCTTTACTTTCGCTTTAAATTATGTTTTTTAAATAATCAAATTAAAGAATGAAAATGACTATGTTACTGTCTAGTGCGAACAAGGCACAGACATATAATAGAAGGAACAAGGCTTAACAGAGACATTGACACTTAGAGCATTCGTTGGATGAATGCTATAAGCATTGATAGCATTATGTAATGCAGCAATAAACCATAAACGAACTAATGTCTTTGCTGTTTTAGTCTCCATCCAAACTAATGCCTGACCAGAAAATGAAAAAAACCAAACAAAAACATTTCTGATTCTGGATTGATGTAATCTAACGTGCTCCTGTAGACATACATAAATAAGTCAAGGGTCAAAGAAATAAAATTATCAAAGCCAGTATGATTTTTAATATCATTAATCACAAAATCAGTATCTAGGTTTTCAACTATGTCATACCTACGATACAACATTGATTCATGTTCATCATTAGCAGATTGCACCAATGGTTGGAATTCAGTTTTTAGCTTTCATTGCTAGATGAATCACTTTCACCGCCACCAACATAAATCACTCGGTACTTCTTTATTATATATTAAAGACATTTAACACTCTCAATACAAAGAAGACCGCTGAATCTGTGGGGTAATTCCGTGGACGTCGCTAAACTCGGACCTGGTCCGAGTCGCTAAATCAGTAATTATGACAATAGCTAAAGTTTTAGCTTGCATATTTAATGAACGCATTGACTGTGGTGTTTTTCTTGACCTAATGAAACATAGTAAAATAATTCCATTATTTAAATCATGTAGCACTTGAACCCACTAATTTAGACCTATTTCTGTGCTACCCACATTAAGTAAAATTTTTAATATGTTGATGTTAGACCAAATTCAAATTCATTTTTATAGAAACAAACTTTTACATTCTAAACAGTATGGTTTTACCAGGGGTCGCTCAACAACTGACGCCGGTGTTGAGCTTTTATTTCAAATATTTGATGCCTGGGAGGATTCACGGGATGCCCTAGGGGATTTTTGTGATTTATCCAAGGCTTCCGATTGTGTTTTACTTGAAACAATGGTCAGGAAGCTTAACCACTATGGACTTAGAAATACTTCTTTGAGTCTTCTAATCTCATACATAAGTAACAGGATTCAGAAGGTCGACATTAACGGTAAAAGATCTCCGGGATCAATGGTTAAAATGGGAGTTTCGCAGTTCCGTTCAATACTTGGTCCATTCTTGTTTTTGGTTTCTAATAAAGACTTACCTTATTTTGTAAAAAACAGTCATGACCATGAGATAGAAGTTTGCTGATGATACTTCTATTCAAAGTGAAACGACGAAACCCAAATTATGACGATGTGAATAATGCGGTCTCACAGATTGTTCACTGGTTTAGTGAAAATAACTTGCTATTAAACGAGGGAAAACCAAATGTGTAAGATTTGTATTGCCTAATCAAAGTCAAAGTCAAAGTCAAATTATTTATTCAATGTAAACCTTTACAGGCACTTATTGACGTCAATACTAATAATAATAAAAAAACAGTTAACTAACTTATAGTTAAGACTTAATAACTAATCTAACGAGCTATTATAGTCTGTGCCAGACAAATGCGCATTGCTACCCCCAGTACCACTGCACGCCGAAACAGAATCGCGTCGAACCGAAATAGAAGCCGTGGTCATAGAATTGTGTAATATGATTTCCAATTATCGTATTGATACTGTGGTAAGTAATATAAATTGGAGAGTTTTTGAAGTAAAATAAAGTAGCGGCTGAAATGAGTTTTGGAAAACATTAGTACCTAACCAATAAGGTTGACATTTTTAATCATTCAAATATCTTTTTTTATAAAAACTTAAGCATAAAAAAACGTCAAAAATTAATAAGCATAAACTTGTGTGTTTTAAATTGTTTCGTTTTTCGTCTTGGTACAAGCACAGAATAACTAATACTACTACTGTACAGAAGGTTCACCCTCCAACGACCCCCACGCGAAACTGAAACCTATCTCGTGACCCGAGCGTTCATATTCCGATAAGCACAGCCGACTCGATATCGATTTGACGTCCGTCAGGAGCGCAGGGTTTACGCGCGCGCGTAGGGATTACGAGTTAAGGTTAAGAGGAAACACCACGCCGACGCGGCACCCAAAACTCCCACACAAAACACAGAAAAACGACGCCCCGCAGCCCCCTTCCAAAACCGGACCAACCCCCACCACCCCTTCAGCAACGGTTAAAGAAAGAGACCCTTCACGTCCGTATGCTTGATTCCTTTGCATTAAGTCATTTATTTAATAACCAGGAGCCTTCAAAATTAAGCGAAATCACTTCGTTTTAAGGCGTCTTCAGAAACATTAAGTAACTCGTTTAAAAAAAAAATCAAACATACAGACACAGAAAACCTCCTCCCCCAACCGACGCTTAAATAAAAATTGGTCCACCTCTGAAGGAGGAAACAGGGGACCACGAAACGCCGCTCCCCCGCGCCCCGCATGAGAATCCCGAACGCCACGCCGACGCAGTGTTTCCTCTCAAGGCTAGATAGATCGCGCTTTAAGTTTTTTCAAACCATCTGAGACATAGAAAATAATGGTTTAAATTCAGGAAAAAAAAAAATAAACTATGTATTAGTTAAGGATCCAATCTATTCAAAGTCTCATTCAGTTACAAAATCCAATAAACATCACTCGATAAAAAAAAAAAAACCCAAAGTTACCCCTTTTTGTAATGTTTTTTCAATATTATGACTAAGCTACTGATAGATAGATAGATAGATAGATAGATAAAAACTTTATTTACTGCTAAAAGACACACACATGTTGGTACACAAAATCACAATAAAAAACATAGTACAAAAAAAAGAAGATAATAAATATGTGTGTGTGTGCCGCAGCAGCAAAAGGGTGGCATCATGGCTGGCTGGCTGGCATCATGTGACTCATCGTCATATTCGCTAGCCGCGAATCGCTGGTTTTCAGCTACAACCGTGAGTGTAAACGCGAGTACGTTTACCAACGTTAGAAAAAAAAAATCAAAACTATAACTAAAAATTAAATACTAAATATTAAACTTAAATAACCTGTGATGATTGTGCCTATTTGCTTGCCTAAATTGCAGCTGAGATGAGATATACCTAATAAATAAGTGGTAGATTTAGATCAATTACACTCAACCACATTCACATCACCATCAATCGAACCAGACCCGCACCGACGCCACGTCCCCAACCCAACCTCCTAATGATAAGCAGGTAATAACTAGTGTACAAATTAAAGTTATGAATGTGAATCCTGTGAACACCACTGTGTTTCTAGGCATCACGTTGGATGCCATGCTTCAGTGGGGCCCACATATAGCAAAATTGCCGAATAGACTTAGCTCTGCACAGAACACATATAGGACTAGCTCTGCGGCTTAAGCAGTAAGTAATGAAGATCCGTCAATTAACTGACGTTGATACAGCATGGTTAGTTTATTTCCGTTACTTTCATAGTGTAATGTCGAACGGCATTTTACTGGGGGGAAATGCCGCCGACATTCAAACTATCTTTGTGCTGCAGAAGACGGCTATTCGAGCAACATATATCCTAAAGGCTGGTGACACTCTCAGAGAGAGAGGGACGGGTAGGTATTTTTTTAAATGTAAATATGGCATGTATTAATGCCATGCCGTCCTTCAGAGGTATACAAGTATAATGACAGATGCATCACAATCACAGATCACAATACATCTATGAAAATCTCATGTATGTTCATAAAAATATTGAAATGTTTTCAAATAACAGTATATTCATAATTTAAATACTAGAAGTAAGAACAAATTAGCAGTACCTTAAACTAGGCTTCATAATACAAATAGTTCTTAAAAGGGTCTGTGTGTACGATTTTACAACAAAGTACTTACCAATTGATATTCAGATATTAGATCAAGATAAATTGAAAATCAAAATCAAAGAAAAGCTTTATAAAAAGCTTATTATTAAGTGTCAGATTACACAGAAGACAAAACAGCTTGGCTCTGAACTAAAATGCTCCAAATTCTCCAAAAGCTATTTTAATTATCTATAATTAATTTATAGTATGTACCGTATATATTTTACAATAAAATTATTATTATGTATTTTACGACCTGTATGTAACGACGACATATATTTTTTTTTGTAAATGTCGTTGCTTCTGTGCACTGTAGTTTCTTGCGCCCGTTCTTTGCCACAGTTAAAAAATTGGTTGCCTGTAAAGTCGGTATACGGGCGAAAGTTTTACGTGACAACGACTTTGAGTGGTAAAATAATTCTAATGTGAATATTCATTCGTATAGTAGGAAGAAGGATGAAATAATAGTAACAATTTAAAACATTTATTTATACAAAGAATTATATGGAAGGGACGCGTGCCTTTCACTTTTTATGTCTGTCTCTCTCGCTCTTAGGCGGGCTAACCATGCCCGAGTGGAAGGGACGCGTGCCTCTCACTCGCTCTCATTGTGAGCGCATAACGTGAGCGGAGCGTAACGCAGTTTCTTGAAGTGTCACCCGGCAAACCAATTTATAAGACGTTGTCACGTCAAAAATGACGTCGAATGGGTAGTAGGTTAAAAACTAGGACGACTTTTGAGTCGTCCAAATATTTGAGTACTCATCAATTGAATTTATTGAATAAAAACATTTGGAGTTTGAGTTTTATGAATTGCATAAAACGATCCTTAATTTTTTTTGAAAATATAATATAGCTTAATAGTGTAGCTTCCCAACGGTGAAAGATTTTTTTTAAATCGGTCTTGTAGTTTCGGAGCCTCTTCAATACAAACAAACAATCAAATTTTTCCTCTTTATAATATTAGTATAAACACAATTTCCGATCTACCACGTTCAACAACCGATAACAGTACAATAATGTCTCATTTAGTACATCTTTTTTTGTAATAGTATAAAAGCATATTTGAACCACAGACATATAATGTCTGTGATTTGAACACTTTTTTAAATTTTTTTATTTAAGTTGAAAATTGCATTCTGTTCTGATTAACCCAGTTTTTAAAGTTAAGATCAAAATTTTATTTTAGTATCTTAAGTTAAAGTTAGGAAGGAGATTTTTTTTCTCATAAAAGTGCAATCAAAGAAAACACGACCCAAAAAAAGATAGGTATAATTTTTTTTGAGCCGTCTCGTTGTTGAATCATAAAATAACGAAAAAAAATTACCTATAATTCAAAAACTACATAAAATCGTAGAACATACATGGGGGTTTAATAGATAGGTATGGTAGTTCCCTATCACCACAAATTGGCTTGACCCTTACAAGAAACATCCTGTATATGGATTGGATGTCTTTTCTATGACAGTGTAGTAAGGCCTTTAGGATTGATTAAGCCTTTTTGTCCGTGTACTAACTTCCTAATGATATTTCAATATTTTATCTCTTTCACTCTCATGTCATGTTTGATTTTCCATCGCCCCAATTTTTTTTCCATTGGCGTTGTCTATGCATTCAATTTGACAACCATAGAGAATGGCCAGTCCATAGACAAGATATTTTTATTCTAAATTCCTCCGTAGCGAGCGGTCAAAATGTCGCTGTTCGGAATTGTCAAGCTATTTTCTCATCGTAATGTGCCGTTCTGGCGCATAGTATGTATGAAACAGCGTGGTTTGGCGTGTGCGTTCTATTTTATTTTAGACAAGACTTGACGGCTGATTGAAAACACTTCATGATTTATTCTTTGATTCAACTACACTCTTGCTTCGGTTTTTTGTAAACAACTTGTACTTATCAGCGAGAAAACTTAATGTAGATGTCGGAAAACCTTTGTTGGATGTTGTGGAAACCGTAGGAGTCGCCTAATTGGGATCACGGAACATTGCCTCAATGGAAGTAAAGATGGAAAGTGAACAAAGTTTCAGTGAAGATAGTAGCAGCAGTTCATCATCAGACTCTTCAAGTGGAAGTTCCGACGGCGACGATGAAGTCATGGAACCAGTTCGCGTCTTAGGACATTCTCTAGAACTTCCACAAGATCTTTGTGAGGACTATTCCATTTTTAAAGAGTTCTTTTCTATGAAGACTTGGGAATCATTAGAAGACAAAAACAAGGAACAGTTGATGAAGTATTTGCCAAAATTTACAGAAAACCAAGAAGAGGAGAAGGAGAAAACTGTCAAAATGTTGTTTAACCATGAACCTTTTCATTTCACATCACCTCTAAATAGTTTTTACAGCAACTTAAGGCAAGGCAACTATAGGCCTGACATAGCTAAAATGAAGAAGTTTCTTTCAAAAGCCAGAGCAAAGCAACAAAGGCATAAGGTAGTTTACAATCATTATTGTTATCATGGAAGTTAAAGTTTTAAAATAATAATGTTCTAATAATATTGTTACAGATAAAGTCATATTATGCTAGACTTCTTCCTGAAGTGCTTATATCTCGTGAAAGAGTGTTAGCAGCTGCAAAGGCAGCTCCCCCGGGTCCTATTCCTCGCCTACCACTCATGCCTCCAAAGCCCTCGGCTAAAAACAACTACAAACCACTTTATTTGCGTGCTAAACAAAGATATTTTGAGGAACTGGCTGCTATTCATAGTGAAGTAGGTGGTGAAGAATCTGAAGATGACAACTATCCCGAAGGTCCACCAGAGCAAAATTCGAGAAAAAGGAAACAGATGAATATTGCATTTGTAAGTTTATACTTTACAACCTACACTTAAGTGCAAATGAAATAACTAATGATTGTCAAAAAGGTGCTCTTGTTTTGGCCAACAGATTGATGTTAAGTATGGCATTCTGAATCTCAGTTTTATTGTGGAGATTACAATGTAAAATGACTTGTACTGTGAAAGTAAACTTTTCTTGTAGAAGTACTTTTATCACAGCACTGGTAGTATTATAATAACACAACACTAGCTATGTATCTGCAATGATATGCTGATGATGATATCAAATAATCAACATCAGTTGATTGATATGACAAATAAATAATAAATCATAGTGTGAGTGCCAGCAGTAAGCAATGTCAATAAGCATCTTCTATATTAAATTTTTGTTTTGTTCTATTAGCTTGCGCCTGAAGCACAAAAGAAACTTTCATACCTACAAAACTTGTCCTGACAATTACAAACACAATAAAAAAAAGTATTAGCCAAATAAGTGCAGTACTTGGATATTTTTATATTATAAATATTAGGAAGTGTATACAGTATTGTATACAGCCTCAAGCGGCACTGTATCTCCTTCTTTATTCAAGTTTTTTATCAGACAACAGAAATACCAGCTGCCCTACTCCTGTAGGTCACGTGATAGGTTAGAAATTTAAGACAATCGCGAAGCGCAGTGTAACAATTGGCTTGAATTTCGAGGTTATTTTTTTTATTAGACAGAAATGAACTTCATACAAAAATATCTTTTAAATATTATGTCTTCTGAACATTATGGCAAATAAAAAATATCTTACGGTTCCCGAACCGATTTAGATACAATGCCGCTTGTGGCACTCTATACACTTTGTACTAGGATGCCGTAAAATACGGCATCATTACCGATCGTACTATATAAGTAGCCGCTTGTAACACTCTATACCTGCCTACACTTTGCACTAGGATGCCGTAATTACAACATCGTAACCGATCATACTAGAATGCCGCTTGTGGCACTTTATCCACAGCCTAAATATTATCATAATATTTTTCTACAAAAAAAGTTATCCTAATGTTTTCAAAATAATGTCCAATATTATAGAGAATTGTATAGATTCAACAGTTCATTATGCTGTCGACTGCCCTAAAGCCAGACATAATAGTAATTCTAATTGTAAGCAGGTTTTCGCACAGATGAGAAGTTATGTGTTGCTAACTAGTTATATATTGTAATTTTAGATAACTGATGGTAATGTATCTGGGACACTCGGTGGCTCTGATGCAGCTCACCCTACTTCACTGGATTGCCTAAAGAATATTTTGGCTGCCCACAGACATCGGAGACAATACAGAGATGTAAGATCAGTTAATAACCTGTTTAATGAATAAATGTTAAAACATAATTTTAAAAGATAAATCACATTACATTCCAGAATCACCCAGAGTTAAACATAACAGGATTGTCACTTGAAGATATAAAACAAAGAGTAACATTTGTGAATGGAAGCAGCAAGAAACTAATGTTTGGTGGTCAAAAATCGGATACCACAATGCAGAAGGTAAAAAGAGGGCCTAAAAAAGAAACACAGCAGAAAACAAAGTCAAATGAACCAAAGCAAACTATCAGAAAGAACAAGGAAGATCAACACGCATCTGTGGATACAAAGCCCTTGCTGCCTGATATAAAAATAAAATGCGAACAAGAGGAATCGGACTCGGAAAGTTCCTCATTTGTAGATCCTGTAGCTAGTCCCAAACACTCCAAGAAGTTATTAGAACATGTTGAAATTAAACAAGAGACTGACATGAAGTACCCCTCACAGAAGTGTGTATTGAAATCAAATATACAATTATCAATACAAAATGAAACATTCCATTATAAAATATTCTTGTTTCCAGCGTCAATTATAATGAAGCAATGATGGAAAGTATTATAAAGCAAGAACCTCTAGATCCCACACTTGCAATTCAAAACAATTCAGCTTCAAGGATAGCTCCACCGGTGCCAATTAAATTAGAAGATTTAGATGGAATTGGTAATGAATGTCTATCATTAATAATGTTGGTGGCTTAAAATGTGCATTATCATGTTTTCCATTCTCATATTTGTTTCTTTGTAAATTAATAATATATCATAACATAATATCTTAATCATATTTATTAGAAAGGGGAAGAGTATGTTAACATCTTAACATTCTTGTCTTGTGCCTGTACCTTTATATATTTTTAACTGTTCATACCATTATTTACGACTTTTCTCTCTTCATACTGTGCATCTTTATATTGTAGGCAAATTAAAAGCTTTATTTTGTCTGCAATATACATTTATAAGGAAAATTTTTAATGTATTATATCAATAATTGAAAACAAAGGAGTATCAAGAAATTCCGCACGCAGTCTTCAAAACGGGGCGCGGGACATTGGTGAACGCATCGACAGATACTTCTCAGTAGAAGGTGTGTACGGAATTTCGTCATACTTTTACATTTATCGAGCTCAGTGCACGCTAATAGGTGTGAACTGGATACTTTTTTATTTATTTAATGTGTCTTTCAAATGAAATCTCTCTTGAAACATCCAATAAAATCGTCATATCTTTAGCCACCATTTTAGCTACAATAGTCTTGTCAATGTTGTAGTAATATCTTTGTCAGAGTTTTGATTAACACAATTGATTTACCAGTTTTTCAAATGATAATGATACGCAAAATAAATATATAAATAAATAAGAAATCATACACCGTCCATTCATTATTAATAATTGAACTTAAAAACTATGTTAGTACTAGATAAAATCATAGTCAAAATAAAAAATCCTCTATTCAAATAAACATTTTTAAAAGTGCCTTTGAATCTTCCAAACATATTTTTTACTTTTTAAAGCGCTTTTCTTAAAAGTCCCAATTTTTTTGCCTATTATCTATTTATAATTATAATGTTTAATATATTTTTTGTAGACATGATGGCGTTACCAGTAGAGCTGGCGGATGATTCCGGGGGCGTCCTGGCAGGCGATGCGTCAGGCGACGGCGACGACCATCTGGTGGACGCAGACGAGTCTCTGACAGAGACAACGCACGCAAACTTTTTGTCTCTAGTCAGAGCGTTGTTCCCGGCGAGAGCTGCGCATAGAGCTTCCAAGCAGCAGTTGCATTTGAGATGTAACGCTGTTATGAGGTCACCGATAGCGCCGCTCAACACTTGGTATAATTGTAAGTGGCAATTTAACGTTGTCGTCAACAGACCGATTTTTATTGTTGTTTTCAAAAGTTTACGCGAACAGTACATTACCTGGATCACTTTAGTTTTGATTATACATTCGCCTATATGTTATATATTATTTTGCCCACAACAATCCGATTAAAACACACTACCCTGCTCTGCGGTGTCACACATACCTTTCTGGAAATACACAATACATTTTTACATCATACATTTTAATTGGTTACAACAATACCTAGGCTTGTAAATAAAAGATGACTAGTTTACTCTGTAGTTAAGGGATTTTTAGTAAACTGCACTTATTATTTATTTTTACATATAATTTTGTTCTAATGATTTTGTAATCGTTGACCCAGTAAAGGATTTAAAAGTCATAAAATATTATGTAAAAATCAAAATGAAGATAATTTGTAATGAGGGTTTCATTACTTTGTTGTTTATTTGCTATTGGCATATACATAGTATCACAATAGACATTTCTCTTTCATTTTATTCCAGTGTCCGACGATTGGTGCTCCGAGCTGGTTTCCGCCCTGGATTTCCTCGCAGGAGAGAGAGGACCACACCCTGACGACTTTGTACCGTATTTACAGTTTCTGCCAGAGACGCAAGTTAGTTATTGTTTTATTGTTAAGTCATGATATTGACATTGTTTCAGCCTGACAAAGTCGTTCAACGACTAAAAACTTTAAAAAAAAGTCATCAATGCCTATGCAATTATTTCTACTACCTTCACTATGCTCAGAGTAATTTGTTTACGGAATTATTAACATAATTTTTCTTGCATTTGAGTACCCCATATTCGCATCGCATCCCCATGCAACTGTGCTAAAATATAGGAAACCCAAAGACTGCTAGTTAGTATAGGATAGAATAGTCTTTCAACTTTTGACATACAAAAAGTCATTATACGTCGTACGCACGCCTGCAGATCGACCTATCCAAAACTCAAATTTCTCCAATCCATTTTTTTTAAACTTCCGCCGACTATAGTCGCCGACCCCTGTGTTTGTTCTATTTCTCTTGCATACAAGTTCTCGCATTACCTCTCGCACTTCCATACCGCATACTTCACATTCATCAATCACCATTCATTCCTTAGCGGTGGGTGTTCCGCCTCTTTGCTAAGCCCTATGCTAACTACTTTTTCCTTCTATCTTAATTTTCTGTTTTCTTACATCTAGGTTTTTTGATTAATAAAACATTTTCTCGTTTTCTTTCTTATTTCTACTACATTTTCTTATAATCTAACGCATTATATTTATTTTCTTAATCTACTAATGTTCCCTTTTCCTTCTTCTTCCCTTCCTTTCTGTGGCGGCCTGCGTCGCCACATAATTTATTATCCTCACGTATTGGTTAGAGTTTGTAAGCGCATTCCTAAACGCGTGTAGATCCGATAAAGATATGACACGGCATCATCCCTCCAATATCTACGTAGTTATTATTGTATAAATAGTCTTGTAGGGTTTAGATAATAAGTTAGTCACAATGTAGTCACTGTATATATACAACACCATATAAAGAGACGCAGTCGTTATTTACCATCGCCATGGAACCCTCCATACATCGTCTCAACATCCCATACCTCGACCGACGGAACACTGGTGACCCCGACGTGATACCCTTTTCTTCTTTTTTCTTCCCTCCAATCCATATTGATCCTTACATGTTAACTGACAAAGTTCAAAATGTATAGAAGAAAGGAGATTGACCATTTTGGACCAAATGTTGCCTAAGCATGGGAATACTTTTACTTCTTTCCTTACATGAAGAGATATTTAAAATAAATAATTTAACAAAAAACATCCACGCGGTTATATTGTATCTAAAAAAACATATCTTATGGCTTTTTGGTGCTTTAACTTTTGATATATTTTTTTAACGTTGTTGTTTACGTTATATAATTATTATCTTACTTTGTGCCTTCGCACACGGCGTATTATGACGTTTGTTATTATTTTTCGTTAATGTAAAACATATATAACAGATTTTTTTTCTCTATACTCCTCGGATAGATTCTGAAGCGCTTTGGGTTACATACTAGTATTAGTCTAAGGGACATTATGCACTATGATTCAATGTTGGGCAGCACTCTTGGTCCAACGTCCATAGAAAAATGGACAATCTCCTTTGACATTTTGTGGTAGCTTGTGTCGTGACTGGTTGTAGTGTTAATATGCTTTATTTGTCTACTTACATATTGATTTATGATGATACAGATTTCTGCAACTGTAGGTCAATATGATGATACAGATATGTAATTTCTGCAACTGTAGGTCAGAGCCAAACAAAAACATAATCTGCCGAACTCCTTAGTAAATACATACACACGTTGAAAACATAATTATGTTAAAGAGTGGCATGCCATGTTTTTGTGGTGGATCCATAATAGGTTTAATGGATACATATTCATGACTATTATCCTCGAAGGGTTAGTCAGAGACTAGGCAATGAGGACAGCAAAAGCAGTCCTCTACCATAGTCCACTTTTCACCAAATAGCGACTGCACATGTGCTCAGCGTGACAAGTGGTGAGCTCATCGCTGCTCTATGCTGTTTTATGTATGTGCAGTCTTTAGTCCGTTAGTCGCCTTTTACGACACCTAAGGAGTTGTAGTATTCTTTCACCATTACCCGACACGAGTTATGTTTAGGTGTAATTGCTTTAAACTCAAACTTAATATTTCTTTATTCAATAAAATTAAAATAAGCATTCTGAATCATCTAAATTTATTTAGATGGATTGGCAAATCACCCATTCAGGAAGTCTTTTAGCTGTGGAGAAAAACGGGCGCAAGAAACTCCACAGATTTATAATAATATAGAATGCACACATATTTAGACGGGATTTAACGCAAAACTACTTAGTAAAGGCATTCTACGCATACCTTTTTATACCCGACGTTTAAACGTTTTAGTCCACTCGTGACCACGGCCGGTGCAACTCGGTCGAAACGTCGGGTATAAAAAGGTATGCGTAGAATGCCTTTACTAAGTAGTTTTGCGTTAAATCCCGTCTAAATATGTGTGCATAATGGAACGCGAAAGTTTAAAAGTGTAAATAATATAGAAGTAACGACATTTACAAAACAATATGTCGTTACCAAATTACACAATATACAAATTACTAATATGTTATGCTTGTACATGCACTATGTCCATACATAATCTACCACTTTATAATAATCTTTACTCATGAGGGTTTTGTTTTAACATGGGCTTTAAATGTATGTAAAGGCATTTATTAGTTTTAAATACCTAAAATCGTATTTAAGTAAGCTTCCTCCATCAGATGTACCAGTGGATCGGGGCAGGGCGCGATTGCGACGCGATACTGGGCCGCCTGTGCGAGCGGTGGCTGAGATCCGTGTCGCCCGGACCGTCCAGTAGCGATCCGCCCCCGCCGAGGTAACTAGTTATTTTTTATTTATTTAAAAGAACATACACATCATTACAGCTACTGTACTTAAAGCTAATTCAGTGAGCTCACTCAGCGTACAAGAAAATTAATAATTTTGTTCAACCATAAATTTCAAATTCAAATTTCAATTTAGGCTACAATAATTAAGCACTTATGAATGTCGCTATGCTATCGGTTCGTAAGTCTTATTAGCGTTGATATAATATAATAATAATAATCATTTATTTCAGATAGAAAATCCATATAAGTTACATAATAATACACTTTAAAAAATAAATAATTAATTGCAATTAAATAAACATTGATCCATAAAATTAATCCATAAAATTTTGTTAGTAGAGTAGTTAGTAACAATTTTACTTAAACTATGTTAATACTGTTAAGATAGAAAATCCATATAAGTTACATAATAATACACTTTAAAAAATAAATAATTAATTGCAATTAAATAAACATTGATCCATAAAATTTTGTTAGTAGAGTAGTTAGTAACAATTTTACTTAAACTATGTTAATACTGTTAATACTCATAAAATTACACATTAATCATTATTTTTATTTTAGACCTATCACTAACTCCACCCAGTGTTTCTGGATAGAACCGTCTCGTCTTTCAGCAATAAAGTTCAGGATGCTGTTTCCATTCCACTACATATAGTTGAGCACATGTTTTACAGTTTACATATTTTCTCGTTTGTCAGCTGTTTTTGTATCATAAGTTAAATAAATAAATACATACTAGCCAAATTTTATATTTAGGTATCCTACTTCTTGGGCGATGCGAGCCCCCACAACTGTTGAAGTCACTGAATTCCGGTCTCAAGAACGTCGCAGGTTTTCTACAGCAGCGAAACCGTTCACGTACATACAGCATGGGTAAGTGATGCTACATTCTTAAGCATGTAAGCGCTTCATACCCTTGATCGGCTTTTACAACACTTATTCATAAATGTTCATTTCTTTTTAAAAGTTTATATTTGTGTGTATTTGTATTTATAATTTTTTTATACAATTATTTATTTATTTTACACATCATTAACGTAGATAGATAGATAGATAATACTTTTATTGGAACATAATAACATAAACATTTACAATACATAGTAAGTCTAATAAAATTGTAAACTGTTTTACAGCCGTAAGGATACTGTAATCACTATTTAAAAGATTCTGATATTCAGTGGTACATAGTCTGCTAGTAGAAATTAATCACACACATGTTTATTAATTTTTTTTTATAAAGCTACTTTTTGATAGAAGGTTTACTTCACATAGCTCAAGGTGTTTTTATTTTTATTTATTTATGTAAGGCATTACAGTAGATATCGATTTATCGAAGGTTAAGAAAAATATGTCTTCCAATATTATATTATACACAGTAACTGGGTCATAGATCTTTTAGTCTCAAGTTTAGTTATCTGCCGTGTTTGTATATTTTTATGTTTTTTTTGTATGTCATGGGACAAAATAACGATTTCGTTTTATTTTTACAACACCAACAGTTACTGCTCCGTCGTGGGTCCCTGCGCCCGCGCGTCCATATCATGCGGCACGCAAGGCTCCCTGCTAGTGGCCGATAGGCCGCGGCACGCCAGCTTTATATCTCTGGTCAGAGATGCCGTAGCAAGGTTACCCAACGGCGAAGGCACGAGACACGACGTCCTCACGCTGCTTAGGTGAGATACGACCTTATCTTATTTACCTTAAGCCATACTATGCGACAGCAGGGATTGCTGTTAATGGGAAACAGAACGTACGCCAGCTTCATATCTCTGGTCCGGAATGCTGTAGCAAGGTTACCCAACGGCGGAGGCACGAGACACGACGTCGTACTCACGCTGCTCAGGTGAGATACGACCTTATCTTATTTACCTCAAGCCATATTATGCCACAGCAAGGCTTCTAATGGTAAAGGCATGAGACACGACGTCCTCACGCTGCTCAGGTGAGTTACGACCTTATGTTCTTTACATTAAGGTCTATTAATCAAAGTTATAGTCCCGCCATATTAAGTAGCATGCAAAGTTCGCTGGTAGTGGCCGAAATGCTGCATGACTGCTTCATATCTCAGGTCAGAGATGCATTGGCTAGACTATCTAACAGAGAAGACACGAGACACGACGTCCTTACCTGCTCAGATGAGATACGACCTTATTTCCTTTACCTTAAGGTCTATGGATTAAACATACACTCCCGTCATATAAGGTAGGACGCATAGTTTGCTGCTAGTGGCCGACTGGCTGCACGTCAGCTTCATATCTCTGGTGGATGCCGTGGAAAGGTTACCCAATGGCGAAGGCATGAGACACGACGTCCTCACGCTGCTCAGGTGAGATACCACCGTATGTTCTTTACCTTAAGGTCTTTAGATCGGGATTCAGACCCGCCTTATATAAGCACGAAAAGTTCGCTGCTTTAGTCTGTTCAATATAGCTTGATACCTGTGACAGGTGTCATCAAAAACGACGACGTGACTTTGTAAAGGCGTATGAATTTATTTGGCTACATTTAAATAATATTATTTTTTTATAATCCATCACTTAACATCACAGTGCTCGACCTCACGTCGTACGGTCCGAACGCGTCTTAGTACGATACTCGTAAACAACAAACCGGTTTTGATTACGATATCGCGCATCGTTCCGCTCGATCGGCCAGCCGGCCTATTGTGATTAGTGCGAGTTAGAAAATGAACCTTATTGTTGATGTCAAGTGACATAGATCAGAATGACAACAGTGACATAAATAACATAATTACGACAGTGGAAGAGCAAAATAATTTAGAAGACGATACACAATTAAATAATGAAAATATGTCTACGGAGAGGGAAATATCGAACAAACGTCATAGAGAGGTGGACACTGAGGAATTTTGGCATGATGTAACGAGAAATTCAAAAAGGAGATCTAAAAGTCAAGAGATTTTATCTGAAGAGATTTGGCACACTGTTACGAGAAATTCAAAAAGACAATCTATAAGTCAAGAAATTACATCGGAGGAAATTTCAATTCAAATTAGCGTTATAGCCAAAGAAAAGCTGCCAAAACATTTTGCTTTAGCAAAACTGCTAAAGCAACATGACATATCAAGTATAGAAAAAGTTAAGTACATAAATCCCTTTAAATTATTAATTACTTTCGAAAATGAACCGGCAGCGGAAAAGTTCTCAGTATGCGCGGCATTTGACGAATTAGGCTGGCGTAGACAAAAAACTTGGGAGGTTGGTATGTCGTTCGGCATCGTAAAGAACATAGACATGGATTTGACAGAACAGGACTTGCTAAAACATATGTCTTCCCATAAGGACATAATATCAGCCAAACGGCGCAACCGGAAAAACCATGAAGGATGGTCACCATGTGAAACAGTTAGAATCGGTTTTAAAGGTCCTTCTTTACCAACACATGTATATTTTTATGAATTGAGTATTAAAGTTGAACCGTATGTTTTTCCGGTAACACAGTGTTCCAAGTGCTGGCGGTATGGCCATATGGCAAAGATGTGTCCATCAAATAAAATAATTTGCCCTAAGTGTGGTGATCACCACCCTAATTGCGAAACGACAGTTTGGAATTGCGTTAACTGTTCAGGCAAACATATGGCACTATCCAAGATCTGTCCAGTATACATTAAGGAAAAGCGCTTAAGAGAACTAATGAGCGAATTTAACTGTACGTATCAAAAAGCCTTAAAACTATATGTTCCCCCATCGCCCCCACGCAACCAACCTCCTAGAATAAAAGATGTTATTTCGCACAATACCCAAAGGGCAAGTGTCGAAGAATCAGCCTTCACGCCTTCATATTCTCAAGTTTTAAAAAATAACTTACCTACTAACTTGAACTCGGCGAACCAGTACAAACCTACTTCAACTAATAGACAGAAGAAGAAAAAGAAGATTCCCTTCTATTTAGCGAATAATGTAGTCGCGGATATTGAAGTCTCTAACTCCGAAGAAGACAGCCATTCTTATACAGAAACCGTGTCGGATACAAGGAACCCTACAAGTGAAAAGAGCAGCGTGGACGATACTTCTTTGCAAAACTTATTCAAAAAAGCGAAGTCGGTGATTGCTGCTAAAACAGACCTCTTGGTAGAATCATGCAAATCTTGGTTTAAAATGCTTATTGATTGGTTCTTTACTTTGATCTGCGACTTATTACCTGATTTTGCGTCGTTTAAATCTTTATTTTTATCTTTTAATGGATAATAGTACAAAAAAAAATGTTAAGTTGAATATCATACAGTGGAACGCGCGTAGTTTAAGGCCTAAGTTAAAATTAGTTGAACAGTTATTAATCCGAGAAAAAATTCACATAGCTGCGGTAAGTGAAACATGGCTTGAACCCGATACCCTTTTAAGAGTGAGTGATTATAATGTGTTTCATCAAGATAGAGATATAGCTTATGGGGGCGTAGCTGTTTTAACACACAAATCAATACAGGCGCAATTCTATCGGATACGTAATGATTTGGATCTTGAAATAATTCACATTAAGGTACACAATTGCAATCAAATAGAAAATATTATAGCCCTCTATTGTTCTCCTGAATCCCACACAACTTAAAGGGTTTGGGACTATATTTTGTCCCTTGAAAGGACTAAAACCATTGTGTTGGGAGATTTTAATGGACATCACACAAACTGGTCTTATAAGACAGACTCTAGGGGGGTTCAAATTTGGGATTCTATAGTAGATCATAATTATACAATTTTGAATTCTGGTAGCCATACGCGGTTTCAGCTGGTTGAAGGCAACTTAAGACTATCATCCCCTGACTTAACATTAATTTCTTCCGACATAGCTTTGGGCTTTGACTGGGTAGTGACCAATGAAACCTTAGGCAGCGATCATTTTGTTATTAAAATTTCAACATCTTTTAGTTCTGATGCTCAATCGTTAAATAAAAGAAATTTCAAACTTGCAGATTGGCCAGCTTACACAAGTCATTTAAAAAATATATTTGCTACTTTTCTTGTAACGTCCGATCTTCAAAACACATATAACGCCTTTACAGCAGCTTTGCATGAAGCGGCAAACAATTCCATTCCCTATGTTAAAGTATGTCAAACTCCTACTAGTAAATTTCGACCCAAACCATATTGGAATGCGGAACTGTCAAAATCTGTAGCCTGCCGACGCCTGGCTTTAGCTAATTTTCGACGGAACCCTACACCACAAAACTTGCATACTCTTAAAAACAAAATAAAAGAGTCACAAGCACTTCTACGTAAGACTCAAAGAGACTCATGGCAGAGGTTTTGCTCATCTTTAGATGAGTCAGCCTCTGCCAGAGACGTGTGGCATAAAATGAGGTGGCTAAAAGGCTATAAAACTAATAGACAATACGTAGATACAAACAAAGCTAGGAATCTAATACTTAACTTGTGCCCCGATTACGCCTCATCTCCCCGTCCTAATTTCAGTTCCCAAAACACAACTCTTAATTTACCAATAACGTTGGCGGAGCTCAATAAAAGCATTAAATCTAAAGATACGGCGCCCGGTGTGGATGAGATCTCTTTCTCTATGGTAAAATGTCTTCCGAATAACGCAAAGCTGATATTAGTTGAGTTATACAACCAATTTTATTTAACATCATTCGTACCTTTTCAATGGCGTGATATAAGTATTATCCCTATACCCAAGCCTGGAAGAGACCCTGACTCTATTTCGTCACTTCGTCCGATTGCACTTATATCTTGTCTTTGCAAAATATTTCATGCTATTATACAGAAACGCCTGGAGTGGTATTTTGAAAGAAATGACATGTTTTTTGAGAATACGTTAGGGTTTAGAAAGTGTCGCTCGTGTTTAGACAACTTATCTCGTTTAGTATCTACAATTCAGAAAGGATTTTGTCAAAATTGCAGTACAGTGGGATGTTTCATTGACATAGATAATGCTTACAATAACATAGATATTATAAGCTTAGTAAAGAAAATGGATGGCTACGGTGTGGGAACCCGGACTTGTAGTTATCTATGGGAATTTCTTCGCGAAAGACATCTTAAAATTAAGACTGATAATTCTTACATAGTTCGGTATACAAACCTTGGCTTGGCACAAGGCGATCCTTTATCACCTTTACTCTTTAATGTTTCTACGATAGATATATGCAAACAAATAAATAATGATAGAGTGTACATATCTCAATATGCCGACGATTTTGTTATCTATACATCTAGCAAAAACGTCTTTGAAGCAGCTGAAATATTACAAGGTTCACTCAACCAAATGACTAGGCTTTTAGCCGATTTAGGATTGAATATATCTCCTGTAAAGACTAAGATTTGTGTCTTTAAAAAGGGGTTTAACCGAAATACTATTAGTCTTAAAATTAACGGGTTTGAGTTGCAAGTAGCGGAGAATGTCAAATATCTGGGACTATGGCTGGATCGGTCACTTAGATGGGCCAAACATATTAACGAAACCGTGGAAAAAGTTACTAAGTTTCTTAACGTCCTAAAGGTATTGGCGAGTTTAAACTGGGGTATTCATCCTAAACACCTAAGAAGGGTTTATCTTTCGGTTATCAGAAGCCGTTTGGACTATGCTGGGTTTCTGTTTGGAGATAGCTGCCAAACGCATTTATACAAATTAGATAAAATTCAAAATCAATCTATGAGAATTATTGGCGGGTTTATTAAAACAACACCCATACATGTAATGCATAGCGAATTATGTCTTCAGCCATTACATATTCGACGTTGCTACTTAGGTGGAAAATATTATTTCAAAAGTAAATCTCTAGACAGTAATAGTAACTTCATTAAACAACTAGCTGAACTCTCAAATCGTATTAACTCTAGGAACAGGAAAAATAAACCTATTTTGATTACAATATATGAACAGTTTAAGGATGTACAAGTGCACACTAGCCAAAATTTAGAAATGTTCATATATAGCTCTTGGATTAATTATATCGACTTGTCAGACAACATTAAACACAACATAGACATTATAGACAAACCAAAACATCAATATAACACTCATATTTTAAATCAACTATGCATCCAGTATTTAAACTCAGAATTTAAAAATCACTATCTAATATACACAGATGGCTCTAAAGAAAAAAATACTAGTGGTGCAGCTTTCTTAGACCCACAATTAGATAATAACATGATATTTAAAGTTACACCTAAGTTGTCTATAATGTACATTGAACTTTTAGCTATTAGTGAGGCTTTGTCTTATATCAAATCAATTAACTATAATCAGTTTGCAATACTGACAGACGCTAAAAGTGCTTTACAACACATAGCTCGGTGTATCTCGACAGTTCGAGGAACACCGATAGCTTACCAAATAGTAAACCAGATTATAGATCTAAGACAAAGTGGTAAAGTAATAAAGCTTCAATGGATCCCATCTCATGTGGGTATTAATGACAATGAAAGAGTAGACACCCTTGCTAAACAGGCCTGTGGTATAGGTGTCCCCTTAGTAGTCAAGCCTTATTACACTGACCGCCTTTACAAGGTCAAGAAATTTTGCTACAAACTCTGGAAAGAGTATTTTGATCAGAGGTCACAGGAAAAGGGGATCTGGTATAAAACCATACAGCCTGAACCATTGGCTATTCCTTGGATTGATAACTGTTCTTTGACTCGACCCAATGCTGTGATAGCTATGAGACTGCGTTCTGGTCACATTCCATCAAGAAAATTCACTTTTCTTATGGGTATTGTAGACTCACCTAACTGCGAAACATGTGGAGTAATAGAAGATGTGTACCATGTCTTGATGGAATGTGATAGAAATGTAATGTGGAGAATGCAGTTTACCGAACACGTCAATACTTATAATATTGGTGAATGTAATAGTATTTTGTCCGCTCCAACATCAGAGGCGGCCAAAATGCTATATAAAATTTACTCCTCTGCCATATCAGGTTAAGTAGTTATAAGAATTTTATTTAGCTTTTTACCGTTACTGTTAAATATTATATAAGGTTTGTTTCGAACGGAGTGACATTGTCAATTGTGACAAAACTCCTTAAATAAAGATTTAAAAAAAAAAAAAAATCACTTTACATACTACAATTATTTTTTGTGATTATTTGTTATACGTTAGATTAGGTTTTATTCCAGTAAACTCACATAACATACATTGATCACAATTCTTAAACATTACAATAAAATAAACGTACCCCTTCACAAGGTTATTCCAATACAATAAAATACTTGTGTTGGGATAGTAAATCAATTTAAGTTCAAACAATTTTCAATAACCAATCGATTGACTTCAATTTTGTATTTATAATTCTAGCTGTATTAATTGATTTGTTAGTTTCTTTTGAGTATAATGATGTATAATAAATAGTATAACAATACTACATGATACATGTGAACATGTTACCCCTGATGATGGGAAAATAGTAGTTTATAAAATTAAAGAACTAATTGGTTTTGACGCAGATCGTTGGGAGCGTGTAAATGTAAGCAATAATAGAAAAAAACAGTTAACCAACTTGTAGTTAAGACTTAACAACTAATCTAACGAACTATATAGTCTGTGCCAGACAAACGCGCATCGCTACCCCCCAGTACCACTGCAAGGCGAAACAGGATCGCGTCGAACCGAAATATAAGCCAATCAAGCTACGAGTATATTGATCAGAGTATAGTAACCGACAGGTTACATGACAGCTTCATATAACTCTGGTCATGGACGCATTGGCTAGACTATCTAACAGTGAAGGCACGACGTCCTCAGGTGCGATGTGCCCTTTTTTTTACCTGATCTATGCGTCAAAGATACGTTAGGCTAACTCATCTCCTAGGAGCAGCCTCCCCCTTCCTACTAATTTTGATACAGGGCCCGTCGCAAGTTGCATGCCAGCTTCATATCTCTGATCAGGGATGCCGTGGCAAGGTTACCTAACAGAGAAGGCACGAGCGAGACACGACCAGGGCTTGGAACCGGTACCAATAATACAGGTATTCCATTTCGGTTCCCGGATACCGATTCTCCACGAATACCGGTATGTATAATACCTCAAAATACCGGTATCTTTCTGCGACGTTGCCAGTCTGTTTGTCACGTGAATATCGGTATCTATCTGCGATGTTGCCAGTCTTTTTGTCACGTGATATGCAGTGCATTCCGTGCGAAATGCAGTGCAGTTATTTACTCGGTATCTCTCGCTCGCACTAATGAATTTGGTCACTTGGTACCGTTATAAGTACCTGTATTGTATCTGTATAATAGCGGTACTTACAATCCTACTACAATCCTACTTAGCGGTACTCATCGGTTAACCTGTATTATGAATACCGGTATCAAATCGATACCGGTATTGTCAAAGGTACCGGTAATTGAAAATACCGGTACTCCAAGCCCTGGACACGAGACGTCCTTACGCTGCTCAGGTGAGATACGACCTTATGTTCTTTACCTTAAGGTCTATGGGTCAAAGATACAGTCCCGCCATATTAATTGGCACGCAAAGCTCATCTCTGGTCAGGGATGCCGTAGCAAGGCTACCTAACGGTGAAGACACGAGATAAGACGTCCTCGCGCTGCTCAGGTGAGATACCACCTTATGCTTTTTACGGTTAAGGTTTAGGGATCAAAGATATAGTCCCGCCAATGGAGAAGTCACGAGACAAAAATACTGAATATGCCTTTCGTACATTAAAACGATATTAGCTCTATATCCCCTCGTCTGTGGCAAGGACTCCTGGAGCTCGATAACAATAGACAATCAATTGTGTCTGGTATTTCAACAGGCGACCTATTAAAGTTTTAAAATTACCAATTGAGCGTTCCATAGTAACGTATTGTCACACATTGTCATCATACATTCATCATTCTATTCCATAACATGCCTCAGGGTGGGATGACGGCTAAGCGCTTTTCCAATAATGTTTTAAGCATATTAAAATGTCGTGTTTTTCTAGAATGTCACAATGGATAGGCACGTGTAACGACCAAGCTCTGCTCGGGGCGTTGTCGTCGGCTCTCGACCGGTTACAAGCGGCCAAACGGGACCCCGTCATCAAATACGACCAGAGAACCGCTGTTTGGACGTACTTGCATAGAAACAGGTGAGTTTACGTCGAATGTTTTTTATTTTACTATTTATCATAGATTTCAGAATGTAATTATATAAAAAAAAATTGATTATTTGTGATGATGACCGTAAAAGTGGTAAAAATGCTTACAAATTAAAGCAAAATTTGGGCCGCAGTGTATGCCTATAGTCTGACCGCTACCGCTGTACCGCGCCTTGGGTATGCGAGCGGTGAGGCGGGGGGGCGAAACAGTTGCTCCATTTTGTCATTCTGCCGTCATCGCTCACGGCGGCAACTAGTGTGTCAGACGCACATGAGATAAAATATCTAAAAATGGGTTGTGCATTATCTCGAGATATCAAGACTGTCATTTTCAAAGTGGCCGAATATTTTAAGAAAAGAAAACAAACAAACAAGAAAGTTTATATTATACATTCAAAAGAATTAAAGATTTATTTTATTTATATTGGTTCTTTAATTGTACTTATCTAAAAATAATATTGGACAAAAACAGATTGGATGTAATTATACTCGTAAATATAAAGCTTCAATAAACTGTCCTTCGATATCGTAAGATCTGTCTGACACTACGAATCTCATGTGAGTTCATGCTCTTTACTCCCCACCTCCCCCTCCCCGCGCATACCTAAGGCGCGGTACAGCGGTTGCGGTCAGGCTATAACTGTTAATTAGTTTTGACGAATTGTTGTGAAATATTGATTATTTTGTGCGATTATTGCATTGTTTACCATTTAGCATACAGGGTGATCAATCCAAATGAGTCAGTAGGGCGAAATAAAAACTATAAGAGATAGGGAAATCTGTTCTAGGAACCATGGCGTCAATTTTAGATTAAATAAAAACTGCATTAATTTTTTTTTGTTAAATCTCATACGTATCCGGCAGTCGAACTTCCGGTCTCTATCTCTGTAAACAATGTTATAAATTCTGCAAATTTATTCGTTGTTATTGTTGATAGTATGAATAATAAGTCACAAACAATAATGAACCTCGTAATGGTCCCATCAATAGAATGTTTGAGTGAATTGTACAATGATCTTGACTTGCAATTTGATATTTTCTATCAAAACATAAACCTATTCAAATATTCTCTTTCTCGAAATACTTAGTTATAATTCAGCAGTATTTCAATTTTTATTATTTTTATTTTGTTTTTCTTTTTAATATAATAATTGTTAAATTGTAAGTTGTGTACAATGTAAGGCTTTCAGATTTACACTAAACTTTCTGTACAACTGTAATAATATGTATTTTTTTAGTTTGTAAGCTGTTTTTGTATCTTAAAGTAAATAATAAACAACTACTCGAGCGCCCCTTGCTCTATATGGGACCAGTAAAATTTGCCAGCCTCAAGCGACAATGGTCCAGATCAGTAAAAAAACCGTCTTTCTAAATTAACTTAAAATTAAATATTTAGAGGACTGGTGTCAAGCTGGCTTTATTTTTACGGCATTCGGAACGAATCCCTTGTTCTGTTTAGTATATGGCAACAATAAAAAGTGTCAGAGAAACAGAAAAAAAAAATTGAAATACGTCAATTATTCTTATGCTACGGCCACATTAGCGCGCTAAAAAACTTCGTTTTACATTGTCGCTTTACTACTCGACACAGTAGCGCGTTAACGCGATGATGCATGTGTCTAATTATCGCGCTAGCGCGATAGGTGTGGCCCCCCAGGGTTATGAAAATTGGAGGTTAGGTGCATGTTATTGTAAAATTATCTGTGATAAAAAGTGTGTTAGAGGTACTAAAAAAATCTATTGTTTTTTGGTTTATGTGTTATTTAGTTAGAAAGGTTTCTTGTGAACGTTTTAACCTAATTTAAGTGTGGGATAAGTTAATTTTCGTACTTAGCTACGGCGCTCGGACACGGGCCGCCGCGGACTATGGCGCCAAATTACAACGTTTTTACACAAATATGTTTACAGCCATTGTTTAAAGTGTATTGTATGGTTTATTTTTATAAATAAGTATTTAATACCCTTTTCGTTAAAACTATTATTTTTGTTTTATGTGTTGTATTTATCGAGAAATAAGATATCGAGCGTAACACTTCCATACTAAAGAAAAAAACTTTGTAGGCTTGAAAATCTTTATTTTTTTACCTTAATAATTTGTTTTGTTAGATGAGTTTCTTAAGCATATGTTTACTATGCTTATAAAAGTATTTGACATATAGGTCATTGCCAAAATTTTAAAATATATGTATTCTAATTAACCAAAGTATCAAAATATGCGCTAAGCGAGCTTTGGCACCCATTATTTATTTCATTGAAACGTAAACCCAAACAACTTTATCATAAGTTTCGAGTTCCATTCATTAGCATCTATAAAAACAACACTTAAAAAGTCTGTGACCCGACCCAGAGTCATAAGTTACGTTAATGTAAACAAACTTGAGCCGCCCCGCCGCGCGCCGCGATAACGAACAATAACACGTGAGTTCAAAATGGTAGTCATTTTCCTGGATGCAAAAATAATTATCTTGGGTAACGAATGCAATAATAAAATTATAGCGTTTCGTTTGTTGGATGCATGATTTTTATTAAATCTGTAATCGACGTCATGGTTCCTAAGAACAGATTTCCCTATCTCTTATAGTTTTTGATTTCTCCTTACTGACCCATTTTGATTGATCATCTTGTATGTAGGTATATACCTACATTGTTGTATTGTGTTCAGGTCAGAGGACGATTGGGTGAAGACAACGGGCCGAGCGCGCGGCGGCAAGGCGGCCGCCGCGCGCGCCGCCCGCGACTCCCCGGCACCACCGCCCGCGGTTAGTGTAGTCATTGTCTTTTGTTACTTCCATTATGTTCTGTTTTAAAATACAATAAGGTTGCCGCATCCCATCAGGTGGGCCATATGCTCGTTTGCCGTCTCGGTAACATCAAACAAAGTGTAATTTTCTCCATCGTCAAGTTCAGAAATCGAAAAGACATTTTGTCAATATCAAATTTTATTCTTTAGTTATTCTATTTAAAGTGGGTAGTAAGATTAGAGGTAGATATGTAGAAATATTTCAATTTATCCTTTGAATTTTAACTTAAATCTCTCTATGTAAATATAATAACGATGCTGATAATTTTAGTATGCCTAGAATACTTATGCCTATACTAAGCATTTATCGTTAAAACTCCTTTAAACATTTTGTGGGCCGATTTTTATTGTTAAACTAGCAAATTATATAAAAAAGAGATACACCTTATAATGCACTGCCGAAACCGAGGTAAATCCACAAGAATGTTCCTCCCAAGTAGGTAAGTAACAACTAAAAATCTTACAGCTGGAGTTGGAAGTCGGCAGCATGGAGGAGGTAATCGAAGCCGCTTCAGACAGCGACGTCGACATCGAAGACACTTCAGCTGCCTCCGCCATAGCACATCTATCCTCAGCTCAACTGCTCATGCAAGCTACACAAACCAACCAACCCAAACCACCGCCCCCGCCTAAGCCGAAAACCAAACTCACCGCCACACCACCACCGAAACCCAAAGCCAACGTGCCGATCAAACAAACCAAAGCGAACCTCATGACACAATCAGTGAAACAAGCGAACTTACTCAGCCAAGCGGCGAAGCAAGCCACGCTCATGTCCCAAGCAGCGAAACAAGCGAACCTACTAGTGAAGCAAACGCAAGCAGCCCAAGCGAAGCAAGCGCAAGCGGTACAAGCGAAGCAAACGCCTGTAGCCAAGCAAACGCCTGTAGCGAAGCAAACGCCCGTAGCGAAACAAACCCCTGCCGCCAAACTAACACCTCCGCCCAAACCAACGCCAGTCACAAAAACTCCTACTACGCAAGCGAAACCAGTCTCAACGCCACAAACGAAGCAAGTCAACTTGGTACCATCGAAATCGACCAGCGTAGTGACCAAACAAACTGTGCCCAAAACAAATGTTGTGACCAAACAAGTGAATGTGAAACAGACGGTGCCATCGCCGAAGACTAATATAGTGTCGAAGCCGAGTCCCGCTCAAGCCAAGGCGGCTCAGCCGAAGCCTGTTGTTACTCAGAGTCCGTTGAGCGCTCAGGCTGTAGCTCAGATATCAAAATCGTTGCCCTCTATTGTAGCCACGCCGCATAAGTCACCATTGATCAAGCAGAGGCCATTGCAGAGGGTGGAGCAAGCGCAGAATACAAGCGTAAGTTCTTTACAATCAACTTTCCACAAGTTTTTGCTATTGGGAACTTTACTAATTTTATAATGCAAGCATAATTTGTAACCTATCGTATCCTTATCTCTTTTAAAAAGCGAATAGTAAATGGAAGAGACACTATACAGCGCGTTAGTTAAACCGAGGGACATATTAAGGGAGGACATTAGGTATTCGATTCCCGATCCGATTCATTAAAAAAAAATCTTAAATTTTTGCATAATTATTAATTTTTCTATTAAATAATCTTAGCATATACACTAAGCGCGGGAAAGATCAAATATGATCAAGTATGAAGGAAAAACGGGTCACACCAACCACGACAGTTACATAATCAATGCCATACGCGTAAATGAGTCGAAAGCACTAGGGTGCCCAAACATTACGAGAAATTTTATGAAATTTTAACATTGATTTTCTGAATTATTTTATATGCTTCGAGTAGTATTTGTTTATGTTTACCCAGCCATAAACTACCATAGGATTAAATATGTCCCTCGTGTTAACTAAAACGTTATATAGTTTTTTTTATCCAAAAAATAAACTACCTACTTAGCTGTACAATATTTTTATTTGCTCTCGTCATTGAAATTACCAACTTATATGAGGCATATAAATATACATAAATAGGCAAAAAGCTTTACTTATTATTTTTATGTTATGTAAACATTCTAGGTATCGGCACCTACCACACCTACACATCAGCCTACTGTCTCCGTCTTGCAACCCACCGCTACTATTGTAACGACACAGAATCAGAATAAGGTAATTTTTTATTTATCTTTAGTAGTCGCTAGCAGCGAGCGAAAAAACATGGAGCTCAAACCGAACGGCTATATTGGTACTCCGGGGTTGTATCTCTAATTCTAAAACTTATGGTACGTTTACATGCTTGCCGAGGCTTGGCAAGCGTCCACAAACACAAGCGTGTGAACGGGGTGTTTGGCGTGGCTTGCGTGAGCTTGCGAGAGCTTGTCGCTGATCCGGACCGGTGTCAGTTTTTGAACACAGATCAAAGCATGCGGCAAGCGTTTGCTATGCATTTACACGTTGGCGCGTGTTTGGTGTTGCTCACGAGCTCGTGCTGTACGGATTTTTTACATTTACCATCTTTTCGGACGAACTTTTCGCTTCCTTTGTTTTTGTTAATATTTTAAATAAAAATAATAATATGTCAAACCAAATGCAAGCGCCGTAACATCTTCGACCTCTGTTACCATAGAAAACATTTTCTGTTACATCCGCGTCTGCCATGCTTGCCTGTCTGAAATACACTAACGCACTCGCAAGCGTGTAAATGACACGCAAGCGTTTGTATAAGTTTGGAGCTTGTGGACGCTTGCCAAGCCTCGGCAAGCGTGGAAACATACCATAAGGCTTACCTTAGAAAGAGAAAACACTTATAATAAAATATAGTAAAAGTTAATTTCATAGTCCGGGTTTGTGATCACCGACCCGCAGCAAGCGTGGTGATTAAGCCAATACCCATTAATTGTAACGATGACTTGATTTCAATGATGATGGACTTTGTCCCTATACGAGGGCGGTTTGATAAGTCCATGACTTTAGAAAGAAGAAACACTCTTTTTACATATATATTTTTTTATTTTTCTAAATAATCTCCTTTCAACTCTACGCACTTAGTCCAGCGATGTTCCAACCTCTTCAACCCATCAAAAAAATATTTTTTGTCAAACTCTAAAATATAGGCCTCAGTTTCGGCTACCACCTCTTCGTTTGACGAAAATCTTTGTCCACCAAGCCATTTCTTCATGTTTGGGAAGAGGAAAAAGTCACAGGGGGCTAAATCTGGCAAATACGGAGGGTGTGGCAATAATTCGTATCCTAATCCGACAATTTTTGATGTCGCGATTGCAGACGAGTGGGCCAGTGCATTATCCTGATGAAATAGATTTTTTTTCTTTGCTAGATGCGGTCGTTTCTTAATCAACTTTTTATTGAATCTATCTAACAATGCAGCATAGTAAGCTCCTGTTATTGTCTTGCCTTAATCCAAAAAATCTAAGTAAATAACCCCTTGGCTGTCCCAAAAGACTGTGGCCATCACTTTACCAGCCGAGCAAACAGTTTTTGCCTTCCTTGGGGCACGTTCCCCGGTAGAAGTCCATTGCTTCGACTGTTGCTTAGTCTCTGGTGTATAATGATGGACCCACGTTTCGTCAACTGTTATGTACCGACGCATAAACTCACTCGGATTGCGATTATACATGGCTAGGCATTCCTCAGAAGCTGTTACACGATTTCGTTTCTGGTCGACTGTTAGTAAACGCGGCACCCATCTTGCAGAAAGCTTTTTCGTGCCCAGAATATCATGCAAAATATAAAAAACTCGTTCAGTCGAGATGTGCACAGCATCACTTATTTCGCGTATCTTCACTCGACGGTCTGCCAAAACAATATCATGTATTTTATTAACCATGCCCACCGTAGTGACCTCAATCGGTCTTACTGGGCGCTCCGCGTCATTAGTGGTAGTACGTCCACAACGAAATTCTGTGAACCACTTATGTACCATCCCATAAGAAGGCGCAGAATCACCATAATACTTTTTCAATTTGTCTTCGGTCTGGTTAATAGTTTAAAAAATAGTGTTTAATTAGCACTCGAAACTCGTTTTTCTCCATTTTCAAAGAGTACTTAGAAGTCGCCTAACTTTTTTGTTTCTGAAAAGCTTGTTTTCGCGCCAAATTTGAAAAAAGAACGGCATGCGCTTCGTAGTGAGTTTCCAAATATGAGACAAAAAAAATATTAAAAAAGTTTTTATTCAACCTTAAAGTCATTGAGTTGCCAAACTGCCCTCGTAATTCATTCGCGTTAAGAATGCAGTGACATGAACGGTGAACTGCAGGGTAAAGGTGTGTTCATCGTGGTGTTCATAATACGAACAAATTCTAATTTTAAAGATTGATTAAATAGATTTATAAAAATACAATTAACTGTCTAAAATCAAGTTAAATATATTGAATGTATTTTTCTCCTCACAGCACATTTTTCTAATCCATCGAATTTTTCAATTATTGATAGGCGGACTCTCTTTTTCATTGGTTATTTTAATGTATTAGTTTCGCTTTGTTCTCTCAGAATATTATAAACTGTTCTCTCGAACATACCGCATGCAGTTGCTGTTTTTTGTACTAAAATGTCCAGAGTCGTATTTAAATCACACTGTTTAAAGTACTTAAAAACGTTCTTAATTACTTTTCTTTCTCCGCTGTGAATTAACGAACCACTTTAATTTAAACGAATAGGTGAGATTTTAAATTTAATTCAATAAAAGTCGTTCAACTGATCACTGTGAACTTAATTGACTTTTAAATTAGGAACGATTTGTTTGGTTAGGGCGCGTGGTTAGGCCGCCGGACAAGTATGACGTCACTGCATTCTTAACGCGAACGAACTATAGTGGGATAGTATACAGACTGTACTTTACTTTACAAGTTACTTAATTTACTAAAAACCGCCGGACGTGCATAAAAAGATTGATATATTTGAATGAAGCGAAAGAAGTGTGCAAGGACCGTAGCAGATGGCGATTTATGGTCTGCCTACCCCATGAAACATATAAACACGAGTGAATTTATTGATTGATTGAATTTACTTTACTGTTTTACATGACCTTTACACTTTTTCTCCAGTTGGTACAAGGCACCCGTTCGTTGCTGATACGGCCGCCCGCGGTGCAGACCACAGTCACTGCCGCGGTCTCCACACCTACCACTCAGGTTTTTATAGTGTGCTCCAGTAGTAGTTTTGCTTCATTATTTTAGCTTATTTGCTCCACTATACCCTTTTCTACAGTTAATCTGTAAAGGAGTTAAATTATATGACGAGCTTACCAACAAAACACTGTATAAAGCATACTTTAATATTAATACTTTAAATAAAATTTTAAGAAAAATAAAAAATAAAATACTTAAATAAAATTTATCGTAAAAAATTGGAAAACGAAATTCAATGTTATCTTTTTGATGGCACCTACGACTTTTAAGTTTGATTGCTTTGAACGAACCATTTTTACTACTTCATCTAACTAACAGCATAGAGCGACGATGGGACCTATCACACAGAGCAGTTGTAATTTGGTGAAACGTGGGCTATGACAGTGGATTGCTTCTGCGATCCTCATTGCCTAGTCTCTGACGTAAATATATGTATGTATATAATTGACTACATTACAGTTCTCGGAAAAATATAAAAAAAATTACAAACGCTTATTTTATATCTCTTACAATATTTTTTATCTCTAAAAAGCTTTATTTTATAGAAAAAAAACATATTTTTCTTCATTTATTTAAAATTTCGCGCTTAAACGGTTTTTCACGTGACATTTTGTCCTCGATCATGGCCGCCCGTGTAAAAAATAAAATATTTACAAATATCTTTAAAAAAAAAACTATTGAATAATTATCGTTAAAATAAACTACCATATCCGACATATTTCATATTTTATTGTTACACTGTCAAATAGCCAATTCCTTATGTATTCAGTGAACATTAGATTGTTTTGCAGGCAGTGGCTGCGGCGCGTCGTGGCGTTGTCAGGGTCCTAAGTCCCGCGACACCTTCGTCTGGGAAGTCGCTGATATCACCGCGGGCTCTCATGCAGACAGGTAAATAATTATAGAAAAGAAGTATTAAAAAAATCACACGCCAGTTTTGAAGTTGCACTTTTTTATCTAAAATCCTTTTAAACACTTATGATAGTAAAATTTACCCTTAAGGCAGTGGGATATATATTCCCACCATATTTTAAACTTTACATGATTGAGATAAGGTCGAAAACCAATAAAAAATGTCAACATGCTGAGCCCGTTATAGGGTTAAATTAAAACATTCTAATCCTTTACATGAAATTCTATTTGTAACTGTTATACAGGGTGTTTAGTGCATCGTGTGCCAAATCGAATGGGGTGATTGGAGGGGTCTTTGGCTACCTCTTTAGCCCCCATAAAAAAATCTTAAGCCAACTAAAATTTTTATGCTGATTTTAAATTTTTTGGGTGAAAATTTATAAAAGTCTACACTAAACAAATTTTACCTGTTTCAAACAAATAACGAGCGGTTTACTATTCACCTTATGAAAGAGACAGAAAATGTAATCTGCCTTGTGAGTGTTATTAACGCAAAAACTTGTTTATATTACACCTGTTAAATATTGGAAAAATGCGACTAAATACAGAAAATTTGCAAATTAGTGATGTTACTAATTACTTTTCATGGCATATATCACACCATTAGATAGGGGACAATCCAGAGATGTTTTAAAAAAAATGGAAGAACTAGATCACTTTTAGTTATTTTTTTATTGAGACCGAATGTTGACGTTCAAGTTTATTTTTTTTACTTAAAAAAAACTTTGTTGGGCTGTAAAAAAAACGAGATGTTGCTGGCGAGTAATTTTGGTATCGATAAAAGCGTACAACGTTACAAAATAAAGATTTAAAAAAAAATTGAAAGTAGACCTAACATTTTTTTTATTAAAATTTAAATGTAGACTTTTATAAATTTACACCCAAAAAAATTTAAAATCAGCATAAAAAATTCAGTTGGACCAAGATTTTTTTATGGGGGCTTAAGAGGTAGCCAAATACCCCTTCAATCACCCCATTCGATTTGGCACACGATGCACCAAACACCCTGTATATCAGCACCGTCCGACATATTTCAATATTGTTTTCCTTTTAGGAACAACTACAACGATAGCAAAGAGACGACCTTCAGTTCCCACTACGACGTCGGTAACAACCATTGCTCAGGTAAATAAGACCTTAAAATTGCCATACAAAGTTTTAAGTCATTTGTCATACACAAATATTTTCTAACAAAATCTTGTACTTTCAGAACGCGGCGAGTGGAACAACAGCTGTCGTCAGCAGCGTTCCCACAGCCGTTACATCCGCAGTGTCAACGCGAACCGTACAGTTGGCTGGCGGGCGAACCGTACAACTGGCAGCTAACCAGACTGTGCACCTGCCGGGCGGCCAAGCCGTACAACTGACGTCAGGGCACACTCTCCACATGTCTTCATTACATCTGCAGACACACAGCGTTCGCTTACCGAGCGGACAAACCGTCCAATTAGCTTCACCGCAAACCATGCAAGCCGTCAGAGCAGTGTCCTCAGCCTCAGTGAAAACTCCCGGTGCAAGAACACTGCAATCCTCGCCTACAATAAAAACCACACAAACCACTGTCCCAATACCAGTGTCCACTGTCCAACTTTCCGGGCAAACTGTACAAATTGGCGGGCAAACTGTGCAATTGGCCGGACAGAGTATGCAATTAACGGGGCACACGGTAAAGTTACCGAGCGGACAGAGCGTCCAAGTGGCTAGTCAAAGCGTTTTACCGTCGCAAAGCGTTCAATTACCGAGTGGTCAGGCGGTGCAGATAACTAGTGGGAGCGTGCAGACGGTACAATTGGGTTCCAGTGTTCAACTTCCTACCGGTCAGAGTGTGCAAATACCGGGCGGGCAGAGTGTGCAATTAGGTACGCAAACTGTACAGTTGGCTGGGCAGACTGTGCAGTTAGCGGGCGGGCAAACCGTGCAGTTGCCTAGTGGGCAAACTTTACAGCTGTCGAGTGGGCAAACCGTACAGTTGTCGAGTGGGCAAACGTTGCAGTTGGCCAGTGGGCAGACTGTGCAGCTCGCTAACCCGGCGGCTAAGTCGATGACGCAGGTGGTGCGAGCTCAGTCGGCGGCCGAGAAGACGGTGCAACCGATCGTTGCAAAGCTGTTGACGAACGCTCAAGTAAGTTTTTGTTAAAATTCACCTATTAGCCTGAATGGTTTTGTTTTATTTTAATAATTATTTATTTCACTTATGTAACACAAATGTGAAAAAATGAAACAGAACAACAAACATGACTCTTAATTTTTTTACTAATTTAAACATTTATTAACTAATAACTATACTTTAAATAGTCTCTGTGACCCTGCAAAATGTTCTAAACGTTCATATAAAAATGTTAAGTAAAGAAGTGGACCTATAATGTAAAGTTACGGAGATATTAGATGTAAAAAAATTACAATGTAAATGTATGCCTTTTCTACTAAACTTTGTGACCATATTATAGGCTACTACATTAAATAAAAACATAGAAAGAGTAAAATAAACTTAATTAGCAACTAATAAAATATACCCTTAAGAGGGTTTACGCATTTCGGTTTTCCATACAAACTTCCAAGTCGAAATTTATAAAAACCAATAAGCCAATTTTAATGAAACTTTGCATGCTAAAGTAATTCACAGGGATCTAAATAGTTTGTTTAAAACATTAAAAAAAAACGTTTTTTTAGCTGATTTATTGCGATTTAAAGTCCACCATAGAAAGTTAAAAATCGAAATAACTCAGTTAAACAAACATTTATTTAAATTGTTTTCAACAACTATCAACTATCTAGATCTCTGTGTTTCATTTCAGCATGCAAGGTGGTTTATTCGCAAATTGTCAGATTCGCAAATTGTCAGGTGTTCATAATTTCTAGTTCTTTAGTTTTAATATTAAATAAAGTCAACTAATGAATAGGTAGACAAATATGCAGGTTTCATCAAAATTGGCTTATTAGTTTTTAAAAATTTTTACTTGGAAGTTTGTATGGGAAACCGAAATGCGAAAACCCTCTTAAGTTACACACGCCTGTAGATCAATCTATCCAAAACTGTCTAATTTTCCAATCGATATTGATCCTTATGTCCTTGTGACAAAGTTCAAAATGTATTGAAGAAACTTGACATTTTGTGGTAAATTTAAGCGTCTGTACTTACTACTTCTTAAAATGTAACATTAGAAGTAGCTTCCCTAAGAAGCAGGGGTCGGAATAGGTAGAGTTTTTTTAAAAGTAGATACGTAGATAATAACATGGATATGCCTTTTAAAAACACCGGTTTTTGGTTCATAAACGGTATGTTAAAATAATTTTCTTAGGTAGATTTTTGGGTACATTACATATTAAATTTTATTTTTATATAAAAGTTGACAAAACATTAAATTATTTGTAATCTAAATTATCTAAATTGTTTGTAAGCATCTTAATGTTATGATTTCGCCATGTATAAATGCCGTCATTATGTACTTAAAAACTACCTATTCGAACCCCTACTAATAAGCGCTGTTACCGCACAGGGGCAGATGATCTCATTAGGGAGTATGGTGGGAGCACGCTCACTACAACAGCTGCAACAGCTGCAGTTACTGCTACACTTTTATATAAGGCGACTGCTAGATACCGCTAGAAACTTCAAGGGCTGGTCAGGTCAAATGTTTTAAACATGACAAAAAAGAAATTCGTGCTTTTTAAATTTTTAATTACGTAATTCATTTTGCGAATTTTAATTAGGTAGTTTTTGAGTATCTCATTTATTTTAAAGCAATAACACAAAAAATACGCACATTTCGTAATAGGAAAATAAATAGTCTTATTGCAGACTAACGTAGGTACTTATCGCCTGGCTGACGCTTACGGGTCAACAGACGGTTGATCATTATTTTTAATTGCTTTTCATTTTATTTTTCTTATGTAATTGTTTTAAAATAAATCAGATAGTCAAAGACTATCTAATGAAAATTCACAAAATGAATTATTTAATTAAAAATGAAAAAAAAACACGAATTTCTGTTTTGTTATGTTTAAAACTCTTGACCTGACCAGCCCTTGAAGTTTCTTGCGGTTTCTAGCAGTTGCGTTATATACCAATGTAGGTTTGTACAATGGCGGACTCCGTCGCTTTACCAGTCTAAAGGTCAAAATCCCTTGCACACCGCGTCGTCCATTTGGTACGGGCACGTACCCGGGCGGGAGGTGCGTTTCATACGAAAAACGCTGCAAAGTGGTAAAGCGACGGTGACCCCGACCGTACTTACATATAAAAGTAGACAAAACATTACATTATTTGTAATCTAAATTATTTGTAGGCATCTTCATGTTATGATTTCGCCATGTAAATGACGTCATTTGGTACTTAAAAACTATACCTACCTTTTTGAACTCCTACTAATAAGCGCTGTAACCGCACAGGGGCAGATGATCTCATTAGAGAGTATGGTGGGAGCGCGCTCACTACAACAGCTGCAGCAGCTGCAGGGCCGCCCGCGCGCCGCCGTGCGAGTGTTGGCGCCCGCGAGACCATTGCTGTTGGCTGCTAAACCGCTGCATAACATCATCTTGCAGGTAACACGATATTAGCAGCTACTCCTTAGTAGCACGGACGATATACGATCACAAAATGGCGGCGGTGTGCATAGATCTGAATAAAATAGCTGCAGTAGCTGCAGGGCCGCCCGCGAAACCGTTGCTGTTGGCTGCTAAGCCGCTACACAACATCATCTTGCAGGTAACACGATATTAGCAGCTACTCCTTAGTAGCACGGACGATATACGATCACAAAATGGCGGAGGTGTGCATAAATCTGAATAAAATAGCTGCAGTAGCTGCAGGGCCGCTCGCGAGACCGATGCTGTTGGCTGCTAAGCCGCTACACAATATCATCTTGCAGGTAACACAATATTAGTAGCTACTCCTTAGTAGCGCGGACGATATAAGATCACAAAATGGCGGCGGTGGGCATTGATCTGAATAAAATAGCTGCAGTAGCTGCAGAGCCGCCCGCGAGACCGATGCTGTTGGCTGCTAAACCGCTGCATAACATCATCTTGCAGGTAACACGATATTAGCAGCTACTCCTTAGTAGCACGGACGATATACGATCACAAAATGGCGGCGGTGTGCATAGATCTGAATAAAATAGCTGCAGTAGTTGCAGGGCCGCCCGCGAGACCGATGCTGTTGGCTGCTAAGCCGCTACACAACATAATCGTGCAGGTAATACGATATTAGCAGCTATTCCTTAGTAACACGGACAATATACGATCACAAAATAGCGGCGGTGTGCATAGATCTGAATAAAATAGCTGCAGTAGCTGCAGGGCCGCCCGCGAGACCGATGCTGTTGGCTGCTAAACCGCTGCACAACATTATCTTGCAGGTAACACGATATTAGCAGCTACTCCTTAGTAGCACGGACGATAAAAGATCACAAAATAGCGGCGGTGTGCATTGATCTGAATAAAATAGCTGCAGCAGCTGCAGGGCCGCCCGCGAAACCGTTGCTGTTGGCTGCTAAGCCGCTACACAACATCATCTTGCAGGTAACACGATATTAGCAGCTACTCCTTAGTAGCACGGACGATATACGATCACAAAATGGCGGCGGTGTGCATAAATCTGAATAAAATAGCTGCAGTAGCTGCAGGGCCGCCCGCGAGACCGATGCTGTTGGCTGCTAAGCCGCTACACAATATCATCTTGTAAGTAACACAACATTAGCAGCACAGACGATATAAGATCACAAAATAACAGCGGTAAGTATTAATCTGAACAGAATAGGCACGCGCTTGCTTTAGCGAGTATTGACGTCCGCGCGACCTTATGGCTGCCAAGCCGCTGCTCCACAACAGGATTGTACTTACAAGTAAGTGTCAGTTTACTCAGGAAGCGAAGCGACGCAACGCTGTGCGCAGTGTTTAAGGTTGCAATACAGAGCGTATGCTACACGATAAGGTGCATATTTCGTTGCGAGAATTCGAAAACAGTCGCGATGCGCCCGCTGCGCAGCGAGATGCTTCGCGGCTTAACGCCATGCTGCCGGTAGATGCAGTATAGAAGTTATTTGCTGTGTAGCAATCGTGTGATAAGTATGTAAACTATGGAAATAGTAAATTAAACGCGAGTTAATCCGTAAAAAAGTGTTTCATTCAATGTGCACATTTCATTGAAATAATTCGAAAACGCCTCGCAGCGTTGCGCGAATCACCTAGCCTCTGCAAATCGTATCGCGTCTTGGTGTGAGCTAACCTAACCCGAAATTATCAGAACTCCTCAGTAGCTCCTCTCACTGCAGACCATGAGTCTGTGTACATTTTATGCCGCGATTAGTGACCAACGTATAATAAATGATAGCGTCATTGATATCATCTATTATTACGTACTTTGGCTTAACCTTAACTCTTTGCTGTGTTTCAGCAGAGCGATGGGAATGCGATTCGTGTGCCGTCCAGCAGTGTCGTTACGCCGTCGCAGACTATCGTCTTGAATAACATTGGTATGTCTGTTTGACTAGCATAATAATGTATGATGTAATATTTTACGCGCCTCTGATTTTATAGTTTGTTAAGTTTTCTCCGTCTTTCTGGTTGTTAATATAAGGAGAGAATCAACCGTCAAATTGTATTTTTTTCTGTAACTTTACTTGTTTATTTTCTAGCTTCAACTTTACGAGCCTTTACGAACCTAGATCTATATTTAGATACTTTAAGCGAGCACATTTGAGTAGCTGTTATTTTATGAAAAGTGGACTGTGACAGTGTGATTCTTTTGCGGTTAGTCTCAGGACTGAAGGATAATAGTCATGAGTTTTTGTATGTAATATCTTATTTATTTTGTTCAGGAGGTCAAACAGTGACGACATCGACTTCATCGGCTCCTGTTTTAAAGCTACAACAGGTGAGCAACATTCAAGAATGTCACCAAGAACTGTACCAGGGTACAGTTTTTGGTTTGGCATCATCATCTCTTATACTGAAGGGTTGGTGCCTGGCAAGGTGCAGTTAGCACTGAATTAAAACTACAAAGTAGTCAAAAAGACCTCTTATTAAAATAAGTTTTTAAAGCAAATGTTTAAAGTCCATTTTTGCTTAAAACAAAAATGTTGATAGTGTCAGTCAAAAACATACCTTAATTCCATAGCGTTAGGGTAGCCTTCAGTGTGGGGACAGAGATGGTGTCTGTGTGTCACATCACATAGCCACCGCTAACGCTACAAATCGTTTATATTGTACCGTCTATTTTGCACAAAACAAAACCAAGCCACTTTAAACTGATTTTTCTATAATTACAATTACATTTTAGGTGAATCCGATACATCAAGTCAAACTCGCGCAGGGAATTAAAATACATCAGGTGATTAAAAAAAAGACAAAATGCATGATTTTTGACACAGAGTGGCAGCAACGATTTTTGTAGTTATAAGGTAGCATGCACAAATTATAAACCAGAAATATTTGCATGGACATCTTCGGGGTGTGCGGTGGAAAAAGTCTTACAAATAAACAAAATATTGAAACGCTTTTTGACGCAAACTACTGAGTAAATCTAAAGTAGCTCAACCGGAGCTCAGTCGTGTCGCGCAGCGGTTAAAGAATACGGGTAGTATTTCTTTCGTGTGGTAAAAGACGACTAACGGACTAAAGACCGCACATACATCCAACAGCATAGAGCGGCGATGGGCTCACCATCTGTCACGCTGAGCACATGTGCAGTCGCTATTTGGTTAAAGGTGAACTATGGCAGAGGACTTCTGCCGCGGTCCTCATTGCCTGGTCCCTGACTAACCCTTCCAGGATAATAATCCTGATTATATGTATGTAAAGGAGCTCGATGGCGTAGCGGCTAAGGCGTTCGGTTTGCGATCTTGCCAGTTAAGCAATTTTCGCAATGACGGGCCACTAGATGGGTGATCAAATCATATTTATACATCTCATGTTTCCCTGTACTTCAGATGGTACGTAAAACCTTTTGACTAGGTTGTTGTCGTAACGTGACAGTCGTTAGATAAAACCCACCAACCAACATTGGGCCATTGTGGCGGGTTAATGGCCCAATCTCCTATGTGGTGTTGTCCACGTTGGAAAACCGGTGCACAGCAGTGGGACATTTAAAAGCTGGTGATGACTTTGTAAAGATATCCTACGTATACTCGACGTTTGAATCATATTGTACCGGGCGTGGTCAAGAGGGCTATATAAGGTAACTGCTACAAACCGCAAGAAACTTCAAGGGCTGGTTAGGTCAAGTGTTTTAAACATGACAAAAATGACAAAAAAGAAATTCGTGTTTTTTTTCATTTTTAATTAAATAATTCATTTTGTTAATTTTAATTGGATAGTCATGAGTATCTAATTTATTTTAAAGCAATAACATTATTAAAAATAACGATTATTAACAACGCGAGGGCAACAGTCAGCCGGCCGGCCGTCTGTTGACCCGTCAACGTAGGTACTTATCGCCCAGCTGACGCGGAAAAAACACAAATTCCTTTTTTGTCATTTTTGTCATGTTAAAAACACTTGACCTGACCAGCCCTTGAAGTTTCTTGCGGTTTCTAGCAGTCACCTTATATTAAGGAAAAGAATTTAACGCAAACTAATCTCTACTAAGAATAGTTTGCGTTAAATTCTGGGTAAATATTTGTTGGTAATGGAACCCAAAGGTTCAAAAGTCTTACAAATACACTAAGCTTGTTTTAAAAATGTTCAGAAATATAATTTGCCTTGTAACTTACCTGAGAGATTGCCACAAAAGTTTTCCTTAACATTTGCCTGCAGTTTTAATGGATACTAACAAAACGGCTGGTTGCTCCCAAATAGTAGGTAATATTTTTTTACGTTTATAAAAAATACATACATAAGAACCCTTAAAAAGTATATCGGAAGGTGAAAAAGCCGAATTTTGCGTTTTTTCCGTAAAATATTTACACGTAATCGGGGATGCAACTGGCAATATAAGTTGATGCATGTATTAAATCTGTTTTTTTTAACTAAACGTAATCAAATAACAATTTGAGATGATAACAAACTTGCCTGTTGTTGGTTTTTGCAAACGCTTTGCACACGAAAAATACACTTAATTCTATTTTCTTTGTTTTAAATTAATTTGTCTTCTGCAAAAAATGTAAATAAAGTGAATTTCTGTAGATTGCACTTTATTTATTTTTTTATTTTTTATTGGCAACGGGTAAGCGCTTGGTCTTCATCTCACCTGATGGTAAGTGACGATAAGGCCGAAGGTGGAAGCGCGTGAACCCGGAATCCTCAACCACTGAGGAATTTTAGGAGAATATTTTCTTTTTCATATTGAAAAAAAAGGTGTTGTGTTTTGTTTAAATCTGATAAAGTTTATGGAGATGGAAATGTTTGTTAGATTATATTTTAAAGGTGGTGGTGCAAACTAATTTAATACAATAAACATATTTTAATCTATTCAAAATGTCTACGCCAAATATTATAATAAACTTATTATGAACTGTCTCTTATTTGTTTATATTATTATGTATGTTCAAATAATTTACTATGCTGACAACTTCTAAAATTTTCGTTATCGCAATTCCAAACTATAAGTTAATCATAAAAGATACACAGTATTAAGCATACTGTGTCTGATTGCCTATCGTTATCAATCAATTAATTCTTTAGCTATTATAGGCACTGTAAATGCCACCATAATTTGAACTTTATTCAGTTGTAATAGGATGTAAAACCAATAGAAAATATTTAATGCTGTGCAATTAATGAGTTTATTAAAGTGTTTTTGGCGTGAAATCCTAGTTCATTGATCTAAAATATTTGTTCTTATGTTAACAATCTCAACCTTCTAGGCGACGTCGGCGGGCGGCGCCACCGTAGCTACATCTAGCGGCGTACGCAGCGTACTAATGGACGGGCAGCAGCTGAAACTCGTGGGGGGCCGCCATGTTTTGGCCCGGATACTGAGGCCCGCGCACCCGCCGCCCTAGTACCTGTGTTAGTATTACATAAATATTTAACGGGGTTCCACGCTTACTACTTAATATAGGTTTCCTGGTAGACCTTCTTAAGTAGGCACCTGACGTTGCGATCCAGTTACGCCGGTCAAGGCATGACTGCTCAGTCAAATATTTATTTAATACCTAAATGCAAAAGTTGAAAATTTGTATATTGTTGTATTTTATTGAATGTTCAAAACAGTAACGAGTTTGCGGAGTGGATGCAGTCGAACAATGTTGAGTAATTTTTTTCATGTCGGCAATAATTGCTGTATGTTTACGGTTAAAATAATGGAATTAGATAAAAAACGCTAACAAGTATGAGTAGACTAACATATAGAAATTATAATAAAAGCAAAATGTGATGAACTCATACTAAAATTAAGTAACTGCTCAGTCGTACTGCGTACAAAAGTCGTGAAATAAAAGTAGTTGTATGTGAATTTGACGTCCTTTGGTTACTATAGCAAGGGCCGTACCGTCAACGGCAACTTGATTAGGGTCGGTTGTACGTTTTTATACACCCGCCAGAATAATCTTAAAATGGTTAAGAAATTTAAATAGGCTTTACAAAATTTTAATAACGTCAATCTGACGTGTCATTATCCAAAGCCATCTTTCTATGTAAAGTGATTCGTACCAATCAGAAATTCTAATTACTTAATACAAATAGAAAGTCACGTAAAAATTGTTTGTACCATTTGATGAAACATTTTTAATGACTGCTAGCAAATTTAGAATTAATGCAATTATTTTACTACGTAATTGTTTCTTCCTGTCTTTTTTAATTTGGTTCATGAGGTTACAATCACTGATGCAATAAATGTAAAACCTAATTTTGAATCATTTACAAACAAATAATATTACGTCAGTTCAAACCTCAGAACAATAACTAAAGCATAGCAGGAGTGCTATGACATTTGAGTGGGCACTCCGTTTGGTCACCATTCAAATTACATTTGTATAGGTCGCTTTTGAATTCGGTATGGATATACGTCGTAAATATGGTGACCGGTTTTTTATTTTTGCTAGATATTTGACGTTTCTAGCAACTTATTTTGTCTCTGTTTTTTCAATTTTGCGAAAGGGACATTTTGCGAAGGGGGCATTTTGCGAAAGAGACATTTTGCGAAAGGGGCATTTTGCGACAAGGGGACATTTTACGAAAGGAACATTCTGCGACGAAGCGTGCTCATGGCCCATTTGAAAAAAATAGGGCAACTTATACGAGTCTCATTTGGACTTCTTCTATGCTTTAGTTATTATTCTATGGTTCAAACGTACACATGCCAGCAGGTCCAATTAGGGACCTTATCAAAACTGTCAGATATCTCTAATCGATATTGTTCCTTACACCCAAAACAAAGTCCAAATTTCATTGTAGACATTTGGCATTTTGTGGTATGTTGACCAGCTGGCGTCTGTGCTTCCCCATACTGCCGTACTCAGAGACTTGACGTTAACGACTACTTAGTACTACTATATTTTTATAATTCATAAAAGTTCTTATGAGCACATGTGCAGTTATCATATCATAGATGAAACGTGGACTGTGGCAGTGGACTGCTTTTGCGGTCCTCATTGCCTGGTCTCTGACTAACCTTTAGGGGGTAAATAGTCTTGAAAATATGTATGTACCTATGTAAAAGTCTTTAGGACGACGTTTTTAAGGGGCCTTAGGCGGTGAAAGCGGAAAAATTGGCTGTTTTCTATTAGCTGTTATTCAAAATATTTTAGATATTTCGCACTGATATTTTCAATGTGTATTATAGAACCTATGCGTGAGGGGATGAACGAAGTCAAAACACGATTGGAAACATTTTGCCCAATAGGAAAAAATCCTGAAGATACCTCTAAAATTTCATTGAAATGCACATGAAACCGTGTTTTACAATAATAATTCCTATTAAATCATATACACATAGGTACACACCTTTACATACACCTTTTCGATTTGACTGATTTGGATTTCCAAAAAACTAAACATTTTTATTAACTTTTTGATAAAAATGTGAATGGCGCTTACGAATTACCGCGGACCCCGCCCCGCGCAACACCCGCGAGGCCCCGCGCAACATCCGGATTTTCGCTGACCGCCTAACCCCCCTTAAAGTCTTTTCTACAATGAAGTGTTAGAGGTGGTGGCAATAATAATTGAACGTCTGTGAGTACGGCATTTAGTGTTATTAAAATGTATCGAATGGTAGCCAAATTCATAATTATTTGAGTGTGGTAAAGTGGTTAAAAAATTCTATAGCAAAATATTGTAATTTTGTGAAAACAATCAAAGGACATTTTTTTTTGTATGGAGCTTGGTACTAAAATCAAAACTCTTTGAACCAAAGAATGTTATGTAAAAATCAGAAGACTAAATTACCTCCATCTCATTTATGAAAGTAAAAATAATTTAAAGACCCGTTTTTTTATTATTAAATAAAACAAGTTTATTTTTTTCTTTCAAATAGCAACAGTCTCTTAAATTGGCAACACCTGCGATTCAAATAAACAACGTTTTATTTTTGCTGCGAAAGCGAATCAGACAATATGCTGTAAGGCAAATTACCCATAGGAAAATATACGACCAAACATAAAGCACACGTGACAAAACACGATCGTGGCAAAATGCGATTAGTGAAAAAATCCTACCGATGCCAAATGCGTTCGAGGCATCCATCAACCAAATCAGATTATTACTATAGCTTGACCACTACCGCTATACCGCTGCTACCATACAAGTTAGTACCGCAGCAGCGGTACAGCGGTCGTGGTCAAGCTATAGAACTTACTAGAAATAAATGTTAATAAACCCACAACCATTCGTCAGTGTCACTGTTATGTCAACAAACTGTCAAAATAAAAGCAGATTAAGCAAAAATTACGTTCGGATACATACAAAAGTATGAGTTACGTACAATAAAAATATATTTTTTAATAATTAAACGGGCTTCTTTTAAAATCTAGAAATTATTCAGTATAAAACTATTTAGTCTCCTGAATAAGGAGGTGCAGAAATTATATTGGTTCATATTATTTTTATTTTAGTACCAAAAAAACAATGTCCTTTGATTTAATACCAAAGTATTACACGGTACGTGGACGCTCAATTCTTTTATAAAAAATAATTAATTCCTTCGTAGCCATCACATTATACTAATGTTATCTTATTTAAAACAAATCCTTACTTAGGTTTTCTGTAATACTGTTAAGTTATTTGCTATGTACAATGTGTTACAATAAATCTAATACATATTATGTTTAGACTACTCATTAGCGAATGTAATAATTTGGCGCTAATCTTACTCTAGGGCATATTTTACCAGAATCTAGCTTTGATCAAGCTGTGTATATTATTTACAAAAAAACTGTCAGAAATACAAAAATACATATAGGGCATAAAACGTAAAGTATATGGAGTACGTCTTTTTTATATAAGTACTTTCTTGTTATGACCGTAATGCCATTAGAGATCAACTACGTGCGCACGCCCCTCCATTGGCTCTGCCACTAAAAGTGTGTGTAAAAATATTTTTTTGCATAAAGTTCTAGTGCAAAGCAGTGCATTCTGCAACTGTAGACCAAACCCAAACAAAAACATGGAAGAATAACGTATATGCACACACATTAAAGACGATTTTCGAGGGACATGCCATGTTATTATGGTCTATCTCTACAAAGTAACACACTTAATTATCGTGGTGGAATCTCTAGTGTTAAAACAATGCACTATATCGACTATAGGACACGTGCCGCGCCGCCGGTGCATGATACATAGCTGTTTTTCTGGCAGTTCTTTGATATTTAGACAGAAATATAAAGAATAAAGCTTTACTGAGATTAGCGCTCAATCGTATTTAACATTTCGTTGCAATTCACAAAATATTGCATGCTACGATTACTATTCAGAATGAATAGTTTATTTTTTTTAGAAATATAACTCTAACATGACTTTTAACACTTTGGCGGACACTAGACTGCTATAGCAGTTATAACTATAAAACTTTTATTGTGTCTGGAAGACTGTTTGCCAATGTGTTAATGGAAGTTACAATACTAACTTGTGCTCCTCCTTTTATTTATGACAGGCATATATTAAATATGTTATGCCACTGTAAATAGTTAGGGCCTGAGAATACAAAGTGAAATGTGGAATAAATAAAATCTTTATTAAAATGTCCACAACCCACGCGTTTTGTATCACAGAATAGAGAACTTTACACTGAATGATTTTTAAATACAAAAAAATGATGGAGATGTAATCAGAGTCACAAATATGTGGTATTTGTTAGTTTCATCATACCACATCAAATTATTTATTTTGATAAAGTATTGTTTGTACACATTTCTAGAATCATCTGATTCTAAAGCAAATGTAAAATGGTCTTCCTTTCTTTAGTCACGGTATTATATTTTATCAAACCGACTATTTGAGGTACCATGTTTTATGTGTATGACACAACTGTAATTTATTAATAATTAGTCTTGTTTTATTCTTTTAGTTCTAAGTTAAATGCAATAAGACAAAGATTATTGTTTATGTTGTTAATAAGTATGCATTATGTTATGTTCAAATGTATTTTTTTTTGTTGCAATAGGTCTGATTATTGTATAAAATATAAGTCAATTGTAGTATTTTGGACTTTTTTTTACTTTAGAATTAAACAACTTTTCGATAAAACTATTTTCCTTGATACTTTAGTTAACCATTTAAACAAAAGTAGCTAGTGTACCCTCATAATTTTTTTTTTGTTTCATAAACCCACACTTATGAAGTGACCATATACTACAACACTTGTGCAGTCCATCCATGCCTTTACTCAAGCAAAGGCCCAATGTTCTAAGATAGCTAATTGTTGAAATAGGACGTCACGCAATACGACTATTGCGTGAGCCTTCATAAATCACAGAAATTAAAAAAAAAATTAATCATATCTATTTGAATGTAGAAAGTAATGTAATATTCTTTATTCCGTCATTTATTTTAATGGTAATTAAAGGAAATAATTAATTTGGGTGGGAAAACATAATTTATTTCATTATATATGTACATGGTGAGTGTTATCAGCGAATACGAAAAAATCACATTGCTCGAGGCAACCACAATAGGTATACTAACTAATTGGACACAAAGCTAATTATATCAACCGTGCTTAAACTTTCGCGTGATATAAAATGTTTAGCATGATCGATAATAATGGTTTCCTTACACTTTATTTGACTTAAACATTAGGCCACAATTACGCTTACTAGCTTGTTTGCCAACAGGAGTAATGGTGGCCTCCCAATTCCTTCTACGGGGGTATAACATTACTCGAAGATACTACAGAAGTATCACATTTGTATTTCTAACTAGAACGAACCCCACAATCCCGACACCCAACTTTACACTTACAACTTCTAACGTCGAAATACATAAACGATACGCATTCGGCCATAGTTTGTTACATACAAAACGAATAGTGCCGTTCGAATAAAAACATTTCTAATATTGTTGTTACATTCATTATTTTTGAAACCGTAACAACACAATTATACATCAGTCTTATATCTATATTTAAAATTATACAAATTGAAATGTAAAGTGACGTTCACACATACATTGAGATTGATATTTCACCTTATCCTATCTGACTACACCAAAAATAAATATTGTTTACTCCGTAGATTAATACCACAGGGTTTTGTTAATACTGACGAGTTATACTGTCGTGTTACTGAGATAAAACGATTATACCCCGATGTTATTTGTAATTGTGCTTATTTATTTGTGTTAGCTCTTAACATTGCTTACATGTGACGAAAAATATGTCTAAATTTATAATGTTACGATCAGCTTCAAAATTATCAAGTCACAACCGTGGTCCAAAATAATGTAGCTTTTAAGTAAAATAGAACCCTATTATTAAGAAATGAGAGTATTTTTTATACCAAAACTGTTAAACTGTATTCAAGCAAAGTAGACTCAAAGGTTACGTGATAAGGCTTAATATTACCTAAATGCTTTTATGATAATGACCACGATAGTGTTTTGTTCATTTTGATGGTGACCGTACGTACGCACGCATATTATCTATTAATCATATAAATACGCTATTCTGTATGGATGAATACACAAACAAAAATTAAAATGAATATGTGTTCTCAACGAAAGTCCTAGCATGCTCATGGTAGCGTTATATACTTATCTAATCGACTTTGCGTCCAGCAAGTGTCACTACGTTGTAGATTATTTGTAACAAAAATAAATAGCGATTTTGGCATTTGACGTACTTAATCTACCATCGAATAACTAGTGCGTTTACAAAATATACTTAATTTTTTAAATATCGTTTCCCTTAATGGAATCTAGCCGTTTGATCGAGAATTCGAGAGCCTCGTCGTGCAGTCGACTGCACCGCACATTAAGCGGCGCATTATTCGACTCTGATTCCGCCCTTATCCCGTAAGTAATAGAGTGTGTTATGCTACACACAACGCAAAGTTACTATTGATGTGCGGCCGTCTGTACATTATATTAATATACAAACAATAGGCACTGAAAATTTTAATTATGGTATGGATAGAAGAACACGTTAGCTCCTCAAGGATTGCACTTGAAGAACTTACACTAAGGCGGCTAAATCATTACAATGAGCTTACAACGTCTAATGTACAGCTTCCTCATATTAGCAGATGCGCAAGTAGGTACTGATTTGTGCTAATCACGTGATCAACCCCGTATCTGGGTATCATTTTATTCAATTATGATAGTTAAACTCAGCGGAGTACAGTTTAAAATGCATTGTATCTTTTAAATAAGTGCATGAACGATAAATCCTGTGTCATCTGAAGCACTGTTCGGTGCAGATTGCACCTTGTATATAATTTAGTTTAATTTTGATATTTAAATTAAACTGTATACCTACAGTCTAAAATCCTTTGTATCTTTGACCGAACGATAAACATTCACTCTTTCTTGAATGAAGCAGTGTTATTGAACGATTGTATAGATGAGCTGTTTGGTGGCGGCTCATTATTAAAATATCACTACCAACCTATCTCTTCTTTAGGGTGTCGTAAAAGGCGACTAAAGGACTAGATACTGCACATACATCCAACAGCATGGAGTGGCTAAAGGCTCACCAACTATCACGCTGAGCACATGTGCAATTGGCTATTTGACAGTTGTAACAATAAAATACCTATGAAATATGTCGGATATGGTATTTTATAATTTAACAATAATCAATAATTTTTTATTAAGATAATTTGTAAATATTTTATTTTTACAAAATAAATTTGCGTTTTTACAAAATAATTTTTGTATGCGGATTGCCAGACCCGAAAAACGGGCGGCCATGATTAAGCTTCGTGTGATGTCACATCTCACAAAATAAACAAAACCTGTCTGTCAGGTTTCAAGATGATTTGTTTGTTTATTGAGGTGCAAACTGTCACGTGACCAACCGTTTTCGCACGAAATTTGAAATTAATGAATAAAAAATATGTCTTTTTTTTCTATTAAATAAAGCTTTTTCGAGAAAAACAAATATTGTAAGAGGTTTAAAATAAGCGTTTGCAATTTTTTAAATACTTTTCCGAGGACTGTCAAGTAGCCAATTGTTAGGTATAAGGCAGACTGTGGCAGAGCACTGCTTTTGAGGTCCTCATTGCCTAGTCTGACTACCCCTTTGGGGATGATAGTCGCTTGCACACTATCTACGCGCACGCTACTGTACATACGTGAGGTATGAATGGAGCGCAAGCGATTATCGCCAAAAAGTGGTCTACCGGGATCTTCCTCGACTGTACAGATATAGGGTCTAACAATATCAATAAGCGAACGTTTAAGGGAAGCATCATATACATCACACTGAGCATGCTCACCAAATTTGGTCCAAAACTACAGGCTCGTTACCGAGATAATCAACATAACATTATCATAATTCAACAAAAAATACACCCTGTGTTAGAATGAATGTCATACAATGGTTTTTCAATTGTGTGCGTGTATCTGTATACTATCTTTTTATTGACGCTTGCGTTCGTGTTAGTGAAGATACAGCATGTTTCATGAATGTGCATTATTTTAATTGATTTAGTTTGTTAGAAAACAACTTTGAAAAATCACTATAAAACTGGAGCCCATTTTTGTAATTGTATTCAGAATGATGTATAGATACCGCCCTGTTCGCTTATTGATTTTGATAGACCCTGTAGTAGATGCTGTACATTAGACGTTCTCGCTGTTAGGTAGAAGAAGCATGAAGCGTGGTCCGTTAAGCGTTCACTCTTCAACGTCTTCTGGATTCTCGGCTGTCAACAGGTTGGTGTTGTCGTCGCCTTGCAGCTCGGCGGTGAGCTGCTGAAACAATGGTAGCCGTTAATAAAATTATACAATTCTTATTTTTTTTTTATGTGAAAAGGATTTAAACGTACAGGCGAGTCGACTGATAGGAAGTAATCACCACTGCCTATAGATGTAAAGCCGGTTTATACGAAATCAACCGGGCCGTTTCAAATGTTTTTTTTTGTTTAAAACGTTTTAAACCATATTTTTTTTGGTTTGGAATGGTTTCAAACTATATTTTTTTTTTAATAAAAGCGCGGTATTCATTACGTTATTATTGAATTTCCTATACAGGAGCACTAAACTGTGTTTTTCAGGTATGTCTGATTGTTGTGTGTGTGACCTACTTATTACAATTCAAAAATCAATATGAAATATTTATTCACATGAAATTGGCTAGTTTAGAATAGTCAAAAAACACACCACCTCCGGCCAAAATAACAGATAAAAACTGATACCAGCTTGGCTACAGCTGCGAGCTGTAAAGTCCGTACCCTTACAAAGCTTGATAAATTAACCGATTCATTGCGTATCCCACTTTGAAGGACTTTTGTCCATGGCGGCTTACAAATATTCTGTGACGCCTCCGTGAGTCAGCCGCCACCATTAAAGTGGCGCCCTTGCGCGAGCCATGAGTGAACACATTTTGCTTTTTGTTATGATTTTGGCTTGTTTACACATGATTACATTCAGTCGGCATCGGATGTCAAACGTAAAGGGTTTGCTAATTCGTTTAGTGTGTTTTAAAGTGACTTATCTACGAGATTTAGCTGGAATGTCTGACAAGTGAGCTAATAACCGCCTCTGTGGTCTTGTGTCTAAGCCACCGGTCTTAGACTCAGAGTTCCCGGGTTCGATTCCCGCGGGGGGTTCATCTTTGTGTACTTGTTTTGGTTGGTAGTAGGGCTTCTTAAGTCCGCCTGGCAAGCTACCAAAGTCTGGCGCCAAAACAATGTTAATAGCATTGTTGTGTTCCGACAGTAGAGATAAAGATAGCCAGTTCCTCAGTGGTTGAGGATTCCGGGTAAGCGCGCTTCCAACTTCGGTCTTATCGTCACTTACCATCAGGTGAGATGAGGGCCAAGTGCTAACACGTAGCGTATAAAAAAAATACCTACCCCAATCTGTGCGGAAGCCATGTGGCTCCTCTTGCGACGCTTGACGGCCAGCGCTAACAGCAGCACCAGCGCGATGGACGACAACGCAGCTACCAGCAGAGGCAGCAGTAGATTGTCACCGGGTGAGTAACCCTGGATAAAGGAAAAATAACATTGAGTTTTTTTTGTGTTGCGTAGGGGTGAAAGGGTACTAGCACCGCCTCTCTTCCCTTGGGTGTCGTAAAAGGCGACTAACGGGAAAGACTGCACTTCCAACAGCATAGAGCGGCGATGGGCCACACCACCTGTCACGCTGAGCACTGTGCAGTCGCTATTTGGTGAAAAGTGGACCATGGTAGAGGACTACTTTTGCGATCGTCATTGCCTAGTCTACTAACCCTTCGGGGATAATAGTCAGGATTATATGGACATGTATGTACTTATGTATTTTTTTTATTTATTTATTGACTAAAAGAATACAATATGTAATTAATAATAACCTATTATTATCTTAAATTACTTAGCGCCTTAAAACCTGGGTTTATCTAGAACGCCTACCACATTGAAACGGAAAACAAACAATGTACTTACTACATTGTTTAGAGGTTGTCCCAAGAAATAGTGTCAAGCGAAAGCTCCGATTCCTTTGTGCCCTGAGATAAAACATGGTTTACCTACCCGGATCACGCCATGTAAGTATGTTCCATTTTCAAAAGTTGATATGTCGTGGCCATATCGCAAAATTTTGGATTTTAAAATATCGTAAAATCGAGGAGCTCTATGGCGCAGCGGCTTAAGACGTTCGGTTCACGATCGTCGCTAAGCAACTTTCGCAATGCACCCGGCATTGTGTCACAGAATAAATAATAGTACTACGTAATTGTGTGACCACTAGATGGGTAACCAAGGGGTAACCAAATTAAAAAAAAACATCACGAGCTCCTCCGTGCTCCGGAAGGCACTTTATGCCGTTGGTCCCGGTTGTTGTCGTAAGATTGTAGTCGTTAAAACCCACCAACCCGCATTGGACCAGCGTGGTGGGTTATGGCCCAATATACCTACGTGCTATTGTCCACGTGAGAGGCCTGTTCTCAACAGTGGGACGTTTATAGGCTGATGATGATGATATCGTAAAATTTGCCATATCATGAAATGCTCAAAATATTTCATGAAATGGTCATGTTACAAACCTAACATGATCATGATGTGGCTAAGCATTTCATGATATGGCTTCGAGTCGAGACAGTAGAAAAATAATTGAATTTGGGGTGAAAGAAAAAGAAATTAAAGTCATCATACCTAACTACCTAATATTTTTTATCTTATTGATTGTGAATGTTGTCACAAAAAAACAAGATCCACTGTTACCCATTCCTTATTTCCTTCTCCTACGTTATTAGAAGTAGGTAGATAATCCTTCGTAAAATTTGCACATGAAAATTCAGGATGGTTTTCAAAGCTTTATCGGATACAAACATTTTAATACCTTGCTTATTTTTACAAGACAACCTTAATATGCCCGCCTTCCACTAGAGCGGAGCGGGCTCCAAATTCTGAAACTCTTTCTTAGTGGAAGTGTACAACTATTTTTACTTTGGTCCGCTCATATCATTAGCTCAATTTCCGCTCCTTACCCTTTTTTAGTGGAAGGCGGGCATTAAGGTATCGGTACACAGTTAAACACAGCTGTAGTAAGTATCGTCGGGAGCAGGTAGCTGTCTCGTGCTCTGGCTGGGACTCATTTACATCATAAAATTTGCATACTATTACAATCAACCCCTTTTCAAGTTTATTTTGAAGATATAATAGGGTAGGTAACTGCTCATAGGAAGAGCCTATCCCCCTTATAAAGTAAAGTACAGCCTGTAAGCTGTCCCATCATTATCAGCATATAAACGTCCCACTGTAGGGCACAAGCCTCCCACGTGAACAATAGCACGTGGGGATATTGGGCCACAACCCACCACACTGGCCCAATGCTAGTGGGTGGGTTTTAACGACTGCCATCTTACGACAACAACCGGGACTAACGGCTTAACGTGCCTTCTGAAGCACGGAGGGCAAGATCGCAAGCCGAACGCGCTAGCCGCTGGCTGCGTCTATCGAGCTCCTCATATGCTGGCTGTCCCACTGCAGTGCAAAGGCCTTCAGGGGGTGCCGCGCGAACGCAAAAAAAGACATGTCTTAATAATGAACTTCAAAGCAAAATCAATCATATTGACATTAATAATAAGATCAATTTTGCTTTGAAGTTTCAGACCTAGTAATTTAATTAGAGCAATGTTTTTATGCTGCGAAATGTGCAAAACCGTCACGCACTTGTGTTAAAAATAAAAAAATACTTTTATAGAAGGGGGTGCCCTGCGGAATATCAATACAAATATTTTTATGTAAGAATTATTGTTTCATGCGTAAAATTAAGAAAGTTTTCGAAAAAATATGTTTTTAGATGTCATTCAATTTTTCAAGAATTTGTTTTTAATTTCAACAAGGCCAACCTTGTGCAATGATCAGGCTAACTTACATAAATTATTTTAATGTAAGTATTTAACTAATTCAGCGCATAGTACAGTACAATTGACTTGAAAATACGTAAGTTTTCACAATTTCGTGCAGGACCCCCTTCATCATTGAAATTAAAATCATCGCTACAATCGATGGGTATTGGCTTAATTACTTACCACGGTTGCCTAAGAGCTCGTTCCCACGTGTCGGGTGTCGGGCCCGAACCCGAATTTTAATCGGATGTTCCAGTGGCAGAGCATTTTATATGAAGCTATTCACACTCATCTGAACCGATTTCGTATGAGGCGCCGACATCCGATTAATATACGTATCCGACACCCGGCAAGTGGGAACGAGCTGTAATGCGGATTGATGTAAGTAAGTAGGTAGGTAGGTACGCGAACCTCAAGGCATTCTAAAATCCGAAACACACTGCCCGACCCGGAAGTTGAACCTAGGACACTTGACCACCGACACGCTCGAGGAAATGTTTGTTTTGATGAAATAAGTATTAACCGTGTCGCGCAGCGGTGAAAGAATACTACTACCCCCTCTCTTCCCTTGGGTGTCGTAAAAGGCGACTAACGGACTTAAGACTGCACATACATCCAACTGCATAGCGGCGATGGGCTCACCACCTGCATGTCACGCTGAGCACATGTACAGTTGCTATTTGGTGAAAAGTGGACTATGGCAGAGGACTGCGTTCTCATTGGCTGGTCTCTGACTAACCCTTTGGGGATAATGGTCATACCTGTGTATATGTAAATATTTTTCATTTTATTTATTTCAGTCAGCAGCTAACGGCAAACTATTCATAAAATAATTACTGACATATTACTTTTATATATAAATAAACGTCTAAAAAAAAACATTTTAAGCTAAAATAGGGTTAATTAGAGATTGAAGAAAACATTTATTGTAATAAAATAAAAATATCATTTTTATTTTTATAAAAAAAATAGGTCCACTTATTAACCCGGCGAGCATGTGGTGGGGTGTGAGATGCCCACAATTTGCGCGAAGCCGTGTATTTTTCAAATTTGCGCCCTAAACGTTTCGTTGCTTCGAGTAGCTGGAGTCAATGAATTCCGCGGGGGGATAGTGGCATGGCCGCAGCGTCGCGTCGACCGGCGCAGGAGTTACATGCGTGTTAACATCCGTGGGGTGCGTCATAACCCGCCACATGCTCCATGTTAGTTTTTAGTGCGTGAATTAGGTCAACTTATTATTGATAAAAATTAATTCCGAGAGAAGTGAAATGCGTTTATCATCGTTATTAGAACAAGTATTAGAAGATTCATCCGTCGAGTCAAGCTCCGACGAAGAAATAGATCACTGCAGCGAACACAGCAACGGAACAGAGACTGAGCAATTGATCCGTGACGCTGACAACTTAGATTTGTAGAATTCCTCAGATGACGATGTTCCGCTATCAGTTTTTCGAACCCCACCTTGTTCGTCAGCTCATGATCATGCACCCCATTATACTTCTACAGATGGTCAAAAGTGGTACAAAGAAGCTTCACGATCAAATGTACGTACTTGTTCTGAAACGCCCCCCATATCGTTAAAACACCAAAGGAATATGCTCAAAACACATCTGGTCGCTACGTACGATGTGCTGATTGCCCACGTAAGAAAGACCGAAAAACAAAACACGCGTGTAAAGGATGTAAGAAGCCGATGTCTTTCTTGATCATGCAATTTTTACTTGCCAAAAATGTACTGACTCTACTACCTCCTAAATATTTTCCATAGCTCTGAAAATTTACAAGTCAGTACGATCTCCAGTCGACATCAGAGTTGATGCACTTGCTCCATTTTTTTTTTTCTGATAATGGATTCTATTTGATTTTTATTGTGCTAATATAGATTATGGTATAATGTTATGTGATGTGTAATTGTGTTTTAATTAAGTAATTATTGTTATTGTCGTTGTTTTTATTGTATTATCATTATTATTATTTTTTTCTTTTTCTGAGATTGTTTTTTGATTATTATTATTATTTTTTTTTTTACAAACTGTTATAATCTTTTAATTAGTTAATAATTGTAATAACTATAGTGTCAATAATAATTATTAATGTTGTGTGCACTAATAATTGGAATACATATTAGAATTAATCAATCTAAATAATTATGGAATTATACAATAATATGTATTCTGTATGTGTACCTTATTAATAAAAAAATAAAAAAAGCTATTGTGATTTGTTTTTAACGGATTATTTTATTGAAGATCTCATATGTTATAAGTTTTAAAGTTAATTTTTAAGTTTTTTCAAGAATTTGTTGATTTTAGTTCCTTTTTCAGAAGTTATTAATTTTTTATTTGTAAACGTTATGTTTTCGTATTTTCGATAAATAATACAAAAAAACTATGTAAATACACACTGTTTTTTTATTTTATACACTCAATACAAAGTATAATTTAACATTAGACTAAATTCCAAAATCTTGGTTTAATAATTTGGCACTTATAGTTAGGTACTAGTAGGTTGGGGTTTGGCATACCCCACCACATGCTTGGTGTTACTTTTTTCACCACATGCTCGCCGGGTTAAGGACGTCAGGTTCGTAAGAGTTGTTTTTGGTAGGAGTACATTTTGCCTCTTTTACATAATTTTTGAGTGTATTTGAATTAAATTCCAAAAGTACACTTATGAAAAACAGGTAAATGGAAAAACATGGTAACTTATTTATCTTAGATGAATGATTGGTCTATTTTTATTTTTGTGTAATTTGGTAAGATTTAAATCTTTATCCACTTGTGGCGATTGCACCGCTTTGTTAACGGAATTATTAAGAACTAAAATTATTAGTGAATGCATATAGTATCAAAAGATGATAACAGATGTCGCTAGTAGTAAAAAATATATATTTAATGAGGTCCACAATATGCGTGTGTGTACCCCAGGGTTCCCAGGTCAGAGGTTAAAATTTATGTTTTACCGTGTCTGTGGTCTAGTGCAAAGGTTCCTAATTTTTTTTAACCACGGAACCCTATTTTATCATATTTTTCTTGGTGGAACCCTATATTGATAACAAAAAAGGATTTCTAATGTATAACTTGAAAAGAAAGAACAAAATAAATGAAAAATAATTAAGTAAGTATATGGTTTGGCATGATTTGCAAATGGATTTTGTACCCTGCCCAGTCGATGTCCACGACATCCCCTCTCCTTACTTCACTAGGTTTATTTGTACTGGCACCTCGAGACCAACCGTTAGGTTATTGCAAGAAGTGCCAGACGTCCCTGCGCCAGTAGAACACTCGCGCAGGAGACCACCAACGTTAGGTCTTGACGCCAAATTAGTGCCCGCCGCAGCGCGCTCTTCATTCGGTACTCATAAGACTAGTGTCTCAGGAGAGTATCCCCGTGAACACGTGTAGTTCACTGCCTATTGTCCAGATAGGTAACCGGAGCTGTCAAGCTCGCTCACTTCTCGTTGCACGAAGGGCACAACTCGCAGTGCCACTGCTAGGGTCGTCGACTCTAAAGTCGACTCCCAAGTGTCCACCTTGGTAGCGGAGTAGTAAGCACACTCACTTCTCGGAACCCATCCGGGCGCCTAGCCAGTTCCCACGTCCTACGCGGCTGGCTGGACCGGAGGCTACGGCATCTAGGAGGCCGCCTCTACTAGTTCTCCAAACTAGTACCGGAGTTGTCAACACCAATGTCCAATGAAAACCACCGGACAAAGCTGCCAACTATAAGGGAAACTCACGTTCCCCGCAGGACTTTTCGCTTCTGGCCCCTCAGAGACCGCTACTAGGCCCCGCTCGCTGTGCACGAGTTTAGAAGTCCTGGCACACAATACCAGGACAAACGAACATTCCCAAGCTCTACAGCTAACCACACGCCACTACGAGTCCAACCCATGTCCGGATCCCGCCGGAGGCGCCTGGTTAAAGGCACGACCAGCGGGGGGCTAGAACCGGAACCCCGTAGTACCTCTGAAAACACAACCGGACCCGTAGTTCCAGTTGCGATACCCTATCTATTGAGGTCGGTAGATAGGGGAGGACGATGTCCACGACAGGAAAAACGACCTCGTGCGCTGCGGGGTGGTTGATTTTCGGACCTCCACGAATCCTCTTGACCCTTCCACGGAACCCAGGGTTCCGCGGACCACCATTCAGGAATCGCTGGTCTAGTGGCTAAGCCACCGGTTTTAGACACAATGGTCCCAGGTTCCGAGTCCCAGTGGGGAGTATCAACGTCTTTGATTACTTTGTTTGGTTGGTGGTAGGGCTTTTTAAGTCCGCCTGGCTATCTACCACCATCTAAAGGTATCTAAAGCGTGGCACCCATAACAACAAGTTCATAGCATTGTTGTGTGCCGACAGTTTTAAGATAATAGCCAGTTCTTCAGTGGTTGGAGGATTCCGGGTGAAGCGCGCTCCACCTTCAGCCTTATCGTCACTTACCATCAGGTGAGATGAAGGCCAAGTGCTTATTCGTAGAGGATAAAAAAAATGAAATTATCACAGTGATTTAAGCTATTGATATTCTCGTTTTCGCTAACATAATCGAAAATATGAGTAATGGCCATAGATTAAAGTATGTATTAACATATGAGGATGTGTTGTAGAAATCACAAACAACGAAAGGAAAACAACGAATGTAACAAATCACCAAGATCCTCCGGTTCAGTAGCTTATAAAATTGCGGCCCCACGCCACCGCATCTTACGCGTAAATCCCGATATTGAAAAGAATCACCGAAATGGCTGGCAATATTTACTCGACTCGTATAATCGTATTTGCTACCTACTTATGGTGAAACAAAGTAAACAACGAATCAGCTTTTGAAAACATACCTACATATAATCACGACTATTATCACAGAATAACTAATTGTAGATACTCTATTATCCCCTAAGGGTTAGTCAGAGACTATACAATGAGGACAGCAAAAGCAGTCCTCTACCATTAGTCCACTTTTCACCAAATAGCGACTGCACAAATGTGCTCAGCGTGACAGGTGGTGAGTGAGTGAGCCCATTGCCGATCTATGTTGTTGGAAGTAATGTGCAGTCTTTAGTCCGTTAGTCGCCTTTTGCGACACCCAAGGGAAAAGAGGGGGTGGAAGTATTGTTTCACCGCTACGCGACACGGTAAACGGCTTTTGATAACATCGGCTCACAAAAGTGTGTTGACTATTTCGAATTCTCGATTGACATCGTAACTGCAATTATATTAATGTCTCTGGCTGGATTCATCAGATGATCCTACTAATATTATAAACGCGAAAGTTTGTAAGTATGGATGGATATTTGTCACTCTTTCACGTAAAAACTACTGAATGGATTTAGATGAACTTTCTGCATACAGATATTTTATAACCTGGATTAACACATAGGATACTTTTTATCCCGATATTCCCACGAGAACGTATGGATGAATGTTTGTTACTCTTTCACGTAAAAATTACTGAATGAATTTGGATTAAATTCGGCATACAGATAGTTAATAATATGGATTAACACATAGGATACTTCTTATACCGATACCGATATTCCCACGGGAACGGGAACCACGCAGGTGAAACCGCGAGCGGCCGCTTGTTTTACAATAAATATGGAATATACCTTTCCCTCGTTTTTACACATTGAGGTACTTTTACAACCTTTTATTTAACTTGCAATGTATGTATGTATTATGTGTCTTTTGTTCGGGTGGAATTTTACAACTCAATTTTGAAGCAGATAATTATCTTCAACCGATTAAGCTAAAATTTTGCATAAATTCGTAAATCGCGTGACAATGCAATATTATGATGACATCGTGCTGATCTGATGGAGCTGGAAGGTGGCCATAGGAACTCAGTAAAGAAACGACTCAACCCCATCGAGTCTCAGCTCGTGTGATTCGTCTTGACGAGTACTTTGGTGCTCGATGGTAACCATGGTCTGATGGAGCTGGAAGATGGCCATAGAAACTCAGTAATTAAACGACATAACCGTATCGAATATAGGCTCGTTTGATTCGTCTTGACGAGTTCTTTGGTGATAGATGGTAACCAGGGTCTGATGATGGAGCTGGAAGGTGGCCATAGGAACTCAGCAATTAAACGACAAAACCCCATCGAATATGGGATCGTTTGATTCGTCTTGACGAGAAGGTACTTTAGTGCTAGATGGTAACCAGGGTCTGTTGATGGAGTTGGAAGGTGGACACAACCGCGTCGAGTTAAATTCGTCTTAATGGGTAGACCGTTTTTGATGGGTGAGTGGTGGTGGTTTAGTGGACGTGAATAAATTATGTATACCTACCTACCTACATGTTCAGTGAGATGAACAGATAAAGAACGTGTCCAGGAATAACTAAAAAGTAAAAAATAAATTAAAAGTAAAAAATCTTTTTATAAAACAATCTTTTATTTGAATGCGCTAAAAAGAAAAAGATACACTTTTACTTTAAAACTTTTACAACAACTTATAACGTTTTATTACTCATTAGTTAATGACTCATTACACAATTTATGTGATACAAAAGGTTGTCGCAAGATTAACTATATAAGTACTTACCTACTAAATAAACAAATAAATTAAATAACTTGAGGTGATTGATTTTAACTATTAAAATTTTCAATCTAAAAAAATACTTTAAATAACTAGATTTTTGTTGTTTCTTTGGTTAAGTGAGAATATTGGCTGGCACCATGGCTCCGAAATGATAAGTTTTTGTCCATATTTTGCTCTAAAATTTTACAATACCTATTTTTTATTAATCTATAACCACTACCTAGAACGTAAATAGAAAATAAATCTTTAACATTGAGTTTTAATTAAGAATATCCGTCTCTAAAGTTTATGGCCGTTTAACGAAGCCCTGTACGACGAATGTCATATTTTTCAGACCTTCACATAGATAATCGTTAAAACTTTCCAAAATGATTGAAGACCTGGAATACATTGATGCCGAAGATCAATTGACGGGTGGCGTAGCTATTTTTCCTTCAGAAAATGCAAAAGTAGAAATCACAGACGAGGGATCTGGCTACAAAGAAGTTGCAGCAGGCCCGCAACTGGGGGCTCAAGCGTTCATAGTATTTGCAGACATAATCTTTGGACAGTAAAGATATGTTGGCTGTATTAGCGAAGAGAAGATGTAAAGCATATACACCCGTGGATCAAAATGCGATCGTATAACCGAGGACACTGAACCTGTTCTGATATTTAATAATGCAACTGTCTCCACCCATGAGGTTGTATTTGCTCTGAGTGTGCCATGTAATCAGAACTATTAAAATCCAAGATAACGAATATTATAATCCACTTGAGCTTTAGCATTCGCAAAAGCATGGCACAAAAATTTGATGTCTGCTGCTGACAATGCGTGCGTGACAGATTAGCTCTTAAAGGGTGACGAGCCTCCGTTACTCTCTAGGATACCACCATCTTACCTTACCGCAGAGTAGCAGCAATAGCAAGAGGCTCTAGTAATGAACAAAAGAACATCAAAGCGTGTGTAAGTCAGACTGTCAGTAAACTACCTGATTTGATAGGTTCAGTCATTTGGGTGAAAACAGAAAAGTTTATGTATTTTTGGAGAAAACAAATTTATTTTGTATCAAATGTACCTTTTACCATGAGACCATGTTTTGTTGTTTGTGCCCTAACTATGCACATATTAAAAAAATTTAAACTTTGGAGGCCACAAATAATTTCAGGGTAATCTGGGTTACATCTCGCGATATCATATAAATTGTGTAATGACGTTATAAGTTGTTAGTAAAAGTTTCTAAGTAACAGTTTATTTTTTTCTTATTAGCGCATTTAAATAAAAGCTTATTTTTTAAAAAGGTTTTTAACTTTTAATTTTTTATTAGTACGTACGTTTAGTAAGGTATTCTTATATTATAGCTATTCTATTCTATGTCTTATAATAGACCAATACTATCTTATATTTCCGGAATGTAGACCTATAGAGGTATAAGTACTTAGGGTAGGTATGTATTGTATGGATGCACCCGACTTTATTGATTGGTTATTTGTTCGAAATAGTTTTCTCCAGCGATGTTCCTATTTAACAAATATAATCAATAATAACCGCAATTACACACTGATACTTAGGTAGGAAAGTTAAAAAAATTGGTAATTCTGAAATACGTAAGTACTTACTTAATTAAAGTTGTCGAATGGCTATAAGTCCGTATTGTACCTATTGCCATTCGACAACGTTAATTAAGTAGGTACTTATTTCAGAATTAAGTACCAACTATTTTAGCTTTCCTATCTAAGTATCAGCTGGAACTGGAACGGAATATAAAAATGAATCCTCTCTTGAAACAGTAACTCGGTTAGAATAAAAAATTAAATGGATTAGTTACTTACTTATATTATTAGTAGGTAAATATAGTCACCATGGACATGAGAGTGGTTATTATTCAATATATACCTATTTGTATAGGACCATCGCTGGAGAAAACTGTTTTGAACAAAGGACAATCAATAAAATCGGGTGCATAATGAAGTACCTTTGTAAGTACCTACCTATCGACTAGCAGTAGGTACCTACTTCTCAGTATAAGTAGGTATAAATATAATGTGGTCAGGCTACACTTATTTAAAGCTATAATTACCAACTAGTTGTTTTATCAGACGCAAATTAAAAAGCAGGCCTAGGTAATGATGTCAGATCTACATATCATTACAATTTTTTATGTTGTTGTTTTCGTTTCTAGAACGGTCTAGATATAGCAAATCCGGTATTGTATAAAAAAGATAACATATTATTAAGTTATGATTTATGAACCATAACAAGTCGTCACGTTAAATGCGTACCTCTGTAATGTTTGTTTAAATATTACAAGAAAACAAGAATATCGTTTAATGGTAGGTATTCTCAAAGTACTAACAAATGTTTAGGTAAAGTAAATCGGTTGTAAACGATTATGATTATGACTGAGTTTTGCGGGTGCACGCAACCAAACGTTCACGATCACGTAAATACTTCTTTGTAAACATTACGCAAGTTAGGTAACAAAGCAATTTGGCTTAGCGGCTCGCTAAAAGAATATACACCAACCCCTCTATTTCCTTGGGTGTAAAAGGCGACTAAGGGACTAACATCCAACAGCATAGAGCACAGCACATGTACAGTTGTAATTTGGTGAAATGTGGACTATGGCAGTGGACGCTTCTGCGGTCCTCATTGCCTAGTCTCTGACTAATCCTTTGGGGATAACAGTCGAGATTATGTGTATGTATGTGTGAAACATAGGTAACCAGCATTGCTTACCGTCCATTGGAAGTACGAGGACGTATCCACGAATGGCCACCTCGCCCCGTACCACCCACTGTCTCCGGCTTTCAGCACCGTCACCTCATCAGATTCCGCGTTGGAAGTAGACGAGTCCGGCTTCGACGGCGGCAGAGAAAACACCTCGTCAACCTCCAGCGATTCCTTGAACTCCTCATCGTCATCCACCGACAACAAAGTGTCTTTCAAGTCCTTCAACTTTGACTTCTCGCTGGTGGTCGTAAAGTCTGTCGTCACTGGCATCCGAGTCGTGGTAGATTTTGTCGTTATCAATACATCCTCAAACACTTTTGTATTAGTTATGATTGGCTTCTCCGACGGCATGAAGGCACGTGAATAATATCTGAAGACATTCCGCAAAGTAATTGGTTCAGGAGTAACGGTCGGCCGTATTATAATGTCTTTCTCCCAAGGTTTTATAGATATGTAGTGATTGATGAAGCGGATGCTCCCAGATGGCGTGCCGATGAGAGGGATTTCCTCCAATCCTTCTGTCGGAAGTGGTCGTATTGTCGTCGAGGACGTGGAACTTTTCCACGACCTTAAGGCAGGCATGGTCCAAGGTGGAGTGGTGGCTTTCTCACTGGTCACTGTGGTCGACGGCGTTGTAGGGGGCAATGTGGATGACGTGACCGTTGTATCGAATTTGGTATCTAACGTCGACACTATTTCTGGGGACATTTTCAATTCCTTTTTCCTTGATTTCACTATCTCTCGCCCCGCGGGCGCCAGCGGAGCCGTCGTGACGGCATCGTGATGCTCCTGCTGATTTCTACGAGCGTACAAAGCTCCGTTCATTACATAAAGAGGAACAGACGCTAAAGCTAACGCAACAATAATTCCAAATATGATAAGTAACACATATTTCACAGTCGACCTCCTTCTGGATCGTCGAATGTGGATAGAGGGGCTGTAGTCCCGTCCCTTCCCTTTGACACCGCTGTTGTTGAGTACCTCCTCCGTTTGCGGAAGAATAGTGTACTGCAGACTGTTTTCACCGTGCCTCACCGTCTTGTACATGGTTGATTAACAATGTTAAGATTAATATCACGATAATAACACTACGTTGATTTGTGACGCGTATCGTAATCACATGCTCGATTGTTCACTGGTATGAGGCAGAGAGTGCGGAGGTTTTTCTAGTTCCGGCGGTGCATCAACGCCGCGGGTCGGTGCGAGACATCGCGGGTTCCCGTGCTTTGTGCGACGCTGGAGTTCCGAGGCGCGTCGTACGCATGCGCCACAACATTGAACGGCGCGCGCCCCGCGGCTGGCGGCGACCCCAACTTTGAGGTTATAACTTAGACGCCGGCTCCTGTCCATCATTACCCACATGACCATAACAATAACACAACTCTTTAACAGCTCCATCATATGGTGCCGTCCAATCGGCATTGTGACCTTCTATAGGAAGCTGTTGTTAACAACGACTTTTTTCTGAAAATACGCACCGAAGCAAAATGGTATTGCCTAATGAGATGGAAAATTTATTTTTGGGAGCGGACCCGTAATGTAATCGTATCGCCGACTGAGACGGTCAGTTAAGCAATCTTTCGGAGACGGAAAAGAATTCGGAAGTTTTTTGCTACAAAGCTTCCACAATACTTATAGCTTTAGTACGTGAGATTTACGATACTTTACATAGTTATGTATGTACGCCACCTGAATCTTATCGACATCTCAAACACGCCTGTTTCATGTGAACGAGTGGAATGATTCGGCGTATCTTTATTCATCCTTTTGTCAGCCCTGAGTCACATTTCTCGTAACCGCCATCCCTGAATTATTGGTGCGTATTGATCAGATGCAGCGACGTATAATAATTATTTAGGAGGGGTTCCACTCAACTGACAACCAATCTGCGTCATATAGTATCGAAGTTAATAATATTAGTCGGGACGAATCAATAACGAACGAGTTATTCAGTAGGAAAATATTAATTCTAAAATAACTATTATGTTGGTGATCAATTAAACTGTATGAAATTCCTGAATATGTCAATTGTAGTAGATAATATTCAGACTCAGTGATAGCTGGTTCGATTCTCAGCGGGGGTACATGTTTGTACTCGGTTTGGTTGATGGTCGGGCTTATGTTTTAGAATCGCTTGGGAGAGACATTTCGTGGTACATACTGTATTAAGCATGATATTCTTAGCAAAATCCTAAAAGTAACCCAAGGTCTATTTCAAACAGTTTCTGAGAAAAAAAATTCAAAGTTGCTACTATGGTGGGGGTAACAAAACGAAAAAAAAATTCTCTTCTTTTGTATAAAACGTAACATGCTTTTGTTATTTGAGGGATAACGTATAAAATTATTCGCAGATATTTGCATTTGCAATTTTATTTAAAAATACCTGATGGAAAACTTATAGCAATACCTTATTTTGATATTGCTATTCAAGAAATGACAGGCAAATAGTAAAGGCACCTTATACTCACTGTACTCGATCTTCACATCATCCATCTCGGATGGATGAGGATGATGAAGATCCAACTCAGATGAATGAGGTTTAAGATTTATGAGGTAGGTAGGCTAACTCGAGTACAACAGTTAGTGCATATAAGGTGCCTCTACTATCTGCCTGACATTTCTTGAATAGCAATATCAAAAAGAGGTGTTGCTATATGTTTTCTTTTAAGTATTTGTAAATAAAATTTCAAATGCATATATCTTAAATACACCTTCATGTAAATAGGTAGGGTGATTTTTTTTGCTAAACAATACAAAAGGTCCTTTTAACATACAATAAGAGTTAGGTGCTCAAAATCTAAGATTTTATTGAAAACAAAAAAATCACTTTTTTACGTTTTTTTCGGATCTATAAGGCTTAGGTACTCGGGAATTCGGGATACAGCTTAATACATAGATAATTTTATACGTTATCCTTCAAATAACAAAAGCATGTTACGTTTTCAACAAAAGAAGAGAAAAATTTTTTTTTCGTTTTGCGAAAACCACTAAACGAGCAACTTTGAATTTATTTTTCTCAGAAAATGTTTAAAATAGACCTTGGGTTACTTTTAGGATTGTGCTAAGAATATCATGCAGTACAGTTAGGCAATTAACAGAAAATGTCCGCTCACAAGCGATTCTAAAACACTGTGCGGCTTGTTTAAAATGCGCATGGCTAGTAGATACCACCATCTATGTTGCCATAACGTCAATGTTACTAGCCCTGTTGTTTTTCGACAGTCAGAGGTAAGATAGCCAGTCCCTCAGTCCAAAGTCAAAGTCAAATTCATTTTTTCAATTTAGGCTACAATAATTGAGCACCTAAGAATGTCGCTATGCCCTCGGTTCGTCAGTCTTAAGTCCTAACTATGGGGCGGGAGCTTTGCACTGAAAAGAACCGGCAACAAACTCAGCAAGGGCATTTCTTTTCTCCCTTTCTTTTACAGCGTCAATACAAATTGGAAAATGCCCTTCCTATCATAGGAGGACATTTTCCATTACAACAAAAAAAAACATTTATACGATTACAAGACAATACAACACATACTTACAAAAGAATATTCAATAAAAGTATTGCTCAATTTAAAATGTAATTACCCGAAGATGCATAAAAAAAATTACTTACATCACTAAAACAAAAATTACATTAGAATGGTTAAGTGAACAAAGACTTATGTGCTTATGCGCCAGCCAACACGTATTACTCCATCGAAGGAGTCCTTCAAATTAAGCCCAGGTTTTCCCACAATACTTGAATTTCTAAAGTGTCTTACAGTCGCACACAGCCAGCGGCGAACGCTCAAGCTGCTCCAGCCGCCAGGCAATTCTAATCGAAATTAGAAAAAACTGGCCAAAAGCATTAACAAGTTTTTGCGGCCGGTCAAACCGCGATCGCACCGTAAGAATACTAATTCGGTTGACCTTGGACGAAGCGAAGGACCACGTTTCCTTTCGAAATTGGTTCGTGAATGCGATATTTTTAGAATAATAAAAATAAAAAATCAAACAAAACAAGAACGAGCGCCTCAACGAAATGAAAGGGTTGGGCGAACGAATCTCGTGTCGGCTTTTTGTTGCACGACCATCTTTTTCTACGTCCAATTTGGTGTCTCAGGTTAGATAAAGGGCTCGGTTTGTTCCGCTGCTCCGATACGACGCTTTAAGAATTTCATTATCTACATTGTTTTCTTAAGTTTACGCGAACACTGCACATTGTAATAAAACTCTTTGTACGGGTTACTAGTTTAAGTAAGTAGGTATCTACTGTAGTATTGTTTCGACCCCAATGCAAGGTCTGTGATCACAGGGCTTACACCTTTCCAGATGTGTACGAAAACGGAATGAAGAAACAATACAGATCGCTACGACACGATTGAAGACATTTTAATAAATAACCTGGAATAAGTGCTATTGAAAAATGCACTTGCTTTTAGTTTGTATGGTAAGCAACGAAAGTTACTAAATACTTTGGTATCTTATCATAATAACTAATGACGTTTAGTTGTAAGTAGGTAGTACCTAGAGTACCAGAGTTTGTTTGTACACTAATTTGTACCCACTAGGCACGAAGTTGTGTTGTGTACAAACTCTGTAAGTATACCTTGTTCTTGTTACAATTCTGATTCGGTTTTGATTAACTGCCCTAAGTTTTAAGAAGAACAGAAATAACATTAGATATCTTCATTGCTTGGTAACCTTTTTTTGGAGACGACAAACTCTGTAAGTAAGTATGCCTTGTTCTTGTTACATTTCTGATTCGGTTTTGATTATGTGCCTAAGTTTTAAGAAGAAGAGAAATAACATTAGATATCTTCATTGCTTAGCAACCTTTTTTTTTGGAGACGACAAAAAATAACCGCCCCTTAAGCAAATTAATTGGAAACAGATAAACTGCTTGTTTGGCTTTTAAGTTGGGCCCCATACACATGCGTGCAAGTCCGTGCAACAGAGATGTATCATTACTTCTCGATGATAAATAAAATAATCTTTTAAAGTAGACAGTTAATGATTTGAAAACCTGATATGTATTTTATTAAGTAGGTAAGTACCTATATATATTTTAATGAAAAAGAATTTCAAAGCGTAAGCTTTAATAGAACTTTAGAAAACTGTTTAACTTTGATCAGCTTAAACCAAATATGTTAATAAAAGAGGTAAAGGTTTGCACTAGCGTAGGTAATTTACTATTTCGTAAAAAAGTGACCATAACACGGCAAAATTCGGTTGCTCCACTTTCTGTTCCGCGTTTTACAGGTTTGTTTGTGTTTTCATTTCGTAATCGTAACAGTAAATGCAGTCAACTGAAAACGAACTTGCGAAACCAACTTGTAAAGACTACCGCAAGACGCTGCTACGATCCCACAGAAATTGTAGTAGTAGAAGAAGAATAAGAAACTACCTACATTTATTAACAAACACACACACGTGATACATAATTGATAATCTAAAGAGATAAGTACCTATACATACATACATATAATCACGACTATTATCCCCGAAGGGTTAGTCAGAGACTAGGCAATGAGGACCGCAAAAGCAGTTTCATCCGTGCGGTGACGGAGAAAGAATACCAATCGCCGCCCCTCTCTCCGTCCGGTGGGTGTCGTAAGAAGCGACTAACGGACTCTTTCGAGCGATGATCTGCTCCACTGGTGGTAGGGCTTGACCCCTCTGGTTGGTGACCACCGTACGCATGGTGTAAAACCCGTCAAGTGACTGCTTGTCGGTCGCGTTTCGGGATCAGCCAGCGTATAACCAGAGCTCGAGAGGATGATGCTGCGATGTATTTGGTCTGTGGAGGCTTCCGTCAAACCAGTGCCAGGAGGACTTCGTTAACCTGCCGACCAGGGAGACTCGTAGAAACGGTTGTCCCGCTGGCCGCCCGTGGCACAGTACAGGGGCCCAAGCGAGCCTAACCAGCTCGTGAGGCTGCCTCACCATGCCACGCATAATCTCGGGGTGGTCCGTCGTGCCGGTTGGTGACCGGAAGGTGGGGTCCCGGCGGCCATTCCCGGGGGGTTCGGGGGCCCTGCCGTTCGGCAGGTTAATAATACTCGTCTGTGGGCAAATTCCTGGGGAAACAGGCCACCACACTTTGACCATTCGCATCGCGGCATCATTTTCTCGATTCACGCCTCTCTCTTTCCACTCCTAAAATGACAGCGCCTAACAACAAAACTGGTACTACAGCGGTGCACACCCCCATCATAACCTTACCGTTTAAGGTGGAGTTCGCTAACATCCGCGGACTCCATGCAAACCTCAATGCCGTCCACCACCATCTTGAGACGGCACGGCCAGCAATGTTGTTCCTAATGGAGACGCAAATAATCCGCCCAGCTGACACCACCTACCTGAACTATCCCGGCTTTGTGCTTGAAGAATCCTTCAAAGCCAAAGCCGGAGTTTGCTTATTCGTTCGGGCGGATGTTTGCTGTCGCTGTCTGCGCTGTCTGGAGGAGCCTTCCTTCTCCCTCCTAGTGGTACACGTCGACTTAGGCTCTCATTGCCGTGTCAACGTCTGCGTCTACCGATCCCATAACGGCGACATGGAGACAACTCGACTAATTGAACATCTTAGTCGGGTAGCAGATGATGCGCAGGAGCGGTTTGCATCGGCGGAACTGGTGTTTTTGGGGGACTTCAACGCCCACCATGAGTTGTGGTTAGGTTCCTCCAAAACAGACCATGCTGGTAGAACTGCCCACGCATTCGCTCTCACGCATGACCTGACGCAACTGGTGAACCAGCCCACCAGGATCCCAGACATAGTTGGCCATGCGCCCTCCTTACTCGACCTTCTGCTGACGAGTCGCCCAGCTGGATACCGGGGGGAGATTCGAGCTCCTTTAGGTTCCTCGGATCACTGCTTGATATCCAGCACAGTGCCCTTGGCTTCGCGCCCGCCAACAGCGGTTTCGAAACGCCAGATTTGGCACTACGCGTCGGCAGACTGGGACGGTATGCGGGAGTATTTTGCATCCGTCCCTTGGAGGCAGCGCTGCTTTAGTGGGAAGGACCCGACCGCTAGCGCCACTGCCGTTGCTGATGAGATAGTATTAGGAATGGAATACTATATTCCACACTCCTATGTCATCAGCAAAGGCAGACGCAACCGCTGGTTCAATCGCGAGTGTGCCAGCGCTGTTGAGAGCAAACAGACGGCATACCGCGCTTGGATCAGAGGTAAAGCTCATGGGGATCCCGAAACTCGCTCGCTAAAAGCAGCCTATAATAATGCCACCAAGTCGTGTAAGAGGGCCTACATTAGAGCGGATGCCCAGCGCGTTGCACGAGTAAGCCAAGAACTCCTGACGCATCCTACGGGCAGCCGTAGCTACTGGCGTCTGGCCAAAGCCGTGCAATCCAACTTCTGCCAACCCTCGCTGCCACCACTGAGATGTCCTGACGGAACTTTAGCTCACAAGCCGCAGGAAAAGGTCGATCTCCTGGCCAAACTCTTTGCGGCTAACTCCCGGATCGATGACTGTGATGCACAGCCACCCTCAGTTCCTCACTGTGGCCACACAATGTCTGATATTAAAATCAGGCAGTGTGATGTCCGTGCGGAGCTGCAGTCAATCGATGTCCGGAAAGCTAACGGTCCTGATGGCATCCCAGCAATAGTTCTGAAAATGTGTGCAGCGGAGTTGTCCCCTTTGTTAACGCGTCTGTACCGTCTCTCGCTCTCTTCGGGTTGTGTGCCGGAATCTTGGAGAGAAGCTAATGTGCAACCGATCCCTAAAAAAGGAGATCGGTCAGATCCGACTAATTACCGCCCTATAGCCGTAACTTCAGTGTTATCTAAGATCCTAGAACGAATATTGAACAAACAGCTTATTCGATACCTAGAAGATCACTCCCTAATTCACGATCGTCAATATGGGTTTCGGCCAAAACGGTCAACGGGTGATCTTCTAGCGTACGTCACACATCTCTGGGGTGAGGCTATTGACAAGCGTGGCGAGTCACTGGCAGTTAGCCTTGACATAGCCAAGGCTTTTGATCGGGTCTGGCACAAAGCTCTTCTCTCCAAGCTCCCGGCATACGGTTTGCCCGCTCAGTTCTGTACCTGGATTGCTAGCTTCCTGCATGAGCGTAGAATCCGTGTCCTTTCGGATGGATGCGCTTCGCGGTTCATGTCAGTGAACGCTGGTGTTCCTCAAGGCTCCGTTCTATCCCCCACGCTGTTCCTTCTGCATATCAATGACATGCTTCCTCTTGGAAACATTCATTGCTATGCAGATGATAGCACAGTGCATGGGGGATATGACGGGCACCCAACGGCTGGGCGGGTAGACACCGAAATAAAGCGAGCAAATCTTGTCATTGAGCTCGATCGGGTGTTGGACCTCATTTCTAAATGGGACTTCGATAATTTGGTGGAGTTCAATACCAAGAAAACACAGGTGTGCGCGTTCACAGCGAAAAAGTCGCCATTCCTTCCCCTTCCCTCTCTTCAGGGTACATCTCTAGGCCTGCAGAGCAGTATTAACATGCTCGGTATGGATATCCGCTGCGATCTGAACCAAAAGGACTACATCGAAACCGTGATTAAAAATGCCTCACGTAAACTCGGTGTCCTGAACAAGGTGCGGCGATTCTTCACGCCTGATCAGTTGTGTCTATTATACAAGACACAGGTGCGGTCTTGCGTGGAGCATTGCTCTCACCTTTGGGACGGCTCCGCAAAGTACCTTCTCGATGCCTTGGACAGATTGCAGCGCCGCGCTGTGCGCATTATCGGCAATGCGGAGGTCACTAAAACTCTGGAGCCTTTGCAATTGCGTAGAGATATTGCGTCACTCAGCGTCTTTTACCGTTTATACCATGGCGAGTGCTCTGAAGAACTCTTTGACCTCATCCCTCCTTCTCCCTTTCTCCATAGGAGTACGCGTGCTGCTCTCCGGAGTCACCAATTTACAGTCTCTAACATTCCATCACGCACAAAGAAATTTGGTGACTCGTTTCTTTGCCGCACTTCCAAAAGATGGAATAGTCTACCAGCACACGTATTCCCTCCTACCTATGACATAGGGTCCTTCAAACGAGGCGTGAAGAAGCACTTTGTGGGCCGGCAGAGTGAGGATGACTGATGCTACGTCTCTTACGCTGCACCAGTTGTCCTCGCGCCTGGACCTCATTTCCACTTAACATCAGGTGGAGTGAGGTCATTTGCCGGGCTTAGTATAAAAAAAAGGACTCTACCATAGTCCGCTTTTCACCAAATAGCGACTGCTCATGGGCTCAGCGTGACAGGTGGTGAGCTCATCGCCACTCTATGCTGTTGGTTGTAAGTATTAGTCTTTAGTCCGTTAGTCGCTTTTTATGACACCCAAGGGAAGAGAGGGCTTGGTAGTATTCTTTCACCGCTACGCGACACGGTTAAAGAGATACTTACCTACTTAGATAGATAAAATTATGACACAATAGTAGGTTAAGTATACCCAAAGACATTATACCTAAGTACAGAACAGAAAAAATAAAAAAGATTATTTTAAAAGAAAGCGAAGAGTGTGATGTTAAAAAATAACTCAATCGATATCGCAGAGTAGCTGAGTGGCTAAACGCTCCGCCTGCTAACCGGAGGTCTAGAGTTAAATTCCACGTTGCTCCGTGTAGTGACGTTACATTACAGCCTCAAGTCTTTGCACTTTCAGCTTTAAAAAAGAGCATAGGGCTATTTACAATGACATTGACTAAAGTGTCGTTTTTGCTATTTAATATATCATGTTAACTAATCAGTTTGGCTGTTGCTAATACACAGTACTCACAATAAATTTTAATAACAATCTATTCTATTCTATAGTGTTATGATGTGCCACCTCGTAGTCACATCTCTCCCTTTCTTAATAACGAATCGATTCTAAACATGGAAACTCGAAGACGTTTGCATCTGGCTTCTTTGATGTTTGATATTACTAGTTTTAAAAGCCCAGACTATCTTTTTGCTAAACTGATTTTCACTTAAGTCTCATCACCACCGAACCGCAGCTTTCAGGGGTAGTTTCCGTTACCACGCGACAAAATGTTGGAATAATATCCCTCCTCCACTAAGAATGTTAAAGAACAAATGTAATTTAAAAAAAAAATTAAAGTCTTACTTACTAGACCAACAAATGTTAGGTATTCCAAAGTTCTTTTGCGGGTAGCGGGAACTGAAACTGAAACTTATAGAAAGTAATATACTGTATCTATATATGTGTATATTGTGTTTAAATCTATTGTATGTGTGTATGTATATGTATGCATGTATATATATTATATTTTAAAATATTTTATATCTTATCTGTTAGGTATATTTCATCTCGGATGCAATTTAGGCAAGCAAAGAGGTACTATGATCACAGGTTTTTTTCAAGTTTAATATTTGGTATATTTAATTTTTAGTTATTAAGTTTTGATTTGATTTTTTCTAACGTTGGTAAACGTACTCGCGTTTACACTCAAGGTTGTTGCTGAAAACCAGCGATTCGCTCGCAAGGCGAGCGAATATGACGCTGAGCTGCCACCCTTTTGCTGCTGCGGCACACACACACATATTGTATTGTTTTATTTTTTTGTATTGTGTTTTTTATTGTGATTTTGTGTACCAACATGTGTGTGTCTTTTAGCAGTAAATAAAGTTGTTATCTATCTATCTATCTATCTATCTATCTATTTCTCCCCACTTGCTGTTTGTTATTGCTGAAAGGCATAGTTCCGTGAAGTGACGTCGTACGCCACGGTCTCAGGTGAGATGAAGGCCAACCGTTGCCCGTTAAGCTTAAAAAAGGGCTCGCTAGTACAATGACATCGAGAAAGGTGCTATTTCGGTTGCGCTGGACGCCCGCCAGCCGCAGCGCCGCGTAAATAAAGAACTAGGAGTGTGTACTGCGCTCCTCGGGCCCGTTTCGACTAATTTAGTAATGTCCTACGCTAGGAAGCAAGAAAATATATACCTACATAGTTACATACATACATGTTATCCTCAAGGGTTAGCGTCGCCGCCGCCGGTTAGATCGCGTCTACGCGTGCCCTGTGTAGGTCCCACAACGGTAACGACGGAACTGACCAACTCTTCGAGAGCGTCCAAACGGCGACAGACTCCATTCTAACGGAGCCCCTCTGCCGAGAAAGCATAAACCAGATCGGATTTATGTTTCGTTCGTCCCGAGGTTTTATCCCACATTCCAAAAAAATCTTAGTTTGTCCCATATCACTATTGAAGTTGTGCTTCGTCCCAAATTACAAGTAGATAAGTAGATAAAAGTAAAGTAAAAAAATAATGCAAATCAAAGTACTCGGTAGTAAGTTTGGCATATAAAAAAGTATGGGCCGTAAAAGGAATATAAAATAGGACATAGCGAGAATAAAATAATTAAAATTTTATTTTTGAAGAAGGAAGCATAATTGTTTGGGACGAACCAGGATTTTTTATGTGGGAAGAATCTCAGTGGGACGAACGAAGCATAAACGTGAGATCGTGGTACTGGGAGACTTCAATGAGGACCGCAAAAGTGCACTGCCACAGTCAAAGTTTCACCAAATATGTTTTAATCGCCTCTGTGGTCTAGTGGCTAAGCCACCGGTTTCAGACCCAGAGGTCCCGGGTTCGATGCTCAGCAGGGGGGTACATCTTTGTGTGGTCGGTTTGGTTGGTGGTAAGACTGTTAAGTTAAGTCTGCCTGGCTAGCCACCATATCTTATCTAAGTCTGTCGCCATAACAACGATGTTTATAGCATTGTTGTGTTCCGACAGTTTGAGATAAGATAGCCAGCTCCTCAGTGTTTGAGGATTCCGGGTGTGAAGCGCGCTTCCACCTTCGGCCTTATCGTCACTTACCATCAGGTGATGTGAAGGCCAAGCTTTACCCGTTGTAGAATAAATTAGAAAAAATAACTGCAGATGCACTCAGCGTTATAGCACATGAGTAAAGGTATAACCTTTACTGTGGTGATGAGCCCATCGCCGGCCGCTTAATGCTGTTGGATGTATGTGCAGCCTTTAGTCCGTTAGTCGCCTTTTACGACTTTCACCGCTACGCGACACGGGTAGTAAAAATATAGCTAACAATTATATAGCTAACAATTATATAGCTAACAATTATATAGCTAACAATTATATAGCTAACAATTATATAGCTAACAATTATATAGCTAACAATTATATAGCTAACAATTATATAGCTAACAATTATATAGCTAACAATTATATAGCTAACAATTATATAGCTAACAATTATATAGCTAACAAGTATATAGCTAACAATTATATAGCTAACAATTATATAGCTAACAATTATATAGCTAACAATTATATAGCTAACAATTATATAGCTAACAATTATATAGCTAACAATTATATAGCTAACAATTATATAGCTAACAATTATATAGCTAACAATTATATAGCTAACAATTATATAGCTAACAATTATATAGCTAACAATTATATAGCTAACAATTATATAGCTAACAATTATATAGCTAACAATTATATAGCTAACAATTATATAGCTAACAATTATATAGCTAACAATTATATAGCTAACAATTATATAGCTAACAATTATATAGCTAACAATTATATAGCTAACAATTATATAGCTAACAATTATATAGCTAACAATTATATAGCTAACAATTATATAGCTAACAATTATATAGCTAACAATTATATAGCTAACAATTATATAGCTAACAATTATATAGCTAACAATTATATAGCTAACAATTATATAGCTAACAATTATATAGCTAACAATTATATAGCTAACAATTATATAGCTAACAATTATATAGCTAACAATTATATAGCTAACAATTATATAGCTAACAATTATATAGCTAACAATTATATAGCTAACAATTATATAGCTAACAATTATATAGCTAACAATTATATAGCTAACAATTATATAGCTAACAATTATATAGCTAACAATTATATAGCTAACAATTATATAGCTAACAATTATATGCTGACCCGCTTCTTACGGTCGTCGGTCTCAGAAGAAGCTTGACACTTTAGTATGATCATATTATCATGTCGTATCTACTGCGTTCATATTACATACATACATACATATAATCACGACTATTACCTATACGGTAGTAGGTACTATTAGTTATTCTGTGCGGGGATAATAATCCCCGAAGGGTTGATCAGAGACTAGGCAAGTAGGACAGCAAAAGCAGTCCTCTACCATATTCCACTTTTCACCAAATTGCGACTGCACATGGGCTCAGTGTGACAGATGGTTGGCCCGCGCCGCTTTTTGCTGTTGGATGTATGTATGTGCAGTCTTTAAGTCCGTTAGTCGCTTTTTACGACACCCAAGGGAAGAGAGGGGGTGGTAGTATTCTTTCACGGTTCATATTATTATAATGATTGTAAGAGCGCTATCTTTCCGAGTGAATTGGTGTGGCTTAGGGTAGGGCTGCCATACGTCCCGGTACACTAGGACATGTCCCGGTTTGAAGCGTAGTGTCCCGGTGTCCCGGACAGCTAGTAATTTGTCCCGGCATGCATATAATTTCAGGCTGCGCATCAATGAATGAAGAATTTATTTATTTAAAATCGTTTCTTGAAAGTGAAATGACCGTTAAATCGAAAGCTAAAGATATGCAAGAAAAAAGGAAATACTTTTTTTGATAAAACTGAAGAACAGAAAGGAAAGGTAATATTCTTAAAAAATGTTTTTGCAATCCCAGGTCACATTGCTCATGCGGAACAAGTGTTTTCGTTAATTACATCTCAATGGACAAAAGAACGAAATTCACTCAGTGTAAGCACAGTCGAAAGCATCATTCAATGCGTTTATAATTATAAAATGACGTGCACAGAATTTTATAATTATTGTGATAAAGGGGAAAAGGAATTACCTACTGAAAAAGATCAGATCTACCGAAAAATATGAATGGGCAAAGAAAAGTGTCACGGAGAATGTAGAGTAGATAAAAAGAATTGACTACGTTTTTTTAAAATAAAGTTTCATAATACCCGAGTTTGTGAATAATCCATGGTTTACCCTATTTCTGTTCTAAATGTCCCGGTCGGCATCTCAGCATTTAATGGCAGCCCTAAGGGTGGATTCGATCAAACTGGAATAAGGTCTTATACCTAGATTAAACGCCAAATTTGTATAGACTAATCTCGGAGTATGTCTTATTCCAGTTTGGTCGAATCCACCCTTTGTAAAGTAAAGTACAGCCTGTACACCTACTGTTCCTCTGCTGGGCTAAGGCCCATCATTAAAATCAAGTCATCGCTACAATAGATGCGCATTTCAGTTTCCCATACAAACTTCCAAGTCGAAATTTTTAAAAACCAATAAGCCAAAACCCCTGAAGGACACATTTAAAAAAATACCTACCCGTCCCTCAAAAATGAAACTTTGCACGCTAAAGTAAAATACAGGGATTTAAATAGTTTGTTGAAAACATTTTTAAAAAACGTTTATTTAGCTGAGTTATTGCGATTTAAAGTCCACTATAGAAAGTTTATTGGTTGGGAAAATTGGATTATTGGTTTTTAAAATTTTAAACTTGGAAGTTTATTGTTGAAGTTTATGTATGGGAAACCGAAATGCGTAAACTTAATCAAATTGTTGTGCGTAGCAGTGCGCTCTTTAGTTTTAGCTTTTAGTTTTAGTGTAGGTATCTACGGAAGACCAGCGTCGTGGCATTACTGAGATGCTACGACACAATGCTGAGTAGATGCCTTTTCAGTGTCACATAATATTGTTATTTGTAATTTTTATGTTGTGTTTTTGATGCTGAATAAATTTATTTCTATTCTATTCTAATCACATAATGCGGGTTGGTGTTGGTGATCACAAACACTTTGCCCGATCTGGAAATTGAACCTGGGACTTTTGGATATCGAGCCGAACGCTTGACCACTCGCACTCGGGGCTCGCTGAAGTTTCGGACACATTATATTGGGACACAATGTCCAAATTGACACTTTTTAATTTTATTATTTTTTTCACTGACGATTCGGGCACTATGACATTATTGGAGCTGTTCAGTACAGTCAGATAAAAAAGCTTCAAAATATAATATTATGTAGAAAAAAAGAACGTTACTAATATATTTTAGAGGTTTGTAGATGTGTTTTTACAATTAAACGAGTTGAGAAAAACGCGTTTTAGTTTTTCATTTCTCAATAAATGTCTCGGCCAGCGAGGCGTTCTTCCACTTATATTACTAAGCTACTTCTGAAGCCATATTTAAAACGAATTTTAAAGTCATCTAACTGAAGAAATGTACTTGCACTTGACTAATTACAGGTGCGAAGTACGCTTAGGGTACCTTACTTTTAAACGTCCCCGAAGAGTTGATAACGATTGAATAAAAAAGATAAAAAGTTCAAATCAAATCACGTGACAGGTTTTTTCATTTTTTGAAATGTGCAACTCAATAAAAACAATTAAGTGGGTACTTAAGTAAAACTTTAAGATTAGAAGAAACTATAAGTTATGTTATTGAGAAAGGCTGTACTTACTCTACTCGCAGAGAAATCGAATATTTAGTATTGCGAAACTTTTTATATTTTTTGATGTCTTATGTATGTAAGTACTTATAAATAAATAATAATAACAATTTGGTAAAACCGCGTAATATAATCAATGAAAAAAATGTGTAATTTTTGTAAGTTGTGACGATTCTCTACGCATAATAAACAACGTTGTTAATATAAATAATGATTGGCTGGCGATAATAAAACAGTTAAAATAGCTATACAAGTACACAACGTCGGAAACAGCAATGACAAAAAATATATAGTTGGCTATACAAAATTACCTAAATAACCTTGAGGGTTCACACCGCATCCTGTACAATACGAGCTCGCCTAAATAAACATTTCGACTAACACATGTTTGCTAGCCATCGGACAACGCTGCAGTGCGAGGCCTCCATAAAAACTTTTGTTATTGCCAAAAGAATATTGTTCCTTACTCGTAAAACAATTTGACGAGACTTTACTACCTGCTGCGCTGTGAAGGGGAATATCATTGTTTTTTTTTCACCCAACCCGACGCAGCGCTTTCTAAATATTATGTCTCGCCTCTATCCTTAGGGACTTATGATAAAACCTCTTTTTTGTCTTATCTTATCCGCAAAAGCGACAACTCTCTAAGCCCCAGATAAGATCTGTTGACAAAAAAGTGCCCTTCGCTTCGAAGGATGCATGAACGTGATACATTTGATACAGTTTTATCAGGGTTAATATAAACACCTTCATACTATCTTTGTACTTTGGTTTTGTTTAAATTACCTTACCATTACAGGCAGGGTTCAACTTCTCAATTTATTCTTGGGTTATATAGCCTAGGCCGTCTCGGATAGGTCGTAAACCGTGTCATCGGTGTTCGTGATGGAGTGACGGGCGGGTGCATCGTTCGCTCCTGACCCTGGCTGGCTCAATGCCACGATCCATCTGGTGGCTCGGCAGCTCGCCAACTCCGGACCCTTCCGCATCGTCTGTGCACAATGATTCTGCACGATCGCTTTTAGGCTATTCAATTGACACTTCCTTTGAGTTCACTAACAAGGTGGCGTGTAATGAATTTTTCGACTATAGTCGGTGAAAGGCAGGCGCCGTCAATGAGTTAGTTTTTATTAATTCACCCTCATGCCGTGCTGTTTGAATGGGAAATGAATAGTCCACCCTATGATAAGTATCGCAGCTTCTGTAGTGCTGATATTTTTGTTACTCCTATAGGGCAACATGAGAAACGAACTTCCTTTCTATACCAACATTACCAACGCAATATTTTGCCTCTATGATCAAGTGTGACACAGAAGGAGAAATTCCTTGCTGATTTTGAAAATGTGTTGTTAATGTGGGTTTATGCAGGTTCATGGTCTAAACTAGTCTAAAGCATGGAGGTAGTATAACATAATATGTAACACTTCAATGGTCTAGTCTAGAGCTATGGATTGTCAGATTATGTTAGCCATTAAGTTTGTTTCTTTATCTCGGTCGTTGAAACGATCGTGCTATGTCGTTTTCCGCTGTCGAGGGTCTAACGATTTGGGTTAAATTCCACTTCATCCAATACGCGGCAGACATGCATAGACACCTCCATGTTAAAAATAATTGTTCATGCTTACTTATAAAATAGTAAGTATAAATGAGCAAAACCTATCAACATAAACGCGCTTTAATGCCCTCTCATAAAAATACTCTCCGCAAGTTAAACTGTTCAAACGAACGTGCAGCAACGTTGTTGCCTTGTTGTTTCATTTGTTATTCTTATTTACTCATTGAGATATTTTTACTAGTGATGACACCGCGAACCAAGTTTTTGCGGACTGGGTTGCGGTCCATGCGCTGCAAAGTTGTAAACGCCTAGCACGCCCATGGCCAGGCTGTAGTAACTATTACCACAAAATAACTAATACTCTACGTACTATTACCTAATAATATGTGCCCCACGCGTTGCCCGCTGTTATCTAGCTAAGCATATTTTTTGTATGGAATTACTGCTCTAGTTTTAATACCTGCTCACACTGCTTTAATGATTGGCGTTTTGTAGTCGTTGCGTTGCATGAAATTTTAATAAATTGTCAGGGTTCCGAAAGCGAAAAAAAAATATAAAAGCGCTTTTTAAAAGTCACGTGATCTCAGTTTGTTACTTACTGTAAATAAATGTTGAAAGCTTTTGAAAAATTTGTTTTTATTTTTTATTATTTTTTAGTCTATGTAAAAATAAACTATTTAGGTAAGTAAGTAAGTACTTATGTATTTTTTTTCTGAAATTGATGCAAGTGAAATCAACATTGTGTTCAGTCCTTAGATTAAAACAAAAAGGGGTTCAGTCAAATAAAAATGGTCTCGCTTTTATCTATCATAAGATCCTTCGTAAAACGGAAAGGTATTTTCGCATTCTTTTTTTTGGTTGTCACCATCGCCAAATTTTTGTAGGACTTCTTAAGTAAAATATCCTCGTAGTAACGTAACACAATAGATCTATTTACTTACCTTTTACCCTTTTCGTGATTTAAGTCAACCTTAAAACCCAGAAAAAACCTCTTTTTCTTATATCTTTAAAGAAAAGTCTAAAGACTAATTTTGTTATTTATTAGCCTCTCTCTGACTGACCTAATCCGAGGCCCTAGCATTTACAGGCGCCTTCAGGTTCTCATCTGTCTATAAGTATCCAATTTGAACGCCCGTAGAAGTTTGTAAGGAATGGGAACACGCTCGGAAAACTCCGGTAGTTTGATCCATCACAACAGCTTGAGGAACCAAGTTTCTCTTCACTTATAAACCTGGTAACGATGTAAAAGCTAAATCGGCCATCATCAAAACCATTAAAAAAACCGGCCAAGTGCGAGTCGGACTCGCCCATGAAGGGTTCCGTAGCAGCAAGTAACATCATATAAAGTTCTTGTAGTTCGTTGTATCTTTGATCGATGTTTTTGACGTATTTATGACGTATTAAAAAAACTACTTACTAGATTTCGTTCAAACCAATTTTCGGTGGAAGTTTGCATGGATCATATATTTTTGCAATGCACATCATTGCAATGTACATCATATATTTTTTTTAGTTTTATCATTCTCTTATTTTAGAAGTTACAGGGGGGGGGGGGGGGGACACATTTTACCACTTCGGAAGTGTCTCTCGCGCAAACTATTCAGTTTAGAAAAAAAATTGAGTTTCAGTTCTAAGTATGGGGACCCCCAAAATATATTGTTTTTTTTCTATTTTTGTGTGAAAATCTTAATGCGGTTCACAGAATACATCTACTTACCAAGTTTCAACATTATAGTTCTTATAGTTTCGGAAAAAAGTGGCTGTGACATACGGACGGACAGACAGACATGACGAATCCATAAGGGTTCCGTTTGTTGCCATTTGGCTACGGAACCATAAAAAAAAGTAAAAAAATAATGTAGATGCCTCGGACCGGTGCTACCTAGCCTATGACAGTCCGACTCGAGCTTTATCGTTTATAATTTTTGCCATCCAGCCAGTAACCGTCTCTGAAATGGTTGATTAAAATTAACAATGTGTCAACGTGCTGCGTTAATAGACTCTAACTGAGCTTTATTGGCGCGCGTTGGCATTGGCGAAGGTTCGGGACGTTGAACCGACCATGTGTGCACGAAAGGGCAAGTGCACTGGCCGATCTCGCTACGACGACGGTTATAGATAAAACAAGTGTCGTGTTCCGCTTGCCGCTATAAATTGCATTAAGAATCATTTTGAACGTCGCGGTGTCATAGACGAGAATATAAACATAGGATTAGGAGCGTACCGTTGCGCTGAAATCACTGACCAGTGACTATTACCTCTGACCCGGGGATCGACTTTTTATGAGAAGTGTCATCCGAGTTCTTTTGTAACAACATGTGTTGTGTGACTCCATTTTTAATTTAAATAAGTTACGAATTATCTTATATTATTTTAATACTTACTTGAAATTGGCTTAATGCGAAGCCATAAATTAATTTATAATAATAATGAATAATATTATATCAGAGAGACTTAAGAAGCAGAGAAAAGAGAAGTGAATAAGGCTTTAACTTCCGTTAAGACGGCAACACTACGTAGTTTATTTTTGTTATTTTTATTGTAACTTAATTAAGAACACTGACCTCTTTTTTTTAAAAGAGCAGTCCGTGCCTCTTTGTCAAGAACAGGGACTCACTTATAGAGGGCTATTTTAACAAATAATGTAACTACTGGTATACTTACAATATATTTTTCTAAACATTACGAATGTACAGAAGTAACTTACAACAGGTAAATAAACGTAGTTACTTATAACTTTTATTACTAAACCTCTAGAAACATTGTAGAAATTCTATCGTAGTTAACTTAAAAAAAAACCACTAATATTATAAAGTCGTTTAAAGACGCACTCTTAAGCAAACATACTCTTCAATTTTTTACAACACTTTTAAACGCGTTGGTGCAACTGACTAAGCTAAAGTACATTTGCATGTGTTAATAATAAGATAAATAATCTTCTACAATAAAACCTCATGCTTACTCGTTATGTGCATATATCTTCTTGATATTTTTATGGCATGTTTTGTTTGTGTCTAACGCCAAAAATAATTCATCTCCTAAAAGCAATGAGTCAATACTAGCTACGCGTCTATACAAACTCTATTAGCATGCATTCACTTTCAATCATATACAGTCGAAGTGCAAATAGCGCTGATGTCATAGTAATTTTGAAGCTGAAATTGACAAGCACCTTCCCACGTCGGTCGTCGTCTCTTAATGATAGCTACGTAATGTTAACGATAGACAGGGCCTAAAGTTGCTATATGTCATTCTTTTATCCTTCTACTGGTAAGCACTGGCCGCCATCTCACCATTCTCATCTGATGTTAATTTATTTATTTTGTGCTATTATCCCCCTGCATAACCGTGTCGGGTAGCGGTAAAAGAATACTATAACCCCCTCTCTTTCCTTCGGTGCCGTAAAAGGCGACTAACGGACTAAAGAATGCACATACATTCAACACCATAGAGCGGCGATGGGGTGTCCTGTCACACTAAGCACATGTGCAGTCGCTTTTGGTGAAAAGTGGTCTATGGTAGAGGACTACTTTTGCGGTCCTCATTTCCTGTTTTAAACTAACCCTTCGAGGATAATAGTCGTGTTTATATGTACTTATGTATGTGTGTGTATGTATGTATTATCCCCAAAGGGTTAGTCGGACTGAGCAATGAGGACCGCAAAAGCAGGTGCACTGCCGCAATTCATGTTTCACCAAATAACAACTGCACATATGTGCATCACCACCTATCATGCTGAGCACATGCTCAGCGTGATAGGTGGTGTTGAATGTATGTGCAGTATTCAGTCCGTTAGTCGCCTATTTACGACACCCTAGAGATGATGGGTCGGAAGTATTTTTTATCTAATGTTTATGTAATAAGGCCGATGCTTCTCTCTAATAAAATCTCTAGCAAAATCTAATTTCATTAAAGATAAAATTAAAAAGTCTAATAATAAAATAAAAGCCACTTGGGATATCATCAACCGTGAGACTGGTAAATTAAAACCACGGGACAATACTTTTACTCTAAAAGTTAATGACAACCTTGTCAATTCGGATGCACAAATTGCTAATATTTTTGATGATTTATTTATAAATATACCTCTACTACCTGGTAACAACCTCAAATTTAAATTCATCACCAGTGGCGGCACAATCTTTTCTCGAAGAACATGTACCCAAATCTAATTTTTCTTTTCAATTTCAATATACTTATTGATTCTTATAATATTATTAAAAGTTTCAAATCACTAAAAATGAAAAACACAGGTGATTTGTGGGGCATGTCTATAAATATAATTAAGAATATTATTATACATTCTATTGCACCCTATCTTGCTGACATATTTAATAACTGTATTGATAAGGGAATCTTTCCTTATCTTATGAATAGCGACTGGAAATGTGCTCAACGTGACAAGTGGTGAGCCCATCGCCGCTCTATGCTGTTGGTATATGCAGACTTTAGTCCGTTAGTCGCCTTTTACGACACCCAAGGGAAGAGAGGGGGTGGTAGTATTCTTTCACCGCTTCGCGACACGGTTACATTGTCTTAAGATTTATAATGATTATTACAGGTGTTGGTGTTTGTTACCTGCTAATGAATGATGCATAACTGTGTTATGTGTAACAATAAAACTTCAAAATGCGACGAAATTTTACAATTTGTAACAGGTGACTTGCTGTCGTCTGTACCATCTCGGTACAGTTACACTGTTTGTTTGCAAATTGCGGCCGTCTTCTTCATAACCACTCAAGGGTCGGTTGTGTTTCCCCTCAGTAGGACGCTTAATGCAATTTACGGTAACTGCCTGGTAAACGAACGATGGCAGCGCTCTGAATGATGGAAAAAGATGTTCGGCGCTATACAACAATGCATAAAGCGCTAGATATTAAAAAAGATTTTAGTAACAAAATAAGCGCTATATTAAGTGCTAACTATCTTTGTATTGATAAATTAAGCGCTTGGCTAGCTCTCAAAGCCGCCAAACAGACCAGAGAAGCGGCAGATCTAGCGCAGAAAGCGCTGAATAGGCAGCATTGTACGGCATAGTACATAACTACACAGGCATTTGAGTGGCCTGTGGAGCATCTACAGTGGAACACTCAAGGAATCAGTGTAGCGTGAAGGTTGCTTCATGCAGAAAAGAAAAAGAACTTTACGGCAAAGGGTATCAAAGGAGATGTGAAACTTGGAAGTTTTATTTGTTATTTTTATTACGTAACTGAAGGAGCTCGATTTGCATTGCATTGTTAAGCAATTTCTGGATGGGTGACCAAATTAAAATGTCTCGAGCTTCTCCGAGCTTTGGAAGACACGTTAAGCTGTTGCCTGTTAGGTTTAGTTGTCTTATGTTGTAGTTTTGAAAACAAATTAACTCGCATTGAACCAATGGTTCTTGTGGAAAAGTATGATTCCAGCAGTGAGATGTTTATAGGCTGATTTATATTGCAAAGAAATCATCGTTCTCAAATTGTTACAGACTGTTAATTTAAGGATATTGTAATAAATACAAAAGTTTCCAAAACATGACTCAACCTACAAAACTTTCTGTTTCATACCAACTATTTTAAGGAAAAGCTTTGTTGGAAAATTTTTACTTTTCTTTGTGTTTATAAAAGTTTTGGTTGTAAAATCCCGTATCAATTTGGAGTGCGGCCAGCGGCCAGGTGATCATTCGAAATACATCGCCTTGGACTTGACTTTGTCTACTGGCATTCACCGACGCGATATACGTACCGATTTGAAGTAAAAATAGTTTTATCATGTTGTCATTCTAAAATAAAACTTCTTATTTTAGAAATGGGTTACGTGAGCTAATTATTCCATTGACAATGATTGATTATATGTGTTGATTGATTGATTGATTTGTTGGAATTAATCAAATCTGAGTTTTACAAGTTATTGTAATATTATGAATAATCATGTTTTTTTATAAAATTTGTTATCATAATACAATATAGCACGAGTTCGCTGGCGCAGCGGTTAAGTCTTTCGGTGTTCGATCTGCTACCCTATCGGCTAAAAAATATGAATATCCATATTTTAGCCGATAGACCCGCTGGCCAGTTATGCAAAGTTCTTTATACCGTGTTGCTTTGGTGACCAAAAGAAATAAATCTCTAGTTAATTGCATTGCTAGCTTAATAGCTAAAATGCAATTTGTTGTTACAATGCCATCTTTGTTGTTATGACGCCAGACTTTATGTAAAAGGTGGTACTCCTATAGCCGGTGGCAATCAATCAAAACCTTAAAACACCACAAGAAGCCTCTGGGTCTAAAACCAAAGGCTTACCCACTAGACCACAGAGGCGGTAATAGTTGTTGCGTATTTTCTTTATTTACCAATTTTTGGTAAATTTAAAATAATACAAATAAGTGAGCTGACGCGTCGTTCGTATTCAATAAAACACGTTTCGCGTCAAATCGCTCAGCTGCCAAGGAAATTCAGTGGAAATGTGGATTGTTAGTTGTCTGTAGGAGCCGACACTAATGTAGATTCTGAGACATTGCTCAGGTAACTGACAGTGAAACAACGTCTCGCGACGCGAATGCGATGTGACTCCAATTATTTCTGTTGTATTCTTGAATATCGTGGTTTCTTATGAGTTCTTTTCGTAACAACAAGTGATGTGAGACTATATTTTTAATTCAATCCTATTAAATCTACTTGTAATTGGATTAATGCAATCATCGCGAAGTCATTAATTATGATAATTAATTAATTGACTAAGTATATTTTTTTATTACAATTCCCTTCTTTTTACATTTTCATCATTTATATGATTTTAAATGTTCATTGTGAGTAGCTTGCTCTTTTCTACGTAATTAGAATTCCCTAAGACACTCAGTTTTACACACGTAGCTTCAGCTTTGAACTCTAGCTAAATTGTTTAAATCTTATCTTAGAGTACTACTGGAAAGTTAACCAGGCTTCAGAATGGCCAGTCATTAAATAGGTGACTAAATGAGATGAGTACTTTAACTTGATCACTTCTACACATCATGCCAGTGTTCGCTTAGTTCCTACTGAAACACATTGGTCCTCCATATAGCAAAATCATCTCATTGTGTTTCTGTACCGTATCGCGTAGCGGTGAAAGAATACTATTACCACCTATCTTCCCTTGGGTGTTGTAAAAGGCGACTAACAGACTAAAGACTGCCATGCCTACATATGTGCCGCCAACCCGTAACACTTTTTTTTTTGCGCCTGTGTAGCAGGCACCCTCCTGGACACCGAGGGGAGGAAGGAGGTGAACCCAGGCGGCTGGCGAAGTTATGTCAGACTCCTACTGACTAAACACCCCCTAGAAAACCTTAGACCTGGAGAGATCTATGCGGTTCAAAACGGAAGCGGTCACCCCCACGGAGGGGGGAGGGGGGGGGGGGTGATGCAAGCGCTACTCAATAATCATGAGCGTGATGCGCGAGAAAGTGCGGCGCGCCCTCTAGTAGGACGCACGGTCTGCAGTGAGGCTGCACAAGCTGAAGGCTTGCTATTTCGTACGCAACTACGAATCTCCTGCCTCAAAAAGGCGATTAAGATCGGCTGATAATTGGTTGGGGAAATCCGAAAGTACGTTTTTCGGCCTACGATAATGAGGTCTAGTCGCGGGGGCTGGCTCGTAGTCAAACGATTAGAGTGCATCTCTGTCGATTTGAAGAATCGCCAGAGATTTATTTGATATTTTGCTGCAGAGTTGGAAGTTCCAAATCTCTGTGTAGGTCAGCATTCCTAACATAATACGGAGCGTTTGTGGCTTAACGGCAAAAAAGATTCTGTACCACTTGCAATTTGTTAAGTGAAGAGGGCTTAACGTGGCCAAAGACTGGAGAGGCGTACGTCAGTTGTACGCTGGCACGGGATGGGAGAGCCAAATAGGCGGAGCGGACCTACGCCGTGCGGGACTGTCCTGGTTCTTCGCTTAACATCAAAAAGAATCGCGACACTTTTGTCGGGATTCACCTTAATGCGCCACTTACGAAACCATAGGACTCTAACTCATCAACGGAGGATTGGAGTCTGGGGAGGAAGTGGGTAGGTGATGGGCCCTTGACAAAGATGTTGCATCGTCTGCGAAGAGCGTAGCTTCACACCACGATTAGGGAACGGGATATTGTTAGGTATGCAGTATACAGCAACGGGGATAGCGCGGAACCCTGCGGCACACCGGCCTTTATCGGCTTCAGGGCAGTAATAGTGGCCCAATCTGCCTTTGCGCTGTTGTCTTTGTGGTAAGGCTCGCCCCTCTCTTCCTTGGGTGTCGTAAAAGGCGACTAACGGAATAAAGACTGCATGTGCATCCCCTTTCCTTTCATCACTAAGTTTTATTTGTACTGGCACCTCGAGACCAACCGTTAGGTTATTGCAAGAAGTGCCAGACGTCCCTGCGCCAGTAGAACACTCGCGCAGGAGACCATCTGCGTTAGGTCTTGACGCCAAATCAGTGCCCGCCGAAGCGCGCTCTTCATTCGGTACTCATAAGACTAGTGTCTCGGGAGAGTCTCCCCGTGAACACGTGTAGTTCACTGCCTATTGTCCAGATAGGTAACCGGAGCTGTCGAGCTCGCTCAGTTCTCGTTGCACGAAGGGCACAACTCGCAGTTGCCACTGCTAGGGTCGTCGACTCTATAGTCGACTCCCGTCTTTATTCTGTTGTTGATGATGATGACGTTATGCAAAATGGGGGTCCATATTTGCTTACCTAAAGTTCTTTCCCTAAAATTGTTATTTCTATACCGATTTGTAATCCGAATGATCACTCATCCTAAAATTTTCTTTCCTAAAGTTTTTGTAGTAGGTACTACCGACGATGTTCATAACACTTAGTAGAGGATCCGAGTATACAACGACCTATTTTATATTAAATTTAATGTGTTAAAAAACATATTGCGGTTCATTACATATGAACGATATGATGATGTTCATAACATATAACGGGTTGGCTGAAAAATTTCTTCAGTCCAGTATATGATTAATTAAATATTTAAAAATATTTTTTCTTAAATATTGCACTAGTTTCGATAATAGATAAATTACATAGGTACCAATCGAAAGTCTCTATAATATGCAAACGTTAGGTTGACTATTTTTTTCCTGTCATAACATTGGGTAGGCAGGTGTAAACAGGCAAGCCAATATTAGTAATTTGCAACCGTCTGCATGGTTAAATAAATAAAATTTATGTTTATATAAAGATAAGCTCATTATAAACACACACACACCAAACCAGTGCAATGTAAAAAAAATATTTTTTTTTAATATTAATTTAATCATTAATGGTACTGGACTGAAATTTTTCAGCCAACCCACTCGCGATATATTATTTAACATATTAAATTTGATATAAAATACTTTTCATCCATTAACCTTCTCGGTGAAGGTCGTTCTATACTCGGATCTTAAACTAACTCATGTTTCCGAAAATTGTAATTAATAATATCACTAATTTATTTATTTATTTATTTATTTATTTATTTATTTATTTATTTATTTATTTATTTATTGGAAAACAAACAGCATTTTACAATACACTTAAAATAAACAGTTGGGCAACACATTAGCCAAAAGAGTTTTCACAAAAAGTTTGGACATAAGTAAGTATCTAAAAAGTTGAGTAAACTTAATATAGTTAGGAATTACTTCTGGTATTAAATCATTTAAAATGAACAGTCGCGAGCACTAATATTTTCGACTATCCACATTTAATTAATTTATAATTTCATTATCTCGATTACAAATTCGTGTGATTCTATAGATAAGTACATACATAATCCTTTGTACTGCAGCCACACACGACCGAACATTACAAACATAACATTTGTATTAGGTAAGTAAATATATATAAAGTTTGTAGTGACAATTTAAGAAAAACGAAATAATTTATTGCCTTAACAAAAATATTTAATTTCGTTGGCTTAAGTCCAAAAATATCGATGTGACTATATTTAGAATTATATAATTTCATACTTCTAAGGATAAAACGATTACATGCATAGTTAGTACGGCAAGTTGAAATTGAAAATGTATCACATGATCTCGTGTTAGCTCTTGGACATCGCATTAAGATTTTGCTTAATAGATAGGGCGAGTCAATTTTGTATAGTAAAAATCGATCACAGTGCTCCCTTCGCAAGGCAAGGGACCGAATACTATCTGTGTTAAAAATTTTAAATTTGTATCTCAATCTCCTAAGGAACTTACTCTGAATCATTTCTATAGAATTAATATATTTATAATACTGCGGATTCCAGACAGTTGAACCATATTCAAGTTGAGATCTTACAAGGCATAATATAAAAGTATTAATGTGTTAATGTAAATAAATTTAAGACAATCGCGATTTGCGATTTGTCTTAAATTTCTTAAATTTCTAGCCTTAAATTTCTAGCCTGTCGTGACCTACAGGAGTAGGACAGCTAGTATCCTCATCATTTGAATAATAGTGTAAAAGACGGTTATGTTGAGAAAATATAGGAAAACAAATAATAGTATAATAGATGTTTATTGCTACTGACATTATGAAGTTGAATGATTCGGAATTATAAACATTAGAAACAGAGTAGTTAGGAATTGTGATTGTTAGGATGGACAATGTTAGGAACATTTTCGGAGTTTCGATTTTCGGAGTTGAAAACTTAGGTGAACTTTGGCATAAGGCCTTATCCAGCAGTACGTGGAACACGTGTTGATGTGTAATTATTAAAAAGACGAATGTGGATGACTGAAATCGCTAAGACAATAACATGGAGACAGCTGTAAGCCATTGCCGTGTAATATTCTCTTTTTCTGCGTTGCTCCCGGCTGATTTATTGAGCTGGTCCAAGTAATTACCTAGTTGAAAGCATGCAACAATACTCGTTTCGTTGTGAAGGCATTCCGGCAACTTGGACTCGTTAGCATACAATTTTGCGTCTGGCACCCATTGAGGTATTATAACTAGAGACTACACCACACAGCAATTTTTTGCACACTGATTTGCGGTTCATGGGCTGCATTAACGTTCCATTGATTGTGAGTGAACCAAGCGATTGCGGCAAGGGTTGGATACCGGTATATTTTTCGAAACGTTACCGTCTTAAATGCCTAGAGAACAATTTGTTTCGGTTATGTTCGAACGGAACGTTATAAATAACGTTTTTAACGTTAATAAAAAAATATCGACTTTGTTTAATAAAACGTTTTTAACCGTTTTTATTTTATGTTTTGTGTTGCTCGCAGCAGCATAAACAAGTCCATACTTGTCGCCGCACGAGCACGACCCGTGCAGCACCGTCCTGACAGTCCTGAGGATTAAACCGGTTTTTGAAAACGTTCCATTTCGTTTTCAGAAACGTTTAAAAAACGTTATTTTAAATAACGTTTCTGACCCTTGGATTGCGGACGTTGCGGCCGCGAATCAGTGCGCAAAACATTGCTTTGCGGTGTCATCTCTAGTTGCACCGGGCTAATGCTCTGGAAAATTCAAGGCGAGCCTATCGCAACGCTTGTAAACATTACTTGCGACAGAGCACATTTAAATCATAACATAATCTAAATGTGCCAACGTTAGTAATTACGAGCTCCATGTAGATTGTGCGTTAAAAGTGTTTTTTTTATATTTTATTATTATACATGTCGCGTAATATGCATGGTGTAAGATAAAGCTGCGGTCCATATGTGCGCTCGCGTCGTTCCCACGCACCCCCCTCCCTTCCCCCCCTTTGGTGCGCCATGTGGTTACAACCATTATATCGAGAACCTTCGTGTTTCTTGTCGAAATCTTAGATTAAATTTTTGTTTTAATCTAAGGTCGAAATGGACTTCATTAAAAGTTTGTCTGGATGATAGAGCTTTTCTTACAGTGGTCGCTCGATTACCTCCCGGGTTTTCGTGTCGTGTTCACGCCTAGGGCTTCGGCACTGACGGTCTGACGGCTCAACGTTAATTGAGCGACGTGTAATGGATTAATAAAATATTAAAAGGAGTAAATGGCTATTTTGAAATTGGAGTTGCATGTGTTGACGGCGCGCAAGTGTTGAAGATCCGTTTGTTTAGGTCGTACCGTAATTAGGGAATGAGGGTTGACGCGTGACATTCTACTGATGGATGGTGTCTCGCATTACCGCGAGTGTTGGTAACGAGTTGACGATAGCGTTATCTAGGACGTGTTGCATAATAGACGACGCGGTGAGCAAGAGATTTTGGGGTATTCCTCGAAGCGCACCCATTTTGAAGCGTACCCAGACCAAGCGCACCTAAACTATTCCTCCAAGCGCACCCGTTGGGTGCGCTTCAGTGTAGGTAATTAAAATATTATATTTTTATTCCTCGAAGCGCACCCACCGTAAAAAATAGAGAGGACCTTGAAAGATTCGTAATATTGATGTGGATAGAAACTAGGACTAGGTGCTTAAACAACTTACTACGTCAATAATAAATTGAATCATGACAGTCATATTGATCTAAAAGTACCAGGGAGACATAAATGAAAAGAGGTAGATAGGCGCCTTAGCGATCTTACTTACCCTTAACTATCAGGAACAAAGAAATAATCGAGTAGGTCCAGGTGCTACAACTTACTATGTCTATAATAAATTGAATCAAGACAGTTATTTTGAACTAAATGTACGGTACTTAGTACTATTACTTTTTCTGTGCTAAAAGTACCAGGGTGACATAAATGAAAAGAGGTAGATACTCTAAAAATAAACGTACATTATTCTTTATTATTGAAATTTTGCATTCACAATGCTATATAGACATAGGATAAAATGTTTACTAGAAAAAAAACCACTCGAGCTTCCTGAGACTGGTTGATTTTTTCTAGTAAAGATTTTATCGTACATTATTCGTTATCGATATTTTCTGTTAGTTACTATACTACATCTCTTTCCTCATTTTATCTGCTAGTGCGCTTCGAGGAATAAAAATATAATGTTTTAATTACTTATTCTGAAGCGCACCCAACGGGTGCGCTCGGAGGAATAGTTTAGGTGTGCTTGGTCTGGGTGCGCTTCAAAATGGGTGCGCTTCAAAATGGGTGCGCTTCGAGGAATACCCCGAGATTTTGACCTTTAGACTGGTAAAGCGACGGAGTCCGCCATTGTACGCACATACGTACGTCACGCCCCCGCTCCCCGGAGGGGTAGGAAGAGACCACAGCTTATCATTTCGACGGCGAAGTGACAATACATCCTATCTAACATTTTTCGAAAAATGACTTTATATCATTAAGTTTCAGGTTGATTTCCTCGTATTTTGATGAATACATTTATCCGTATTTTTAACGACAACAAGAAAAAATAAACATGGAAATAGCTTCTTTCAATACTATAAATGGAATTATAGCAATTTCTCCTACCTACGTACAACTTACAACTTGTTACAACCCGATTACACTAGTACTATTATTTATTCTGTGCTTAGACGCAAAAGTTTTCGAGACACTAAACGTTTTTTTCGCTTTGTTTTACACAAAGTTTGTTGTTGGTATATTTTAGTTAGAAGCTATTGCCACTTCACCGTCGATTTGCTACGACCCTATAAACATCCTTTGCTTCACTTACTTTCATAGCGTTTTTCATACAAGCTTGTCGGTTTAGAGTACACTTGAGCTTTAACGAGAACGTTACCGATCTCTCTTAGGTAAAGTTGAAACCGATCCTGATTGATCGTGATTGGTATTGTGAAGTTTCGTACTCCACCAGCGCTAATTCGGATTCATATATTGCGCGGATATTGAGTGAACTAAATTCAAAACTGAATGCCACTTAGTTCACCCAATTGAATCCAAATTAACGCTGGTGTCGTACGTAACTCAAAGTTCGAATCTTCACAATACCGTCACTCTTGCCTTGCCTCATGCACCTTTTTTGTCCATCCTCCCTCTCTACATGACCAAACCATCTTTAGCATGCCATTCTCAACATCTTCATTCAAAGTCAAAGTCAAATTATTCAAAGTCAAATTATTTATTCAATGTAAACCTTTACAGGCACTTATTGACATCAATACTAATAATAATAAAAAAACAGTTAACTAACTTATAGTTAAGACTTAATAACTAATCTAACGAGCTATTATAGTCTGTGCCAGACAAATGCGCATTGATACCACCCGTACCACTGCACGCCGAAACAGAATCGCGTCGAACCGAAATACAAGCCGTGGTCATAGAATTGTGTAATATGATTTCCAATTATCGTATTGATACTGTGGTAAGTAATATAAATTAGAGAGTTTTTGAAGTAAAATAAAGTAGCGGCTGAAATGAGTTTTGGAAAACATTAGTACCTAACCAATAAGGTTGACATTTTTAATCATTCAAATATCTTTTTTTATAAAAACTTAAGCATAAAAAAACGTCAAAAATGAATAAGCATAAACTTGTGTGTTTTTAAATTGTTTCGTTTTTCGTCTTGGTATAAGCACAGAATAACTAATACTACTACCGTACAGAAGGTTCACCCTCCAACGACCCCCACGCGAAACTGAAACCTATCTCGTGACCCGAGCGTTCATATTCCGATAAGCACAGCCGACTCGATATCGATTTGACATCCGTCAGGAGCGCAGGGTTTACGCGCGCGCGTAGGGATTACGAGTTAAGAGGAAACACAAGTTATTTTTGCCAATTTTGTTTTTTTGTAAATTATACTAATGTTGTCAGCTGATCGGACCGTTTTGTATGGGAGGTCAAAATTATATTGTCACTTTTGGCAAAAATAACTTGCATGATTCGATAGTACCTACTACTAAAGGTAAATCGTTCAGCCGTGGGAAAACAACCACTAAAATGTCTCGGGGTATATTGTTAACTAATAATTATGAAAGTATCTTGCGGAATAAACTAGGTAACATGTATAGTAAATGTGCCCGCTACTTTGTTCGCGTGGATTTCCATGTTCAACTTGTCTTGTTCATAATGTTTACATTAATTAATTATTGGTTATATGAATATTTATTTAGTGTTTGCTATTCATATCATAGATGCAGTTGGTGATAGCGTTCTTGTTCTCGGCCGATCTTCTTACCTTCTAAGTCAGCCGTACTACCGCAATCATTCGAGAGACAGCGTGTCGCGTAGCGGTGAAAGAATACTACCCCCCCCTCTTCCCTTGGGTGTCGTAAAAGGCGACTAACGAACTAAAGACTGCACATGCATTCAACAGTATAGAGCGGCGATGGGCCTGCCACGCTGAGCACATGATTGTGTTGTCGCTATTTGGTGAAAAGTGGACTATGATAGACAAAGAGATATAGAGGACTGCTTTTGCGGTCCTCATTGCCTAGTCTCTGACTAACCGTTCGGGGATAATAGTCGTGATTATTTGTATAAATGTATAATATACTTATCCCCTTATCGGTCACGAAGCCTAACGGAAAGTTACTAACAATTGAACTTCTATTGTCTTTTTTTTTTACGCTTGCTGAGCACCATATCGTTGACGGAAAAACTATGACGTTGACATCGTAGTATACACGTACCTAACTTGGCATAAGTTGTCTACTGAAGAAGCCAACTTAACCCTGTCAAGCGAATATAGCTGCTTAATTTAATCATCGCATGAACCAGACAATTGATGCATGGCTCCTCAGCCGATTCAGCCCCGACGCGACACGACGCGACACAAAATCACTTCGCACTTCCACGGATTCAGTGCAGATTCTAACACACCTGTTTGTTGATATACGACACCCAGACAGCCCTCGGATCGGAACAAAGCCGCTACCCCTACCATGGGTTCACGTAATTTAAATTTTAATTTGTAAGTATAAATTTTGATTGTACTAATTTATTGTATGAACTACTTTTGAGGGGCCTCACAGGTTTTATTAAGGTGGAAACTGAAAATCAGTGATTTACTCTCTGAGTAAATATCTCGCTGAGTTTCTGCCTATTTGCATCGCTACGGCACACAAACCGTTATAATATTTGCTATAGTTTTAAGTTAATTTATTATTTTGTCTTTTTATATTACTTTTTTACGATTTTATTTAAGTAATATGTTTATTATTTAAATAGTATGTAAAATGTGAGCATGTTTTTGGTGCATATAAATCATTTATCTATCTTTCTATCTAATGCTCGACGTAACGTAATCAGGGAAACATTACCTACCACCACACAGTATGTAGAAGTTAAGTAGTTTGATGAAAATTGGATTGCGTAAACGTGTTGCCGACACGGGACACCTGAACACGAAAACGCGATTTGCAGTGCGTTCAGAACGCTGAGTGTAAGTTGAAAATGTGAAAACGTTACTATCGCGTTTGAGTTAAGAGTTTTGATTCTCGATCTTATTTACTTAGTGTTAAGATCTATTTGTCAAAACTTAACTCAAACGCGATAGTAACGTTTGCACATTTACAAACTTACACTTAGCTCTCAGTTGTATTGTACTGTACCACAGAATAACTTATTGTACGTTGCTTATTTTTAAATGTATGAACGCGCTTATGTTTATCTTTATTTAAGTATATACTGACTTAGATGATTGATTGACTTTTTCTTGGAAAGAGACTTCCCTAAAGTCCACTAGAAAGTTTAAAATCTGAATTAGATGTTTTCTAAAAGAAAATGCCGAGACAAGGCATTTTCTTTTAGCGTGCAAAGTTACATTAAGTACTTATACCGTGATGATATTGCCGTGATTTTCCAAAAAAAATTGTTTCATTCAAACCTCGTCCTAACAATTACGAACACAACAAAATAAGAATTAGCCAAATATATGGTTTTTAAGTGATGCGTGAACATCACACATTCGACAATTCATTTTTATTTATGAATACGGGTTTGTAAAATTTTGTATTTCAAAGTTGTATGGGATTCCAAAAGGTGTAAACCCTATTAACTTAAAATAATAATAAAGATACATATGGGCGTCGTTCAATATCAGATGACATGCCCCAGCGCCCATCTCTTAAATCAACAAATAAATGAATCTAACTTAACGCTGTAACTTCGTCTACCTACATCTTTTACATAACGTCGCCTGTAGCTTCGCTTGCGTTAATTTTTCGCGGGAAGAAGTAGCCTAGTAAAACTTTTCAAAATCGATTAACGTTTTATATTTTAGCGTTTTATTAACGCTTAAATATACTTAAGTAAAATTTTAAACGCGATTCCCGCCTGAGGTTGCCGTCTTTTTTTTTCAGTGTTTAAAATTTTCAAAATCGGTTTTGCGGTTTAAGATAGCGTAAAACAAACAAACGAACTCACTTTCGCATTTATATTATTAGTTATCTACGAGTTGTAAATAACTCTGTAAGTCACTAATCGTTATTAATTAACCATATAATTAAATGCACTACGTTTATTCAATGAAAAAAATCAAAAATCGAATTTTTGTCGTATTTATCCGACACTGTGGATAAAAAGCTAAAATATGCAGTCGTTAAACGTGCAAACACATGGTAGGGCTCCACGAACCCTCCTCCACACCACCGTATTGTCTGCAAACCACTTTAAAATATTAAAGCCACGATGTGGCGGACAAAGTAAGCACTGGATTAAAAATTAAGCTGAGTATGTTTGGGTGATCCACTAAGCGGTGATGCCGTGTGTCGCGAAGCTTTTAAAAAGCTCTTAGCCGAGTTTGTTGCTTGTAATTAACGTTAGATTAAACGTTATGTCGTTCTGCATAATTCATACATACTCGTACATATTAGGTATTATATATAATCACAACTAATATCCCCGAAGGGTTAGTCAGAGACGCAATGAGGACAGCAAAAGCAGTCCTCTACCATAGTTCACTTTTCACCAAATAGCGACTGCACATGTGCTCAGCGTGACAGGTGGTGAGCCCATCGCCGCTCTAAGCTGATGGATGTATGTTCAGTCCTTAGTCCGTTAGTCGCCTTTTACAACACCCAAGGGAAGAGAGGGGGTAGTAGTATTCTTTCACTGCTCCGCGACACAGTCAGCGTAATTCATAATTCAACGAAAACTAAAGGATGCTTCACATATATCAGTGAAGCCACAGTTCCGACACCGTACCGGCACAGTGAAAAATATTCTTTCATACAATTTCTATGAAGTTGTCAAAAAGAAAACGAATTCAGTGACAAGGTGGGGATGCGTTCATAGAGACTGTACGAAAAAGACTGTGCCGGCACTGTGTGTCGGAACTGTGACTGTCAATGCTGCGGGAGATACTTGGTTGAGATGTTAACTTCTTTTATTAAAGTAATATAGCTGTGTGGTGGCGGTTCATTAACCTTCTAACTGTGGCCGCGCACTGATCAGTGCTCGCTCAATGAATAGAATTTCTATTGTGTCTACTGGCGAGGAATTTTTAGTGTTAAAAGAATATTACTTTGTGATTTGTAATATGAAAGTCACATCAACACTTAGAAACAAAACAAACTTAAAGAGCGATGATCCAAAATAATAAAAAAAATGTTTTGTTAGAAAAAGTTCGATACACTATTGATTAGGGACTTAGATTAAAACAAAAAGGGAAGATACGGCATTGGCGTCTCGTGAGTGAGCCGCCAAAATTAGGCCTAAAGGCACAATTTCACTTCAGTCACAATTTGCCGAGCGTACAGGCTACATCGCACTATTGCGGATATTCTACTGTGTGAAAAAGAGAAAGACGCTACTCCGTAGTGGCGTCGGAATCGGTCGTACGTACTCGTCTGTTGCGAAGCGACCGAGACGTCAACGCGCTACTCGCTGACTCCCTCGCGCTGACGTTGAAACTTACCGCTTTGTCTCGCTCGCTCGATTTACACTTTATAGGTGTGCGTGTGTGAGTGTTTGCTTAGGTAGTTGAGTAGGACTATATTTTGAATGACTACAAGTAGGAGCATGCCGTATCTTCCCTTTTTGTTTTAATCTAAGATTAGGGAAATGTTTTATTTTTTTATGTAGTTTGATAGAAAAAAAGAAACATTTTCTTTCAAGTTCAAGGCTAATAAAAATGTACTTATAATATAGAAGATTGATACTCTTGTTGCGCGACAACTACTTCGTCGACACCATCTACTTTGTAAGCCAAATTTATCCTTATTCAATGTCAACAACAGCGACATTCAAATTGCTTTGCCATAAATTTGCTTTAAATTATACTTATACCGTGCATCGGTAGGCACGTAAAGCTTGTCGGTTGTCGTAAGATGGTTTTATTTTTTATGTAAAAAGGTAGCAAACGAGCAAGCACGTCACGTGATGGAAAGTAATCACCAATCACCGGCGCCCATGGACACCCGCAAAACCAGAGAAGTCGCAGATGCGTTGCCGGCTTTGAGGAAAAAGTAGGATTTTTGAGGAAGGAATAGGATATTTGAGGAAGGAGTTAGGATCTTTGAGGAAGGAATAGTATCTTTGAGGTAGGAGTACGATCTTTGAGGAAGGAGTAGGATCTTTGAGGTAGGAGTACGATCTTTGAGGAATGAGTAGGATCTTTGAGGAAGGAGTAGTATCTTTAAGGAAGAAGTAGGATCTTTGAGGAAGTAGTAAGATCTTTGAGGAAGGTAGGATCTGTAAGGAAGGAGTAGGATCTTTGAGGAAAGAGTAGGATCTGTGAGGAGGGAGTAGGATCCTTTGAGGAAGGAGTACGATCTGTGAGGAAGGAGTAGGATATATGAGGAATGAGTGGGATCTTTGAGGAAGTAGTAGGATCTGTGAGGAAGGAGTAGGATATTAGAGGAAGGAGTGGGGTCTTTGAGGAGTTAGTAGGATCTTTGAGGAAGACAGTAGGATCTTTGAGGATGGAGTAGGATCTTTGAGGAAGGAGTAGGATCTTTCAGGAAGAAGTAGGATCTTTGAAGAAGAAATAGAATCTTTGAGGAAGAAGTAGGATCTTTGAGGAAGAAGTAGGATCTTTGAGGAAGGAGTAGGATTCTATGGAAACAACTAGACTTTTCAATATCAGATCATTTGGTTTGGTTTTCCATTTAACTCTTTGCAACTTAGCAATAAATTCCTTTCTACACCTCTTCTAAAAATTCTCTCGTATTTGCTCTATTCTTTGGAATCGAAATAAGCGCGAAGTATTGCAGTGTCCATAGTCATGTGTCGGCAATGAAGTAAAAATATAGCTGATGACTATATGAGCTGGTGGCGGTACTTGTTGGAGGCTTTGGGTCCACTTTGGGCCGATATCATAGTAAGTAAGCAAGAGTGGTCGCAATCTACATCTAGTACCTATTTAAATAAAAACGGTTTTGTACCTAACGACTAACGATACGCCACTGCCATCCCGTCCATACATAATTAATGTCAGCGTATCACTTGACAAAACTCAACATACAAACCCAGCAGTTTAAACATGGGTGGAGTCGTTAATTATTGTTTGTGTGACACTTGCTAGCATAGCAGTGCGGTGTGCACACGTGCATAAGCCACCTGACCTAACCCAACCGTGCACTTGTGATTTGATTCCCTCCGTCTTAGGTATAGGGATGTGCGCATGTTGATGCGTGTATGATTTATCGTGTCGATAATTATATTTTGTATGAATGTAGTTTTTGCGGAAGAGCTTGGTGTAGGCCTGTGCTTAGCAGTGTAATTAAAAGCTAAAAATTTATTTTGTTAACCGAATGCTCACAAAACGGTTGATAGAAAGAAAAAAAACTGTTCTTACAGGTAGGTACAGGAGCTACAATGACAGCCAATTTTTTTTTCTTTTATTCACCAACGGGTACGCGCTTAGCCTTCATCTCACCTGATGGTAAGTGGCGATAAGGCCGAACTCAACCACTGAGGAACTGGCTATACTATATCTTATCTCTAAACTGTCGGAACACAACAATGCTATAAACATCGTTGTTATGGCGACAGACTTAGATAAGATGGTGCTTAGCTATCCAGGCGGACTTAAGAGGCATACCACCAACCGAACCAAGTACACAACGATGTTTCCCTCGCTGGGAATCGAACCTGGTTCTTCGGGGTCTGAGAACGGTCTTAGCCACTAGACCACAGAGGCGATTACCGGGGATACATTACATACATTACGTTATTGATAGTTGTAGGTAGGTACTCGCTTTGGTTGGTAGAAGCCTTGTTTTTATCTCATCTTATTTTGACGCCAATACAATATTGTAAGTAAGATTGTTTTCAGATATTATGTTTCGACATTTGAGATAAGATAGCCAGTTCCTCAGTGGTTGTGTTGTGCATTCCAGGAGAAGTACGCTGCCAGTTTCGGCTTTATTGTCCATTAGGCAGGATAGATCAAACGCTTCTTCTTTAAACTATGAAAAACTTTTTAAAATTTCGATTAAATATCAGAGCTTGGACATCATAACACGTTAGGTCAAAATACCTTTTGTCCCCTCTAAAAAAACGTTCAGCGCAGCGGATACTGTATGATACAAAGCATTGTATTTAAATACATTTACATAGAAGAACAGAAAACAATAAAACACCTTTTACGATATGTGAATACGTGATCGCGTACGCCACATCACTACGCTGTTTTGTTTTTTAAGTGAGTGGGGTCGACGGGTGGCACAAAAAATGCAGTTCCAACTTTCAACATGACAACGGAAAAATTTCGGGACCCTTTCTTAAGGGCATTTGAAATTTTGTTATTGAATTTCACGCCGTTAGAGCGATGGCTGTAGAAACTGGAGAACCCCTTATGGGCCATAAATATAGCCGCATGGTTGCCATAAATAACCACTTGGCAGCACGAAATGGTTTTCGCTTTATGTTTTATAAGTAAATATCTGTCCCACTGCTGAGCAAGGCCTATTCGGAATCATACACTCACGAACTTTTAATCCCCTAAGGATTAGTCAGAGACTAGGCAATGAGGATCGTAGTCCTCGGTCATAGTCCACGTTTCACCAAATAACAACTGCACATGTGCCCAGCATGATATGTGGTGAGCCCATCGCCGCTCTATGCTGTTAGATGTATGTGAAGTCTTTAGTCCGTTAGTCACCTTTTACGACAAGGGAAGAGGTAGGTCGGTAGTTTTCTTTTAATAGGCCGCCACCTTTAGCCATCTATCTTTATCTATCTTAACCATCTATCTTTCTATTCGAAATCAAGTTGTGCATTGTACTGAAAATGAAATGAAATACTTTAAATATACAGGATGTCCCAAAAACAATGCATAACCCTATACCATCGATAGGCTTCACCATGGCCACTCTAATCTAAAATTTTTACCTTAGCAAAAATATCACGGTTTTTTAAGATTTTGGATTTGCGTCTGCCACATGCTGTAGATGGTTACAAGTACAGCTACTTAACGTCATAACACAAACAAGGTTTGTTTTTATAATGCCATTTCTACAAATGAAGAGGTTTTCGATCTAGTTGCGTGGCATGATAAAAACAAACCGCAAGTGGGTTATTTTCTAAGTACAAAAATTCCAAAATCTTAAAAACCGTGATATTTTTACTAAGGGGGGCCATGATGAAGCCTATCGATGGTGATAGGGTTATCCATTGTTTTTGGGTATATTAAACGTGAATTACTCCGTAAAAAGTTTAATTCCGTTAATTACCACGCATGCCAAAATAAATCTTACTCGACGTGGGAATAGAACCTTGGATTTCCGACTATCGACCCTTTACCACTTAGTCACCGAGGCGGTAGTAGTGTGCTTTCGTATTTGTTGAATAGAACATGTAGCTCTCGTAGTTCAGGAAGCCATCTCGTGTTTTACTCTGTCATTTATTTTTTGTCATTTGAATCGACCTTCGGCTCCTGTGCGCCTAGTGACCATTCGCTAATCAGATTTGTAGAACATTCTACACCTATAAGGTCAAAACGTTTCATTTTATAATTTGTCATAGAATTAATTGCAATAAGGATGTCGACATCGACAACAACAACAATTAATTTTAAAACTTATACTAAAGACATGTCACAGTCCTTATAAAATCTATAATTTTTTTGATTTATACATAAACACGAATAAAAGTGGTTAATATTATGGACAATAGAGGTAGCTATATATGGAATCTATGCATTGATCTATACTAATATTACAAAGAGGAAAGATTTGATTGTTTCTTTGTTTGCATTGAATAGGCTCCAAAACTACTAGACCGATTTTGAAAAATTCTTTTACCGCTGGGAAACTACACTTCTCCGGGTGACATAGACTATAAATATTTTCACAAATTCGTTGCGGGATATGGGGTCCACGCCACGCAGACGAAGTCGCGAGCGGTCCGTTAGTGTTTGATATAATATCATTGAATGTATGTATGTACATATGAATACCGATTTGAGAGGTGCAAAACAGTTTCTTTATTGACTAAAAAACTATAGTCTTATTTCGTTTTATTGTTAAATTAATTGTAATGTATATTCTATAATGTTGTATTTAAATGAAGTATATTAAAAACTTAATACACTGTGAATACCTGAATACCTACACATTTAAATTACGTCTTGATACTAAGCGCTTAGCCTTTTATAGCAAACGAAAGACGAATTATGATTTCTTGAAACCGTTGTTGGTTTTCTATGGGCGGCGCGGCGTGTCTTGCATTTGATATCTAAATTTATATTTACTGTCTATTATCTGTCATGACACTTATAAGTAAATAGAAATATGAGTTAAAAAATATAAAATATAAGACATTTTGGGGAAACACATATTATTAAATATTCGCTTCTGCGTCATTGAGTTATAATGTACTACATACTTCTGCGTATCCTTATTTGTTAGCCTGAGATCAAGTTACCATGGTCTCTAGAAGGTCATGTACCATGAAAAGTCCAATGATTCCGTCCATATTTCCAGATGAATTTAGTTTCAGTAACTTTATCTATTTTATTCAACATTAACATACTCACACAGCAAAACCTAAAAATATTGTTCGGCTCTTTTTGCGTAAACCTGAACGCACCCAGCTAACTTTGCATTTAATCTTCCTGAGACCACGGACCTGTAAAGGGTTCGAAACGTTAGGACTTAAAAACTTTAAATGTAAGTTACTAAACGCGAGTTTCATACGTAAAAACTGTTTCATTTCATTAACAAAAACTTAACGGACAGTTTTAGTGCCTATATCTTATACATATAGTATAGTCACAGTGTTACTATTTAACACTGTGGCATAGTGTAAAGTTAGTAGGTACTAGCAGAAATACAACAACGTTATTTTGAACATTCGACAACCGAAGTTTATAACAAATTACAGAGTCTGTTCTGTATGGTCAACTGGATAAGTTTAGAGGAGACGGGTCAACCTTTTTTTCAGTCTACGACCAGAGGAATGTTTGTTCCCCATGATTATGTGTTCGATCGCAAACAGACCAATTTTTGCGAAAAGAGTACCACGTTTGCTCTGCCCTTCGGGTAGGTGTGTTATTATTACCAAGCGAGGTTTTATACGATTGGGTTTACATAGGTTAAAAATATTGTGGGTTGTAGGGACCTTTTGAATGTATTATTAATTAGATATACTTAGATAATTAAGTGTATAATTTCAAAGTGTCAAGTAGGTATTATTTCGAAAGAGACCTGTTGTGATGTTTGACCTGTTTTATTACACCCCGATGGTAAGTGACGATAAGTCCGAACTTGAAATCACGCTTTAAAATCATCTGACATTCCATTTCATTTTCATAAGTATTTAATGATTTTTTGCAATTTAGTTGTAACAAGGAAGATCTGTTTCTCACCTGACTGAAGATGTAGGTAAGCGCGCAGTACCCGAAATCCAATCCTTGCGACTCAAAAGCTTCGGAGAATCTAGATTTCCGTCACTGTAGCTTGAGAAATAATTTGTTTCTAGCCGCCCATTAAACTCTCACCAAGTTTATCGGCGCTGTAAAGGTCATACGAGGCCAAAGGCTTAATATTCTTTCTAGGAAACGGATCCTATACTTTCGAGGAACTCAATATACTACCTCTAATTGCTATGGTGATACGAATTCCATTTTAAAAGTTACCAAAACTATGGCATAACACTAAACATTTGGTCATTGTGAAGTGTGTGCGCCTAGCTCATGCCAAAACAGGTTTTATTTTACTACATCCTATAGACATTTTGTTTTGTTTCGGAGAATCAAAGCAGGCGAGCCTTGCATATAAAACGCGCGCGCGCATGACAAGAGACTAAACGTCTCAAAAATAAATTATTTATTTTTGCTATTCAAATTTTTTTTGTACACTCCATTGTGTTTGTCTTACGTGAATGTCTATAAGCCTATGTCAAACATTTCAATAATATTATCTGTATAGATTATTTTGTACAAGTAATTTAAGTAATGATGATGTCCCCATAAAATATAAGACACAGTTGTTATTCTCATAACAATTCACATCAAATGCCACATGAACCCCATTGTAATTTACTAGCTTCCGCCCGCGGCATCGTCGCCGCATGTAATTAGATTTATCGTAAATTCCATGATTAATGATATATATTGCTGTTATTTAATTCCGGTTGAAAGTACCTTTATCCATCTATCTCTGTAAAAATGTACACGTTGATAATTTGCTCGGTTTTCATGGGAAAGAAGAACAAAATAAAAAAGACTAAACTCTTTCGGCCTAAAGGTGGCCATGTCCAGAAGGACTAATCATAACATCTACTTGTAATAAGTTTATTAAGCTCTCATAAATCGTCGGCTATGTTCATTAGTGTCATATGTTGTCATTAGTAAAATGAGCCATTAAGTATCAAAATAACTACAAACCAGTCAAATAAATAAATAAACAACTTAAGAGGCCTATTACATCTCGACTGTGATTTTTGCGTAAAATGGCAAATTTTGGCGTTATACATCTCAGAAACAAAAATACATTAACAATTTTGACTTATTGAATAGTGTAGAAAAGCTATTGGATTGGTGCGTAGCGGCCTCGCTTTTGTAAATTTTGCTTAACTTTTTAATTAAACCCAAAATTGCAGAGAAAGATTCTCATAAAACGCGCGAAGGCACTTTTTTGAGCTTCTAGATTGAACTACTGTTCTAAACAAATAAAATAAAAAAAATAGAATGTTATCTCTTGTATAGTCGTATACTTATTGCGTAGCGGCCACGGAATTTAAAGATATGATTGATTTTATATAGAAAAAAATCATATTCTAAACCAAAAAACTTCGAAAATCGCTTTAAGTTAACTGTGAATTTCTCCTATCTACGATATAATTATTGAGCAAAATGTATACCAGAATAATCGTTACTTCATGATGAATAAAGACTTTATAATAAATTTATTATCCTATTTCGATAAAAACGATAAATACAACTGCAAAAAAACTTCAAAATGCGATGCGCCGGCCCTCCGAACTCAGTTTATCCTCGCAGAGTGGACATTGTAGTATTAATCATGATTTTATTATCCTTTTTCGATAAAAACGATAAATACAACTGCAAAATTACAACAAAATGAGAAAATGGGCATTTTACGCGAAAATCACAGTCGAGATGTAATAGGCCTCTTAAATGACTTATATCAATTCGCATTAGAATGTAACTGGCGTATAACCTCAGTAAGACATGCGCAATGAACTTACGGATAACCGATACTCATACCAACCAGATAGGTAGTGACGCACGTTATTTATGAATGTAATTAGTCGCTTAGTTCTGTATGTAAATTGTACAGATGTCGTAGTAAGATTTCCAAGAGGTGTACAATGCACCTTTATGGTATGTCAGTCGCATGCATGTAAGTAATAGTTGTGAGTAGTGCTGCATACAAAACAGCGTGTGCATCAACTTGGAAATCGATATCGATAGAATGAAAATGGGGATAAAAATAATTATAGATGAACAACTAGACGGCTCAGTTGCCAAGTGGCAAAGCGATATGCAGAGAACCTTCGTTCATTCCCAGGTCTAAAAAAAACAGGTTTCGCGTTTTCCGATGCATTGCCGGAATTTGTAATTACCAACCCACATTTAGTAAGAGTGGTGATTATAGTTATACCCATCAATAAAATTGTACCAATGACTTGATTTCAATAATGATTTTCCCAGAAGTAGGACATCCCCTCTCCTTAATTCACTAAGTTTTATTTGTACTGGCACCAAGAGACCAACCGTCAGGTTATGCAAGAAGTGCCAGACGTCCCTGCGCTAGTAGAACACTCGCGCAGGAGACCATATGCTTTAGGTCTTGACGCCAAATCAGTGTCCGCCTAAGCGCGCTCTTCATTCGGTACTCATAAGACTAGTGTCTCGGGAGAATCTCTCCGTGAACACGTGTAGTTCACTGCCTATTGTCCAGATAGGTAACCGGAGCTGTCGAGCTCGCTCACTTCTTGTTGCACGAAGGGCGCAACTCGCAGTTGCCACTGCCAGCAGTAGGACAGTATAGTATAGCTTATCAGACAGACAGCGTACTTATGGTATAACATTGCGGTATAGTATACTATAATTGCTGGACATTACTTTTTACGCGAATGAGAATGAATGTAAATTTTATATCGCGTCTGCTGACTGCATTCTTTTTTTAGGTAGCCCGGTAAATAACTCTACAGTTGAAATTAATCAATTTTACGGATCTAACTCGCGTTTATTATTAATTTTTATGGTTTTTACCTGTGTGTGACCACGGACCCTGTAAAGGATCCGAAACGTCAGCACTGAAATAAAAACCATAAAAAATATTGATTAACGCGAGTTAGATCCGTAAAAAGGTGTTTCATTTCAATGTGTAGTGCTCGCGTAAACCTTAGAAAACTCTACAGTTAACATCAAGAATCTTTTTAATTAAATACTTTTTATCGATATATCGGTTAGAGCCCATCCCTTTAGCGACCACAAGTTGTGAGGCTGGTCACGCACTTCCCTAAACGCGTCCCGACGTATTGTCTCGCTACAGGGCTACAGGCGGAATATCAGTTTACGCCGATATTACAAGCTTTAAACATTTTTTTATTCATTTTAATGTTTTGCATGTATTAAAAGAATACAGTAAGTAGGTACTTTATATTAAATAAAAAACAACTTGCGTTGCCTGATTAATGAGATGGCTCAGGATAGAGATAGATGGAGGGACTTGGGGGAGGCCTTTGCCCAGAAGTGGGACAGTACTTATAGCTATAGCAAGAAAAAAACCCTTGCGTTTATTTATTGCGAGAACCCTTCTTGTTTTGGCAAGACTACAGTGAGTTTTGACGCAACGATGAAGGCTAGCTGAATGTAATGTATGCACTAAGCTGAATGTAACTAGTGTCCGTTTTGCAAGTTTTATTTAGCATCCTTTCCGTTATGGAAACTTTTTTGTATGCGACTTCAGCCGCGTGAACAGCTACCTCGTGTGGAAATAAAAATAAATTATATCCAAACATTGTAAAAACTCTGTTTCAATGCCATACAAAAAAGTTTAGTGCATGGGGAGTTGTCCAAATACGCGATAAGTATGATCAAAATGTTCAAACAGGGGGCCGATTTTTTTTTCATTTGAACGTTTTCGCAAACAACGCAACACGTACCCTTTTTCCAGTCGCTTAATTTAAAAAAGTATGCTTATGATACTAAAGAGTTTGGGTTGGAGCATTGTGTAACTATGGTTCAATGTATTCAAAGAAAATTATAAAAGAAGCAAACTCACCTCTCGTTGCATGAAACGCACAAATAAAAACAACGCTTTGTTATAGAAAAAAATAAAAAATAAAAAATATGCTGATTTTATTTTGGTACTAAATCAATAACAATAAAACACCAGCATTATTTAAACAAAAGCGAAGCGAAGAAACCGTTTCGATAATGTCAAAGGAATGTCAAGGATACCAGTCTGCTACTCGTAGTAGCAAACGATGATCCTCTATCAGTTAGCACGTCAGTTGGACTAGGAACTTCTCATGATACGCTTTTACGATTCAGGAAGGATGCTTGGCCTCGGTTATATTTGCACGAGGAAGACATGGCCGCTATATTTTAGCTACAAAGGTGCGGCGGCGTCACATAATTCCACCGTCCGCTTTGTTCAATTTACGTGTTAGATTTTAATACGCCAATTAATTTACATATCTACTCTTTATGAATGCTACCTTTGAAGTAGTTTTTTTAGTAGTCGAAGTCGCATAGACAAAATTAAACGTCCTATAAATACATAAAGTAGTTTTTGTTATCTGGATATAGTGCTAGCGGTAAAGTAACTTTCGTAATGGCGTGTCTCTAGATGGATATCCAAATGTTCGAGTAACCACAAGCTTTGGAAGGCGAGTTCAGCTGATCCTTGATGTTGTAAAGTGTGAAATAAGGGTTAAAATGCAAACCAATTACCAATTACCTCTTCACCTCGATCAAGCGCCAATAACTTCGTATCTCTTTTAACTCGGCGTCATGGGGGTTGGGTCTGTGAGACCCGTCACATTTTATATCGCTTCTAGTTCGGTTACTATGCGTAGGACGTTGCCGTTCTTATCAATAGCTGGAGCTGTTGAGTTGTTCTATGCATCGCAGGCAAAGACAATCGCAGGTAACACGTTAGTCGTGCGCCGGCCGCAGTGGAAGTTACACGTGCACAAAATTGAATAAGGTATGTGAGACCCATCCCCGCTGTTAGTGTAACAATTTCGCGCCATTTTGTATAGATGTTATTTTATTTATTATCCGTGTTTTATACTTTTATATTTGTTTTTTTGTTGTTGTTTACAATTAAAATTGCTGATATATAGTTCAATGTATTTTATTTGTGTTTTTTTGTAGGTACTTATTAAAAAATGGATCGAGAAGAGGCAGAACGACAGCGTATTCTTTAGATTTTACAAGAGTCTGCCTCTGATTCTCCGTTGTCAGACCAGGAGATACGTGATGAGGTAGATCACTTGAGTGAGCGTAGTAATCCTAGTGACACAGAACAAGTTATCTGAAAGTCAAAATATGGTGTAGATGTAGCCGACGAGCTATGTGCTACGTCGTAAGTCGTAATTCTAAAAGGTAGCCACTGACAATTGTTTATGCCACATTGAACATGGCTGGTATTAATGGCCTAATAATATACAGAATTAATAATATTTGTTCAAAAACAAAAGGAAGGCGATTTATAAAAAACCTAGGTTTCGGTCTTGTCATGGAACACCTCAAACTTAGCCAAAATGTATCAGTGCTTCTACGTGAGTAGCGACAAAAAATTCGAAAATTTGTTGGTGAATCTTCAAGGGAACTTCTGGCAAAAAAGGCTAATTGTTCGCAAAAGGTGCCAAGTGTGTCCAGCCAAGAAAGACCAAAAAACAAATTACACCTGCGAGAGTTGCAACAAACATAATTTGTTTCGAACATATTGTACGTTTCTGTGCTGACTGTACCAAAGATAATGATTCAGAGTGATAAATAGTTTTTTTCTTCTAAAGACAATTTAGTTTTCTACAAAAAAGTGCCATTGAAACATTAAGATTGATTGTAAATTAATAATAGAATGACATTTAAGTAGAAGAGAAAGTTTTTATTGATATTTGTCTTTATTTTTTAAAGCTCTAATAAATATGATTAAAACATAATATAATACGATATTTGTGTTTAATTTATTTAAATAAATACCTAAAAAACTAAACACGAATAAAATATTAACTTTATTGTTATAAAGTATTGGATAATTTGTTATCTAATGAACGGGTCTGTGAGACCCACCCCAACGTCCGTGTAACACTTTTCCACCCCCATGACCCCGGGTTAATAAACACACTTATTATCTAGACTATTCTAGACCTTTTAAGAGCTCAGCTGTCGTAATACCACACACAATAGAAATTCAATTGTAAGCAGCCTCTAGGAATCTTCGTGAAACAGCCATTGATGGATAAACATGGCATAAGTTAACCAGTCCTGCGGTGAAGCAGCAGTGTCCTGAATGTTTCGGTTGGCAATTAATAAAATCCAGCAAACATTTTTGAACATGGAAGTCAATAATGAAGGCCTACGGGCAACACGCCGGCTACACACAATGGCGTCCACAGACCGCGGTGAACGTTTAACTTTGGCCGAATGTGTATCAGACGAATTTTATTTTTGTTATATACCTCTATATAAATAGATCCACGACCATTATGTAAACACGAGTAAATAATGCATCGTGCACTAATGATTCACAAAGGTTCTGTACCGTTACAGAAGACCTTTTCAGATCAGGGTGACTAAGTATCGGGTAACAGGACCAGTATTTACCGATCGAGAACCAATATCAATTGATTTGTAAGGTGCATTTATAAAATAATTGGCACTTTTATTTTATTAGGGAACATACTGGACACAAGAAAACCATAGTTTTGCGAAGATAACAATATAACATTGATGATGAATATGATGACTAATATTTATATATTTTGAACGTAGATACAAGCTTCACGGCTATTATCCCCTAAGGGTTAGTCAGAGACTAGGCAATGAGGACCGCAGAAGCAGTCCACTGATGTAGTCCACTTTTCACCAAATTACAACGGCAAGTGTGCTCAGCTTTATAGGTGGTGAGCTCATCACCGCTCTGCGCTGTTGGATGTATGCGCAAGTTTTAGTCCGTTAGTCCTCTTTTACGACACCCAAGGGAAGAGAGGGGGTGGTAGTATTCTTTGACCGCTACGCGACATGGTTATCATAATCATCATTCAATCCTACTATCCTACTAATATTATAAACGTGAAAGTTTGTAAGTATGGATGGATGTTTGTTACTCTTTCACGTAAAAACTACTGAATGGATTTGGATGAAATTCGGCATACAGATAGTTTATAACCTGTATTAACATATAGGATACGTTTTATTCCGATATTCCCACGGGAACGGGAACCACGCGGGTGAAACCGCGAGCGGCCGCTAGTATACAATAAAAGTTACAAGCAATGAGTAAACATACTATTAATGTAGAAAAAATTGTTTTAGGTTTTATTGTTACTGCTTGTGACGCAACATTTGCTGCGTATAGTATTTACACCTATGTAAATAATAAAAAAATTTGTTGCATTGTATTGTGAAATGCACACTCTATCTATCAAAAGTACCTACTTTGTGTAGGTAGTACTTTTTAGTTTGATAAAGTTATTTTAATCCTACAATACTGCAAATATCCTACCTTGTTTATCGGTAATCGGTCGTGCATGTGTAAATAATTAAAGTTCAAATATCTAAAATAAGGAGCTTTTTTTTTTACACTGCACAATGTTTAATTTGATTATGCTCAATTGTTAGATCGGATTATGACTTCAATGATTTCAATAATGCCCAAACGAGCTGTCTAATCTCAAATTCCTTGGTTTTTGCGGTGTAGGCCTTGGGCTTTACTCAAAGTGAAGTCTAAAAACTGGTCGCGCCGCTCGCGGCACCTTTGATAGGCCGCAATCTGATCAGCGAGCCAGCCTACCAGTTAATAACCAACTTGATAAGATACATACATACATATAATCACAACTATTATCCCTGAAAGGTTAGATAGTAGGTAACGAGGACAGCAAAAGCAGTCCTCTACCATAGTCGACTAAGTGACAATTCGGACACTTTAAATTCAGACAGTGTCCGAATTGACACTTTTTAATTTTATTATTTTTTCACTGACGATTCGGACACTATTAAATTATTGGAGCTGTTCAGTACAGTCAGATAAAAAGCTTCAAAATGTAATGTTTTTTACTAAAGTATATTTTCTTAAAATTTTTCTTTAAAGTTTTTATCTGACTGTACAAAGCAGCTATTTTTGTTGGTGTCCGAATCGTCAGTAAAAAAATAAATAATTAAAAAGTGTCAATTCGGACACTGTGTCTGAATTTAAAGTGTCCGAATTGTCACTTAGTCCCATAGTCCACTTTTCACCAAATAGCGACTGCACATGCTCAGCGTGCCAGGTGGTGAGTCCATCGCCGCTCTATGCTGTTGAATGTATTGTGCAGTCTTTTGTACATTAGTCTTTTTACATATTATTTTAAAATGACATTGACATTTCAAACCGTTTGTAGGGTTCGTAGTCACAGGGAAACCGAGGTGTCGATCTTTATAAACTACTTATACGAATGCAGATATTATTTCACTCACTGTTACATATATAAATATGAAGAGATGTTAGTACCTACATATAAGTTTGTCAAAAATAAAAATAAAGTTCAAATGGGGATTATCAAGTGTAAACAAGATAAATTTTGTTACACGATGCTACACATACCACAAAAGTTTTTCTATATTAATTGCTGCCATAAAACAAGAAGTAAGTTTCGTATAACACAAATACCAAGGCCGAAGAAATATACAGAATTACCGAGAAATAATGCTATGTATATGAAATAACTATGTAAATAACAGCCCAAGTATCGCGGTATCTGAACTATGTCTCTACATTGTAACAATAGGTCTCGTGAACAAAGAATGCTTCGAAGAAAGAGCAGCCACTGTTATTTGGCAATCGTTTTATTTTGTTCAATGATTCTGGTTCTGTTGGCCAATTATATACTCGTAGCAATTTCATTTCTTAAAAAGGTTGGTCTCTGATGGATTTTTTTTAAATAATCATAACATTCAATTGTTTTTTTCAAGTTATTTTATGGATACGTCAGGTTACGTAGGTTTCAATGCATTTTTACAAGATTAGGAAATTAAAAGTCACACTTTTAAAGTTCATTTTGCCATGTTGTCTTCGATAAATGGGTATAGTTTATCGAAGCATGCAGTATACATATTATACAGTATATAATTGGTATGCAGATCAATCGAGCATTATACAAAATGTAAACAATCACTATCAATAGTAAGATAAGTTGTCTGTGGTAATATTACTTTCAATCATCTTTCAATATATGAATTAGGCACGAAACCCTTCAAAGTTTTTGATGTAAAGAATATCAGTGAACTTTTATGCAACACCACATAAATGGACAACCGACAACCAGTGTGATGAGTTATGAGATGAAGAACATTAATCAAAACATTTAAAACAGAGTTTAACATAGTCAAGGATAACTATACTTTTTTTTCAGGTAATCCGCCTATTGAATACCCCACCCCCAGAACCCAGAAGGGTGTCAGGGTTATATGGGTCCATTTATAACCCTTTATTAACTGAGAGCCTACTAACAAACTGGGATCATCAGACGGAGAGAAGTTTACCCACTAAATACTGGAGAACAGCAATTGGAGAAAAGTGGAGGCAGCGAGACCTATCCTCTAGGGAATTGAACCACGGGAAACCTATACATACCTAAGTACTAGGTAAGAAAAAAAATTATAAGTATTAGAGGTTACTTATCAAACTAAGTTTGCTTTAAAGCCCGTTTAATTTTTTTGTATACAATACAATATATAATGGAACTCGAACTGAAACTCACTCGTATTAAAACGTTGGGTAATTATACAAGTATATAACCTCTCTTATCATGAAGTTTAAGCTTTAAACGAAACTAGGCTGGTAACTGGATTGATGTATTTGAATAAAGCGAAAGAAGTGTGCAAGGACTGTAGCAGATGGCGATCCATAGTCCATAGTCTCTTCCTACACCTATGGGAAACAGGAGTGAGTTTATAACTTCATTATGCCTACTACTGTTTAAAAATTTTGTTCCGCATAAGGATCGCGGCGTTATCAGATCACAAAGAATCGCTGTGTCGTGCCAAATTGTCGCGAGAGACAAAGGCGGCCTGCCACGGCACACTCAAGAGCGACTAGAGTTAATTGGCCCGCTAACTTCTGAGAAATGCCGAACTGGACTTTGGTTATATTATATTAATAGCGAGCGGTAATTGGATACGCATAAATTAGGTGGTTTGTGGAACTGTTCGGCTTCGGGTCTGCTCAGACAACAACAACAACTTGTGGTATTTTAATACAAATGTAGAATTTTTTTTAAAGAATAAACTAGCAGTTTCCTCACTCAATGCAATTGACAGAAGAAATTTAAAAGAAAAATAGAAAAATTCAAGTATATCGAAGTGAAAATTGATGTTCCAGTGATATATTGATTGTTTCCGATAACAACAACTTGTCTTTCACAGTATACTCGTAAGTTTAATTTAAAAGGTGAATTTGTGCTAGTAGTACATCTTTATAACACAAACATCTTGCTATGTTAATGTACTTCTTGTTAAAAATTTAAGAGGAAAAATTTAAATATAGTGGTGTAGATATACAAGGTTAAAAATAGCATAAAAACAATAATTATTATGCTACGAGTATAATCCCGCAACAGGGACATCCTATAATGTGCAAGGAACAACTATTTGTATGAGAGCAATTATAATGAAATGCAAAAAATAACAGCTGTTCCACACAAAACTGTAAATTTAATACTATTTAGACTAATATTATGTTTTTCCGCAATTTCGGAGATGCTCTCACTATCTCTTACATCTATGTTCTTGGTTGGTACATAGGTATACAAGGTTATTGGAAATACGTAGCGATCCCTTTAAGAAATATTTAAAATATTAAGAAAAGTGGGTCAGGCTACATCAAAGTGAATAAAAAAAATAATGTACGTATTTAATGGTTGTTTTTGTGTGTTTTTAGTTTGCTAACACTCTAATATGTAAAAAAAGAACAGGCATTTAAAAAAGAAATTTCTTTAAAGATAAGATAAAGATAAAGATATTTTTATTTGTCTAAAAAATACAGGTGGTGCAGTTGTTTATAATTATTTATATCCTAACAAGTTCTCGCCTTCAAGGCATACAAAAAAATTAACAATTAAAATACATCAAATTAAATCAATTCCTACTTAAATTAAAATAAATTCAATAAAAGATAAATAAATTACAAAAAAAACAAGCATTTAAAAATCAAATTAAAATATTATAAAGAAATTGTCAAAAAATTATATCCATAAAAATTAATAATATACAAAATAATCCAAAAATTAAAACATTGATTACAATCAAAAATATATATATTGCCAGTAAAACAAATCACTTGTTGGTCAGAAATTCGTTAATGTGATAGTAACATTTTTCCACCAAAAAACTTTTCAATCTCTTTTTAAATAAATGAGTATTTAAATCCTTTATTTCACCTGGTAACACATTATATATGATTGGGCCCATACCGAAAATACTTTTTAGCTTAAGTGCAGTGTTAGCTCTGCAGACACAAAGTTTAGAGTTGTTTTCACGAATACGACGACTGACATAAGTCACTTCCTTAAACAAATCTGGATTCGTTTTTACAAAGACGGCTACCTCAAATATGTAAAGGGAAGGTAAAGTTAACAACTTGTATTTTTTGAAATAAGGTTGGCAGCTCTCTATCGGCTTGAGACCAAACATTGCAGAAATTCCCCAATAAATTATACCATATCTTAGGATTGAGACAACCATACCCTGATATGCTGTTATCAGTGCTTCTGAATTTATTACAGGGGCTAGTTTATAAAGTGCATATGAAATAGAACTTACTTTTTTTGAAAGTTTCTCTATTTGCGGTTTCCAGTTTAGTTTTTTGTCAATCGTTAGACCAAGAAAAGTTGTAGTGTCTGTTTCACATACTAATTTGTTGTCATATTGTATTCTCATATAGCTAATTGTTGGCACTCTTTGACTAAACTGCATAAGTTTCGTTTTATCTATATTTATTCTTAAATTATTTCTCTCTAACCAAGTGATTATAGACTTTAACGTATCATTTATATCATTTTCATAACAATCTAAATGTTTACATTCAATTACAGCTGTACTATCATCCGCAAACAGAGCCATCAGCTGCTTTACTGCTTTCGTCAAATCGTTTATGTAGATTATAAATAGAAGGGGACCGAGAACACTACCCTGCGGAACTCCGAATTGAATTGATCGTTCATGAGACAAAAATATTTCTTCATGTTTTGTTGTTGTACATACTTAGGAGATTTCAACATACTGTTTTCTATCTTTAAGGTAAGATTTCAAGAGTTGAAGAACATTGCCCCTAAAACCGTATGCCTCCAATTTGCTCAGTAGTATGCCATGATCCACATAGTCAAAAGCTTGGGTCATGTCACAATAAATAGCACATACTGGGGTTCTTTTATCTACCCTGCTAATTATCACATCTAAGAAGTCATAAATTGCCATGTTTATTGTTTTGCCTTGTCTAAAACCCTTTTGTTCCTCAACTAAAATAACTGTAACTGTAACATTTCATGAGCTCTTTGTTCCCTCTTTTAAATAAGGGTTTAACTTTAGTTATTTTCAATTTTTGGGGATAAATGCCAGTACTTATTGATAAATTGAGAATATGACATAAATGTTCACTTATGTATACGGCCACGGATTTTATGATACTTGTGCAAATATTATCATGACCAACACTTTTAGTATTTTTTAAATTATTAATAATTTTATAAATATCAGATGGTAAAGCTGGTGTCATGAACATTGATTGCACATTATTTGGAATAGAGATTTTACTGTTAGTAGATACGAGATCTACATGTTGAATTTTGTCAATGAAATAATCATTAAAAGAATTAGAAATCTTATGTGAATCAGTAACAATTTTATCGTCAATTTTTATTTCATAGATGGGATCTTTGGGTAAATTTATTTTTGTATTATTAATTATCTGCCAAACAGTTTTTCATTTATTTTTTGATGTTCGAATGTGATAGTTATTCTGTGATTTTTGAGTGAGTCTAATAATTCTTCTGTACACAGTTGAATATTTTTTAAAATGTAACTTGTTCATATAAGTGGGAGATAATCTACAACGCCATAGGAGCTCCCTTTTTTTCTGCTACATATTTTAATGCCGCGTGACAACCATTTAGGTTTTTTATTTACTTTGATCGCTATGTATTTTATTGGAAAGCACAGGTCATAAAAGAGTTTCAAATACTCAAAAAAAATGTTATATGCCAAATTAGGATCATCAGTTTCGTAAATGTTAGAGAAAGAAAAATCCTTTAGGCACCTTTTGAATTTTTCCAAATTTTCATTACAGTAATCATGACGTAATATGCGCCAACAGTTGAGCAAAAAAACTTTTTTTACTGGACATTTAAGTATTTGAGCTGAGTGATCAGACAGAGCTAATTCGATTACTTCAGATTTACAATCACGTTTAAAATTATGCGCGAAGTTATCTATACAAGACATGCTAGCTAAACGAGTAGGTTCTCTTATTTGTAATTTGAGACCAAAATTCATTAACAGACATTCAAAATCCAATGTCACACTATTCTTTTTTAGTATATCGACATTAAAATCACCCGTGACAATAACATGTTTTCTATTATGTCTGTTTAATCTGTGTAGAAGAACAGTCAGTTTTTCAAAGAACATATTCAAGTCTTTTACATTAGGTACTCTATAAATACATACAATTATGAAATTATAATTACTGAGTTCTACCCCACAACACTCAAACACGCCTTCAACAGAAATATTTGTAATCTCGGAAAGATCCTTACTCTGATGACCTCTTTTCACTAATATGCATGCACCACCTCTCTTGCTGAAGCGCCTGCTCTTTTTTATCTAATTCGGTACATTTTTGCCCCATCTACTCTAGGGCAATTTGATAGCTAATGATCTCTACTATCACCCCATAAAGGGATCGCTACGTATTTCCAATAACCATTTAATTTCCTTTCATTTAATTATTGTTGTAAAATAGCTGTTCTTTGCACCTTATAGGTAGCCAAGTTGAAGGATTAGTATTTATTACCATAGACAAATTAGATAATCGTCCTTGCTATTAGGTACGTGCTCCACATGAGTAAATACTCATGTGCTATTTTACCAAACACTTCGTGTACGTAGTATAGTGTATGTAGTTTATACATATTATGTAGTGTAGTTAGTATATATAGGTAGTGTATAATGAAATGATTGACGATAGTAAGTGGTCGTTAATCAGATACGAAGATTACATTTACATAATGCTACTTAAGTTTTCCTGAACGCTTATACTATATATAACATTATAGGGGTAATTATATTTCTAATGAATGTGTGTCCATATTCCTTTCCTCAATTTAGATCCGTGTGCGTCAGCTAGCGTGTACAGTCAGTCACAAAAATAAATAGACACACATCCATGTACTCACGACTGTTATCCTCAAAGGGTTAGTCAGAGACTGCAATGAGGACCGCAAAAGCAGTCCTTAGCCATAGTCCACTTTTCACCAAATCGCGACTGCACATGTGCTCAGCGTGACAGATGGTGAGCCCATTGCCGCTCTAAGCGACACGGTAATGTAAGTACATACATTGTATAATTTTAACAACTTGTGTTTGTACACACGCCAGCTGATCATTTTATCCAAACATTTAATTTCTTCCAATCGATATTAATATTTTGGCAAAACCCTTTGCCTTGTAGAAATGTGTACAACCGCTAGGATTCTAACCCGAGATCTGTAGCACTCATCACTCAACTACGACAGCGTGTAGTTATTCTATCTATGTCGACTCTGCTGGCTCAGCGACCCGAAGTGGATCCTGTCCTGGCCGTGGTACTGCTCTCTGTTCTTCGCAGCTACATAGTAGTAATATACTACCGCTCGGATTCGAACCTGAGACCTAAGGAACTAGTCGACTACGACGTTTAAACATAAAGGTTTTGTTGGCTCGCCTGTACACTCGTACGGCCACCATCAAAAGCGAATACACACTTTCGTCAGCTAACTCTAATGCCATTAAGAATAAGGACTATAAACCGACAATATTATGTATATAGTTGATGTTGAATAGTACACGTACAAAGGAGCCTTGTTCATGAACCACCGAAGGTCGCCCGCTTGTTCGCGACATCACAACGGGTTCCTTATATGCACCACGTTGGTACAGAAACCAGCATGTCATATTGGTTCAATAAATTTTGAACTTTATGATTTCGGTATAGGGATAAATATAGATTAAAGTTTGACAGTTTTGAGTAGGGTGACCCGGCGTGTGTACTCGTACATACATTTTTCGTTCGAGAGAAGTTCACGGCTGTTCTTATTTTCGTATATCTGATAGTGTTCCGAGCGCGAAGGTCAAGGACTTTATTTTTGGCTCGTCCAGCAACGCACGAGTCGCACGACGCGTCTGTCGTTACACTCGTTACTCGTTGCCAACGACCCGATTTTGTACTTCTGCTTCTTAATATTTGATTTTTTGCGTTAAAAAACGCTCAAATAAACTCAACTCAGGTTCGATTCCCGCCTGAGGTAGACATTTTATTTTTCAATATTTCGTTATCTTTTGCTTCTTGCTTGTGGCTTGTGGTTCGGTCGCGTTTGTTCGTGCTGCTTTGTCTAAGTGGAATTCGGGGAAGTTGTAACATACAACTTTGGTATAGCATTATATAAGCCTCTAAATATAAACGTACCATTGCTTGGCTTAAGCATTCCTAACTTCCTAACCTATCCTACGCAAAACTATCAAAAATTTCCAATCGAAATTGAACCTTGTAGGTAGGTGGAAGTGCTGGCGTCTGTACAGATTTTTCATTTCAAGGACAAAACTTATCCGTCTGATAAAGTATAACAGGATCAAACTAAAATGTCACCTGTAAAGAAAGAAAAGACATGAGATGACAATACATTTTCAAAATGGTTGTGTAATACTTTACCAGTCAAATAAGTTTCATCTGTCAATTAAAAAATCGGCCATAGGGGTGGATTCGACAAAACTGAAATAAGGTTTTATACTTACCTAGATTAAGCGCCGAATTTGTATAGACTAGTCTCGGAGTAAGTCTTATTCCAGTTTGGTCGAATCCACCCTAAGTTATTCATTCATAATCCAACACGCTGGCCCGGGTTGGTAGCTGTTTACGACTGCTTACAAACAATAACAACCGGGGGGCTTATTGTAAAACTTGAACATCTTATATACCTTTCAAGTTTGATTATATTAAAATTAGATTTAAATAAGCAAACTAGTAAAGCAATGTACTTACTTGTACTTGAAACTCTTGAAAGGTATAGCGATAGGTGTTGAAGTTAGGCAAGTAGTCTTTTATTGTGTTGGAAGTACTTACAGAAGTTGTTTTCAGTTATCGTCAAAATGTGAATTGTCTTTTTCTTTGTTAAGTGAACTTCGATAGAAGCAGCTCGGTTTGAGTAAATAACTTTACGATAAAGTTTTTTTCCTTTGTAACTTAAACAGAGTATCGTGCACTCTATTGAACTACTCGTTGAAGCTTTAAAAACAGACTAGCGTATCGTAGATACTCTCGAATCGCTATTTATTTATTTTGATCCGAGATATTTGGGTCAACGGTCCACATATCCGTTTTAATGAACATAATTCGGGTTCGAAACTACTATCAGCGAATCTTGTACCACGATGCCCATGTCGGTACATAATTAAGTTCTTTAATTGGACATCCTTGTATGTATATAGCGTACGTGTGCCGTATATCTTCGGCATTTTCCGATAGCATGTAGGCACGGCAGTTTTTTAAGATCACATAAGGTATTCACCGTAGCTAACGAATTAGCATTTGGTCGGCGCGGTCCGCCGGCGAGTCTGTCCTTGGAATAAGGATGTGGCAAATGGCTGTCTTATCAGCCTTTCAACTGTCGGGCCGCCATGCCATGCCAGCTAGTCTAACGTATCGATGCGAATAAGCGCTCTATAATGTTGCGTAATAGGTAATAGCATCCTTTATTGCAAGAAGCTTTTTTTTGAATACATTTGGTGACACAAAACATGTTAGTTTTACATTGGTGACACAAAATATGTTAGTTTTAGTTATTACAGAGATTTACAACTATTATTAATTTTTGCATTGCAACATTTATGCAGGCCGTCATGAATGGGTGCGCTTGTTACCGTGCTTGTTCCACGGTGAGGAGCGCTCTCATTATTTTGGACTGCATCGGTTGCTTACCATCAGGCAGGATGTAGTCACTATGACGTGTCACATTAAAAAAAACCCTAAGGGTTAGTCTAAGATTAAGGCAATGAGGACCACAGATGCAGTCCACTGCAATGGTCGACGATTTACGAAATTACAACTTCACAATGTGCTTCAAGATAGGTTGACCGCTCTATGCTGTTGGATGTATGTGTAGTCTTTTAGTCCGTTAGTCGCCTTTTACGACATCCAAGGGAAGAGAGGAACTGGTAGTATTCTTTTAGTGACCCGCTATACCACACGGCTAAGTTTTTTGGTATAAGTATCGTATAACTAGGATGGTTACCATGTTTTAGTTGTTGGTTTTTGGTCCCCGATATTTCAGAGCATATTCGTTGCATTCGGAGTATTTATTATTTAAAAAATTATGTGTTTTCCTAAATGTTATTATAGTGACCTCAGACCATTGCCTCAGACCAAGTAAAAAGTTAAGACCTAAGAGATTTTTAATGTCTTTGGTTAAGACTGAACTCTGCGATCAGCGAAGTGAGGCCGGTCAAACTACGCCTCGTCGTGTACATACACAATTACACGCACACACGTACAACGAAACTCTACGTAAGTACGCCTTAAATTGTCAGTCTTGGCACCGCGGCTCGTGGGAGCAAGACGTATTGAGAAATCATAAATTTGCCTGTGAAAATGCCGAATTGTGTTGTGAAAGGGTGTAAGAATCAATCTTCAAAAAATAAAAAGAGGGATGGAATCACATTTCACACGTAAGTAATTTGGAAACCAATATTTTTCAATACTTAAATCAAAATAAAATTTTGACGTTATTGCTTGAAACATAAGTGTTGCCATTATGAAGTGTTTTTGTTTACCCTATTATTAGGTACTGTGACACGCAACGTAACGTTACTCGTTTCTTGTAAGTAATGCATATCAGTAAATTTTGACTGACTTTAAAAAACGAGGAGGTAGGTAAGTACTCTATTCGACTGTATTTTTTAATGTTTATGAATAGGTACGCGACGCGATATCTTCGCCGTTGGTGAACTGATTAAGTAGTTATATGATTTTTTTTCGTTAAATAAATTATTATCTTAAAGGTGGTCTCATTCCATATTCATGTTATCAAAATTGGTTCAGTATAATAGTAAATTGAAAAAATGGACCAAATTTTTATTTGTTCCTATTGCATTAAAGTCGGTTGTTTTTAACGTGTTTCCATTATATCCATATTAATTTAAATTAATTAATATTGTAAAGGTGAATTTCTACCTGTGTTACCTATTTACGCTTAATAATATGTATATTATATACATACCGCTTTACATATTTTTTTTAGATTTCCGGATCGAGACCAAAACTTGAAACAGAAATGGATAGCCGTCATTCGTCAAAGTAGAAAGGAACTATCATGGCAACCAACTTCCCGGAGCGTAGTTTGTTCAGCACATTTTAAAATCGAAGATTTTTACTACACAAATAAAGACTTACGTCGAGTTGTAAAAAACGGATATCCAAAGGTTTCCTTTTAATAATTGACATTTATTATGACAATAATGTGACATGTTTATTACAGTACCACAATACACATACGAACTTTTATTGTCCGTCAGATTTTACCAAACATAATAGAGGGATCAAATAAAGACCTAAGCCAACCTCCAAATGTGGTGAGTATTTACACAAAACATAATAATAAACATAATATAAGTTCTCCCATTTTTACTTTCGGCTGTTTTCCTCTTCCAGCTGGAAGATCCCGCTGCTGCACTAGATCTATCAAATGATTTAAACCTAAGCCAGCCTTCTACTTCATGTGCTGTAAGTAACATAGTTACATACTTTTCGGGACATTCTCTTACAAATACCTGTACGTGAAGTTTTATACAATATGCCATAGTTTTGTTGAAAAATTTTAGTGTTGTTCTTTTCTTCAAGGTTCAAACTGCCGCCACACTGGAACTGTCAGTTCTGGACTTAAACCAGCCCTCTACTTCATGTGCTGTAAGTAACATAGTTACATACTTTTCGGGATATTCTCATACAAATACCTATACTTGAAGTTTTATGCAATCTTCCATAGTCTTGTTGAAAATTTTAGTATTGTTCTGTTTTCTTCAAGGTTCAAACTGCCGCCGCACTGGACCTGTCAGTTCTGGACTTAAACCAACCTCCTACTTCATGTGCTGTAAGTGAAATAGTTAGTCATTGTATCACAAAAATACGTAAGTATATTTTTAATGTCTCCCTGTAATATTGTTCTGGTTTTTTTTTAGGTGCAACCAGTACAGTCAGATGCGTCAATTTTCGACACCCGCAGTGAGCACAAGCTACGAAGAAGGGTCTTATTGTTGGAATCCAAACTAAAAAAAAACAAAAGGAAAGTAAAAACCTTAAACCAAAAAGTTAGGCGTCTTCACATGAGAAATAAATTGTTAAAGAAAAACTACATAGTCTTAAAAAGCAAAACTACATAGATACGGACTTGTTTAATTCATTGAATGGTAATATTGCTGTCGCTGACCTGTTTAATTTAAAAAGTTGAAAAAGAAATCAAATAGTCCAGGCCCAGTCGCCAGCTATGAAGAATTCTGTAAGTATAAAAAAAAAGAAAAAAAAAACTATCACTCACCTAAAGCCTATGAATAGGTTAGAGCTACATTTAATATGTGCCTTCCACACACACCCCAAAACATTAGCCAAACGGTATGGAGATAGACACATGAAAGGAGCGCCCGGATTCACGGAAGAATCTTTCCAAGCATTGAAAGCTAAATCTTGAAAGGTAACTTGGTCTTTGACGAAGTGGCTATACGACCTCAAAAATTGTGGGATAGACAGAAATACATTGGTTTTGTTGATATGGGAACTGGTACAGAAGAAACTGCTCCTGGCCTCTCAGGCGTTAGTGCCTTTATTAGTAGGGATTTATCAGCGTTTTAAAATACCATTGCGATATTTTCTCATCAACGAACAGTATAATAACTGGGGAGCAAAAATAAAATCTTATCAGAATATGTCTGAACAAGTGTTTTGATGACGGAGGTGATGTTGCTTCGTTAACGTTCGATGGGAAACTCGACAAATTTAACCTCAGTCGAATTACTGGGTGGCGAAGTCAAGGACGCAAAGCGATTAAAGATTACCTTTGAACATTCTCATCCAAATGCTCCATACGAAGTAACTTAAGAAATCAGTTCGAAGCAAAAAAGTATTTCTTGATGAAAGTGATGAAGCCAATGGCAGTTTTTAGAACAGTTAAATGTTTTGCAAAACGAGAAAGGGATTTATCTGGAAAATTAACTAACAAAGAGACACATACCTACATACAAAATATGTAGACAAGACTAAAACCATAAAATACACTAAATGTTTAGATTGCTTGGAGACTGATGAGAAACTTTATTTTCATAAGCTCATTAATTTGAAAAATAAGGGCGTCTTCGCTTATCGTTGAGTTTGTGTTACTTGTGAAGCTGTGGTCCGAAAATTATTAATTGAAAATATCACAGTACCTAATCGCAGAAAATCAACATCGCACTATTGTTATGTGAATTTACTGAAGAGATTCATTGGAAACAACCAGGTTTTAAGCAATTTAGAAACTAAACATAAATATGCTGGACAGGAACATAAACTTAATTTAATACGGTGCGTGATTGAAAAATACTTAAGCATTAGGTTCCACCATATTGCTAAGTTAGAAACAATTTCCAAAACAGTGGAAAGTAAAAGGCAAGCATATAAGAAATTAATTCAACATAAGGTAAACGCAGGTATTACCGAGGTAAAATCAAGGCTTTAAGGTTTAAACTTTCGAAATAATAATTTCCGATCGTAAAAACAGTTACAAGTATATATTTTCTGATACTTTGAGTTTTGGACTTTAGGACTTTTATCTAATGATGAAAGATAGGTTTTGATTAAATATGTAAAGAAAAAAATAATTAAATATAAAAAGCCGGATAAAGTTATTACCGAGGTATGCTAAAGTGATTGCAGCTAATACCACGAATCGTGATTCTATTACTAATAATCAATTTGGTTCCGTACAAAATCTTTATTAAAAATAAATTGTTGACTACTCTATGTATGAGGGAAAACATCGTGAGGAATCCTGTACACTCAGGCGACTGAATGTGTAACCATCATCCAAGCTGGTTAGGTTCCCCTGTTAACAGGGTCACGGAGATCAGACGGTTATTACCTTATCCCACTAATCCTGGATCATGGTCCAAAGTTATGGAGGTAGAGTTGGCGGTACAACAAGCTCCAATTTTTTTCTAACCTATGGGAATAAGAATAAACAAATAAACTTATTCTATTATAAATTAATATTTTATCGATAGCCAATGAAGTTACCTAAACATACACATAATATTTGAATTAAGTACTGAGGTTTAATAAACAGACTAAGGTAAGGTTTCATGTTGTATTCAATTTAGTGCTCTCACATAAATTTAATTTTTATGGCTCAATTTCAGACAAAAAAAAAAGAGTTCTAGCGCAATTTTCATACCGCGGAAATAGTTTTTTACGCTAAATATATAATTACATAGACGAATTACCAATCTTTTGGGTTACTGTTATATACAATTTTCATAAAAATGAAATAAAACTATTGATACTGATTTATGCTATTACCGAGTATACCGAGGTCAATACATTCAAGAACAAAATTGTGAAGCTCTCACCGCGGTATTATATTTTTATTTAGTGTCGAAAAATAGTGCAAAACAAACGAAAAGTAGATAGTTACAATCATGGCTGAAACTATTATAATCCACCTTGTGACCTACATCGAATGGTATAAATGGTTTCTTTACGACACATTAACCTTAGCAATATTTTGCTATTGAGTGTTCTTACTTTTGGCGACTCGCGTTTATATGAACGTAGTGCTCCGGCACCTCAGATCATAGAAGATCCCTTCTATGATCTGAGTCCGGCACCGACTTGAAGCAAACTAAACGTTGTTTTGTTTTTCTGCTTTGTTGTGCGCAATGCGACACGGATCCATTCAAACGAATACCTATAAATTGTTCTTTCATAAAAGTTTAACTTTTTGAATAAAATATGCCTGTAAATTGCTTAAAACTACAATTATATTACGAGGGTGACACTGAAAGTGTTTAGAACTGGCCACTTGTAAACAATATAATTAATAATAAAGTTTGAATTTTGTAAATGGAACTCTTTGTCAATATTATTCAGTTTAAATTTCATTAGTTTGTGATTTGTCTTCGATTTGGCGGCAAATTGAAAATTGCCTGTGTGACGTCGCCATGAATCTAGGCCGGGAAAATTTACGTGCAATGATTTTCTATGACTTCCGATGTCAATTAAGTCAACAAGAAAGTTACGATAGACTTCGATTGGCCTTTCACGATGAAGCCCCATCTCGTGCCACTGTCTATAACTGGTTCAATGAATTTAAGCGTGGTCACACTAATCTCACCGATGATCTGCGTGAGGGACGGCCTTCTACGGCGACGACTGAAGATAACATCAGTGTTGTGCGGCGTATGATAGAGACTGACAAACGAGTGACCTATCAGCAGATTCGGGCAAGCCTAGGCATCGGTATGAGTCAAGTACACAAAATCCTCCACGAATATTTAGCTGTCAGGAAGTTTTGCGCCCGGTGGATACCTCACAATTTGACCGAGGCTCAAAAACTCCGTCGTGTTGATTGGTGCCGTGAAATGCTTCAAAGATTTAACGGAGGTGACTCGAATGCTGTGTTCGACATAGTTACGGGTGACGAAAGCTGGATTTACTGTTATGATCCCGAAACCAAAAGACAGTCTGCTCAGTGGGTGTTTCCTTCCGATGAGTTGTCAACTAAAGTGAAGAGAGGTCGAAGCGTGGGAAAAAAGATGGTGGCTTCGTTCTTCGGAAAGACAGGTCATTACGCGACAATTGTTTTATAAGATCAAAAAACTATAACTGCCAAATGGTACACCAACAATTGTTTGCCACTTGTTTTGGAAAAAGTTCGGGAGAAACGCCCTCGCAGTAGGATCCTCCTTCACCACGACGACGCCTCGTCGCACACCGCCAGGCAAACAATCGACTATTTGACCTCGTCAGACGTGGAATTACTAGGTCACCCGCCGTATAGCCCTGACCTCGCACCTTGCGATTTTTATTTATTCCTAAAAACAAAAGAAAAATTTCGAGAAAAACGTTTTATGGACGCCGAGGAAGCAGTGGCTGCGTTTCAAAAGGCCGTTGAAGAGGCCCCTAAGGAGGAGTGGGAAAATTGCTTTTCTCAGTGGTTCCACCGGATGCAGCGATGTATTGATGTAAACGGACACTATTTTGAAAAGATATAATAAACCTCAAAACTTACTAGTTGGCTCTGTTTTTGTTTTTTAAGAATTTTCAGTTTGACCCTCGTACATACCTCGGTGTTACCTGCAGATGTTTTACTACCGCGGTAATACCTGCGTTTATCTTAAAGGTATTTCTTTAATGAAATAATTCGTAAATAAAAACAAGTTTTATTTGTGAAACATTTTTTCAATTTCCTTTCTCCTACCGCCACCACTTTTTACCGACAGCTTACGTCGGAATAGATCACTTTTAATGTTTTATATTTTAGCGTTTTATTAACGTTTAAATATAAAAAATGTAAAATTTTAAACACTGAAAAAAGACGACAACCTCAGGCGGGATTCGAAGTCAGAGGTGAAAACTTCTAAGATTTGATGAAGCAATGTTGACTAAAAACATAGATCACTTTTATTTATATTTTATGATAACGTTCTTAATTATTAACGTTGCTAATTTTTAACGGGTTATTCCACTAATCCCCATTAGAAATCCCCTTCAATGGGGATTAGTGAACTTTTTGTTCACTTTTCCCCATTGATGCCATTGATGGGGATAAAAGGAAAAAGAATTGTAAATTTCACAAATCCCCATTGTCTTTAAAATAAAATTTAACACCAAATAATAATAATCACGCCGTCTTTATTTATTAATCACAATAATAAAATCTTCAATTTTACCCTCACTGCTATAATCAGTTTTACATTTATTTATCAAAATTAAAATCAGTCTTATTTAGTTTTTACATTAATGTTGGCGTAATAAAAACACAGATTGCAAAGGACTAAAATCACGGAATTTTAAAATTACTAACATACTTACGTTTAAAAATCAGTCTGATTTTGAAATAAAAAAACAGATTTACAAATTAAAAGTAATAACATAAATTCGCTATTCTTACAAAATTATAGCAGTTTACAATTATTTAGTATGTAAATAAAATCACAGTCTTAAAATCATTAACATAAACAGAGATTTTAACTTTTTTTATTTATTTAACAAAGTACTATTCAAAATCACAGTTTTAAAATTACTTAACATACTTAAATATAGCATCTTCTTGCAGTTTACAAGTAATTAGTGTCTAAATAAAATCACAGTATGAGAATTACCTACAAATTAAAAGTAATGACATAAATTCGCTATTCTTACAAAATTATAGCAGTTTACAATTATTTAGTATGTAAATAAAATCACAGTCTTAAAATCATTAACATAAACAGAGATTTTAACTTTTTTTATTTATTTAACAAAGTACTATTCAAAATCACAGTTTTAAAATTACTTAACATACTTAAATATAGCATCTTCTTGCAGTTTACAAGTAATTAGTGTCTAAATAAAATCACAGTATGAGAATTACCTACATTAATCACAGATTTTTACTTTTTCTTATGTATTTAGGCAAAAATATTATTTATCAGTACCTAGTAAATATTTTTTTGGTTCGTCAGAACTAAATAAACGAAAATATTAAAAGTACGAATCACTTAACCTTCTCCAAGAAATGACCTATCGTTATTTCCCCGTTTATAAGTTCCATTTGGGCTTCCTGTATAAACATGTCGTTGTTAATACTTTTGACAGATCTTTCTGCTATACCTTCTCTGCCTTCAGAAAACCTTAATGCAAGAACTTCGTAGTGAGAAGCATCTTCGGCCAATAAAGTTAGAAGTTTCATAATATTAGGACTTTTCTTTACCACACGGCTTTTAATTTTTTTATTCCAAGCTTCTACTAAATTATTAGTGCGGTGATGTTGACCAAATACACACCATATTTTTGAAAAATCTTCTTTAATCCATTGGTTTAGCATGTAATTTCTAAATTTCTTGCTGTTATCGTCGTCCGGGCTCTGAGAAGCAACATATAACCAACCTGCTATTATTTTGTCTGGTGGAAGCAAGGGCAATGCAGCACTTAGTGCAACTTGTCTTCTGGTTAATTTATCCTTTGTCAGTCCCAATAGTTTACCTTTTCTCCATATTGACTGGGTGAAATGGAAATAGCAGCCACTGATAGACACATTTTCACAAACAAGACGTATTGCATTAATTGCAGCGACTTCAAAATCACATTTGAATGTTTCTGGACTCCAATCAGGTATTTGTGATTTAATCATATAAAACATGATTTCATATGCTTGTTGGTGTTTGTGACTCATAAGAACATAAACAAGAGGCAGAATATTTACGTGTTTTTCTGTATTACCTAAATCTCCATGAATGGTGTATAGTTGATGGAAGGGCTTTGTGCAGATCCAGAAGGTTCCATCGCCGAGGAATGATTTTAACTTTTTTAAATAAAGTCGAGCTGTTTCTGAACAGAATGCAATTATACGGATATCGTTATCATTGTAGTCTGCTAAAATAAATTGTCGGTGAGCTGATGGGATTTGTACATCCTTAACATTCTTGCATTCAATTTTATCTACCTGAAATGCTGTGTTTCTGTGTTTATAAAGAGAGGTTTTAATTTTTTTCAGAACAGGAAATTCTTTTATGATGTCTATCCCAGTATTTTTGAAAGTACTTACTGCTGTGTTGTAAGCAGTAGGAATGGCTGGCGCTTCTGGATTACAAATATGTCTTTTTAGTTTGTCTAATCTCAGTAGAATTTCATTTCCAGCAAAATCAGGTTCACAGATATTGTGAGGTTTTTCTTTTGTTATTAGGTCGCCCTGCAAAAAAATGTACCTATGTAGTATGTCTTATGGTTATAGTACGATTATGTAGGATATAGTACGATTATGAGAGTTGTTTTGTTCTTTGTATTTGTATTATATTCTTTTAGGTACATTAAAAGAAGCTAGATAAGAAAAAAACTTGTGATAGGCTGTTAACATCTAAGAGTCTTAGTAGAATCACAGAAATATTGAAAGTTATTTACCTTTAATGTGATGGATCCAGTACATTTAGTTTTCTTGCGATGTACACACTCCCAGTTTATTGTGCCATTCTTATATCTGACTTTAACACAGTATTTATGTCCAGCACGTACAAGTACAGTAGAATTTCCCTTTTTAATATAATTTAAACATACACTATTTGAACTAGAACTTGCCATTTTAACGTTAACATAACAAACAGAAGATGCCAACTGATAAGGGTTGCATTGCCGACCTACAGGATAACAATAGATGAGCCGACCAATCATGAGCATGCATTGTCGACAAAAAGGGACCGCTATAATATTTATCTTATTGCGCAGGTAATAGAGTCGTTTTTCCAACTTAAGTTAATAAATATTTTTTGCTTCATTCTAGTCGGCATTAGTTACGTACAGTGCTTCTACTTTCTTAATGTCTCTCGGGAATCGTCGTGTTTCCGAATTTACCCGAGTATTAGGTTCCATGCCCATAAGTTATTAGATTTATTATGTACAATGATTTGAATTTAGAATTACGTACTTTATTGTTGTTTTGTTTTGATTTTCGGGTGAACTATATAGAGTGGTAAAACTATTCCACTTTTTAAGTATTACAGAAGATTATATAATTACTAGCAAATTAAAAGAGAGAAAAAAGTAGGGCTACGCCTTCTGACAAGTCATAGTACTTTGTTAAATAAATAAAAAAAGTTAAAATCTCTGTTTATGTTAATGATTTTAAGACTGTGATTTTATTTACATACTAAATAATTGTAAACTGCTATAATTTTGTAAGAATAGCGAATTTATGTTATTACTTTTAATTTGTAAATCTGTTTTTTTATTTCAAAATCAGACTGATTTTTAAACGTAAGTATGTTAGTAATTTTAAAATTCCGTGATTTTAGTCCTTTGCAATCTGTGTTTTTATTACGCCAACATTAATGTAAAAACTAAATAAGACTGATTTTAATTTTGATAAATAAATGTAAAACTGATTATAGCAGTGAGGGTAAAATTGAAGATTTTATTATTGTGATTAATAAATAAAGACGGCGTGATTATTATTATTTGGTGTTAAATTTTATTTTAAAGACAATGGGGATTTGTGAAATTTACAATTCTTTTTCCTTTTATCCCCATCAATGGCATCAATGGGGAAAAGTGAACAAAAAGTTCACTAATCCCCATTGAAGGGGATTTCTAATGGGGATTAGTGGAATAACCCATTTTTAACGTTATTTTTGTACTTTTGGGGTAAAATCATGGCAACACCCGTTAAAAACACGCATGTTTAAAAAACTAACCTCACTTCGCTGTTCGTAGAGTTTTTATTTGTGGTCTGAGATAGTGAACATAGAAATTTAAAATGTTAAGTATTTAGTACTAGTTATTTAGAGCTTTATAGCCCTTCCCAAGACAGTAGGCAGGCATGAATTATCAAGCTAGCTATAAATATAGTGTAGTTTCTTGCGCCCGTTCTTTGCTATAGTTAAAAAATTACGTCCTGAATGGGTGGTAGGTTAAAAATTTGGACTATTCAAAGTACTTACCTATTAATTGAGTAAATATATTTTGACTTTGAGTTATAACACTGCTGAGCCTTCCCACATCAATATTAGCACATTGTGGGCCATAGGTGGCCGGCCATCGACGGCTGCCATCTTACAATAACCGGGACCGGGAGCAATGGCTTAACATGCCTTGTAGAGCACAGAGAAGGACGAGATAAATGTTAATTTGGTCACCCATTTGATGTGCTGGAATTGCGAAAGCTACTCAACTTTCAAGATTGCAACATGAACGTGAAAGCCGCGGCGACACCGAGCTTATTATTAAGTAGGTACTGTAGGTAGGTACCTATTTTCTGTAATAGTCATTAAAAAAATATCGTTATAAAATTCTTGTCCATCCAGATGTTTACCAGGACGTCACAAGCACAACATACATAAGTATGTATGTTGTGCTTGTGACGTCCTGGTAAACATCTTAGTATTATAATCACAATTTTTTTTAAATTCTCGTTTTGTATTTTATGACCTGAGAGCTGAGTGTACTCGTAAGTTTGTAAATGTACAAACGTTACTATCGCGTTTGTGCTAAGAGTTTTGATTCTCGATCTTATTTACTTAGCATTAAGATCTATCTGTCAAAAGTTAACTCAAACGCGATAGTAACGTTTGCGCATTTACAAACATACACTCGCAGCTCTCTAGTAACGACATTTTTTTTTGTAAATGTCGTTGCTTCTGTGCGCTGTGGTTTCTTGCGCCCGTTCTTTGCCACAGTTAAAAATGACGTCCTGAATTGGTAGGTTAAAAAAATTTTGGACGATTCAAAGTACTTACTTACAGCTTATTAATTGAGTTTATTGAATAAATATATTTTGAGTTTGAGTTTGACTATTATCCCCAAAGGGTTAGTCAGAGACTAGGCAATGAGAACCGCAAAATCAGTCCTCTGCCATAGTCCAGTTTTCACCCAATAGCGACTGCACATGTGCTCAGCGTGACAGGTGGTGAGCCCATCGCCGTTCTTCGCTATTGGATATAAGTATATGTGCAGTCTTTAGTCCGTTAGTCGCCTTTTACGACTCCCAAGGAAAGAGAGGGGGTGGTAGTATTCTTTTAATATGCCGCTACGCGACATGGCTCGTCACAAGATACTTGTATGTGCAACGATTAGACATACAGCTATCGGTACCTATTTCGCGTTGTATCTTATAACAAACAGTGACGTGACCCTTACGGCTTGTGTAGCTACTTAGTAACACGATAGCCGGAACGGCTGACGATCGCCTGTAACACAACCGAATATTGTTGAAACAAACAGCTTAGATTTCTCCACGTGGTGCGATAAAGCGAAAAACAACGCTCATGTATTGTTCGCCCTCGCCGCGCGCTTTTGAGAAAAACTTCGACGCAGTTTTCAGTTAGACGTAACTACGTACACACTCCAGCGAATCAACCAATCCAAAACTGCCAAATTCTTCAATTGATATCTTCTTATTCATCATCATCTCATCAGCCTATGAACGTCCCACTGCTGGGCACAGGCCTTCCACGTCGACAATAGCACGTGGGGATATTGGGCTTAACGTGCCTTCGAAGCACGGAGGAGGCTCGAGATGTTTTTAATTTGGTCACCCATCCAGCGACCCGGCTCCTTATTACCAAACCATAAAGTTCAAAATTTATTTCAACAGTTTGATTTTTTGTCATAGGTTGATCTGCTTTCGTCTGTAGGGTAGATTGAGGCGGTCGATTGCATCTCAAACTTCACCATCCGTACATTGTTTCCACTTCGACTCCAAAATGATTTTAGGCATTTAATTTACATGTAGAAATTATACGTAGTTCAATTTGACTCCAAAATAATTTTGGTAGAGGCAACAAATCTACTTAAAACTTATTGTTATTATCATATAATAGAACTGGTTTGGTTCACTGAATACTGAGAATTCGTGAGCTGACTGTAAAATCTTGGAGTCAAAATGGAATTATTTAATATATAAATAAAATATTCTCTAAAAAGTGTTTTGAAGTTAAAGTGGAAAGTTTTTTGGAGTTTAGTGTAATAACTCGATTGCGCAGCGGCTAAGACGTTCGGTTTGCGATCTTGTTTGTCGTTATGCAACTTCCACAATACCGGGTCACTTGGATGGGCGACCAAATTAAAAACGTCTCGATCTCCTCCGTGTTTTGAAAGGCACGTAAAGCCCATCACACACGTAGCTATAATATACATTAATATAAATTATAGCAAGGAATGTTACGGTATACTTTCTATACAAATTTTCGAGTGACCGCACACGCAGCTATAATATAAATTTCTATGACGTCACCAACGCATATTGTAAGAAAGTACCTAATTTATATTACATATTGCATATTATTATATATTATTGCGTATTATGAAATAAAGGCTAAATATATATTAAGCATAGTCTCCGTGTGAGGTAGCTTGCTATAATGCATGTTTTAGTACGGTATATTAATATATATTATAGCTACGTGTGTGATGGGCTTAAAGCAGTTGGTACCGATTGCTGTCTTAAGATTGCAGTAGTTAAAACGCACCAATACGCATTGGGCCAGCTTGATTGGTTATATGGCCCATAGGCCTTCATGTGGGAAGGTCTTTGTCCAGCAGTGGGACGTCTATAGCCATCAGCCTACGTGAGTGTACCATGATTACGGAGTAACTTACCTACTTCATAAATAACTAAAAGTTATTATGGTGACAATAAAAGTTTAAAATGTTATTAAGTATAACTAGGTATATTAGAGCTGACATACCTTTCCAAGACAAGGCGCATTATCAAGCTAGCTATTATATAAAACTGCTGATCCTTCCCACACCAATAATAGCACATGTTGGGCCAGAGGTGCCCATAACTCTCCACTCTGCATGTTGTTCCAATGCTGGTGTTGGTGTGTTTTTTTATAAACGGCTGCCATCTTACAACAACCGGGAAAACACTAAGTACGTAGAAGTGGCATGCAAAATTATCACACAAAACAGATCTAAAACAGAAAACCGACGTTTCATAGTTTTCTCCTTCAGATATGGACCAATTTTTATTACTTTTTCAGCATCTGTTAAACAGTTTTACAATGTCTGTATGTTTGATTTTTTTTAAACCAGCAACTTAATGTTTCTGAAGACGCTTTAAAACGAAGTGATTTCGCTAAATTGTGAAAGCTGTTAAATAAATGACTTAATGCAAAAAAAATTAAACATAAAGACATAAAAAATCTCTTTCTTTAACCGATGTTGAAAAAAAACACAAAATTGATATAGTTCTGAAGGAGGAAACAGGGGACTACGAAACTTCGTTTTTCTGTTTTAGATCTGTGTTTTGTATGAGAATTTTGTATGCCACTTCCACGTAGTGTTTCATCTTAACATGAACGTGCGTACGTCATCATCAGACTTAGAGCATTCAACCAACTGAATGCTCTAAGTCATCAGATGATGATTGTTCCTTCATGACGTACACTCACATCGTGTCGTTAAAGGTCGTACCTATTCTCGCCACACATTGCCGCGTTGGCGCGCTGCACGAGTTCTTATCCAGTATTTTCGGTGCGAACTGCCCACATGAATTAGTAATTTTAGTAGAGAAACGAAAAAGAGTACAACCTTGGTACAAGCTTCCCTGCTCATCTTGTACAGACGCCAGTACTTGAAATCTACCACAAAATGACAAATTTCATCAATAACATTCATTTCAATACAACCCCACGTGCTGTACGTGCAAAACTAAACTATAGATGCGCAATCAACGCTGTAAGAGCTCGATGGCGCAGCGGCTAGCGCGTTCGGCTTGCGATCTTGCCCGCTAAGCAACTTTATGGGGACCAATTAAAAACATCTCGAGCACCTCCGTGCTTCCAAGCAGCAAAATTCTCCTATAGTTGTTGACTTATAAGACTAAACATCTTATAGCACACTAATAGACGCTTTGATTAAAATCACTGATCTTGTTAAAACAGCTCAACGGACTATTTGCGCTACAAGCACTTTCAAGCCTATTACGCAGTCTTAAAGACGTTTACGAGAACATCTTATTAGACTATTTACGCTACAGGCACTTACGATCCTACTACGTAGTCTTATAAACGTTTACAAGATTACATTATATGATGCTTATAAGAACTTAAGTCTTATAAGTGCATGTTATAAAAATAAATATCAAAGCTTCTATAAATGCATTTAAAAAGACTATTTATTCTTGTTCACGTTTTGTTTTATGCTTCTATAAGAAAAGTTCTTCTGTAAACGTTTTAAGTATAGCTACTATAGGTCGAAGATATTATAAGTTTGATTTGACTTTGTCGTGACTTCTAAAGGATTTCTAGCACCAAAGTTGCACGTCGTGCTACTATTATAGGTAAGATTCTACTTATACGTGACCTGCATTTGCTATTATTAGAGTGTTCAGCTGTTGACATCAATTAAACAATATGGAGTCCAGGACTGTGATCCTATAATAACATTAATTTTGACTAAAATGCATTGTAAAGCTCCTGATAAATGCATTACAATATGGACCGCGATCCAATCTGATGACGGCTGTATTTACTAATAATTAATGAATTTACAAATTATAATTATGTTTACTTTTGAAGGCGCATAAACATATGTTTATTATCATCCAATACTTTATCAATAAAATTTATTTAGCAAGTTATTTTTTTAATATAACAGTGAAAACACAAAAAGTTATCAACCTTTATAATAATGAATAGTAATAAAGATTATTTGCAATTTGCTCTTTGCAATTCCAATATTATTATTCTTTCGTTTGCCTCCACCATTAAAAATTGATGAAAAATAAATGCTCTAATTATGACATCACAATTACCACTGTTGGATAAATTACACCAGTATCGGCATGCTCCAGATTGTTACAGGACTAATCACGCTGACTCAGTGCGTGTACCTGATCGTTATAAGACACAGTGATCTTGTAGAAGCACTCAATAAAATAGTAATAAAATCAATTTGCACTTTACCGGACTGTAACAAAATAACTATAGGTCGCAATAGTCCTGTAAAGTGCGCCCAAATGCGGTCCTGTAAACGTTAATAGGATTTCTATAGGACTAGAAAATATTTGGTCCTAGGATACTTGCATGACCACATTTTGCTACTTGGGTCGTGAGGCACGTCAAACCGTTGGTCCCGGTTGTTGTCGTAAGATGGCAGTCGTTAAAACCCACTAACTCGCAATATCCCCACGTGCTATTGTCTACGTGGGAGGCCTGTGCCCAGCAGTGGGACGTTTATAGGCTGATGCTGATGATGATATTTTGAACTTTGTCACTAGAGTTATAAGGGAGAAATTGACAGTTTTGTATAGGTTGACCAGCTGGCGTGTGTACAATTAACATCTAATTGATGGTACCGAGCTGAGCTATACAATTATCGATCTTAGATAATTAAAATAGCAATTAGCAAGTGCTATGATTATTTACAGCGGCTCGTCGTAAAAGTTACCGCGTTCGAGTTGTTTTCGTGCAAGCTAAGCAACTTTCGCAATGATGACCCCAGATGGGTGATCTTAATTTAAATAAAGTAGTACCATGGTAGCAGGTGAAGCCGTCGGTACTAGTTGTTATCATAAGATGGGACAACGTGGTGAGTTATTGCCCGATTTCGTGGGTGATATTCTCCGTGTAGGAAGTGCTGAAAACCATGAAGTGGGACTTTAAAAAAATCAAATCAAATCATCAGCTATTAAACGTCCCATTACATGGACAACATCACATGGAGAGGTTGGGCAATAACCCACCACGCTGACCCAATGCGAGTTTGTGGGTTTAAAAGACTGCCATCTTTCGACGACAACCGGGCCCAATAGGTCACCCATCCACCCGGCATTGCGAAAGATTCTTAGCGGCAATATCGCAAGCCGAACGCGCTAGCCGATGCGCCATCTAGCTCCCCCTGCTCCATCGAGTTTATACTATTAATGTAACATATTTATTGTGTTTGTAAACCTCGTCATAATCAGCCTATAAGGCCGGGTTCCACTGAGGCAGAGCTGAGCGGAGCGGAGCTGAATTGACCAATCACGATGGTCGAAATCTCCGCTCCACAAGATTTCGAGCATCGTGATTGGTCTCAGCTCAGCTCCGTCTCAGTGGAAACGCACTCTAAACGTCCCACTGCTGGGCACTGGTCTTCTCACAAGAAAAGCACATGGGGGAAATTGGCACATACTGGCCCAGTGCGTGTTGGTGACTTGTATACTTACCTACCTATGCAAAAAATATATTACTTATGTGTAAGCACGTAAGTAAGCACTGTACGTCTGCATTGTACTTAGTTTTATTGTCGGGTCGGCAAACGACAAGAGTTTTATATTGCAAATAATTTCCCACAGTGACGCCTGGCCGTCTTGGTATCATGTGGATGTAATTATGCTGATAAGTTTCTTATTATTGCAATTGTTATTATCACATGACAGTGTGAAAATGTTGCGACAATGTTTGAATTATTTAGTACCTAACTACTTAAATTACGATTGATATGATTTTTTTCTGGTACGTGGGGCGCACTAAAAGTTTCCGGAATGAATAAGAAAAAAATACTATTAAAGGTCAAAAATAAATTTATTGTTTCTCAAAATATTCTCCCTTTGCTTAAATTTATACACTTTTTCATTCGATTAAACCAATTTTGAAAACTTTTGTGCCACACCTCTGTGGTGACCTCAGAAACGTGTTATTCATACACTTCGACAGCCTCTTCTGGTGATGAAAATCGTAGACCGCGTAATTGGTTCTTAATTTTTGGAAACAGAAAAAAATCACAAGGTGCTAGGCCGGGACTGTATGCAGGATAGCTCATAAGTTTTACATTTTTCACCTTCAAAAATTCGTTTGTCTGTCTTGCCGTGTGGGAACTAGCATTGTCGTTCGTTGTGCAAGATACACGACGATTACGGTTATTTTTACGGAGTTCGTCAATAATTTCCGGCAAACAAATGGTCGTGTACCAGTCACTATTCACGGTATTAAGATTCTCTAAAGCAACAGTAGCCACGTGTCCAGTTTTATTAAAAAAAGAAGCAATGATCCGCTTAGAGAGATGACTTTTCACGCGCGCCGCTTTAGTTCGTTTCGGCTCATCTTGAAAGACCCATACGCTCGATTGCTGCTTTATTTTGGGATCGTAGCAATAAATCCATGTTTGAATCTGGTAAGCATGGCACAGCACCAAGTGATGCGGCCCGTGTTTTGGGCCTCGGTCAAATTGTGTGGGATCCACCGCGAACACAGCTTTCTCACACCCAAATGTTTGGGTAGGATTGATTGTATTTGACTCATGCCTATGTCTAAGGATGCGCGAATCTCATGGTAGGTTACATGCCTGTCTGTTTCAATCATACGGCGCACAGCATCGATGTTTTTGTTGTTCACAGCGGTAGACGGGCTACCATCGCGAGATTCGTCACTGAGATTGATACGACCGCGCTTGAATTCTGCAAACCTATAGAATAGAATAGAATAAGAGCTATAAATAGTCGTCTTGCATGGTGCTTCATCGCCAAAAGCAGATTGAAGCCGAGCGATGCTTTGTTGAGCTGTCAAATGACACTTAATATCGTAGAAAATCATACTACGAAAATTTTCCCGAGTGAAATCCATGTTAATGTAGACACGCAATTTTTAAAATGGCGCCACCTTAGATTAATGATCATTCATCTATGGGCGCCACAGTGTAAAAGCAATTGACAGTCAGATGAAACAAACTGCATTCTACAGCCAAAGAGTTCCATTTGTTGTAATTACTTTTTAATATTGTTTATGTAAGTGGCCAGTTCCGGAAACTTTTAGTGTGACCTATGTATCTTAAAGTTCAGCCTGACTTTAATCTTTAGCCTAAACAAAACACAATTGTGTTGCTTCCGTGCATCGGAAAAACACGGAAAACGCTTTTACCTGTGATATTGAAAGCTTGTCAAAACGCGCTGATCAACATCAAACAAGCACTGAACTTATTAAATCATGTTTTAATTAAGACTAGTCAATTTCCGTGGCGTACGCAAGAGCATTTCGGTTGGGAGGTCGTCGAACTCCAAGTTTGACGCGAACTGCGCGTTGTCGATTACCCCGAAATATCCGATAAATATTTGCGAGCCCACATGAGCGCGCAAAAATATGACGCGCACGCGCATGCGCCATCGAAGTATTATAACGACGACACCGAAGCTGTATTTTGTGATGCGGTCTTCGATCACCTATAAAAACTAGATACACACAATCACACTTCACACCAATATTATAAAGGCGAAAGTTTGTGAGTGTGTATGTTTGTTACTTCTTCACGTAAAAACTACTGAATGGATTTGGATGAAATTCGGCATACAGATAGTTTATATCCTGGATTAACACATAGGATACTTTTTATCCCGATATTCCCACGGGAACGGGAACCACGCGGGTGAAACCGCGAGCGGCTGCTAGTCCTATACTAAACCATAGCAAAATAGTGGCAGCTTTGACTTATATTTGGGGGTTAAAGTTACTCGCGTCCGTAGTTTTACCCTTGAGACCCTACACGTGACCCCTGGCTGGGTGGTGCTAAATGAGTGACACTGACTGAGTGGTAGAGTCACGCTGCGTTGCAGCACGCATTGGGCCTGCTCGCCCGGGGTAATACCACCCTCTCACGAATATCCGGCGTGAAATAATGGCACTTGGTGCTATTGTGTTTCGTCCGGCCAGTGAGAGTTTCGGAGGCCCCTTCCCCCCTCACAATTCTTATTCCTTCCTTAACCCTATTCCATTCTTAAAGGTCGGCAACGCATCTGCGACTCCTCTGATTTTGCGGGTGTCCATGGGCGGCGGTGATTGCTCTCCATCAGGTGACCCGCCTGCTCGTTTGCCTCCTTCTAATATATAAAAAAAAAAATATTACATTTGACGTATATGTGTTAAACACCAGAGAGTCTTCTTTCTTTCTCCAAAACGAAATTTCGGACAATTTTCGTTTGCTATTTATAGCGCTTTCCATTATTTTTGAAATTTCAAACATTGTCTAAAAATTAATAATTTAACTGCCAAACCTATTTTGAATGAACGAAATTTCGGAAGGAATGGATACCAAAATTTCGTTTCGGATTAATCCGGACATGTCCGGACTTATAGACTCTAATCCGGACTTTGTCCGGCTCTTTATTTGGTCCGGATTTTATAATATGAGTAACAAAACTACACATTCAGTAATATCAAATAAGTCTTTAATCTTTATTAACTTCTCATTTATCTAAAAAAAATATATAAAACGTGAGTAAATGTTTGCATTTTGTGACTAAAAAGTCCGGACTTTTATCGAAATGTCAGGCTTTTTGTCAAGACTCTTCAAATTCCTAAATGGTAACTAAATTCCTAAACTTACAATAAACAGAGAATAATAGTTATTCCGTGTTTTGTCTTTTTTAACTCTAATTTAAAATTACGTTTGCATGACAGGAACAAAACGCGGAATAACTATTCGTAGTTTATTCTTTGTTTATTTGTATGGCACTTTGTCTGTCCATGGGCCACCACTCAGGGACAAAAGAATTGCTACGCGCACGCGATGCGCTGCCGGCTGACGCGTCTGCGCCAGAGGTCGCTAGTGTTGTGAACTTAAGATGCATTTTTAAATTCGGACGTTTACGTTACACTACACATGTCTAGATTGTTGAGATTCCATTATGAGAATAGAAATGAAACAGAAGATGAACAAAGCATAAACAAAAATAGACAATACATTCAACTACAAAGAGTACGTAACGAATCCTAAAAGCGAAAATAATACATACAGTTTGCATTACTATACTCAATGATTATGATATGTATAATTAAAGTAGTATTTCATCATCATCATCAGCCTATAAACGTCCCACTGCTGGGCACAGGCCTCCCACGTGAACAATAGCACGTGGGGATATTGGTCCATAACCTGACCACGCTGCTGGCCCAATGCGGGTTGGTGGGTTTTAACGACTGTCATCTTACGACAACAACCGCGACCAACGGCTTAACGTGCCTTCCGAAGCACGGAGGAGCTCGAGATGTTTTTAATTTGGTCACCTATCCAGCGACCCGGAATTGCGAAAGTTGCTTAGCGGGCAAGATCGCAAGCCGAACGCGCTAGCCGCTGCGCCATCGAGCTCCTCAAAGTAGTATTTGGATAGGACAAATCATAAAATTAAGGTTGACTGGTAGAGAATACCATTTGGCATTAAGTCCGCCTTTAGTAATTTTTTTTGTTTGTGTAGGTAATTAATAAAATAAGGTGGATTGGTTAAATTAACGCCTCGGTGGCGCAGTGGCTAAGCGCCCGGCCTGATAACTGGAGGTCCAGAGGGCCTACTCTCTTTCCCGAAACGAAATTTCGGCCGATTTTCGTTTGCTATTTAGGTACAGCGGTTTCCATTCCTTCCGAAGTTTCGTTCATACAAAACAGGTTTGGCATTAAGATTATTAATTTTTAAAAATTGATTGTAATTTCGAAAATAATGGAAAGCGCTATAAATCGACCGAAATTTCGTTTTGGAGAAAGAGAGTAGGGTTTCAATTCCCTGGTCGGTCAATAACCCACATTTAGCAAGCGCGGTGATTAAATAAAATAAAATAAATAAATAAATTATCTTTTCTACACTCACACCAATTATAGAGAGAGAAGCTCCGACGAAACTCGCTAAATGGTTTACTAGACAAACGGATAAACATACTTAAAATACTTAAATACATACTTATTAATATTATTATATAAAGAGAGAGAAGCTCCGACGAAACTCGCTAAATGGTTTACTAGACAAACGGAGAAACATACTTAAAATACTTAAATATATACTTATTAATATTATTATATAGAAAACACCCAGATTAGATTAAGCCAATACTCATCAATTGTATCGAAACTTGATGATGGAGGCCCTTGCCCAGCAGTAGGAAAGTATGTTTATTTTTACTTTACTTTCTTGTTGTATTTTTATATTTTGTTTGCTGATTGTTCGTTTGTTTGTTATACATTTAATGACGACTATTATCACCGAAGGGTTAGTCAGAGACTAGACAATGAGGACCGCAAAAGTAGTCATCTGCCATAGTCCACGTTCCACCAAATAGCGACAGCACATATGCTCAGCGTGACAGGTGGTGAGCCCATCGCCACTCTATGCTGTTGGATGTTTGTGCAGTCTTTAGTCCGTTAGTCACCTTTTACGACACCCAAGGGAAGAGTGGATAGTATTCTTTTAATGAGCCGCTACGCGACAGCTCGCGACATACAAAATACACGACATAAAAAAATCTGAATACATACAAACTGCTTGTGTATTTCACTCCACACATGGCATGAGATCTGCCTGACTTGGCCTCGCCTACCGTCAAGCCGGAAGCTACGCGCGCGGAAGTGCGCAGGCGCAGACGCAGGCGGAACTGCGCGTCACTTCCGACTACCCGCTGCTATTCTGCGTGCGATCTACGATCTTTTAATCTCCATTCGTAACTATTAAGACTTTAAACACAACAGGGGTTTTAGAAAATTATCTTTATTCATAACTAGTAGATCCGACAGACGTTGTCCTGTCCAAATCACAATAACAACTCAACTGACAGGAAAAGGGTAAATGACGCGAAGAAGAAGTAAGAAGGAGTTTCTCCCGTGTTCTTTTATTAACAACACGTGTTGTGAGACTCCATTTTATTTATATCTACCGTACAATACTAAAAAAAAATTAAAAAATAATTAAATACTTGAAATCGGCTTACTGCTACACGCGATAGTCATTAATTAAGATAAAATAAAGAATTAAGAAAACTACAAAAAGTTTTTAGTAACAAATTAATATTTAATACCTACCTACCTATATTGCAAGTCGTCTTTGTATGTTTATAGTTTTTTAAAGGATTTTTACTATTTTTTCTAGCCGTCTAAATCTTCCCTAAACTATTTTTTATTTTTTTTTATTTATTTATTTAGGTCAGCCAACGGTTGCTACATTAAAAAAAGTACAAAATTACAAATTGTTCGTTCCTTAAATCTAAATGTGCGAACCAATTATCACAAATATTTCAAGATCAAAATTAGCCAAATCGGATTCATTCTCAAGTTTTAGCGAGACAAACGAACAGCAATTCATTTTTATATGTATAGATTAATATTTAATACCTTGATTTCACGAGTTGCACGACGTCTTTTTGTGTGTATAGTTTTTTAAGGATTTTTACTATTTTTTCTCACCGTTTAAATCTTCCCTGAACTTTCACAAATATTTCATGATCAAAATTAGCCAAAACGGTTTGGTAATTCTCGAGATTTTGCGAGACAAACGAACAGCAAGTCACTTTTATACTTATATATAATGAAATGGGGTATTCTTGGTATTTGTATTTAAAATAAATTTCGTTTGATAAAATATGTAAGTACCTACAATGTGCATCATAGATCGCATATTATAACTGCAAGATGACCAAACCGTTTCTGTGTTCAATATCGATGACAATCACACTGGATTACCTAGACGTAGCTACGAGAATCTCGTAGTAGACATAAAAAAATATGAAAAATAGTATTCAAGAGCAGCAGCTGCTTTTGAAAACAATTTTTTTTATTTTAATGCTGTCTTACTTTTTTATTTGACGATATTGAAAGACAAAATTATATAACTTTAATTATGGTAGATTGATTCTTCAAGAGTATTTAAGAAAAAGAATAATAAAAATAACTGGTTATTTGTACACACAGCAACAAAAAAACAGCTAAAAATGGGAGATTTTGCAAAACATTAAAAAATGTAGCTCTAAAATGGTAGGTACTTTCACTAAAGACATTATTTTAGCTTATTGGTAACCCTTTAGTCTTATAGGTAAGTATATTACGGTTGTTATGATCTTTACTCATTCCTCTTAGTAAGATTAATTTCACGGTGCTGGATATTTCAATACAAATAAAATGGCGGCTAACGAAACCTATGCGGACGAGGAAGCTGACAGCGGAACTGGCGTCATAGCGTGTCACTTCCGCTGTGTCGAGATCTGCGACCGCTTATGTTTTATTTGTTTGTTGACGATAAATTAAGTTCGTACATATTGTAATACTCATTCGATTAAAACTAAAGTAAATCCTTGCTTGAACTACATAACTAAGACAAAGTTAAAAGTTTTATTTATTTGTTTGAATTGCGACAAATTGTAAAATATTGTATAGCCATTCGATATAAATTAAAGTAAAATTATGTTCGACGAATAACATTACTATAACTAACACAAACTTGACTTTTTTGATGGTTTTATTTAGTACTAGACTTTTTTTATTGACCATTTTCAATAAAATTATACTTACAGTTTTAAACTAGATTTTTTTTAAAGTACAAATACTTTAAACTGAATAAGAGATATTGTCTAATGTTGTAGATAGTGGTACGGAACCCTTCGTGACTCGCACTTGGCCGGTTTTTGTTGTGTTCATAAATCTGTCAGGACAATGTATGTATGAAAGATGTTTTTTTGAAAATCCAACGCACGGGGTGGCTGCAGACGTCGCTAGTTTTATATAAATTGTAAGTAGTACAGCATAACTGTGTCGCGTAGCGGTGAAAGGTAGTGAATGAGCTGAGAATTAATCTGAATTAATTAATAAAGAAGAATTAATAAAAAAAATAAATTAATGAAAGAATACTACCACACCCTCCCTTCCCTTGGGTGTCGTTAAAGGCGACTAACGGACTAGACTGCACATGTGCTCAGCGTGACAGGTGGTGAGCCCATCGCCGCTCTATGCTGTTGGAAGTACCTATTTGCAGTCTGTCCGTTAGTCGCCTTTTACGATTTCGAATTGCGAGGTTTCATCAGCTATGTAAACTTAATATTTCACAGAATGACGTGCAGACATCCGCTTAGAAAAAAAAAACCTTGCGAACACGGGATATTGGTGTTTAGGTGCACGAATATCAATTGGCTAATATAAATGTATTTTTCTTCACCCCTTGAGCACCGTAAAACCAGAATCAATTGTTTCTGGTTTTACGATTTTTTTTTGATCCTTGACCTAATAAGCTTTGTTCTGAATAAAAATCTGGTCAGTTTTGAGACTGAACTAGACAAGACTTTAACATTTCTAAACTTTTACCATGCTATGATGAACTATTAAATTGAAATTTGGTTTAAAGTTGATGCTGCCTCTATCTGCTTGAGTTAACCGCAATGAGAAGGCATCATCAGGTTTAAACCAGTTTTTTTTTCTCCTCTTATTTTTTTCAATAACTTTTCAATCGATCTCCTGCGAAAAGCGATTTCGAAACATAGCCTTAAACGAACTTTATAAAATACCTCAATGATATTTTATTTTTTTTAAACGCACGGATAAAAATATTGTCAACAAATTGCTGTGGGATGACATCAAATATTCATACAGTTTACGAAACTGCAAACATATTTTCCGATTGCCTTCAAATGTGTCATACATAATGTTGTTTGCGCTACATAAATATTTTTCTTAAATTATATTTAAGAATAAATAAGACATAAATTATAACAACAACACGCATTGCATTAAAAAAAATGACCAGATGTATAATATGATCGTCGCAATTGTCGTTTGAAATAAGAAATAGTAGTACAGTTTTCATTTATTTGCTATATTTAAGGCATGTTGGCATGTTCTATGTTTGTTCAAAAATTCAAACATTCTCAAGAATGTCACGTGCTGAACTGCTGACCCTTTCAAAGAAGTGGTGGTGACACTACAACTCATTTGGAAAATAAACGCATATCCTATTAAAATAGTAGGTACTTTTTGATTTAACGTTGTTTTTCTATTTCCATCCGCCATATTTAAAAACGAACAGATCTGTAGTTATGATAGATTAGATATTGATATCATAAACGTTCTGTTTAATGAAAGATAAAATAATAACGAGCAGTGTTTGTTTTAGTTTTAGAGTTAGCGAATAAAGACATGACAATGACATGGCTGCGAAAACTAACAATCGATGCAATAATATTAATGGTTTTTAGGCACCGCGCCGTTGACTTTTCTTTTAAGGCAGGCTAGCACATGCCATTACAAGGCAATAAAGTCTGCGCAGTCTAAGGAAAATACTGTCAGATGCAAATAGTTTGGTAACCAAGCGTCCAGGTTGAGAACCAGCACTTTGAAAAAATCTTGTCTTATCTTGACACTGTCCTGAGCTAGCGTGTTGGATAGCATAAACTGCTTCGTGCTACTGTAAGTTGTGGCGACTTCTCTTACTGTCCGTTCAATGGATTGCGCTCGTAGTGTAGTCATCTGTTTTAATTATGACAGACGTATGGCGTGGAGTGACGTGGTAGAGGACGTATTGCGTGGGCACAGAACGAGTGCGACCGGTCCCCAGGTGTCAGTGGCGAGTACAGGCGCGGATTCGGACCTTTAATGGCGTCAATAAATATTATTGTTTATACAATATTGACGGTCTGTGGCTGTTTGTGGTTACATCCTACTTTCGATATCGTTTATAAAACTCCTTGCCGTAATGTTTCTTCATGAAGGCATCAAAGTGCGTCTACCTATATAAAAAAAGTAATACTGACTTAGGCTGGTTTCACAGTCACGCGTTTGACCAGCGCCGGCCACACGCGCGCGCTTACATTACAATACACTAGATTGTAGTTGCGTTTCACAGTCATCACGCAGTTCAAACGCGCAACTACTATGTAGTGTAGCGCGCGCGTGTGGCCGGCGCTGGTCAAACGCGTGACTGTAAAACCAGCCATAATGACTGACTGACATAAGGCACTGCCCCTCAGAATAATAACTAAAGCATAGAAAGAGTGCTATGATATTTTGAGTGGGCACTCTGTTTGGCCACCATTCAAATTACATTTGTATACCTAGGTCGTTTTTGAATTTTGTATCATAAATGGTGACCGGTTCTTTTTTTGACATGACATTTGACGTTTTGGGCAACTTATTTTGTCTCTTTTTTTTCAATGTTTATGACCCATTTGAAAAAATAGGACAACTAGGTATACGAGTCTCATTTGGACTCCTTCTATGCTTTAGTTATTATTCTATGCACTGCCCGTACTACTATACATATAGGATTAGAAACTTAAAATTTTGCACCATGCTTCCTTGTATAGTGTGTGTGAGCGAGCACTAAGAAAGGATTTTTGGAAATTCGTCCTTTATGGGAGTATAAAAAGTTTGCCAAAATTCTAGGCATCAGAGTGCGGTTCTTAAAAAGGCCGTAAAAATGTTTTTACGGCGGCGTCTGTAAGGCTGATTTCAGAGTCACGCGTTTGATCAGCGCCGGCCACACGCGCGCGTTTACAATTACACTAAATAGTAACTGCGTTTCATTTCATAGTCACGCAGCAGTTCAAACGCGCGCCGTTCGTGAGACGCGCGCCGTAATGAGTGAATGAATGTAAATGAGGAACGATTTCATGTTTCTTGATACGGGGCGTCTGATTGACGAAGTCCGTACAAGAAGATGTTTGTGGGATGACATGTACAAGGATATAGGGATGCGGAAGGTAGCGTACTTTCCAATTTGTAGAGTAATTCGTCAAAAGAGCTGGATGAAAGGCGAAAATGTTTAAAAAACCTGTAACTATCTAACCTTGTGGCATTAATTGGATCAATTTGCAATCTTCTACGACGACATCGCTGTTGCACTCTTTTCCATAAAAAATAATTAGCTAATCCTCTCAATCGGTTTGTCTCCATGATGACAATTATACACAACTGTACATTGCAATGAAACGCGCGATACTAAAACTCGTTTCACAGCGGTCTGCCCCGGTCAAGCGCGCGCGCAACTCAACAGTCGCGCTGGCCAGCGGCGCGTGCCGCCGGCGTTACTTTGAAATCAGCCTAAGATATGACCTCTGGTGTTGCAAACGTCCATAGGCTACGGTAATAGCTTACCATTTGGCGACAAATCTTTTTATTTTTGTAGAGCAACGTTTCCAAGTTGAGCGGACATCGTCCGATTACAAGAAGTTATAAGAAAGTTACTATCATTTGCAAATCGTTGCTCCAAAAACAGTTACTGCGGTGTAGATGCCAAATGACAATTGATATGATTGGGTTGGGTAATAAAAGAATACTTCATAATTAAAATACAGGTAAGGTGTCTAACTTTTTCAACCTCTAATGGAAGACGGTACAAAGTTTTAATTAACTTCGATGTCTTGTTAAAATTTCGTTAATGAATAAACTCAATATTTTTTTTAATCTTGTTTTTTATAATTGAAATTGTATAATGTTAAAGCACAACTTAGTTATTTGTATTGGCTTCTTTAAGCTATCGTTGACAAGTATTATTTTTTATTATTTGTATATATTTCCGCAAACGGTTGAAAACATTTTGTGTCTAAAAAATAATTAAGAATGACAACGGGTTAATTGTTAGATACTCTCACTCACTTTTTAGGGTTCCGTAGCCAAATGGCAAAAAACGGAACCCTCATAGATTCACCATGTCTGTCTGTCTGTCCGTCCGTATGTCACAGCCACTTTTTTCCGAAACTATTACAACTATACTAGACGTATTCTGTGAACCGCATTAAGATTTTCACACAAAAATAGAAAAAAAACAATAAATTTGAGGGTTCTCCATACTTAGAACTGAAACTCAATTTTTTTTTTCATCAAACCCATACGTGTGGGATATTAATGGATAGGTCTTCAAAAATGATATTGAGGTTTCTAATATATTTTTTTCTAAACTGAATAGTTGGCGCGAGAGACACTTTCAAAGCGGTAAATTGTGTGTGCCCCCCCCCCCCCTGTAACTTCTAAAATAAGAGAATGATAAAACTAAAAAAATATATGATGTACATTACCATGCAAACCTCCACCGAAAATTGGTTTGAACGAGATCTATTAAGTAGTTTTTTTTAATACGTCATAAATTAATTAATTTAAAAAAATACACTATTATTAAAACATCGATCAGTTACAACGAACTATAAGAACTTTTATATGATGTTACTTGCTGCTACGGAACCCTTCATGAGCGAGTCCGACTCGCACTTGGCCGGTTTTTTTTTAATTATAGAGGCGATTTTTCAATTGACAGGTAAAGGTACACAACTATTTTGAAATGTACCTATTGTCAAATCACGTCTTTTCTTTTTTGACAAGTGGCATTTGAGTTTGATCTCGTCAGAGTACTTTATCAGAACGCTGAGTGTAAGTTTGTAAATGTGCAAACGTTACTATCGAGTTTGAGTTAAGTTTTGACAGATAGATCCTAATGCTAAGTAAATAAAACCGAGAATCAAAACTCTTAACTCAAACGCGATAGTAACGTTTGCACATTTTCAACTTACACCACTTACACTCAGCGTTCTGATGATTGAGTTAATAAAGTTTATCCAGAGGTTGAAAAATTTGCCCTAAGTTGCCTATATTGTTATGTTAGGCTACCTACCTGTTAGTTTTTCTCAGAATGCCTCCCTGCCAGTCTAACAATCTAAGACTTGCTAAGCAGGAAAGGCAATACGGTTGTTTGCGTAAACATTCGCTGCATCAGCTGGTTCTGTACAGACAGCCGCATAAACGAAATGACATTTTCATCAATAGGTATATTATTAGGATATTCTACTACTATGGTAAGGTAAGCTATGAAGAGTTTGTGGGATCACGTTATTTAATATGTTGTTTTCATAAACACTGTTGCAACATAATTATTATTTATCAAGTTGTCATGTTAGAAAAACTATAATAAAAAAATAAAAAAAATATTCTACTTATCTGGTTATGGTATTGAAAAAAGTACCTACAGATATCCAGCAGGTTCTTGTTAACAGTATGTTGTAAATTTTTTTGTCTTATAATTTGAAGTGCTTTGTCTCCCTCTCACCTGAAGGTAAATGACGAAAAAGTCGAATAAGGTAAGTGCGTTTCACCGGTTCTTCTGAGAGACGTTGCGTCTCTATGTTTATTGTACCGCATATAACATGGGGAGTGTTCTGAGGAATTGTTCGGCTTGAACCCTGCCGCTGATTTCCTTCACCGCACTACACGCAATCGACTATCATTCGGCGTTCTACTACTGTGCGTTTTTCAGCTCTCGGCGGCGGTATTTCCGGACCGTTACGACTTAGGGATCTTCTTCGGAGAGACGTTGCGTCTCTCTGTATATTGTACCGCATATAACATGCGGAGTGTTCTGAGGAATTGTTCGGCTTGATCCCTGCCGCTGATATCCTTCACCGCACTACACGCAATCGGCTGTCATTAAGCGTTCTACTACTGTGCGTTTTTCAGCTCTCGGCGGCGGATTTCCGGACCGTTACGACTTAGGGATCTTCTTCGGAGAGACGTTGCGTCTCTCTGTATATTGTACCGCATATAACATGGGGAGTGCTCTGAGGAATTGTTCGGCTTGATCCCTGCCGTTGATTTCCTTCACCGCACTACACGCAATCGACTGTCATTCGGCGGTCTTCTACTGTGCGTTTTTCAGCTCTCGGCGGCGGTATTTCCGGACCGTTACGACTTAGGGATCTTCAAGGAACGAGCCTATCCCGGCAACGCGCCTGCGATTCCCCTGGTTTTGCAGGTGTCCATGGGAAGCGGTGATTACTCTCCATCAGGTGACCCGCGTGCTCGTTTGCCACCTTCTTTTATTTAAAAAAAACCACTCACACGGAAGGAACTTAATATTTTACTTCTGGCGGAACACAACTTTACTATACCCACTGTTTAAGTTTCGCTATGGCAACAGGCTCAGTTAGGTGGTAGCTAGCCAGGCGGACACGTCTTGTGCACGAAATCTAACCTGGGACCCTACTGTCAACTCTTAGAGCAGTATTACTTTAATCTTACTATAAAAAACTCTAAGGGTGTATTCGACCAAACTGGAATAAGGTCTTATACCTAGATTAAATGCTGAATTTGTATAGACTAATCTCGGAGTAAGTTTATATAATTCCAGTTTGGTCAAATCCAGCCTTAGTGTGGATTCGACCAAACTGGAATAAGACTTACTCCAAGATTAGTCTATACAAATTCGGCGCTTAATCTAGGTATAAGACCTTATTCCAGTTTGGTCGAATACACCCTTAGAGTTTTGTATAGGAAGATTAAAGTAATACTGCTCTAAGAGTTGACAGTAGGGTCCCAAGGGTATAAGACCTTATTCCAGTTTGGTCGAATCCACCCTAAGTGCCTTACAAATAAACAGAGAATAAGGTAGGAATAGTTATTCCGTGTTTTGTCTCTTTTACATAAATTTGAAATTACGTTTACATAACAGGAACAAAACACGGAATAACTATTCGTAGCTTATTCTTTGTTTATTATTACGTTAATCTTAGGTAGGTAGGTACTACGCATAACTTTTACGGGAATTTGCATACACTTACATTCTCTACATATATCTACCTATTGGTAATCGTGTCGCGTAGCGGTGAAAGAATACTACCACCCCCTGTCTTCCCTTGGGTGTCGTAAAAGGTGACTAACGGACTAAAGGCTGCACATACATCCAACAGCATAGAGCGGCGATGGGCTCACCACCTGTCACGCTGAGCACTTGTGCAGTCGCTATTTGGTGAAAAGTGGACTATGGTAGAGTGAGGACTGCTTTTGCTGTCCTCATTACCTAGTCTCTGACTAACCCTTCGGGGATATAGTCGTGATAATATGTAAGTACTTATGTGTGGTTTTTTAAAAGAACAATACCATAATATAGTTAGCTGTTTTCTCGTGAATCTCTAACAAGATATAGTAAAAATCCGAGTAACACTACATATTTTGAATTATTGTTATTACAGCAGTGGGACAGTAGGTGTACAGGCTGTACTTTACTTTACAAAGGGTCGATTCGACCAAACTGGAATAGGACTTACTCCGAGATTAGTCTATACAAATTCGGCGTTTAATCTAGGTATAAGACCTTTTCCAGTTTGGTCGAATCCACCCTTAGATACACTTTTCGGTACTGTTGTGTAGAAAATAATTGCTGAAGATAAATAATTTAAATTGCACAAAAAATTGCAATAATTTGTTTACAACCATTCTTTATAGAATTTGGCCTTAGTATAGGAATGGAACGTTTACAGGTTGATGTTGATTTAACTTACTATCAACGCCTCGGTGCCCGCCCAACTAACAATATTTGGTCGTATAGTTTTCGGGACAACGTTTTCGTCACAACTTAAGGTCAGACCGGTTTGGTTATATTGCTGTCGTATTAACGTATATAAGACGTAATATACATTACTTTAAAATTTCGTGCGAAAGCGGTTGGTCACGTGGCATTTTGCCCTGTGACGTCACACTTTAATAAAAACAAATCTAATCTAATCTTAATTAATGGCTTCGCGAGCATTAAGAGGCCTATTACATCTCGAATGAGATTTTTGCGTAAAATGCCCATTTTCGCATTTTGTAGTAATTTTGCAGTTGTATTTATCGTTTTTGTCGAAATAGGATAATAAATTTGTGCATAATATTACAAAAATCCATTCTGTGAGCATGAGATGAATTCGGACGGCCGGCGCATCGAATTTTGTAGTAATTTTGCAGTTGTATTTATTGTTTTTATCGAAATAAGATAATAAATTCATTATAAAATCTTTATTTCTCATGAAGTAACAATTACTCTGGTACTTTGCTCAATAATATTATCTTAGTTATAAGTTATTCACAGTTAACTTATAGCTTTTTTTTCGAAGTTTTTTGGTTTAGAACAAGATTTTTTTCCTATATAAAATCAATGATATCTAAAAATTCCGAGGCCGCTACGCACTATTCGACTATATAAGAGATAACATTATAATTATTTTTTTCACTGGTTTAGAAAAGTAGTTTAATCGATGAGCCAGCTCATAAAAGTGCCTTCGCGCACTTTATGAAAATCTTTCTCTGCAATTTTGGGTTTAATTAAAAAGTTAAGCAAAATTTACAAAAAGCGAGGCCGCTACGCACTATTCCAATAGCTATTCTACACTATTCAATAAGTCATAATTGTTAACGTATTTTGGTTTCTGAGATCCATAACGCCAAAATTGGCCATTTTACGCAAAAGTCACAGTCGAGATGTAATAGGCCTCTTAAGCCAATTTCAAGTTACACTTATATTTTTTAAGTAAATTTAGTATTGTACGGTAGATTGAAATAAAATGGAGTCTCACAACACGTTTTATTGCTAAAAGAACACGGGAGAAACTCTCAATAAAAACAAACAAATCTCATGAAACCTGACAGGTAGTATTTGATCATTTTGTGATATGTGACGTCGACGACACGAAGCTCATTCATGGCCGCCCGTGTTTCACGTCTTGTAATCCACAGATAAAAACTCGCAAATTTATTTTGTAAAAATAAAATATTTACAAATTATCTTAATAAACAAAACTATTGGATAAATAACCAATTGCAGCAAATATCCAATTGCAGCGATGACTTGATTTCAATGACGCGAGTTCTTTGCCCTGCCCCAGCAGTGGGACAGATAGAGGTGGTACACACGGCGTCAGATCAACCTACCCATAACTGTCAAATTTCTACAATCAATTTTGAACTTTATCGTTTAGTTCTAAGGATCAATATTCATTGGAGAAATTTAACAGTTTAGGGTAGGTTGATCTGACGCCGTGTGTACTTTACTTTACTTTTTAATTTAGTTGTTATCCAAAGTCGGTTAGCAACGTAAGCTTGCATTTATCACTGTCCCTATTACATTATCGTTAGTACTATATCAGAGACATGCTTAATCTTTCCTGTTAGCGTTATAGAAGTCAGGCAACACATTTTTTTAAATCAAATCCTGTTACGAGTCTTACGTATAAATATTACTACGGTCAATTTTGGCATCTTGGCATTGTTGTGGAATTAATGTAAATGGTAAATGAGATTGAAAACTCATTGGTAATTAGTTATTTTAATAGTTATATTAATTAATAGAAAGGTAAGTCATTATAAAGAATAGAAAATATATTTAAAAAAACTTAACTTAGTAGGTAACAATTTAGATAATTTAGATACAAAATAATAATTTAGGAATAAGTACTCGATGTATAGCTAAGGCGAAAAACAACACATAGCATTTGGAAGAACTAGAGTTTTAGAATAACGAGTGTACCTAATATAAATCGATTTAAAAAAGTTATTTTGATATAACATGCAAATAATTTTTCCACTCTCACACCTAAGTATCTAGCCTAGGTTATACTTTGTTTGTAACTTGTTTTTTTATGGTAGATAACGAATTAAGACCCGGAACCTAAATCAATTTGGAAAAATAGTTAGTTCTAAATTGAACTGACCGGGAATCTAACCCGAAACCTTATAGATGGTGACGCCAGAATCGACGTGCTAACCACTCTTCCACGGATGCCGTCAAAACACAATACTTACATGAGATCTTATAATAGAACTCATTAATTGTTATTATAACAAATATCAATACTTAAGATTTACAAACTACGAAAAATACAAAAACTACAGTATTCTATTGTATACTTACTACCGGTAGGCTACCGTGCTATTTGGTAGAATACGGTAGTTTTACATCACTATTTCCTCCTTAGTTACATTTACATGTACATTTCCAAAGGTTGCATGGCAGAAAGTGCAACCCTAGCATTAATGCCGCTTTTTGTCATACTAATTTCTTTGTTGTGTGTTGTTTTTTATAGTGCAAAAAAGTAAGTATTTTTCATTCATTCAATAAATACTTAAGATTTTACCTGTTCACTTTAATACTGCCCATTTACCACTAAAAACATCAAATGTTCTACATTGGACTCGTTACATTATTTGTATTCTAAACGAGTGTCTATATAAACTACCACCGACTGGACATATCCGTAATCATTGACATCACGGTGACCAATGCTCATTTTGAATTGCATTTCTTCTCAACATCTTTTAGTGAACCAGCCATCTATTCGGAACACAGTGGATTGCACTAAGCTAGTGCTCCTATAATTTCGGCTTCACATCACGTTTGCGCCGATACGAGCAGATCGACATAGCGACGTTCCCGAAAAAAACGTCATATCTGCAATAGAGTTGTATTGCACATATGACGTTATTCTCGGGACCGTCGTCGCTGCTAGGGATTTTGTGACACTGCGCGCTAGCAGTTGTGAGGTGACTCTTTATGATGTAACGTGAACGAAATAGGGGCAAAGTCAAGGTTCAAAAAATTTCACTTGCCGTCATTCGGGCAAAACCCAGCGTTAGACGGCATATTAGCATTAAAATTACGTGAGAATCTAGCTTTTTTTCTATTGGTGTGTCGTCATTTTAGAGTGTCAATTGACTCGCGTATGAACACGAGTCTAATGTCATAAAAACTGGTTGAGAGATAACATAATGTTATGTCATAATTCGTGTCCGACGGGCCAGGCCTTCCCCAATTACCCACGTAGTATTTTTGATGGAGTTAGATGGTGTTTTTTGTCGTTGTCTTTTTTCCATTTTAATTCTTGTAAAGGGACATTTGATTTCGGGTAAAATAAGTTTTTCAGTGCTTCAAGGTTTGTGTTTTTCCCCCATTTATAGGGTCCACGTATGGGGTCTTTTGGTTTATTCTAGTATATTGTGTCTACATCAAACCATAACTATTTATTTATAAATTTATGTGAGACATCATATTGCTTATTATTTTCTCGTATATATGGTAGGTATTGTGTTGCTTTGTTAATATACAATTGGCAGGTATTAGTAGATATAGAATTACTTTCATGGCCTTTGTCATTTACGTAGTCAGCAACGAAACTCGCTGAAGTTGACAGTACTTTGACAACGCAACTAAACAACCTAACAAGCTCTTGTTAACTTCTAGTAAAGTTATAATGACACGGTGCTGGAGCGTTTAGCAACTTTCGTTACTAACACACAGACACTAACAGTACCTACGTTTTATCAATAAATAAATTCATTATAATAAAAATAACCTTAATAATATTTTCATCTACAAATTTAAATTTTTAACGGACGACGTTCAAAATATGTATGAGCCGTGTGTGTAGAGCGGCTCTACTAAAAGAATACAATACTACCAACCCCTATCATCCTTTAGGTGTCATAAAAGGTGACTAACAGATTAAAGACTGCACATAGGTAGGTACTTAGGTACATCCAACGGCATAGAGCGGTGATGAATTCACCAACTATCACGCTGAGTACAGTCATGTGCAGCTGTAATTTGGTGAAACGTTGGACTATGGCAGCGGACTGCTTCTGCGGTCCTCATTGCCTATAGTCTCTGACTAAGTGGCCGTCCATTAATCACGTGAGGCTCGAAAGGGGGGGGAGGGGGTTCGGCAAAAATCACGAAATATCACAAGGGGGGAAGGGGGGTGTACTAAGATATCACGTATTTATTTTTTCATCAAATGCGCAATTTCTAAACCGAAAGCGGCGTGTAGTGTGCCTTGACTCGCCGTTAAAGAAAAAAAACCTGTAACCTTTCTGTTCCTTAATTTTCTAGAATAAAATTAGATTACTTATACTTTATTAAAGATAATATTCAAAAATTGTGAGTTTCTTTTTATTTAATAAAAAATACACGTGATTTGGGGGGGGGGGGGTTATTTATAAACCTCACCACGTATCACCAAGGGGGAGGAGGGGGTTAAAAAATACTAAAAAAACATCACGTGATTAATGGACGGCCCCTAACCCTTTGGGGATAATAGCACAGAATTACTAATAGTACTTCGTACAGAAGGTTCACTCAGTCCAGTAAGTAAGTATATGATTAATTAATATATTTAAAAAAAATTTTTTTTAAACATTGCACTGGTTTGGATAATAGATAAATTACATAGCGTCGCTTTTCTGACGAAGGGGCGTATCTGACATTTACTAAATTGTTTAGGACAAGCTTTTTTCGTTTTCGTACTTCAATATTCGGCAGAACGATCAAATAAGGCTTTGTTTAAATAAAGTTATTATTTATATGATCTTTGAGTTATGATCTTTCTAATTATATGAAATACATATTTTCAAAGTTCATATATCTTTAAATAAAAATGTTTAAAACAGCTACGATACAGATACCCCATTTCGAGAGAACCTCAAGTAACACACATAGGCTGAATACTAGATGAATAATGGATTATTGTGTACTTAGCGCCGAATAAAATTACTGAATAAAAGCAGAGTAGCATGCTATTCAGCCACTACACTGCTTAAATTGGGCACAAATTATTCAGCTTTAGTTCGCAATTGCTGAGTAATATCATTATAGTAACGTTATAATCGCAGTATAAGGTGTGACAGGTGGTAACAAGGCAAAATACTAGCAAATTAAGGCAACACTAGTTACACTTTATTTAGACAATTGTCGTCTATGTACGCTTTTATATTTATAGTAATTAAGTAAAAGTTTTTACGATTTGCTCTGTAAGAACGTCTATTAATACTTTTGGTGACAGATGCTTCATATTTATGACAGTGAGAGAAGATAAGTTTTTAAAATGATTGTATGATATCGGTATTGTACATAAGTTCATTATTTTACGTGAAAGCTAGTGGGAATTCAAAATTACTGTTAGAGTATACATATATTTCTAAGAAAATTTTCAAGCGCCAGTGCATAAATAAGTTTTTACTACAAATTATGCTAAAATAAACACATTTAATCGAAAACATTTCGGGTAAAAATTGAATGATTGTGTCATTATTCTAGTCTGTCACCAATAATCACATTAAAAATATTTATTTGTAATTCCTTACTTTACTAAGTTCGTGTTAAATAAATAAAATTATGTATACCAGTGTAGATATTAAAGGTTATAAAGAATAAAAAATGGTGGTAAATTAAAGAGCGATGTGAACCGGTATACTTCAACATTACTGTCGTAGCCCGCGTAATGGGGCACATATGTCTGTTTATTCAAACTTAGCCGTAATAAAGTCTTACATGTGAATCCATATACGGCAATACACTGATTACTGGCTGAATATTCGTTCGAACTAGCAACGATAAAATGTGTGATAAAATACACTTTTAAGGATCCGCATAATATAGACTGATCCATTTTAGGGACTTGTTACGTAAATGAATTGATCCGTGACAAGATTTCCAGGGATATACTTATTCAGTCATCACCAGTGTATCGAACAAAACGGCCAATTCGTGCGCCCCCGCTGTGGTTTTAAAAATATAGTGACAGACGGCTGTCAATGTCAAAGTGACACACACTCACGTTGGATTTTGGTGAGGTTAACGGAACCGCGGGGACGCGTGAAAAATATTGACTTTTGTAAGTGTGATTTGATGTGGGGGGCACATAAGTTTGATTCGGGGGTCCGTAATAATTCATAATTAAGAACAGTGAACATAAGTTTAGTTGGAAACCAGGGCGACCTAGCTAAAATCAGTTTTGGTTGACGTACCAACACGTGGAGTGATTTGTGCAAGTGGTACGTATTTGTCTGGGGATTGAGAGCTCTCAGGGGTAGCCACGGGACGCTTAGGGCCTTTCCACCCACCATAGCACCAGCCCCGAAGACGCGCCGGAGCGCGGTCAACCACTACCACGCTGACAGCAGCGTGCCGAAGACAGCCGGCGCGGCGGACTGCAGCCGAGCAGAAGACCACGAGACCGTAAGGGTGTGGCACACCGTCTTCTAGTACGTTAGTCGTTTTAGTTTAATTATAATTTAAGATTACTTAAGTATTAAGTGAGCATAGACTGTAGGGTTTAGAGGTTCCTCGAGTGAGCCATCTGGACCATACATTGTTGGCTAGAAATAGCCTGGTAGCAGAGACGCTATTAGGGAAGTCATTGATGTAGACTCTCTATATCAAACAATTTTTGGTAAACAGGAACATGGTTTTGTCTACGGACCTCAATTAATTAGTTATTAGTTTTAACGTTGGTTAGTTGTACCAACCAAATACTTAGAATAGGTTTGTGTTAAGATTGTTTGTAACCGCATATTAAATTGAATTAAATCGCATTCAGAATGCAATGTAATATGTAGGTTTTGTTGTGTGATTATTGTGTGATCATAGCAAGTAGGCACCTAGCGTAAGATTTTCTCACTGCGGTCAGTGTAATGGTAATTATCTTGGATCCGTTGTCCCGCATTTAGTATGTGTTTAATTGTGTAAGATTATTCCACTGCGGAAAGTGTTGTCAAACCTAACTTGCTATAATTACAATAAAATAGTCATCTAAATATCATAGTGCAATGTAAACATTTGGTTTTGTTTACACATTTGGAATGTAATTACTTGCTTAATAGTGCAAGGTAAGCATATGTTTCTTGGTTTGGTATACATTTAGAATGTGGTTAACTATGGATAACTGTTGGTTGTATTACACATTGTACTTGTGTTGTATTTAGGCTATACAGGCTTTGAATTTATTTGAGTCATATCAACTCACCGGGGCGGTGTAATTGTCAGACAACTATAATGTAGGTACTTGCCTTAGTGTACTTGTGGGAAAGAAAGTTGTACTGATTAAAACTGTTTTGCTGCAGTTAATTGTTGTATTTGTTGTGCAAACTGAATTTTAAGATTCTAGCGGTTTGCAAATAATTAAACATTTTGTTTTTCCTTGATTGTTTGAAAACTTAATTTAGAATTTAAAGTTAAAGCATTGAAAATTGTGGTACTTTTGATTTGGTTTGTTGTTTTCATTTTGAAAACATATTTAAATATTGTAGGCATTTGATTCACAATATTTGTAGTTTGGTTGTCTAGCGATTGCAAAGCTGTAGACACAATATCAATATTGCAGTTATGTTACATTATAAATTGATTAACATTTTGTTTATTGTAGTTTTTTTTGGGAAATCAATTTGAGTTCCATTTATTTGTAACAATTATTTGGTAAATGACTTGTTTACCTAGTGGCGTATGTAATAATAATATCAAGGAACATTTTTATTTTATTTTTTCTTTGGAAATCAATTTGTTTACATAGTAAATTTTAATTGAACATTCAATGTTTATTGTGGCTGCTTCGGAATCAACTAGGGTTGATTTATTGCTTTGTTTTGATTGCATGGCAGTCTGTGCAATACTTGTTATTGCATTTCATTTGGTATAATCATATTGTAGTCACATATCAATGTTGTAGTTGCATTATACATTGTGTGTTAACATAGTTGTGTACCTATGTAGTATTAAGGAACATTTCTATTTTATTTTTATTTATGTTTTTTCTTTGGGAATCAATTCAAGCCTGATTACTGGTTCATCCTTGTGTGATGTTAGTTAAACATTCATTTTGTTTACTCTGGTTCTTTGGAACCGAATAGATTGTTTGTTCTACACAGCGGCATATGTAAAATTTGGTTGGATTATTATATAACGGTTTATACAATAACAATGGCACATTTTGTTTTATGGTGCCTTCATTTTTGAAAACCAATTTTAAATTTAATTAGATTATTACATTGGTTTTAACTTGATTGATTTATGCATAGAGACTATGTAATAATAATACTTGTACATTATATTTGTTAGTGCGCCTCTTGTAGCAAACACGTATAAGTTTATTTTGTACTTATTAATTTGGTTGTGCCTACATTGTAATTGAAAGGGTATGTGTGTAGGAAATATTGTTCTGCCATATTTGTGCTATTGTTGGACATAGAATCTAATTCCTCGTTATTTGTTTTTGTTGACAACGCGATGGCGGAGGCAGTCTTTGCAACGCAGCTGCGCTGGTTCGTGCATACGCAGGATCTGCTGTCTCGGAGGGGCTGCGATGATGACATCCTCGAGCGAGCCAGGCAGTTAAGGCAGCGGGTGTCTTCGGTTGAGATCGCCATGGTGGTTTTGTCAGAGACTGCTCCAACATCCCACAAAGAGGTATGGTCGGCATACGAAGAAGAGTTTGCCCAGATCATGGAAATAAGTGATAATGTCGTCCAGGCGGCCTGCGACATTAAAAGGCGACGGAAAGGGGATGTCCAGCCATCCATACCGCCACCAAGGGGAGGGCCTGCGATGCCTGATGGGCTTCCTATCCATCAGTTAGGAAGTTTGGGGGGCGCTGTGGAAGAGGGGTCGTATGTAGACGCACATACGCGTCAATTGTTGTCGCTACCTACGGTAGCTAATCGGGCGGACTTAACGACGCAGCTGCTGACGCCAGTCACAGTTGCGTGTAATGCGTTGCGACAGCTAGGGTTGCCAGTAGCCGAGTGGTCGCTCCTACTGATGCACATTATTTTAGATAAGCTGCCAACGGACATTCGTTCCCGGTTTGAGCACGAAACGGCAGAGAAAGGGGGGACTACTCTGCCGGGATTGGAGAAACTTCTAAAGTTCCTCAGCGATGAGGCAGGGGTCGTAGCGACCTACCAGCCTGACCTGCCGCCATCAGAGGCGCAGGCTTCAACGGGACGTCAGGCGAATCCCACGGCACAGCCGCAGCCAGGACACACTACGGCGCGGCTGGCGGCACTGACCGCAGCAGCCGGCATGGACCCGGCTTGTACACAGTGCGGCCAAACGGGTCATGCTACGACGCGGTGCCAGGACCGACAAGGGCTGCCTGTAATTAAGAGGCGGCGTACAGTACAGTAAAGCGCAGCGGCCTTTGCTTTGGCTATAAGCCTCAACGCCGCATTGCATTTGGTGGACCACTCCATTTATTATTGTTGTGTGTCAACAGATCAGGAGCGGCTTCACCGACCACTCAACAACGGTGGCAGCATTACACGGGCAGGGGTGCTCCAGCGCGGAGCACACACCTACCAGCGGACTGGAGGCCCAGTCATGCGCGAGGCGCGCCCCCACACCGGAAGGTGAACCATGCGCAGGCGCGCAAACCCGCGCCTGCAGGTTACCATGCCGCCGGCCCGAGTGCGATTTGGGTATCACACGGGCGGAGACCCCGACGGTGTCACGAAGGAGGGACCCCTCCCTGCAACTAGCTCTGTGCGCGCCAGCGTACAGCCGCGATCGAGCTATGCCGCAGCGGTTATGGTACCACCCGCGGTATCACACGGGCGGGGGCCTTCTTTGGAGTTGAGGGACTCGGGCAGGACATAGCTAGCCTGCCCCTTTTGCGAGAGCAAAACCACGGACGGTTTTGCTTTATACTATGGCGGCCGCGGTTTGAAAGATTTAAAGAAATCTTAGATTTGAAATTTTAATTTTGTGCCACATTGTTTGGTGGCATGTTTACCGGGAGTTTGACGGGGCTAACACAAGTCACCCTCTCCTCGGTACATGCATCTGTGTGAGAATGTCAATTTCGGAAACGGTAATGAAATTTGCCCGCAGGGATAACGGCACAGACATTGGTCTAGATCGGGCAGACCCACACTTTGTCACCTGGCCCAATTGACCTACTCTTCGGCGGGTACTAGGACGAGTCCTACTAGGCACCCAGATAGCTCTGGGTCGCTCTACACTGCTGGCAGTGCCAACTATTTTGGTCTTGTTTCTATTATGTACACAGTTTGACGACTCGACTCCGCATAGTCTAGAGTCATTATGTTTGTGTACCATTTCCATAACTATGCATAAGTTTGGGAAATTGAGCAACCTCCCATGGTCTACATGGTAGCCCATGCCCATGAGGATTGTGAAGCCTTTCAATAGGCCAGTACGTCACGGTTGACGTCTGTTGGATGTGTTACTAGGTAACCTAATTTGTAATTTTGAATATTGTTTGTCCGAAGTGCTACATTTGTGTAGTGCTCTTTCGGTGTTTATTTTGTCACAGTGGACGTCTTCACCCGTGCAGCCGCAGACGGGGGGTCTGCCTTCGGACCGAGTCACTCAGTCTCGTCCGTTCTTGGGGGTCGCACGCAACGGGTTCTGGACCTTTTTCGGTAAAACCGATCAACTGCGCAACGTCCGGGTTGTGGGTATATGTTTTGTGTTTTTTTTGTGCCTGGCTACTAAGGCCGTCCTCTTAGGAGTCTCTTCGTTGTCCACGGAGGCCTTCGTCGTCGCGTTGGATCGTTTCGTGTCGCGTAAGGGTCTACCTTCACTTATTCGCTCCGACAATGGCACAAAATGGCAAGGGCACGGGTGTAACTAAATGATGTTTGTAAATTTTTAGAAAATAAGCTTTGATGAATAAGACAATTTAACATTATTTTAATTTGGCTAATTAGGTTTAGTATTTTGTTGGAGGAGAATGACTTGCTCTCCTTGCTTGTAGCTAGGGCAGCATTGTAAAGTTGTTTGTTGGCGAGTATGGGACTGCGGTTCGAGAGCTTCTGCGATGAGCCGCAACAACTGTCTCTCCTTGTCCGATTGATTGAGCTAACGATCGGAGCCTCCCGATCGGGGCAGGGGTGTGTATCGAACAAAACGGCCAATTCGTGCGCCCCCGCTGTGGTTTTAAAAATATAGTGACAGACGGCTGTCAATGTCAAAGTGACACACACTCACGTTGGATTTTGGTGAGGTTAACGGAACCGCGGGGACGCGTGAAAAATATTGACTTTTGTAAGTGTGATTTGATGTGGGGGGCACATAAGTTTGATTCGGGGGTCCGTAATAATTCATAATTAAGAACAGTGAACATAAGTTTAGTTGGAAACCAGGGCGACCTAGCTAAAATCAGTTTTGGTTGACGTACCAACACGTGGAGTGATTTGTGCAAGTGGTACGTATTTGTCTGGGGATTGAGAGCTCTCAGGGGTAGCCACGGGACGCTTAGAGCCTTTCCACCCACCATAGCACCAGCCCCGAAGATGCGCCGGAGCGCGGTCAACCACTACCACGCTGACAGCAGCGTGCCGAAGACAGCCGGCGCGGCGGACTGCAGCCGAGCAGAAGACCACGAGACCGTAAGGGTGTTGCACACCGTCTTCTAGTACGTAAGTCGTTTTAGTTTAATTATAATTTAAGATTACTTTAGTATTAAGTTAGCATAGGCTGTAGGGTTTAGAGGTTCCTCGAGTGAGCCATCTGGACCATACATTGTTGGCTAGAAATAGCCTGGTAGCAGAGACGCTATTAGGGAAGTCATTGATGTAGACTCTCTATATCAAACAACCAGTTTAAATCAACTGATGTGAACCTCTATTAAGCAATATACGTTATAAAATACTCAAAGTGCTCTTTAAGAGTAATAATAACGTTCAGATGAACTTGTAAACAGCCACTATTCAGTCGTAAATAATAGCAGTATAGATACGGATCAACAAGGAAATTTTACACCATTTACTGAATAACACACGAAATGTACTCCTTTATATATCATATATCTGTGTAACAGTACACATGTGCTCCCTTTAGAAGGCAGCGTTTAGAGGTACACATTTACTCTATTATACAGCATATGACATATTTGCCACTACTTAATTGCCCTTATTCAGTAAGTAGGCTTGAAAATTTAAAACGGCTGAATAAAAGCGTAGGTTATATACCAAATAAACGCATCTTGCTGTTTAAAGGTGAAGAATATCTACCATTATTAAGTTCTTATTCAGAATATAGCTCCTTGTGTACTAATATTCAGCGTAAGGATCACCAGTGAATTATAATAACGGTTTTAATATTCTGTAAGCAGCCATTATGACTACAAGTGATTAAATATACAGCTTTCTGTGTTACTTGGGTTGTTTTTCTCAGGTATGGTAACAGCTAACAGATACGTCGGTATTTAATTGAACAAATAAGTAAATAAAACATTATTTATAAAATCAATTTGTTATTTATTGTCATCGGGCTATCATGACATAAGGTACATATGGTTTTTAAAATAATCGATCTCTAACAAAAATACCTTCATCAAAGTTGAATTCAATTAAATCACAGAATAATCAGATGAAATTATTACTGTAACAATAACGTACTTCATCATCTTAAAAAGAATTTAAATAGTTATCATCCAATCTTGTAGCAATCAACAATAATCTTTTAACATAAAAAAAATTTCGTAATACAAATTAAAAACATTTACTTTTTTATATTAATCTAAAAAAATTAACCAATCAACAAAGATATACCAAATTATTTTGGTAGACGCATATAAAATTCTACATGCTCGGGTAATCTAATGACAGGTGTATCACCAGCAGATAAGGAAATCAAATCATTATACTTTTCTTTCAAAAGTCTTTGGACAACTCATATACAAAACACCAATCACGGATTGGAGAATAGATAAAACATTCCTTTTTGATGTTACAGATCGAGAAGTATTCTCTAAGTGACTAGTCTTAAAGAAAAAAGTTGGGGGTTTAGATTTCATGACGGAATACTTAGTCATCTCCGTCCAGTTAATGTTCTGTGCTAAATTATCTGTTCGCAACGAGAGTAACCTTAGATCAGTGGACAGTTTTTGAAATCAAGAAATCCGAATATTGAAGTGGTGTAATATAATAAGGTTTCTTCTTGCTAGTCTAGTTAGCTAGCTAGCTAGCTAGCTAGCTTTTCAAAAAGTTTTAATTTCATCGCTTGTTTTAAAAGTTAAACGACATTGGCCCTTTTTAGGGTGATGAAATGACAGTTTTTTGGTCTAAAATTTCAGATCCGTCAGTCACTAGGGATGAATCGATAAACTTTTTTATAATCTCACTAAAAGCCCTAAGGTAACTTACACGCCCCTTAGTTTGATGTTTTTTTTGCAAATTTGTAAATACGTCACTCGTAACATGTCCATTAACTACGATCTATAAAAGATATAAATACGTCGATTAGACAGAACGAAAGAGCTTCAAATTTGAATAACTATGACATAATTAACGCAGTTACGCCAAGTTTGTCGTTACGCCCCTTCGACAGAAAAGCGACGATAGGTACCAATCGAAAGTATGAAGCCTATAGAATATGCAAACGTTAGGTTGACTATTTTTTCCGGTCATAACATTGGGTAGGCACTTTCAAGTCGATTTTTTTCTAAACCGATAAGCCAATTTTAATGAAACTTAGCATGCTAAAGTAAAAAACAGGGATCTAGATAGTTTCTTGAAAACATTTTTAAAAAACGTTTATTTAGCTGAGTTGTTGCGATTTAAAGTCCATTATAGAAAGTTTCGCAAGAACTGAGTTACTTAACCGTTTTTTAAAAATGTTTTAAACAAACTATTTTTATCTCTGTATTATACTTTAGCATGCATTAGATTCATTAAAATTGACTGATTGGTTTTTAAAAATATAAACTTGGAAGTTTGTATGGGAAACCGAAATGCGTAAACCCTCTTAACTGCGGAGTAACACCCCCCTGATAATAGTTGGGAATCTATGTATGTACCTACGATCTATCTTATCTTATCTTATCTTAGTGGGGCCCGCAGAGGTTTCCCTCTCGCAGCGGCACGTCGACCCATTGGGATCTTTTGTGCAACCCCGTCCTATCACTCTGTTTCCTCAGTGAAAACGACTGCCATAAGTTTGGCAATGTCTTTGAGGGCGAAGAGCCTAAAATCTTCAGGTTTCGGGTAGGCGAATCCCAGGAGACTCATTCTTTTCCTAGCAAGGGAGTCACAGTCACAAAGTAAGTGTTGCATGGACTCCGTTTTCTCCCCACATGCCCTGCACAAGCTGTCTGTTGCTAGTTGCATTCTGTGGAGCATTTGTTTTGTGGCATAGTGCCCGGTCAGGGCTCCGATAATTGTTCGTGCCTGCCTTTTGCTACCTCCGCATATGATTTTACTCCGTTCTAGGGCGTCTCCACCTATGAAGGATTTTGAGTGTTTCATGCCGGGTAGCTTTTCCCATTCCGTTTTATGCCTGTTTTGGATTTGGTCCTTAAAGGCCTTGTTGATGGTGCTCGGTGCCAGTGCAACAAAAGGCTCAGGACCAATAAATGGGGTCTCTGAGCCCTCCCTGGCAAGTGCATCAGCCATCTCATTGCCATGGATTCCCATGTGGCCTGGTACCTAGATCAATCTCACCCTGTTGTGTCCACCTAGCTTGTTTAAAGCTTTTGTGGTTTCAAGTACAAGGTTGGAGTCGATCCGGGGCGATATAAGTGACTTGAGTGCTGCTTGGCTGTCACTCAGGATGAATATGTTTCGCTTTCTGGGGGCGAGTTCTAAATTCTTTTTTGCGCATAGGAGAATTGCAAAAATTTCGGCCTGGTATACAGTTGCAATTTTCCCATGCTTTGACTATGTTCGAAGTCATTGCTAAAGATACCTGCTCCAGTACCCGACTCCATTTTGGATCAATCGGTGTACCAGATTAGGCTGTCCTTCTCTGGAGACGGTGGTCCTTGTTTCCATTCATCCCTAGTTGGGACATATATACTGAATTTCTTTTCGAACATGTACTGGAGGGAGATTTTGTCACACTCCATTTCCATGATCCTGTCAAGGGAATCATTAGGTTCCCATTTTGTATGTCTGGTCAGAGGCTTAGATGCGTCCCACAGCCCGGCCACGTTAAGTCTATGTAACGCTTTCTTTGCCTCTCTTTCTATGACACTGTGCAGGGGTGGAAGGTCCGTAAGGGCCTCCAGAGCTGCCGTCGGTGTGGTTCTGAATGCCCCAGTATTTGCCATGCATGCTGTCCTCTGAAGTTTGCTTAAAGCATTCTTACAGATTTTCAGCCTGGTTCTGGGCCACCAGACGATGCTGCCATATGTAAGGATCGGCCGCACCATCATCATGTAGATCCATCTTATGATTTTAGGGTTAAGTCCCCACGTTTTGCCATAGGTGGACCGACACATACCAAAGACCCTGTAGGCCTTGGTAACGGTCGTGTCCATGTGCTGTTTCCAGGTAAGTTCCTTATCCAGTGTTATGCCTAGATATTTCACTTCTCTGGACCAGGGAAGCTGGGTGCCATAAAGTTTTAGGCTTCCCAGTTTCGTGAGGTTTATCATCCTCGTGAAGGAGATAGCGGTTGTTTTCCCCGGGTTTACGGATAGATGATTAGTATTACACCAATCCTCCAGCAAACATAGGGCACGTTGCATTAGCTCCGATACCGTGGAGGGAAACTTTCCACTGACTGTGATGACCAGGTCATCCGCATAACCAACCGTATATAGTGGTCCTTGGTTCAGTTTTGCTATGATTGAATCAACTACAAGGCTCCATAGCAGAGGAGAGATGACCCCCCCTTGCGGGCACCCTCTAGTTGTTTGAGCGAGTAACCTGTCCCCAAGCAGTTCTGAGTAGATTATTCTACCCTTTAACATGCATTCAATCCATTTGCAGATTGGTTGTGGCACGCCATGATCTCTGGCTGCCACATTGATGGAGTCAAAGGTTGTGCGATCAAATGCACCTTCAATGTCTACGAATGTGCAGACGCAGATCTCTTTGTTCTCCAAGGCTGATTCTGCTCGGCTTACCACATGGTGGAGAGCGGTTTCTGTTGACTTCCCTAGCTGGTAAGCGCATTGAAGTCCGTGAATTGGGAATTTTTTTAACGGTCCCGCTCTGATAAATTTGTCTACCATCTTTTCCAAGGTCTTAAGAAGAAAAGATTGGAGACTTATTGGCCTAAAAGCTTTGGGTTCTTTATAATCTGGTTTACCCGGTTTTGGTATGTATATTACCTTAACACGTCTCCATGTTCTGGGTATATAACCAAATGCAATGCAGGCTTTATACAATCTGCAGAGATGGGGGCCCATAATGGAAGCGCCCTGTTGTAGTTGGATGGGGTAAATATTGTCAGGTCCTGGTGCTTTATATGGTTGAAAGCTCCCCAGTACCCATTTAACCTTAGATTCATCCACCACCTTTTTAGCTATTATCCAATCATACTTGGAAGTCTTAACTTGCTGCTCTTTCCAGCTGATTGGATCATGTTTGTCTTGAATGATGCTTGATTCAGGGAAGTGGGTATCAAACATGACCTTCAGTGTATTCTCACCATTTTCTGTTCGAGTTCCATTTGCCCTCATTACTGTAGACAGTGGAATCGCCTTTGTTGTAGAGATTGCCTTGGTTAGTCTCATTGCTTCAGGAACAGACTGTATCTGTTCACAATGTTTCCTCCAAGCCGATCTTTTTGCTTTACGAACCGCACTGCTGTAGCGAGTTAAAGCCTTATTGTAATCGCTAAAGTCGTTCTTCGCCTTCGCTTCATTGAACGCCTGTCGTGTCTCTTTTCTAATCTGAGCCACCTCTGGAGTCCACCACGGCTGTCTCTCCGCCACTGATTTTGTTTCTGGGCAGTTGTTCTGCCAGGCCGTCATCAGTGCTTCTGTGAGTCTGTCAGCTTCAAACTCTATGTCCAACAACGGCCAACGGAGACGACCCTCCTAGAAGCAGCTCGTCCAGGGCGAGCTCCCCCATGACATCTTCGGATCTTGGCGAGGAGATCCCACCACACTCCATTGGTGTGGTCTCCTCTCCAACATCCTCGGCTACCGCGATAGATGCGCCATATTCCTACTGCCCCACCGCCACTGGAGCGCTTTGGGAGCACTCACCCACAGTCACTCCCGCCACGCTCACACCACCGCTACCGCCTTGGGCAACGACAAGCTCATCCGGAGGCCTCTCCTCCAGAAGCTTAAAGACGCTCTTGTCGATGCCCGTATTAAGGCAGTAGCCCTCCGCTTAGATGAATGCTGCAGAGGCACCATCCATTAACACGATCCTATGAACTGTTAGACCCTCGACCTTAGTGTCGACGATCTTCCAGCTCGAGGTCCGCAAGCCAGGATGGTACCTCTGCAACATCCTCAAAACTGTACCTACCTCACGGCGGCTGATGTTTCTGGATTTCCTAGCCATTTTAAGTGGCTTCGGAAGGTCCTTCGCATGAACCACCCTGACCACACCTGACAAGGCCGTCCTGCGCTCGGAGCCAGTTCGCCGAGCTACTCCCCTCACACGTGAAAAGAATAGCCCCCGACGAAATGCCTCCGATGTTTACCACTGGCAGAGGGTCAGGCGCGGCCTCCAGCAGGTCCCAAATGGTTCCTTGGATCGCCACGTAGTGGCCCTCTCCCAGCGTAGTCGCAGGGTAGTCGTCAGCAATGATGGCCATCTTATAGGCACTTACTGCCCCCGCGTAAGACCCGTGAGTCTTAACACGTTTGGCATCAAGCACCTCCTGACTTTCATTGCTGACCTCCCTCAGCCTTTTCGAGCGTTCCACCGCATCAGCCGTCATCTCCCCCTCGGCCCGCTGCCTAAGCAGCTTGGCCTGACGCTTGCGGTTGCCCGACCTATGCCACGGCTTCTTGCCCGAGCTCCCCCCTGTATGGGGCCGTCAGGTCAGATCCCATGAGGACCCAGTTCCTTCTGCCGCTATGGTCCGGCGGTGGCAACAGGACGGATCCCATCAGGACCCAATTCCCGTTGCTCCGCCATTCCACGGTCCTCCACATGGGTTTGCAGGGCAGGTGCAGACGCCCTCCCCTTACCAAGCAGCAGACCTCCGACCGCTTGGTCTCCGCGCATGGTTCCCGGCGGGTTGGGGCCCCCTAAGGTTCCCACTCCCCCCGGGCCCCCGCGCGGATCCCCACTGCAGCGGATTCCGTGCCGGTGCACCCGAAGCCCTATAGCCCCCGCGGTTCCTACCACGTCCAGCTGATGGGGTTGGTCCCCGAAGATGTCCATCCCCACTGTGTCTCGCGGTAGGCCCCGCCTTAAACTCGCTTACTCCCGAAGGAGTATTGCGCGCATGGGTCCCTTGCGGGACGGAAAGGTTGCTGCCTAAGGCAGCCTCAATAATTGGCAAATTTTTTGCCCCTCCCAGATACAAGGGGCAGCCTGAGCCCGAAGGCCCAGGGAGGGGTTCTCCGGCCTTGCCGGTACCCTCCTGGGGTAAATTAGTTTTTTAAAAATGTGCCATTTTGTTGGTTGTGACAATGTTGGGGTCGAGGTTGTCATCCCTCCAAGGATGGGATGGGATAGGATTAGGAAAAGGGGAAGGAAAGTGGTAAGGAGGGGAGTTGCTATGGATAGGATCATGGGATTGAAGGTAAGGGAATGGCCCACCGTGCGGGATGTCACTGGCGGGTTAGCCCCACACACTCGGCTACTGCACGTCGCAAGGTAGATGGTAGGTGTGCGATGCTTGCTTAGTGACGGCAGCATTTCCAGGGCCGACGACGTGGACGTGTGTGTCTATTGACTTGACGGCAGACGCAGCTTGCTCAACATCGCACACTTGAGCACACATCAAACCGCCCTACGACCCCAAAACCCTACGATCTAAATATATAATGTTCCCTAATAAAATGAAAGTGTACATTATTTTATAAATGCACTACAAATCACTTGATATTGGTTCTCGATCGGTAAATACAGGTTCTGTTACCCTATACTTAGTCACCCTGATCTGAAAAGGTTTCTGTAACGGTACAGACCTTTGTGAATCATTAAGTGCACAATGCATCATTTACTCTACATCGATATTCACTCTTCCATGAGTGTGGTAAATGCTTTGTTCCACTCAGTGACTAACGCGTTGAAAAGGAAGAAGATCTTCAGTTTTTCTTAAGAGGCCTGTTACATCTCGAATGTGATTTTTGCGTAAAATGCCCATTTTCGTATTTTTTGGTAATTTTGCAGTTGTATTTATCGTTATCATCGAAATAGGATAATAAATTTGAGCATAACATTACAAATCTCCATTCTGTGCAATTACCTTTTTATATCATTGATTCTGTGAGCATAAGTTGAATTCGGACGGCCGGCGCATCGCATTTTGTAGTAATTTTGCAGTTGTATTTATCGTTTTTATCGAAATAGGATAATAAATTAATTATAAAATCTTTATTCCTCATGAAGTAACAATTACTCTGGTATACATTTTGCTCAATAATATTATCGTAGATAGGAGACATTCACAGTTAACTAATAGAAATCGATTTTTTTTGGTTTAGAATAAGATTTTTTTCTTATATAAAATCAATGATATCTAAAAATTTCGAGGCCGCTACGCACTTTTCGACTATTTAAGAGATAACATTATATTTTTTTTATTTCATTTGTTTGGAACAGTAGTTCAATCGATGAGCTCAAAAAAGTGCCCTCGCGTACTTTATGAAAATCTTTTTTTGCAATTTTGGGTTTAATTAAAAAGTTAAGCAAAATTTACAAAAAGCGAGGCCGCTACGCACTATTCCAATAGCTATTCTACACTATTGAATAAGTCATAATTGTTAATGTATTTTTGTTTCTGAGATCTATAACGCCAAAATTGGCCATTTTACGCAAAATTCACAGTGGAGATGTAATAGGCCTCTTAACTAGGTAAAATGCCGACTAACGGACTAAATCTGCACATACATCCAACAGCATAGAACGGCGATATTGCTCACCACCTGTCACCCTGAGCACATGTGCAGTTGTAATATGGTGAAACATAGTTTTAGGTATGTAAGAACGTATATTATTTAAAAAAAGTCTTTTCGTTCATTTCGTAAATAAAAACACGAGAGTAGGTAATAGCAGGTTTAATAAGCTTTTGCAAGTTTTTTGTGGTTAATCAATGCAAAAGATATCTTGAATAGTTTCTCAGAAAACAGCTCATCATAGCAGAATTATTAAAAAAAGCATGCACTGACCAGCATTATTACATAGTAGAAACGGTGGCGATATAAAGGGTATCGTACACTAAATCAATATCTCTTGAAGACAAGAGCAAAACAAGTGAGCGACGCTGACGTCTAAATAAGGCATTGGGTACTCTACACTCACAAAACGTCTACTAAGACTGGCCAGTTTCACGAAGGAGTTCCGTAGACTTCGCTGATTCGTATTACAGAGATGTTAAAAAGAAATAAGAATAAAACAATCATAAAGTTACTTTCCGTTAGGTATAGTAACTTTATGAAAACAATATAGTGCATTGATGCTTTAATGTTTTACTGCCGCACTCACAGAAACGTCTGTAGTAATAATGACGTTGTAAGCACTTCTATTAAATTAAATGGTACATTTTAGTTACAACTAGCGGCCCGTCCGCGATTACGCATGGGCTTCGTACCTACCAACCTGTACGTACCTGATTACGAGTTTCCAAAAACTTTTTATCATACAAACCTTTTCCTGACGATTACAAACAAAACAAATAAAATAATTAGCCAAATTGGTGCAGTCGTTCTGAAATGCTGCGCGTACAGACATTTCGGCAATTGATTTTTATTATCAATTAGAGATGAATATTAGCTGACGTTGAAAAACATGGTTTATTTTTTATCATACTTACACAAAATGAAGATTAACCTTTCAAACCAGAGCTTAGAAGAATACCTACTCTTTTGACGTTGTTTTGTTTTTCTTTCAATACAGTCCACTGTAAGAATGTCGTAAGTTCTATTAAACTGTGCAGTATCTTGCGGCTATTCTTCTCCACAGCTAAAAGACGTCCTGAATGGATGGTGGGAAAAAAATGTTTTAGGACGATTCGAAAGTACTTATTACTTACTTACTTAGTACTTAATTTCTAATTTAGTTTACTTGAATAAAGACATTATGACTATCACACTTTCATTGTTTTCTCGTCACGCTTCCTAAAGAAACTGTATACAGTACAAAAAAATGCTGAAGTTCTTCCATCAACTCCAACAGCTCTGCTATGGCACATCTTTATTCCGGTTGCAGTGGCATGCCCCGACGCCGATGCCAGCCAGTGGCGCGAACCAGCACTAATAAACTGTATCGACAGAACTTCTCGGCGGGAAAGTTAATCCTTTTGTTTTGTCATGTCTGTTATTTTGTTTTATTTTCTAAAATTTGTCTTTTGTTGTGTATTAATATGAAATAATGATGTGCTGATAGTTGCTCATTAACAGAATACTACCTCCCCATCTAATCCCTTTTGTGTCGTAAGAGGCGGTGAGGAGTGCAGGAGCGACTGCTCGCGGCGCATGGCGCCACTGGCCGATCATACGGCCAACTGCCAAGCCGCGCGAGCCCTCCTGCGCCTCATCCCACACCACTGCCACGGTTATTAATGACCGCGGCCGACCGTGACACCGCAAGACGCCGAGCAACACCGAGAAGAAGGGCGTGAACTACTGCCCCGCGTACTCCGACGCCAGAAGACAGAAGAAACACCATGTTATTCAACGACTCGCTACCTGAACTGACCAATGCCCCCTAGATAGCCGTCCCACCCGGTGGGTTGACCGCGCCGAGGACTGCGCTGGAGTATGGGAAGGCAGGGTAGCAAGTCCTACGGGGGCTACGGCGGGTCCATATTGGCTCACCTAAAGTTCTTTAACTTAAATTGTTCTTTCTACCGATTTGTAATCCGAATGATCACTCCTCCTAAAATTGTTCATCCTAAAGTTTTCATTCATACAATTTGTAGTACCTACTTACTACCGACGATGTTCATAACACTCATGTTTCTGAAAATTTTAATTAATAATATCACTAATGAAAATTTATTCAAACTCCTACTGTTGTTTTTCATAACGCTTTTATCCCTAAACACAATTTCCATAATATTTTTACTTAAGTACTTACTTATATTATAAATATAAATACAACGGTGACCTACAAGAGTAGGGCAGCTAGTATAGTATAGGTAAAATATAGGAAAACAAATAATAGTATAATAGATGTTTATTACTACTGACATTATGATGATGAATGATTCCGAATTAAAAACATTAGGAACAGAGTAGTTAGGAGGATGAAAAATGTTAGGAAGAACATTTACGGAGTTCCGATTATCGGAGTTGAAAATTTAGGTGAACTTTGGCGTACCCGGCTACGGCCCCGTGGCACGACAGTAGTGGAAAAACAAACAAAAAAAACCATAATGTCACACTGTCGTGCCCCCTAGAGCGGCGATGAGCTCAACCCTTGTCACGTCGAGCCTGTGCTCAACAGTGCTGTTATCATGTGGTGAGACGTGGACTGCTATTATGGTCCTCATTGACTGGTACTGACTGACTATAAAAAAAACTGTACATAGCAACAATCAATATTACCTAATTAATGATCGTAATGTATGCCGCGTCGAATGCGGGTTCCGCGTGCCTGGGCCAGAGCGTATAGTGGTATTACTTCACTTAGGTATTCAAACGATTCCCCGCATTTATCACAATTGCAAATTGCCGCTGTTCGTTTGTTTATCAATTTAGTTAACATGTTGAATAATAAACATGTTCAACATTCAAATGTCCTGTATCTCAATCACGAGACGCTAAGTTTAGACGTTGTGCGCGTGAGGTGTGTAGACCTTTACTGCGATATCTTGGCAACGAGACTAACATTTTATGTGAACACCCCGTGAGAATTTCCAAAAATTTTTAAGTAGGAAGGTATACCCTTAAATCTATTTAGAAAAAGTCTGCGTGAGGTGTCAGTAGCCTAATTCACGTAACAAAACTTCAACGACATGCAAGCGATTTGATCGCTGAAGTCACTTTTCGTATTCACGTATCAATCGCACGATTTTGTTTAAGTCGGTTTTGTGTAAGCGTATTCACGTGCATTAATCGAAGTTCGATCGTAGCCTCCGCGGTATTCACCTATTATTTTGACGTTTAGTTTGATGGGATTTCAGCGATTACACGTCAAATTATACAATTTTTAAGTCATTGGAAAAAAATAAAATTAGAAAAGTAATTTTATTTTGTTGTTTGTTGCATGTTTTGCTACTAAAAAGTACTAGAATTTATTTGGTAGAATTGTAATGGCAACATTAGGTTTAAATAGTTGACAAATCGCTGAGTTGCGATCCTATCGAGTAATCGTTTTATCGAAATGACAGGTGAATACGGATTAATGACTGTTTTTCAATAGGACGACTTCTAAACGTAAGCGACATTTTGACTATTACGAAATACGTGAATCAGGCCCCAGTAAAGTGTCAAATCTTTATCAATGTGAATCAGAGGAGATCATCATGCATTTCAATTCATCAAACATATATTTTACTATCATCATAACTTAGCAAAGAAATATAATTTAAATTAAAGCTTACTTAATAAATAAAAGGTTTTTTTTTGCTATTTTACCATTCTCGCTAGTAAATATATGTTTTATCCTCTCTAAAATACTCCTAATATGGTATATTAACATTATCACTTTAATTTTGACAAGTTACCGCCGCCGTCAGTGGCCTCAGCTTAGTTTATAAACTTAATCGAGTAGGTATCAACTAATCGGATTGCACGATTGTTGACTCACCGCGAATCAATAAATCAGAGATTTTCTGTTGAGTCAGCATCTCTTGAAGAAATAAATAATAAATGAGTCAAGTTCTTTTAAATGATCCTCGTTATAACCAGCAACAGTGGGTGACTAGTACGACCGAGAGAAACTTGAAATCGATGTGAAGTTATGTATATTTGAAAACTTATTAAATTTCTTATAAAATTAACTTAATTGTGTTGTCATCGGATAGATTAGTCAGCTCGAACACCATCATGCAAAAAAAGCTCATTCTTTCGCACGTATAGACATGACAAAGGCGCCATTAGCACATTATGTGGTAAATGTCTAAATACGTTGAATTTGTGGCGAATGTACAACAACCCATAATTTCGGGTTGTTGTACATTCGCCACAAAGTTAGTTTGCCACAGAAAAGAGTATGTGTAAATTCGCCACAGTTCTATTTTTATCAAGTAAATTCACCACACTCTTATTTTTCACACAGACAGCAGAAGAATCAAACAATAAGTAAAGTAAAAACAATATTTTATAATAATTTTAGAATAAAATAACTACCTTTCATTACGAGCGCAAAAAAAGAACTTTTCTTGCTATCGGTACTTTATGCAAAAATGATGTACTTGACTTGTAGCGAATTTACTTTTAATGTATGGAATTACAAAAACGTCGCAAACTAACTTTGTGGCGAATGTACAACAACCCTTAATTTCGGCCGTAAGGCGTTGGGATTGCGATCTTGCCAGCTAAGCAACTTTCACAAAGCCGTGTCACTGGATGGATGACTAAATTAAAAACAGCTCGAACTCCTCCGCGCTTTGGAAGGTAAGTACGTCTAAAAATTGGTCCCGGTCCCGGTTGTTATCTTAACCGTGTCACGTAGCGGTGACAGACACCCCCTCTCTTACATACATTCATCATCATCAGCATAGAGCGGCGATGGGCTCACCACCTGTCACACTGAGCACATGTTACCGTGCTTGTTCCACGGTGGGGAGCGCTCTCATTATTTTGGACTAGATCGGCTGCTTACCATCAGGCGGGATGTAATCATTAACACGTGTCACATAAAAAATATTAAAAAAATGTGCAGACGCTATTTGGTGTAAAGTTGACTATGGTAGAGGACTCATTGCCCAGTCTCTGACTAACCCTTCGGGGATAATAGCCGCGTCGTGATTAAATGTATGTAGGTATGTACAAAATATCAGATCACGTTTTAATTTAAAAAATTATAAACATACACTTTACTCTTGTTTAACATGTCTATGGATAAATATAGGACTCATCTTAAGCACTAAGTGGGTGTTTGTTTTTTACATCGTGCTCGGTAAAGGCAGACGGGCGGGCGTTCTGCCCAGGAACAGGTTTTGGCCCATCAGACGGTGTTTACGAACTGAGCTATACCTGTTCCGAGCCGTAGCCATACTTGCGTGTATGCGGTGTGAAAAATTGCTAAGACACACGAAATTCATTCGGCGTCGAGCCAAAGAGGATTCAATTTACAAAGGATTGATAGGTAAGTTTTTTTTGTTAGAGTAAAATGCAATACTGGAAATTTTGCATACATAGGTACATACATCATCACGACCTTCGATCAACAATACCATGTTGATCGAAGATCACGACTACTATTTATCTACGAAGGGTTAGTCAGAGACTACGCAATGAGGACCGCAATAACGGTCCTCTACCATAGTCCACTTTTCACCAAATAGCGACTGCACATCTGCTCAGCGTGACAGATGGTGAGCCCTTCGCCGCTCTTTGGTGTTGGCTTTACCTATGTACAGTCTTTAGTCCGTTAGTCACCTTTTACGACACCCAAGGGAAATGAGGGGGTGGTGGTATTCTTTCACCGCTACCAGCCACGGTTACCATTTACAGAAATATTGAATTTTGGTAAAGTCAGTTTTATCTATACTAATATTATAAAAAGGAAACATTTGATTGTTTTATACACTTTTAAACTTTCGCGTTCCATTATGCACACATATTTAGACGGGATTTAACGCGACAGCAGTCCACCCGTGACCACGGCCGGTGCAACTCGGTCGAAACGTCGAGTATAAAAAGGTATGCGTAGAATGCCTTTACTAAGTAGTTTTGCGTTAAATCCCGTCTAAATATGTGTGCATTTGATTGTTTGTTTGTATTGAATAGGCTCCGAAACTACTAGACCGATTAAAACAATCTTTCACCGTTGGGAAGCTACACTATCTCCGAATGACTTATGGCATATTATAATTTAAAAAAATTAGGGATCCTTACTAAAACTCAAATAAATTCTTTACATCGCGACTGATTAAAAAAAATCTTTCATCGTTTGGAAGCTACACTATCTCCGGGTGACATAGGCTATATTAAAATTTCTAAAAATATAGTTTTCTTTACTAAATACTAAATCTCAAATATATTCCTTACATTGTGACCGATTTCAAAATTCTTTCACCGTTGGGAAGCTACACTACAGTATCTTCAGGTGAATATAGGTTATATGATAACTTTAAAAAATTAGGGATCCTTACTAAAACTTAAATAAATTCCTAACATCGCGACCGATTTAAAAAATTCTTTCACTGTTGGGAAGCTACACTATCTTTGAGTGACATAGGCTATATTATAATTTCAAAAAATTGGGGATCCTTACTAAAACTCAAATAAATTCCTTGAATCGCGTGCACTAAGAAAACTATTGATGATAGAGTAAAATACTATGGCTTTGCAGAACACACCATTATCTATATATATATTAAAGTGTAGCATTTTTTTTTTTTTATAAAAGAGGGAGGCAAACGAGCAGGCGGGTCACCTGATGGAGAGTAATCACTGCCGCCCATGGACACCCGCAAAACCAGGGGAATCGCAGACGCGTTGCCGGCCCTTAAGGGAGGAATAGGTTTAAGGAAGGATAGGAATTGGGAGGGCGGGGGGGGGGGGGGGGGGGAAGGGGCCTCCGGTACCCTCACTGGTCGGACGAAACACAACAGCACCAAGTGCCATTATTTCACGCCGAATATTCGTGAGAGGGTGGTATTACGCCGGGCGAGCCGGCCCAATGCGTGCTGCAACGCAGCGTGGCTCTACCACTCAGTCAGTGTCACTCATTTAGCACCACCCAGGAATCACGTGTAGGGTCTCAAGGGTAAACCGGAGCCGGACGCGAGCAACTTTGACCCCCAAACCCCCCAAATATGTCTAACTAGTTTTGGTTACGTTACAATAAGTGTTCTTGGGAGTAGAGTCATTTTGAAAATTCGTCACGGGGTCTACCCGAACGAAGTCGCCGGGGCGGTCTGCTAGTGTATGTTTAAAATTTTCATTTCAGCCTTGGACGTTAAGGAATAAATGAGCAGGACCTTTTCCATTTTTCGGACTTATAACTGCGGGCCACTAACAAACTACAGTCGTTAAAACAAGACGCGGGCGGCTTGTAAAATCATGACACAGGTTAACCTTGCGATTGATCACTGGATAAGATGGAGACGGATGTAACAATGCCTTTATCTGTAATCCTCTGACAAGTACCTAGCATATTTTTATAAGCGTACATGATACACGAGTGACCTAAGCCTAATACTAGGATCTTGAAACTCGTATAATTATGAAAACATTCAAAAAATTAAATGTTTTTTTTTATCCACTGCGGGTTAGCCAAGTGCTAAGTGCCTTAATTTAAACTGATGGTAGTGACGATAAGACCGAAGGTGGAAAAGCGCTTCACCCGGAATCCTCAACCATCGCGGAACTGCCTGTCTTATCTCTAAACTTTCGGAACATAACAACAATAATTAATTTCAATGATTCATTTATTTATTCACAAATTACAATAAAATATCACATTAAACAAAATAAAACGAAAATCAGAATAAAAATCCAAATAAAAATAAAAATTACAATGCTCCACGCTCCGGTAGGAGTAGTCACTATGAGGAGTCATAATAAAAAAAAATGCTATTGAAATGGTCGCTATGGCGCCAGACTTTAGATAAGATGATGGTAGCTAGCCAGGCGGACTTAACAAGCCGTACCATCAACCAAACTAAGTAAGTACTTACCTCCACGAATATGTACAAATTAGTAAAAATTAGTTGTTCCACATAAATTAGGTCGATAAGTAAGTATTTCCAGTTTTTTATGGAAAAGTTTATTTTGGTTTTGCTTTTTCAGGTTGCTCCCAAATCCCATTCTAATAGTTGTTCTTTGCACTTAGTAGGATGGCTCAGTTGCTGGGATTACACCTTTAATTTTTATTCATCGAAAGAAATTAAGGGTGAGTTCCACCCATGAAACTGAACAGCTTTCCCCAAGAAACTTATGTGCAAAAATGACACAAAAATTTTGACCACCCCATTCTATCGTCGTCGGTTGATCGGACAGTTTTGTATGGGAGGTCGATTTTTTTGTGTCATTTTTGCACATAGGTTTCTTGGGGAAAGTTGTTCAGTTTCATGGGTGGAACTCACCCTTAATTATTTTTTTTTGGTGAATATTACCAAACATCCTGTACGTTATAAACGTTGCAACAAAATAGGTCGTCGTGACGCGTGACCGAGTCGTGTCGCGCAGCGGCTCGGTAAGAGGGTGCTTCAAAGCAAAATCAGTCTTAATGATATTTAAAATTAGAACAATACTGCTTTGAAGTTTCAGACGTAGTAATTTAATTAGAGCAATGTTTTTATCCTTCGAAATGTGCAAAACCACCCGCGCTTGTGTTCAAAATTAAATTATACTTTTTAAAGACGGGGCTACTGTGTTAAAAATTAAATTATACTTTTTAAAGACGGCCGGGTGACCTGCGAAATATCAATACAAATGTTTTAATGTACTTAATTATTGTTTCATGCGTAAAATTACAAAAGTTGTCGAAAAAAAATGTTTTTAGGAGTCATTAGATTTATGTATCGTTTGTTATTATTTAAAGAATTTGTTTCAAATTTAAACAAGGCTTACACGAGTTCTTTTAATGTATTTAACTAATTCAGTGCAGTACAAGTGACTTAAAAATATGTACATTTTCACATTTTGCAGTGCAGGATCCCCTTAAGAGGTTTTACGCATTTCGGTTTTCCATACAAACTACTAAGTCGAAATTTTTAAAACCAATGAGACAATTTTAATGAAACTTTGCATGCTGAAGTTAAAACACAGAGATCTAAATAGTTTGTTGAAAACATTTTTAAAAAACGTTTTTCTAGCTGAGTTATCGCCATTTAAAGTCCACTATAGAAAGTTAAAAATCGCAATAACTCAGTTAAATAAACATTTTTTTTAAATGTTTTCAGCAAACAATTGAGATCCCAGTGTTTTACTTCAGCATGCAAAGTTCCATTAAAATTGGCTCATCGGTTTTTAAAAATTTCGACTTGGGAGTTTGTATGGGAAACCGAATGGTAAACCCTCTTAAATGAATACTACCACCCCCTCTCTTCAATTGGGTGTCGTAAAAGGCGATTAACGGACTAAAGACTGCACATACATCCAACAGCATAGAGCGGCGGGCGATATCTCACCACCTATCCAACCCTTCGGGGATAATGGCTGTAGTACTACTTGTTATTCTGTGATAATAGACCAGATTATTTGTATATAGGTATGTATGTACTTATGTATGCATGGCATGACCGATTGACGGCGCGCGGCGCGGTCGTAGGTGATTGATCTGGCGGGCGTTAGATAATATTATGCGCCTGCGCAGATAACCTTACGCTCTTGGCAGACTTGTGGGCGAATATTACACAACATTATCTAAGTCAATTTTCAGTTTCTGATATAGTGTATAGTAGTAACAATAATAAATATATTAAATGTACATATTTTGTTTGAGGAAACCCAGCAAAAGTTATAAAATTACTACGAAAAAAATATTTTTACTCGAATCAACTTTTTACGATCTAATACCTACAGGTTAATGCAAAGGGAAACAAAAAATGTTTAAATAAAAAAAGTACTCATACGACATCGAGAGTATGGTTGGGACATATTGACAATTTCTGTCGTTTGCCGATTGTTTGTATCCACCGATGTAAGAAACAAGGAGGACAGGTTGTTAGCTCCAGCCGCTGAGAACTTGAGAAGTACATAAACGTCGCGCTATATTTCTGGAACATATCCGCGCTTCAAAATATCGCGGGTCGTATAGACCAAATTGTGCGCTCCCCGGGTTAAATATTATGTTGCGCTACATAATTTATACATCGCTCTTTCACAAAATAGAATATCCTTATTACAATATGGTAATGTCAGCAGATAATTCATAATATCGAAATTGGTTTTCTCATCTTAATAGCAAAAAAATATCTAATAATAAGATCACTTGTACTAAGACCATTATTTATCGTGACCCGGACGTTCGATTATTCATTAGATTTGTATCCACCAGCAACATTACGCTCGTAAAGTACCCATTTGTATGCGTAAAAAACAAGGAAGCGCTCAACTAGCAAAAATTATCTTTTAGCTTCAAGGATTCGCGTTTTTTACGGCATTCTCATACGAAATGTAACGTCTCGTCAACAATAAGAATTGTGGTAATATCAAGATTAGCAAATATTACGCGAATTAGACCATGTAACAAAAACTGCAATGTGTAAGAAAACATAGAAGATATAAAAACAAAATCGTTTCGCTAAGTTACTAGTTTTAAATAATAGCTTCCGCTAACGGGTGCACTTGCGCGATATTCAGTATTTATAAAAGGACGCACACACTATTAAAAGGGGGTTTTCCCAAGTTTTTTTTCCACTACGGGAAAGCACTTGACCTTTGCCTCAGCTGATGGTAAGTGACGATAAGGCTGAAGGTAGAAGTGCGCTTCACCGGGAATCTTCAACCACTGAGGAACTGGCTATCTTATCTCATAACTATCGGAACACAACAATGCTATTAAAATTTTATCTTATTGCTATGGCGCCTGAATTACCTGCATTATGATACATATTTTTGATGTTCACTACATTAAAATGTACTTAAAATTTGGATTACAGTCCCATCAGAGGTAGTAGCTATTTTTTAACACATTGACCGCCACAAAACCAGACACAATTGAAATTTCATTGTTTGACGGTCACCAGTGTCTGCCATGGCGCTGAAAGTGTCGTTTTAATGTTTTACTTGTGTACCAAATTTTATCCAATTACGTTTTTTTTTTAATTGAAAAACCACCATACATTCGCACCTTGCATTTACAACAATACTTACTAGGTAATCATTTAATTTGGCGACAGTTGAACTTAGGTTGTAGAACCGATTGTAGAACACTTTCAACTATGTAACATAGATTTGTAATTGAAAATTTTTCTTTTTAATTAACTAATTACAATTTTTTATAGTGTTTTAATCATAAATACGTTTCAAAAATCGTACAATTGTTATGTGGTGTATAACTTTAAAAAGCTGATTGGTATATTTATGTATCACCATTACATAATTACGTAACAACTTCCATAAAGAGACGACAATAGTTACAATTTTGCGTGCGTCTCTTCAATTATTAAATGAGTATGCAATCAGAAAATATACATACATATAATCACGACTATTATCCCCGAAGGATTAGTCAGGGACTAGGCAATGAGGACAGCAAAAGGAGTCCTCTACCAAAGTCGCTATTTAGTGAAAAGTTCAGTAAATACCGACTGCACATGTGCTCAGCGCGACAGGTGGTGAACCCATCGCCGCTCTATGCTGTTGGAAGTATGAGCAGCTCTTTAATTATATACGATTACAAAATAATCAAATTGAACTAATTATTAGCAATGACTTGTTAATGTCTACTTTGTTTTGTTTGCTGTTTAAAGTGAGGTATCACTAGACATTAATGATGGCGTTGTCAAACATATCGTGTAGAATTGTAGATAAATATAACTATAGGTGAGAAACGTGGCCTCCACCATAATTGGGTCGATATAATTAGGTTAGATCACGCCATTCTTTGCTTCATACCTTATCTGAATTTTTCGTTCGAACGTTCCATTCATCACTGGAACGTTTAACGTTCCGGTGATGAATAGCCCTCAATAAATAAGTACAGCCTGTATACTGCCTGTATACCGCCACCGAGGCGTCAAAAATGTAAATAACTTGAGTATTACATTCATTCACTGTGCAATAGTTCCGTGATTTTGGCATATTTAATTACTAGCAGACCAACTTTAAACATTTTAACTGCCTCTGGGCTAAGTGGTTCAGCCAACGATCTTAGATCCAAGGTCCCGGGTGCGATACGTAAGTATTGTACTTAGTTTGGTTATTTAATTGTGTTAGAAATTTGGAATAAGCTACATTCAAATTATGTCAAACTTCTGCAGGCAAAACAACAAACAACATCACTTTTGGTCGCTAGTCTATCAGCCTCATCATCTTAACTTAGTTTATCGCCATAACAACAAAACGATATTGTTTTGTATTTACTCAGTCAAAAATAAGATATTGCCAGCGACTCAGAATTTAAAGTCACGTAGGTACTTCGGGTGAAGTGCATTTGTTTCCACTATCAGCCAATCAGATCTCACAAACCTACCCTTTGTTGTTATGATAATGATACCATTCTTACTATCAGATGACATAAACGCCCAGCGCTTCTCTATTTTCGTAGAATAAAAAAAATCAGCAACATTTGGTGGCCATAATGTGGAACTAATCGACAGCTGTCTTCCTCTTCCACTCATCCGTTTAGTGTTCCCAAGATGCAAATTCAGAGAAGCGTCGGATTTTTGCAACGGCTTTAAGGGGAAAGGTTCTCGTTGAAGGTCCGGTGAAGAGTACCAAATACCATATGAGCATGTATGAAGAACGTTATAAGAGTAAATTAACCATGAGCCGGTGGTACAGCACCTCACAAAGAATACTACCTAACCTTATTTAATTGTTTTTTATCTAATCGATACTACATTGTATTGTAGTTTTGTATTGCATCATTTATTATTTTTTAAATTCATATATTGTAGGTATTGACCTAGTAACGACATATTCTTTTTTTCTTGTTTGTAAATGTCGTTGCTTCTCTGCGCTGTGATTTCTTGCGCCCATTCTTTGCCACAGTTAAAAAATGATGTCCTGAATGAGTGGTAGGCTTAGATTAAAACAAAAAGGGAAGATACGGCATGCTCCTACTTGTAGTCATTCAAAATATAGTCCTACTCAACTACTTAAGCAAACACTCACACACGCACAGGGAGGGAGTCAGGAGGAACAGACGAGTACGTTACGGTACGACCGATACCGACGCCACTGCGGAGCAGCGTCTTTCTCTTTTTCACACAGTAGAATATCCGCAATAGTGCGATGTAGCCTGTTCGCTCGGCAAATTGTGACTGAAGTGAAATTGTGCCTTTAGGCCTAATTTTGGCGGCTAACTCACGAGACGCTAATGCCGTATCTTCCCTTTTTGTTTCAATCTAAGTAACGCATAGAATGATAGTCTCGTATTAGAAAACTGTCATGGCGTGAGGCGAGAAAAACATGGATGTACGAGTAGCAGTAAGTTACGCGTACTATCTCGGCGACACGCACACGAGTGTACAAGTAATGTTGCTAGAGGAATCAGATTTGCCACAAAAGTAAGGAAATTGGAACTGTTGATAGACAGATTAGTTTAGGTTATTAGTACTGATGCGGGCCGTTTCGGTACCAAGCCAGTATGGCTTGGTTTTACTGGCCTCATTTATCGTGCGTGTTCTCGCTTTTTATGCGTTATTATTCTAAGCTCAGAACAATAACTGCTTTAGTTATTGTGTGAGGATATATGTATGTATATTGTCACATTTGTCATTTACATGAAGGGTCGGCCCAGTGACGAATTTAGATTACTGAATTAATCGATGTACTCCATTGTAATTTAGAGTTCGAGACCTTGCGATTGTGTTTCATTACAAACATGCAAATAGACAGGCGGTTGGCAATCATGCTGTCGCTAACATGCAATTATGCCCATTGTCTTGTGTAATTTGATGCGCAACATTTAATCGATTCATCTGCTGAGAAACTGGAAGCCGAGATGCTAATAACGACGATGTGTTGTCCAAAAAAGACTATTTAAAAATGTTAGTGCTACCAGACATCGTTAATTATCATTTACTTTCTGTCCACTACTGTGTACTTTAATCTACGCTTTTTTACAGGACACTACATCGTTAATTATCATTTACTTTCTGTCCACTACTGTGTACTTTAATCTACGCTTTTTTACAGGACACTACGTATCAAACATAATGAGTCACACTAGGTTTAAATCATTATCTTTTTTCAACAATTTTCCAGACCCTGCTTTTTTAACAATGTATTCTGTAAGTATTTTGAATGATGCTGCCACGGTAATGTCATCTATCAGTATTGTAAGTTACAATACAGTTACAATTTGTAACTTCATGGATGAAGCGCGAGCTATACCTACTATACACCGAGATTTTTCATTGGTTTTGAAGCCGAAAACGTTAAAAAAGTGTTGTTCTTATTTATGAAATAAAAGTTTAAAAAAAGCAAAAAGAGCAAAGAAAAAAAGTTGTAAAAGTGACTTTTAGTCGAAAACACGTAGTAACGTTCTCCTTATCAACTCGTACACCGTGACCCCTATGAACTTTCCCGGCCGGCCGCCTGCGCCGGCGGCGGGGCGAGAGGTAGGCGGAGCGTTTGAAGCGCCTCGGTCATTGACTTTCATAAGATCGTCCGGTACTAAGGGTTCGTACACTTTTTATTGATATATTATTATGATTTTTTTATGCTCATATTTTTAGTTTTACATGCTAAATAGCTTCTACTGATGATAAACATGAACAGGGGTTTCGGCTCCAAAACCAATGAAAAATCTCGGTGTATACGCGCTCCGATCCTATTTCATTCGAAACGTATTTTATTTGTTTAAATAAAAAATATTATATTTACAATCACAAAATACATTCACAAAACTAGATAGAAACTCAAAGTAGGCAGATGTAATTAAAATTACTGTAAGTGGGTTGACAAATCTAGACTTTAGGTGTTACGAGCAGCAACACAGAACAGCACTGCAGCCCTATCGCGTGTAATTACGTGCCGCGCGGCTGTAGGCATTTTTTTTAAAGATAGGGACAATACCGATAGATAATATTACCGTGATGCTGTTGCCATGGAGGTAACCCGGCGATACTTTATATGCCTGCAATAATGCACAAGTGGTTTTTGTTGACACGGTGTTTCTTAAAATGCTTTAATGAACTTATTTCGTTTTAGACCTATTTTCTCCAGAGATATCTTTTCTTGCTGAAAACTTAGATAATTAAATCTTTAGTTCTGTACATTTTTTGACGTTCTCCTTAAAGTGTCTTGAATTCTGGTTTGTTAATCATGCGCTATGCGTTCACACATAATAACATTGCATTGTTCAATTCCGACAAAAAACTTCGGATCTCAAAAGATTCCGAGTATCGCCGATCCAATCGTTAGTATCTCACATGTCTAACCATTTAGAGTGTTAAAATTGCCCGTTGAATATTTATGTTGCGATAAATATCTGTTTAGCCATATCATAAAATACTATAAATATGTTAATTCGCGGCAGTATAACGCGTAGTACCAGCCTTATAATAAGCATCCGAGGTATTACGTACATTGTTTACTGTATGAATCGTGTATTTTTTATATCACGAGACATTTCAATCGATTACGAATAAGGCATAAACGGGTGGTGCGGTATGCCACCTGTCACGTACAATAAAGATAACGAACTAAAAGGCCACAGCTTCGGTATGCGACGCCTTTCTGGAACCATTGAAATCGGAGACAAAGGACTTAGTTTCATATCAATTCCGATTCTTCGACGCTTCCCGCTAAGCCTTTTGTGTAACTTATTTTGTTCTCTAGAACTTCAATGGGAAGACAGAACGCTTGTGCCGTATGAATTTTCATGTGCTGTTCATTATCTTGTTCTGATTTTCATTTCATAAAGTTATGTTACGTCGGCTATCTACATATTTTGTTTTGTAAACTACTTCCACAATTTTGTAACAAACTAAACTACGAAGTTTTATTTCATAATTTGTTAATAAAAGAATTGCACTTTATCTCTTAGCAAATTAGTTAGTGAATATCACATGATGAAATATCATGTTTAAGTATAATCAACTAAATCAGTTTGCAACTTAAATTTATTACAAAGGCGTTATTAATGCAGGTTACGGAACCGGCCAAGTAGGGTTAAGTTTTGAGTTCCGATTACTCACCGTCATGAATTGTTAAACTAATGCAAATCACTCAGTCCGCTTTATGGGAAACCAGAAGTCGTGCAAATTGTTTTGCACTAGAAAAGGAGTGAATGTTAGCGAATCATACTTCGAAAAGGATATTTAAGTTCACGTTCACTATTTCGACCCAAGTGGTCTTTGTAGTTGAGACTAAAACAGAAGCTGATATCAGATTCTGTATTAGTCACTCTGGTTGACCATAATTAAAAACATATTAGCGTAGCAACAAACGTAGCAATTAAAAACATCTCCGACATGACCCACGTCGGGGATAAGAATTTAAAATATTACAATAAAATGTATACGTATACTAACTAACATAGACCAGTTAGAATCATATAAGGCTTACTTCATTAAACATAAAATCCTAACAATTACATTTATTTACTTTCTCGAGTCAAGCAAATTTGTTAAAAAACATCCGAAACTATATTCACTAATTAAAAATATTAGAAGAAATGATAGATACCTAAACAAACTTAAAATACCATTCTCCAAGTTAAAATTAGTCTCTTCTAACCCCCCCACAATGTTGATCAAAATATACAACCACCTTCCCAATTACATAAAAAACGCAGATAATCCCAAGTATTTCGTCAAATTGTTAAAAAGATTTCTTTTGGGAAAATGTTACTATAACCTGTCAGATTTTTTTAATGATACTACCTATACTTACTTAATAACTAACAATTAATGAAAAATGATTACATAATGTTTCGATATCCCTATTCATAATTTTAAATTATAATTGTAAAATGTATGTAGATTCTAGATAAATAAATATAGATTGTACTGTACTAATATTATATTGTATTGCATGCTAGTCCAACTGGCGTTATTTATATTATAATTATTTCTCTAGATTTTTATAATGGTTTGCCCTCTCATTTGCAGTGCCCTAGCAGGGTGTCACGTGTATAACTAAGCTTAAGTTTTAACACCTCGCAATGAATGTGATATGCAATAAATGAATAAATGAATAAAAAAAACCTATCAACGTCCCACTGCTGGGCACAGGCTTTCCCACATGGAAAATATCACATGGGGAAGTTGGGCCATAATAACCCACCACGCTGGCCCAATGCGGGTTTGTGGGTTTTAACGACTGCCATCTTTCGACGATAACCGGGACCAATTGCTTTACGCGCCTTACGAGACGTCCTCGCTTATTATAATTTAAATAAGTCATGCGCCACACAGTCCGCCGCTATTTCGGTTTGTTTTGGACCAACATCCGACACCCCAATGGGCAGTGCACACAATGTATTAGCGCTCGAGTCGCTTGTTTGAATTGAACTGCTGTGCCTCCATTCTGCTATTTTAAAACGTCCCCTCAGCGTACTTTACTTTTACTTTTAATAATCGACACTTGTACTTGTACTTTGAGTTTATTTTTTGTACTTTACTTTACTTATACTTGTATTTTACTTTAACTGATCGACACAAATCATCACGAGTTGGCAAGTCTGGCAACACTGGGCAACACTACTAAGTACTGCTCGATTTTTTACTTTTCCCGTAATCTAAAATATCAAAATCAAACCACTGAGACACGATTGTGGTCATTTTATAATAACAGAATCAATCTGTTTTATTACTAAGTTCTGAAATTAGATGATTTTACTTTATATTAAGAAAAAAAGGAGAAATTCATCACTTGTACATGGAAATAGGTTTTTTTATTTTATTTTAGTAGGTACACAAACAGATTTCAATGAATGACTGAGTATTGTATCTTATTTGCTAGACGGAAATAAAGAACGAATCGAAACCGGTTGAATGAATCGCTTTGATAATATTTTTTATAACACTACGAAAGAAGCGGTTGCCTCCATCTCGCTAATTGGAGAGTGAAGATAAAATAGAGGAGTCCTGAAGAATTCTTTACTAGGTATACCCTTGGGAATACCCCTAGAAGAAAGATACAGATAGCAACAAATTAATTGTATTTGTGTCTCCTGAAGGTATAGGTACCTAATGTGTACCAACTACCACCCACTGGTTAGTGCACACAATGTATTAGCACTCGAGTCGGTCGCTTGTTTTATATCCTGGCACCGTCTTTGGAAAGTTCTAACTTAATTACAAAGTTAAGAACTGAGACGATTCATCTTCATCTTTAAGAAAAAAAGGAGAACTTTATTACTTGTGCACTTGAGATAAATTAAACAGTTTTTTTGTAGTTCTTTTTATAACACTACGAAGAATTGCTTTGCCTTCATCTCACTTATTGTAAGCGAGGATAAGGTTTGATTCTAGGACTATTTTGGTTTATTCAACTTTTACTAGTTTCTGACTAAGACCCTTAAAAATTACCTGTGCTTAGAGGGTTTGTCCATCCGATGTCGTTTTTTACTAGTTTCTGACTAAGTACCCTTATATATTACCTGTGCTTAGTGGGTTTGCCCATCCCTGTCGTCCGGTTGGCCTTTGCCCATGGAAAGGGGAGCAGAGAGTCACTACGTACACAGGTTCCCTTCTAGACGCTGGTATTCAAAACAGGACTACATCGGGACAGCAAAAAAAATATCTAGTGTTACCCCTAGAAGGAGGATACATAATAGCAAGTCTGCAACGTACACACATTAACTTAAGGAGTCCACTGTATTTGCCATAACCTGTATTTTTTGGGTATAAAATATTTAGATTTTTATTTTTTTTTGACACATCCATGCATAGATTCAATTCTATAATCTCCAAAGGGTTAGTCATAGACTAGTCAATGACCGCAGAAGCAGTCTACTGTCATAGTCCACATTCCACCAAATTGCAACAGCGTAAAAGGTGGTGAGACCGCATTTCCGTTCTATGCTGTTGAATGTAGGTATGTGCCAGTTAGTAGTCAGTTAGTCGCCTTTTACGACACCCAAGAGAAGAGTGTTTGGTAGTACTATCGGGGTCACCGTCGCTTTACCAGTTTGCAGAAATTTTCGTATGAAGCGCATCGCTTGCCCGGGTACGTGCCCGTACCAAATAGACGACGCGGTGTGCACGGGATTTTGACCTTTAGACTGGTAAAGCGACGGAGTCCGTGATATTACCTATCTATTCTTTTAGTAAGTCGCTATACCACACGGCTCATAGTACAAGTATTGCAAGTGCAACGTATGTATGCATAACAAAAATTTATGGCTCCTGTAGATACTAAAAGCCTTGACGTTAAGTGTCTATCTTAATAACTGCCTTCATAATTTTCACAGACTGTAATAATCGCTCTAAATTAATTTGTTTTCCACTTTAACTATCCATAAATTATCCCATCTAAGTGAACAGCCTTAGCTTAGACGTACAGTCTATAAATGTTACAATTTGATTTGCAAGTTGTTCGATAGTGGCTCTATAGAAACTTGATCAGTTTACGAAACAATGGTAACAGTAGCAACTAAGTTGTTTTGATTTACAGCGTCGGCATAATAGGTAGCTATGCTCGCTCGGCACAATTTACAACGGCTCTTTGTGGGTTTATCAAGTATTGGCGAGTTTGATAGTTGACACTGAGACCTTGAATTTCATATAGCCACAGATAAACGAGCTACACAGCAAACATTGTGTAAATGCTAATAGTAGGTAGGTAACCAGCAAAATGAAATCGTATTGTGGTAAATGTGTATCAATATTTTGTATAAGTGCAGATACATACATTTTTTGTAGATAAATATAATTTTAAAGAATACTAATATCTGGAATAGCTGTAACGAATTTTAGTTAATAACATAAGTATAGTGGACCATAACATGAGGATCGTTAACAGTACTACCTATTAAATTATTTAAGTTAGGTATTTATTTTCTAATTACCTACGCGCTGGATATCGAAACCATATAGCTCTCCATATTTAATAATATTTAAAAGTAGGTTATGTTTGAATAAAGGAGTGAGGTAAGTAGGTATGTTTGTTTGAAGGAGATGAGGAGATATTTAAGGAATATTCATATAACAAAATCGGTCAGTCGGTAGATAAATATAGGTAAGTACCTAGTTTACTCCGTTAATTCAAGCGGTAACATTCAAACTTCGGCAACTAGAGTGGTGGAGTACGGTGATATCAGGGATGTGCTGAATCACTTGCTGATCGATTGATCTAATTTTCGTCTAACATTAACAAAATAGTAAAATGTTGAGTCGCTTAGGCCCTTGAGTGGTGGACGGGTGTCACGGGTGGCGTGCACGTAACGAGCGGGCAGCCGTGTTACATTCCTATTAGAGCGGCCATTCATTACGGCCGCCGCACAATGCGATAATTACGACCTCTTAGACCTATCGCTGGCTGACAGCCCTCACTCGGGATTTACGGACGATTAGTTAGACGTTTTAGGGTTTGTTCTTCGATTATGTTATAAAACGAAATTAAATATTAAGCTCGTTTCTCAGAGGGGTAGTCAGAGACCACAAATTTCGATTTGCTACTATCATGACACAGTAATACAAGGTTTTATATTTAAGAGGCCTATTACATCTTGAATGTGATTTTTGCGTAAAATGCCCATTTTCGCATTGAGTAGTAATTTTGCAGTTGTATTTATTGTTTTTATCGAAATAGGATAATAAATTTTGTGCATAATATTACAAATTTCCATTCTGTGAGCATAAGTTGAATTCGAACGGCGGGCGTATCGCATTTTGTAGTAATTTTGCAGTCTGTTGTTTTTATCTTGTTGTCGTTTTTATCGAAATAGGATAATAAATTCATTATAAAATCTTTATTCCTCATGAAGTAACAATTACTCTGGTATAAATTTTGCCCAATAATATTATCGTAGATAGGATCTCCTATATATTCACAGTTAAGTTATAGCGATTTTCGAAGTTTTTTGGTTTAGAATAAGATTTTTTTCTTATATAAAATCAATGATATCTAAAAATTCCGAGGCCAGTACGCACTATTCGACTATATAAGAGATAACATTATAATTTTTTTTATTTTACTTGTTTAGAACAGTAGTTCAATCGATGAGCTTAAAAAAGAGCCTTCGCGCACTTTATGAAAATCTTTCTCTACAATTTTGGGTTTAATTAAAAAGTTAAGCAAAATTTTCAAAAAGCGAGGCCGCTACGCACTATTCCAATAGCTATTCTACACTATTCAATAAGTCATAATTGTTAATGTATTTTTGTTTCTGAGATCCATAACGCCAAAATTGGCCAAATTACGCAAAAATCACAGACGCGATGTTATAGGCCTCTTAATTTAAATTATTAATCAGATAAACTATCGGGGTCACCGTCGCTTTACCAGTTTGCAGAAATTTTCGTATGAAGCCCACCGCCGCCGCCCGCCGCCCGACCGGGGCGCCGCTCCCGCCCGGGTACGTGCCTGTACCAAATACACAAAATAGACGACACGGTGTGCAAGGGATTTTGACCTTTAGACTAATAAAGCGACGGAGTCCGCCATTATACATTTTAATTTTAATAGTTTACAGGCGGACTTCAGTCAAGCCTTACCAACAAACAAAATCGAGCAAAATAATATGTGGTACCAAGGGATCTCTGGGTGACAGTTTAGCCATTGAAGCTGGTGGCTAAAACATTAATACTTAAGTAAATAGCGTTTGTACGTACTATTTCGCATAGGAATATCCATCACAAATTAAAAATAAAGGTACTTAACGTGTTATCGCTTTGAGACCTGAAAATTAATTGGATGCAATATTTTACGTGTGTTAGCGTTCCACTCGAGAGCTTCGTCCTTTTGGCTTTGTTTGGCGTATGAGTCATATACTATTCTATACCTATACCTATATAGGTCCTTCGGATATTCATTTACATTGCACTGGACAAGGTTTTTAAATTCCACTTTTAAAAGCGCGAAGCCTCTTTTCTGAGTACAGCCCCATCTCTTGAAACCGATCGCTATTGGATCGGATTGGTATTGTGAATTTTCGTATTCCTAAGTTACAATACCAGAGCTAATATGGATTCATATTGCGTGAATATTGTGTGACAAAAATACAAAACTCAATGCCATTTAGTTCACCCAATATGAATCCAAATTAGCGCTGGTGGTTCACAATACCAATCCGATCCAATAGCGATCGGTTTCAAGAGTAAGGGGGCTGATCTCCTATTAGTATTTCGCCTTAAAACAGATTGTGCGCTGACGCGCGGGAAATGCATGGGAGATTATGTTCTGCGGAGATCAGTAATCATCACCAAACCAATTAAAGTTTAGATTTGGGACCGAGTTAGGTCTTAGCTTAGTAGACCTTTACGATAAAGTGAGCAGGTCAGGCTATTACTGACCACAAGGTGTAAGGAACTTTTACTTAATCTGTGTCTACAAAGTTTTGATGCAGAGGATCGCCATCGTGACACGGCGGAATGATGAGCTGCCTCTTGATTCAACTGGTTGTCAACTTTGGTACATTTGATAATGTATCGAGTGTACGGTCGGCCTCAGAAGAAGCTTAACACTTTAGTACCACGTCGTACCATACACATATCACACCTAATCACGACTATTATCCCCGAAGGGTTAGTCAGAGAAAAGGCAATGAAGACCGCAAAAGAAGTAATCTGCCATAGTCCCCTTTTCACCAAATAGGTAGCGAATGCACATGTGCTCAGCGTGACGGGTGGTGAGCCCATCGCCGCTCTATGCTGTTGAATGTATGTGCAGTCTTTACTCCGTTAGTCGCCTTCTACGACACTCAAGGGAAGAGAGGGGGTGGTAGTATTCTTTCAGCTATACGACATCGTACCAACTACTGCGCTAATACATAATGGCTAAAAGATTTAGCTAGGCGATGCCGGAGATAACAATAGGGAACGGACCACTTTAGTACCGTGTCAACTTACAACTGGCTGGGAACGATCGCGGTCCCGCTATTATTATGTATTATATAGGCCGACCGTACCCAAGCAGTTCTGCATCGAGGTAGAATGAAAATTTGTCAGTCTTTCAGTCTACCTCGATGCAGAGGAAATCCAATGCATCCCCGAACGTCGCAACGAGGACCCTGTCTCAATATTTATGAATCTTTGCGAGAAAATCAGCCTACCCATTTCGAGCAGTGAAATTAAATCATGCCGCAGAGTGGCGAAACTTAATCCGGAATCTAACCGACCCCGTAACATTTTGGTAACGCTTCCATCTGAGCGGCACCGAGATCTCATTATATCGGGAGTCAGAAGGTACAACAAAGCCAACTCTAAGGAGCCGCTTCACTCAGCGCTTCTTGGTGTTCCCGGAGAAAAGCGTCAGATATTCGCTGGGGAACATCTATCTAAAGAATGTAAAGATCTACATGCGGCTGCCCGTAAAGCTTCAAAGGAGAAAGGCTTTAAGTATACGTGGGTGAAGTTTAGCCGCGTATACATTAGAAAAGACGATAACTCGCCGGCTATGTTTGTTAAAGATAAGGCATGGTTAGATAAATTATTATCATCATAAGATCACACTTTTGAATTTATTGTTTTATATTTATTAAATCATTGTATTACATGTTATTTAGTTTTATATTATCTCTTAATAATGCGTATATTTTATCAAAATGTTAACCGTATAAAAACCAAATTAAACCAATTATATCTTAATATCCTAAACGAAAATTACGACATCATTTGTTTATGTGAAACGAATTTAGATGTTTCTTTCTCCAGTAGCGAATGTGTGGATGGAAGGTATATAGTTCTACGAAGAGACCGCGAAACATCTGACTCGCTTAAACGTTCGGGTGGTGGTATATTGTTGGCAGTAAAGAGGGCTTTGCTTACGTTTAGACATCGTGAATTTGAGAGTGGTGCCGAAGACCTGTATATAACTGTAAAAGATGCGAAGTGCCATGAGTCAATCAGCATTTGCTTGGCCTATTTACCTCCAGATATTAGTGTATGTGTTTATGAGGGTTTCTACGAAAACTGTGTCAGATTTCTCCTCGATCGTGACAACGGTAGCTCCAAAGCAGTAGTTTTGGGAGACTTTAATCTTCCGCATTTGGAATGGTCAAGCGATGCTAAGAACTCGTCTGCATTGACTCCGGGCCCTGCTTACGATGTAAAGTCGTCTTTACTGATTCAGCTGCTGGAGTTGGGTGGCCTCTGCCAGTACAACTACGCACGCAATCTCAATAATCGGATTTTGGATCTTTTCATGACGGACGCGTGTAGCGTTCATTTAGTGGAATGTCCCCCTCTATCTACCCTCGATCGTCACCATCCTGCTATAGAAGCTGAAATTAGTGCGCTAGTTTCTGGTGTACCCTTACGAGACAAAAGTTTAAGGGTCCCAAATTTCCGGAAATGTAACATGGTTAGGTGTTCCGAACAACTCGACGAAACCGTATGGGATACTATTTTTGTCCACAATGATATTAACCTGGAACTTGAATCTTTTTACGTTGTCTTAAACAATATAATAAAAGATAACACTCCATTAAAATGCATTAATAATGCTGGTTTTCCCGTTTGGTTTTCCGGACCCTTAAAGGCATGCATAAAAGAAAAAAACAAAATGCACAAAAAATATAAGCAGTTCAGAAACCCTAGAGACTACGACAAGTTCAGTTTGTTGCGTTCAAGGTCTAAAAAACTTATTAAAGAATGTTATGATTCCTATGTAAATAGCGTTGAGAGTTCCCTCAAAGATTCAACTAAGCTATTTTTTTCATTTGTAAAGAACAAAAGGGTCAACCCTTCCATTCCGTGTAGTGTCAAGTTTGGTGATAAGTCAGCAAGTGGTGGTGAGGGCGTGGCGCAGCTGTTCTCTGAATATTTTTCCTCAATGTTTGGGCCTAACTGCAGCAGTAGCGCCACCCATTCGAATCTTTCTAATCTTGACAGCTCTTTGAGCGGTATTGTGGTGTCCAGAGATGATGTACTTAAAAAACTACTTGCAATCAATGTAAGCAAGGGGGCAGGGCCAGACGGAATCCCCCCTTGCTTCATTAAAAACTGTGCCAAAAGTCTTGCCACCCCCCTGCACATCTTATATAATAAATCCTTAAAGACTGGAGTCTTCCCAGACTCTTGGAAGTTGGCACATATAACACCTATACATAAAGGTGGTGACTCCAGTGACTGTGCTAACTACAGACCCATCAGTATACTTTCATTATTCGCCAAGGTTTTCGAGCTGTTGATTTATGATCACTTATACCATCACCTAAGCCCTTATATCTGTCAACAGCAGCATGGTTTTGTAAGAAATAAGTCAACGGTTAGTAACCTTTTGGAGTATTCCGACTTCATTACCAAGGTTTTCGACAAGCGTGGTCAAGTGGATGCGATATACACAGATTTCCAAAAGGCATTCGATAGAGTCGCTCATTGCGTGCTAATCGACAAGCTAGGAGCCTTAGGTGTACATGGCAGCCTTCTCCGATGGCTGAAATCATATTTAAGCAACCGTAGCCAGCTTGTTGCTCTCAGGGGTTACCTATCTCGACCAGTCTCTATAGCTTCGGGGGTCCCACAAGGGTCCCATTTGGGTCCTTTGCTCTTTGTTCTGTACATTAACGACTTGACTCCCAAGCTTAAGAATCTGACATTGCTCTACGCTGATGACTTGAAAATGTACGCTCAGATTAACTCAATAGAGGACTGCGTTAGTCTACAATCAGATATTGTGTCCCTAGTGGACTGGTGTAGTGACAACAGCATGAGCCTAAATGTGAAGAAGTGCTCGACCATATCTTTCACTCGCGCTAAAAATCCTATATTATTTCATTATAACGTAGATGGTTTTATTCTTGAAAGAAGGCAGGTAGTGAGGGATTTAGGAGTTACGTTTGACAGTAAGCTCAGCTTCACACACCATTACGACACAACCGCCGCCAAATGCAGACAACTGTTGGGTTTTGTTTGCCGCATGTCTCGTGAGTTTAAATCCACTGAGAGTGTTCTTCAGCTATACCGGTCGCTGATTCTTAGCCGGCTTGAGTATGCTTCCGTCGTTTGGTCACCTTACTATCAAAATCACATCGATAGGCTGGAATCAATCCAGAGGCGTACCCTTAAGGTTTTGACGGCCAAGCGTGGTCTTAAGCGCGAGCTTCGATCTTACAGCGAGCGTCTAAGTTTCTTTGGTTTGCAGAGTTTGTATGGTCGCCGTCGGATGCATGGTATTTTGCATTTATATAAAATACTGAACGGTCTGTTATCGACATCTCTTTTATCTCAAATTTATTTAAGAATTCCCAACAAGTCACCTAGATTGGAGCGTCCATTCAGTGTACCGCTTCTTGCCAACAATGTATCATTCAACAACCCTATACATAGAATATGCCGTGATTTTAATGAATTGCTGAACGAAAAGGGACCCTCTATTGTGCCTGACATCTATAGTTCGTCACTTAACAGTTTTAAATTTAATCTAAGTAAATTAATAGAGTAATGAAATACTTGATATGTATAGACTTTTTAAATTTAATTTTTATTATGTTGATTTTAATAAGATATAATAATTATAATATCCATTTATCTCAGGTTATTGCCCATAATTTGTTAGTTTACACATGACTTAAAAACTATGTTAGTTATATTGCTTTTAGTAGTTAATGTACTTAAATAATTTTTTTAATTTTAATTCGTTTTATAGTTGCTTTTGTGTTGTATTCGAATGTCTATTTATAATATTTTAAAATCTCAATAATTAATGCATGTACCCATATTTTATTTATTTTATTAGTATTGGATCAAATTTGGATGAGATTATTTGCCTTGTCAAAGATTACTCATGTGGTGTACACACGTCATAGGAACTACAACCTGTCCTTGATACATATCTTGTTACATTTTTTTATACATGCTATGTTGTATTCTGTTTGTGTACCGAATAAATTATAAAAAAAAAAAAAAAAAGAACTGATTTCAGTTTGCATCATTCTCTCTCCAGAATGTGTTTTACATACGAGGATATGAATGCTAAATTATTTGGATAGGCTATATAAAGGATATAATTGACCTTATTGTTTTCTGAGGTTTTAGCTAGTTAATCCGTAAAAAAGTGTTTCATTTCAACTCAACGATATTGACCTTTTTAACGATTTCTACAAACAGTTCAAACGTAAGATGCTGAAATTCTAGGTTTTCTTGTTCTGTTGTTTTGTTTTAGTGATTGTAGTAGATATGTTATTTTATATCTTTATTTTAGTGCGTATGTTGTGTACATTTTTAAGTGGTAAAAATAATTATAATGTGGGTTTTTAATGTAATTTTGTGAGTTTGTCGAAAGTGTGTCTATTACTGTCTATTGTATTGTTGTGAGTGTGCCTATCTGAATAAAAAAATAAATAAAGTGCTTAGCTACTTCTGAGTACCTACATACTACTAGAACACTAGTCGACCCCTAATAAATACCACTATTATAATTATAATGGAATAAACGAACCAGTTAACATCCAATTACTATTTATGTTAAACTAATCAATTCTATTTTTACAATTTAAATATCTAATAAATATCTAATGCGATCATTATAAATTATTATAATTCACGCATCGTTGCATTTACAAGAAGCTGTATTCGATTAAGAAATATCTGTATCGATTATAAGTAACCATCGACTATCGATTCGAATCTGATGTGTGTTGTAATACTTGTAATCATTAAGGTATTATTATAACTAGAGACGACACACCGCGAAGCAAGTTTCTGCGTGCTGAGTTGCAGCCTTCGATCAAATATAAAAACTAGATACACAATCCTATACCACAGTATTAATATAAGCTAAAGCAGTAAGGAAGCTACGTACGTAGTACTATTATTTATTATGTGGCTACGTATGTACAAATGCTCGAAACGACGCACGCCCACAGACGCACGTCTATACAGGGACCCTAAGCACAGTATAAATATAAGCTTATATTTATACTGTGCCCTAAGCTGACATCGCAGTAACGCAGTATAAATCTTTAGCTTATATTTATACTGTGTCGCAGTGCTGTCAGCCGCGAGTACCGCGTCGAGACGTACTAGTTGTATATTAGTATTTATTATATATTATATTAGTCCATACAAAGTTACCCTAACCCCTATAAGCTGTTTCTTAACTCGGTGCCTGCCGTTCGTGGTCCCGAGCCACCCCGTAGCATGGAAGGGATGGATACTAGGTTTTTAGTGGATAAACATCCCTTTCCCTATCGTGTTTTTCTTACTAGGCGGGAGAGGAAAAGGAGTCACAAATATACCGGATGATTTTGTTCAATATTTCGAGAAAATGGACAGAATATTGTTATCTGAGGTTTAAGCGAGCACTACACATTGAAATGAAACACTAACGTCAGGATAATATAATAAACTATGTAAATAGTAAATCAAACGCGAGTTAATCCGTGAAAAAGTGTTTCATTTCAAATGGACAAAAGTTTTCGCTGTTGTTTTCAAAGAAAACACATGAATTGTAAATTAGCTGTGTTCATTTACAAAAATGTAGACATAATCAATTTTATAGTGCCGTGTCCATGTTTTCCGCTAATTTATTTAAAAAGCTATTCTAAAAGCTTTTCATTAGAATTAGAATTCAGACACTATATTTAACAATAAAGCTTTTCGAATATGTCGTAGCAGCAAAAATAAGAGGACAACCCTAATATTTATTCTGTGCCCTAACGCTCAATTGGCGCGTAGGTATCATCATCATTGGCCTTTGCGTCTATTGCAGACGATTTATGGTGCAATGCTGGGCAAACACCGTTTTTATGGTGGCTGAAAAGCCCGATGCGAGAGCGACATGTTCTACCGCAGGCCTGACAGTAGAAGTTTGCGACAGATAGGACTGCGTCGCCTTGACGTTGTCTCTTTCTTTTGTCAGCGAGTGCCGCGAACCTGGTTTTATCGCAAAACTTGCGACCCTCCAACACGCGTTTACGCCACTCCGTCCGTTTCTCTGCAAGCTTTTCCCAGTATTTGTGGTCAATGTGAAAGGCAGACATGTCTATCCTTTAAAGCGAAGCAATGGCCTCCCAACGTCTCTTTTTGCATTCGCGACATCACCAAGAAAAATACGTCGTGGTAGTCGATAGGGTTCCATCCTGTGCACATGCCCTAGCCAGCGCAAACGTCTCTGTTTGTGAAACGCGGTCAGGCTAGGCCGCTGTGCTATTTCTAGAACCCTTTCGTTTGTGATCCTGTCTTGCCATGATATGCCCAAGATCTTACGAAGACAGCGCACATAGAAGGAATTTAAACGACGTTCTACCGATAACTGATCTAAATGCCAAAACTATTTTGAATGAACAAAATTTCGGAAGGAATGGAAACCGCTGTAAATAAATAGCAACCAAGTCCGGTTGAACATTGAAAAAGTTGTTATGCCGGTTTGCACCCGGTCGCGTTGCCCCTATTTCCTGTTTTTGTCATGATCTTCGAATCACTACGGATGATTATGTCGTCTAGGTTTCGGCTCCGTACTAGAGTATGCTTAAATTGGAAGCTTGAAAGACCAACATCTTGGTCTTTGTTGTGAGATGTTTGTTTTGCCATACTCGAGTACTAAGCCTCCCGAACATGGTCGCCGCCTTTCCGATACGTATGTCGTAATATGTACCTCCGCATCAAGCGAGAGTTGTTCTTGACGGTCGACCCTAGGTAGTAAAGTCTATATAACTCAACAAAAAGACCTAATTTCGGTACTGCTTTAGCTTATATATTTACTGTGCCCATACTACCTAAATCGTAGCAGAATAGTGGCAGTTTTGACATATACATCATCATCTCTCTTCTCTACCGATCGCGCTTGGCAGAGCGGTCGTGGTCACTTTGAGTACGTCAAGTTTGGTGGTTGAGGCGCACATAGCTCCTCACGATCTCCTGCCATCTCTCACTGTTGGTAGACTGTCGGCACAGCCTGATACACTGTCCCCTATTGCGGATTTGACTGACCGTCCAGCGCGTAGGTGACCTGCCACGTGGTCTGGTCTACATCATTATCATCAGCCTATAAAGTCCCTGGGCACAGGCCTCCCACGTGGACAACAGCAAGTGGGGACATTGGGCCATACATAACCGACCACGCTGGCCCAATGCGGGATGGTGGGTTTTAACGACAACAACCGGAACCAACGGCTTAACGTGCCTTCCGATGCACGGAGGATCTCGAGATTTTTTAAATTTGGTCACCCATCTAGCGACCCGGCATTGCGAAAGTTGCTTAGCGGGCAAGATCGCAAGCCGAACGCGCTAGCCGCAGCCGCTGCGCCATCGAGCTCCTCTTCGTATACGTTTGACTCTTAATGTGCTTTTAGTCAGAATATGTTATTATCAGTGATTGGATTATGTAGTGCAATTTATTAGAATCAACGTCCTCAAACATTATATTAGTATGGATACACCCGCGGGATTGCGGGATTTCGGAAATACTCTATACTTGTAAAATACATTTTAACGAGTAAACAAACACCGCCGAATCATCCTTTTTGCGAAAAAGACACAGGAAGATTAGTTTTTTGTCTCTTTCTCACATTTACACTTTGTCTTATAGTCGGCGCAAACGCTCGAGCAGTCGTCGGAGCAATACTCGTAAAACGTGCTCTCGAAGACAGCGCGCACATGTTCTCTCTCGCACTTATACTGTTTATGGGTGACGTCACCAGAGACGTCACCTGGCGCGTCTCTATTACAAAAGTGATTTACTACGATTACGAATTAATCTTTAGTGTGACCAGCTCTTATCGAAATTGTAATCCCGTGCGGTTGGCCTGTCCATGTTAAAATTTCGTCATGAAATCCCGCAAAATTGCACTACCTAATCCGATCACTGGTTATTATACTTGACCCTAGCGAGAATAGCAATTTTTGACTTTAGCACTTCGTCGTGTTGACACATAGCTCGCGCACTATCAAACGAAATGCGTAGAAACATCTTGCTATACTCGTTTTGTGCGGCCGTTTTGAGACTTTTGAGAGCGTTGATTGTGCATCCAGTTTTTATAATAATATGTGATCGAAGGTGCATGCCCAGCCCATGAGTTGCAGACGCCTTGATGAAAACGACAGGAATCAATGAAACCAACGAATGGACTGTAAAACGAAATATAATTGCAAAAATAGGCGGAAAAATACAATGAACAACGCACAATATGTTTGAGGCAACTAACGATAATATTAATAACACAATCAAAAGTAGCAAAAATGTGACAGCATCACAATAAATTCTAAAACATTATTCTTTTTAACACCTAAAATCCTTAAAAAACTAACTAAACCTAAAAGCAGGTCTGCAACATCCTTGGCAACAAAGCCTCTTACCGGCCTCTCTGAGCACATCTTTCGTATGGAATAGCTGCTTTAGTATTAACACCTTAATGGTTGTAAAGCGAGGGCTAGTTGTGAGAGGTGGTTGCCCAAGAGTCGCCTATGAGGAAGCATCGGCTTAGGCGACTGACCCCGGCGCCAGGTGCCTACTAATCGGCGAGTTACTCGTACTTCGCTTACCGTTTGGATGCGACGTAGTTGGTTACCGATGCAGACATCGCTTGGTAGGGCTGACATCGACTGCAAGAGGGTTTATATCAACAACGATTAAGCTATTTTAAAACATCTACGATAGAGCCATAGTGTACTACATTTCTAAATGAAATGTAATCTTTTAGAAGATTTAGTTCTGTGTTTCAAATTTTTTTCTGTTTGAAAATAGAATAAGTTAATTTTAAAACCCGGTTTCTAAAGTATTATTTACCTAAGCTATGACTTAGTACTTTAAAAAAACATACACATATAATATTCATAACCATGACTAATTATCACCGAAGGGTTAATCAGAGACTAGGCAATGAGAACCGCAAAAGCAGTCCTCTGCCATAGTCCACTTTTCACCAAATAGCGACTGCACATATGCTCAGGGTGATAGGTTAGGTGGTGAGCCCAGAGGGGGTGGTAGTATTCTTTCACCGCTATACGCTACACGGTTAAACGCGGTAAAGAAAAATATGCTTACCCAGTTTTTTTTGGTAGTTACGCTGTTTAAACCCAAGGAATTCTTTCTTAGATTACCGTCCAGCCCAGGAGCGGTAGGGTTACGTGGAAGCCGCTGAGCTGTTACTCTAAACAACATACATAGATACATCACGCCTGCTTCCAGGGGGGCTAGGGGGGTGGCCTCTACCACAGCAGAGCTTTCCATCTGCTATGATCCTGACACAAATCCTTTGCTTCACTTTGCTACAACGTTCTTCTAAACGGTTCCCAATTTTTTTGCATAAAACTTTATGTCATAATTTAACATGGCATACTTTTACTTATCCTAATAATAGTTACGCACAATATTAATTAGGTATAACTTTTTAGGCACATTTTTTAAGCATAACCACTATATACATAATAATTGTTAAACATACTAACAACATCTAAAGCCTAAATTTGCTTAATAATTATAAAGGGAAAAAGTAAGTTTTGAAAACTTTGTATTTGCATTTAAAAATACTTTTCGTATATAAAATAAACATGTTGGCGGCTTAGGGGTGGCCCTTGCACCCTACCCTACTATTATACTACGGTATCCAATTTATATTTGATATACCTAATACCTACTTTTGGTTTTTCAGATTCAAATACCTATCAATAAAATAAAAAATATTGCAAGTCAAATCCTGAAAAAAAAACCTTCACCTTCTGTCTTGTCTAATCTACCAGACTATCTTTATGCCTAATAACTTTTAGACTAATAAACAATATGCCTTATAACTTTACGCAAATCAAAATTAGGGCAAAAAAACATTAGAATAGGTAGTTCAAAATATTATTGTGACAAAAAAAATGCCTAACTCGTTATGCCAAATTAAATTAGGATAAAAAAATTAGGCAAAAAAAGGGATCCCCTTCTAAACAACATTACCTACCATGGAGGTTTTTTGAGTATCCGATATTTCGGCCATGATCATATAGTAACAATCCCGTTAACTATATTATTCTTATGTTAAGTGTAAGCACAGAACATAATGTCTTTTGTTCTGTAAGTGTAAGTTACTGTGAAAGTTGAAATAAACATCAGTAAAGTATAAAAACGCCTTACATTTAATTTTATTAAGCATTTTTAGGTTCAAACGTTTCGATCAATCAATCAATAATTAAACATGTGATCAAAGGTTCAACGATCAAACTTTAATTCGAGATAAGTAGTCATAGTGGCAGCCCTAATCAGACCGAGCACAGACACGTTGTCCAAGCCTGTTTAGCATTAGTCTGTGGACGTAGATGGCCGACACTGCGACTAAGATACCACTCCGACAATCTGACATGCCAATTGACATTTCATAGGATCTTGTTACACTGAATGTTTTACTTACTTTTTGTTTTGATTTGCAGAAAGAAATATTAAGACGGATAATAATACCCATTTTGCTGTGTTTTTTTATTATATCAAGTATTTTTTTATTTCTGTTTAGCAAATCAATGGAATAGCACTTTTCCTCCATCGACATTATGGAGGATGTCGTACTTGACACTATCTCTAACTGCCGGAACACAACAATGCTACTAACATTGTTGATAGATGACAGAGTTGTTTATGCCGTAAAAGGTATTATAGGGTACACAGTCCTAACACCAACCAAATAGAGTACAAACTCCCGCTGGGAATCGAACCCAGAAACTCTGTGTTTAAAACCGTGTTGTGGTTTAATGTGGTTTAGCCTCGAAATCTAAACCATGAAGCCAGTTACTTTAATATCATTTGATCCTAATAGTATGGAGACATGTTAGTTAGTTAGAAAAATATTTCAATTAATTAGTTGTTATGGTAAGCGGTAAGTGTAAACGTTAGATAGAAAAATAACAATCAAGATGGCGTTCAGTACTTTTTTTCTATTAGCAAACACAAACGCATTTGTCTAGCGTGTTTGTGGCTGGAAATCTCTGTGATATTAGTGCTGGCGGTCTAACAAAACTCTTTTTCTATTACTAAACTCGCGAAAACAAACGGCTTTCCAGTCTTGTTTTTACTGGAAAACTCATTGATTGGCTAAGTAGGTAACAGTATAAAATCTTTTTCTGTTGCCAATCTCGCGAAAACAAACGCATTTCCAGCCAGCGTCATTGAGTTTCACTTTTCACAAATGTCTTAGTCGTCCCTTGAGGCCATGTTTTGCAACCACAATATGAAATGAATGCAATACGGCCACTGATTTGAAATGGAGAGTAGAGCCGATTGCGTCGGACCGCGGTATATATTGGCGCTGTCATTTTTATAAGTCAACAGCGCATTTTCATATTCAGATTCAGTGTTTTTTTCCTTGCAACGTGATTTTCGTTCGGTAAGTTTAAGTCGGGTCGTGGAAGGTTCCCAAACCGTTTTTAGGTAGGTAATTGTTTATCAACACTTAGAACGCGGCAACACTAGACACAATAGAAATTCTATTAATTGAGCACGGATCAGTGCGCGGCCGCAGTTGAAAAGTTAATGTAAAGGCTATAGTTCAATGACATATCATTATTTTTGCTTAAAGTTGAACATGAACAGGTCATAATAATCAAATCTGATCAAAATGTTGACCAAATTTTTCAGTAAGTAAAGTTTACCTAGGAACAAAATAAGTATTGGAAAGAAACTCCGTGGTCTCCCTGTGACCACGGACCCTGTAAAGGGTTCGAAACGTCAGGATAATATTAAAAACTATGTAAATAGTAAATTAAACGCGAGTTAATCCGTAAAAAAGTGTTTCATTTCAATGTGTAGTGCTCGCTTAAACCTCAGAAAACAATAAGTATTGGAAACTCTCGAATTCGAAAATTCAAATAAAATAAAATAAAAGAAGTGCTAAGTAACATGTTAAACGAATACATACATGGTCGCTGTTTGTAGAATTAGGCATATTTATTACTTAATTATCCAGTCTTTAAATTTGTGGTTTCCGATAGAGCTATTAATAGGTAGGTAATTACAGTACAACTACTTACTTACTGACATTTTTTTTCTTTTTTTATGAATTAGCAATGATAAACGATATGAGCAGTTGCTACATTTTCTTCGTAGATCCATGAAGCGATCTAAAAAGTGGCTTTATGCTGCTGGTTTTTATTTACATAATGAATGATAAACCGCGGGGCCCTCATAATCGATATTCCAACCGAATGTGTGGGTTACGGTACCGGTAAGCTAGCAGATATTGTCGTACAATATGTCAACAGTGTTATCTGTAGATAAGTTAAAGTATTTTAACAGTACCTACTTAAGTTGGTAGGTATCGCCGCACAGACTGCGCGTTTTCGCTTACACCAATTATCTAGAAATCTAGACCAAGATAAGTATTCTTTGAAACTCGTTAATATGGTAAGATAACGGATAAATATACATAAACATAGAAAAAACACCCAGACCCGAAATCAATGTAGAAAAACAGTTTTTCTCTAAATTGACCCGGCCGGGAATTGAACCCGGGACCTCAGAGATGGCGCGACGCCAGACCCGGCGTGCTAACCACTCGACCACAGCGGTGGTCAATTGGTAGGAACAGCGAAAAAAAATGGCAACTCTGGTTGACACAGCAAGCGGTTAACGTCCCGGAGACGTTTGCATGTGCTGGGATTTGCATGTTTTAAGAATGTGTTAGTCAAGGTGCCGGAATTCAGAATCTTAATTCAGATTCGGAATTCATAAAGCCATTCCAACTGTGTGAGGCCAGCCTTACTGTCACAAAAAAAAAGAATTAGCCAAATAGGTCCAGCCGTTCAGAAGTGATTCGCGAACACAATGGTGGCAATTGATTTTTATTTAGATAGAATAGATAGATAAACGCAAAGGTTTGCAAAGTACGTAACATCAACACCAATGATAAAATACTGATGCGTTTGCTGTGGATATCACGAAAGGTTTCACACGTAAGGCATTATGCAACGCGCATATCGGTTACGAGCTACCTTATCAAGATGCCAACAACAATAAATAAATGCCAACAAGCTGTTGCAAAACGATTGTGTCCGCTTATACATAACCGTAGGAAAATTTTATCAGCTCACGAGGAAATTGGTTCGCTAAGAACATCCTGTTGACGACGGTAGTTATTTAATTTATTACAAAAGCACATACAGACATACACAAATTTATATTACTCCCTAAGGGTAAGTCAGAGACTAGGCAATCAGGACCGCAGAAGCAGTCCAGTTCCAGTGCCATAGTCCACGTTTCATTAAGGCTAGGTGTTAGTGAAAAATTAAAATAACACGTTCTTAGAATTATTTTTTAAAGTAGTAAACAGTAAAATTAAAATTGTTGAGGCTTCATTCTGTAGAATATACCCGATGGAAACACGATTTGATAAAGTTGGTTTGATAGAATAAATTCACAAAGTTACATATTTTTGTGTTATTTTATCTTCTTTTCTAGGTTTTATTCGTAAAATAAGTGATTTGATATTATGAATCATTTACCAAAATGAAGTTCATAGATAACTTAAAGGGTTATAGCCGATCGTTTTTTTTTTACATCTATAAATATTTTAAAATATAAAACGCGATTATTCGCTCCGCATTGCTGTTTATACCCTTCCCTTACCGTCAAGAGAGCGAGAGAGAAGCGCTCGAAATACCTCCAACCCCTTGAGGATCGTAAAACCAGACACTATTAAAATCAATTTTCGCGACCGCCGGCGGTCTTATGATCCTTGACCTATTAAATTACAATTACACGTGTGCTCATCGTGATACAAATAGGAGTGGGTTCCGTCGTTTTGGGTGTAGTTGTTTGGTTAAAGTTTAACCCGTTTGAGTTGCAACCTAGCCACGGAACGATCGAGTTGTTTTTATAACCTGTTCTGAAGTATTCCTGTGCAAAACGACAGAAAATTCGAATAAAAACGTCAAATAGTTGTCAGAGAAAAAATAACCATTCGATTTGATGGTTGTTTGGTTGCTGCGCTCTGAGCCACAGAACGGATGAAACTACGCTCTGACAGAGTAAAATCAAGCCATCAGAGTAAAATTACACCAAGCCACGGAACCCGGAGTGCGCTCGAGTGCACTCGAGTGAAGCGACGGAACGCAGCCTAGGTGGTGTGTCCATCGCTTATCAGAGAGCTGAGTGTAAGTTTGTAAATGTGCAAACGTTACTATCGCGTTTGTGTTAAGAGTTTTGATTCTCGATCTTATTTACTTAGCATTAAGATCTATCTATCAAAGCTTAACTCAAACGCGATAGTAACGTTTGCACATTTACAAATTTACACTCGGCTCTGTGATACCTGGCTGGTCGGGACTCGGGACCACGAACAGAAAGCTCCGAGTTCCACCACCGCAGTCTTTTAAGACACCTAATAAGAAAAACGGGATGGGTTGGGTACATATATACATATAACCACGACTATTATCTCCGAAGGGTTAGTCAGAGACTAGACTAGGCAATGAGGACAGCAAAAGCAGTCCTCTACCATAGTACACTTTTCACCAAATAGCGACTGCACATCTCTAAAGCGTGACAGGTGGTGAGCTCATCGCCGTTCTATGCTGTTGGATGTATGTGCAGTCTTTAATCCGTTAGTCGCCTTTTACGACACCCAAGGGAAGAAAGGGGGTGGTAGTATTCTTTCACCGCTACGCGACATGGTACCTCGTTGAGCCGCCATCCACAACAAAGCTCTGCTAAAAGCTCAGCAGCACACACAGCTAATAAACTTTTACGTTTATTCACCGTGTCGCGTAGCGGTGAAAGAATACTACCACCCCCTTTATTCCCTTGGGTGTCGTAAAAAACGACTAACGGACTAAAGACTTCACAAACATCTAACAACATAGAGCGGCGGTGGGCCCATCACCTGTCACGCTGATCACATGTGCAGTTGCTATTTGGTGAAAAGTGGACTATGGTAGAGGACTACTTTTGCTGTACTCATTGATGATGACATCTACACTAATATTATAAAGAGGAAAGATTTGATTGTTTGTCTGTTGTTTGTTGAATAGGCTCCGAAACTACTAGACCGATTTGAAAAATTCTTTCACCGTTGGGAAGCTTTAATTTATCCGGATGACATAGGCTATATAATATTTTCAAAAATTCGTCACGGGGTACGAGGTCCACGCGGACTAAACCGCGAGCGGTCCGCTAAATTAAAAAAAAACTGTGTACATTTTACACAGTTTAGAGATAAGATAGCCAGCTCCTCAGTGTTGAGGATTCCGGGTGAAGCGCTTCCACCTTTGGCCTTATCGTCACTTACCATCAGGTGAGATGAAGGCCAAGCGCTAACCCGTTGGAAAGTAAAAACATTATCGAATGAATCCAGTTTTTGTTGGTATACTACTGAAATAGCAAATCTAAAGATCCGTATAGAGTTTCATAGATTTTTTGTCTCGGTAGTGCTGTGTCTGTGTGGTGGCGGCCTTATAGTCTTTTACCATTTGAATGACACTAGCTTCGATTGTACTTATGGTTTTCGGTGCTTATAGTATAGATTTAGCGCTAATAACGCTGAACACGTTTCTACAAGTAGCTCGATGATATATTATAAAGTAAAACCCATTTATTCATTTACAAAATCAATGGGTGACTAAATTAAAAAGTAAGTCGAGCTCCTCCGTGCTTCGAAAGGCAATTTAGACCTTTGGTTTCGGCAATTATCGTATGTTGACAGACGTTAATTACTCATTAACCGTTTGAACCAGCGTTTTAGTGGTGTATGGTCCCATCCCTTCCCTTTATGTGGGAAGGATTAAGTCCAACAGTGGGACATTTGTAAGCTGGTGATGATGACAGTAACTGCCGTAAACATCATTGTACTCCCTCAGTGGTTCAAAGCTGAAAACTGAATAGAATAACTTTCCGTTTAATCAAATCTATTTCCTTTTTATATTACTTGCAAGTGGTAATATGTAAGCTCCTCTTTCTGTCTGTACATCAAAAAGTATCGTTAGTAGTTTCCCAACATCTTATGTTTCAAACAGTGTCTCATATCTAGGTAGCTTGAATTGCAAAAGCAAAGAGGAAATTTCCAAGTCCGCTGACATAGTTAAAAATAATTTTAAGCGAACAATAGGTGTCCGTTCCGAACTACATATTAATAATACGTATACAATTCTACAGATTGAAATAACACAGCGTTTAAGGTAAAACCGACATATTTCGAACGTAAGTTTCTATAAATAACTAAGTACACATATTACAGAAAAATTGTTACACGCAATTGCGTCAGGAAGTATGGAGACCAATTGGTAGTGACATTTCGAACTACTATCTCTGACCTAACATGACTAAGCGCATACAAAACTGGTATAGAGGATGCTTAAAGGAAAGAGATGGACGCATCTGAAATGCCACACGGGGGAGGGAGATAAACCGTTCGACGTCCCTCCTCTTTTGGATGAGGGAAGTGAGGACGGCGCAATCGCAACGAAAGTAAAAGTGAACGCTATTCAGCGTTAGAGCTAAGTTAGAACATTATTACTTAATGTTAGATTTATTGCGGCTTCACTGCAACCAGAGATAATTATACACGTTGCAGTAAGCATCGGGCGGTCTGTTTGTTTTCAAGGTCTTTGGAGCGTAGTGCAACTTAACATTTGGTTTACACTAAGATTTATTACGACTAAATTGAGATTTATTAGCGTTTATTAAATGAAATGTTTTGGGTGCAATTTAGTAGATTGGCCAAAGCTACTTACTATATATATTTATGCAATTTGTCATTAATTTAAGCTAAATGTGGTTATCGATATGGAAAGTAAATAAACATTTGATCCAAATTATAGAAACAGAAAAGATAACAAAGAAGACAATCGTCGTGGTTATTGTAGAAGTTGTTTGATACTTTTTGAATTATAGTAAAAAACTATAAAATGATATACTTACGTACTAAACTATAAAATGATATAGGTACTTAATCATAAGATTTAATAAGGGATTTTCTGCTAATTCAATTGTGTACTGTTTTTCAATTAATTGTTCTTGACTTAAAAGTAGAATTTTAAAACGAGTCGTAGAAAGAATTCTGAACCCGTTTATGAATGACTCACATAAAAGATTCATCAAAGCCTTAGTCATACCTACTACAGTACAGTATCATAAAATACTTACTGCCGCACTTAGAGCCGTCAATTACCATTAATGATTAAGTACTTAGCGTCTATATTTCATTTTATAAAAGTGCTTAATGGGGATCTCTATATCACTTTATATGTAGGAACATTGAAAATTAAGTACTAAGTTAGTAATTAAGTTTCGATTAGTCGTTGATATTGCTTATACTAAAGCAACAATTAATCGATTCGATTTTGTGTTGCAACTTGCAAGACAGGATTTTTATCCTGTTTTAACTAACTATAATATATGGTCTCACTTTTGTTTAGTGCAAGATGCAAGTATTAAAAACAATTTCCGGTGCTACAGTATTTCAAGCCATAGAAACTATAAACAACATACATACATATCATCATCATCATCATCATCAGCCAGAAGACGTCCACTGCTGGACAAAAGCCTCCCCCAAGGATCTCCACCACGACCGGTCTTGTGCTGCTCGCATCCAGCGGCTACCCGCCACCTTCACCAGATCGTCGGACCACCTTGTTGGAGGCCTGCCCACACTGCGTCTTCCGGTGCGCGGTCGCCACTCGAGAGCCGTTCTGCCCCAACGGCCATCGGTTCTACGGGCGATGTGCCCTGCCTGCCCATTGCCACTTGAGCTTGGCGACTCTTTGGGATATGTCGGTTACTTTAGTTCGTCTACCAATCTCCTTATTTCTGATCACGTAGAGAAACAAACTCTCCATTGCTCTTTGCGTGACTTTGAGCCTGCTAATTAGGCCCATAGTGAGCGACCACGTTTCGGCACCGTATGTCATCACTGGCAACACACACTGGTCGAAGACTTTCATCTTGAGCCACTGCGGTATTTTTGACGAGAAGATATTTCGTAGCTTACCGAACGCTGCCGAGCCGAGTTGGATTCGACGATTGACCTCTTTCTTAAAATTGGACCTACCTAACTGGACTGTTTGTCCCAGGTATACATATTCGTCAACAACTTCAAGAGCAGACTCCAACCTTCAGACGAGTGGGTACGACACGTGAGTTAGACATGATGATGACATAGATTTTTGTCTTCTCCATGTTCATTTTAAGGCCCACTTCTTGAGAGACTCTGTTAAGATCACCGAGCACTGTGCCGAGGTCCTCCAGGGTCTCAGCCATGATTACTATATCGTCTGCAAATCGAAGGTGACTGATGTACACGCCGTTAATATTGATGCCGAGTCCTCTCCAGTTCAGAAGCAGCGTAGCGGTGAAAGAATACTACCACCCCCTCTCTTCCCTTGGGTGTCGTAAAAGGCGACTAACGGACTAAATACTGCACATCAGTCCAACAACATAGAGCGGCGATGGGATCACCACCTGTCACGCTCGCTATTTGGTGAAAAGTGGACTATGGTAGAGGACTGCTTTGCTGTATCCTCATTGCCTAGTCTCTGACTAATCCTTTGGGGATAATAGTCGTGATTATATGTATGTATGTACAAGATTTATACATAAATAGTTAAGGTGACTGCTAAAAACCGCAAGAAACTTTAAGGGCTGGTCAGGTCAAGTGTTTTAAACATGACATAAATGACAAAAAAGGAATTAGTGTTTTTTTTTCATTTTTAATTAAATAATTCATTTTGTGAATTTTAATTGGATAGTCTTTGAGTATCTTATTGATTTTAAAGCAATAACATGAGAAAAATAAAATGAGAAACAATTAAAAATAACGATTATTTACAACGCGCGGGCAAAACGGCCGGCCGGCCGAGCGTCTGTTGACCCGTTCGCGTCAGCTGGGCGATAAGTACCTACGTTAGTCTGCAATGAGACCATTTTTTTATGTTTAAAACACTTGACCTGACCAGCCCTTGAACTTTCTAGCAGTCACCGTATATAGCGGACCGCCCGCGTCCGTGTGAGTGAACACTTTTATCGATATATTATAAATTTATATTTCAGCTATGGTCGTCCCACTGTAGGCTGTAGGGCAAAGGCTATCCATAGACGAAATTAAAAAAAATCTTTACAAAAACCCTACTATCTTGATAATTACAAAAACAACAAATAAACAGGATTAGCCATATGGAAATCTGGCTAATTCTTTTTCTGCCGCCGGCCGTTCTGGGCCCTGATTCTGTATCGCAATCTATAGATTCCACACCTAAACCTTACCGCGCACAAACGTCAAACGCATACGTTTTTGGGAAGATATCGTAACTTTTTAAGGTATTAACGTTTAAAACAAGGAATCTTTACAGAATAAGGGCCCTGAAGGGATACGCGAACGTACTTACATACATTCTTGGCAATTCATTTTTATTTATTATATAGAAGATGAGTATTTATCTCTGATGCCGTTAGAAGTTGCAGGTTTAGTTTATGTAAAGCACGTTTGGATACGTCTCATTATGCAACACTCGATTATGTAAACAGCTTGTAAGTGCACAGTGGACGCATCGGCGACGCACAGTTATAACAATCCACCCGCTGAGCAACCAGAGAGCCTAGTAAAGCAAAGTATAGCCTATATACATTTATTTTATAATAAACTAAGTATGGATACAGTAGATATTCTTAATGGCACGATTGGTACTTTAAACTTTGTTGCAGAGAATTGTAAATATTGTTGTCGGATTTCTTCTTTTTTTTTGTTATTGTTAGAGGCTAAAATTTGTTAGAGGTTAAATTTAGTGTTAGGTTTATACCTATTATTATATTTTTTTTATATATAACTTAAACGTTTTAGTAATTAGTGGAAACTTTACTGATCTATGCACCGTTTTATGTACCCACCTAATATCTTTAAGCTTCATTAGGTACATTGTATGTTTTACCAAATAAATAAATAAAAATAAATAATAATATACGAGTACTTACTGTAAATTAGAAAGCGTGTTTACATTTGTCCTTTTCTTCATGTCAAAACGAAGAATCGGATCATGATTTCTTTGCACAGGCATAGTTGGAAAGCCCAAGAGTACCGTAGGCTATATTTATATTTAAACCTTTAGACGATTGAGTTAACGCCGCTGAAAAAAGATACAGGAGGCGCAACAAATGCTTTTCATCACCCATCGCCCTCAAAATTATACTTAGTTTATTTGGTAGTAAGGCTTGTTGATTACATTGTATGTTTTCCCAAATAAATAAATAATAAAAAAAAAAATACTTACTGTCCCACAGCTGGGCAAAGGCGACCATCGTTGAAATCAAGTCTTAGCTAAAATGGCTGCCTGTTGTATACCACCTTAATATCCTAAGATAAGCCTATCGCCATAACAACAATGGCCGCAAGCAATCAAAATACCACGAAGGTCAACGTAATTTTATTAAATGAATGAGCTTCATAGCTAGTCCAAATTTCATTTAGGTATGTCTGACGCTGACTGTACATACAATGTGTTCTCAGAAGTAGCAGGAAACTTTATAACGCCCCAGTAGCCATGTTGACATTAAATAATACCTTTGGTGTACGCAATATGCAAATTGAAAGGTAAGTAGGTAAGTATATAAAAATATTTCACATCTCGCTTACGGCCGGTGTCAATAACCTATCTATCTGTTTTGTTGCCTACTAGAGCAATGATGTTATACACCTTTAATATTTATTCGTTTTAAAGCAATTAAGGGTTAGTTCCACCCATGAAACTGAACAACTTTCAGCAAGAAACCTATGTGCAAAAATTACAAAAAAAATTTCGTCCAAAATCTATTATCCGTTGTTTTGGCTACTACAGTTGGTTGACTTAAACTCCGTACAATACAAACTAAGTTCTAACTCTAGTACAATGATATTAATATAAACTCGTTTTATACACCCTTTATTTTTTATTAGACGACAAACTATTTGTCGTCAGCTGATCAGACAGTTTTGTTGTTGTTGTTTTGTTTCATGGGTGGAACTCACCCTTAATTTCATTAAAACGAATAAAAATTAAGGGTGTATAAAACGAGTTTATATTAATATCATTGTACTAGAGTTAGAACTTAGTTTGTATTGTACGGAGTTAAAGTCAACTAACTGTAGCCAAAACAACGGATAATAGATTTTGGGCGCTAAGGTAAGTAGCGGAGTAAAAATAATTGTAATTGTTGGATAAATATATACATACATTGATGAGCTTTTACTCTAAGTCAACTTAAATGAATCGAACAAAAAGTAAACGTAAGCAAAGAAAAATAGTTTGATTCAAGTAAAAATATAAAGAAAATCATTTATTATCCAAAGGTTAATAGTATTTGAATCTATTCAATTGCAAAGTTATTCTTCCATCCGGCAAACTATGTTAGTTACTTCTGTAACCTAAGGACATCATCTATGCACTATGCAATATGCCTTCCGAAGTACCTACAGTGCAAAATATGAAGCAAACTTGTGGTCACCCATTCAGTCCTCAACCAATCCTACGTTTAACTTTAACTTAACTTTAACTTCTGGGGTCTCGGTAGCTTAGCGGTTAGAGCAGTGGACTGGCAATCCAAAGGTCATGGGTTCGAATCACATTCGAGCTTTCCTGAGAATTAAATGGTTTTTTATAGCATTGTGAATGCAAAATTTCAATAATAATGATATTTTAACGATTGTCACAAAAAACGCACGACCGCTGATAAAAACTAACAAAATATTGGTAAGGCTACAATGTAGTTATAGGTACTATTCGAATGTATACGTAAATTCGAGGAAGTCCCCGGTCGATCACTTTACGGCGATATTCGCTTGCACACTTTTTACGCGACCGCTACTGTACGTTACTGTACGTACGCGCGGTCGGAATGCAGCGCAAGCGATTATCGCCAAAATGTGCTCGACTAGGAACTTCATTACAACAACGGGGATATTGTTATTTAGGCTCAGTCAACTCGTGTGGGTTCAGGCCTTATCAAGAGATAACCTCGACCTCTCTCGAGCTTATATTATGTACATAACATATCTATTAGTCACGCGATATTGACATTTATTGCTCAGTTATATGGTTGAGTTTTCCGCTCATCAAACCGGTAGTGTATCTGAAACAGTATTTTGAGTCCGACAGCAATGTAACCAGCGAACCAGTCATAACATGTCTAGTTGTAATAAAGAGTTTACACATTTTGATAAATGATACATACACTGTACTGGTCTTTTAAGCTTTTAATTTAAGCTTAACGTTTTTAACCCTTTAGGTCTATTTTAACGTTTATTATCTATCATCGCTTCGACAGATTTTTGTATCGTCAAATTTTTGTTTTGACAGTTTCACTCATTGACCTAGAAGAGATTCATCGCTGGTGTTACTATGTTCTTTCAAATGTGGACGTACACCTACGCACAAAATAAAAGTCAAAGTCAAAGTCAAAATATATTTATTCAATAAACTCAATTAATAAGTACTTTGAATCGTCCAAATCTTTTTAACCTACCACCCATTCAGGAAGTCATTTTTTAACTGTGGCAAAGAACGGGTGCAAGAAACCACAGCGCACAGAAGCAACGACAATTACAAAAAAAAAGAATAAGTAAGTACCTATGTCGTTACCAGGTCATAAAATACAAAATATGAATTTTAAAATATTAAATTATGCAGGTCATTAAAAGACAGGAATATATTTAAATAATGATATACTTATTGCCATCATCTTCATCCTAACTTCAGCCTTTAAAATTGATGATGCCACCTTGGTAGCCGAGTGATATCCGAAGGTTCAGTTGCCACATTAATGACACATCCCACATACCTAATTGGCATGTAAAACCAGTCTCCATTTGTTCTTGTGATGTATTCTTAATAATTTCCCAAAAATGTTACATGTCACGTTCGTTCCATACGTCTGTTGGTTTTAACATCGATTTGTGTGCCTAGGCTATCGGGTGACAAACAAACAATCCCATCGAATACGCAGTTGATACGGGCAGCTAGCCTCAAGGCCCGATCACAAAGACCGCGTTGATTTCACCGGGCCTTACCTATTATCAACAACACCTATGTGTCAAAATACATACACACAAACACGACTATTATGCCTAGGGTTGCCTATTTAGAGTACGGGTGGCTACCCGTACTCTAAAATAGAGCATTGTCCCCTTTTTCATGTAGGCGTACTTTATAATCTACGACACCAATAAAGTACGCTAAAATACTATATTTACGTTAAACTATTACGTAAAAGACAAATATTTGTTAAATGTCGCAAAGAGCAACAAAAACTAGGAACGTTTTTGAGGACAAATGAATAAATACTCTTTTTTAAGGCTATGTAGGTACCCTACTTTATTTTTGTTCTAACAAAATGAAAAATACTTTATTTGTCCTTAAAAAAAAGGTGGCAACCCTAATTATGCCCCAAGGGTTAGTCAGATGTTAGGCAATGAGAGCCGCAAAATCAGTCCACTGTGCCATAGTCCACGTTTCACCAAAGTTGCGTTGTACACGCTCTAGAATGGCATTACGAATGTAAGGTAATTGCCCGACTCGCATTCAGTCAGGCACGCTCTCGCGTCCCGGCTATACATCGCTACAGCGCGTGAATTTATCAAGTTTTTCGTGGTTAAAATGCCTTCCTGTGTTTTTAGGCGGTCCACAAATTACAAGGCAACTTTTAGAGACAAGAAAAACGTGTCATTTCATTCGTAAGTACCTACTGATTTTTTAAAATTAAACAATAAATGCCCGATAAATAAACTGCTGGCTGCTCCTCACGTGGGTAAAGAGTGAGATGTAATCTGTTCTATGCGTGAGAGTGAAACAGACTATGTTAGCGCGGTCTACTGGCGGCCGTTGCCATGGAAACTCACATGCGTATAGAGCGAGATGTATATTTATCTCTTTCTAACCACATAATGTGTCTCTTGTTAGCGCAACGTGTCATAATAAATAACTGTATACGTAGATATAGTACTACTTGCAGCACTTTAAAATACAATAATGTTAGCGTGTAACCTGTCTATCCTTTATGTCTTTGATTACAGCGGACATTGTGCTCACCGTTATGGGTGAGCCCGTCGCCGCTCTTTGCTGTTGGATGTATGTATGTGCAGTCTTTAGTTCGTTAGTCGCCTTTTACGACACCCAAGTAGGATTGCCAGATGGTATCCAAAAAGAGGGTATGTCCTTCTTTTCCATGTTTTGTCCTCCCGTCCTCCCTTACCTACTGTAAGTAAGCCCTCCTTTTTGGTAAACGTCTAAGTGCTTAAAAACATTGAATGTTTCTCAGAACTGCTCAAGATATGCGAGTTTTATTTTTGTATAAGCACTTATCGCAAATGTGGAAAAAGATTTTTCACTGATTAATAATCAGTGGAGCTAAGAGAGGAACAGACTAAGTGTGCACTCAGTTAAATCTTTAATTCTTGCTCAATACAACTTCAAAAACATGACTCGTGAAGATTTTCATAATTATTTGTTGAAAAACCAAAAAGTACTTGCAAAAATTGGCAGCTCAGCTAAATATGATTAAAATAATGTAAAATAATATAAAGCATTCGTTTAATTGTGAATGTCCTCCTTTTTTACAGAAAATCCTCCTTTTTAGACCCATCTGCCCTCCTTGATCAAATTATCATCTGGTAACCCTACACACAAAGGAAGAGAGGGGTTGGTAGTATTCTTTCAGTGACCCGCTATACCACACTCATCTATCTTAAGGGCTTCACACACGGCAGCTATAAATGTATATTAATTTACATTACATTCCAGGATGTATAGCCTTTTTTTTTTTTTAATCTTTATTATAAAAGGACTTTGGTCTCTAATGTGACCATGTCAGTCCTGGTAAATCTTAGATACTAAGGTAACAACAAATATAAATAAAAATTAAATACATTAAACACAACTTTCTCTTAAATGTAGACAATGACACACATAATTTAATAAAGCCCTTGCTAAACTTGTTGAAGGTTCGGCAAGAATGCTTTGAAATGTACCAACATCAAGCATATTCCACTCTATTAGTGATGCCAATTGCCGTCTCTCAGTTCGGTACCGGACACATTCCGTCAAAAAATGGACTAAATCTTCAACAGTGCCACACACTGTGCATTCTGGAGACTCGATTTTTTTAATTAAAAATGCGAAATTGTTTAGCGGAAAGTGTCCCGTCCGCAACCTATGAGCCGTAATTATGAGAGACCTGTTGAACCTGTTACTCATAAACCAAGGTATCCGAGGAGGTTGACACTGAATGGTTTTATACCAAATCCCTTTGTCCAGTGAAGTCTTATCAAAATACTCTTTCCACATTTCCTGACACTTATTCTTATACTTATTGACAAGTTCAGTTTGATCTGGGACAATATGATAACTAACACCATCAGATACAGCCGATTTCGCCACTCTGTCAACCACCTCATTTCCCATGATTCCTATATGCGAAGGGATCCATTGCAACCTTAGATTCTTATTGCACATGTAAAACTTGTGCATTTGAAGCAATACTATGTAGGCTATCGAGACACCTCTGTGCCCAGAGGCGCATCGAGCCAGATGTTGTAAAGCGCTTTTGCTGTCAGTCAGTATAACAATATTTTCAACATTTAAGTTTTCTATATAACTTAAAGATTCCGAGATTGCAACTAACTCCGCTGACATTATAGAAATACAGTGCTTAATTTTATAGGATTTAGATGTTTTATACAAAGGGTCATAAAAAGCTGCTCCTACACCATCTTGGCACTTTGATCCATCTGTATAAATTTTATGGAAGCCACTATAGGATCTATCAATTTCGGCTGTAACTTCTGTATGCAACACATTTGGATCGTAGGATGTTTTTGGACCCGTTACATTTTTTAAAACATTAAAGATAACACCATCTATTTTAATACCAGTAATCCAAGTATCGAAGCTGAACATGTCTAACGGATTGCAACAATAGACTTCATCCTCTTTCATCTCTTCCCACACCTCCGATAATAAAGGCTTCTTTTTATTTAGCCAATATCTATTACCTTTTATTAGATCACAAAGTTTTTGTAGCAACTCCATGGTGGGATTCCTTTCCCATGATTTAACTTTTAAACATAATTTATAACCCAAAAAAAGTCTTCTTATAAATAAAGGCTGAATACACATTTCACTTTTCATTGTATGTATTGGAGTACTCTTTATAAAACCGCCCATTATTCGTAAAGCTTGATTTTGTAGTTTTTCCATTTTGTATAGATTAGATTTAGCACTATTATCAAATAAAAAACAGCCATAATCTAAACGACTTCTAACAATAGCAATAAATAATCTCCGAAGATGAATAGGATGAACTCCCCAACCAGACCCCGACAAAACCCTAAATAAGTTCAAAAATTTTGACACTTTTTGACACGTTTCGTTAATATGCTTACCCCATTTTAACGAAGAATCCAACCACATACCCAAATATTTATAGTTTAATACAAAATCTAAGGTCCTGTCGGCTATCTTAAGATGTACTTGTTGTTTCTTCCGCCCTCTACTAAATATACAATACTTAGATTTATCGCCTGACAACTGTAAGCCAAGTTCGTCCAGCAATCCTATCATAACATCTAAAGCATTCTGAATAGCACATACGGAATCACTTAATCTATTGGAGCCTTTATACAACACAAAATCGTCCGCATATTGAGCAATACCCACGTCATCAATTTGTTTACAGACTTTATGTGTTACAATGTTGAACAACAAGGGAGATAATGGGTCACCTTGCGCTAGTCCCCTGTTAGCCCACCTTATAAGAGGGTGATCTCTTAAGTCTTCTGTATCTGCTCTGATCATAAGGTGTCTTTCGTGCAAAAAATTCCATAAATATGTACATATTTTCCTTCCTACATTAAGTTCATCCAAAATTTGTATAACCGAATCAACTAATATATTATTATATGCATTCTGGACATCCAAAAAACACGCCAAAGTTGGCATATCCCTTGAGAATCCAATCTGTAAATAAGTAACCAGTCGTACAAGACTATCCATACAAGACTGAGATCTTCTGAAACCTGAAGATTTAGAGGATATAAATTTATTTTTCTCTATATACCATTCCAATCTCTTATGGACTATGTCATGAAATATTTTGCACAAACACGATATTAAAGAAATAGGTCTTACTTTAGGCTCGCAATTCTGGTTAAACCCTGCTTTAGGGATTGCAATAACATGTATATCCCGCCATTGCATAGGCACATGGCCCGTCTTAAGAATAGTATTGTAAATATGTAATAAATAGGCTTTACCACTAGCTGGAAGACGGTAAATCATTGAATACGTTATTTCGTCACCTCCCGGTGCTGTATCTTTTTTCTTTTGTTTAAGACTTATTTCCAATTCTTGCTTTAATATAACCGTTTCTAATACAGTATTTTCACTATTAATGTTTGGACAACGAGGCGTAACAGAGTCAGGAGTCAAACTCCGTAACAATTCTTCATTTTTCTCTCGCGTAAAGAAAACCTTAGACTGAGTGGCCCCTTTAAGCCATCTCATTTGTTTCCACATGTTCGAAGCGACTGTAGTTTCATCAATACTCGAACAGAAGCTTCTCCAATTTTGAGACTTCGCTTGCCTGATTGCTTTTTGAGCCTCTCCAGATTTTCTATTCAACTGATCTAAATTGAAAGGCGTCGGATTTTTCCTAAATATTTTTAAAGCTAATCGGCGTTCTGCTACTACTTTGGATAATGCAGGTGCCCAATAACCTTTTGGCTTGAATTGTCTATCGGGACTGGTACAGTATTTTATAATGGGAATGCATTTATCCGCCGCTTTATTTATTTGTTCCACAAAAAAGTCATACATAACTTGTGTATTGGTATTTAAAGGACCATTGGGAAAACATGGCATTAGCAATTTGCTATACGACTCCCAATCTGCTAACCTGTAATTACGTTTCAAATAACTACCATAATTATATTGATAACTAAACCTAAATTTTATTATTAAATGATCACTACCTAGATTCTCAGACAAAACATCCCATGTGAAGTTAATAGTAATGTCAGATGAAACAAATGTAATGTCAGGACTAGTTTCCTGTAAAACGTTATTTACTAGCTTAACTCTAGTAGGTTTTCCATTATTCAGCGCTATAAACCCATTGTTAAGAGAAGCATCATATAATTGATAACCTCTGGTGTCATTTTTATATGACCAGTTTGTGTGGTGGCCATTAAAGTCTCCCACAATAACACTTTCTTTGGAAAACTTCGAGAATAAATTATCCCAATCGAGTTGCGTAGTGCGTACGCTAGACGGACAATATACTGACACTATGTTTTTAAGGTACTTACAATTTTGTATTTGAACATACACGACTTCGATACCTGGATTCCTACCAATATCTACCGGACACACAAAACATTGTATGGATTTATGAATCACAATAGCAACTCCACCATAAGAGTCACATCTGTCTTTCCTAAAAATGTTGTAACCACTTATGTGAAGTCTCGATTCTGGTTCCATCCATGTTTCACTAATCAGCGCAATGTGAGCTTTTTCTCTATTCAGTAACAGTTCTAATTCTGTGAGTTTAGGTCGAAGGCTTTGTGCATTCCATTGTAAAAATAAAATTTTATGCTCCATTAAGAAAACTGTTAAATATATTTTTTATCCACTCTCCCTCTTGAACAAACTTTAAGCAATAAGCTATAATGTCTTCAAAAATTGTCTTTAAGGTTAATGAAATCTTCTCGATGTATAGCTTTAAATTATCTTAATGTATCCGATTTCTATGGAAAGATGTAATAATAAGATGTATCTACCTATAATGTACATCTCTAAATTATAGCTGCCGTGTGTGAAGCCTCTAATGTCACTAGTGACTTGTCTTGCCGCAAGTCACACTATCTTCAAATCGTTTTTTCCGTGTCGAGCCAATGAAATAAACAAAGGCGGGTGAAATCGCCGAGTGCTCAGACAGTGACAATTCGGAACTTTATGCTGATAAATCTCTATTGTCTTTGTATATTACGTTCATGATTTTTACATCGTTATGACTTTTTAAAACAGTATTAAAGTAACAGCTATAAAAGGAGTTAGTAACGTAATGTCCATGTTAGTAATCCATTAACTAACTAAGATAATGGATGAAACAAGAGCTTTTGCTGGTCTCGATGTCGATAGAAGTATCTACTACCTACTTACTAATTAGTAAGTAAACCTGTAAATGATTTCTAGGATGTTATTATTTTAATTAATTATTTTAAGGTTCTTGCAATCAATTGTAAGTAGGTCTTTAAACAACAGACAATTACATAGAGCTCCTAAAAACTGAATTGTGCTAAGTATTAAATATTAGTTTTTTTGTTTAATTGGCTTTGGTCATTTGCATTTTTGGAAATTGGAGCTCTCCAAGCGGTAAATTAGGTAACCTTTAAATGATTTCTATTAACAGGTTCGCTGTCCAAGAATTATAACAATTGGTTTTCTATTGTTATGTATCATATGTGATTCATGGGACAGGGAAGGGGTTAATATTATTATTATAAGTAATTATTTTAAGGTTCTTGCAATCAATTGTAAGTAGGTCTTTAAACAACAGACAATTACATAGAGCAAAAAACGAAATTATGCTAAGTATTAAATATTTGCCTTTTTGGAAATTGGAGCTCTCCAAACGCTAAAGTAGGTACTTACTTATTATTATTATTAGTCGTCCCACTGCAGGGCAAAGGTCAAAGTAGGTATACTTTTTGTTGTTGCATTTAAAAACATGCACAGAAGCAGCAAACTCACTGTAGACAGCACACTCCTAGCTCTAAAAATGCAAACAAAACAGTGTTGATTACGATTGCGCTAGAAAATCACATTGTAGAAACATCGAGAGGTGCTATTTTCGCTAAGCACCAGCTAAATATGCCGCGGGCATTGAGGTATTATAACTAGAGGCGACACCACGAAGCAAGTTTATGCTCAGTGAGTTGCGGTCTCAGACCACATTTTTGTTGATCTGAGGGTACTATTATTTATTGTGTGTCTGGGATTGCGGCTTGTCGTGTGGGCTGAAAACGCGTCAGCGATTGTGAGATACTTAGGCCCGTATTCTAAAACCAGACTCAAACTCAAATCTCTGCTTGAGTACAGTTAGAAAGGCATGGCGATATATGCGATGAATAGCACCATCCCTTTCTAACTGTACTCAAGCAGAGATTTAAGTGTGAGTTTGGTTTTAGAATACGAGCCTTAGATTCACGACTATGGCGTCGATATTTCGAGTGACGTTCAGTTTCGTGGTCATTTGGAAGGTAAAGCTAAATTAGCTTCGAAAAAGCTGGGTGTGCTTAATAGAGCGGGTCAGTATTTCACGCCGGCCCACCGTTTACAACTGTATAAAGCACAGGTCAGGCCGCATATGGAATACTGCTCCCATCTCTGGGCTGGAGCACCCCAATACCAACTCCTTCCATTTGACCGCATTCAACGCAGAGCTGCTCGAATTGTCGGCGACGTGGTTATTTCAGGTCGGCTCGATCCACTGGCTCTTCGGAGAGACGTTGCGTCTCTCTGTATATTGTACCGTATATATCATGGGGAGTGTTCTGAGGAATTGTTCGGCTTGATCCCTGCCGCTAATTTCCTTCACCGCACTACACGCAATCGACTGTCATTCCATCCACATCACCTTGATGGATGGCGGTCTACTACTGTGCGATTTTCAATCGATCTTCAAGAAACGAGCCTATTCCTTCCTTAAAGGCCGGCAACGCGCCTGCGATTCCTCTGGTTTTGCGGGTGTCCATGGGCGGCGGTGATTACTTTCCATCAGGTGACCCGCTTGCTCATTTGCCTCCTTCTGCTATAAAAAAAAATATATATATTATCCCCAAAGGGTTAGAGACTAGGCAAAGAGGACCGCAGAAGGAGTCCACGTTTCACCAAGTGACTTATTAAAATCCCGAAAATTCATAATACCTACAACTAAAATACGTACGTTTAAAAGATCGTAAATCAAAATACCGAGTACCTATGAAATACAACAAAACAGAAATACTAGCTGCCCTACTCCTGTAGGTCACGTGATATGTTAGAAATTTAGGACAATCGCGAAGCGCAGCGTAGCAGGGTTATTTTTAGCGAGGTTATTTTTTTTTATTAGACAACAGAAATACTAGCTGCCGTACTCCTGTAGGTCACGTGATAGGTTAGAAACACGTGATAGTTAAAACCATCAAGTTACTATACCTAGCGGAATAGAGCAACAAACATGAGCTGTCAAACGAAACCGAAATATGATGGCATTTGTGTGTGTAAAGAATGCATTCAGTGATTTTACGTCATGTCGCTTTTCACATTAACATCGATATCGATTATATTAATTACTAACAGTAATAGTATTAATAGAACTAAAATAGGATGGGATGGGAAAATATCCACGATTTCACGTAAAAACCGAAAAATTCGCAAAACCCAAATTCTCAGCGTGCTGATAAGTGCTGACAAACAGTAGCCAAAAACAGTTCTGTGACGTCGCATCACGCATCTCTTTTTATCCCACAGTGTTGTTGCTAGTGATATCCTGCTCGCTCAGCCCTTTGTTTCTCTATTCCGCTAGGTATAGTAACTTTATGGTAAAAACACGGTTAATCTAACTTCCGGGATTTTGAACTTCAGCTATCAACTTTAGGTATAGAAATCTTCGGGATTTTGAACATTCGGGATTTGAACTTTCGGGATTTTGAACTTTCGACATTTTTAAATTCGGTCTCCGTTCATAGGGCTTATGAAAATCGGTATTTTAAAATTCGGCATTATAATACGTACCCTTGATAGGCGGTTAGGTGAGCCTATATACCGCCGCTCTATGCTGGTAGATGTATGTGCAGTCTTTATACCGTTTGTCGCCTTTTACGACACATAAGGGAAGAGAGGGGTTGGTAGTATTATTTTAGGGAGTCGGTACACACAGCTAACAAGATTGTGAGTGATCCAAGCGATTGTGGATCTTGCACATGCAAATAATTGCTCCGCATGCCGTTTCTAGTTGTAATACCAAAATGGCAGCGGGCATGTTCCCGGAACGCGCCGCAATCGCGGTGGTCGGCATTTGTTTTTAGCCGTGACTTGCATTGCATCTGAGATGCACGCGAATTGGCTAAATATAGACCACTGCCCCTTTTGTATGGGGTGACTGTGGAGGGTAGGTAGTATATTATTGGGCTGGGTGAGTCGTTTTGCTTTAGAGTAGTCGTCATTATGTACTAATAACGTTGCTTCTTTCAAATCATGCCGATAATTTGTAAAAAACACAAGAAAATAGAAGTAAGAGCTTTTCTTGATATACTTAGCAAGAAAAGCTGTAGAAACTTTTCTTTGCAGCAGCTTTCTTTGTCGTTTAAGTAGGACAGCTACTTTCTTCTATTTTCTTGTCTTTCGATTAATAGATAAAGGTATTTTAACTCTTTTGAAGACAATGGTGGGAAGACAAAGGACTTTGCACTTAAAATAAATTAGAAATGTAAAGAAAAAACAACCAACAGCTTTGCATGCCCTCCGAAGCATTTTTTGGAGTAAAATGTTTACTAGAAAAAAACAACCGTTAGAGCAGTGTACCGGCAATCCAAAGGTCATGGGTTCGAATCCCAATCGAGCTTTCCTGAGACTAGTTGTTTTTTTCTAGCAAACATTTTAGCCTATAGCTATCTATATAGCATTGTAAATGCAAAAATTTCAATAATAAAGACATTTCTCTGGAGTTCGAGTTTTTTCAATTTGGTCACCCATTCAGCGAGATCGCATAGCGAACTAGCCGCTGAGCCTCCTCTAGCGCCGACTACGGTCGTTCTCATTACACATTACATTATTCATGTCCTTACTTTACGTGGAACTATAAATAGGTGTTAATAGGACATTGACTCGACTAGCACATCTCTATATAAATACACGATGTCTCACAGTGTGATAAGCTCTTCAAACACTAGAACACAAGCAGTGATAGATATGTTGTATCTATGATACGGCACACTTATTAAACTTGTGATAACATAAAACTAGACTCATTGGCCTTTGTCCATAATAACCAGGTTCGAGCTAAGCGAAATTAGGTTTATAAGTATTTTGGGGGGAGGAGGAGCCAGTTTAAAACAAATATACCTAAATGATAATTGTATTATGTATGGCACCAATAATTTTCAATATTTTTATCGAAAATTACTGGTTTTTCGGTTCGGGTATAATTACCCGAAAAGAACAGCCAATAAGAGTATTTAAAAAACATGTTGCAGCACTACTGTAAGAAAAAATCTACAATTCTGTGCTAGTTCTTAGCCGATAATTTTATTTAGATAGTAGATAATTTACTAAGGTAGAGTGTACAAGGATTCGCTTACAAAATGTAACACCTGATTATTGTACCTTCATTAATTGCAAATAAATATATCTATTCTATTCTATCCTCGCCTTGTAGTCCTGTAATGCAAGTTGCCTCTTTATACCTCGTTTAAGGATCCCCGCAAGAGAAGAACCCTTCCTCAGTGGTTGAAGAGTCTCCGTGAAGTGCTTTGTATTTTTGGTTTTTTAATAATAATTGTATAAAGAGAAATTGTTATTCGTCATATTATTATAAAGCACAACGTAAGGGGCCGGTCACATCTGTCGCAAGGGCATTGGGAGACGAGATCTGTAGCTCTACTGTCACCTTTTAGAGACTTTAATCTTACTATGCAAACTTCTTAGGGAGTTTTACTGCACTAACTGCCGTACTCAGAGACGTCAATTAAGTTTTAATGTCAATTAAGTCTGGTGTCACTTTTTTTTTGTCATTTAAACTTGATTGACGTCTCTGAGTAAGGCAGTAAGAGTTTATGGTGAGGCCTGCATTCCCTGGAGTGGAGATCACTACTGGGTAAACGTTGTGTGGGGCCAGATGGGCAGCAACTGGATACGGAGTGCCATAGACCAAACCACTGACGACTTCTGTGGTCGTGTGGTCAGCGCGAAGGTTCTGAGGGCCTATTGTCTTTCGTTCATACAAAATATAGGTTTGGCATTTAAATTAGTAATTTTTAGAAAATTGATTGAAATTTGAAAAATGAATGGAATGTGAATGAATGAAAGAAAAATGTATAGAAAACGAGAGAAAGAATGCTGATTTGATAACTCGCTGCGGATTAAGGAGGTCGTCATCAAATTCGCATTCTTTAAATTGGACTCTACGCTAACTTCACAAAGGCCAATTTTGATCGGAACGTGTTGGTCAAAGTGAGCGCGACCGTACATTCGAGCGTTAGAGAATCGCACCCCACACTTCTAATCGGTCCCAAAAGTGAATAACATTTTTAAAACACGTGACAGTACTTGACACAAGCTGTGTGCGACACATTTTTTTGTTAGTCATACGATATTTTGTCTGGCCCAAAGAATTGGGTTAATGTTAGACAGATGTATTCAAAAGCCGGATTGTGAATATTACGCTCCTAATTAGGTAGATTTAGATATAATCGGTTGATACGCATTTGTTATTTAACAAAGTGCCTATTTCTTGTTTCAAACTATTACGAATCATAACTATATTACGTGTTAAACGTGTTTAGCTCGCTTTTTTTTAAAAGTAGGTAACCCTATGTTTTTTTTTTTTAAAAACAAAGTCATAAATATATCAAAACAATGTATTCACAGGGGGGAATAAAATTGTTTGGGGGGCGACAAAACGTTCGTAAAGTTTATTTAAACTCGAATACAATTAGTTAATTTACCTGCATGCCAAGAGTGCTCAGCGTAGTTTAACGTTAACCGTCAGTTTAATTTAACCGGCACCCTTCCGCTTTAAATAGCAAGAGGGGCGCTAGATTGGCGCACCGCTAATAACCTCGATGCGGGTACTTAATAACCCATTTTAAAGGGGAGGGGAATGCAGGCCAAGTCGATATCGATAACTATCATCAAAATAATAATTAGCATAACATATTTTAAGTAAAGTTTCGTCTGTTTTCTAATCGTAGCAACACGTTTTGAGACTCCATTTTTAATTCAATGTGCTACGGTAGAACCATAATTTACCAAATATACCTACTACCTACCTACTTACTTAAAATACTACTAATATAGGTAGGTACTACTTTTTGAAATTGGCTTAATGAGTTTACCCCGACGCCATTAAATAAGATAATAATCGGAATAGAGTAAAGTAAAATGGTAAGCTAAATACTGTAGTACTATTGGGTAAATCCTTCAACACTGATAAGTATAAAGTTATCGCTACAAAATTGATTGTCTTAATCGCCAAGCCAAACGCAGGTTTGTGAACAAAAACTCGGGCTATGTATCAAAAAACCCAAAATAGACTTTGCCCTTACTAAGAATTAAATTGATTGGACATAGGCCTCTCCGAACGCATGCCACTGAGCCCGATTCTTAATTGGTAAATAAATGCAAATGTTGAACTAAACTTATTACTTACTGACACTGCAAAATTATATTTTCTCTTGTTTGTCATTTGGTTATCCCAATTTACAATTTGGAATTAAAACAATTCTCTGCAACAACGTAACATGCTCCAAATATCCTGTTGTTAGCTGTACAAGCAATTAATTACTGTCTGTAAACTTTGTGTTTGTTTGTAGTGAAACGTTTATACTGTGTGAACTTTACCAAACGAATGAAATACGCTATAATATGACTGTTCTACAAATTAGTCCATGTGTGACCTGCACCCAATTTTATAAAGTTGAGCCTATAATATAAGCTCAGATGGCTCAGAAGCCGTAGTTTCAGCTCCATGTTGAACGAATAAAGTATGGAGCAAAACTGATTTGTCAAATCGTAGCCTCCGGTCACATGCCCACTAGTAGGTAATTGGTTAGTAGCTAGACAAAGACTATATTGCTCCCTGTAGCTAGATGACAACAAAATAGTCGCACAACGTAATTGTTTCGTCCGTGTGTGAGGCTGTTACCCCAACAGTATTAGTACAGGGCTTTATAGCCAACCATGTGATAAATTGAGGTACAATAAACTACAGAAGACACCGCAAAGCAACTTTGTGCGCACTAAGGTGCAGCCCATGGGCTGCAGTCGCCTTAGCCCCTTCGTACACAAGGCTACGCAAATCTCCGATACTCGACGATTTTAGTCACCAAGCGGCTACCGCCATACAAGTCCATTGAGGTTCGTACACTAGTCGCGTCACCGACATTTGTCTCGCGACTCGCGTCGCGCCAGTTACTACCTGCGAGTCGAGATCTTCGTTAAGACTTGGCGATTTTCAAGATGGCAGAGCAATCATTAAATATTAAATTTGTTTCTGAGGTGGAGAAATATCCTTGCCTATATATACAACATTAGTATCGGAGATTTGCGTAGCATTGTGTACGGACTGTGCGCTACTCGTTACTCGCGACTTGATATTAATGTAGTATACAACATTATTATCGGAGATTTGCGTAGCCTTGTGTTCGAAGGGCCTTAGTGATTGCGTTTGATTCAAGCTATTGTGGACCTTGCGGCCGCACCTTAGTTGCTAACAAACTTGTTTCGCGGTGTCTTCCCTAGTTTATTGTACCTCAATGAATGTAGGTAACATTTGTTTCCGATTCTGTTTAATACTCAAAATCAGTTGAATCCTTACAAGAGGGTGTTTTACGTAATTCCAACTAAAAAAGATCACTTGCTTTCGTGACTGCTCGTGATTATTTGCAATCGTGCATGGAATATTTTCATATGTTCAAATAACTCATGTTTTTTTTTCAAAAACAGATCAACGAATGTATCTTACGAAATCTAACATCATGTAAGGATCATTATATAAGTCCTAGCAGTGATTATATTGATATGCGAAGTAAAAAAAAAACCATTTCTCGGTGACTCTGCTAAGATTATTATTGTGGAGACGTGGGTTTTTGTATCTGCAAACCAGATAGATAGGTATTATAATCTTCTCGTCGCTTTACAAATAACCCAGTCTGCAACTATTTCTCAATTGGCAGTGAAAGTCTCGTGACAATAAGCCCGAGTTTTTACGCAATAACCGATTTTCTGGTGGGCTGTGCTGGCAAAGGCCGAAAATTTATAGCAACAAATCGAGCATGAACCGCAATCTTTGTTAATTGTTTTTGTCTTTTCTAATCTAAGTGGTAGTTTTAATAGCTTACTTACTTACTAATCAAATCAGGTAGGTATACAAAACTAATCACCGTTTCATAAAAATATTTATATTATGTAGTAATTTTATTAAGAAATAATTTTGATGTAAGTAATTTACAAAAAAGAGAAAGTAAATACCTAAGTACCTACCTTAAACAAAAAAAAAAGTTTTCTTCTTTAAAAATAATTAAGACCTTACCTACCTTTCTCTATTCTGAAATCCTTATAATAGTTCCCAATGTTACCTCCTACATATAAACTACTTTAGCTCAAATTGTTTTCTAAGGATGACGCGAGCACTAACATTGAAATTAAACACATTTACACATCTAACTCACGTTTATTAATACTTTTTATGGTTTTTATTTTAGTCTATATGTATAATATTAGTGTAGATGAGTATCGAAGTAGATCTTAATTGATCAAGTCCACGCCTACGAACAGGTTTCTTTTACGTTGTGAGGAGACACCTTTGATTTGACCGCGTCATCTGCCACCGCATTACCACAAAATAAAAAGAGTATTTTGTCGCATTACTGTGGTCAAAAGTAAGCCTTAAAGTAACTTAATACTATAGTATAGAATATATATCTTCTCTCTCTTAAAAGCTATATTGGTTATGGTATTCCATACAAAACTTCAAAGTTCAAACATGTACGAGTATAAACCATAACGTAATAGTTTTCAAGATCTCTGTATCTTAAATAATCTTGAAGATACAGAGATCTTGAAAATTATTCGGTTGATTAAAATAAATGTTTATTCAACTGAATCTACGCAATAAGTCACAATAATAAAATTGTAAATAAAATAAATCAAAAAATTCAACGGCCTGATTTGAATTGGATTTTTTAGTAAGTACTTAAACTCTTTTGAATCCTTAAATCTAAAAAACGCGGATAATAATAATAATAATCTCAATCGGCCAACATCAAGCAAAAAGAGGTCATTGGTAATTCCCACAAATTGTACTACAGATAATTTAATTTAGTGAAACGTGGACTATGGCAGTGGTCTTACGGTTCCCATCGCCTCTGACTAACCTTTGCTACAATAAGCGAACACTCACTCTCATACAGCATACAGCAACAGAACACCGAAGGAAACACGTATACGTCTTTATATTTAGCTCATTCCATGTTTACGCTAAAGTGACTTTGTCTCAACAATGACACATCGTACTGTACCATAGTAGATGACTGTACTTTACGTGTTTAACTTTGACGCGGGAGATAGTTGAAACTACAAGGCGTAGTGTATAAATTGAAATAACTTATGTACGTTAGCAAGAAACTGCCATGAGCTAATAAATATAAAATTTAAAAAAAAAACTAAATTAAATTAAGCTTTTCAACTAGGTAAATAGTCAAGTAGTTGATCTGTGCTGAGAATATCGCAAAATCAAATAACTATAAACTCACATAGTGGCTGAGAATATGTGATCTCGAGATCAGCAGAAAGGATGCTTATTGGAATGGATATCATTCAATGATCAATTTAAAATTCTTTTAAGATCTTAAGGTACGGGTTTTTATGCGAAAGAGTCACAGGCGGTCGTTAGTCTAACCTCGCTCGGAACCACCATAAGTATGAACGCAGTAGTTGGTATGACATGATTCTATAGTGTGCCTTACAAATAAACAGAGAATGGAGGTCATAAATCATAATAGTTATTCAGTGTTTTGTCTCTTTAACTCTAATCAGAAATTACGTTTACATGACAGGAACAAATCACGGAATAACTATTCGTAGATATTCTTTGTTCATTTGTAAGGCGCTTAAGCTATAGCGAAGGCTGAACTAAAATTTTCATAACATAGGAGGAACCGTTGATTCACAAGCAGCATAATAACTAATAAGTAGGGTAACCAAAACTCTGGCCAGGTGATGTCACCCGCCCCAAGCCAGGCGCCCATAATATCGTTAACAAAATCGTCATATGCTAGATAGACAAGGACCCTCAAATCATTCCTAAGGGTTTGCTACCCCTGGACGTGTGTGAATTTAATCAGAGTATGGGGCGAACCATGCGGGCTTACCCTGGTGGCGGGTAACAAAACTTTGTATTCACAATTACCCAAAAACAAGCACTACCCTAACGCGAGGGCGTAACGGCCATTGGAGCGTATATAAATTTAGCAATCTGCCGGTACGGTAGGGTACAAATCAAAACAGGGAAGATTGATGTCATGGGAACTTCAGATGGGATGTGGGATCGTATCCTGTTATTGGAAACCTAATGACCGTAATGGGAATGTTCTGATTATTGTTTTTACCAAATTAGAAATGTTATGCGTATGTGTAAAGGGACAGTCAAATAGCCGAAGGGTAGATCGATTCCCAGGTCGAGCTGTGTTTATGATATTTCGATGCATCTATAGACCGGGGTTGTAATCGATGACCAACCTGCACTACTACCCTTTAACGGGCACAGCATGTTCAAATTTTTCATTGGTTTTCGACCTTATCTCAATTGTATAAAGTTCGAAATATGGTGGTAATATATGTGCCACTGCCTTTTAAAGGGTTAAAAAACGTGTTGATTAGGCCAATACTTGCTTATCAATTAGAATTCTAACCTTGATTTGAATAATAGACGCCTTTGTTTAGCAATGGGTCGGTATAATAGGCTACAACTTGTATACAAGTTCGGCTTGCAATCTTGAAGAGACTTTCGCGACTTCCGACGATAGTTCGTCATACGACTAAATTAAACTATCTATAGCCTTCCGGATTTAGGAAGGTATTAAGCCGTTAGTCTGTTTGTTGTCGTGATGGCAGTTGTTAAACCCACCCACCCGCATAGAACCGGGCATGGCCGATTACGATACCAATTTGCACGTGCTATTTCATAGCACGACATGCAACTCCTTATATTTTTTGACTTGTTTACTTCCGGACATAACGTCATGTGACATGACATGACTCCACCAGCTACATTGCATGCTTTGGTATGGCGGCGATTATGACGGCATTCTTAGTTATGGCGGCGGACCGATTCGATTACTTGTAATTTCGTAAATTAACCTCTCGTCTGTGAGAAATTCTACTAACAATTGAATTACTTTTGTGTCTGGTTTTACGGCAGTTGACAGCTTATGATGAGTTACTTAGTTGGACCACAACCGAGCGTTGTTAAGAAAAGTGAAGCACATACACGTGATTGCCTTCTGTACCTTACTGTTTTGTGGTTGGACGGTCGGCTATATATTCTATCACTGTGCGCTTTTAGCAAAAGTTCCTAAATCCACAATTCCATGGAATGTGTTTACAGAGGAATCCCGGACCGTTTCGACTTAGGGCCGAAATTAATAATCAATTTATCAGTTGTTTTACCTAGTAGACTTATAAATTTTACGTAATCTCTTTACAATTATATCAAATTCTTTTCTAAAACAACAGATAGACATGTTATTGACATCGCCTTTAGGCTTTAGGTACATTCACGAATCGAGCCTATTCTTTGCTCAAAGGGCTACCCTTAAGCTATTAGTCTGGTATTGCCATGGTTGGTGGTGATTACTTAACACCATGTGACCCGTTGGTTTGCCACTTCTTTTTTTTTTTGCTAACATAAAATAAGCCAGACAAAGATAAATATCTGTCTTTGATTACTTGAACAGATTGATATTCTATTATATTAATTCCTACAGCTAAACAGTTACAAGAGGCAATGCATAATAGGGGACATCAGTACCATAATTTAAAACAACACCGAACCTGTGTCCCCTGACGAATTTCCAAAAACTCCTCAATACAAACAAACCTTGTCCTGACAAATGCAAACATAGCAAAAAAAGAATTAGCTAATAGGTGCAGCCGTTCTGAAGAGGTGCGCGAACATACATTCGTAGCAATTCATTTTTATTTATTTATATAGGTACAGTCACCAGCATTAAGATGTGATGTGCAAAAATATCTGATCATTGGTGGAAAGGATATATAAAGAGGCATAGGCATATGTATATGCCTTCCACCAATGTTGACAGTAATACTTAGATTAAATTGTATTACAGAGTGATTTGTCAATTGCATTTCTAAGTATCCGTTGCGGTGCATCACATATAAAAACAAATAAAGCTACACAAACAAAAGCACATAAATCATGTCCTCTTTAACACGTTACCGGAAAGAATCGTAGCGTTCGAGACGTGATTACAACGGAATGCCGGCCCGACGATTAAAAACTTACTCCCATGATCGGTTCAGAATGCTGATTCCATTTTGTTTTTTACTGGTATACATTATGTGGTAGGGCTACCTTGCCACCATCGAAATTGACGCGGATACCACTGTTATTACAAAATTAATCTTATTAGTGGGTATACAACGAAAAGACGCAATTTTATATTCCAAAAATTTTTAATACAAAAGAACAGAAGTTTCAGCTAAATTCCTGTTAAAACAATTATTAAGTAGTTCTAGTAAGGATTGCGTTGTCACAAAAGCCATTCTGTAAGTCGCACATAAGCCTCCGTAAACGGATAGCGGGCAACCCTATTACCAACGTGGACTTGCACTAAACCAATTACGTATTACGGAAGCGATCTACAACGAAACTTTATTACGTACGAGCGTGCACGTAAGAGCGGTTTCAGACGAGCGTTTTTTGTGTGTAGTCGTAGGGGCATGCGCGTCGCGTTTTGCGCTTCAAAAAACCGAACGCACGTACATACACACGTCTGCACGTGAACCTTTCTAAAACTGTCAAATTGAAAAATCGATATTGATCCTTACAACCTAGAGACAAAGTTCAAAATGTATTAAAGGTATTTAAGTAACATTTTGTGGTAGGTTGCTGGCGTCTGTACAAGAGCTTATTCCGGTGTGTTTGTTCGAACCGGACAACCGGTAGTGTGCGGTGGGCGATGAGTCAGTCAGTAGCTTTTTTACACGCGGGCACAGAATTATATTACTAGACGCGGGGTCGCGGGGAGCCGTCCCTTGTCGTTCGCGTTTATCCCCTGGTCTGTCACGGAGACTCCTAGAGGTTGCTAACAATGGACTATCTATTGTGTCTGGTATTACGGCAGTCTACCGCTTATACGAGCTTAAAAGCACGTCAACGCTCGTACGAGTTCCTAAGAAAGTGTTGCAATAGGCGCGGATATACGCATCTACACACGCTTCCGAAACGAGCATAAACGCGCCGATAAAACGTTAGTCTGCACCCGCGCTAAGTTGCCACGTTATCTTACGTGCGCGATTCTTTATTATTTGCGTCATTAATAATGTATCTCCATTATTGTGTTAAGCAACCGGTGCTACAGCCTCCGGGCTGTTTTCCCAAATTGAAATGTCAGCGTCTCGACGCTTGCTGTTAAAAATAATGACGTTTAAATTTTGACTGGTTCTTTCACTGTTTCAAACAGAAATAGGGTTTGTTAATTAGCTTGACGTTAACGAGTTAAAACAAAACGTTGTTATCGATTAAGGGTTAAATGGTTTGGTATGGTTATTTAGCAACATCTTATATACCTACATACAGGGATAACATATAAAAATAGAAGTTGCCAATATGTCATCAACTCATCATCATCTCATCTTTTCAGTGATACTGTCTTCTTTATCTTCGCATATTACGCATTACAGTATATATTAATTAAGTATATTCTTGCCTTTTATATCTTTGGTAAATTTATTGTTACTTACAGCAATGTGTAGGTACATTTTTTTAGGAAACATTACTGATGACTACTGTGGAACTTGATAAAAAATAATTTATTTTCTCAAAGTAAACAAGGCAAAAGTAAAAAGAAACACATTCATGGTTGGCCTTTAGGTCATCAAGACCGGTTGATTCGTTAGAAGTCATTGGAGGATGTCAGCTCATAACATAAACGGTCGCTCTCACCCCATAACGGAGGGTAGGACAAAGGTTAACCGCCTAACGGTTGAATGGGGTTGATTGACTCAAACAAACAGACTCTTTTTGTGATAACAGGCGCGAGGGTTCAACGCTTCCGTTGTTATCAAATTGTCGATACTTTTTGTGGACATTGCACATTCACAATTCGTTATTATTTTAAACTCGATCTTATTTGAGCTGTGTGGTTACCAACCCATATCTTCTCTTGGGTGTCGTAAAAAGCGACTAAACGACTAACCGACTAAAGACTGCACATACATCCAACAGCATAGAGCTGCGATGGGCTCACCACCTATACGCTAAGCATATGCGCAGTTGTAATTCGGTGAAATGTGGGTAAAATGGTTTGCAATAACTATTGCCATCTGATAACCTACAGCTAGTCTGGATAAAGTACGGTACGAGGTAAAATTAAGGCTATACAATGTGATAGGGCTGGTACTTCTAACCTGTTAAGTTAAAAAAAATTATATGCACATAAAAAAAGTGATTTTAAATCAAACATAATTGTAATGATGTTTTTTCTCACCAAAATAATCTCAAACATACGAAACAAAATAATTTATTAGTTAGCCAGTGTCATTAGCTACCGTTTGCCATTTTTCATGTTTCTCCGACATATGAAACCTTTGATATCGCATAAAGTAAAAATGGTCATAAATTATGGGGGGAGGGGGTTGGACACCCCATACTATTTTTTTTGTCAATGAAATTAGATGTAGTACTTAGCCTTAACGGGTTAGAAGTACTACCCCTATCACATTGTATAAGCGCTTACCGGTGTAATTTTTTTACTAAAATCAATAAACACGGAAAAAGCATTTGCAATCTTATTTCTGTTTCACTAATTACATATCTGTGTTATTTTAATTTTATTCTAAACGATATCGTCGCGTTCGTAATATAATAACAAAGTTATTATACCGGTTTGTAAATATCAACCGGGTGTACAGTCTGCAGAATAAACTTAATTATGCTAATGTTGTTTGCGTACGGTGCGGTGCGTACTCTTCACACCTTCCCCTTTTACCCTCGTAGCGCCATAAAGCACGCATTGGCTCATCAACAGTTTATGCGTGTCTCGAGTGTCGACTTAGGCCTTTTATTATGTTCAAATTTGCGTGGTATAGCCGCCACGCGTACCACACGCGACCCGCATGGGTCGGCAGGGGTGCGCAACCATTATTCGAGACGACTGTACCCGCACACTTATTTTGTTCGACGACAAAAAGGGTGTCAGTAAAAATAACCGCGGTCTCGTTATGAGAAATCTTGCATTCAAATCTCGAACTTATCGATGTCGGTGAACTCCTTAAGGAAATACCTAGAAATACTTTTACCTAGCACGTATTAATCCAAAGGTAATAAATACATGGTAGGGTTTTCATGGAGCTGTGTGTTGGCAGCTCATCAATAGAATACTACCAATCCCTCTCTTCTATTGGGTGTCATAAAAGGCGACTAACAGACCAAGACTGCACATACATTCGGGCAATAGGCTCACTACTAACTACTTATCACGTTCAGCACTTATGCTGTTGTAATTAGGTGAAATGTGGACTATGGCAGTGGACTACTTCTGCGGTCATCATTGTCTAGTCGTAGGCGCGTTAGCGATCTCACTTACCTTTAACTATCAGGAAAAAAGAAATGAACGCTTAAAAGATTCGTAATATTGATGTCGATAGAGACTAGGACTAGGTGCTTAAGCAACTTACTACGTCAATAATAAATTGAATCATGACAGTCATTTTGATCTAAAAGTACCAGGGAGACATAAATGAAAAGAGGTAGATAGGCGCGTTAGCGATCTCACTTATATCAGGAAAAAAGAAATCAACGAGTAGTAGTAGTTAGTTGCCATCAATCAATAAAAGTAAACGTACGTTATCCGTTATCGATATTTTCTGATAGTTACTACATCTCTTTCAACATTTTTTCCGTGGGTGCGCTTCGAGGAATGAAAAATTAATTTTTTAATTATCTATTCTGAAGCGCACCCAACGGGTGCGCTTGGAGGAATAGTTTAGGTGCGCTTGGTCTGGGTGCGCTTCATATTGGGTGCGCTTCGAGGAATACCCCCAAAAAAGAGGTATCTCTAATGACTTTTCATTAAAGAAATGCTAAAAATGTCTCTAACAGTGACGTCATAAAATAGAGAGTGTCTCTATTTTGTGATGACGTCGTAAACACTATTTTGTATCGATAAATTATGAGTACTAAGTAACTATGTATGTATGAAAAGGGATGGCTGTAAAAATAAGCCAGCGGTAAACCGCGGTCTCGTTATGGGAATTCTTGGATACAATTCTCGATGTCGGCGTACTTCATCGGCTTCTCTTGTTTGAGTCACGGCGTCAACGGCCAGATAAAATGGCGTCCTCCAAGTTTGTGTTGCTATTAGGTAGCCGATTACATTGTCTTTCGCTTGTTAACAGATACTGATGTATACTTACATGCGGCGATAACCACGCTAATGAAGCTTATCGTGCGTCGACCTCGCTTTTAATAGTGACGATCAATCACGGCTATCGACGACGTAGTAGTGGTCCGATAATTCAGAATGCATGAATTCATGAGATGAAGGAATAACCTAAGTGTTATACACACTTGTTATTCATAAAACACCAATAGTTTGAATCCCTGTTATATTGGTACTTGAAACCTGCTAAATATTAATGCTGCAAGGCAAATATGTTTTGCCACCGAGACAACGGGAGTACAGTTTTTTCCAGTTGACTTATGGCGATATGATGTCATTATTATGTCAAAATAGGCATTACAAAATCAGAACGTCTCATCGGTAGGTACCCTGATGTTTTAGTATTTGCATAATTTTGCGCAAGTGAAATCGCACCCCGAATCTGAATTTCACAATGTTCGTATCAAATATTCGGGAACGCGCTAAACGGATTATTTACTTTCACACACCTACCACGCCGTTTATTAACATGCGGTGCGGTTGGTGGAACAAAATGTGCGAATATTTCTCTGTAGGTACTTAATGTTTTTTAATTTTTGTTCTACTAAAATTTGTTGGAATTTGTTAAAATTAAAGTAATACTTACTGGCTCTAAGGTTCGTATTCTAAAACCAAACCCAAAATCAAATTGATGCTTGAATACAGTTAGAAAGGGATGGCGATATATGCGATGAATAGCACCATTCCTTTCTAACTGTACTCATGCAGAGATTTGAGTGTGAGTTTGGTTTTAGAATAGGAGACTAAGAGTTGATGGGAAGGCCCTTAAACACTTCAACAGTGCAGTGCACAAATCGCGTTTTTGTATGACGTGTTTACGTTTGCGCAGCGCCTTAGGCACCTATGACTTTTTATTTTAAAAATGCTAAAAATGTCTCTAACAGTTTCGTCATATAATAGAGAGTGTCTCTATTTTGTGATGACGTCGTAAACACTATTTTGGATTGAGAAATTATGAGTAATAAGTAGCCGTTAACGCTTATTAACGTCTCTGAGTACCGCCGTTACAGAACGCTGAGAGTAAGTTTGTAAATGTGCAAACGTTACTATCGCGTTTGAGTTAAGTTTTGACAGATAGATCTTAATGCTAAGTAAATAAGATCGAGAATCAAAACTCTTAACTCAAACGCGATAGTAACGTTTGCATATTTTCAACTTACACTCAGCGTTCAGATTAATAATTTGGAAATCTATTTACGTATATCCTAGACAAGAAATTTATAAAGTAACACAACTTCTAAGAAAGTGTTTTGGAATTGTGGAATTGTTAAAAAAGAGTCCTACATTAATAGGGAGTAGGTAACTATAAATATTTGAAGACCACAATTTAAGATATGATAGCTGTTAATATAAAGTTCAAAGCCAACAGATAACCTTTTAAAGGAAACTAAAATGTTATTATTCAATTAAAGAATTCTTTACCGATAAAAATCCTAAAAAGATAAACATAATTTTTATCATACAATGTAAAAAGTATGTTTGTGAATCTCGAACTGCCTTCATTTTAAACTGACACAATGGCTTAGCGTGCCTTTCGAAGTAAAGAGGAGCTTAAAATTAATTTTTATTTAGGATATCACCATAAAGGTCAAAACTCGACACTAGAATCAATGCAATATTAAGTTTTCTGGATTAACCTCGTGAATTCGTTAAACTAAGCAGGACCGGTACTTACCAAGGGTACATTTATACTAAACGATACGTTTAAAAGATTATAATGAACATGGTTAGGATAATACAAAAAGATTTTCTTGAATATACATACAGCAGGTCCTCTTTTATCCGAACTCCGAAAATTCACCCCCCGTCCGGATTCGTGGAGCGTACGGAGTACAAAGAAATCCAATATTTTAGTTTTTTGGGAGGTAAATAATGACAAATAAAAAGCTTTGTCTCGAAATTTACGTCAAAGCATTTTGCTGGCACAGGAATGTCCACTTGGTCAGCCCATTCAAGACATGAATTTAACGCAGACACCGCGCTTGTATAGGAAACGCTTGCAACGTGAAACATTTCTTGCTTTTCGCTGTTACATTCTTGTGTTATTTGCCTTATTATTTTATCGTCAGTAATAGGTTCAGATGCATTAAGATCATCATTACTTAGAAAGTCATTAATTTCAGCCTCAGACAAGCCTCTATTAATGAAAAAAGCTAAAGGAATGTCATCTCCCTCCCTTCCTTACTCCTCCCTATCTTCAGAACTCTTCTCTACCTATTTCAGTGGACCTCAGCATTCTTCGCATAGACATCGGCCAGGAACTGAATCCAAAATGCTACATCGAGAGTGCTATTTTAACTGCCTCCCGTAAGTTGGGTATTCTCGATGGGTGACGCGGATTTTCACTCCCGAGCAGCGAAGTTGGCGTACAAGACTCAGACGCGATCGAGTATGGAGTATTGTACCCATATATGGAACGGCTCCGCTAAATACCTCCTCGATGCACTTGAAAGACTGCAAAGGCGAGCGGTACGCATTATTGGAGATGCTGAGGTTACAGCCTCTCTTGAGGACCTCCAGCTGCGTAGAGACATTGCTTCTCTCAGTGTCTTCTATCGAAATTACTACGGAGAGTGTTACTGAAGAACTTTTGATCTAATCCCGCCCTCTCCTTTCCTGTCCCGGACTACTCGTGCTGGTCTTAGGAACCACCATCATACTGTGCAGATTATCAGCACTCGTACCAAAAAATTTGGCAAGTCGTTTATCTGTAAGACCATCCGGCTTTGGAATTCTCTGCCTTCGCATGTGTTTCCCAGCTCCTATAACCCCGGGTCTTTTAAACGGGGCGTGAAACGGCATTTATGCAGGCTGTCATGAATGGGTGCGCTTGTTACCGTGCTTGTTCCACGGTGAGGAGCGCTCTCATTATTTTGGACTGCATCGGCTGCTTACCATCAGGCAGGATGTAGTAACTATGACATGTCAAAAAAGAAAGTCATCGGGTGCAATCTGTAATCCGAACGCTCCACGCGTTCGGATTACAGAGGTGTTCGGATTAGAAGAGGTTCGTATTAAAGAGGTTCTGTTGTACCTACAAAATCAGAAAAAAAGCATATTAAAAAATATGTATATATTTGATGTAGACCATTTTGTGGAAAGGACCATGGGAAATTTTGTCTCCACCATACAACAGTTCTGAAATAAGTGTTAATTGAAGGGTCTACTAGGATAGATATTTTTTTACTATGGCGACGTTCTTCAAATACGTAGGATTTAGGTTATAAAAAATATATTGCTTTGAATATTTTTTTTCCAACAAAATAAGATTGCAAGAGCCCCCTTACTCTCGAAACCGATCGCTATTGGATCGGATTGGTAATGTGAATTTTCGTATTTTTAAGTTACGACACCAGCGCTAATTTAAATTCATATTGGGTGAACTAAATGGCATTGAGTTATGTATTTTTTCACTCAATATCCACGTAATATGAATCCATATTAGCTCTGGTGTCGTAACTTAGGAGTACGAAAATTCACAATACCAATCCGATCCAATAGCGATCGGTTTCAAGAGTAAGGGGCCAGACCAGACTCCACAGGCGGCACCCGTTCACAAGTATGACATGTGCATCAGACATCGCTTCGCCCAACCATGTTTTAGGGAACGTAACGACCCGACGCACATGCCACCACCGCAGAGACACTTTAAAAGAGCATGACACACTCGAGCAACTCCAACTAAAGCAAGAAAACAATAAAAGTTTTTTTTTATTACTTATATTTATAAGAAATTCATTCATTTGAACCCAATACTTTTTGAAACTAACACAGGTACTAGGCTTCTTTGGATCCCAATGAACAAATTGACACGTATCCCATGTCTGTTGTAGGGTGGGGACGGGGTTCATACAAAATCCCCCATGGTCCTTTCATCTAAAATTATATTAGAACGCGGCGCCAGTAGACACAACAGAAATTTTATTCAATGAACACTCCGCGCGGGGATACTGGCATTCAACCAGTTAAATTATAATTGAAATTAAAAAGTTTTTACAGATTTACTCGTGTTTTACATATTATTTTATTGTAATTTTTAATTTTAATTGCTTAAAATAACCATACTTGTTTACAATTGTTATTATACATTTACAAAGCGTTTAAAAATTCGACTGGGATACAATGTTTTTCTATAGTTCATCATAATCAGCCCTTGTTAGTCCACTGCTGGTCCATAAATATTTCTCATATAATTTTACATCATAATGATCACTCTTCATAAAAATATTTAATACTAATGATCGAAACTCATACTCATCAGAATTCATAACAGATATCACTAATCATACACCTTGTTTATACTAATATCGTTTTTATATATTTCCTTATAGTTACTAACGTGACGATCGTAACTCTTTAATCATTTTAATACATAACGCTAATATTCATAAATTGGTTTCATACTAATATTTGTTTTCATATACTCGTATTTCTTGATCATAAATGTTTTTATGAGCCACCCGCTATAAAGAAAAAGTTAAGTATGCAAAACTATAGCTGTTGTTCGTTGATTAGATTAGGTTAGACTTGTGACAAAATAACTTTGTAATTTTAATAAATGCAGTTATATTGGGCTTGCATGAATGTGGAATGCCCGTTGCATGTTTTTTTGGAATATTGCATGCTTGTGTGCATGCTTGCGGCATGCTTGCTTGCATTCTGCAACGCTGCTTGCATTCTGCTTGCTTGCTTGCAATCTGTATGCCTGCATGCATGGTGTGTGTTTACTTGCATGCTACAAGCTCCATGCTTGCTTGCATGCCGGTATAAAGAAAAACTTAAGTATGCAAAACTATAGTTCGGTCGGTTAGGTTAGGTTAGACTTTTGACAAATAACGGAGGGGGGCCGCGGACCCCGACCCCCCCTATTACTTAATTAAAAACAATATAATATAATATTTTCTTAGTAATGACATTATTAAAAAGAAAAATTATGATAAACGTCTGTTATGAAGGAAACAATTATGATAAAAAAGATTATGAGTTCAAACTTGTTCTTAGTGATGACAGTATTAAAATAAATATATGATAACTGTGGATTATGAGTTCCGATAGTAGTCATAAAATTTATGAACAAAAAAAGTATGACTATAAAAATTAGGAAGAGTGATTATTATGAACACAAATCGGTAGTAAAACAAAAAAGAGGAATAATAGTTTTATGTGAGCCAATATGGACCCTTTCCCAATACACTGCTGCCAGCCACCCTACGTATGTCGTCGCACCACCTAGCCAGAGGGCGCCCCACACTACGTTTGCTGAATCGCGGACTCCACTCTCGAACACGTCTACCCCAGCAGCGGTTTTCGGTCCTGAGGCTAAATGACCAGCCCATTGCCAATTCAGCTTGCTAATTCTTTAGGCTATGTCGGTCATTTTGGTTCTCTGGCGAATGATTTCGTTCCGGATTCGATCCCTTAGATTAGAGTAACTCCGAGCATAGCTCTCTCCATAGCTCGCTGAGTGACTTTTAATTTGTGAACCAATCGCACGAGATGTTAGGTGACGATGGTGGAAGCGCACTTAGTCAACTTTTAGAAGAGAAAGAAATTAATTGTTGTTCAATAGCTGAGGAGTCCGGGTGAACCTCACCTGGACTCCTCAACTACTGAGTTTCTTATATCTAACTGTTGGATTGGAATACATTCATCGCTAGTAGGTAACATTAATGTTAGGGCTACATATTTATAGAACCATAAGCTTGACAAGTGTGGTGTGCAGGGTTATGGAGAAAAATAATAGTCAGACATCTAGGACAGTTCTTTAGCACTCAACAAGTAATCAACAACCATACAACATGGTTTCTGCCTGCGCAGATCTACAGTATCCAACCTATTATCTTGGCTATCATCTTGGGTAAATAGTCAAAATTCATGTCATATATCTTGATTACAAAAAAAAAGCTTTTGACAAGATATCGATCAGCAGACTTTTACAAAAATATGAATTTGTTGGTTTACGGAGAAGATTGTTGAAATTGATAGAGGCTTTTCTGCGACAAAACATTCCCAGTAAGAATCGGCAAAACGCTCTCAGATGAAAGAGATATATACAAAGTGGTGTACATTAGAGGTCTGTACGTCAGCCGGTATTATATATATTTTCACATTTGATTTGCCGAATGACACAAAAAATAATTGATAATCTACTCGTTGATGCTGAGAGCTGAGTGTAGGTTTGTACATGTGCAAACGTTACTATCGCGTTTGAGTTAAGTTTTGACAGATAGATCTTAACGTTAAGTAAATAAGATCGAGAATCAAAACTCGTAACTCAAACGCGGAAGTAACGTTTGCACATTTTCAACTTACATTCAGCGTTCTGAACGCCTTCAAGATGACTTGACACGTATAGCAAATTGGTCAAAGAAATGGCTTATTAAATTGAATGTAGACAAATGCTCTGTACTCCACATAGGAAATCGGAACCCTCGCAAGTCTTATGAAATCGAGGGTGTCCCACTACGGGAGGTCGAGGTGCAAATTGACCTTGGATTACATATTGCTACAAATTTAAAATGGGAACTCCACATCACTGCCATGACAAAAAAGGCTAACAGTTTAATTTACTCATCAGAAAAGCTTTCGGGTTCTTAACACCTGAAATGATGCTCAAGATCATCAAAACATATGTAAGACCGGTTTTAGAATACCCGTTTCAAATATGGAGCCCATATTTAAAAAATTAACTAAAGATACTTGAGAAAGTTCAGCGAAGGTTCTCAAAAATCCCGAAGGCTTTGAATAATAAACCATATGAGGAATGACTGAAAGCATTCAAACTTACGACTATAAAGGAGCGCATGAGAACGAGGTGACCTAATGGAGACATATAAAATATTACATGGCCATTATGATGTCGAACATTTAGATAAACAATTTGTGCTACTTCTCCCAAACTGAACAATCCGCACAAACACTTCTTTAGTAACAGAGTCGTTGATTCTTTGAACAAGTTGTCATCTGAAGTGGTTTCCGCACAGAACACAAATCAATTTAAAAATAGACTAGACAAATATTTAAAACTGGAGAAAAGTTAATTCACGAGTATGAACTAACGGGATACAGGATGTCATCAGTTGTTTCAACTGTCTGCCTGTCAATAATGATAATAATAATAATATTTACATAAGATGGTGGTAGCTAGGAAGTGGACTTGAAGCAAGACCTACCACCAATCAAACCGAGTACAAACAGTACCTCCCGTGTGGAATCAAACCCGAGACCTGACCTTTTGGTCAGACTCAGGTCTGACCAAAATGCTGTTAGAATATTTAATAATGTCTTGGTAGCTTAGATGGTAGAGCCGCGGAATTGAAGGTGAACCCGAATTGCAAAAGGTCGACTTCGATTGCCATGTCACCGATTTTCTGGTCACCAATCCGTTGACCGATATTCACGAGAGTTGCTCAAGTACCATTGTTACCGAAACACGCACACCACTATCCGATAATAATAGCAATATTACATTCTACTCCAATTAGCGTTGCGCAAATCGTATACATTTGTAATCACCGCCGCCACTTGACAATACATGTCTTCCCAGTGCTTTGTTATTCCCAACAATGATCACATTAATTCGGCCCACTGTAATTAAATCAGCAACAAGCAACAAAAGATCAAGGCCGCGCAATAGACGATAAACTTTTTGCGCCCATTCGTGATCAATCTGTGGGCATAGTAAAAAGTCGGTGTGTAATTTTAAATGGGTCCCGAGAGCGCGAACGGCGCAGTTGCCGGGTTGAAACGCTTTTTTTCGACAAGTTTCGTGAGGTAACGTTTATCACATGTTATAATCAAATAACAATCTTTCTCATGCCAATAATAACTTAAATACTTTTCGACACGAATCCAAATAAGTAATTATTGATATTCATCATCAGCCTCAAAACGCGCTACTTCTGGGCACAATCCTTCCCAGTTCCCACATGCGGAGTGCAGGCTCAGCTATGCGATTCTCTAAGCGACACATAGATGCTGCACGCATGGCTGTGATCATAGATGTTACAGCCGTCACGTCACATTGTCCGCTGCAGTCACGGCTGTGGTCAAAGTTGAGGCTGTTTTACATGCAAAATACCGATTTTTTTTTACCTACAAGAAATGTCAAAGAAGTGATTTCCTACCACGCCGCTTACTTGTGTCAAACAGCGTTGACAATTATATAGAAGAATATCAATGGCAAGCTCACCGCTGCTGTTGCAGCCGCTGCTACCAAGGCTTTAACGATGTTTGAGCTTAGAGAATCGCGCTACTGTTTACTGTGCATGCCGCATCGTATGCTAAAGAATCATTATTTTAAAAAAAATGCTTTAATTTTAGTTTTTTTTAAATTTTTAAATTGTAATTATTTTAAGTTATTTTTATGTATTGATTTTTATTTTTTGTTTATTTTTCTTTGTTGTATGTACAGTGTTGTTCAAATAAAAAACCATTATATTTTATTCTACATATACATGGATGCAATGGGGAGATTGGTGGGTTTTTACAACTGCCATCTTACGACAACAACCGGAACTACTTTAGATAGATAGACAGATAGACAATACTTTTATTGTAACTTTACACCACAAACATTTACATAACACATAACAATGAGCACAAATACAAAGTTACAATTTGGCGGTCTTTCGCTTCGCTTTAAAGCGATCTCTGCCAGACAACCATTCGGATGGAGAGAACTTATACACTCAAAGATCGGAGTTGCATACCACAGTTAAACAATTAAAAGCAAAAGCAAATTAAAAAGAACTAAAATAAAATACATAACATTATAAAATAAATAAATAATAGGGTGTAACAAATATATATACATACATATACATACTTAAATATAATAGTCTCAGGTAGGATGTAGCGGACAATGACAGCTATGCAGCAGGATAGGGTTAAAGGGAAAGGTAGAAATTCTTCACGTGCACCTTAAATGCGTGAATTGTTTTAGCACGCCTGATCGCAACTGGAAGCGAGTTCCAGAGACGAACAGCTTCAACGGTAAAGGAACAATCGTAAAAGGTAGTGTTGTGAAGAGGGGTTTTAAGGGATAGATTTTCAAATGACCGTAAGAAGCGCGAGGTGAACAATAAAGGAAACTGAAGCGTTCCTTTAGATAGGAAGGATAGGTGGGATTAAACAATATGTTATAAAGAAGGGAGAGGATGTGAGTATTTCGGCGAAGACGAATAGGAAGCCACTTGAGTTTAGCGCGGTATTCAGAAACATGATCATACTTGTGTAAGCCAAATATGAATCGAATACAAAGATTTTGAAGGCGCTCAAGTTTATTTAGCTAGTCCTCCGAGAGATCAAGATAGCAGGCGTCGGCATAGTCTAAAACGGGAAGAAGCAGCGAATGCGCTAGCGTAATTTTAGTGGCAGTGGGTAAAAAGTTACGCAGTCTTCTTAAAGAAGCTGAAGATGCATAGAGCTTGCGACTGACAACTTGTAGTTGCGGCCGCAACTCAAGCAGCTATCAATAATAACGCCCAAGTTTTTTTTTTTTTTTTCAAAAACGTTTCTTTTATCATCTTGCATACTCAGATCAAAAGTGTGGCATTCTTCAATCATACTCAGAACGCCTATCGTATTATAAACAAGAGCCTTTAGACACACGAAGAAAAATTTCTGACATTACGTTTCTTTACAAAATATTGCATGGTATAACATATTCCCCTTGTACCCTAGAAAAATTACATTCTCTATCCCACGTATCAGTAGTCGCTTACATAACCGAAAAACATTTGAACCTCCTCGTTGTCATACTAGACTCGGTCAGCATTCACCTATCTACCGCATGTTATCAAGTTATAACGCTGTTAGATCTGAAGTTGACATATTCAATGGTTCTGTCTCGTCTTTTAGGAATGAACTTAGAAAATTGTTAAATTGTTATAAGTAGCCCTAAATGTAAAAACTGTAAGAAGTGATATTATTGGCTTGTAATTGTAATTAGTCGTAGTCGTAGTTTCTACAATAGTTTCACTAAATTTTTATTAGCATGATGTGTTTGCATCTAGAAGAAATGTGATTTAAATAACCTTATTGTATATGTTTCTAAGCATGTTTGTTATCACTATTTCGGTTTTGCAAACCTAAATTAAAAAAAAAAGTTAGTAACTTATTTACTGAAAGGGATGTCCACTCCGTCAAATGTAACCATAGTGAGGGTTTCCCAGTTTACCTTGGAAAGCAACCTGGAGCTGCCGACCATAATAGCCTGCGTTTTGCTTGGATTGACTTTAAGTCCGTAGGCTCGGCTCTAATCTACAATATGTTTCAAATTTACGTTGAGTTTATATAGCCTCGGCGAGATTACCAAGTGGTGCCTGGCAATAAATTGTGGCTTTACGTGCCTTCCGAAGCACGAGAAGCTCGAAATGTTTGTAATTTAGTCCTGGCATGAAGTGATCCGGCAGAGAACCAAGGTAATTGACATAGCCCACCGGATTTGCAAGCTGAATTTGCAGTGGGCCGACCATATCAGTCGCAGAACCGATGACCGTTGGCGGTAGACGAGTTCTGGAGCGGAGACCTTGAATCGGCAAGCGTAGCGTAGGACGCCCTCAGACAAGGTGGAGTAACGATCTTTGCAAGATGGCTGGCAAGAGCTGGATGAGAGTGGCCGCGGATCGTGCTCAGTGGCATGTTTTTGGAGAGGCATGTCCAGCAGTGGACGAGTATAGGCTGATGATGATGATGATGATCGCGAATGGTCGCAAACCAAACGCCTTAGGGTGCTGATAAACTTGAGCATTCACTTGTTACAGAACATCGAGCATTCGCCGTTTTTAAATTAACTTTGAACAGAGTCAAGCGTAGAGCCAAACATCGCTACGCTATTTTTCTGTGATTGTTAATATTCGCAAGAATGCCCATTTTTAAGTGAATGCTCAAATTTATCAGCACCTTAAGATCGAGCTCCTCTTTTTTGCGTTAATAATAATAACCCTCAAATATACTTTATGATAATTGGAGGATCCGAACCCACGCCTTACTACGGCTAATACAGGGCTTCTGCTTAACCGTTATCTGCCACCGAGGTATTGTTTGTCGAAATCTTCAACTCATTATACCTAATAGCTATATTTTTAAAGCAACATTTTCTCATCAAACTTCAACGTTAATACAATAATATTAAGTACAATAATATCTTAACAATCTAAATAACTTCAAAGGGTATTTCCACTCACTTCTCGATTGATGTAGAATACATTAATTGTGTTTGATTAGTTTTATTACGCGTAATAAGTACATGCGTAATGATTGTATACTTAAGTCATGCTACACGCACGCATGTCTTTAGGCTTAAACTGTAGTTTAACACATAAGTTAATAAACAAATCTTTAATAATATTATTACATAGCTCCTTTACTGAATCATAACTCACACCTTAGCCTTGTAACATCGCAAATGTTCCTTCCTGCATAGATAGTATCGTATTAGGTTTATTTAAATCTAAATAAAGCCGACGTGTTTTGAACTTTAAACCTTAAGTAAACTAAAACAAAAGATATCGGATTCCCCTAATCAAATAATCAAAGTATAAAAACCCATTGTCAAATGTGTTTGCGTACTTACGAGTGTTTGATTAACATAATTGTATTGCCGCGAGTGCGTTTAACACCGATCTGCGCTGTGTTATTTCCATCATAGTGATACGGAACACTAAGTACGGAATAAAATTACCGAGCGAGCATAGCCAAGGTCGAGTGGCATGGTAGGCGGATTTGGCGAACTTAATATTCAATTGCTGTGTTGCCAACCCACAGATATGCCCGGCACTACATCACAGCTACGACACCGGCTGACACCGCCCATATATTTTTTAACTGGCAAGAAAAAACGTAAGTAATATTCGCGGATTTGCGTAAATCTACTTCGTATTGAGCTGTGTGGCGACTCATTAAAAGAATACTACTGACCCATCTCTTCCCCTGGGTATCTTAAAAGGCGACTAACGGACTAAAGACTGCAATTGTATGTACACAAATGTCACGCCGAGCACATGTGCATTTGTTATTTGGTGAAATGTGGCAGAGGACTGATGAAATGAAATGCAAGCATCGTGAAGAGCATGCATGCAGCAATGCTCTGAATTATGAAGAAAAAATTACATTACAATATCATGCGGGAGTTTGAAGCTATCTTCATTTTTAGCTTAAGACTTTTTAGGTATTTTGAGGTTATGACAACTGTTAACGTATGACTATCAGTTCAGTACAGCATTTATTTATCACTTGACTCTTAACGCGGCGTTCTATAGAAAACCTTTTTTAACAGTAATCATTATAACTTAAGAGAACACTTTTGATATGTGAATGATTAAGACGCAATAGATATCAAATAGGCTGGTTTGGCCATTCTTCTTTCTACAATGGATTTTGAACTTTATGTTGTAATATAGTAGTAATATCATAAGGATCAATATTAATTGAAAAAACCAGCAGATCAACCTATCGTTGATCAGCTCGCCTGTGTACGTTTTTGTTATTCAGTCAGTATGGTCGGTCAAAATTGCATTATCCGTATCCGCGCAAACAACATTCTGCGTATTCGCCGTATAAATTACTTAACCACAATAAAACGTTGTGAACATTCTCTCGAAATATCTAGTTTGAATTACCATACAGCCCAGTTCTTATTATCTAATGGGGGGACCGGTTTGATAAAAATCACAAAAGCATCACCAGTTGCCTACCGAGAAATAGCACGGCGAAATCAACTAAGTGACAATTCGGACACTTTAAATTCGGACATAGTGTCCGAATTGACACTTCTTAATTTTATTATTTTTTTCACTGACGATTCGGACACCAACAAAATAGCTGCTTTGTACAGTTTGATAAAAAACTTCTAGTTATAGATTTCTTTACATTAATTTTATGAAAATATACTATAGTAAAAAACATTATATTTTGAAGCTTTTTATCTGACTGTACTGAACAGCTCCAATAATTTAATAGTGTCCGAATCGTCAGGGAAAAAATAATAAAATTAAAAATGACAATTCGGACACTGTGTCCGAATTTAAAGTGTCCGAATTGTCACTTAGTCGCGAAATCGTGTTTGAAAACTCTCATACATACATACACGTACACAGATTCACGACTATTATCCCCGAAGGGTTAGTCAGAGACTAGACAATGAGGACCGTAGTAGTTCACTGTCATAGTCCAAGTTTCACCAAATCACAACTGCACATGTGCTTAGCGTGATAAGTGCTGAGCCATCGCCGCTCTATTGGATGTATGTGCAGTCTTTATTTCGTTAGGCGCGAAATATACAGAAGCGATGTAAGATTAGGATGCGATGCGGATGTGAATCGGATTCGTTGTCCCTTCAAATCTTGTTCCTACAAAATGTATGAAAGAGATGCTTCGTAAATTTCACAGAAAGGATGTGGCGCAGATTTATCACTTGCAAATAAATCTGTACGAACAGTAATTTTGTACGAACAAGATTTGAAGGGACGAATCCGATTCACATCCTCATCGCATCCTTCGCTTCTGTGTATTTCGCGCCTGTGTCGCCTTTTACATACACTCAGGGGAAGAGAGGGGAAGAAAATACTACCTATACCACAGAATAAATTATAGTATACTATTCTTTTAGTGAGCTGATACACACACGACCCCGGCAAAATTCTCATGATGGGAGAAATCTAATGCGGAAGCACAGAATAACTAATAGTACTACCGCGGAAGTAGCGAAAAGCTTTTAAACAGAGGGCGCTGTGTGACTTACCTTTCTGGCACTGTTATTAGTTTTCATAGTTTAACATTTCCTGTTTCCAACATAGCGGCTTACATGGTATTACTAACACAGTAAATTCTAGATTAAATTTTTCCTTTTTTCAAGCATAACTTCGTAGAGTACTACTTTCTAGCTAGTTGATAGAAAGAATTTTCATAAAGCTCTTTTCTATTTACTATTTTAAAAAACGTAATATATTGCCGCCATCTACTTATGTAGTGTAGAACCTTTTTGCTTTAATTTTTCTGTGTGTAAGATAGCTGTATAATTGTAGATCTAAATTTATTTTTAATATTATTAGATTTGGTCTTTGTTTGTCACAAGAAACAAAATCTAATACATAGACGTAAACCTTAGCGTAATGGCTAGCAATACCATAACCAAGGTTATTTGGCTTCAATTTCATAATTCGTTTATTTGTTACGAAATCTCTAGAACACGAACTGAATCATAAGAGTCAACGAACCAACAACATAAAAGTTACCTTAAGGTGAGTTATTTTTAACACTTAGTGAGTTGACTATTTACATTCACTGTACAGTGTTCCAGCTGAATCTTTTTTTTATTTTTTTATCTTCTTTTTATATAAAAGAAAGAGGCAAACGAGCAGGCGGGTCACCAGATGGAGAGTAATCACCGCCGCCCATGGACACCCGCAAAACCAGAGGAATCGCAGGCGCGTTGCCGTCCATTAAGGAAGGAATAGGGTTAAGGAAGGAATAGCAATTATGAGAGGGGGAGGGGATGAGCCTCCTGAACCCTCACTGGCCGGACGAAACACAACAGCACCAAGTGCCATTATGGCACCCGGATATTCGTGATATTACGCCGGGCGAGCCGGGTAATCCTTCTACGGGCCTACTACGGGTAATCACTTGGCCTTCATCTCACGTGAGCCTGAAGGTGGAATCGCGCTTCACCCGGAATCCTCAACCACTGAGGAACTGGCTATCTTATCTCAAACTGTCAGAACACAACAATGTCAATAACACTGTTGTTAAGGCGCCAGACTTTCCACAAGATGGTGGTAGCTAGCCAGGCGGACTTAACAAGCCCTACTACCACTAACCAAATCAAGTACACAAAGGTGAGTACACCTTTGTGTACTTGATTTGCCGCTAGAAATCGAATCCGGGACCTCTGGATCTTCGATATTAGAAACTTACGTGGGTTAGCCACAAAAAAAAAGTAAACAATGTTTAAAAATTCAGACATAGGTTCGGCTTGCCGCATTGTAGCATAAACCTAGGTATCGTACAGAAAATTATTGACTTACATTTTATTGAGAAAATTAAACAAGATTGATGCACGTGGTGTTGGAAGAGGGTGAATTCAAAAGCGTTTCCAGTATTCCTGTTTGTGATTACTCATTTGGTAAACATGCTAACTATATAAGCTTTAATCGCATCGCTACAGTTCAGGGCCTATTCTTTTTCTTCGAAACGAAATTATATCGTTTGCTATTAAAAGAACTTTCCATTATGTTTGAAGATTCAAAAAAAAATTCTAAAAATTAATAATATAAATGCAAAACCTATAATGTGAACGAAATTTCGTAAGGAATAAAAACCGCTGTAAATAGCAAACGATAATCAGCCGAAATTTCGAAAGAGATAAATAGTCATGATTGTATGTAATCCTACTAATATTATAAACGTTTGTAAGTATGGATGGATGTTTGTTACTCTTTCACGTAAAAACTACTAAATGGATTTGGATGAAATTCGGCATACAGATAGTCTATAACCTGGATAAACACATAGGGTACTTTTTATCCCGATATTCCCACGGGAACGGGAAACAGCAGGTGAAACCGCGAGCGGCCGCTTGTTTAAAATATGACTGACGTCTACAAAGTACAGAGCCGGACTCGAATACCTTGATTGCTATGATAGAGTCCTTTTCTCTGCAGTGGGATAGATATATAGGCTGTACTTTACTTTTTAATACAATATGTATTCAAAACACGGATTCAATTACATTAACAACTTTACAAAAAAACTGTTAGACATTTTTTATTAAGTAAGTAAGTAAGTAAGATTTATCGTGTAAGGAATAAGGTACAGTAAAAGCTGGTCTTATAGCTAACAAACGATAGGAGTAGTGTCACTTAATCCTACTTTTACAAGTGTATACACAAAAATTTTAATGAAGTGACTTGACTTCATAACAATATGTATTGTATATATTATTTATAGTACTTTTCTATAATCTATATTATCAACTATTTATAATCTAGGTATTCTTGGATACTATAAAACCACTTTTCTATTAGCCAAGTTTTTACTAACAACTTAAATTTTGGCAACTTGTGAGTTTTTAAGACGTCTGGCAAATTATAGTAAATTTTAATTAGTAAAAGTATTATAGATACAAGCTTTAGTTTAGTAGGAGGCCTATATTCCTACAATTAAGCTGTAAAAGGCTTAAGCTACAACTGTTGGAATTTTCCGTAACAGTAGGTACACGGCGTAATATAATAGCTCGGAATCATCCATGTTCCATACATCAGTTTGCTAACAAAAACCGGTTAATATGATAAGTGTAGGTTATTAATCTTTGTGGGCAAGGACACACGTCTCTCGCGTTTTAACACCAACATCCCATGTCGATCTAATTAAAAGTGCTAATAAAAGATCAATAACTTATCTATTGAATATGTGATCTATAAATATTTTGATAGGTGTCAGGGTGAGTTCAAACTTATGGTTAATAGGTACTAAGACTTGTGTTAATGAAGGTACCAGGCGTTACTTTGCGGAAATCCATGACGTACAAAAAGATAAAAATATGTAGTAAGTGTTGGATGGTGCTTACATGATGCATCCAAGCTAGATATACTATGAGTTAGCGGAATTAACATAAAATATTTTTATTGCATTTTTGTACAAAGACTTATCTTTGTTCTTGACCTTTGTCTTACTTGATGGTAATAATTGATGATATCGCCGATAGTGGAAGTTGCCGAGAAACAGGCTTATATCACTAACTGTAGCAATAGAAGAAAATAAATGAAAAAACAATTAATTCGGTAATAATATAACTTTTTTTTTATTTATTTATTAGGACCACCAACAAGCAAGACAAACACAAATACAATCAATATAAAATTACAAATACGGACTTAATGTGTCGTCTAACTTAAAGCCTGCCACGGCATGAAAATTAAAACAGAGAAACAATCTTGTGGTACCGAGTAGACTTGTACTTAGATTTTTTATTAATGCTACAACATTGATTTGACAGCGACATATTTATGCTAAGATCGTGTAGCCAGTTGGATTTAAAACAAGGTCCTACCACCTAGCAAGGCAGGTACTTCGGGTGTGAGTGACTGGATGTACGCACTTAATAATACATTGTCGTAATTTAACAAAAATACATGAAAACAAAACAACAAGTCATTGAACAAAATAAAGCGTGCGAGTTGACGAACAACTCTAAATAGATTCAAGTAACATTTAAAAGTATCTTTTAGTTAGATAGAGCGTTGACTATAGCATTTTAAGAATTCCAACTTTATTGTAACATAAGGTTATAGTTTTATAATGAAAAAAAAATGTAAAATAACATTTAACATTTAAATTTTTTGACATAGTTGCATTTCTCTTTAAAGCCTTCGTTCAGCTTACGCGACTACTATAAAACTGGGTAATAAACATTTCGCTACACTACAGCGGCTAAAATTAAATATCCTCAACACCCACCAATAACTAAACAATAACTTATCTAGCTCGCTAAAAAGCTTAGATACTATTATCAAGGTATAAACCGGAAAATTTTAATGCAAGCCTTAACTATCTGCACCGCAAAATCTGAGCCATCCATCACGGCTGAACTGGCCATTAGAACCACTTCCTATTGTGTGTAAGTGTGTAAGTAAGGCAGTGGCGTAGTGTTGAGCTGTTATCTAACAGTGAAAGTGTTAGTGTGTGCGGGGCAGTGACGCAATCCGCTCCCGCCGGCCGCCTGCGCACTCTCACTGCCGACGCGACGATTGATGCTGATTTTACAAGTAAACAACTAGGAAGTTCCCGCCTGTAGATAATAATTATTAATTCCGCATTAGTTCTGGTCCCCTTTCAGTCAGCTTAATAAGGAAACGGACACTTTTGTTACCTCTAACGAAACGAAGACATTGTAATGGAAGCGCCGCGTTGAAGTCTTTTACGAGAGCTGTGTGCGTCTTCATAAGCGGCCATTGCGCAAAACAACTGGCTCATAAAACTTGCCTACATCATTAGCCTATTCATAATTTTGCCTACTGACACGTTACATATATGTTAATGAGCAATAAAATTTGGATTCGACTCGGTTTTCTGTTTATTATACCTGCGTATGAATGAATTGACGTAATTCTGTTTGTGAGCAACATATATAGCGCCTATAACAAAGATTATTATATTATTATGATATGATAGATAATTAATGGTTGTTGAGGAATGAGTAGCAATAGTAACGGCTCCAAGGCCACACCATAGGTCACTTATAGCGTTCGGTTTTTTTTTAAATAAGTGTATGCAATTAAATGTAGACAATAATTAGATTGTACGGAGCTGATAAAATACACGGTGTTGAAAATTAATATGTCGGTGATTGGTTTGAATCGTTTAATTTCATTGCGGATTACACAAGCCGGTAGGTACGCGTAGTTAATTGACGAATTGAACAAAAATAAATTAAATTGTATTTATATATTAATGTATTATTTTTTATTTATTACATTACATTACGTTTCGATTGAGCCATGAGCCATTAAAAAATGTAAATTTTTTTAATGGCTCAATCAAAAATCAAACCTACTGTTGAATATTTAACGCCTTTATGTTCTAGTGGTTACACTGCCTGTCTCATCCGGGTTCGATTCTCAGCGGGGGGCAAATGTTGTACCCCCGTATTTACTTGAGGAATACTTAATGCTTTGTTCGTCCCGAAGTTTTGTCTAACATTCCAAAAAATTCTTAGTTTGTCCCATATCACTACTGAAGTTGTGCTTCGTCCCAAATTACAAGTAGGTAGATAGTTAAAAGTAAAGACAAAAAAAATTGCTGATTGTACATACCATTAAATTAAAGTAAGTTTGGCATATAATATAAATTGGGCTGTAAAAGAAATATAAAATAGGACAAAGCAAAAATAAAATAATATTTTGGGACGAAGGAAGCATGTTATTGTTTGGGACGAACTAGGATTTTTTATGTGGGAGGAGTCTCAGTGGGACGTTACGAACGAAGCATAAACTGGTTAGGTGCTGGTTTTGAACCTGACTGTCTGTCGCCATCTCATCTAAGATCAGATGTCTGTCGCCAGTCTGTTCTTTTGATTATGGTTGGTGGTAAGGCTTGTTAAGTCCGCCTAGCCAGCTACCACCATCTTATATGAAGCCTAGCACCATAAATTAAAAGTTTTTTTTTATTAAGAATCGTTTAGAGATGAGTTTGCCTGTTCCTCAGTGATTGAGGATTCCAGGTGAAGCGCGCTTCTACCTTCAGCCATATTGTCACTTACCATCAGGTGAGATGAATGCCAAGAAGTGCTCACACGTAGAGAATGAGAACAAAAACAATCTAATGCTTTTTTTAGCTTTTTTGTGTTCTAACTGACAAAGATAAGACATCCAGTTTCTCAGTATTGAGGATTCCGGGTGAGGCTAAGCGCTTCCCCATTGCAAACAAAATGTAATAATATATATCGTAATAGTAGTAATCTGTTAGAAATTAAGTATTTCCAGACAGTTACAAAATACATAATGTAATATTATTCATAGCCGTAATGCACTTGGCCGCGTTTTGTTATTGAAATTATGAAAACAGCTGACATTTTGTATTTACATAATATGTTAGAGGTCACGATTCGATATTACTAAATGTTATAGACTATAATGTGATTATGCAAAATGGAACCTTATTATTAAGCGACGATGACCTAGTATATAGAGGTCTTGCATCAAACATCATGGTTAAAGTTTGAAGAGTAAGATTGATAGCATTTATGGAACATTAATAATATCATGTTCTATTAGCAATGTAAAAAAGTATTAATCGTATTCAGTTAAACAAAATGTTTGTATGAGTATGATATAAGGTATACCATTCTCATACATACATTTAAGACAAATGTAAGAAAAACATTTGTAACTTATTTACATAAAATGTGTTCTAAATATAACTATAGCACAAACCTAATAAAGTTTTAAGACACATGTAAGGAAAATTAGTAAGTAACTCATTTATATAAAACGAGATACATAGGTTCATACATATCACGACTATTATTGCCGAAAGGTTAGTCAGAGACCAGGCAATGAGGACCGCAAGAGCAGTCCTCTGCCATAGTCCACCTTTCACCAAATAGCGTTTGTGAAATGTGCTCAGCGTGACAGGTAGCGAGCCAATTGCCGCTCTACGCTGTTGGATGTATGAGTATGTGCAGTATTTAGGCCTTTAGTCGCCTTTTACGACACCCAAGGGAAGAGAGGTGGTAGTATTCTTTCACCGCTACGCGACACGGTAAAAAATGCGTTACATTTAAAATTTTAAACACTGAAAAAAGACGAGAACCTCAGGCGGGAATCGAACCACGCACCTCCCGCATTCCGGGCGGCTGCCTTAACCACTTGGCTACCGAGGTGGTGAAAACGTCTAAGATTTGATGAAGCAATGTTGACTAAAAAACATAAGCATCAAGCACTGACAAATTTCGACTGGTGAAAACCAGACCTTCCAGGCCGTCTTTTTTCAGTGTTTAAAATTTTACTTGAGTATATGTCAGCGTTTATAAAACGCAAAAATATATAAAAAAAACATTACTGCGTTACATTTGTTTATTAAAAGCCATCGTTGTTCTGAACATAAACTAGACAGCAAACCTATCGCTGAAGTCTTGTTTAAAAGCTTACGAGCCACATGTTGAATAGTAGATCTAGCCAACACACAATAAATTACGAAATATGTCTTACATTAACCTCCTCCGTGGTCTAATAGCTAAGCCACCGGTTTCAGACCCAGAGGTCCCGGGTTCGATTCCCAGCGGGGGGTACATCTTTGTGTGCTCGGTTTGGTTGGTGGTAGTAGGGCTGTTAAGTCCGCCTGGCTAGCTACCACCATCTTATCTAAGTCTGTCGCCATAACAACGATGTTTATAGCATAGTTGTGTTCCAACAGTTAGAGATAAGATAGCCAATTCCTCAGTGGTTGTGGATTCCGGGTGAAGCGCGCTTCCAGCTTCGGCCTTATCGTCACTTACCATCAGGTGAAATGAAGGCCAAGCGCTTACCCGTTGCAGAATTTAAAAAAAAAACATTTTTTTATTAGAATTAGTAGGTACAGTCCCCAGCGTTAAGATGTGACGTGCAAAAATATCTGATCCATTGGTGGAAGGCATTATATAGGCATATTATATGCCTTCCACCAATGATCAGATATTTTTGCAGGCCGTCGATAGTCACATATTAATGCTGGTGACTGTAAAGACGCCAGCTGCACTTCAACGTACCACAAAATGTAAAATTTCTTCAATTAATTTTGAACTTTGTCAGGTTTGTTGTGGCTATACCAAGTCAAGAAATAGAACTCATCAAACTAATATTTACATTAAACATACTTAAGTACTACTACTTACAGGTTGTAGTAGTGCTGTAGTATATTTATGTATTCTATCAGTTATCCATAGTAGGTACAAGCTGGTAGGGTAGTTTAGGAAAAATACTAAATTGTACTGTGGAAACAGTGTGCGAGATATTACCTTCTATTTATTTGTGTGTGCACCTGTACCATTTTCGGTTTTTTGACAATCAGTCCTAACTCCTGTTGAGAATCTGTCCTTATGAGATAAAAGGTGTATACTGAGTAAAATCGATTTATAGCGATAAGACCCGCCAAATTGTAACTGTGTATTGTATTTGTTTTTATGTTTGTTGTATAATTTGTGTATAATGTAAACTGTTGCAATAAAAGTATTATCTATCTATCTACTGCATTCTTTGTCAACTAATAGAAAGAACTCAGTGGCCTATCGGTCTTGGGACGCCACAAGCGTTTGTCTAATACATTGCGCGTTATACTACAGCAGTCTTAGCCAACGGTAATAAAAAGCACGCCATGATGATGTTTTATTATTATTATTCTACAACGGGTAGCGCTTGGCCTTCATCTCACCTGATGGTAAGTGACCCGGAATCCTCAAACACTGAGGAACTGGATATCTTAACAACCCTACCACCAACCAAACCGAGCACACAAAGATGTACCTCCCGCTGGGAATCGAACCCGGTACCTCTGGGTCTGAAACTGGTGGCTTCCCAAGTAACATACATAGGCTGAATACTAGATGAATAATGGATTATTGTGTACTTAGCGCTGAATAAAATTACTAAACAAAAGCAGAGTAGCATGCTATTCAGCCACTACACTGCTTAAATGGGCACAAATTATTCAGCTTTAGTTCGCAATTGCTGAGTAATATCATTATAGTAACGTTATAATCGCAGTATAAGGTGTAACAGGTGGTAACAAGGCAAAATACTAGCTAATTAAGGAAACACTAGTTACCCTTTATTTAGACAATTGTCGTCTATGTACGCTTTTATATTTATAGTAATTAAGTTAAAGGTTCACGATTTGTTCTGTAAGAACGTCTATTAATACTTTTAGTGACAGATGATTCATATTTATGACAGTGAGAGAAAATAAGTTTTTAAAATGATTGTATGATATCGGTTATATGTTCCTTTTGTTAATAACTCCATTATTTTACGTGAAAGCTAGTGGGAATTCAAAATTACTGTTAGAGTATACATATATTTCTAGGAAAATTTTCAAGCGCCAGTGCACAAATAAGTTTTTACTACAAATTATACTAAAATAAACCCATTTAATCGAAAACATTTCAGGTAAAAATTGATTGATTGTGTCATTATTCTAGTCTGTCACCAATAATCACATAAAAAATATTTATTTGTAATTCCTTACTTTACTAAGTTCGTGTTAAATAAATAAAATTATGTATACCAGTGTAGATATTAAAGGTTATACAGAATAAAAAATGGTGGTGAAATTAAAGAGCGATGTGAACCGTTATACTGCAACATTACTGTCGTAGCCCGCGTAATGTGGCACATATGTCTGCTTATTCAAACTTAGCCGTAAGTTCAATCAAGTGTCTAATCAGTCTTCGTCTCTCACTGGCAGACGACGTTTCAGATGCGCTTTGAGAGTATAGGCCCTCTGTATGTGGTTCGTGTACCGTGCACCGACAGGCCCCGCCAGAATTTGTCGCCGCCGCCGCCTGTTTGTTTATATTTTAGTGCGCGTTCGGTTTGCGATCTTGCCCACTAAGCAACTTTCGCAACGCAGGGTCGCTGGATGGGTGACCAAATAAAAAATATCTCGAGCTCCTCCGTGCTTCGGAAGGCGCGTAAAGCCGTTGGTCCAGGTTGCCGTCGAAAGAAGGCAGACGTTAAAATCCACCAACTCACATTAGGCCAGCGCGGTGGGTTATGGCCTAAGTTTTTAATTTACCCCTCTTTTTTTATAGCAGAAGGAGGCAAACGAGCAAGCGGGTCACCTGATGGAAAGTAATCACCGCCACCCATAGACACCCGCAAAACCAGAGGAATCGCAGACGCGTTGCCGGCCTTTAAGGAAGGAATAGGCTCGTTTCTTGAAGATCCCTGAGTCGTAACGGTCCGGAAATACCGCCGCCGAGAGCTGGTTCCACAACACTGTAGTTCGACGCAAGAAATTTCTTGAAAAACGTACAGTAGTAGACCGCCATCCATTAAGGTGATGTGGATGGAATGACAGTCGATCGCGTGTAGCGCGGTGAAGGAAATCTGCGGCAGGGATTATATATATCTATAGATCTCTCTCTATCTATCTCCATGAACGGACATCGCTCGCAAACCACCATGCGCTGTAGTAGCCCTTATAAGACGAGATGACAAGCAGACTCTTGCGCAGTGGAGTGGAGCCTCACGCACCGCGATTCGCGCCGCGCCCGCTACGCTCTGCCGCCCCCTATTTCATTCTTGCACTTTTTGCTGTACAACCATTGAGGTATTATTACTAGAGACGACACTCCTGCAATGTTAGGTTCGGCGCAACGTAATTAATAAGACTGACTGCGATCTTAAGGCTCTTCATTACGAGTAATTAGATTATATTATATGTATAGTGGCAAGGGATGTGTGCATGGCTATTTACAACCATAATATTTCTTTATACAAAACCAATTAAGGGTATGTTCCACCCATGAAACTGAACAACTTTCCCCAAGAAACCTATGTGCAAAAATGACAAAAAAAATTCGACTACCCATACAAAACTGTCCGATCAGCTGACGACAATAGTATGGGAGATCGAATTTTTTTTGTCATTTTTGCACATAGGTTTCTTGGGGAAAGTTGATCAGTTTCATGGGTAGAACTCACCCTTAATTGGTTTTGTATAAAGAAAAATTAAGGTTGTTTATACCTACGTGCGCTATATACTGTAAACACACTACACCGCCAAACAAACTTTTGCGCACTACGTTGCACGCGTTGCAGCGCAAGTATTGTATGCAAACGACGCCTGTCACTTCCAAGCGATTGCGGTGCGTTTGGGCCGCACATTAGGTGCACAAAATTTTGTTTGTTGTTTCTGGTTATAATACTAAAATATACAACCACCGAAAGAAAAGGCCTCTGCGTCATGTTGATAATTTAAATGGGTTACTCATTATGCCGGATAGATTTTGGTGATTACGTATTCCCCCGGCGCGGCGTATTGTTGTTTTAGGCTGGTTTAAACCTCATGAAGTAATTGAGCCGCAAAACAGTATTTTCCGGTATAGTAAAATCTTATACATTGAGACTATTATTAATTCCTCATTATTAAGATTAGAATTGAACTGAATTTATATAAAAAAAATTTTAGACTTAAAAAGTCCAGGCAGCCATGAGCAACGGGTTAACATACGCCAATGTGTGAACGCCTAGTGATCGTGGCCTACATTTGTCTACTGGGCCAACGTACGCCAATGTGTACTGGGGCCAGTGTAGGGCAAAATGTAATCTAACTACTGATTACTAACTACGATTACAATTTGTAGTTAGTAATCATAATATTAGATTACATGAAGTAATCGTAAAAAGTAGTTAAGAATTTTGATTACTAACTACAAATTGTAGTTGCAATCACGGTTACGTGATTACTTTTTATAACTACCTACGTTTACTTCTAGTAAAAAGACAAAACACATTTTGCAAGGTGAAAAGGGTATGTTCTATGGCTTGTTACTTCCATGCTTATTATCTCAAAGAAGAAAATTAGAAAAACTGCAATGAAAATTTTGACGACTGCAACATTCTGACAAGAACGCATTTAGAAAGCGTTAATAACCGTTTTAACGATATTTTTGATATTTCTACCGCCAAAGCACAAAACGCAGCGATTGCTGCAATGTCAATGCCACGATTTATAACCAAATGGTTTGCATGTGTTCCTATAGAAGATCATCTACGATTGAAAAATCTTTTTAAAGCAGCTATTGCAAAAGAAGTTTCTGAAAATGCAGAATCAAGTTCAACAACAAAAAATCAAAATAAAGAAGATGATTTTTTTTAAATTTGATAGCTCTTCCTCAGATACCAAAGAGAACGTATGTCGAGCCCAGAGATCAAAAGCAGATAATTATGATAGTTTCCTATTATTTGTCAGATATGGAGCGAGAACTTAGTGTTCTTCACAGATACCCAGAAGTAAAAAAAGTCTTCATGAAATACAATACCTCTTTACCTTCTTTGGTTCCAGTGGAAAGACTATTTTCATATGCGACAATGATAAATCACCCTAAATCGCACAAGCTATCAGACGAAATGTTCGAAAAACATGTTGTATTAAAGGCTAATTTAAATTATTAATTTGAATCTATTATTCTAAATTTTTTCCAAGATGTTTGCTGTGCAAAGTTGATTATTTTATCTATCAATCTACGTAATAATTTATAAATAAAAGTTTCACGCAAATCTTCTCAGGTAATTAACTCCACGCATGAAACTGAACAACTTTTGCTCTACAAACTTTTTCCCGAAATCTCATAAAAATCGGATATTCATACCATTTAGTAAGTCACATGATCAGTTTGTATCATAATCTGAATTATTTTTTTGCATTTCGGGAAGAACAAAAGTGGTTTAATTTCATAGGCTGAGTTACCACCTGAAAGGTTTTACGTTATTTCATTATCACATTGTAAAAGCACCTACGCATCTATTTACGAATCGAAGTTTTATATTCATCGATAATAAAAAATTAAAATAAATTTAAGGTTTTTTGTATACCACCGATTCAGAGGTTATTTTGTAGAATATAAAACATCTTCTGTTAGGCATTTCTTTTAACATTTTAATTTTTAACTTTTTTACATAATTTAGTTATACATAAGGACTTTCTTAAAATGAAAGTAATCATTAGTTATAACTAAGTACTCGATTTCCGCAATCAGATTAACAACTACTATTTGTAACTTGATTATTGTAGTTAGATTACACGTAATCATAACTACTTGTAGTTAACTACTTTTAATCGTAGTTAGTAGTTAGATTACAAAATATTAGTTAACTATGCCCAACACTGACTGGGGCCTTAACAAATAATCAAAGTCTGTTATGTATTTATTTTCCAAACTGACCCAAACAAAAATGGGAATTGATACAGCGATCGACAAACAGAATTGATCTACGTTATCAGGAGGTAAACTCTAGTAATACTAAGAAACAAAACGCGAATATAAAGAATTTAATTTGAATGTGTTCATGTGAACTTTAAAAAGCAATATAGGTATATTCTTTGTTCGGTCTGTAGTAATAACTCGCGTAATATCGGCCTCGTTAGTTACCGCCGTCTTGTTCAAGCCAGCTTCCGTGACAGCAGTTATAGTAATAATAATGTAAATAGTAGTTAATTTATTTTAATTAATAAAACCTGGCGGTTATCATAATCAGCTGCTCATTAGTTCCCATGCAAGGCGTCAATTCTGTTATTAAAAGTTTGTTACACAAAAGTAGGTATATATAAAAATAAAGTAAAAGTAAGCACTCACTGATCTATAGGCTTACTCTTGAAACACAATTGCATTACTCAATTTCCAATCACAAATCTAAAAAATGTCTAATGGCACTTTTGTAAGCGACAATAGCGCCACATTAGAATTAAATTGCGTGGAAATTGATTGAGCAAATTATTATCGAGATGGCGTTCCGGAGTTATCTTTACTTATCCCAATATCGATACATATTAATCGCATTGGAATTGTATTGAGATTAGGTATGAGTTCAAGAGTAACCCCCCTGATTTTGACATCTCTACAGTGGTTTAAAGACGTACAGAATAGAATGAAAAATTTATGGTATTTGACGTACCTATGTCAACTCTCGTCCTTTAGCGAACGCTAAGTAATCATAAAACTTTATCTAATTTTAACGAGACTTTCTTATTAATTCTTTACCAAATTATATATTCTACGGTACGGATTGAATAGAGTTAGCATTCGCCAAGTATCTGTTAACTTGTCTACCAATTTACTTTTAAAAAACATAAAGGAATAAACAGGGAACGATTGCCAATTAACCAGGACGGCCCAATGCGGGTTGGCAGGTTAAAAATAAATAAACATAAGAAATATATAAATAAATAAATAAATAATAAACTTTCCTACACTCACACCAATTATCTAGCCCAAGAGAAGCTTTTATGAAACTCGTTAAATGGTTACTAGACAACGGATAAACATACTTAAAATGCGTAAATACATACATATTATACATAGAAAACACCCAGACCCGAGACAATTTAGAAAAACCATAACTTCTAAATTGACCCGACCGGGGATCGAACCCGGGACCTCAGAGATGGCGACACCATGAAAATATATGGAGGTTAAATATCAAAACAAGGAAGACATAATCATGGTAAGTGCGCAGGGATGACACAGCCGAAACCACCGTTGTTGACTTTTATTGACGCCGAGGAAAATCGAGTTACACGCAGGTGTAAAGTCGATATAGAGCCAAGTTGTGAGTTAGCACCGCCACGTAAGTTAGTTGCACAAGCCGATGGAAATAGCGAGCAATTCGCGAATGTGACACCATCCATTTTTGGTGTCTTTTGTTTTACGATGTCTTTTACTTAACCTTAGGTTGGTTAAACTACATTGTGGAGTTATTGACTGGAAAGACAAGAGACATCTTTGCAGTTTTGTTACATTGTCTAATAATTGTGTTTATCCGCATATTAATTCATGTAAAAACACAAAGGGGGACATTTATTATAATATATTATCCAAATATTTATTTTTCTGCTTAAATTGTTTTTTTTTTAAGTGTACAAACATTGTGTTGCAGTGTAGGCGAGAAAAGCCTTTTAAAGGGTTTGAAACATCAAAATTAAAGAAGTAGAATACTTCTTTAACAATAATATAAAATGTTTCAACATATTATGTTGCAGTTTTTTATTGTTATGCAAGACTTTTTTGGTTGGGTATTATTACGTTTCTATTGTTGTGTATTATATAAGTAATAATTATTGGCAGCCTCCATTGCGACTGATGACCTTATGCCTGAAACGTGTGAAGAATCGTTAATATAATAAACAATGTGAGCGATTAGTTATTCTTTTTTATTTTAGTTGGTTGTGGTGTGCTAGTAAGTAAGAACTTACTTATGTTTTTACAATAAAAGTGTTTCTTATGAAACTGAGCCGGCAAACGGATTAACGGTCCGCGCTTGTTACGCGCGCGTTGCCAACCCTGAAGCTTATAGTGTACTAACATTGAGGTACAATAAACTAGAGAAGACACCGCAAAGCAAGTTTGTGAGTAACTAAGGCTGATTTCACAGTCACGCGTTTGATCTGCGCCGGCCACACGCGCGCGGTTTTACACTAGATAGTAGTTGCGTTTCATAGTCATCCATCACGCAGTTCAAACGCGCAACTACTATGTAGTGTAGCGCGCGCGTTTGGCCGGCGCTGATCAAACGCGTGACTGTGAAATCAGCCTTAGGCACAAACTTGCTTCGCGGTGTCTTCTCTAGTTTATTGTACCTCAATGTGTACTAATATCTAGTGACAAAAAACTATTTTAGTAACCGTGTTGGCAATTCTCTAGTTTTGGCAAACGTACGGACGTCAGCAGTCAACCTAACACAAAACGTCAATAAAGTAAGGGTTTAAATATCAATATTCATTAGAGAAATTTGACAGTTTGGGGTAGGTTGACCTGGGGGCTTATTGTCTAACTTCATCATCTATCGCAATCGCTTTCAAATAGGAGTAAGTACATTGCTTCACTAGTTTGCTTATTCAAAACTATTCTTAAAGTAATCAAACTGGTGAAGCAATGTACTTCTACTTGAAAGCGACTGCGAAAGAGGTTGAAGTTAGACCCCTGCTGGCATATTATATACCATACGATACGGCCCGCCTTATACGTGACCCTGAAGCACAAGTCCTAATGCCCGTTAACCCTGTAATTGACAGGATTTAGTCATTTCAAACCGGAACACAGTAATGCAAAACAAATGCTGCTTGGCGACAGAAATAGATATTGGTTGTCAGAGTCAAATCTTATTAGAAATGTAAGAACAATATAAGTAGTTTCCCTTTGACTTTAAACATGTCTAGAACTCTAGACGGAGCATCACGTTACAAGCGCTTCTCGGAATCCGCTCGGGATTTTGTATTGAATTTTTGAAGTGTGCGTGACAGTGACAGCCGTATATGACTGACACTAGCGCGAATGACCGCCTTCCATGGCCGGGAGGAGCGCGTCAAGCCAATACTGGCCCGTAAATTTTTGGACTTTTTTTTAGGGCCAGGCTCTATTTAAACATGTATAAAATCAAATATGGTTTCCTTTGTAATTTAAAGTTAAACATTTAAATACTAAACAAAGTATGAAAAGAAGACAATGCATCGGAATAGCTGGTTTGTAATGAAATCAATTACAGTCAAAATCTGTGTCCGCAAAAAGCTAAAAATATTTCATTTCTTCGTTCAGTTTGCTTTTGTTGAAGATCTACTAAGCTCATCAAGCTACTTAAAAAACAAAAATGTCTATGACCTTTTTTGAAAACCTCAAATAAAATAGAGAAAATACAGCAAAACATTCAAAAAAAATTATTATTTGAGTTAAAAACGCTCAAATAAAATCGAAGGCGTTTTATTAACGTTTCGTTATCTCAATTGTTTGTTTTTTGGTTGTTATTTGGTGAAACGTGGACTTTATGTAAAATTTGTATCTTTAGTAAATCAAATAGTAAACAAAACAACAGATACAAAGATTGCTTATTAATGTTGCTCCATAAAACATGAGACTTTTCTGTAACGTCATCTCATTACCCTTATGTCAGAAGTAGCCCGGAAGGCACCGCAGCCGAAGCCCGGCGGCGGCGGCGGCGGCCGGCGTCTCGACGTCGACCAAAATACTGTGACGTAAGCTGTCATGTGCACAGTAGTTGACGCAACGCTCGTTATAGTGGGCCGCTCTCGATCCTAATAGCTCGTCATCATCTCAAAAGGTTTCGAGGCACGGTTAAGTAACTAGTTAGAAAATCCACTTAAGAGCTCTATGTAATTTATGTCAAAATTTCTAGTAAGTAAGTAAGTAAAAGTAAATCAAATTAAACAACAGGAAGATTGCCTAATAATGTTGCGCTCCAAAACATGCGACTATTCTGTAACGTCATCTCATTACCCTTACGTCGGAAGTAGCCCCGGAACATGGACATATTAATTAAGTCCATGCATGCCCCGGAAGGCACCGCAGCCCGGCGTCTCGGCGTCGACCAAAATACTGTGACGTAAGCTGTCATGTGCACAGCCAGCTTGACGCAACGCTTGTTTTCGCGCTAGTGGGCCGATCATTTCGGTCAGCGCCGGTGGCCCACTGCGGAGTGACGTAAGCTTCCGCCATCGCCTCTCGCCTGCCGCAGTGAAAGGTGGCCTTTATGTCACATAGCCTATATTTCGGACGCCGCGTTCCAATTACGAATTTGTAGAATAAGGGATCTTGACTTGATTTCTTGAGGCCTTTGTCCTGTACTTAATAGGTACATTGGGTCCAGTGCAAGCCACGTAAAGCCGTTGGTTCCGGTTGCTGTCGCAAGATGGCAGTCGTTAAAACCGATGGTCAGTTTGATCAAATCATGATCAGTTTTTTATAGGATACACTTCGGAGAGTGCCATGGAATTATTCGATTTAATTCCTCCATCCCTTTTCTACCATAGGACAACCAGACCACCTGAGCGACGTCAAAGACGCACAATGGAGATTTGATGATGATGGCCCAATAGCCCCATGTGGGAAGGTCTGTGCTCAGTATAGTGGGACGTTTATAGGCTGATGATGATTTTTTTTTATTTTATTTTTATTGGTAACGGGTAAGCGCTTGGCCTTCATCTCACCTGATGGTAAGTGACGATAAGGCCGAAGGTAGAAGCGCGCTTCACCCGGAATCCTCAACCACTGAGGAACTGGCTATCTTATCTCAAACTGCCGGAACACAACAATGCTATAAACATCGTTGTTATGGCGACAGACTTAGATAAGATGGTGGTAGCTAGCCAGGCGGACTTAACAGCCCTACCACCAACCATACCGAGCACACAAAGATGTACCCCCCGCTGGGAATCGAACCCGGGACCCCTGGGTCTGAAACCGGTGGCTTAGCCACTAGACCACAGAGGCGGTAATGGATGGATGGATTGTTATAAATATAATATACATATGTATGCTCGTTTCCCGCAGGGATAGATAGAGAGAAGAGAGAGAGAGAGAGAGTAGACACCACTGCTTTGCTTTCCATTTGCTACGATTCTGTTATGATTTTTGTAGGTATGTCGATTTTTTATGCTATTGAAAATGAAATTATTTTATTTGCGTATGAACAAAATGACATTAAGGTAAGTATATTTAAAAAAAACCTGAAAACAACAATAATAGGTAAGTATGTATCTAATTAAATTAAAATAACCACCAAATTAATGTTTACAAACCACTGTTAATGTCAAAGAAATTCGTGTTTTTCACAGAAGTTCAAATCTAGTTCAGCGCTGGCTCGGCTGTAAATAACGCAAAGTACCTTGTTCAAGTAGGTATTTCTCATACTTTCCTATGAGAATTTGACAAGGGAGAAAATATTTTCTATTTTCTTTATTATGAAAATTTAAGTTCTAAGCACCATTAAGGTAATATTGTGCGTTCAATTTCCGCGTCGCTACCGCCGCCGCCGCCCGCCAGCCCGCACTATGCTCTACAAAACGACCAGTTTAAGGTTATGCTTCCAACAGAGTAGTGCGAGATAGCTAAGCGATGCGCAAGATAGAAATCAAATCTATGCTTCATTTTACACGTTAATATCGAAATATTAACGAATTTATATTAATAAAAATCAATTACTAAAATGTTATTTGTTATTTTTTTGTTCTTACCTAAATAAATGTCAGGCAGGACAATCTTTGTGTTACAGATTTTTTTGGAAATTTGTTACTGGATACACGGTTTTCAAGAGAGCAAAGTCACGGGCGGACTGCTAGTATATTATAAATTTTTAACAGTCAAAGTTTATTGGTACCTACTGTTATAAAAAAAACAGGAAAACGCAAAAGTATACAAAAACTTAACTTACAACAAAAAGGTTTCAAAGTGCCTTTTGTGACACTAAACGACATCTTCTACTTAATCTTTATTATTTTTTTATGATACTAAGGTTCTACGCATAGCCCTGGTTTGTGATCACCAACACGAATTTAGCAAGCCAATAAGCGTGTCGCGTAGCGGTGAAAGAATACTACCACCCCTCTCTTCCCCTAAGTGTCGTAAAAGGCGACTAACGGACTAAATACTGCACATACTTCCAATAGCACAGAGCGGCGATGCGCTCACCACTTGTCACACTGAGCACATTTGCAGTCGCTATTTAGTGAAAAGTGGACTATGGTAGAGGACTGCTTCTGCTGTCCTCATTGCCTAGTCTCTGACTAACCCTTCGGGGATAATAGTCGTGATTATATTGTGTATGTATGTAATACCCATCAGTTTTAGCGATAACTTGACTTTAATGACAGAGACTTTGCCCAGCAGTGGAACTAGCGGCATCAGTAAAATTATTTTTTCTGTAACTTCTATTTATATTAGGAAGATAAAGTTAAAGAAAAAAGTGCACAGAAATGTCTAGGTACGCCAAAAAAGTAACAACTTAAAAAAATTGAAGTCATTCGTCATAAAATACTTAGGAAAGAGAAAAAAATCTAGTTTAATGTTTTTTTTTCGCGTTTTATTAACGCTTAAATATACTTAAGTAAAATTTTAAATTTCTTTCAGATCTCAGAGGTGAAAACTTCTAAGATTTGATGAAGCAATTTTGACTAAAAAACATAAGCATCAAGCACAGACAAATTTCGACGGGTGAAAACCAGACCTCAGTAGCCAAGTGGTTAAGGCAGCCGCCCGGAATGCGGAACGTGCGTGTTTCGATTCCCGCGAGGTTGTCGTCTTTTTCAGTGTTAAAAAAAAATTACTAAAAAAAAATTATAGCTCGAAAACTACCAAAAATCGCTGAACATACCCATGTATGTTCAATGACTTAAAACCCCCATGGGCTCAATAGATAGGTATGGTAGTGCCCTATCACCACACATCGGCTTGACACCTTACAAGAGACACCCCGTATATTGGCTCTACTTTTTTTTACATCGCTAAGAAAAGCTATCTCGCACAGCACTGGTGGAAGGAAGGCCTAAGCAGCCGTCCGCGAGCGCTGTTGCAACACCGGCATAATGCGCCGAAGTGACATTCGTTTACTCGCCAACTCTAATTGAATAGGTATTTAGCGGTTATGCCAGATTTATTGTCCGTCCGGTAGGAGTTAATTAACGCCCAAGTGAGTTGTTAACACTACATTAGCCAGTTTTACCGAGTCATAGCATTATCAATCAGTCGTTGCGATTTCACCCGAAAATATACCAATTTTAGCTGTGTGGTATAGGGTGTCGTAAAAGGCGACTAACACTAAAGACTGCACATAGATTCAACAACATAGAGCGGCGATAGGCTCACCACCTATCACGCTGAGCACATGTGCAGCTGTAATTTGGTGAAACGTGGACTATGGCAGAGAACTGCTTCTGCTGTCCTCATTGCCTAGTCTCTGACTAACACTTAGGGATAAAAGTCGTGAATATACTTACTTATGTAAAAACCTTAATTTTTTGTATTAATGAAATTAAGGGTGAGTTCCACCCTCAGATCATAGAAGGGATGGAAGGGATCCCTTCTATGATCTGAGGTTCCACCCATGAAACTAAACAACTTTCCCAAGAAACCTTTCTGCAAAAATTACAAAAAAAATTCGACCTACCATACAAAACTGTCCGATCAGCTGACGACAATAGTATGGGAGATCGATTTTTTTTTGTCATTTTTGCACATAGGTTTCTTGGGAAATTCATCCTTAATTTCATTAAAACGAATAAAAATTAAAGGTGTATATTATGTATGAATTATTGTGAATGTGCAATTTCGTAGTACCGTGGTAGCACACTCTTTGCTATTTCGTGTTTAAAGTTATGTAAAAACAATATGTCAAAATTCGGTTAGTGGTCCGCTTGTTCCGCCTTCTGTTTTTTTTTAATTTCGTATGTAATTTTGTAATCGTGACGGTCTCATTACGCTTGGCCTTCATTTCTCCCGATTGTAAGCGACGATAAGGTTGAAGATGGTAGCACGCTTCACCCGGACCTCGCTGTGAATCGAACCCGGACTGTCTGTGACAAAACCCATCCCTACCCAGGGGAAGCAAATGACACACACATTACATATAAGTATGAAAATTATTATAATGAGGTTCGGTATGATACTGTACCTAGCCTGACGATACACAGATTGACATCTACTATATAAGCAATTGAATTAATACCAATTTATTGTCTTAAGCCATATTATTATTATTACTTAATTAGAAAAACAAATGGCGATGTTACAAGTTACCATTAAAGCCTTAAACACAATAGCTAATCGGTTAATTATTCTGTTTACAAGGAGCAACATGGTAATAATATATAATAATAACATAACTTTTCTGGTGTTTTATTGCTACCTAATTTAATACAAAATTTTAATTACTTACATACTCATAGTTCTGTAATTATTTTGAAATTATATATGTAATTACACTTAATAACAACGACCCTGGATTTTTAAAAACTTGACCGCAAAAAAACTATGACTTCATAAGCATTTAGTTATATACCTTGTTTCTTATAATATAATTAACTTCAGTTATTCCTCAAAACCATCAGCCTACAAACGTTTGGAGCCATACCAAACTTACTTCACGAAAATAAACTAAAATATTTATACTATGGAAGTCAATGAACTATCGTCGCGTCAGTCTAAGGAAGACCTTGTGTTGAAAAGATCCGGAACCGGAAGAAACACAACGAGGACATTTCTTTTCACCTTTTCTTTTGCAGCGTCCGGATATTACAATTATACCTTAACATGTGCATAGCATAGAAATAGTCATCATCAGCCTATCGCAGTCCACTGCTGGACAGAGGCATCCCCAAGACGCAACACTGAGTCCGGTCTTCGGCTCTCCGCATCCAGCTACTACCAGCCGCCTTGCGCAGATCGTTGCTTCATCTGGTCGGGGTCATTCCCACGCTTTTTTATTATCCACAGTGGATAAGTGCTTGGCTTTCATCTCACCTGATGGTAAGTGACGATAAGGTGAAAGCGCGGAATCACCCGTAATCCTCAAACACTGAGGAACTGGCTATCTTATCTCTAAACTGTCGGAACACAGCAATGCTATTAACATTGTTGTTATAGCGCCAGACTTTAGATTATATGGGGGTAGCCAGCCAGGTGAACTTAACAAGCCCCCCTACCACTAACCAAAACAAGGTTTAAAAATTGTCATAATTTGAAAATAGTCTAAATAACATTTTAAACATGGTCACTACAATTATTTTTATGAAAAACTGTAAAAAAAAAAACCGTAAAAATCCCGTTTTTTCATAAAAATAATAGTCTAAATGTCTAAATCAGATCACTGAAACACGATAGACGACACGACAAGTACAAAGTTTTTTAGCAAATTTTAGTCACCTAACTAAAAATGCAACTACGTTTATGTTATACAGTAGGCACTAATGAAAAAGGAAAACCATTAAGCAGTTGTAACATAAGTGCTCAAGCGTAACTAAATAATTTCCTATTTATTCTTAACACCATTGTTTCATTAGCACACAAACAAAATTAACAATACCTACATAACTTTCATATCCGGGTACAGACTGTGGGTAGGTATCGGTATGTAATTCACAATTTTGTATTGTTGTAACCATTGAGGTAATAAAACTAGAGATGACACATTGATGAGCAATTTATTTCCCATTGATTTGAAGACGCAAAGTCCACGTCCGCTTGGACCACTCACAATCACTGAGGCGTTTGCAGCCCATGGGCCACAACTAAGAGCGCATAAACTTTCTTCACGGTGGCGTCTCTAGTTATAATACCTAAATGATTGTAACTATGACTAACTAACTCGAATAACGAGTTTTTGAGTTACTCTACAAAATGCCTACGAGCTTTAAGGTATGATACCGAACTCCGCTGCACGCAGCAGTACTGCCGCAGCACTACCTGGTCCCCATATATTCTCTATAAGTTTATATGAGACTAGCGACCCGCCCCGGCTTCGCAAGGGTTACTATCCATACCCGTACCTAAACAAATTATAGCCTATAACATTCCTCGATAAATGGGCTATCTAACACTGAAAGAATTTTTGAAATCCGCCCAGTAGGTCGTACTATTACTACTATATAGCTTTATAATATTAGTATAGATTACATTCCGACAAACTTAAATTACAAATAAAGGTATGATTCCGAACTCTGCTGTTGCCGAACGCTGCCTATAGGCAGTAATGTAGCGGCAGCAATGCAGGCAGCACTGCTGTGTGCAGCGGAGTTCGGAATCATACCTTTATTTGTAATTTAAGTTTTAATCACCTCTGTAGCCGAGCGGCTTAGCGGCATTGGAGGACCCATGACGGGTCCAATTCCCAAGACGTTCAAAGTGTTACGGATTTTTTGATGCATTGATCGATCGATAGATTTCAATCCCGAGTGATCATCAACCCGCATTTTGCGAGCGCGATAATTATGCCGAAATCCATCAATTGTATAGCAATTAGTTGATGTATGGAATGGAGGTCTTTGACTAGCTTCGGGTCAGTATATTGGCTATTTACAGGACGATTTCATACAGTTTGTTTGAACTACGGGCAATGGGCATCCATGACGTTGCTAAACTACACAAAGAAAATAATGTCCAAACCAGTTTAAATAATCTACTTATGTAAATAAAAATGTGTTGTTAAACGAAAAACTCCTGAACGGCTCTACCGATTTGACTGCTTTTTTTATTAAGTTTGTAATGGTCAGGTCAAGGTTTAATAAAAAAAATCTTATAAATTCGTCACAGGAATCGGGATACGAGGTGTTCGCAGACGAAGTCGCGGGCGAGCTTCTCTATAAGCGAATTCGAATAGTTTTTGTCGTACAATGCACTCGCGCCAGGGACTAAATATCGTTAAAAAAACATCAATATGAAATTTTATCGATAAATTTTTTCATTTTCTATTATCGATAATTATATCGATAAAAATAAATTCGACGTTATTTATCATCGAAATTATATCGACAAAACAAACTTGTCGGTGACGCTTCTACGGGAATCCCGATCCTTGCTCGCCTGCTAAATCTGGCAGCGTCGCACTTGCAAGTTGACAATATCGATAGTAAAATATCGATTAAATTAACGATATTTAAATCGATATTTCGTATCGATATCCAACCATCGAAATTTTATGGAAATATCGAAATTTTAAAAATATCGATTAAAGTCCCTGACTAGCGCTGCTGTCTTTTTCACTAGCGATTGGCGCAGTACATAGCAGTGTACGAAGAATTACGGGCAGACGGAGTTTCGGATGCGGTTAGAGAGGCCTCTATTCTCAATAAAATAGAAATTTTCCAAAAATTACATCTGTTTGTTGTTGGCTACCAACGATTACAAAACAATTTAATTACACTATTATTTCTATAAGCATAAAAATACATTGCTACTTCGATTTACATGAAACAATAACTTTTTAAACCACAACAAAGTAAGCTGCTCGATGAATCTGTTCGTAGAACTGAAAAGTGCGATCACGATGCCCATATCTGGCCAATGAAGCAAGGTCATCATAACCCGTCGGTAGGGCTGCCACTTCTAACCCAAAGAAAGAATAAAATACATAATGTAAGAATATTAAAACGAAATAAACAGTAAATAAATAAATAAAATAGTTTCAATATGTAAGTACGTGTTTTTTAACTTTTCTATTTCTCATCAATATTTTGCTATATTAAGCGAAAAACCTGTGATATGTGCATTGAGTTAATATGTACTACGTACTAGAGAAGACATCTCAACTAGACACCTCTATTAGTCTGTGCTAGGCGCTAGATGCAAATACGTGTGTAATTCTGTGTTCTGTTTAATAAAAATATGCCTTCATGTGTGCTAAGGTACTATTTAAAAAACTCAGGAAACACAAATAAAAACAATGGAATCACTTTTCACCTGTAGGTAAGTACGCATTAAATTAACGTTTTAACATGCATTTGACTAATTATTTTATCAAATCGCCAGCCATGAAGCGGCGGCCATGTTTCGGTAATAGCATTGCATAGAGTAACAATATTTCTGTTTTGTTCAGATGTGACACTTTTAACGCTTTATGTGAAATAATTACTAGGGTTCGAATTATGATAGCAGTTTGATTGGGGATTTCGTTAGAATATTTTTCAATTTTTGTTAAGTACTCCCAAAAAAAATTTTCTGAAATAAAAATTAAACGAAACGGCAGAAACTTACTAAACTTGTATTATTCCAAGGAAATTAAAATATTTTGTTACCATTTAAATACTTTTTTTATTTATTTCCCATACCTATATTGGACTCAAATACGATTAATCTCATCTCAATAATGCTTGAAAAATTTGAGCATCTGAATATTTGATACTCAGTAATATTTTTACACGTACCTACTTAAATAATATATTTTTTTTTTAAATAATTGAAAAAGATTTTTATCATTGTTATGAAATATTTTAATCAATTATTTACTTACTTTTATGTTTGGAATTAATTTACTTTATTTCATTTCATTATTACAATTAACAACAATAAAAACATTATTTTACAACTTTACAACTCGGTAATAAAACTGTATGAATAGTGTGTCGCATCTGCGCGCTTAGACATTTCTATGACAACTAGGTAAGCCCCGCACCACGGTACAAGTATCATCGTAGCTGTGCACAACTGCACATTTATTGTATGGGACGTCTTCTCTAGTTCATTTATCTCAATGGATATGTGTGGGATTTTTGTTGTGTTGATAATAATTATTGTCAAGACAAAGTTTGAATAATAGAAAACTTTGGGAGTTCGTCGCGACTAAGACGCGGGCGCGAAGACGCGGGCGCGAAGACGCGGGCGGGCAGCTAGTTTACTACTATTTGGATTTTAACTTTATATTTTTACTTTATCACCTCTGACAGCCCTAGATAGCCTAAGAGTGGCGCCTCAGTCCTGCTATCGGGCGGGGTCAATTGATGGCCAATTTTGAGTCGGGCGTCCGCTCCAGTACACAGTCACTTCCATTCATCAGATTCTTCCTAGCACTGAGTTTGAATTTACTTTGTAAATGTCTATAAATAGGCATACCGCCCACTTAATTAGCTGAGCATGGATTTTGCGATAAACACGATGAGCCACATTGTTATTTGGATCTTTTGTAAATGATTACTTACTGTTCATTTTTGTTTAATTATTAAATTATATTTTGAGCACTTAAATTTATCCTTAAATTAGGCTTTCAAGTCATGAATCCATAACGTATAAAAGTACCTTAAAGAGTAACCGGGTTGGCCAAAAAACAGGGCAGTTCCATAACAAAAAAAAATGGAATAAAAGAAAAGCCTTCGCTGAGATTCTTTCCGATACTTTTCAATGCAACGTCTCTAGCCGAGACTTACAAAACCATAATAATAGTTAAATATTCATACTTGTAGCAAAAAAATGATGAGCTAATATTGAATTTGAATATATTATTATGTTGGAGTATTAGTAATATTCATCAATAAATAACCGCCACTACATATCTAAATAGAAGAATTTAAAGTGTTATGTAATCAGTTTATTATTAAGAATACCTTTTGAAGTGACATAGTTCACCATGACACTCAAATTTCGACAGCGAATTAAAGTTACACCATAAACGCAAAATATTTGTGCACATTTTGTTCTGTTTGGAGTACAAATGTTTAGCGCAAATACAAGTTGTGTATTTTGGCACACATCTTATTATTGGCCAATAGCTTTAAATATTCTTTCTATCTAGTTCTGATAACAGTGTTGTACCGCGTAGCGCTAAAAGAATACTACCACCTCGCTTCCCTTGGGTGTCGTAAAAGGCGACTAACGGACTAAAGACTGCACATACATCCAACAGCATAGAGCAGCGATGGGCTCACCACCTGTCACGCTGAGCACATGTGCAGTCGCTATTTCGTAAAAAGTGGACTATGGTAGAGGACTGCTTTCGCTGTCCTCTTTGCATAGTCTCTGACTAATCCTTCGGAGATGATAGTCGTGATTATTATGTATGTATGTAATTTGCCACTACTTATCTCAAGCCGAACGCGCTTCGAACTCCTCTTTTTTGAACATTATACGATCACTGGCAAAACAGCTTCTTATAAGTTTTTTTTGGCTGTTTTAGAGTAAGTACCAAAAATTACAATAATGTATCTATAACAAGTAACGACGACAGTTTAATATTAGACAGCCGATGCATATTTATCGGTTCCAATTGATTCCTCCCAACCTCACTGAGGCATGCATTGACATCAATAACGACGTCTATTGGCTGAAGAGCGCTGGTTCAATTTAAAGTGTTTATTGCAGTCTTTTGTTTTAAGTGCCACAAAAAAAATAAGGATCCATAGATTCACGTCTATTATCCTCAAAGGGTTAGTCAGAGACGAGGCACTGGGGACCGCAGAAGCAGTCCACTGCCACATCCTCATACATCATAATGACGACCTCCTTGGTCGTGGTTTGTACACCGGTTTTCATGGTGTCGCCACCTCTGAGGTCCCGGGTTCGATCCACGCTCGGGTCAATTTAGAAATTATTGTATTTCTAAATTGTCTCGGGTCTGGGTATTTTCTATGTTTTTTTTTTTTTTTTTTATAGCAGAAGGAGGCAAACGAGCAAGCGGGTCACCTGATGGAAAGTAATCACCGCCGCCCATGGACACCCGCAAAACCAGAGGAATCGCAGGCGCGTTGCCGGCCTTTAAGGAAGGAATAGGCTCGTTTCTTGAAGATCCCTAAGTCGTAACGGTCCGGAAATACCGCCGCCGAGAGCTGGTTCCACAACACTGTAGTTCGAGGCAAGAAATTTCTTGAAAAACGCACAGTACCTAGTAGACCGCCATCCATCAAGGTGATGTATATATATATGTATGTATTTAAGTATTTTAAGTATGTTAATCCATTGTCTAGTAACCATTTAACGAGTTTCATAATGAAGCTTCTCTTGGGCTAGATAATGAGCTTGGGAACAGTATTTTTTTTAATTTATTTATTTATATCCACGTTTTAATTGCACATGTGCTCAGCGTGACTGGTGGTGACTCACAATTGGATATACAAATGATATTCCCCCAATTAATTACTAAGCGAATTTACAAAGTGACGTCCTCGTTTCATTAACCGTGTGACGTAGCGGTCAAAGAATACTACCACACCTTTTACCCTGAATGTCGTAAAAGGCGACTAACGGACTAAAGTTTGCACATACATCCAACAGCATCTCTATGCTGCGGCGATGGGCTCACCACCTGTCACGCTGACAGTGCAGACGCTATTTAGTGAAAAGTGGGCTATGCCAAAGGACTGCTCTTGCGGTCCTCATTGCCTAGTCTCTGACTAACCCTTCGGGGATAATAGTCGTGATTATATGGATGTGTATGTATGTAGATAGTTTCTTCCAATAATATGAATTAATTGCAATGTTCCTAGAATTAGTGGGTGTGGCGGCTAGCAACATGTTTTACGATCCTGCAAATTAAAAGGTTTCAACCTCACAGCAGCGCCGCGTCTCATACACACATCAAAGTTCATTATTTCAAATGAATGAGTCAACTCTAATGAAACTGTATAATAATATGTTTGTGGAATATACAGATACATCTACTGAGTTATCTGATAGAGCAGACAATACTTACAGAAAGCATTTACAATATCTTCTTGTGTGTCACAAAGACTCCTAGAGGTTGCTAAAATTGAATTTCTATTGTTTCTGGTACTATGACAGCTAAAATCTTAACTTAGAGAAAGCATTTAAACAACGATATTAGCTATGTTAGCTTTGTAGAATATATTTCCTATGTAGGAAATTCCTTTTAAGCTTGCAATGCCAGATAAGGGAATGAATAACAGACCAAGCTCCTACGTCCTTAAAAAACACGTTAAACCGATGGTCATAATAACCCACCACGCTGGCCTATTGCGGGTTGGTGGGTTTTAACGACTGCCATCTTACGACCACAATCGGGCTTTGCCAGCCTTTCCGAGCTCAGAGGAGTTTCTAATTAAATCAACCATCCAATAACAAGGCATTGTAAATGTTGCTTAACAGGCAAGGCAATTAACAGACGAAGAGCTAGCTAGATTCAACTCATGCATGAGTCGAATCTAGCTAGCTCCTCGTCCAGGATTGCTTAATAGCAGGGTCTGAATAACCCAAAAAATATGATATGGTTATATTGGGGTATGACGTCATACCAAAAAATAACGGTTAGGTACCGGAATATTCCGATATCCAAATTTATTTCGGTACCGTAATTTTGAGTTTATAAATAAAATAGGTATATTTTCGGTATTAAAGAGACGGCTAACAACCATTTCAAGCGTAAACGACTAATATCATGGGCTTTCTCATCAATTTGCATTAGTTTGCTTTGTTCTCGAATCAAAACCCCTCACCCCGCCCCGCAACTGTCAATGCAACGTTTTTCGGTACCGATAAATAGATATCGCATAAATAAAGGTATCCCCCCCCCCCCCCCCCCCACCTCTATATTTTGTATAGAGCTAGATTTTCTGTTGTCTAATAAAAAAATTACCTCGGGATGAAAACGGAATTGATTTAGGCAATGGGACGAAAGGGGAATTATTATTATTAATTTTAAGAAGGTGGGACGAAAACGAAAAGCCCCAAATTCCCACTAGTTTCGTGTCGCTAGCTACGGAGGGAGTTTCATAGAAATACTTAGAAACCAGTAGTGTCGCCGACGACACGTCGGTCGTCTACTGCTGCTGCGTGTCGGCTACTAACCGGTACCTTTAACCCCTCCGTCTTGGATTTTTTTTGACAGTTATTTGACACGAACTGTGAACGTCAAATCTTGACAGAATCGAGCATACAATGCGATATTTTGCGATAACAATACATAAGATGAACCACAGAACCGAAATAACCAAACTTGTTCATACTAAAGTAGTCTGTAAGTATATAAAAACACGGTACAAAGTCAATTGTGTTTTGTAGGTGCGGTCGCATGAGACCGCTTGGGGTTTGAGGGGTGGATAAATAACGGTAAAGCCTTACCTCTATTTTATTAAGGAGTACCTACACTTATTTCATACCACTTACGTTACTGCTTTTAATCCTTGCTTAACAGAACAGTATAAATATTATATTTATACTGTGTTAATAGGCATCATAACCCACCAATCCGCATTGGGCCAGCGTGGTGGGGTATGGCCCTATATCCCCACGTGATATTGTCCACGTGGGAGGCCTGTGCCCAGCAGTGGGACGTTTATAGGCTGATGATGATGATGATAATAGGCATCATACTCAGCCTACAAAATGGGCACTGGCCTTCCAACATGGACATCAGTCATTAATGTACATTAGTACATGGGGAGGTTGGGACATTACCCTCAACACTGGCCCAATGCGGGTTATAATAGATATACCACAGAGCATTGACCGTACAGAGCTGACAGTGTATAAACAATACGCGCACAATATCGCGTCGGTCGATAAGCGGTATCGTTGTGGTATCGTTCAGCCTCGGCTCGGTGCACTCCAGCGCGCTATTCGTTTCAATTATTGTTTTGTTTATATAATAATATTCCGTGTTTTTAAACATTCTTTACGTTCTTATATACCGATATGAAAAGAGAAGGCCTTGATCCCGAGTCTTATCTCGGTTTTCGTAACGTCTTTGCATTATGCCCGGCAGCGTCGCGTTTTGATCATTTTAAGATGTTGAAACATCGAAAAAGTTAACTTAGCACCTCAGATGGGAATCAAACCTATGTCCTCCGCAATTCGGACGGCTTCGTTGACCACACCGCCGCTGGCGTATTGGTTAGACCTACTTATAGAAATTCTTCAACGATTTTTGACTTATGTTTTTATAACAACAGTATTTCATCAAACCTCTTGAATTTTCATCTAAACAATACCTACTACTGAAGTATAATTGACTGTTATTAAAGCAAAAAATAACAAGCATTACGAATCATTGTAATATTAATTTTGTTCTTTAGATTTTTATAGCAAGTAACTTTCATTGGGTAATATAATAAACTATAACCACGTTAGACGAATTGGGGCACTAGGAAGGAGCGGCTTTAAAAATTTTGCATATGGGTTTTTAATTCAACTTTTTTATAATTTATTTACAACTTTACTAGCGGTCCGCCCGGCCCGCGCTCTCGCCCGCTAACTTAAAAACACGTGACGTCATACTTCAGTCTTCAGTTATTTTGAACACAAAATCTACAAATTGTAAACAAAAACCATCCTTAGTTAACGCTCATTCTTTTAGTAAAACATACATATAATCACGACTATTATCCCCGAAGGGTTAGTCAGAGACTAGGAATGAGGACCGCAAAAGCAGTCCTCCGCCATAGTTCAAATTTCACCAAATAGCGACTGCACATGTGCTCAGCGTGACAGGTGGTGAGCCTATCGCCGCTCTACTGTTGGATGTATGTGCAGTCTTTAGTCCGTTAATCGCCTTTTACGACACCCTATTTGGGGGGGTTAAAGTTACTCGCGTCCGTAGGTTTACCCTTGAGACCCTACACGTGACCCCTGGGTGGTGCTTAATTAATGACACTGACTGAGTGGTAGAGCCACGCTGCGTTGCAGCACGCATTGGGCCGGCTCGCCCGGCGTAATACCACCCTCTCACGAATATCCGGCGTGAAATAATGGCACTTGGTGCTGTTGTGTTTCGTCCGGTCAGTGAGGGTTCCGGAGGCTCATCCGCCCTCCCCCCTTCTCACAATTCCTATTCCTTCCTTAACCCTATTCCTAGCTTTCTTAAAGGACGGCAACGCGCCTGCGATTCCTCCGGTTTTGCGGGTGTCCATAGGCGGCGGTGTTTACTCTCCATCAGGTGACCCGCCTGCTGGTTTGCCTCCTTCTTTTATAAAAAAAAAACCCAAGGGAAGAGAGGGGGTGGTATATTCTTTCACCGGTACGCGACACTGTTTTAGTGAAAACCACAATCAAATATATTGCGTGGTTTACAAGAATAGAGTGGAGCTACAGGCACAGGAAAACGGTGACTTTTTTTACTTTTTAATGTAATGATGTATGATGATGATGATGATGCTGATGATGATTACAAATACAAACAAAAAAACAACTAAATACGTGTAAGCAGTTCTGAAGCGATGCGCGAACACACATTCGTGGCAAATGATTTTTATAATTATAAACATTTGCAATAAAGTAAAGTAAGCAATGATATTATAAACATTTCTTTATATAATACTAGCGGCCGCTCGCGGTTTCACCCGCGTGGTTCCCGTTTCCGTGGTAATATCGGGATAAAAAGTATCCTATGTGTTAATCCAGGTTATAAACTATCTGTATGCTGAATTTCAACCAAATCCATTCAGTAGTTTTTACCTGAAAGAGTAACAAACATCCATCCATACTTACTTTCGCGTTTATAATATTAGTAGAATTATTGAGAGTAGGTAAGTAATATTCATTTTAAAAAATCCTATTAAAAACAACACGCTATAACTTTCCTTACAGTTTTTTTACATTAAATTTCTCTTGTATGCTAATTATAGTTAGTTAGTGGTCCGATCATTTTAATTAAGAAAATACTTGATATTCGCCGTTAATTAAAAATGACTCAATTCCATATCAAGAGGGTCAAGGCAAGCGAGGCTTCCGGTGAGACCACAGGATGTATAAAACTAATTAATCCAGAAATAAGCTTGGGAACATATAACTTTTAAACAGTGTACCTATATGAAATTAATTAACAATATTTTATGATTTTGTTCTCCAACATCGCGAATAGCCTAATTTAATAACCATAATACAGACAAGCTAAACAGCACTATTTTTTATACGTAGGTATACCCTAATGTTATTAGTTGTTACATAACGTTAGCTAATTAAAATTACAATTTATTTTATATAAATCTACATGAACAGAAGAAGATAAACAAGTTTGCAAAATACTATTAGCGAAATAAAAAATAAAAAACTAATTTAATTACTGCCAGTTTTAGTGCTTCTTACGACACTGATGAGTCCATAAAAATATTGTGCGATTGCGTTGAACACTTTAAGAAAATTGCTATTGAATTTATGCCCGTGCATATAGTAACTGACATTTTAATTACTGACATGAATGTTATCTAGTAATTTTTATTGATACTGATGCTGATTTAAAAGTAATGTCATAGACAAATAAGATCGTCCTTGGTAATGTATAATGGTTTCGAGTGTCTGCCAATTGTACGGATAAATAATCTAATTTTGATAATCTACTTGTATTTAGTTTTTTTTTAAATATTGATTAATTGTTCACTACTTCTTATTTTTACCATTGGAACCCCAGCCCAGCACCCTTACTCTTGAAACCGATCGCTATTGGATCGGATTGGTATTGTGAATTTTCGTACTGATAAGTTACGACACCAGAGCTAATATAGATTCATATTGCGTGGATATTGAGTGAAAAAAATACAAGACTCAATGCCATTTAGTTCACCCAATATGAATCCAAATTAGCGCTGGTGTCGTAACTTAAAAATACGAAAATTCACAATACCAATCCGATTCAATAGCGATCGGTTTCAAGAGTAAGGGGGCAGAAAGAAGCTTCTGTTCTGTGTTTCTTGGAATAGTTGAACCTAATAGAAAACTTTTGGTGTCTTGACTAAATGCTGAGTGGATAGGTACCTATATATTTTCAGTGCAACGTTACTTTCTGTTTAGACCACGTTTCAACAAGTAACAACTGCACATGTGCTCAGAGTGATAAGAGGTGAGCACATCACGCTATTAGATGTAATGTGCAGTCTTTAGTCCGTTAGTTGCCTTTTACGACACCCAAGGGAAGAGATGGGTTAGTAGTATTCTTTAATAAGCCGCCACTACCACAGTTCTATTAAATTAAAATACAATAATATAGTCGGAAACAGTTTGTTTCCCTATAATGTCAATAAACAAATTAATGAACAAACTCTAGGGCCGGTCACATAATTACAACAATCGTAACAAAATACACTTCAGTAGGTACATATCGGCTGCAACCTACTTCGGGCGCGATAAGTTAATATTAATTAATGGTGTCGGCGATAAACTCACTATTATTGCAGCGCGTTATCTCCCGCGAGCGAAAACAAACCTCCTAGTTTTGGTGGCGATAACAATTTGTTTATTTAAAATCTGAACTCCGTTTCCTGGTAAGGAAAAAATAACTGCCGCGCGGAATAATGTTGGCTTATAAAAATATCGCGATTATGTCTTTCTTGTGTACCAGTCTTATCATTTTATTTAAGAGAATTGTACAATATTTCGCCACGTTTTAGGAGACAGATGACTGTCTTGGATCAAATGACTGCAGTTTAAACGGTGCGTACATACCTATGATAGAATTGTTTGACTACGAGTACTTACTTATTTTATAATTATTAGTTTTGGATTTTGTACAACATGTGAATATTCTTTTTTACTTTTTAGTAATAAAATAAATGATAAAAATCTTCGTACACACTCAAATGATCGAAGACCAAAAACATATAAAGCTTTACAGCCGATAGGTTTTGCCGCTTGGGCGTATTAAGCCAGAGGCCTATTATTACATCTCGACTGTGACTTTTGCTAAAAATGGCGAATTTTGGCGTGATCTCAGAAACAAAAATACATTAACAGTTCTGACTTATTGAATAGTGTAGAATAGCTATTGGCATAGTGCATAGCGGCCTCGCTTTTTGTAAATTTTGCTTAACTTTTTAATTAAACAGCAGAGAGAGATTTTCATAAAATGCGCGAAGGCACATTTTTGAGCTCCTAGATTGAACTACTTTTCTAAACGAATGAAAAAAAACAATTAGAATGTTATCTCTTATATAGTCGTATAGTGCGTAGAGGCCCGGAATTTGTAGATATGTATGATTTTATTTAGAAAAAAATCTTATTCTAAACCAAAAAACTTCGAAAATCGCTTTCAGTTTACTGTGAATTTCTCCTATCTACGACAATATTATTGAGCAAAATTTATACCAGAATAATTGTTACTTCATGAGGAATAAAGATTTTATACTGAATTAATTATCCTATTTCGATAAAATCGATAAATACAACTGCAAACTTACTACAAATGCGATGCGGCGGCCGTCCGATTTCAGCTTATTCTCGCAGAGTGGAGATTTGTAATAATAATATTAAGCATGAATTTATTATCTTATTTCGATAAAAACTATAAATACAACTGCAAAATTGCTAAAAAATTCAAAAATGTGCATTTTACGCCAAAATCACATTTCAGATGTAATAGGCCTCTTAACTACATATTTAATATGGTTGTTAAGTTCGAGTCTTTTTATAGAATTTCTCTACATTTTATACTTTACCTACTGAAAAATCATAGTATCTTTTACTGAAGAAGTAATCATAAATTTATAAAGAAGGACCTGTCGGAAGGACATTATTAGTAAACTAACATCATTGTTCACATTTTTTTACACAATAGATAGAAGCAAGCGTACACGTAGCAAATCAATATTTCTCACAGCGTGCAGTACTTTTTGCTGGCGATCGTATTCTTAACATGATATTTGTTCACAGTGATTTGTGTCGTACGACAGCAAAAAAACAAAAGCTTGCGCAACGCCTCACTATCCCCCGACTATTTCGCTCACAAAAAAGGCATAAACGTCCAGTCTTATTGTTTTGTTTCGCGGCCAATTTATGTGGCAGCTTAAACGACACGAGCTCTTTAGACGGAACTTAAAAATATAGGTCTGTTCTCGATGTAGCCCGAGGCTGAGACCGTCATATTCATGCTTTTGCTTTTATTTTAATAAATCTTTTTGCGGCTATCGTTACAATATAATAAATAGCATCTAAACACCGCAAAATGATTAAGTAGTCCATATGCTTACCTATGATTATGAACCAATTATTCAATATTTCTTTGACACACACATCTATCTCATCTCAATTGGAATTACTAATCGATGAAAATATTATTTTCCCCAAGTTCTCGATAATTTTCTTTGGTTTTCAATTTTCAAAGAGGTAAGTACGTAACTTTAACATCCTGCGGATGTTGAAGTTACGTATTCCGTGTTTTGTAGTAATCGACCAGGATAGGATACATTTGCCATCGATATTCCATGACATAAGCTTCCCCTAACGCTGTAAAGACTCATCATCTTCAGCCTATACTTGTCCACTGCTGGACATAAGCCTCTACAAGAGCACGCCACTGAGCACGATCCGCGGCTATTCAATTGTAAATACTACCTGCAGCCAAAAACAATCCTAATTCACTTAAGTAAACCTCATAACTTGCCGAATGGTTCCTTTGTTTAAAACCATGCACGGCAGGCGACGTGTTTTGAACTTTTGGGGCCATTGAGGTATTATGACTAGAGACTGTCGTCTCGGTGTCGTCACGGTGTCCCGTGAAGCATGTGTTGGCGAACTGAGTTGCGACCTATGGTTTTTTATTTTTTGAAGTGTGCTTGCTGTCGGTCGCAGATGACCTTTACAGCTTAACCGGCCTGTTTAGGGGCGGCGAGCAACTTACAGGTTCCTCAAGCCGTGAGACCTAAATGCGAAATTCCCTAGAGGGTTTCTGGCGGGGATGGTATCTCGCCGCAAGCGAGTCTCCGCGGCCTATGGGCTGGGCCCTTATTCTGTAACGATTCCTTGTTTCGAAACCACGTCAATTCCTTAAAAAGTTACGATATCTTCCCAAAAACGTATGCGTTTGACATTTGTGCGCGGTAAGGTTTAGGTGTGGAATGTATAGATTGCGATACAGAATCAGGGCCCTGGAGTGACTGTGAGTGATCCGAACGATTGTGGTCCTTGCGGCCGCAACTCAGTGCGCCATAAATTGCTTTGCGGTGTTGTCTCTAGATTTAATACCTAAATGTTTGGGACCCTTTGTTCTCGAATTATGTAACTCCGTATTTCAATCGGCTATACAAAAAACAACTGCCGCCATGATGTATCGTTGTCTACTTGGCCTTAACGAGTTTCTGTTTATTTTTTATTCGGTACCCACATAGGACACGTGAACGCAGCCATTAGGATAATGAAGTATAGAGATTGACACTTTTCATTATTTATTTCCAACAGCGTGAGTTAAAACTCAACATGGTGCATTTAGGGATTTTTAAAATGGAACGCAATCCCAAATCCTTGACAGGATTTGAAGGGATTTATTGCTTACGAATGTGAAGATTTGCTTATGTTATGATCTAAATAGTCTATGACGAGGGATTACCTGCTTTGAATTAAAGTACAGATTTCAGAGACGAGAAAGTACCTATTCGATATCAAAATCTACAGCAAAAAACTTTTTTTTCTAAATATCTGTTATATTAATAAAGACTGTACTATATTTTTTTAAAGGAATCTCGACATACTATTTCTTCAAGAATCAGGGTCAATGGTGTAATAAATTAAAGTTGTAGGTTATAGAATAAAATGTGCGTATGAGGCATAAAATGTATTTAACTTTATACAAAACGGGTGTTCACTGATCTGAGGCTCTGAAGCAATCCACAGAATGGTAATAGCATTTTGCCATCAATCCAGATGAGGAGTTTAGTAGCACATTTATAGGGCTGCTCTCAGTAAGCGGCTCTCGAGGGAAACTGCTCACGTCAGGTTTGTTACTGTCAACCCACTGTGCGTTTGTCTTCTGTTTCTCTTTTTTTACGAGTTATTTTGGCACGTAACAGTCAGTTATTCATTATGCAAAAAAATACGCTTCGGTAGAGTTTCTTTGCCCACCGCTATGCTAATAAGCAAAAGAACAAAAGATTAACGCTTTGCATTTTGTTTTTGAATTTGATAATTTTTGCGTTTTCTAGAGCTTACATTTTGTTTTTCGTACACGTTGGGAATTAATGAATCCAAGTAACCAGTTTAAATAATTTTAATAGCGCAAACTCTGTGCTCTTTCCAAACTTAACCAAAAATCTTTTGTCTCTGGAAGAAACACAAAATGTCTAGTCTTGTGGCACTCTATGTAACTTTTTATACCGCACAAGATTGGGTAGGGCTTGGTTTAAGTCCACCTGGCCAGCTATCACGATCTAATCTAAGTATTTCGCCATGACAAAATGTCCGTATCATATTGTTGTGTTCTAACAGATAATAGATAAGATAGCCATAGTAGCTTTACAATTGAGGATTATGATGAAGTACACTTCTATCTATGGCCTTAATATCACATTCGCTGAGACGAGACGATGGCTAGTGTATTATTCTGTGACGATGGCCAAGCGCTTTACTTTTAGGAATAAAAAATAAAAACTTCAAATACGAACTTGTACTACATAGTTATTTAAATTATTAGCTTACAATGTTATGTGACAAATGTCTAATATTATTAAATGTCTATTGTCTAATTTCAAATGTCGAAACTATGTTCTGTTCTGGTTGATTGTAGTTCAATAAATAAAATTAAATAAGAACGGCTGATAGGAGCGTACCTAACAGGCCCCGGACAGCGGAGTCGCGTGAACAAACCGGTTGTGCGCTAACATTGTTCATTATTCAAATTAGTGCGTGCTGATATAATTCGAGACTCGCCTTTCGATTAGCCGGTCCTGCGATTTAAATGCCTTTGCTTCGTGTCCGCGGTGCAGTTTGAAACAACACATTTTAATTTATATTTATGTTGTTGAACTGACTGTGGCTGACCCGTATGCCGTGGACTTGAAACATAAAATTCACGACTAAGGTATTACTAAGGTATTATCCTAAAAGGCTAGCTAGAGACTAGGCAATGAGGACCGCAGAAGTTCACTGCCATAGTCCACGTTTCACCATATTACATCTGCACATGTGCTCAGCGTGATAAAAATAAAAAATAAAATAAAATAAACTTTATTCTCTTTAAAATTATAAAAAATATTTAGATTCGTCAAAAAAAAATTGTATGGCAAAGCTTAGGTCAAAAGTCAAACTAATTTATCAAAGGTCAATTAGGTACTAAATAAAATATATAATACTTCAGGTGCCTATCATTTATGTTGAGGTGTATAGGTGTTAATATTATAAGAAATTAAAAATACATTGGCAAAAACACAAAAAAACAAAGATAAAAGTGAATTAATGTTATTACAATTACAATTGCCAAAGTCTGTCAAGAATTTTATTGTCAGTTAGTCTGTCATGGGCATGATTTCCATGTCACTATTTGTCAGTCAGCCTGTCAGATAGGTGGTAGGTAGATAGGTGGAGAGCCCATCGCCGCTCTATGCTGTTGGAGGATATAAGTGCACTTGAAAAGACGAACACAAAATAAAACAGAAACGGACGAATATAAAAACTCTTGTGTTGCATGCATATCGTAGGTACCTACCTACGTGCTAAGAATTAAGATATACTTACAGATTTATACTAAAGGAAAAATAAAACCTATTAAAATAAATGAATACGTATTTAATCATTAATTAATTAAATAATGCCTCTTCTTCAAAGGAGATAATGCCTTGAATTGTTAAAATTTTATCTCTCCTTTACTATTAATTTCAAAGTAACAAAGCTTCGGCCTTCGTCTAAGTAACGGCTTCTTGTAATAGGCAATCATTGTCTAACATTATTTAGTATGTATTCATTTTCATTTAGCTAAGTTGCTAAATGCAAACGCATATTGTCACGACCGCTGGTCGGAGGTCGAAAAGGGAATAAATTGTAAAATTTAATTCTATTTCGTTTACCACTTTAATAGCCACAGATTTAATCTCAAAGCTAAGGGATTGCAATTAAATTAGTTAATTAGTAACGTTTAAGAAAGGGAAAGCAAAATGTAATTACTGCTAAGACAATTAATTATGATTTTCCATTTACTTCCCACGGAAAAATTTCCTTAGAAACCAAAGATACCTACCTGTTATGTTCACACGACTATGGTTTATAAATATAGATATACTTAGTTCAGGAGGCCAATTCTCATTTTTCGAGATGTAGTCTCGATTCGAGTTTTGATTTCGATCTCTATCTCGACCATAAAATCTCGTTATTAACATTTTGTTCACGAATCTCGTATTCTCAGCGCTAATCGACTTCGAGTTTGATTCGAATTCGAACTTTATCGAGTGGTAATCCAAATTAGTTATTCTGAACATCTCGAACTCGACATTTCTCGAAGGAGAGCCGCTCGAATTGCTTCGAGTGGTCGGCAGTGGTCGAGACGTAATTTCGACTACGAGAAGCTAATGAAACGTCAAAATTAAATAGCGGCGAAATTAGGTACTGTGGATATGGAGGAGTTAATTTCCAATTTTGTCGTGGAAGTGATTTAAAATATAGAGAGAGCTCGCTCTCTTTTTTTTAAAAGGTGGAAGAAAACTTTCCACTCCTTAACTGTATATCGGCTTCCAACATTTGTAGAAGAAGCTGCTTCTGCTGTGGCGTTATGTATTATTTTTTGACATTGTGACATTGTGTGTGTCTTGTGAATACTAAAATGATCGTTTCGTCACCAAACAAGCACACAACCACAAACAAAAAACATAAAATTTATCGACGATACGTCACGTTTTAAACAATACAAGTTGTTTAAGGAAATTAAATTTGATCACAACACATTAAATATAATGATTTTTCGATACTTATTAAAAATTTACTTCTTTAACTAAAAAGCAAGTTCAATACATTTAAATACCTTTACAGTAAAAATATTTGTAGTACATAGTTGCAACCGGTTTAAAACCGGATGAAACGTGTGGAACGGAACGCATCCCGAGTTGATTGCAATAGAGGAATCAAAACTCGATTCGAGACTACATCTCGAAAAATGAGAATTGGGGCCCAGAATTGCAATTTAATCTTACTATGCAAATTCCCATACGATTTTTGCATAGCTAGATTAAAGTAATAATTCTCCTATTCGGTTTCAAAGATGGAAAAAAAATGTCATCCTCAGTTTCTTGCCATCTCTTCTGAATTGAAAGCTTTCCTTAATCTGTTCTGGTGGTAGATTCAATAGGTATTTAAGAGTTAACTTTTAGTTATCTGTTCTTTTATTAGCTGTGACGTCAATAAATGCTTATGGAGGCTTAGATGGGATAAAATATTTGATATTAAAGTAATAACCATACTATATAAGTACTAGCTGTTCTTCTTCTTCAGCCCATGATCACCCGCTGCTATACTAGCTCGCTACTGCACAAAGGCATCAATGAAATCAAGTCATCACAATAATTTATGGATATTGGATAATTCACCAAGATTGTCAAGTGCGGGATGGTGATAGGAACCCGGGCTGTGCATCTTAAAATCGCCGACTTGGGCGTAGTACCTGGGACATCATTGAGGCACGGGCTTACTCGACAACATAAATGTATGTTCACTTTTAACGAAACTGTAGTAACATGCTATCTGTGGTGGAAATCCATTCCATTCTATTCTATTATACGACAACGCCAGGACAAAAGTTTTTAGTTTCGACATTAAAAGCTGCTTGCAACAGCGGTTCTTTTTATCTTTTCTTTTGTTTTTTCTTTCATTATTTTAGAATGAATCGACAAAACTGGCGTTTAGTTCGCCTCATAGTAATCGGTGAACGCAGTCTTTTGCGGCTTAATGAGCTCAGCTGTCGTAAAACCAGAATTTATCTGGTTTTTATATATTATAAAAACGAGATAAATTCAATTCTTAGCCATTTCTAGGAGTCTCTAGACACACTAGTAACTACAGGCCGAAAGCTCAGCCTATAACTAGCTAAGCTCCATGTCATGTAAAATTTCTAACACTAATAATAGGCAAAACAACTAAAGATTAATTATTAATTTCGGTCGTATATAAAAATAACAAATGTTTATCTCGCTAACAAACCCTAGACTTGTATACGATACTTTAGTAACTCTCCTTGCCGCCTTTTTTTTTAGACCGCAGCTATTGTTTCATATTTAGACTGCACTGCAACGATCTCACACCCTAAAGTTTTCGAATCGGTTTGTGGTGTGGTTCCTCCAAGGTAAAACTGCGACCTTAAAATAGTTTAATTATCTTACTGACAACATAATCCACAAATGCCCAAAACTTTTTTAAAATGTTTGCCATGCCTTCATTTTTTACAGTAGGCAATTTTTATAATATAAAGTAGTCCGCATCGATAACAACTAGGTACACAGGGCAAAAGCGGCAACATTTAAATGAAGACTATTTAAAAATGGCATAAATAATTTTGGTAAAGCGCGACAAAGTTGTTAATGAGTAAATCCGTACGTAAAGTTTTATGATTGTATTTTTGAAAGCAGTTTAAAGGAAATCTTGTGAGCTACTTATAGAGTTCCGGTGTAAAGTGAGGCATTCAGAAAATGTATGTAAGTTTAGTACTTTTTTTTTCAGATATACGTGTTCCACATTCTACAACCTCGAACATTAATATAATATAAGTATTATTCTGTGATTTAATACAGGAAAAACATACAATTGCAAAGTATAATGTTACGTTCGTCAAGCAATCAAGTAAGTACTCTAGAAAGTAATTACTACAATAATTGAAAGAAAGAGTAAAAATATTGATAAACATTTATTTATTTATTTTATTTTAAAAACACATACACAATCTTGACAGGTAAAACTTAATGTGATAGTGTTGTTAAATTAAAAAGTTAAATTTACGAAACCATTTGAAATGCCACTCTGTTGAGCTCATCCAGCGGACACGAGAACAAATCTATTCGCTCAGCCATAGCGTTCAGCGAGCGCACAAGCGGTGTCTGTCTAATAATTTATTTGCAACACCCTTTAGTCAGTGTTCACGGAACTCCAAATACTCCGCATAATATGAAATCATTATGTTTTATTTTAACGTACAACACGAGCTGTAAAAGTTCCAAAGTCTTATCACTAAGAGCATATATCTTATTTTTTTTACAGAACCCTAAAACGGTGTTGTTAAAACCTATTGACCCGTTGTTTATCTCCGTGGGTTCGATCCACAAGTAGAGTGTATTAATAAATGTATGACGTACACACATACAGTCACTTCCTTGTGAGTTGAACTGAGTTGCCTATAGAAGGGGAGTATTATAACAAATGGCACATATGAGACATGTGACTCGGCGACATCGCGTTCTTTTACATACCTGTGTGTCGGCCAGTATGACAAGTTTACTACGTCTGCGTCTGCGTCTACTCAAAACAATAGAGGATTTAGCATTAAATATATATACACTTTTAAAAAAAACTCTTACGTTCATAGGTAAGACGAATATAGACGAATAGTACTTTTTAAAATTTCGCAAAAAGATTAAATACGTTCTTATGAGGTTTATGAGGCTAAACTTTAGTTATATGATATAGGAATTGTACTTTTTGTAATAGAATTTTGGTTGAAAATGGTTATTTTTTAATTTTGTTTACTATCTTGCTTAAACTCTGTATTTTATATAAGCATAAAGCATTTATCACAAAAGCACACAATATCAATACATTGTCTAATAATTATAATACAGATTATAATAGTTTATGTATAAAATGAGTGAGATTATACAATAAGTAGTTAAAGTAGGCAATGAGTAAGATCTTTAATTAAATGTAAGTAGTATAATATAATAGTTTAAAGACCAAAAAAACATTTCCATCGAAAGCAAGATCTGTTCGCCACAAGTTTTACTACTGCCGTAACGTGTTCTGCGGCTGTCAGCTCTCAAGAACCGGTCTCACTTCCTAGTGAGCGATCTTGGCATCGGCACTATTGGTGGACTGCCCCGGCAACGCCTCGGCCTGTCCCTTGTCCCTTGCCTCTGAGGGTCGTCCGCCATGCTGGCTTTAATGGGACTTCGCGACCGTTAAATGAAGGGACGATGCTATTGAAATTGAACATTATTGTTATATCACTATAACTGTAAAGCTATTTAGCCGCAACAAAGAGAAGCGTCTTGAAAGACTTTTTTATGTACTTGTGTACCCAAAGTACACTTACTGTGCCTTGGGGAAGTGCTTGGTTTTCATCTCACCTTGTGGTAAGTATGGATAAGACTGAAGGTGTGAGAACACTGCACTCGGAATCCTTAACTTCTGAGGTGGTTATCTCATTGCAAACAGGTTATAAAGTTAACAGTTCCCAGCTAACAAAAATGTTGAATATTTTACCCAACGTCAAGAAAAAAAGTAATTCCAAAGTTATGAAGAATTCTTTGCAAAGACTACTCGTAGACTTTTAACAAATCCGAATCCACCCAGCAAATAAGGAAACACCACACGATTTAAAAAATACCCAGAAATTAAGAAAAGGGACACAGGTCATTCGAGAATACAACATGGAAAGTTATTATAAGAAAGACGACCTCCGTGGTCGAGTGATAAGCACGCCGGGTCTGGCGTCGTCGCGCCATCTCTCTGAGGTCCCGGGTTCAATTCCCGGTTGGGTCAATTTAGAGAAAAACTATTTAACTAAATTGATTTCGGGTCTGTTTTTTTTCTATGTTTATGTATATTTATCCGTTATCTTACAATATTAACGAGTTTCAAAAGTAAACAAATTACATTTTTTTTTTAAAGTAGTGCTACGAAATGTCTTTACATAACCATAACAATGTAACCACATATTTTGGTATTATATACTATATTTTTTATTTATCAAATGATGCGCCTTAGCAACGCCTCCCGACGACGTCCCATGTCTCCGAGGGTCGTCCCACCGCGCTTGAATTAATGAGACCTTGCGACGACGTCTTAAACGGAGGGTCGATATGTCACATAAATAAACACTTATATATTGCCGTGTCACTATAACTTTTATTAGTATCAATAAATGTAAAAATAGCCTTTATTCTTCGATCACGTATAAAACTTACATACACTAATACCTACCTGTGACTTAGAGGGAGAAAAAGAAAAGCCTCCTGACCTTGAGTTTCTTGCCAGGTTCTTCCCAGTCGAAGGCTCTCCCAAAATCCGAACTGGTGGTAGATTAGTTAGGTAGGTAGATTAGGAAGTTAGGTGGATTAGTTAGTACGATTAGCTTTTAAGATTTAACTACACGTTAGTTAACTGTTATTTTTGTTGACGTTGTCAATAAAGCCCGATTTACATTTCAATAAGTACAGTAGCGAGTTAAGAAATAATCAGTTAAGTAATAAGTAGTAAGTAGACAGTAGCGTTCAAATGTAAGCAAGTGAGTCGTCATAAGTTGCCGATCCGAGAAGACGACTAGTCGCGTCAACGGTTGTTTTACTCTACTCAAAGAGGATCTTCGCCTCCTAAATGGTTGTTTTAATCCAGAAAAAATGGACTTTGAATTACCTAACACCAATATTTACGTGAAGAAAGAGTACTTATACAATTGATACTTGTAGAACACTTTAAAAATGAAATATTAATAAAAATGAACAGACCCAAACGCATAATAATATGGGATTGAGTGTCAGTAATAATAATCATAATCAATAAGAATAATCTTCTGACCGAATTGTCTGCAGAAGACACAGTTGAATACAGATATGCTTTTGAGTGAGCCTTCATTTTTATTTGTATTAGAGAAAATTACGCCTGCTGTTCAGAAACAAACATTCATGTTTTTGAGGTACTCTTGTACAAACGCAAAGGTAGTATAGTATTATCAGACAACTTCATTTTTACACTAAAAAAAATACACGTGTTCGCGCCCACTGTTTACAAACTTATGCACTGTACTAAACTTGCCTGTTTACACATCTGTCAATTAAGTTAGCGGGGGTGCGGGAGACGTAGGAGAGGGGGTTACTTCGCACTTGACTCGCTAAAAAATAGGACGGCAGTCTATTCAACTAAACTTGCTACTTAACTTGTTACTTAACTCGCTTGCACCGTTCAAACGACAATAAAAACTTAACTCGCCGATGACGCAAGTTAACTCGCTACTGTACTTATTGAAGTGTAAATCGGGCTTAAGTGCCTGTAAAGGTTTAAGTTGAATAAAAAAAAAGAAATACGCTCTCTTAATGTCTGCACAGAAAGTGTGGCTAGCGAGACGTCCATTTAGACGGCCTCCGTGGTTTAGTGGTTAGCGCGCCGGGTCTGGCGTCCCGGGTTCAATTCCCGGTCGGGTCAATTTAGAGAAAACTGTTTTAATGAATTGATTTCGGGTCTAGGTGTTTTTCTAAGTTTATGTAAGTTTAGTAGTTAAGTATTTACCCGTTATCTAGTTTAACCATATTAACAAGCTTTTATCTTGGGCTAGATAGTTAAATGGTGTGAGCGTAAACAAATTTTATTTATTTATGCATTAATCGTCCCGAAGTTTTGTACCACATTCCAAGAAATTCTTAGTTTGTCCCAATATCACTATTGAAGAGTTGTGATTCTTCCCAAATTACAAGTAGAAAGATAATTTTTTTTTTTTTTTAAATTGCTGATTGTACTTACAATTTAAGATTAAAATAAGTTTGGCATATAAAAAAACATGGACCGTAAAAGGAATATAAAAGAATAGGACTAAGCGGGAATAAAATAATTAAAATAATATTTTGAGACGAAGGAAGCATATTGTTTGGGACGAACTAGGACTTTTTTATGTGGGACGAATCTCAGTAGGACGAACGAAGCATAAATTATTTTTAATTTCGTTTAGTAGGTAGTGTGCGAGCTAAGTGTCGACATGACGAACAGCTTCTTCAAAAATTGCAATTCTGATAAAATGTCAATTTTAAGTAAGGGCAGGCTGTGGGGCAGGCTTACCAATCTTACCATACGTCCCGGTTTGACCGGGATTGTCCAGGTTTCAAGCATTGGTCCCGGCGTCCCGGCCGGTTTGGTATTTTGTCCCGGTTAACCGTCGGAACGTGTGTTAAGAAAAACGAACGTACTTAATGCCGTACAAGTAACTCAAGTAACTCAGTAATTAACTAAAGCAATGTCATTTTCTGCTTCAGCGGCCTTTCGGTACTATTATTTATTCTGTGCTTTCGGTACCTACTGTGGGTATCTTTCCTTTACTTTATTTACCTATCTGTTTTTTTTAATAACAAAATAAAACATTGTTTGGCATAAGTAATGTGTTTTTCTTCAGTTACCTTTTTTTTGGTGTTTCGCTCCTGTCCCGGTTTTGAGATCCAAAATTAGAGTAACCCTAAGTAAGGGGTCCATTAATCACGTGAGGCTCGAAAGGGGGGGAGGGGGTTCGGCAAAAATCACGAAATATCACAAGGGGGGAGGGGGGGTGTAGTAAGATATCACGTATATTTATTTTTTCATCAAACGCGCGATTTCTAAACCAAAAGCGACGATAGTGTGCCTTGACTCGCCGTTGAAGAAAAAAACAACCTGTAACCTTTCTGTCTAGACATTTTTATCATGGTCCTTCATTTTCTAGAATTAAATTAGATTATACTTTATTAAAGATAATATTATAAAAATTTTAAGATTCTTTGTAGGTACTAAAAATACACGTGATTTTGGGTAGGGGGAGGAGGGGTTAAAAATGCTATAATGAGGGCTAAGGGGCCGAGAACATTCTGCCAATGCTTGATTTTTGTCCTTGTTATTATTGTCTGTAAATATGTATGTCTGTATGTTGTTCGTGTACCGTGCACCGACAGGCCCCGCCAGAATACCTACCATACCAGCGTTGTTGCGATACGTCCCGTTCGCAACAACACAAGCTGAGGATTGACAATTGTTGTTTTATTATATTTGTTAATATCCTATTGTTTTCTGTGTGTCAATAAATGTTTCTCTCTCTCTCTCTCCTTCTCTCTCTCTATAAAAAAACTTCACGTGATTAATGGACGGCCCCTAAGTACTTATAAATATACCAAAGCTGCCACTTTTCCTCTATGATTTAGTATAGGATTGTGTATCTTCTACATCTACTTTTTATATGTGATGTGATCAAAGTCTTTATTATACAATTCCACGGCTGGGCAACAGGAACTGGGCCTTCATCATTGAAATCAGGAATTATTTAAACCTGATCTTAAAATTGACTCTTATTAATTAATTACCTTAGAATTCAATTAACTTGATTGACAGCAATTTAAAACTACATTGTAGGCAACTTTGCTACTGTCATCAATTCGATAACGACTTTAAGTAGGTAGGTAATACCTACTTGTACGCAGACGCAATAAAGGGTCTCGGACCCGTTCGCCCCGTAAGTTTCGCCCCTCATACCATACATGGACCGGTTCGCCCCTTGAAATATTAAATGGTTCTGTTCGCCCCTTATTAATAAATAAGTAAAAGTACAGTTGCCAAGAGACTGGTTAAATTCTTAGTTCTCAAAAATAGTGGGTTACAAGGTGAATTAAAGGGAACTATATTATATTATGTTAATTTAAGTACAGACACAAAAAAACAATTTTAATTATAAAAAATGTATGTATGACTGTACTGTTTTTGATTTAAACATTAAAAGGAGCGTACGGGTGCTTCAAAAATATTGAAAATATTTTCGCCCCGCATTAAGGGGCGAATGGGTACCTTGGTAGGGGGCGAAAGGGTATTTTTAGAAGAAGGGGCAAAAGATGAGCGGCGAACGGGTGCGAGACCCAATAAAGACAAATTATTCTCAAGCACATGTAATGGTGGTTCGACTGGACGACGATTACATTAAAAAAGGTAAAATCAAGAAGGTATGGAACTTGATTATTCCACTTGACTCCAAAGCCATTGTTCTCAAAACTTCACCGTCCATACATTGTTTCCACTTCGACTCCAAAATGATTTTAGCATTTAGTTTACAGGTGGATATGTGTACGAGTACTTCAATTCCAAAATAATTTTGGTAGAGTCAACAAATCTATTCAAAACTTATTGATATAATTTATTAGAACTGATTTGGTTCACTGAATACTGAGAATTCACGTGCTGACTGTAAATCTTGGAGTCGAAGTGGAATGATTTCACTAAAAAGTGTTTTGGAGTTTAGTGGAATAACCCGGTATATTATTTAATCAAGAACATTACGATAGGTGAATATTACGAGTACCTACTGTAAGTATGTAATGTAATAAATAAGCTATTGCAGTTTATAAGCTCAACTGTCGTAATACCAAACACAACAGACATTCAATGTAAGTATAATATAACAATTATTAATTAATTAATTAATTATTCATATTCATTCAAAATTAAGCTTAAAAAGTATTTCATTGATAATTTAATGTCATAATTATAAGTAGTTTAAAATAGTACAATAATAATATTGTAAAATAATTTCGTTTATTAATGTAGATTATGAAGGTGAGGTTTTCTTGCCTTATCTTATCTTAGATTAGGTTTTTTTCTTAGATAATGTATTTTAATTTGTTTTACTTAACTTGATCCGGCAGTCAAACCGGTTTTGCGGGACATATTGTTTTTATTATTGTTATTATATGTACGTAATAATTAAATAAATAATAAATAAGCAACTCCTAGGAGTCTTCGTGACAGACAAGGGGATGTCTGCTAACTATCTTTAGTCAAAGTGAAAGATGTTACGATTGGGTAGTCGGATAGCGGATTCGATGTTCGACTACAAATGTTTTCTTTATGTAGGTTAATGAGGCACGCGTATTACTAACTTGTTTATTGCGAAGAGGAAAACCGCGTCAATCGCAAATAATACCGATATAGTTACTTAGTTATGATAAATAAAAATGTTGTACAGCCAACCGCACATCAGATGTAACACTGCCAGTATTAGCAGAGCTCAGGGAAACAAGGAACTGTACGGGTGCTGTAACGTGTAATGTGTGGTGGTATGTACTTGCCGCTTTTTCCTGCAATGTTTGTCTTTGTTTTTAATAAATTGTGCGTACAACCAGAACAATGAAACACGTGAAACAATGTCATCTAGGTATTGTTTATTAGAACTGATGGTCTGTTTTCGAATAGTTTTAAAACTTACCTACAATATTTTTTTATTTTTTTGATTCTTGTTATAATTATATTCACCTTTGCTCGTTTATCAACGCCTAACTCTTTAAAATAAATATAAGGGTAAACCGAATCAAAGTTATAAAATAACTGGGTAAGTAAGTATACCTACTCATATACTTGGTACTTACGGACAATTTTGGTCAAAGTATAAATATAATATAAAAAAACTATGTAAATAATAAATTAAACGCGAGTTAATCCGTAAAAAAGTGTTTCATTTCAATGTGTAGTGCTCGCTTAAACCTCCGAAAACAATAATTTTGGTAAATATCCGTTGTTTTTTAAATGACTGCACATCCTACACCCAACAAAAAGCAGCGATGGGCTCATCACCTGTCACGCTGAGCACATGTGCAGCCGCTATTTGGTAAAAATTGGACTTGGTAAGACTGCTTTTGCTTTTCTTATTGTCTCTGACTAATCCTTCGGGAATAAAAGTCGTGATTACGTGTATGTATGTACATAAAAAAGCTTGGGTTTGTGACCACCAACTGGTATCTATGCACCATTTTTTTTAAATTATAGAGTAACGTAATCTAGAGCTACAGATTTAATTTAATTTTTTATAAGTGAAAAATAAAGAAACTAAAATAGATCAAACATATCCACAAAAATACCGTAAATCATGGACAATCGACCGGGGGCCAAGTCTGCTAATAACGAATGGCATAATTGAATCGCAATTGGATCGTATTGTAATTGTTTGACACATTTGGTATTCTCTTACTCATATAAGAATACCAAATGTGTCAAACAATTACAATGCGATACAATTGCGATACAATTACGATTCAATTATGCCATTCGTAAATTAGCAGACTTGGGCCCCGGGACCGCGCAATTGAACCCTGACTGACACATTACGATACCACAGGATACCTAGGTTAGGTTACCTTACGTTACACGTGAACTTTCGTTCGCCCGGTATTTACGAGTTTTTTTTTATTGTGCCGTACTAATAAAATAAAACGAAAAATAGATAAATTTCATAAAATTTAAAATGATGTCTATTAACGTTACTGAATGATATAAAAATATTTGCACATATAAAAAATCCTGTAAGTATAGAAGACTTGATTTCAATGATAAAGTGCCTGATGTGAACCCATCAGTGACTGTGGCACAAAGTACAGGTAAAGGTCTGGTTCGCTTTGACAAATATTTGCTGTCGGAAACAATACATCAGCTGACTTCACTATTGTTTTTGAAATATTTGCGGAAGATTTGAAGGTCAAACACACTACGTGTATTAAGATTCACCAAGGCTTTCAACATAATAAGCCCGTCGCGTTGTAAATATACCGTAACCGCACAAGTCGATGGCTGGATAATTGGAAATGGCTGCATTGTTTTATTGGAGTTCTCATTATAATTTGCCAGGTGTGCCGCGACTTGGACTCGGACTACCAACCCAATCCGGTAAACCGCACAAACTGGATACCTTTGTGTTTTAAAAAAAAGAACACCAATTTATGGTGACGTTCCAGAGACAACCTATTGGTGTAGGTACCTACGTCATAATTGTTAGTAACTAGTGTTGAAAAAGGAATGTTTAAATAGTTTGGACATGTTGAGAGGATGAATGAAAGCAGGTTGACTAAAAAGATTTTTTTTAAATTAAATACCCTTAATTTTTATTCGTTTTAATGAAATTAAGAGTGAGTTCCAGCCATGAAACTGAACAACGTTCCCCAAGAAACCTTGTGAAAAAATGTCAAAAAAATTTCGAACTCCCACACAAAACTGTCCGATCAGCTGGCTAAGGAACGTCGATTTTTTTTATGGCGAGTATGAATGGAAATGTTGAAAGGAGAAGGCCTCGACGCACATCAGCACGAATCAAATCGGGGAAGTTTTAAAGAAAGGTCAGGTCAAGAGTACCCTAAGCCGACGGACGTGTATGAAAGAGATTAATGAATGTAGATGAAGCGAAAGAAGTATGTAAGGATCGCAGCAAGTGGAAGAATGTGGCCTCTGTCTACCACTCCGGGAAAAAGGCGTGATGTAAGTACCTATATGTATGTTTATAAATTTTTATACAGCATTGTAATAGGTGGATCTTTTTGCAGTGTGCAATGCTGTTGATTTGTATATAACGTCCATGATTTTAGATGCATTTTCCTACCAAACTAAATGTTTATTTGTATGTTTTGGTAACAACTCCGTTTACTAAAGTATTTGACGTTTAATAAAGTCAAATATGGATGTATTTACTTTATTTACCTACTTAAGGGGCCTATTATATCTCGACTATTTTGCGGTGCTTCGCTCTTAGTAAATTTTGCTTAACTTTTTAATTAAACGCAAAATTGCAGAGAAATATTTTCATAAAATGCGCAAAGGCACTTTTTTGAGCTTCTAGATTTAACTACTGCTCTAAACAAATGTAATAAAAAGAAATTAATTATCTTCATTGATAAAGAAAAAAAATCTTAATCTAAACCAACTTCAAAAATCGCTTTAAGTTCACTGTGAATTTCTTCGATACGATAATATTATTGCTATAATATTATTAATATTAACATAATATTATTAACAGCTGTTGACTCCTTGACTTCTTCTGTCTTTGAGACATGGATCTAATGAGAATAAGGACCACAGGAGTTTTACTCGTGTTCTTTTTGCAACACCAATTGTTTCACAAACACGAGTGAAACACCTGTGGTCCTTATTCTCATTACGTCCATGTCTCAAAGACAGAAGGAGTCAACAGCTGTCAACAGTGTGTAGGTATCCACTTTCGATGCTAACCGTAGGTTCACCAACTTCGAGGTAATTTTCAAAAATCTTCCACCACATTAACATAACAGCGAATCAGCGAACCTCAAAACTGCATAGTTTAAAATTTGACAGACTAATTGCTGATTGCCACCGAAAAAACCGATTATGCTCTGCCAGCGGTGGTTACACAGTAAGCTTCCGGCAGACCAATGAATCAGCGGAGCAAATGTTGCGTGAACAACTCAACACATTATGAAATGCACGTTGGGTAACAAGCATTGAGGTATTACTATAACTAGACATAACACCGCGAAGCAATTTCTTGCGCACAGAGGGCCTACTCTCGAAGCGCATCCGAAACTTCATTGGCCCTAAATTCGTCGTACAATACAACTCAAGACATTATGAAATGCATATTGGGTAACAAGCATTGAGGTATTATAACTAACTAGACACAACACCGCGCAGCAATTTCTTGCGCACAGAGGGCCTACTCTCCAAGCGCATCCGAAACTTCATTGGCCTTAAATTTGTCGTACAACTCAACACATTATGAAATGCACGTTGGGTAACTAAATACAACACCGCGAAGCAATTTCTTGCGCACAAAGGGCCTACTCTATAAGCGAATCCTAAACGCCCGTAATTCGTCGTACAATTCACGCGCGACTGTTTTTTTCACTAGCGATTGTGAGTGCTTAGAGAGTACTCATTTGCAGCCGCAAGGTCCACAATCACTTGGATCAGTCACTAACAATCATTGAGGTGTTTGCAATCCATGGACCGTAACTTAGTGCGCAAAACTTGCTTCGTGCTACGTCTCTAGTTATAACACCTCAATGGTAATAAGTAACCGCCGCCACTGGAATGGTTTATTTTGACTGGCAACTTTGTGTATTGCCTAAGATTTACTTCGAATGTGTAAAGTAATAGCAATAGCGTTGGATTAACAATACAGGTGGGCAGTCATAATAGCTGCATGTGCCAAGATGGGGCTTGCCAGTTTCGAAACATTGCTTGTGAAAACGTTTCCGGATCTTTAAGTAACAATTTGAGCGCAAGTTTAGTCTTGAGCCGTGTCGAGTAGCGGCACATTAAAAGAATACCCCCTCTCTTCACTTGTGTGTGGGGTTGCAAGTGCCAGATGATAATTTGATCAAGGATCTAAAAGGAGGATTTTCTGTAAAAAAGGAGGACATTCACAATGAAACGAATGTTTTATATTATTTTACTTTATTTTAATCATATTTAGCTGAACTGCCAATTTTTGCATGTAGTTCTTGGTTTTCAGCTTATACAAAAATAAAACTGGCATATCTTGAGCAGTTCTGAGAAACTTTCAATGTTTTTAAGCACTTAGATGCTTACCAAAAAGGAGGGCTTACAGTAGGTAAGGGAGGACGGGAGGACAAAACATGGAAACGAAGGACATGTCCTCCTTTTGGATACCATCTGGCAAACCTACTTGTGTGTCGTAATGGGCGACTAACTGACTAATCACTGCACAAACATCGAACAGCATAGAGCGGCGATGGGCTTACCACCTGTCACACTGAGCACGTGTGCAGTTGTAACTTGGTGAAACGTGGACTATGGCAGTGGACTGCTTCCGCTGTCCCCATTGTCTATGTCTCTGACTAAATCTTTTGGGATAATAAAGTCGTAAATCTATGTTAATGTAGATAGGTTAAGGTTTTTCTTTTGTTTTAGCCATTATTGTACTGTTAGTCCAGAGGGGCTACTCTCTCCGCTCATCCGAGACTTCGTTGGTACGTAATTCGTCGTACGCTGCTGTGTGTGTATGTACAATGACAATCGCTAGTTTTTTGTTTTTTTTGCAACGGGTGAGCACTTGGCCTTCATCTCACCTGATGGTAAGTGACGATAAGGCCGAAGGTGGAAGCGCGTGAACCCGGAATTCTCAACCACTGAGGAACTGGCTATCTTATCTCAAACTGTCGGAACACAACAATGCTATAAACATCGTTGTTATGGCGACAGACTTAGATAAGATGGTGGTAGCTAGCCAGGCGGACTTAACAGCCCTACCACCAACCAAACCGAGCACACAAAGATGTACCCCCCGCTGGGAATCGAACCCGGGACCTCTGGGTCTGAAACCGGTGGCTTAGCCAATAGCCCACAGAGGCGGTTAAAGAAAAACAACAGCGCGCCCGCATTGTACTACGAATTACGGGCCAACGAAATAGGCCTATATTGGGCTGGTTGACGCAGAGGACTGGAGCCCTACTCTGTCACCTCTAAAGCAGTATTACTTTAATCTTACTATGCAAACATCGTATGGGGATTTGTGTATATGGGATTAAAGTAATACAGCTCTAAGTGTTGATGGTAAAGAGATGATTACGTCCATTGGACGATGATGCGCTGAAGACGATGACGTCTCTACCGAAGGCGAGAGGACTCCCATCTTTCTTCCACTCTTCGCATATTACCACTGAATTAACATGTCACCACAATTTATGATGCCAGTCAAGCTTATCCCGCCATTCTCATTCTGGGTCGTCTGTGGTTTTTTTTCTTTTTTTCTCTTAAATAATGGCCTCGTGCGATCAGCACATTTAGCCAGTGTCAAGTTTTTAATAGTAATTATTATTTTCTTTACATTAAGTGGATGATAATGAACGTTTAATGGTAAATGATTTTCCCCTAAACCCCTCGAGACTCAATAAAGCTGTGGGACTTTATTGAGGCCTCACACGGACTTCTTGAGAGAATTTGAAAAGTGATGTTGCACTGTTTTGTTTTAAATAATCCACCATTATTTTACATTAATATTCGACAAAACACTAAATAAAGAAAATAAAATAAAACTGCAGACGCATGACGCTTCACTTTCCCGCCAAGAAGTCCTTTCTTTCTTTTAATTTAAAAAGTAGGCAAACGAGCGGGTTCGTCACCTGATGAAAAGTAATCACTGTCTCCCATAGACAAAAAACCAGAGGATTTGTAATGCATTGCTGGTCTTGAGGAAGGAGTAGGGATTGTCAGGGGGAAGAGGGAGAGATAGGGCTCCGGCAGTTTCACTCACCGGACAAAACAAAACAGAATAGCAACGTAACTATTTTTTCACGCCGATACTGAGGGTGGTATTACGCCTAGGTACTACTTGGCAGTTGGGATTGCACCAATACTGGTCTTAGTTATACTTATAAGGGGTGTACACATTTCGGTTTCCCATACAAACTTCCAAGTCGAAATTTTTAAAAACCATTAAACAAATTTCAATTAAACTTTGCATGCTAAAGTAACATACAGAGATCTAAATAGTTTGTTGAAAACTTTTTTAAAAAACGTTTAAGTAGTTATTGCGATTTAAAGTCCACCATAGAAAGTTTAAAATGGAAGTATGGAAATAGAAGGATGGAAGTTTGTATTGGAAACCGAAATGCGTGAACCCTCTTAAGAGAAAAAAACGGATACCAACCTGTTTACGTTTTATTGTAGTGTATCCGTTTTTTTGTAGTAAGACTAGTAAGTTATAGTAAATTGTTCCACGGCTGTCTTTTGTTCAAACAGAATTTAATCCTTCCTAATGAAGTTGCTAATCCTATCTGCTTTATGCATAAGGCTACTTTACGGCTTGAGATTAGGAGTAATTATTTATACGTCGATTTTAATCTCGTTCTAACAAAAAAATGTATTTAATTATGTAGTTTGTATTCTTAGTCAGTTTATGTAATATTAATTTTATAATTTTATTGTGTTGATTGAGTTTTACTTTTTTTGCAAATCTAAATATTTCTAACCACCACTTCAGTTATTATTGTAACATTTCTAAGTTTGCCTATCAGATGTACTATTTTTGAAACTTTTTAGATGTTATTATCGTTTTTATCGAAATAGGATATTAAATTAAGTAATTATAAAATATTTTTTTCCTCATGAAGTAACAATTATTCTGGTATAAATTTTGCTCAATAATCTTATCGTAGATAGAAGAAATTCACAGTTAACTAAAAGCGATTTTCGAAGTTTTTTGGTTTAAAATAAGATATTGTTTCTTTATATATTTTTTTCATCAGCCTTTAAACGTCCCATTGCTGGGCACAGGCCTCCCACGTGGACAATAGCACGTGGGGATATTGGGCCAAAACCCACCACGCTGGCCCAATGCGGGTTGGTGGGTTTTAACGACTGTCATCTTACGACAACAACCGGGACCAACGGTTTAACGTGCCTTCCGAAGCACGGAGGAGCTCGAGTGTTTTAAATTTGGTCACCCATCCAGCGACCCGGCATTGCGACTAGTTGCTTAGCGAGCAAGATCGCAAGCCGAACGCGCTAGTCGCTGCGCCATCGATATAAAATCAATGATATTTAAAAATTTCGAGGCCGCTACGAACTAACTATACGGACTATAAAAGAGATAACATTCAAATTTTTTTTTCATTTGTTTAGATTTGTTCAACCCTAGGAGCTCAAAAAAGTGCCTTCGCGCATTTTATGAAAATCTTTCTCTGCAATTTTGGGTTTAATTAAAAAGTTAAGCAAAATTAACTAAAAGCGAGGCCGTTACGAACTATGCCAATAGCTATTTTCTACACTATTCAATAAGTCAAAATTGTTAATGTATTTTTGTTTCTGAGATCAAGAACGCCAAAATTGGCCATTTTACGCAAAAAACACAGTCGAGATGTAATAAAGGGCAATATTGCTGTACCTATTACTTGTAATAAGGAACTGCTAAACACATTTTAGCTATTCTTTATTTTATTGTCCGGTTTGGCCTTCGCAACATGTAGGTACCTACTTAAAAGTAAAATCGCAACATAAATATATGTTTAGTCCGTGAATATTTTGTATAATTACATAAAAAAAGAACTCGTTTAAGAGATCAAGGTTGCAATATTCATTAATTTGGTTCGTAACTTCGTTCTTATAACATTTTTTTATACGACACAGCAATAAGCGAATGTAGGTAATGCGTTACATTATATTAATTCGAGCAATATTTTTTGTTAAGCCTAGATGAGCTTCGCCGTCATTAGCGAACTTATAATTATTCTGTCAGCGGATATCAGTTGTTTTTCGTGTGGTATTTATATCCGCACTCCGTAATAAAGATTAAACGTTTTAGTAATGAGAATTTAGTCAATGGTAGAGATCCCGCCCTGCCTCCTTACTCTTCAAAACCGATCGCTATTGGATCGGATTGGTATTGTGAATTTTCGTACTCCTAAGTTACGACACCAGAGCTAATATGGATTCATATTGCGTGGATATTGTGTGAAAAAAATAGATAACTCAATGCCATTTAGTTCACCCAATATGAATCCAAATTAGCGCTGGTGTCGTAACTTAAAAATACAAAAATTCACAACACCAATCCGATCCAATAGCGATCGGTTTCAAGAGTAAGGGGGCAGATCCGTCTGAGTGGCTACCACTCTTTCTGCCGTTAAGACAGCTTCTTGGCGGCAGAAAGAGGCTTTTCGTTTTGAAAGGTTTGAGATTGAATTAAAGCGCGAAGCGATTAATGTTTAAGAGCTAATGCCTCAGGGTCGACAATGCATAAAGACTTTCCTAGTTACCACAAATTCTTTATGGTTGTTTATGTCCGTTTCTTACCCCGACCGGTTCAACACCTTCGACCTCAGATTCGAATTGCCGTGGTCCAGCAACTATGTCCTCTCCTCACCCCCGTTTTGGAATTTTCTTATCTTTGTCGATGTGGAAAGGACACAGGGAGACCTCCACATAACCTAGCCGTTCTGGGGGGTGGCATATCTTGTGCATTAGAAGGATTCACTAGGTCAAAAAATTGGTTGTTTGTGTCCAGAGTGAAGGTGTAGTTTTCTGCGTGACGTCATGTAATGCTCTGTGTTACGTTTGTGTTGTGTAGTTTAAGTAGTGTGTCTAGCTTAGTGGAGCAGGCCTATTATAGAGTTGTTGTTGTTGTTGGTGGATTGATTTAGAAGTGTGATGGGATTTAGAGGGTAACGCCGGCAAGTAGGTTTCAACCAGGTAGGTGACCAATTATCATATGACTGAAAAAGCGGTGTTTTGGCCGGTAAAGCTTTACTTTTTAGTGTTTTTAGCGAGTGAGTTCAGTACGCTGGTCATTGTGGGGTACTATGTTCAGCGAGTGGTCTTATTTACAGGCTAATAGTGATGTACCGACAAAGGGGATTACTTTTGAATCACGTGTAACATTAATTACAACTGCTGTTCCATAGAGTAGCGTTATGATTACCAATATGGCTAAAATACTAGAAAAGCCCAGTGCGCTAAGGACATCAATTTATTAAAGGATCTAATATAACTGTGATCAATGTTATACTTGATTCGAAAGTAACCCCTATCTTACTTATAAATGACGAATTCTCAATCCAAAATTGAATTGAATCCTGAAGCATTTAGTATAACGAGACCACAGTCTCGATAGCAACATCGCTCGAATGGCACTGTTGATTAAACTAATCTGTGACAAATCGATTCACCGCGTCGCATGTGCGCTAATTGCGTATAGACATGTAAAACTGTGCGATGTTGTTGTTTTTTTGCACATTTCGCGTGTTAGCTAGCTCGCGCCAGCTACCCGATTTTGTACGTGAATGTGAGTAACTGGTACAAACTGCAGTGGTGCTGTTGTAATCGTTGCACAATCGCGGTAATGAAGCGAGCGGTGTTGCGTTTGCCCCCCACAGACGCGGTTGCTAGTTACTACTAGCTTTTCGATTGTCTCAGCCGTTGCAATAAGCGTTGTTCCCTTTTTTTTATTCTGCGACGGGTAAGCGCTTGGCCTTCATCTCACAAAATGGTAAGTGACGATAAGGCCGAAGGTGAAAGTGCGCTTCACCCGGAATAAGAGTTAGGTACCATTTAGAAATTTGAAAAAGTCCTGACAAAAAAACCTGACATTTTGATAAAAGTCCGGACGTTTTAGTCACAAAATAAAATCATTACTCACTTTTTATATTTTGTTTTTAGATAAATGAGAAGTTAATAAAGATTAAAAACTTATTTGATCTTACTTATAATTAGGTAGTTTTGTTACTCATATTCTAAAATCCGGACAAATTAAACAGCCGGACAAAGTCTGGACCAGGGTCTAAAAGTCCGGACATGTCTGGACTAACCCGGTCGGATAGTAACTCTACCCGGAATTCACAACCACTGAGGAACTGGCTATCTCAAAAACACATAAAGACACAACAACGTGTTCGTATTTATACTAGGCGAGTAATTTATCGTAGTAGAAGACAGACGCCCAGCACTTCAACCACAAAATGTCTTCTTCAATACATTTTGAACTTTGTCTCTTAGGTTTAAGGATCTCGTAACATTCTCATGCCATGGTTTACATGTGAAAGTCGAATGAAAATATCAGGAGCTGCTGTCAATGTCACAAAATGGATTTAAAATAATTTATCCCGGTAACTACACGAGTACAAGACTTGAATCACTTTGATACATGATAAGCACTTACGGCATAAATTATGATGTGGCAAAAACTCGAACGAACGGACAGAGAATAAGCAATAATCCGTCATTGATTAATTACAATCGAAAACGCGGACGCGATGAATGGACGCAAGTAATTTAAATTAAAGACGACTTGCCTTGAAGCGACCTTTTGCATGGGTTCCAGACGTTCCAGTCCCAGCTAAGGCGAATAGTCTCCTTTCAATTGCTATTTTTAGTTAAGATATAGATCAAACGTTGTGAATACAAAATAAAAATAGTGTCTAATCAGATAATTAATTAAAGTAAGGTCTTAAAGTAATGTGTTAACAATAAACAGTACTTACATATACATTGTCTGTCAACCTGGTTTATAAACCAGGTTAAACCTACATACATAAATGTACGTAGGTACGTATTTAGCTTAGATGAAATAAGGCTAATGATTTTGTTATTTCATATTGCATTGGTTTAATACTACAATTAAATTAGTAAAACCAGTACATTACATTTAAAATTAAACCTGAGCAGTCAAGTATCAACTGTGCCATTCTTGCATCAGGAAACACAATACTTCCTGATCGACCAAATACGTACATTGCATTGGCCTTTCGTCTCGATAATCCATTCATACGAAATATGTTTATTGGCGGTCGAACCCGGCAGCGATCTAAGGTCGCCGAGACTGGCCCTTTGTGATCACAAAGGGAAACTACGAGGGAAGTAACCGAGCAACAGTACGGCTAGTTAAGATTGATAGCTGGTTCCTAGATCTGGTTGAATGATAGCCGATTCGTTCGGTTCATTACGGGCCATTCTAGTGTTTGTAATGTCAACATCCAACGTGTTAATTAAATTAGCAATAAAAATTAAATTAGTTTGTTCAGAATCGAGCGTAGAATAGAGAATAAGAGAAAGAAGTAAATAATAAAAAATATGGATCACTTTTTGTGTTTTGTTTTTTACTGCGCTTTTAGCTTTTAACTCTGTCATCTTCTAATATGAGCAAACGCCGAATTAAAAAAGTTAAAATTACATATAGGTACTTAGGGAAATTCTGTCATGTCTTGACAAATAATGTTCTTTATTCAGAAGTACCTAGTTTGCGTAAAAAAGTTTAAATATAATGTTTTTCCTCTATCTCTGATTTTAGAGCAGAAACTTCGTCGGTTGGTTGTTTCAAAAGCAACTATGTCTATACCAATATTGTTAAAGGGAAAAGATTAGTTTGTTTGTTTGTTTGAATTGATTAGGCTCCGTAACTACCTACTGGACCGATTTAGAAAATTATTTGACCATTAGAAATCTACATTCTTCCCAAGTGACATAGGCTATATTTTATCCCGATATTCAGACGGGAACAGGTATCACGAGGGTAAAACCGCGAGGATCCGCTAGTAGGTATAGCATATGTTATAGGCTGATGATGAAAGTCAGTAGGTACCTAAGTCGCTATAAATATTTCATCAATTATTATTGACGGCGTAGTTACTAATGTAGATACAAACCTAGAAAATCAAATAAGTAATCCATTACCACAATAAATTGGTAAGTACCTACAAAAAACTCATCTGTAACCGCCCACGGCGCTCACAACATCCGAATAAATTACGACTATGTGAGAAAACAGAAACAACGCTTATTAATTTAATTTAATTATCGTTTAACAACTTTAAAGCAACTAATAATAATTTTACTCGATTTAAATTACTGAACAAACTTGTATACCACTACCACATATACATTATATACATTAATATTTCTTTATTATTATCTAATAGCACGCAGCTAATACACAAAGACATTCTCGTGTAAATAATATCAGCCATTCTCGATACAGCACATGAATATGTAGGTATTCACGTGTTATATCATATTATAAGCATTGCTACATAACTAGAGACGATAACGCGAAGCAAGTGTGTTTTCACCACATGAGTAAAGAACTCATGTGGTTTTCACTGAGTTGCGGTTGTATTGCGGCCCATGATTGTGCTAGTGATCCAAAGCGCTCTCTTGTGAAACTTGAAATAGCTTCGCGGTGTCATCTCTAGTTATAGCACCTCAATGTACACAAGAGTGGTTATATATTACATTTCACAGGGAAGTATGGGGTATTATCATGTCGTGTGGCACGTGCGTCCAGTCGTGATACACTTCGTTAAGAGAATGTGATCGAATGATCTCATGTAGTAGGAGGTCGATGGTGCTACATCTAACCATATCGTGCAAGTTAAGCAACTTTCGAATTGCCGGGTTTTGGATGGGTGACCGAATAAATCCTTTAACAGGGAGTGGGATGAATTTGTCGACCTTATTTTTAACTTTATCATTATTTATTAAGATGAGAATGAAATACTCAAACCTGTTTTGCCATAATATTGAGTTAATTCGAGGTCCTTCGTGCGTCTGAAAATTGTTAAGCAGTAAGTACAGGTTTTTGTCGAAAAAAATTATGCAACAACCCTCTGAAAATATTTTTATAGTGTTTTGTCATTTTTTGTGAATGTAGATTGAGAAATGTTAATGTAGATTCTTAGTGAGTAAGAAAATATAGACAAAATTAAAGTCCAATTCAAAAATACGTTTTTTTTTTTCAATAAATTTAAGCACTTTGATTGAATCGTCCAAAACATCTTTTTTAACCTACACATTCAAAAAGTATTTTCTTAGCTGTAGAGAGGAATGACCGCAAGAAACTGCACAGTTTTATACAAAATATGTCGTTAACTAATCATAAAGTACAAATCACTTTAAATGACAAATCGTAAAATATAAAATTAATTTCAATAAACCCGAAAAGCCCAACTTTGATCTTTTTTTTATAATGTGACACGTCATAGTGACTAGATAATGCCTGATGGTAAACAGCCGATGCAGTCCAAAATAATGAGAGTGCTCCCCACCGTGGAACAAGCACGGTAACAAACGCACCCATTCATGACGGCCTGCATAAATGCCGTTTCACGCCCCGTTTAAAAGACCCGGGGTTATAGGAGCTGGGAAACACATGCGCCGGCAGAGAATTCCAAAGCCGAATGGTTTTACGGATAAACGACTTGCCAAATATTTTGGTACGAGTGTTGATATTCTGCACAATATGATGGTGGTTCCTAAGACCAGCACATGTAGTCCGGGACAAGGAAAAAGAGGGCGGGATTAGATCAAAAGTTCTTCAGTAACACTCTCCGTAGTAATTTCGGTAGAAGACACTCAGAGAATCAATGTCTCTACGCAGCTGGAGGTCCTCAAGAGAGAGGACCTCAGCATCTCCAATAATGCGTACCGCTCGCCTTTGCAGTTTATCAAGTGCATCGAGGAGGTATTTAGCGGAGCCGTCCCATAGATGGGTACAATACTCCATACTCGATTGCACCTGAGTCTTGTACAGCAAACAGCACTGTTCGGGAGTGAAAAACCGCGTCACCTTATTGAGAATACCCAAGTTACGGGAGGCAGTTAAAATAACACTCTCGATGTAGCATTTTGGATTCAGTTTCTGCCCGATATCCATGCCAAGAATGCTGAGGTCCACTGAAAGGGGTAAAGGAGAGTTCTGAAGAGAGGGAGGAGTAAGGAAGGGAGTTATCTTGGACGAGAATGCACAAACCTGGGTTTTTCTAGCTTTTTTTTATACAAGTGGGAGGTAAACGAGCAGGCGGGTAACCTGATGGAAAGTAATCACCGCCGCCCATGGACACCCGCAAAACCAGACCATTAAACTCGACCATTAGGATCTTTATAATAACCTCCCTGTAAAATATTTGTTGGAATAAGTACGCTGCTGCAAACAAGATTGAAGTCACCCGATCGTAAAAAAGCCTGAATCAAATACTAGGGCTATATAAGAGCCCCGAATCAGATCTATTATAATGTTATGAGCAATTACCACTAACAAGGATGAAAAAGTGACACTTATGCGTAATAGTGTAAACTTATGCTAATTTATATAAAATAGATTTTTTTAATGATTTTAGTTGCAATCAACTTTGCAGATAAAAAGCTAAAGATTTCGGTTTGCGATTTTCATTGCAAACATCGGTACTGCGGCTAAAGCCGCGACCGCTGCGCTATGCTTTTAACAGAACATTGTTCGAAAACATAAACAAGGGGCGTGGTGGCCTAAATGTTTTTTCGAATAAATACACTTGAACGTGTTGGCCGGAGTTTGTGGAAAACATCCCCCGCATTCGTCTGCGGGCGGAGTGAAGTTTTCTAAAACTTTGTTTACTGAACATTGCTAAAGTCGCAGCGGACAGGAAATGTTTTGAACAAAAAATGTTCATGAACATGTTCTGTTCAAAACATGGCGCAGCGGATGCGGCTTAAGTCGTTCGGTTTGAGATATTGCCACTATAAGCAACTTTCGCAATGCCAGGTCACTGCCTGGATGTACTATTATTTATTCTGTGCCTGGATGACCAAATTAAAAACATCTCAAGCTCCCCTGTACTTACGTTGATCTTGGTTGTTGACGTAAGATAAGACCCTAAAACCCGCATTGGGCCAGCGTGGGGGGTTACAGCCCCATATCCTCATGTGTTATTGCCCATGTGGGAAGGCCTGTGCCCAACAGTGGGATGTTTATAGGATGATGATGACACCGCAACTATAATAACAATTTAAGTATACAAAGTTTACTAAAGTTCTCAACAAAAGTAATAGCTGCAGATAATCATGTTGATGTAATAAAATATCTAAAACGCTAAAGAATATATTTTACGAATAAATTGATTCTTGACGAAGGAATACTGGCGACGCTCGTGGATGGTTACGTTCACACACAATAGAATGTTAAGATTAACTTGAGACTCTTTGTCAATGAAATAAAAATTAAAATCGCTTGGCAATGAGCAGATTCTCCTGAACGGAGGTCGAAGCGTGGGTTTCACATGCAAAGCCTTTCGCATTCAAATCGTAAATCATGCAGACGTGTGGTTACTTATCAATTTCGTAAGGATTGCTCAAATTATACGTAAACGGAACCGAACGGAGTCTTATAAATTCAATTTAAAGTTTTATAGTCGTCTAGTTCCATAACTTATATTATGTATAAGAGTAAAGGGATACGATTTCATAGACGATAGAGCATTCCGTAAAGTTACTAAACCATTTTTAGTACCATTATAGGAGACATTTATTTGGATCTAGAGAAGGATCGCAGTCTTTTGAGGCCTTTAAACAATATTTTGATTTGATTTTAACAAGGACTCGACCCATTTTTGAAGACTCAATAGAGTCGAGACCAGTCTCGTCAGAGACCAGAGACACTCAAGTCTTGAAGTCAAAAGACTAAAATTGAAAACCAGATTGATTCGAACTCCTTCCACCTCAGGTTGTAAAACTTAGTCGTAAGTATATTAAAATGGCTTTTAAGACTAAAACTACTCAGGCCTCGGGAGTCGATATGATTATGTACTTCATTGTTTTAATGTGAAATATGATATGTAATAATAAAAATTATAATTAAATATCATAAAGAAATTGTTATTAAATAATTCCAGTTAAACTATGATATAAACCACCCAACCACAAGTATTGCTTGAGCTGTAAGTATTTAGTACCTACCTACGTATGACGTCTGAGTCTTAACTAAAGACTGGAAAATCTAGTCCTCATTTTCAGACTTGAGTCGTGTAAAATTAAGTTAAGGCCTTAAAAATATAAGCTTCTTGCATCACTATTTAGAATCCCAGTTTAAATACCCAAAATGACATGTCTGTCTTGACTATTTTATTTCGTTTTTACGCTAGTAGATCCCATATTTTCTACATGAAAGCATAAAAGTATTATTATGCAAAGAAAATATCCCGACTCCCATTTCAGCTGCGCTAAATTCGTTCAATCCTATTATGCCAACACCCAAGGGAAGAAAAACTCCCGGGATTTAAAGTATAAGTGTTATTCAAGATATGCTCAACCTTTATAATTCTGTACAAAATCGTAACTCCGTTTCGGCACAATTGAAGCGAACTAACAAACAAACATAACCTTAATTACGCATTTACTACATTATTAGGATACATTACGCCCGTCTATAGAACTACATACGGCTCTATATATTCGTTTATCTACAACATTCTACAATTTTATTATTGTATACTAGGTAGGCTATGGGTAACTAAAGCGTATTTTCCTTGCATTCCTCGCATGCACAAAGCTATATGTTCGCAGTAACTATATGCGATTGTTTGTTCACGTCTAGACTAGACGATCTAGCGTAATACTAAACTGAGCTCCAGTACACACCAGTTAACGGTTAGTTCCTATGAGTTCCTACGAGTAGGCCCTAGAAAATCTCATGGTCTTCACTCACGTTACATGGTTTGATCGTAAGGTCCTAGTCCTAAAAATTGTAATGGTCTTTTTCACTCACGTTACATGATTCGAACGCTCCGCATTATCGAGGTGTAGTGACGTTATAGGTAATACATCATACGTTTTTTGATATAGGTAGGTACTTACCGTTATTTATGTTGTCTTGATAAAATGAAAAAAAATATTCATAAAGGTTTTCTGAAAAAAATAGGTGCTTTCAATCTGGGGCAATAATTTTTTTTTTATATAATAGAAGGAGGCAAACGAGCACACGGGTCACCTGATAGAAAGTAATCAGGAATCGCAGACGCGTTGCTGGCCTTTAAGGAATAAGGTTAAGGAAGAAATAGGAATTGTGAGAGGAAGGGAAGGATGGGCCTCCGGAACCCTCACTGGCCGGACGAAACACAACAGCACCAAGTGCCATTATTTCACGCCGGATATTCGTGAGAGGGTGGTATTACGCCGGGCGAGCCGGCCCAATGCGTACTGCAACGCAGCGTGGCTCTACCACTCAGTCAGTGGGTAAACCTAAGGACGCGAGTAACTTTGACCCCCAAAGAAAGACAAAATCAATTTAGAAAAATAATTTTTCTTTAAATCGACCCGACCGGGAATTGAACCCGGAACCTCAGAGATGGCGCGACGAAGACCCGGCGTGCAACCACTCGTCTACGGAGGTCGTCTAAATGTAAAATTCCCATGGATATCTCAGTCATATCACAGAATAAATAATAGTACTAGCACAGAATAGAATAATAGTACCACGAATTAGTACACGTGTACTGTCATACTCGTACTTATAGATTCACAACTATTATTCCTAAAGGGTTAGTCAGAGACTAAGCAAGGAGGACAGAAGCAGTGCACTGCCATAGTCTACGTATCATCAAATTACAACTGCACACGTGCTCAGCTTGATAGATGGTGAGGTGAGTGAGCCCATCGCCGCTCTATTCTGTTATCGTCTTTATTCCGTTAGAGCAGGGCCCTGATTCTGTATCGCAATCTATAGATTCCACACATAAACCTTATCGCGCACAAACGTCAAACGCATACGTTTTTGGGAAGATATCGTAACTTTTTAAGGAATTAACGTGGTATAGAAACAAGGCATCGTTACAGAATAAGGGCCCTGTGTGGAAATAGCGGTTCACTAAAAGAATACTACCAATACCAACCCATCCCTTTCTTTGTGAGGCGACTAACGGAATAAAGACTGCATAGTGACGAATATGACGATACTAGAGGACGCTCGCGGTTTCACCCGCGTGGTTCCTGATCGGGATAAAAAGTATCCTATGTGTTAATCCAGGTTATAAACTATCTGTATGCCGAATTTCATCCAAATCCATTCAGTAGTTTTAACGTGAAAGAGTAACAAACATCCATCCATACTTACAAACTTTCGCGTTTATAATATTAGTAGGATATACGCAAAGTAGTAAGAGGATATTATAAGCAGTTGTTACTTAGATAGGCACTATTATCTGATTTATATAATTGCAATGAAAGTGTTTCCGTTTAATGATTTTATAACGTATTGTTACGGTATTATTCTGTAACAATGTTATGTGTTGTTATTGTGTTGTAAGAATCATAATTTATCGTTACTAAATAGTACACAGCAATGTCGCTTTCGTTATCGTGAAATGTGCACTTATGTATGTTTATGTCATAATTAATATTCGTAAAAAAAATTACTAACCTAATAGTTCCGTCATATTTTTATTGTATATTTTGTAATGAAAAACGTATTTCCAGAAAACTACTGTGGTATTGTGTACCTACTACGATCATATTGAAAGGAAAAGTAAACGTCTTAAAATATACCACGTTGCTTGGCAGCGAGGTCCAGTGTCTTATTTAATAACTATTATAATTGTTATTATTAAAACAAAACAGTAAACAAATGAAACTATGAGCGGGTAAACGTCCTTACAACGTCGATATATTTTTTGTCTAACTGTTCATACATTTTATGGTAAAAACTCTTTTGTCTATTTGGTAGGCTATTGTTTAACTTTTTTCTATAGTTTCTACAAAAGTTCGTTACGAAAAGACAAGTGCCTTTTACAAGAAAGGTAATTCCTCATTGTAACAATGGTTCACGTTCTTTTTTAATAAAACGTTTTTGTTATGGCCACAGATTAAATAAGATATGGCTCCGGATCGGTGGTCCGAGGTAATTTCTTAAATGTTCCTTCCTCGGACTTGACTTTAATATTACCTAAGTACAAAAGATATAGACCAGGTTGAGCTTTCGATTAACGAGAATTTAAAAGTAAGGTAGCTACCATGCCGTTTGTCTGCGTTCCTTCTCATAAGTTTAGTAACACTTGGGAAATAGGAGGGAATTCGGTCGAAAAAAGTAAATTTAAAGGGACAGATGGATAGGAGTTTATTTAGAATGTTAGGTTATTTAGGGAAATTAGGGATGACGAATAAAATGAAGCTACTATATAAAATTTTCTTGCTTATACTTAAGGTCTTTGCCTAATTTATTTAATTGCGGGTCACTATTTGAAGGTAAGAAGATAAATGAAGTGAAGAGGAAGAGAAAGGAAGAAAGAAGGGAAAAATTTAGAGCACTGGCGAGAGTTTTTATTGTCTAAAAACTGCAGTGTTTCTATTTTTGAGGGTTTATTTTTATTTAGGTGCACTTTAGTTTTATCTTATAAATAATTTTAGATATTTATTTAAGCTTAGATTAGGTTTAAATTTATTTATTTTTTAGATTTTAAATAGGGTTTTAATTTAAAATTTTGTTAGATATTGTTATTTTAAATTTTATTTAGGTATATGATTTTAATAGGTTTACGTTTTTTGTTATTTTGGATATTGTTTAAGTTATATTCTAGTTCGTTTTTAGGTTTTAATTGTTTTAAAATATTTATTTAATAAGTTATTTTAGATCTACATGCTATAGTTTTAAAGTTTATGGTTTAGATTTTAATTGTTTTAGGTATTATTATTTAGGTTATAGTTTAAAATTTAGTTTAAGGTTTGGATGTTATTTAGTAAATTTATACGTTTTTATTTAAGTTAGGTTATTTTGTTTAAGGTTTAATATTTAAATTTTTAAATAGATTGAATTTTAATTTTTAATTTAGTTTTAGACAAATTTTATTTAGTTTCCTTAGTCAGTCTGGCTCTGCAGGCGCAGAACCATTGACTTAATACGGGGGCACTCGCGGGTATTCGTGGCGCTGTGGCCGGTGTCGACCTTCGTGCCCATGCGCAGATTGTGAGCCGAGCAATTATAGCATTTTGCCCCAGAGGTCTTATTGGGGCAATCTGGCAACTGATGGCCCGGGCTGGCACAATGGGCACAAGGTCTCCTTTCGGCCGTGCACTTTGCCTTAGTGTGGCCGTATTGCAGGCACTGATGGCACTGTACAAAGCGGGAGAAGTCCTCAACGTGGACCCTGTTATGGTCCACGTTGAGCCGCCCGAGAGCGAGGATGGTATTTCGCGTCTCGAGGGTTACCTCGACCACCGCATTGTACAGTGCTGGGTTTCGGTTTGAGGTCAGGAAGCAGATGCGGGTGGGTGCCACGTCATTCTGAGCAACAAGGACCTCCGCTAACTCCTCGCGGGCAACATCTTTCGATATGCCCTTTAGGATCATTAGCGGTGGTCGTTGTCTCGCCTGTTCGGCGGCGAAATCATACAGTGCTCGTGTTGTGACGGGCTATGGTTTCCACGCATAGCTTCCTGTCCTCAAACTCCACCCTCAGCTTTGCATTGGGTAGTGGCAGGATTTTGACGGGCGCATATTTGTGCCTCCGGAAGCTTATCTCCTTCTTCCACCGAGACATCACCTCCGGAGGCTTGAGCGTGCAGTCATACGCTGAAACAATGACCGCTGGGTAGGTTTTGGGCGTAGGGGGTAATTTCATAGCGGCGACACTGGCGTAGGAGGGAGCGTTCGGGAGCACGGCTTCTTGGGCGAATCGGACAGTGCGAGCGCCGGTCGGCGGACCCTGGGCAGGAGGAGCCTCCTTCAGTGCGGCTGTGACCATATTAGCTGTCAGCCGCACAAGGTCTTCGAGACGCGCCTGCTGCGCCAGCATCTCGTTGACCTTCTGAGCCACCTCTTGCCGGATCTCCGCCGCTGCCTCGCTCTGCATCGCGACTACGGCGCTCACACTGTTGTCCAGTTTGTGGCCCAATTCCCGAACGCTGTCCTCGCTGATGTTTTCCTGGGTGGAGGAAAACTCTGGTTCAGGTTCATGTTGCGGCTCCCACTTGTCCTACAGTCGGTTCAAGCAGCTCTCGATGTTGTTGGTAGCGTCGAGGATCCCCTGCTTGTTGGCCCTTGTGACCGACTTTCCCGCGATAACCGCCGCGTGTATTTGACCGCAGTAGCGCCTGACCAGACCTTTAAAGGTCGCCATGTCGTTCACCGTCATGTATGACCTCTGTACCACTCCCGGCGTCTCCGGCTCACTCGTTTCACCCGGTTGCGGGCTAGTGATATGCGCCATGTTAGGTTAGGTTAGGGTTAGGTTAGGTTTTATTTCAATTTTTAAAATCGATTTTTACGAACTTTTTATTAAGAAAATTTTTGCGAAAAGTTTATTTTTGTGTATTTTTAAGTTTATATTATGTTAATTTTAAGTTTTGGAATATTTAAATTTTTTGAAATTTTTTTAAGTCTTTTTGGACTTTTTCGTTTTTGGGTAAATTTTGAAATTTTTTTCGAAAGTAGTCTTTATAATTCTAAAAAAGCTTATATTAGCGATTTGGTGGATATTGGGTTTTTTCTTGAAGGAAATTTAAGAGTTAACTCTTAGTACTTACTTCAAGTTAGGTTAATGGCGACAGAAAGACTTCTACTAAGTATGGCCACAGAATAATTAATGGTACCTACTACCGTATGGCGGAGCGGCTTGCACGTTTTATTTTGCGATCTTGTAAGTAAAACGATTTTTGCTATGCCAAATCACAGGACGGGAAAATAAATTATGTCGAGCTTCTCCAGTAGTATAACTAACTACTAGATTAATTGTACTCAGTTAGCAGTCACAAAGAACCATTCCATATTATTCTGTGTCCATATTAGGTCGGCTCGGGGCTATATCACAGAATAATATTCATCCCGGTGAAAAGGTCTGTTCCTTACATCAGCAGTAGCACAGTTTAAATATTTAGCTCATATTTATACTGTGGCAGTAGTTTAGTTAGCCCCTCAAACCCCAAGCGGTCGCATGAGACCGCACCTACAAAAACACACTTGACATTGTACCGTGTTTTCATAGACTTACAGACTACTTTAGTATGAACAAGTTTGATTATTTCGGTTCTGTGGTACATTTTATGCATTGTGATCGCAAAATATCGCATAGTCTATGCTCGATTCTGTCAAATTTGACAATGACAGTTGCGCCAATTTTTGTGTCAGAAAATTTCCACGAGTGGTAGGTAGGCTGTTAGGATTAGGATTGACCAACCCACATTGGGCCAGGGTGGGGTTAAGTCCCGATAATTCCATTCGCTATTGTGCACGTAAAAAGGTCTAACTAATCCCAGCAGTGTGACATTTATAGGCTGCTGTGGTGATGGTTGATTGATAGACTTAAGATTCAGCTAAGTATGCGATTCTCTAAGCGACACATAGACGCTGCGCGCATGGCCGATGTGATTTGCTGTATCTTTCCAATTCTATGAATATGAAAGAGACAGAGTCAATTCTCAGCGCTGCGGCAGCCGCTGCTACCAAAGCTTTACCTTAGAGAATCGCACTGCAGGTAAAAACCGGCCGCAAGAAATTTTTGCAATGCTATATCCCCTTGTCTGTCACGAACTCACGAAGACTCCTCTAGGTTGCCAGTTATGTTATGTTTAGCCAGTTACTGTGTCAACAGGAACAGCAGGTACTTACGACACATAATACTTGTACGCTAAATTGTCGAGTTAGTAATTGCACAGCACAATCATGGGCTCATATTATTATGTGCTACGATGTTTTGCACACAATGTATTGTATTTCCAAGCGCCATAAGTTTAGGAGTAAGCACTACGTGACCGTCACACGACACTGACCCATTATGACAGGAGGGCAGTGGCGCACAGGGCGCAGTGACCAAGACAAGGTTTCGTACTGCAGTTTTCAATTTTAGCACTGGTACCTCAATTTTTTTGTTGCCACATGCTGGGTTTAAAGTTAAAGGTCAAAATTTATTTAAAAAAACTTAGTTAATAAGCACTTTGAATCGATCAAAACATTTTTTTCCTACTATTCAGGTCGCGTGGAGAAGAATGGGCGCAAGAAACTGCGCAGCTTTATACACAAGTAACGAAATTTATAAAAACAAAAATATACTTATGTCGTTATCAAATCAAAACAAATGGCAAAATATGAGCGTGAGTAATAAAACATTATCATACTCTATCTAAATAAACACAATTAGAAATAGCTGTTGGAGTGCTTGGAGCATTTCACATGTTCTGTGTAGGTAGTGGACACGGGAAGCGTGGCAGCAAGGCGAGAATAGTGGATGGAACGACTTTAAAACTGATTATTATTTACTGTGGTTTGTCGTGGTGGTGGAATGAGGAGGCCCGGGATAGGGACAAGGTGGAAATGTACATTGGACGGCAATGTAAGCTACAAAAATATTACAAAACATTTAAATCCCTCTTTCAAAGAGCTCAGCTGTCATAAAACTAGACACAATAGAAATTTAATTGTCAGTTACCTCTAGAAGTCTTCGTGACAGACAATGGGTTAACTTATTTTATTTGTCTATGGTTAACTGTAACCTTAGGTAGGTACGTAACAAAATGCTGAATGCTAATAAATATCGGCATGTTATTATCACTGATATTTTAAATTATCTCTCTCCTCCGGCTCCGATAATCTGTGGAGTTCAAAGCCAAGAAAAGAAAACACAGGTGTGCGCGTTCACAGCGAAAAAGTCGCCATTCGTTTCCCTTTCCTCTCTTCAGGGTACATCTCTAGGCCTGCAGAGCAGCATTAACTTGCGTAATGGATATCCGCTGCGATCTGAACCAAAAGGACTACATCGAAACTGTGATCAAAAATGCCTCACGTAAACTCGGTGCCCTGAACAAGGTGCGGCGATTCTTTACGCCTGATCAGTTGTGTCTATTATACAGGACACAGGCACAGTCTTGCGTGGAGTATTGCTCTCACCTTTAGGACGGCTCCGCAAAGTATCTTCTCGATGCCTTGGACAGATTGCAGCGACGCGCTGTGCGCATTAGCAATGCAGAGGTCACTAACACTTTCGAGCCTTTGCAATTGCGTAGAGATATTGCGTCACTCAGCGTGTTTTACCGTTTATACCATGGCGAGTGCTCTGAAGAACTCTTTGACCTCATCTCTCCGTATCCCTACCTCCATAGGATTACGCGTGCTGCTCTCCGGAGTCACCAATTCACAGTCTCTAATATTCCATCACGCACAAAGAAAGTGACTCTTTTTTTTGTTGCACCTCCAAAAGATGGAATAGTCTACCAACACGTATTCCCTCCTACCTATGATATAGGGTCCTTCAAACGAGGCGTGAAAAGGCACTTTGTGGGCCGGCAGAGACGTTGTCCTCGCGCCTGGACTTTACTTCCACTTAACATCAGGTGGAGTGGGGTCATTTGCCGGGCTATACCTATATAAAAAAAATACCGATGATTTAATCTTCCTTGTGGGGAACCCTAAAATCATGACTTGCAGTTTAGTGTTTCAGATCGCGTTACAAAATATTTCCCATGAGAGAAATACAGCGCTGATATAAGTTATTGGATGGGTAGAATGTATTTTCAGACTTATACGCATCTAAATAAAATAAAAATTTGCGATCTTTAAAAATTCTTATCAACTGTATACTCAGTTTAAACTTTTAGCAATAAACCCACTCGAAAAATACCATTTTTTGGTATCTATAAACAGTTTCGTACTAAAATTGACTAAGCGACAACTCGGACACTTTAACACTTTAAATTCGGACACAGTGTCCGAATTGACACTTTTTAATTTTATTATTTTTTCACTGACAATTCGGACAGTTTTTTTTCTACATAATATTATATTTTGAAGCTTTTTTTATCTGACTGTACTGAACAACTCCAATAATTTAAGAGTTAGCATAACAAACAAGCTAGATGCGTTTTGAATTGGACTATTCACCTTTCTAGTTGAATGTTACAAATATGGAAATCATGTGGTTAAAAATACTTAGGGTGTGTGTTTGTGAAATCACGAATTTCTGTTACAACCAGTGCCCTTGTCAATTATATAAATCGGTTTATGCTATTTTGGTCTCAGTAATTTAACAATTTTTATTTTGTTCGATAAAAGTTACATTACTTACCTACAATCTCAGATGAATGATTGGTCACGCTGCGCTCGACTAGATACCTTACTTACTTACTTCGCTGGCTCAGCAACCCGAAGTGGATCTTGGCCTCCGACAACAAAGTCCAACAAACAAATCTTTCCTATTTTGTGCCAGGTTGGAGCAGTTCGGCACGTCAAGCTCTATCAGATCTTCGGCGACCTCGTCTTTCCAGCGATACCTCGGGCGACCCACCGGGACTAGATACCGCCCTATTACACACAGCTATCAGATCAGTGTGACTGGCTCTCGGGTACGCCGATTTCAGCGTAGTATTGTTGCCGCATTTGACAAGTACGCCGGAGGTATCTAGTCGAGCGCAGCGAGACCAATCATTCATCTAAGCCAACAATAATAAAGTTTCGAAACTTGCTCATTCTACAACTAGAGATCGCGTTTAGAAATTACAGTTTCATCACAAAACAGTTTCATAAAATCAAAAAGGTTTTACATCACCTTCCTTTTTAAATTGGCTCCCTTGATCTTTAGAAAAGAAGAGGAGAACATAAGGCATAACACTAAAACCGTAAAACGAGTTTGCAACCAGCGAATGCCATAATAAAAAGTTGTTCCAGGGACGCGACGACGCGGCGAGTGTAGGGAAGCTACTGCTGATAAGAGCGGTAGCGGGCTGAGTCATGGTCATGGTCATGCATTGTCATACTGGTCATACTGAAGTCTCGTTCGCACTAAGCAAGTAATTTAATCAAAATCGATTATTTAAAACGAATATTAAAATAGGCTATGGACAAAATAGGACGCCGAGGTCAGTCCTCGTCTACGTTGGCATTTACGTATACCTACTTAGGTACTTTTATACCACTGTGTGTAACAGCTCATAAATATCCATACTAAAAAAATAAACGAAATATTTGTTACTAAAACATATCCATTAATTTAGAGTACAACATGTTATTAATTATAAGTTGCTTTAAATTTTATGTTCGCTCAAATCGCTCCGCTCGCTCGTGTGGCCCCAACCCGGCGGGCGCGGGCGGCAGCGGTCATCTCGATCGTTGGAACCAGCTCTAAAATTGCAACTTTTTGTTTAACGCCCAGACCGCTTATTTTTTAGTACTTCCTCGCCCGAAACTATACCTAAAGACTTTTATTGAAAGATGATTTGAGCCCTTGAAAATATAGAAAGTACCTAATGCATGATAGCTTTAAAGCACGAGTGATAATGATAACTCATTCTAAAACTTAAAGGTTTAACAACCTACTTTTACTTGCCTATTACTTATTTTAATTAAATAAATAAATAAAACTTTCCTACAATCACACCAATTATCTAGCCCAAGAAAAGCTGTGAAGAAACTCGTTAAATGGTTACTAGACAACGGATAAACATACTTAAAATACTTAAATACATACATATTATACATAGAAAACACCCAGACCCGAGAAAATTTAGAAAAACAGTATTTTCTAAATTGACCCGACCGGGGATCGAACCCGGGATCTCAGAGATAGCGACACCATGAAAACCGACGTACCTACAAACCACTCGACCAAGGAGGTCGTCAAATTGACAAATAAATGAATAGGTATTAAAGGTTCTATGAAATAGCATTTCTACTTGTTAATTTAAAAGCAAACCAGGTACTTATGGTCTCAGAACATTTAGTTGTTCTGAGCTTATGGTATAAAAGAAAATGTCAATAAAATCCACAGAATGAAAATAGAATATCTCAATAAAATAAAACAGCCTTCGTAAGCTGTAGTAGCTTCGATGCTACTCGTGAATTCGTAATATAATACATGGGATGGTTCGCTATGCTAAATAAAACCCCATGCGCGTTAATGAACATAAAAAAGTTTAAAAGATTCCCAATTTTTATGCCTAGGTACTCAGACCAAATAAAATCTTTTTATTTGGCCTAGGTATAAGTTTTGTGTAGGTTTGACATTAACCTTTCAACTGCGGCCGCGCCTGATCAGTGCTGAATGAATAGAATTTCTATCATGATAAGAAATGAATACAGTATATAAATAATTAATACAGTATATATATAAATAATACAGTATATAATAAAGTTAAATTATTTTAAAGTAAGTAGACTTTAAAATAATTTAACTTTAACCAATTATTAATCATTATAACCACAATTAGATTCAACAAAAATAACAATTTTATCAACTTAGGGCATTAATAAAAATTTTCGTCATATTTTATCAATTTGCTTTTGTCATAGGTGTCAATTTTAATTTATTAAACATTAATTTAGTACCTAACCATTGTTGTCCCGTGGTTCAATTTCCTAGTGGACAGGCCCCTTCAATTTACTCGAATTTGCTGTCCTCCAGTGTTTAGTGGGTAAACTTCCCTCCCTCTCATCCTTGATTGATTATTACGCTTTCAGTGTGAAAAGGGGGACGGATGGAGCCCCACATAACTATGCCTCCCTTCTGGGGGTAGGTTATCCTTAAGGTGGATTAACTAGAAAAAAAAGAGTACCTAACCATTGTACGAGTATGTAAGCAAATAAACAACATTAGGTAGTATTTACGAGTACGTTTAAACGCACAAACGAATTGTAATTATTACCTTTTAATGTAACTAATTTAATTACTTGTTATTATTATTAAGTAATAGGTAATTACTCTACAATCTTATATCTGAGTATGGCAATCCACCCTCTATGTATATACATTAAGGATCAATAATTATCTACTGTTGCGTTTTAATTTTGTGTGCATTGTCATTATTTAAATATTATATTTTTTCGGCAAATGATGATTCTTTCTTATAATTACTGTCTGATCTATGTTACTCGTATCTTATAATTATTAATGACTTAAGTAAGTATGTATTTCTCAATTTATATGTAAAGCTTTGGGAGTTTATTGACTGAGACCTTACGCAGACATCTAAACAGTCCGGTCAGCAGTTTTTTTGTTACATTGATTGGCAACACTCATGTTCAATTGTTAAATAATAACCATCTACCATCCACACGGTTTAAAGTCAAAATCAAATAGTTTATTTAATTATAATCAGCCTTCACATCTACTTAATGACGTCAAAACTAATAAAATTATAATTAACTAAAAAGGTAAATCTAAACTACTGAATCTACCACAAGTTCAGATTTTCGGTTGCCTGCAACTAAGAAGAGCAGGCAAGAAAATAAGGCTTTTGAAACCTAAAATTGCAATGTGATTTTTTTTATTCGGTCTATCAATTACGTGTGTATATATCTTGAACATTCCCCCTGTTCCATCTACCAGGCTATCTCCACTGGTAGGGATAGGTGGATTTTTTTTTCCACCTGTCCCCACTGGTAGAAATAGATGGAACCTATCTTAATGCTTTTATTTTAGTGGGGATACGTGGAAATATTATGGCTTTTTATCTCATTGGTAGGGACAGGTACACAAAATAATTCCACCTATCTAAACTAACCACGAAGTATTTTCTTGAGTTTCTAGATGTGATATAAAAATTCTTTTTAATAATAGTAGGTAAGTATGATGATTTTGATCAAGTACTCATCTAATGAGCCATTTACAAATTAATGTCCTCTTTACATGAAGTAAAAAATATGAAAACCATTAAACTTACATCCTCTTAGACCATCATCATCAGCCTATCAACGTCCCACTGCTGGCTAGGGTTGCCATGCCACCCGTACTCTAAAATAGAGTATTGTCCTCTTTTTCATGTAGGCGTAATTTATAATCTACGACACCAATAAAGAACGCTAAAATACACTATTTACGTATAACTATTTACGTAAAAGACAAATATTTGTTAAATGTCGCAAAGAGCAACAAAAAATACTTTTTTAAGGACAAATAAATAAATACTCTTTTTTTATGCTGAACCTAAAATAAAGTATGTACTTACATGTAGGATAAAATGTTTAATAGAAAAAAATCAACCAGTCTCAGGAAGCTCGAATGGGATTCGAACCTACGACCTTTGGGTTGCCGGTCCACTGCTCTAACCGCTGAGCTTAAGCTACCAAGACCCCAGAAGACTTGCTGAATTTTTCCTAGTAGTTTGATTTACGCTGCAAGCCAGCGGTATTACGTCACTGTGAAGTCTACCCTCACAGTCGAAAGAAATACTATTGCAAGTATTTATCAATCGATAAAGACGTAATTGCTTATAAATATCTTTATTATTGAAATTTTGCATTCACAATGCTACATAGATAAAGGATAAAATGTTTACTAGAAAAAAAAGCAGCGTAAATTGAACTACTAGGAAGTCTTCTGTGGTCTCGGTAGCTCAGCGGTTAGAGCAGTGGACCGGCAATCCAAAGGTCGTGAGTTCGTATCCCATTCGAGCTTCCTGAGACTGGTTGATTTTTTTCTAGTAAACATTTTATTCTTTTTCTATATAGCATTGTGAATGAAAAATTTCAATAATAAATATACTTACATGTACTTTATTTTTGTTCTATTAAAATGACAAGATACTTTATTCGCCCTAAAAAAAAAGGTGGCAACCCTACAGTACAGGTACAGGCCTTCCCACATGGACAACAGGCACGTACAACACAACAACACATGAAGAAGTGGTAGTGGGTTTTATGAATGTATAAATAATAATAAATAATAAATTTTGAAGTGAACTGAACTTATTAGTTACAAAATGTTACTATCAAATTATATATTACATAGGTATTGACTAGATATAGGTATTTACACGGCAGCAGGTCAACCTTTCCATAAATGTCAAACTTCAATCGATAATTGATCCTTAAAATGACTCCAACCCATGACATGGACTGTACCTATTACGTCCTTGATCCTTAAAATGACTTCAACCCATGACAAGGACTGTACCTATTACGTCCGTCCATGCTCCTTTACTCATGTGCTCCTACCAAGTTCAACCTAATAGCACAGTGTTGTGCTAAAAGGTAGTGCAGTTTTTTTTAAATAATGGCTTCGTGTTGTCTGCACATTTAGCCAGGGTCAATTATTAGATAAAGGTACTTAATGGTAAATATTTTCGTTGTTTAAAGTAGATGATAATGAGTGATAATATGAACGCTTAATGGTAAATGATATTCCCTACCAAACCCCCTTGAATTTTAGTAAAGGTGTGGGACTTTACTGAGATCTCACACAGACTTCATGAGAGAATTCTAAAAGTGATGTTGCACTGTTTTATTTTTTTTTACTAACACTGTTGATCGAAGGCCAACACTCATGCACATTCACGAACACTTATCGGTTAATAATCCACCATTATTTCACATTAATAGTCGACAAAACACAAAGGAGACCCGGCGTTTTATGCTTAAGTTGTACCTATACTTTTTTAATTTTTTAATCTGTTATTCATTTATATAACTGGCAATATCTGTCAACAAATGACTGTTGTAGACAAATGACAGCCACTAGCTGTCAAATCAAACATGACGTGACGGCATTGTTGACATTTCCCTTTTTTTAAAGCAAATAAATTATGGTTTATGCAGCCACGTTAGACATTTTTAAAGTAGCATGTCTGTTTTTTGAAGACTTAGTGTTTTCATATTAAAAAAATATTAATACATTATTAAATAACTCTTAAAAAAATAAGACAAAACTTGGTTTAGGTGGCAAATAATATTAGCTTTACTTTATGACCAAATTCTATTGTATACAAATTAAGCATTTTTTTCTATGGAAAGTGCCGGTTCTCCTTTCAGAAAATAAAACAAAACTGCAGACATGACGCTTCACTTTCCCGCAAAGAAGTCCTATCAATTTTATTAAGTATTTAAAAAATTACTTTGAACTTTGATTTGACATTTAGCAGGTTGACTTGACCTGACTGAATGACGCCTCTGTAGGTACCTAACTTCCTTGTTTGTTCCGTATTTTTTTGTTTTAAAAGTTCCTGCCATGGTCGCTAGAGCTAAAGGATATAATATTATTAAAAGACTGCGACCAATAAATTATAGTACTTACCTACCTATGTTATATACATACCTATAAAAATTTACAAAACAATAAATACTTACGTAGCGACATTAAACGAGTAGAGATGAATTTTTGTCATGTCATTTTTGGGTAGAGCAGAGCAAACAGCAAAACAAATAACCGAATGTAGTCGATAACAGCCGAGCGCGCCCGAGTGGAAAACGAATCTCGCTCCAAAACGTGATCGTGCAGTTTGATTTGAAAACAAACGTCCGCTGCCGGCTTCGAGCAACCAACCAGGCGAAGGCGAACGCGGCGAGCTCAGTGCGGCAACAAGCGTGATACGGAATGATCGCGTGGTGCGTTTTGCGCGGACATTGACTCTGCGATTTAATTTTTTAATCTTGCGATTTATACAGTCTGAAACTTTTTGGAGTATAAAGTCGAGAATAAATAAAGTTTTTTCAAATAAGTTGACGCGCAGAATTTTGACCGAAACTGTGTATTTCCGTATAGACGCGATTATTTAAAGTGAAGAAGATTTCGAAACAAAGGACTGTTTTGTACATTTTCGCTACTATTGCGAAATTGTGTTCAAAAATAATTATCTGGCTGTACTCGTAAAGGGTTATTTAAAAAAATTGCCCTCGCGGCCGACTTGTTTAGACACTCTCTGTGGTCATTAACAAAAAACAAACAAGCAACGATTTGCAAAATTATCAAAACATCATTCATTACCTGTATTTATAAAAGTTTTCGTAAAATTCTCGTACAAGATTATCGTGGACATAATAATCAATTATAATCAAAAATTTTAGTGAGTTCGTCGACCCTCGAAATTCGTGCTTCAGTGGTTCAGTTTGCAGATTTTACAACAAGAAATCAGAAACCTGGATTGAGTGTCGAGCTCGTTTTGCATGATGTCTACTGCTATAATGCATCAGTCTGCGCTGTACGACTTTGGTGATCTGTTCTTGAAGGTAAGTTCAATTAATTTTATATTTTTATACCGTCAGCCTTTTTTCTTGACTTGGATCAATTTCCTAATTCCTATAAGCCAAACTAAGTAGGTAAGTACTTATTTAATATTATTGACGCTAATTAGTTAGCATAATATTACTCTGTTATGGTAGGTACCTATTTACTAGGCAGGCACTGCACTAGTTACTAGTTTCCACATCACATAGTACCTAGGTATGTATGGTAGATACAAAGTTATAGCAGTTACCTACTTCTGTTATTTTTGTCCACTTTGAGAGGGTAAATAAACAATTAAATATACAATTTTCAAACCACGTTGATCATAATAATATTCATAATAAATTCACTCACAGCGCACACTTGTTTACTTAAATAATGTTATCTTTACCTACGTATGGTACAATATTAATCTACACTTTCTATCGTAATTTATTTACTATCAAGCAAACAATACATTTTTAAAGTCAAGGGCATAACTTAACCTACAAGTAGGTACAAGATAGGTGACTAGTTATAATACCTACCTATTTAAATAGCTTTACTACAAATCTTAGTTAAATGATTAAATCTAGTAGAGGTAGGTAGGTACTTACTAAATATTACATTAACCGTATTTATCACTGGGCAGATAGGCATATCTACCTAGATTGAAACAATCTGCCTAGGTAGGTTAGGTAGGTATTATACCTATTGTTTAGTCATACAAACTATTGTACATAGTTGTGTGCGAACTCTTCTGCTCAATTTTTAAACTTAATAGGTATTCAATTTATTGTATTGGGTCTCTAAGTACATAATTAGGCACATCAGAGCTTATTAACTAGATAGGTATCTATAGGTATTCACCTGACTTGGTACTTACTTACCTACCTAATTATTTTTTCCATAGGCTTCTTGCTTTTAGCTAGATTTTTTTCATCCTACATGACCTTTCGATCTATTTAATCATGAGTGACATTCCATAAGATTGACAAACATGATTCACGTCAAACTTGAAGCATCATGAATTCATGATGTTAAAAGTGACACCACAGTAAAGCGAAATAAATATTGCTAATATAATCATTACACCTTCATCGTATCCACATCCATACTCCTTTTGAATAACTTTTTAATTTCAGAATGTTATTCCAGTTCCTTTTGAAACAACAAACAGAGCTACCTATTTGCTTGAAAGGCTAATTAAGTTTAAATTTAAAATCCAGTCCAAAAGTTTGTCTTATTAACCCATCATTGAGTGACATATCTTATACTTACCTACTTATTTGCTGGTTCCCTAGATCTCAATATTATTATCGTTGCTATTTGCATTACCGTGCCTAGACTGGAAGGCTTATTTAGGGATCAATGCCAGCGTTATCATCAAATTATGTGAAAACAGTTTCTGCTATTAAAATAGGGATCCTTAACTTAACGCTTTTGAAAAAAAACTACTGTTAAGTACTAAATACTAAACGATGTCTATGACTAAAGCAAAGACATTTGTAGGTAGTAGCTAAAGTACCTAATTGCTCCCTACGGAAAATAAGTTTGAAACCAGTTAACCAGTTAGTGGTGCAACTCGCTGGCTGCGCCCGCGCCCGCATCTCGGCTGGCGATGGCGAAGTAAGCGAGTCATATTATGTCGAATCAATTTTTTACAATATCATCTAATACCCGATTTACACGTATCAAGTAGTTTAGTAGTAAAAATAATAATAGGTAGGTAGGTAGGTACCTAACTACGTCACATCTATTTTATACAAAGTAGGTAATTTTTTTTTTTTTTTTTATTATCGATTTAACTTTCACATCACAAGAATATTCGTCATATTTAGGAAATTGTTTTAGATTTCCAACTCTCGTACCTAACTGCCTCATGGCATCTCTTTATTTTGTTTATGTACGTATTTAGCCAACACACAGTAATACACATTTTTATTATTACTTCACGAAATCATAATACCTAACCAACCAACGACGTGGTACTTTATTATGATGATCCTTTTCGAATCTCGGCAGGGGTGTATTGCCAGACTGCTCAGCTTACTCGATACCCGTTTTGGAAACCAGAAACCATTCTAAAGCTTCTCTAAATAGAGATCATAATTGTCTGCGCAAGTCATTCTCCGGCCTATCTATATAATGACGATGTAAAACCGGTTCTATTGGCAAAGTCATATAGTTATAAATGGTTCGTACTCTCTCACACGCTACCTGCTCAAAGTTTTTGTACTATTTTTTCTTAAATAAAAAGACACTTGTTGCTTGGGGTTGCTCTGTGGTTCTGTTATAAATTCCGTAGGAATATGTAGGTCCATTACTCAAACGATTTTGATAAAATATCCATTGATTTTAATTATGTAAACATTTCTTTAAAAATGCTTAGAATACACAAACATAACACTTCGATACAGGAAAACGAAACAGCAGACAGGTAAGGTAGGTAGGTACCTATCGAAAAAACCACACTTTATGTAGAATGACTTTGAGAATTTTTAATCCAGTTTAAAGGTTAGTTTAGTTAGACACTAAAATGTGGTTAAAGTGTTAATTTGCATAACCGTTTTTATATGCCGACAGTTCCGTACGTTTCTTTCATTTCAACGTTCCACGTGCACGTGGTCATTGTTTAGAAATATATTTGAATTATTCCAACCCCTATTATTATTACAATTTAATTTGTAATGACCTTACAAAATTTGCAGTGGGAATTCCCAAAGGCGCATTGCGTGCAATTTTTCATTGCCTTTAAAATTTCTTTTGGAGGATATTTCGGTAAAAAAAAGTCCCTTCGAAACCGTTGCACTGATATACACCTACAACCGTCTACCTGCCACCTATTTACAATTCAGCATTGCGTGGAATAAATTTTTTGTGGGTCTCGGAACACCAGCGCGTAGATAAAGAACTCTTTGTCCCACGTCTCCTTTTGTGCTGGACCTATTGATGCGTACGCGCTGTTCAAAGATTGTATTTGTTGATCATTCTCTTTTGAACTAAGGATTATAAAGCAAGGTGGTACCAAGCAATCAGACAACGTTATCTTAAGACCTAACTAGGTATACTGTAATTGCAACGGATTTCTGAAATCCGTTGGCGCAACCTAGAACTCTCTCTATCTTTGCCTGGATGGGAATAATGGCATTCATTCTTATACGGTTTAGTTTTGTTTCGGCACCTTCGCACCCATGAATTTATAAACTCGGTAAATTTCAATTACGGAGGTACAGTCACCGACAAAAAGAACGAGTGCTGTGCATGCATATTTTGAATAAAAATGCTAAGTTTACTGGTAAAATACACTAAAATATTAAAATGATTGCCAGTGAGAACTGCAGTATAATTGCGAACTTTAACAGTAATTAACCTTTATATTACTCATATTATTTATTTTAATCTTTATTGCACAAAGAAAACAAAATGTACAAAAGGCGGACTTAATGCCAAATGGCATTCTCTACCAGTCAACCTTAGAGTTGTAGGCGGTGCAATACATAATCTTGTGAACTATCAAATAAACTACACAAATCAACTTACATAGGTAAATAATTATACAATAAATAACATTACACAATTTTAATATAATAATATAAACTACATGAACTTACTTAAATTTAATGAAGATACGGTGATAGAAAACTCGTACAAGGATGATGAAGACTCTTGGAGAAGCATATTATAGCATATTATTCACTATTACAAAAAATCAACTTTGTTCATAAAAAATTTTTTTCTATAAAAAGTGGTAAAATTACAAATTATTCATTAAAAATTAAATATCATACGAACGAATCAACCGTTACATAATATTTTTTTTAAATAATAAATTACACATAAAACATAAAATTGCTTTTACCTTAACCGTCTCAACAATGTCTCTAACAATAATATCGTATCTAGTGGACCCAGTTTTAAGTGTTTATAATTACAAACTATTACTTAATTAAAAATAAAATATCACACCGAATAAACAATAGCATTTTTTTTATTGCGTGTACCGGGTGATTAATTTAAAGAAAGTGACGGCGGATGGGACTATTGATTATTTAATTTTAGCAAAATTTATAGTACCTTCTCTCTGAAGAAACGACATCCCAAAACAGCAAACACAATCTTACCTTTCTGTAACTGGTTTCGAATGTGATGTGATCATGTGACCAAATGCGAAATAATCGATCATTTATTTTTTTATTGTTGATCCTTTAACCGGTCAAGGATCATTCGACCGCCGGCGGTCACGAAACAATAGAATTTCAATTGTGTCTGATTTTACGTTGCTCAAGGGGTTAATAAAATCAGTGTAATATATAAAAATAATTAAGTGCAAAAACTCTAATGAAAAACTATTGGCTAAGAATTTTGACCTCTAGAATTTAGAAGATTGGTGTCAAAACTAATATTTCTTGATTTGATTGAGGAATTCTTACGGAAATCAAACAGATATGTTTTACGAACGGGACTGTACTTTAGAAGTGCGAAATTCTTAGTAAATTATGACTGGGTGCTGAAAAGGGAATTTATCGCACTTAAATTTCCCATTTCGGCACCTTCCCCAAGGGTGCCGAAATGGGAAGGTGCTGAAACGAAACTAAACCACTAATACCTAATTCCGCTGCGAAGCCGCATTGTTTTACAAACCGTGTTCTAGTTTGAAGGATAAGTAATGTTACATGGTATAGAAGCTTAAGAAATGAAGAATGTGGCAAGAATCTGTATACCTACTGCGGTGGCAGTTTTCCATCAAGAGGGCCGTAAGCTAGTTTGTTTGCCAGAGGGCCTATACGAGGGGCGTTCAAAATATTCTCGGTATTGATACGTTACAACCTCTTTTATATATATATTTGTTACTGGCCGCTAAGATTCATCCATTGACATTAAAAAAAAGTAAAATTGGAACCGAGATGTTCTTTTGTTTTTCTGCAATTGCCGAACAAACATGAACACCATGAGCGAATTAACAATTTTAACGAAATTAGAGCACCGATCCGTCATAAAATTCTTGACAAAACAGGGTAAAAATCAAAAAAACCATAAAAGAGGAAATGGATTGTGTTTACCGTGAGTCTGCTCCTTCTTAATCTACTATTCAAAAATGGTCAAGCGAATTTAAGCGTGGAAGGGAGAGTATTGAAGATGACCCTAGACCTGGCCGGCCTGTAGTGGCTACCTCACAAGAAAATATTGATAAAGTGGAAAAACTTATATTGGAAGACGGCCGAGTGAAGGTAAAATCTATAGCTCAAGTAACCAATCTCTCTATTGGTACCGTACATGACATTATACATGACCATCTTAATATGTCAAAAGTAAGTGCAAGATGGGTTCCGCGAATGCTGACGCTTCTTCAAAGGATATGCGTGTGGCTTGCTGTTCAGATTGTATCGACCTGTGTGGTGAAAATCCCGATGAGGTGCTGCAAAAAATAGTTACTGGAGATGAAACCTGGGTTCATCATTATGACCCAGAGAGCAAACAGGAGTCCATGCAGTGGCACATTAAGGGTTCAGCTCATCCCAAGAAGTTCAAGGTAATCCCGTCAGCTGGCAAGGTCATGGCCACAATATTTTGGGATTGTGAAGGAGTTTTGCTTATCGATTATAAAGAAAAAGGTGTAAATATCACAGGGCAGTACTACGCTAACGTTATACGTCAATTAAGAGATGCGATCAAAGAAAAGAGGCGAGGAAAGTTAACCAAAGGTGTTCTGCTTCTGCATGACAACGCCCCTGTCCATACTGCTCATATTGCCAAGGCAGCTATTGTTGAATGTGGGTTTGAAACTGTTACTCATCCACCCTATAGTCCGGACTTAGCCCCAAGCGACTTCTTTTTGTTCCCCAATCTTAAAAAGGATCTGCGTGGAAATAAATTTTCTGACGATGAAGCGTTGAAGACGGCCGTGGAGGAGCATTTTTACACCAAAGATAAAAAATATTTTTATGAGGGATTAAAAAAAATAATTGATCGATCTTATAAGTGTATGAACATAGGGGGGGAGTATATTGAAAAATAAAAATATCAAACTTTTCGTACTTGTTTGTTTTTATCCACATACCGAGAATATTTTGAACGCCCCTCGTACAAGTGGTTTAATGACAATGACATAATGTAATAGAATGATGAATGTATGGGATTTAACTTACGTCAACGATACGTCATTTAGCGAGCCCTAAATTGGTAATTTTAAAACTAAAGAGCTAATTTTAATGTGACATGATTCTTTTTTATTTATACTTTATTAAATCATAATTTTCTGTGGTATATAATGACTAGACTAGAGTAAGCATCCACCAAGTATCTGTGAACTTATTTATCAATTTACTATTAACGTATGTTAACGTATGCTAACGTTTTGTTAGCGTATGCTAACGAATAGACAAGGGGCGTTAGCCAGTTGTCTAGGGGGCAATTCAGAAACATGATGGTACACACACACAGCAGACAGTTTTGCCGTCGTCGCCAAATCGCGTATTGTAGTTAACGTTTTTAATACCGACAGCCATTTGTTGTTACCTATTTCGCTGGTTGTTAGTTGGTCAGTAAGGCGTATAATCACGTGGGGCGGCGGAGCGTGCAATCTCCACGCTCGCATGCAACGCAACACTCGTTTCGTTGGTCGTTGCGTCTAACGCAACCTCAGGTTAAGCTAGTTCGCTGTATTTTGGCCAAATGACCCCCTGGGTGGTGCTAAATGAGTGACACTGACTGAGTGGTAGAGCCACGCTGCGTTGCAGCACGCATTGGGCCGGCTCGCCCGGGATACCACCCTCTCACTAAAATAATGGCACTTGGTGCTGTTGTGTTTCGTCCGGCCAGTGATAGTTCCGGAGGCCCCTTCCCTCCCCCCCTCACAATTCATATTCCTTCCTTTACCCTATTCCTTTCTTAAAGGTCGGCAACGCATCTGCGACTTCTCAGTTTTAGCGGGTGTCCATGGGCGGCGGTGATTGCTCTCCATCAGGTGACCCCCCTGCTCGTTTGCCTCCTTTTCATATAAAAAAAAATGTCTTCGCACAACTGGTATGCGCTTACCCTTATCTCCCCTGATGGTTGCTAACTGAGGTTTCCTAACTGACAGTTTCAGAATCTAGCGGCAAGTGAGGGAATGGTTTTTAGTTAGTATGCCCGTATGCCCTTCTCCCGAATCCCTTCGGACCTGGGGACTTATTGTATAACTTCAAAATCAATCGCCAATACCTTTCAAGTAGAAGTACATTTTTTAACTAGATTGATATTTTTTAAAATTAGTTAAATAAGCAAACTAGCAAAGAAATGTAGTTGTACTTAAAAGGTGTTGCGAAAGGTGTTGAAGTTAGACAATTAGCTCCCTGAAAAGGAAAGCAGGAGCTGAAAGAATTCTACATAACCATTTGTACCACCCCGGGCTTGGCGGTAGGTACTCAGAAATGAGTTCTACCGAACCTAAAGTTAGTGCTGCAACCTCGCTTGGTTTAGTTTATTCGTTAATGCCGCAATCTCACTCGGCTTGGCGTGTTCGCGTTTTGCTGTATTTGGCCAAAGTTGTCAAGGGAAGATCTTGTCTTTTATCTCACTGATTAATTACTATCAGTTACCATAAGACCGAAAATATATGCATTTTTTTAGAAAACACCTTCTAGGATCTCTACATATAAATAAATACCCATCTAAGTCCAGTAAAAGGATGTTTTTGATAGTCGACTCGATTTGACATTCGGACGAATTATTGTTGAAGTAATTTAAAGTAGAAAAACGCGTTATTAAAAACAAGGAAGTATACTACTTACGCTACTACAGGGCAAAACAAGTGGATGGTTTACCCAAATATTTATGATATAAATAAAATTATTTACCTACTGTCACTAATTACCAGCAAGTGACACACGCATTTCCTATTTGTGTTAATAGACCATAAACATGTACATAAATAAGCATATTTGCTCAACTTAGAGAGGTCGTGGCATGGCACGTCTTATAACCAATCAGCACACCACATCTGGGGTCCAAGTCTGCTAATTTTGGGGGTTACAGTTGCTCGCGTCCGTAGGTTTACCCTTGAGACCCTACACGTGATCCCTGGGTGGTGCTAAATGAGTAACACTGACTGAGTGGTAGAGCCACGCTGCGTTGCAGCACGCATTGGGCCGGCTCGCCCGGCGTAATACCACCCTCTCACGAATATTCGGCGTGAAATAACGGCACTTGGTGCTGTTGTGTTTCGTCCGACCAGTGAGGGTTCCGGAGGCCCTTCCCCCCCCTCCCAATTCCTATTCCTTCCTTAAACCTATTCCTCCCTTAAAGGCCGGCAACGCATCTGCGATTCCTCTGGTTTTGTGGGTGTCCATGGGCGGCGGTGATTACTTTCCATCAGGTGACCCGCCTGCTCGTTTGCCTGCCTCTTTTATAAAAAAAAAAAATAATAATTTACGAATGGCATAATTGAATCGCAATTGGATCGCATTGTAATTGTTTGACACATTTGGTATTCTCTTACTTATTTATGAATACCAAATGTGTCTAACAATTACAATGCGATGCAATTGCGATTCAATTATGCCATTCGTAAATTAGCAGACTTGGGCCCCAGTTCGTTGTGCAAGAGAGGAAGACAGGTCCACACAGGTCGAGTCGAGATGAAACCGCGAGGATTTGTGACCTTTCAAAACTTGCAATGCCTTGTAGGTAAAACTACTCAGTAAAAACAACAAACTTAAATAATAAACTCGAATCACATTTAGTCGTTATTATGACGAATACTCTTTCGTAAATGAGAGTAAATAATATTGTTTTTCTTGAGGACCGGTTATACGAGTATTGTTTTATCATGGCTGTGTGAAACGATATGTAGGTATTAATGTAAAAAAGAAGGCAGGCACTCCTTAAAAAAAAATGTTATATTTGAAATAGATAATAGATTTAATACATTTACTAAGTCTTCACCTCTTTAATTCATGAACACGGATTAGATTTATAGAACCATTGTGAATTGTAAAAAATTGTCACGTGACGCGATTAGCTTACCACGTGTGTTTGATAAAGCGTTGGAGTGGTCGTCTTAGAAATCAAAATATTGATAAAAGTCAGGTAAACTTCCGCACAAGAGAGACGTTAATGAACCCAACCATATTACCTCTGATGAGCACATGTGCAGTCGCTATTAATTAGTGAAAAGTAGACTATGGCCTATGGCAGAGGACTGCTTCTGCGGTCCTCATTGCCTAGTCTTTGACTAACCGTTTGGGGGACTCAGTCACAATTCGGACACAGTGTCCGAATTGACACTTTTTAATTTTATTATTTTTTCACTGACGATTCGGACACTATTAAATTATTGGAGCTGTTCAGTACAGTCAGATAAAAAAAGCTTTTAAATTAATGTTTTTTGCTATAGTATATTTTCTTAAAATTAATGTAAAGAAATCTATAGAAGTTAATCTATAGATACTTGAGTGGTAGAGCCACGCTGCGTTGGAGCACGCATTGGGCCGGCTCGCCCGGCGTAATACCACCCTCTCACGAATATTCGGCGTGAAATAACGGCACTTGGTGCTGTTGTGTTTCGTCCGACCAGTGAGGGTTCCGAAGGCCCCTTCCCCCCCCCCCCCCCCCCTCCCAATTCCTATTCCTTCCTTTAACCTATTCCTCCCTTAAAGGCCGGCAACGCATCTGCGATTCCTCTGGTTTTGCGGGTGTCCATGGGCGGCGGTGATTACTTTCCATCACGTGACCCGCCTGCTCGTTTGCCTCCCTCTTTTATAAAAAAAAGAAAAGTTTTTTATCTAACTGTACAAAGCAGCTACTTTTGTTGGTGTCCGAATCGTCAGTGAAAAAAATAATAAAATTAAAAAGTGTCAATTCGGACACTGTGTCCGAATTGTCACTTAGTCGTATGGGGATAATAGTCGTGATTATATGTATGATGTATTGCATATAATTACATCTAGTACTTAATAGTTTTACAACACTGATTTGGTTGTTAGTTCAAATTAATTATATGAACAAACTTTCCTCTGGTTTCGCAACTCGAATCGAAAGATATCTCAAATAGCCGGTTCTTAGTTTAAAGTCGACACCTCAATTTCTCAACACCTAGACGTTGCAGAAACCTTCGAGTGCAACGCAAACAATTGTCGGTCGTGGGAGATTGGAACTCTCAGCGCAGCATTCAAACACACAATGAATGAGTTCTTAAGTTATTTCCTCTTATACGTGATTGGCGAAATTTTGTACCCTTCAATATTACTGCTTTTTTTGTTAATAGCTGCAATAGTTTTGTTATCATCTAGAAATAGTAACATTTAATAGGTTCGAAAATGTTTGTATCGACTGCAACCGATCGAAGCTGTTTGACTATCTCTTCGCTCGTCATCACAAGTCTTGGAGCTGTTATTGATCACATAAATGTGTATGCGTGTAAGTAATTACATCTCAGACGTTTGCCGTACCGGAAAATCCGACCCGATCAATTGGCACCGCATTATGAGTAAGTACGGTCTATTACGTTTTCTGTGGCACACACACACGCCTGTAGATCAACCAACCTATACAAATTTCTCCTCAAAGTTCAAAATGTATTAAAGAAAGGAGACCTGGCTTTTTATCTGGTTTTATACTTAAGTTGTACACTTTTTTAATTTTTTAATCTGTAATTTATTAACTGGCAATATCTGATGACAGTTGAGGAGGCTAGGATCAAAAACACAAACAACATCTACTTTTAAATTTTTTTTTATTTTTATTTTTACTCTATATTAATAATGTAATTAGGAAAGACGGTTAATTCAACAGTAAATTTCAATAGTAAAACGATGTTTAAATATCAAAGTTATCCTGTTACTATGAAACATTTTGCACCACACATATCCTGTATTTTTTTGAATCTGAAAATATAACAAATATTGGCTGAACGACCTGCAGCCTTTTGCTTTAAACTCTTGCCAGCATGTACCTACACGGGCAACATTTTTTTGACATTTGACGTTGACAGGTTGTCACTTTCTTACACCTAATATCCCTTAAGTAGCACATATCCCTCAGAACAATAACTAAAGCTTAATGTTCTGAGACATATCCTGATTTGTCTTCAAAAAACCGCACTTTTTTCTAAAATATATCGTCAGATTAATCGACAGTGGCGCAAGTTATCAAAATAGCAACAACGGTTTTAAATGACCAATTTACCTTTGGCATACCTACTTAAAAATATTGCTAAAGTATGGCTTCATAATTTATTAAGTTTTTTTTTAATTTCTGCCATACTGTTAAAAGTGAATAGGTATGTTGTGGTTTTGGTCATAGCCTCCTCAGTTGTACAGCCGCTAGCTGTCAAATCAAACATGACGTGACGGCATTGTTGACATTTCACTTTTTAAAAGCAAAAGAATTATGGTTTATGCAGCCATGTAAGACATTTTTAAGGTAAACATGTCTGCCTATTGAAGACTCAGTGTTTCCATGTTAAAAAATATTTATAATTAAATAACTCTTATCCGCGATTCGTTAAAAATAAGACAAAACTTGATTTAGGTAGCAAATAATATTAGCTATACTTTATCACTTTCCATAAAAAAAAATGCCGTTTCTCCTTTGACATTTTGTGGTAAACAAGTTGAAGTAAGGTTGAAGTATTGGCGTCTGTACAGTCACAGTCGAGCGGAGTAGAGCCACGGTAATAACATTACCGTGGTAGAGCTGAGAACGCAAGAAATGAGTTGCGTAGGCCAGTTCCAACGGCCGCACTCTTAACCGCCACTGTACTATTTTTAGCTTGACTCCTTTCTCCGGCCGCGGCGGTCGTCCGGACGTGAGTCAACCCTTTGTTCCCTCCAAGCGCAACGGCCTCGAAGACTGAGAACGTGACACCCAGTCCAATATTACGTCTGGCTGGTGTGTGGTCAGCTCTTCAAGGCGCCGCGCTTTCCAAACATGCGTGAATATTGTTTAGTTTTTTATATGTAGCTCACCTTGGGCATCGGTTACTCAATTTAGAGATTCCATTATGCTCCGGTGCTCGTAGAAACACTAGACACTAATTTAACTAAAATGGCGGTTTCACACAGCGACCCCGTCATAAGATGTTGCGACAATCGCCTCGCCTCCCACATTGTGGTGAATCTTAATTACACTTCAGCGTCCAGACGGTTGCAGCTAGTAAAAACGTAAACATTTTTACAATGTAGGTACCATGACCTTACTGTTTTAAATGACGCGGTTTATGACAAATAGGTAAACAATTAACATTTAGTTTCTCTGAATAACGTAAATGCAAAAACGTTTCATTAGCAACTTCAGTAGTATGTCCCCTTGTCTGCCACGAAGACTCCTAGAGGTTGCTAACAATTTAATTTCTATTGTGTCTGTTATTTTATTACAACAGCTGAGCTCAAAGTAGGTCCGTTTAAAATTTAATGTACGTGTTATTTATTTTATTACAAATAATATTTTGACAGACTCTTCGTGCAAACCTGAATTCAGTCAGTGATAGTGATATGGTAATAAGATGGCCTGACCTTAGAATTGTACAGGTCGAGCGACACTACACATTATCATTGTTGGCTCATAGTTATTTCTGTAAGTCATTAAAGTAAACAGGTTATTCATCAACTGACAAGAATATGTGTTGTTTGGTCATTTTAGAGACACTTGTGGTTAAGAGGTCAGGTCAGTTAAAAAACGTACGCACAAGTGTAGGTTAGGTATTGTATTGTTTTGCCAGTTTTGACATTTATTTTTACATAGAATTGACCTGTTACAATTGATGTGGAATCCAAATTAGATTTAGGGCCAATCACACTCGCCACTTTACATTGTGTGCAAGATTGCTTTACATTCGCTTTTTTATGTCGGGAGTGTAAGGAGGATGTAAGGAGTCGTGAAGAACCTTTGCGTTTTTAATTTTGGTATTAAAGACCTGGTTGAATAATTGTAGGCGAACAATGTCTTTATTAGCCGCCCAAAGAATGTTGAACAGCGAAGGTCGCGAAGAGGTTGGTAACAATGCGAACTTATAATGTAAATGAAGTGCCATAGAAGGAGGCGAGGGCGAGGCTCTAACCAGATAAAAACGGCCCGATGTTAGTAAACAGCGCCGCTACGCGTTAGATTCGCAGCGCAACGCTAATTGTTTCGGCAGAGCAAATGCTAGGGTTCATTGCCGGCCATACGGCATTGTGCCTTTGTCACCGCCTACACATCTCATTTATTTTCAATGCTGGCTTTAAAGCCATCTTACAAAACAAGTATAAAAGCGAAACAAAATCTCTGCGGTAGTGTTTAATTTTGTTAAATATTCTTACTGTTTTTAGCGTAACATCAATCAGATCCGTCTTGCTTGTTGATTCATAAATTATTAATATACGTATTAGTACATACACTGAATTGACCTGATAAAACAGAAAGGGATAACGCATAATCTTATTGATTAGTGAATGATATGTTACACTATGACAATAATCTGATAAAAACAAAACTGACCGTGTTAATCTAATGTATAACCTAAAAGTAAATAGATAAACACCAGCTATTAGAGACAATAGTATAAGATAATCCAAAAGAATAATTAAATTGTAAACAGGTAAAAATACAAAATTAATTGGTACTTTGAAAGGTTTACGAGCATTGAGAGTATATAGACAGACAATAGAGCAGACGTATTGAATGAGTAAGCAAAGAACTTACCATACTTATGTATTATAGATAATGCATTATTATCTAAGGTCTTATGTTCGAGTGTAGTGCATAAACAAAGGGTACTGCACTGTATCTTATCGGGACGGCTGATAACTCGACTCGGAACATTAGTGTTACTGCAAATAACTATGTGCTTGCTTACTCAACGTGTCACCCTTACATGGTTGGCTATATACATTCACATATGTTGTGTATTCAGATTAAAAATAATGATGATTGCGTAGATGTGCATCAATTACGGCTCGGCTATGATGCAAATGTTAAGAGTTATTGTGCTCGTTGGAGATGTTGCTCCTAGTATTTTACGCAACTTAGTTAAAACATTTCTTAAAGGCGGTATTTTCTCTCATATCGTCTGCCCAAAATGGTGTTTTGATGACACTCAGCTAATGACGATGTTAGGAAAGCTTCGAACGCTGTCCTTGTTCCCTTCACAGATTAGTAGCAATTATACAAAACCTTGACACACTCAGCCCTGCGTCGAATATGACCACCAGCCTTTTAGTTGTTCCGATTCCGAGCTTTTGCCAACTGAGATAACATATAACATTATCCCGTTTAGGGTCCATTAGGTTGCATCTAAGCGTGAATCTGGCTTAATGTGCTATTAGCGTGGTGCGTGCTTATCGCGACATCGATATCGAAGGCTCGACTGCAGTTTTGGCACACATTCGCCGCGCGGTTGCGTCACTGCCGCGCGGTATCGGGCACAGCGCGTAACACTTTTACCATTACCAAGCCAGTCGCCTCTCGCTTACCTACTTTGCTCGCCGCGATCCACCGCTTTACATAATTGCTCGTAAAGAACACACAAACTTACGCAACAGCAAAACAACATTTAATATTCTGGTTGAGTTCACCAAAGAGGGTCACTGTCTCATCTACTGCTCTATTTTGGTGTTATGATGTGCAATTTAGTTTTAATGTTTATGTAGTAATCACGACTGGTTGCATAATGTTGAAAACTGTTACATTTTTATTATCTTTCCATAGCTTAGCTCGCAAAACGACCTTTACTAATCGTGTGTTTCATCGTTCAATTTCAAATCTAAAAGTTGTTTTACAAAAATTGGAGATTATCGAGAACTACGTACTCGTGTTTAAGGACGCTATTTTTGTTGACATTTAAATTATAAATAAAGTTGCACAACCAATTCAACGCTCAAATTGTAATGAGATTCTGTGCCCAATCCGATTTAAAAACGAGGCGATGTTCTCGATTTGTGTGTAAACAAACAAAAAAGTGCTAATGATGTAAAGCCTCGGTTACATCACGAGCAGTCAACACGCGGGGATTTAGTACAGTACAGCACTGCAGGCATAGCGAGTGGAGCGACATTCTCTCAGTTGAAACAGTGTTGACTTTCTTTTCTTGTTTCGTAATGATACGGCCGACCGGAGAGGAGCTGTCGCAGGCGCCGCGGATTGCCGGCGCTGGCGCCGTTTCACAACCTCTTATCGATGCTTAATAACTGTATAAACCACGTGTACACGGGGAGTACGCCGCTTGTTGTGCAACGTGACAGCTACGTGACTCGCCACTGCAGTTTATGCAACGGAGTTTATTCGGTGCTAGTGGCAGTGGTGCTACTGTCGCCACTGAAAGCAGGAAAACGCGAAAACGATGCGGGTCATCAGTTACATTGCTCGAATGACATCCACCATCCACTCTTCTATATATCTTCTTCTTCTTATTCTTCTTCTTCTTCTTCTTATGGTGGCACTCCATTACTGAAGGTCAGCCGTCAGCTTGCTGAATTCACCCTTGTCCCTCGCGATTCGGAACAGTTTCTCCACGCTGGTGATTCCGGTCCATTCCCGAATATTTCTCAGCCAAGATTTCTTCCGTCTGCCGATGCGTCCTTTCCCTTTTATTTTGCCCATCATAATCATTTGAAGCAGTTGGTATCTATCATGTCTTATAATATGACCCAGATATCCAACTGTTCTCTTCTTGATGGTACGCAACAACTCTCGGGTCCTGTGGACGCGCTGGAGGACTCTTTCGTTAGAAACCTTCTGCACCCAACTAATTTGAAGCATACGGCGATAGCACCACATTTCAAACGCCTCTAGGCGTCGTCTTGTATCCTCTTTGATGGTCCACGCTTCACATCCGTAGAGCACAATGGGCCAGATGTAACATTGTAGCAAGCGCGTTTTGAGCCTTAAGTTCCATGAATCTAACTCTACTACTCTACTACTTAATTTCACTTTCTAAAGGCAATAAGTACGGTGTTAAAGCGTGTCTTATTACATCGCGAGGCCTGATATTTTGTCATTTCACGGTTTCAAAGGGCATTCGGTGGAAGAAACTACGATGGTTGGGTGAAGCGTACGTAATGTCTTTCGAAGTGACTATAATGTGACTTTAACACCATGACAATAAGAATTGACTACATATCTGACAGTCTGAGTCTGAATTCATATGTCAGCTGTGTGTTGGTTTTTAACAGGTGAGCGGTACAGAATCACACGTTGCGCATGTTCGCACGATTGCAGTTTGCATAATCGCGTTGCACAAACGGGGAGTTAGTGTTACGGCGCGATTATAATCCGCGCGTGCCGCCATATCTTTTATGCATTGTGCAGGAAGCGAACTTTCGAACTCTTTTACTTTTTATGGTACCATGTTTACTAATATCTTGCGAATTTAATTCAAATGTCGCAATTACTGTGTCGTGTGTTAAAAGGCGTCGTGATGTCAATTAGCAAGCTAACATAACAATCCAATGCTTGTTACGTACTAACCGACTAATCGTATAATTATAGTAGGTCTTAAAGTAATAATCATTCTCATTTTAGTAACTATTGTTTAAATACATAGTTTCTCAATCTTCTGTTTCTGACTGGCCTAGTAAGATTTCCAAGTTTCCAACTGACCGCAATCTATGAAGTAATACTGATTTTCGTCAATGCCTTAATGTCAATGGGTTTCACTTTTGATTTCAATTTGTATGTCGGCAGAACATTAGTTAGGGAACAATAAATTTGAATTATGTAAGTAGTTAAATAGGGCAATCGGCTTAATTACCATATGCCCGCTGATTTACATACTCATTTAATTATTTAACAAGGACGGAAGGTGGGTACCGGTTGCTTGGTTTTAAATTCAAAACTAAACTGCGCAATTGGTGCTATCAGACTGCGGACACACCATTTCGGATGTGTCACCCGATACATTGTATTGTAACTAAGGATACTTAATGTAGCTATCCGTCTTATTGTGGTGTTATTTGTTTACCCATTGTATTAGTAGCGTTGATACCTAAAGTACTAAGCGCATGCTGATTATACGGTGGACATTTTTAAAATGCGTATTTTCCATTAATTCTTATTATTCTGTGCTCATTCAATTTCGATAATAATGAAACAAGTTTGTCCGTATCTAATGATTTAAAGATATTATTTAAAAACTCATTTATTACTTCAAAGCTTACCGAAAACAAGTTGTTTCTATAATGCATTGAATTTCGTTATTTTTATTAAGTAAGGTCGTGAGCAATAAATATTTCAAGCCATTTTCCGCAACGTTTGTTTGATATGCACTGTCATTAATTTATTGTATACTACTGATTTAAATTTGCTGTGTAGGTACCTACTCAAGTTTATCAAGTGACCAGTCAGTAACTTCTACGTCACGTCGTGGATAGAACCAACGCTATTATCATGCTCGTATATTTCGCAATAGTTGACGACTATTGGGCCGTTTTGCTCGATGAGATTACCATTTACCACCCACTGACATAGACACCTAGGTCATCTATAGTTTTTGGGGTTCCGTACCTCAGATGGAAAAACGGAACCCTTATAGGATCACTTTGTTGTCCGTCTATCAATCAAGACCCTTTATCTCGGGAACGTGTGGAGGTATCCAGTTGAAATTAAAACGATATACTCAGGTCTACAGTCTCTTAAAGCTGTGAAAAAATCAAACTCCTAAGTAAATGTGAAAAAAGATACAAGATAAAAAGAAAAAACTTATATTTCGACACTCAAGGTATATGGTATTAACTATACATTTAGTAATAAATCATTAAAAACAGGGTATTTATGCCAAAAAAACGTATATTTCGACACTCTCAAGGGACTCAAAATTTATAGGGTATTTTCCGTTGATCTAGAACTATGAAATTTGTCAAGTATTACCGTCTTATACTACAAGTATAGGAAAAAAATCTGAAAACTATATATTTGTAATAAAATCACTAAAAATCTGGGTCTTCATGCCCAAAAAACTAACATTTCGACACTCTCAAGGGGATCAAAATTTATAGGGTGTTTTCCGTTGACCTAGAACTATGAAATTTGGCAAGTATTACCGTCTTATATTATAAGTATAGGGAAAAATCTTAAAACTATACATATGTAATTAAATCATTAGAAAACAGGGTCTTTATGCCAGGAACGGTGGCACAGAATAATATAACACGGCGGCGAGACGGTCCAAATTTTGAATCATGTGGGGTATCGCATGAAAGGCACAAGCCTTCATTCGCACAAGCTTAAACAGATTTTAAATTATTTTTATGAGTTATTGATTTTAAACGAAAAATTAAATTTTTTTTTTATAATATGCACTTACTTACTATAATTTGTACGGAACCCGTGGGCGAGTCCGACTCGCACCTGTCCGGTTTTTTTTACGGTGACAGACTTAATTAATTTTCTTTTTTATTTGTATGACTTAATCTTTGTAGACTTTTTGGTTAGTATTTCTTGTAGGCTTCCATGGTTTAATAATTTTGTAGCAAGATATAATGTTAATGGCGCTGTTGGTCTGTTAACTTGTTTGCATTTATCAAATTTATGAACCGTTTATTATAGTTCAAAGACTGTTGTTCTCTCTTTTATCAGTAGCTAAACGATTACTTATGATTTTATTAGCTGTAATTTATAGCTAAATCCAACATTTCACTGTTAATATTGACCAAGGCGAACTTAATCGAGCGGGGCGATTCGTTTCGCTCCGTCCGCCGGTTCATACCTAGTCCGTCACGTATCTAAACTCCGCGATAAGTGGCAGTTATAGATTGTGTGTCAATAATGAAAGGAAAGTGGCACGCCAGCCGCCGGTGGGTCAGTGTCGTTGTGTAGTTTACATAACTTGTGTCACATCGTGCATCCATCGCGCCCAATTTTGGGCACGTTACGTTTTGTCGCGTGACCGATTCTGATGGCGTGGCGTTCAGCGCACTGGGTGTTGTTGAGAAAAGACTGCTTTTGTTTTTTTGCTCGGTGTTGATGTTGTTTTCTTTAACCGCCTTCCCATTTTCTTCTTTTGACTTAGGAGGCGATGAGAAATTGTACTACAAACAGCACTACACTGCCGTGCTCTGCCACACGAATGTAAGAAAGTTGTTTTGATCGGTTATAGACCAATATTTTCATAGGAGTCTGTCTGAGCCAATCGGTAGAATGTTTATAGGCTTTTGAATAGGCTTTTCACAAGAAGATGATGGTGATAGTATTTTAAGGGTTGTTTGCCCTTAACCTCCCATCATCTTTAATCTCTTCCAAAGGACACTCTCAGAAATATAGTCGTAAAGTGAGTATGTGTTCGCCAACATGTTATGCATAGAAAGGTATCTGGTATCAGTACGCAAAGGGCAAAGGTTGTAAGGTGAGTTTTCTCCCTGAGCAGGAAGCGTTGTAAAATGTCGCGCAGCCAAGTGGATTCGCGTGGGCACCGTCATCACCGATGGCGATGAACTGCGCAAGGTCTCGACTCACTTCCTGCTCATGCGAGACTTCGCCTCCCTAAGCTATGGACACACGCACTATACATTTTAATTAATGCTTGACGACGACGCAAAGATAATTCCTCCGTTTACTGTTCACGTTTATTCCATCGCGTCGCAGAAGTAAATTGTCGGCGTGCGTCGTCCGTAGTCGCCGTCGGCCACTTTTTGTGCGGTAATAACGCTAAAATGCTCTGCAATTTTTAACCTCTAGAGCTAATTGCAATCTCTTACATTTTATTGCGTTTAAACTCTAGTTCAATAAAAAATTTATTGAAAATTTTAGTGGCCGTTAATGACTCGATCGGTTTAAACCTTTAAGTTAAATGTCAAGTCCCTAACTAAAGTAACGATTTTTTTTTAATAAGGACGGACGTATCGCAGTTCTTCAACCGAACAGATCGTCCGTCGGCCGCTATTGTGCACTCAGCTTTAAGAAGTTAAACTTACAATTCGCTTGACTTAGTCGTGATTTAGTTGATTCGAATAAAAAACACAACAAAACAAGCTACGTAATGCTGTTGCTAGTCGCGACTGAAGTAGGATGTGATGTAGGCAGTTAATAGGTATGAGTTAACAAAAAACACTGCCTACTTTTTATAGTTCAAGTGAGCTTTATTTGCTTTCTTCAATCACTGTATCCTGGTACCTAAGTAGTATTATTTGAAGGGCCAAATTTCACGGTGTGCGGTCACGATAAGGTGACTCCGAACAGGTCGCGAACAGGTGGCCCTAACTGCACTGCAACAATGCGGTATACAATCAAATCGGCGCACCACATCGGCGCTCACCGGCGGAACGCTGCGACCAAGGGTCCGTGAAATGCACCCGACTACGTGAAATATAGCCGCAAGTACAAACGACCTATCCAAAACTGTCAGATTGCTCCAAACGATATTGATACTTAACTCTTAAAATTTAAGGTTCAAAATGTCTTGTAGATATTTGACAGTTTGTGGTAAGTTGAGGCGTGCGTCTGTATCATGCGCATCGGTACAGAAACACGATAGCCGTTACACGATAAACGAGCTGCTGCAACTGAGTTTCTAGTCATATCTTTATTGCTTCCCATTAAACACGTAAAAAAATTATATCAGATTTTGTTCCGACTTGTTGGTTTCCTCCGTTTTAATAATACATACTACTATCAAGTTCATTATCAGTATGTTTAAGCTCTTATTTTTCAACAGAAGTAGGCATTAGTATACATAATATGTTATGTACTTGCAAATATTCTGAATAAAGCCATTGATTCTGTAGGGTTAAGGGTGTTTGGTCATGGTGGCGTTTCGTCATTGCTATTTAAAATTAATAATTTTTAGTGTCATTTAATAATTTAAAAATATTTGGTGATCGTTTCGATCGATCGTCATTTTTACATCTGCTCTTAAAATATTGTACAGTCAACAAACTAAATAAATGAAACCAATATAAACAGGTCTGAAAATCATTAGTATAATTTTTACAACAATTCTTTAATTAGGCAAAAATTTTAATAAAACAATATTTAACACTACTCTACTGGTGTGTAACTAAATTAATGCATTTTTGAGAATAAAACTGCATTGCGGACTGTTTTTTAAGCGAATGATCGTTTAAAGAACAGTCCGCAAGAAAAAAGAATAGTCCAGTAAGAAAATTATTTCATTAATGACGAAACGACACTACACCTATGAAAGTTAAAAACAATGACGAAACGACACCATGACTAAACACCCCTAACCCATTCTGTAGTTGTACATTACTTTCAACTAAAAATCGTCTGAGCACCTTTTAATGACAAGTCGTGGCAGACGGAGCACAGTCGTGACAATGCAAAACGCGAATGTTGAGACTCGAGGAGTTTCGTAACACGTTACGCCACCGCGAACCCTCGCCGCGACGGGCGAGGAGCCATCACCGTGACGTGGGGTGGCCTATGGCATGACGCGGAGTGCCATGCTCCGGTGATCAGCTCACGATACTCATGGTAAACGAGCGCGATAACGAACCCAACTAGTTCACATAATTATTGCTTTTCACAACTCACAAAAAAGACCAAACTACTTCGCTGGCTAATTAAATATTCACACCGACTGAGGTCATCATAATAAAATAAACGCGATGTGACGCAAGTGCGATGCGATAACTTATCCGAAACTAGACCACAGCAAGATCAAATGCTATCGAAATTGACCCCACCACTGATACAGCCCCGTCAAGCGCTCGTTTAATGGCAGTTTGTTCAACTTGTTTCAAGTTTCGTCACAGCGCTTTATTTACAATATGTTGGCGACAAGCGGCTAAATATAATCTTTTAACTGCCACATCCGCCTCTAGAGGAGTCTTTCTCTGAATTGCTGCAATGAGAACTGGAATGCGTATGTCATAAATTCACATGATTATGACTGCTAAGCTACACAACACTGGGCCATGCGAATTGTATGCTCTCCTGACTTCTGAAACAATTTCGTCGTGAATTCATAGTCATACTAAAAATAATAAGCTTATTGTTTTTAGTCTTAAATGGGACACTTTGGAAAAAAGAAAACCGCAGTCACACTCACGTAACATTCTATTTTATGTTGAACAATATTTTTGATTACTGCAATATATAGACATAGCCGTTTTACATTTCATTATCATTCTTATCTTTTGTTGTTTGGGCAACGCACACTAATGTTATGGCAAAATATTATTATCATAACCTTTACGGTTCCATGTAGTAAGGATTACCTAATGTGGCTTTATGCACTGCTAGTTATACGTTGTTGGTAGATTACGATTTGTATTGCATCCGTCTCTGCATAATGTAATAGCAATGCAACTGCATTACGAGCTATGCACTGACGCTGCGCCTCCGACGAAAGTGAAACTAGCCGCAATCAGTCGTTCTCTATTTCAGTAATAATCTATTTCGCTACTACTGACCGACCCGTCCGACCTAACGCGTAATCTACGCCTATTGCCGGTCGAGACTGTCTTTCTATCAACAATGTGTATTCCTTTATTGTATTCTATTTTCAAATGCACATTTACATTGCTCTTATCATTAATTGGTATCCTCGGCTATAGCTTCCCTCTCGTTTTTGGCGGCTGCAATAATGTTCGCCGTTCTATTGTTCTCTTCATGTATATAACATACATACTTTGACGAAATGGCCATAAATAATTTGATTTATTCACGATTGGAAACGTCTACTTCGTGCTCTGTGTGATTTAACACCCACAGCCTTCAATGAATATGATTTGTTTTCTACGAATAGCATTATTATGTTATGCGTAGGAGGTTTCAGGAAACCGCTTTTAAAACCTTACGTGTAAACGAGTCGACACTATTGACATTGGCTGTTAAATAGCCAAGAGAGACGAGACGTTTAAAAAAAAAGCTGTACAAGAGCAAACTGCGAACGGATGTTGCACATCTGTTGCGTTGGAGACATAATAATAAGTAATTAGCCAAGGAAGCCAGTCCAGTCCAGCCGAGCAGCCAATTCGCACAATGTGTCTCGCACGTTGCTGGCCTGTTTCCGTTCATTTTAGTCACATCACTGCCATATTTTACATTGCTCATTTATTATTTCGAGTTATTGCTATTATAATTGATGCTACAATTTGAAGATTATTGCTTGTACTTTACTTTAAAGTAAAGTTCTCTCATTATTCTTTGATTCAAATGTTACATTAACAAAACATTCATCAATATTACAAAAGGTTAAGATTTATTCAGATTTATTATTTCGAGTTATTGCTAGTATAATTAATGCTACAATTTGAAGATTATTGCTTGTACTTTACTTTATAAGTAAAGTTCTCTCATTATTCTTTGATTGAAATGTTACATTAAGAAAACATTCATCAATATTACAAAAGGTTAAAATTTATTCAGATTTATTATTTCGAGTTATTGCTAGTATAATTGATGCTACAATTTGAAGAATATTGCATGTACTATACTTTATAAGTAAAGTTCTCTCATTATTCTTTGATTGAAATGTTACATTAACAAAACATTCATCAATATTACAAAAGGTTAAGATTTATTTAGTCTACTAAACGTAAATTATGTTAATAGCGCTAATGTCAATTAGTTTGCGACGAAAAAGGTTTGATAAAAACATGTTGACATTTGCGTCAACATTTCTGATCGTATTATTACTGTGACATAAAAATAATATAATTAACGATGTTTATTACTCGTCGAGAGTCGCTGATGAGTCCATTCGCTTGTACGAAGGTCGACCGCTTGCTCACACCTACGGCGACGGCCCTCCAAGCCTTCAACTGAATCGTCTACTTCGAGCCGGCCTTTATTCATAAACCTCTAACGGTACAAAATGAACATTCTAAACTTAATACATTATTATAATAAATTAACAATTGCCAAAGCTCAATACGTATTTTAACATTCCTAGTTTTATTGTAAATTGTTAAGAGGGTTTACGCATTTTTTTTTTCCATACAAACTTCCAAGTCGAAATTTTTAAAAACTAATGAGCCAATTTTGATGGAACTTTGCATGCTAAAGTAAAACACAGGGATCTAAATTGTTTGTTGAAAACATTTAAAAAAAATGTTTATTTATCTGAGTTATTGCGATTTTTAACTTTCTATAGTGGACTTTAAATCGCAATAACTCAGCTAGAAAAACGTTTTTTAAAAATGTTTTCAACAAACTATTTAGGTCTCTGTGTTTTAGTTCAGCATGCAAAGTTTCATCAAAATTGTCTCATTGGTTTTTAAAAATTTCGACTTGGAAGTTTGTATGGAAAAAAAAAATGCGTAAACCCTCTTAACTAGATTTCAAATTGATAGCTTAACTGGGCTCCAAGTTATTTTACATCACATTCCTTGTTGGCCTGCGAGAACACTCTACCTACAATTAACCACTGTTAATAGCCCTCTTATTTTTTATACGTCGTTAACGCTTTATCTGCTCACGCGCAGTTATACTTCCTCGTTATATTATTATGTATGACTACGTAGACGCGAGTCCCTGGTTGTTATTGCGTACTGACAGTTTTATTGATGTGTTTCCTTCGTTTGTTGCAGGTAAGATTTACGCCACTTTCAAGCATGATCCGATAAGTAAGGAACTTTTACTTTTTACGAAGGTCAGGTAGAGCGAGCGGTAGCTGAAAGTAAAAATTGATATTACGAATGTATACTTAAATTGCCATTAACTGCGAGGAACCTGTTTGTCGTGAGACTTTTTAAGTATTGTTTGGTTATGTATCAGCACTATCTAGCATACACGTTCACATTATGGCGCAATCCCTCTCAGTTGTCACAAAGAACAGTATTATTGTTCTCGTTGACTTGAAACAGTATTTGCAACGGAATAAATCTGATGTTACGGCCACTCCAATGTCCGCGACCGACGCGGACGTGGGCGTATCTGTTGCCAGTATTTTAGGAGTTGTGTAAACGTTGGTCAACCCGTTGCGGTTACTGTAGCGAACACCGCGCTACACTTGCTGAAATCTCGCTTGCAACTCCACCATTGCATTGCTAGCAACCTTCGATTTCCTCCATCATAACGACCTTAGCGTTTGGACGACAAAAGCTATCGCGGCCAAGTTAATATTTACGTAAGAAACAATTTTGACGCATCGTCAAATTTACCCCCACTCGGTGTGACCAAGTTTGGTGGCCAATATAGTAGTTTTAGTTGAGTAAGATGCCTGCATTCTCGTGACGGTGCTGATTTTAGATTCAAATTGCATGACGGCCATTGACGGCAACTATAGAGCTGCTAAATCCATTTGATTAGTCGTCTTATTATTCAAATCTACTAACTCACTGGCACGCATTAGACAGATTGACGTCTTAGATCCAATTCATAACTTACGGCTCGTGTGATGGATAATAATATCGTTATTGAGAAATAAGGCATTCAGTTGCGGATTGTAGCGATAGAAAATATCTTATTATAATGCATGTTCTATTGGAGAGGCGGCGATTTAATTGTAAATGGATACATTCACAATGGCTTTATGCTAACGGCTTTCATGTGCAAGTAATTATGTTAATGCACTATTAATATGTATTATTAGATATACTTCATGAAATAGGTCTAATATTATAGTCGCTGGAGTAACTACTCTTGTAGGCCCAATCGCACCATCATCATTACAATCCGAGTTCATAACATAAGAATTATGGAAAGAGAACGTACCGCGTCCACAATGCGAGACCAAGGCTTTGTTTGCTATTAACAATACCGCTTGAAGACGCTACGTAATCTAAATTGTCCTTGCGGCCCCATAAAGAAACTCTGCAATTTCGGGTGATTATGTCAGCTGTAGCATCGTATGCGTCGGCGTGGGGCTAAGCCCATTGTTTCGCGGGTACGTAACGCACGTGGGCTTGCTCGCTGCAAGAGAGAAAGTAGCGCAGCCGGCGGCAAGGCCGTCTTGTCTGCGCTGCGACCTTCACACAGTACTTCCGGGATCCACCGGCTCGAAACACCCACCGGCAAGCCTCGTGCTGTCTATAAATAAATCTCACTAGGCACTCTTTACAATGATATATGGAGTCGAAAGCTTCAATAAATTCCAAAGCCGATCGGCAAGCCCTTACACCGCCTAATCGGGTTGCGTAAACGGCGCCATAACACCAGCGCTGTAATTACATAAAACAAATGGCTTGTAATTATTTGTTACAATTCGTGCATTTGTATGTAACTTGTAATTAACATGTTGGTAACAACTTTCAATAAATAAGAAACTCGCTTTGGAGTTCTATGCAATTTTGATAAACTAATTAAATTGAACGAATAAATAAATCTTATAATCTGACATATTTACTATTTACACTTTTAGAAGTATTTCCTTGTGTTCGTGTGATTGTTTGTGTTGCGGTCAGTTGTTATCTGGTACTTGTATTTTGTTCGTTAATGTACAGGTATTAAATATAAACACACTTTGAACTTGAAAATGATAGATTGCGTGACAATCCGAATGTGTGCTAGAAACATTTGCAATGGCGTGTGTCACGAATCACGATGCACCAACCGTACCGTAAATCCGCAGTAAACTTTATAACGTAACGTATATTTTACTAATTGCGCCAATTTGAGCTATAACATGACAATCGAAAGGTCAAAGGTAATCAACTTTATATAGACATACTTTCATACTTACCCGCTCGAAACAATGCTCGAACCAGAAAAAGTGAATCTAATTCTGTTTTCTAATGAAAATGAATCATCGTCTGTCACAGTTCCACGAACATTGTAATCTTTTGAAACTGTCTTCATAAACGTTCAATTATATGTGTACACGGCTCGCTTCAATATTCTCGATCGTGGAGCTCTCAAGTGGAGAATCAACACGCGAAACACGACCCACCAAACGAGTTATGTTATAAATAATTAATTAACATTTAGTTGCCCGACGAACTCGCGGCTTCAAGGTCAAGCTCTAAGCCGTTCTCGAGATGGGTCGATTTAAAGTTTCGATGTACACAATCATTTTAGACTCGCTATTTGAATCACCTACGTTATAGAATGGGCTACCTTATAAGGACAGAAAATCATTTACGCTCTTAAAGTAATTCGTTGTAAGATTGCTGCTACTCACCGAAGCTATTTAAGAGGCATAATTTAAATTTCTGTGCAATCTAAAACACGACCTTTCATGGAGTATTAAGTACTATTGAACTTGTAGTAGTACGTTGATAAACGTTTATTGTTAATTTAACGATTTTCAACCATATTCGTCGGTGGTTGATTGCCATAGCGCTAGGTCCGATATCTTAAGGTTCTGAGTTCTGTGATATAGACAGACGAAGTAGGAATGCTAATTTATGTAATGGTTACGTCTATCAAATAAATAAAAAAATCTTTAATAAAGGCTGATTAAAAAAAAGAAAACTGCACTTCAATAACTTTAAGAGTTTCATTTGAAGATTGTAAAGAAATATGATGTTGTTAAACAGAAACAGAACTCATGAACACGAAGCGAGTAAGGATGAAATCTGAACAACAAGGTTAAGACAATTGAACAGCAATTGATTCGAGTGGAATATAATTATAGTCCATCAAACATTTCGAAGGCATCACAAGATTGTCTTCAACATGTTTTTTCCAATTCCCAATGTCGTTTCTATTGTCAGAAAAGGTAATTCATCATTGACATTAAGATTTGATACCATTGATGATGCAAACAGATTGGCTAATGATGAATGGAACATGTCGAAAATGCGTCATCTGTCTTCTTCTATTCTTGAATAGATTTGATATGTAGGATTTATTAACTTTTTATTAGTATTATTCTTGTCACTTTTTTCTTGTACGTCCTCGTTGAGGTCATTGGCTCAATTTAAATAATAGTTCTATCCGTCTCATAATTCAATGTTGCTGACTGCTGTAAAAAGTCATAGCATGATAAGCAACAATTTCTTTGTTTAAATCTTTGGAGCGTGCTAATTTTTTCACTACTTAAGTCTCAAAATGGCTATTTGTAGGTATATAGAGACATTAGTTAACCCACGCTGATAAAACATTTCAATTAATAGTGCAATATGTTCAGTAATTTTCCGCCTGCATATTGTGGCGTAATGTTTTTATTTCATAGCAGTGTAAACAGTGTGGCTACACGACGGCTGAATTAATGTCCCCAATTCAATTGAAGTGTTTCATTAGCACAAGTGGCCCCGATTGCTTCGTTCATCGAGCCCGGCGATCGTCGCAAAACCAAGGCGCCTCATACACGTACATGATTGTGTGAAATCGTACAATCTCTATACGGTAGGAAATGAAATGTATTATCTCCAACTGTTACGAGTTTTATTACACAAATAACTTTGATGGTGTATATCAGATGTGATATCAGTAGATGCCTAGAAAAACACAAGGTAACTCGAACAAGGTGCATCGATGTATATAGTTTATCAAAAGTTGTCATATTATTAATTAGTACTAAGCTTGGGTAGCGTTAATTTCGGTATATATCTTGGGATAAACAGTAGCAGTTTTGGGCCCTCGTATATCGCTGTGGAAAATCAAATCTTTTTTTCGTTTTGTTTGACGTGAAAGTACATAATGTTATTGAGCTTTCCAGTGCTTGGAAAAGCCTGTAGTCTTTGGGTTTGATTATGTCCTCAACGCGATCGAACGTCCCTATAGTTTCTTACCCTGAGTGGTTTAAACCATTTACTTAGAAGAGTATACATCGCTGGTTTAAACATACTTAAACTCTTCAGAGTTTTAGATCTGCTACGTTACCTCACTTAATATCATTATTATCACATGTCATTTTCGAACTAGCAACGCCGCTTTAGTCAATAAGATTGTGTTCGTTAAGGTCTGTGATCCGAGCAGACCTTCGCGCACTGCCGGGTTCAATTAAACATCAGCCGGTTGCGTTAGAAACGACGTCTCCCATTATGGACTCGGGTCGTGACACCGCACGTCCAAACGTGGTGGCGTAATACGCGCATTGTAGTCTGTAATTTCCACGTGCGAGCAATGCTTGTGGCTAATTGTGTATGGATGCGGTGCCTGTAACAAGAGCCGGAAAATGTGGGCATTATCGCGCTGTATCGCTACGTGTGAAGGACACACTACGTTGGAGTTTGTTAATTTAATGACTTTTGTTGCATGGCTCAATAGCTATTTGCATATAAATTTGGTAAATACTCTAAATTATCTCCTTATCTACTATTCTGTTAAACTAACTCTATATAAAACTTGAATTTGAAGACTTGGATGTTGACTTCACATAAATCTGCAGAAACTAAAACTACGTAATTTAATTCGATACACTATTAGCTCGGTCGGACCATTTCCACGACTTTTATAAACTGGTAGCTATAATATCAGCTTTAACTGTAACTCGTGGCTTGCGTAACACTCTAGATGGGCTTACTAATAGCGTAATAATTTTAATTAAGCTATTACACAAATGCTTTAAGCCTACAATAAGAGGAATAAAACTCAATCCCTGAAAGAGGAGAAATTTCTTTAAAGTTACGCTATGTGATAGTAAGTACTACATCTGTAGAAATACTGGAATAGTTACTGCCGAATTGCTGTGTCATATCCGTCCAGGTATAGAAATTGAACCAGCTAGTTGGGTTAAGACAAGGCTAGAGCTTAATATGCTGATGATAGATTTAGACCAGTATAGTACAAAGGAGTACCAAACTCCAAAGGTCAGAGAAAATTGCCGTTGTATCATACAGCAGTATGAAATAAAGCTGATATAACAAATTGTCCAAGCAGTTCCTGTAATCTCGGCGTTACTCAATCGGTGGAGCGCACGCCAGTTTTCCGGGCTGCTGGCGAGCTACGGTTTTACTTTCTTGTAGGAAGTGCTATCGCTTTCAACGGGGACCGGTCGGGCGCCCGTTCGCTAGCTGTTGACTTCGGACCTCCAGTTAGGAGCAACTTGCGTTACGTGCTTCACGCGTACAAGTTTGCTTGTATAGCACGATGGCGTAGGAAAGTAAACTTCACCAAGAGCTTGTTCGTCTTCCTGATAAGAGATAGATGCTTTTTGTACAATTTAAATGTTTTGTTTTATATGGGAAAGTAAATCTAGGGCTGGTTTCGTATCTTCCTGATAAGACAGTGGTATGTAATGTAGCTTTTCTACTTTTCCTACAAATTTAACAATGTCATGTATAACAACAATGTTTCAAAATCTTTCGAAGTTTATCTGCAAGCAGTGTAACTGGTCTTTTTATAGGATAGGTATAAGTTTCATATTTTTTTTACTTCGATTCCTAATTTTTCATTTTAATTTGATACTTTCATACCCACCCAAGGCTTAACAACTTTATTATTGAAATTTTGCATTCACAATGCTATATAGATATAGGATAAAATGTTTACCAGAAAAAAACTTAACAACTATTCAAATTTATGAGAACAAGACAGCATAGTTGACCATGTTCTTTATAGGTTAGCTCTGAATACGTGGTCAATGGTGGTTTAACTGAGACTACAAGTTGAAGTTACTATCTATTTAAATTATCTTAGGCATAGTATCGCGTACCTACTTAAATTATTCACTTTCTTTGTAATATCATTTGGTTCAATCTATTATCGCTTTAAAAGCTATATTTATTAATAGCGTAAATGTCTATAAGTATTTAATGGTCACTCTCACAACTATTTCAGTGAAAACTCTAGACATCATTAATGTGTCGTAAATAAAATTAAAAAAATCTTATTTATGACTATAGGTAGCAGTTGTTTAGTAGTGTTATTGAATTAAGATGTGACATTTAGTGTAAATTAAGGAGTTTTAATTAATACTTTTAAAAATTCGCGGTCAGCGAAAATTTGGATGTTGCGTGGGGCCTCGCAGGTGTTGCGCGGGGTCCACGGTAATTCGTAAGCGCCATATACATTTTTATCAATAAGTTAATAAAAATGTGTAGTTTTTTTTTGAAAATCCAAATCAGTCAAGTAATCGAAAGGGTAAATAATACCTATCTGTTTATGATTTTATAGGAATTAGGTATTATTGTAAAACACGGTCGTAATAACGTAATGTGCATTTATATGAAATTATAGAGGTAAGTTCAGAATTTTTTTCTATCGAGCCAAATGTTTCCAATCGTGTTTTGACTTCGTTTATTCCCTCACACATACGCTCTGTAATACACATTGAAAATTTCTGTGCGAAATACTCACAGGCACAATTAACCGCCCACCTTCTTTTTTTTTTGAATTTTCAAAAATTTACCCGAATCAGGTGCGTTGAAAACAACCATAAAGGTAAAAAAAAAACAAAAAGGACTTAAAACAAACTTGTTTATTAAAGGGTTTACAATAAAAATCGATTTTGTAAAAAAACTTAGACAAAAAAATTTTAATTTCAATTTTGAAAAAAGTGGTGAATCTTTATTATTTTTTTACTAATGGGTGTTTCCCCCTTGGGCTCTAATGACTTCTTTGAACCTGTTTGGCAATCCATCCATGATATCCTGAATATCCAAATGGGGGATATTGTGCCACTCCTCTACCGTAGCCGTCTTGAGCTCTCCTAGGGTTGTTTCTGCCAGTCTTCTTCTTATGGTACGTTCACTCACACTGACATTTCTCACCTCAAAAAGTCGTGTATGAGCTTCAGTAGTGGTGCAAAAGCGATTTATCAAGACGTTGCTGACAACAAAGCGGTCATCTTGGGCTGAAGTACGAGGGGCGTTCAAAATATTCTCGGTATGTGGATAAAAACAAACAAGTACGAAAAGTTTGATATTTTTATTTTTCAATATACTCCCCCCCTATGTTCATACACTTATAAGATCGATCAATTATTTTTTTTAATCCCTCATAAAAATATTTTTTATCTTTGGTGTAAAAATGCTCCTCCACGGCCGTCTTCAACGCTTCATCGTCAGAAAATTTATTTCCACGCAGATCCTTTTTAAGATTGGGGAACAAAAAGAAGTCGCTTGGGGCTAAGTCCGGACTATAGGGTGGATGAGTAACAGTTTCAAACCCACATTCAACAATAGCTGCCTTGGCAATATGAGCAGTATGGACAGGGGCGTTGTCATGCAGAAGCAGAACACTTTTGGTTAACTTTCCTCGCCTCTTTTCTTTGATCGCATCTCTTAATTGACGTATAACGTTAGCGTAGTACTGCCCTGTGATATTTACACCTTTTTCTTTATAATCGATAAGCAAAACTCCTTCACAATCCCAAAATATTGTGGCCATGACCTTGCCAGCTGACGGGATTACCTTGAACTTCTTGGGATGAGCTGAACCCTTAATGTGCCACTGCATGGACTCCTGTTTGCTCTCTGGGTCATAATGATGAACCCAGGTTTCATCTCCAGTAACTATTTTTTGCAGCACCTCATCGGGATTTTCACCACACAGGTCGATAAAATCTGAACAGCAAGCCACACGCATATCCTTTTGAAGAAGCGTCAGCATTCGCGGAACCCATCTTGCACTTACTTTTGACATATTAAGATGGTCATGTATAATGTCATGTACGGTACCAATAGAGAGATTGGTTACTTGAGCTATAGATTTTACCTTCACTCGGCCGTCTTCCAATATAAGTTTTTCCACTTTATCAATATTTTCTTGTGAGGTAGCCACTACAGGCCGGCCAGGTCTAGGGTCATCTTCAATACTCTCCCTTCCACGCTTAAATTCGCTTGACCATTTTTGAATAGTAGATAAAGAAGGAGCAGACTCACGGTAAACACAATCCATTTCCTCTTTTATGGTTTTTTGATTTTTACCCTGTTTTGTCAAGAATTTTATGACGGATCGGTGCTCTAATTTCGTTAAAATTGTTAATTCGCTCATGGTGTTCATGTTTGTTCGGCAATTGCAGAAAAACAAAAGAACATCTCGGTTCCAATTTTACTTTTTTTTAATGTCAATGGATGAATCTTAGCGGCCAGTAACAAATATATATATATAAAAGAGGTTGTAACGTATCAATACCGAGAATATTTTGAACGCCCCTCGTACATCGATGTCGGCCTTGACCTGGTCTTCGAGTCTATGAAGAACCAGTCTCCCGAAATCGTCTGATGGCATCCCGTACCGTGGTTCCAGGTACACCGAGTGTACGAGCGATGCGACGTTAGCTGTACCCAGCATCGGCAAAAGCCACTGCCGTAGCTGCATTAGTCGCATCCAGTGGCATTATTTGCAAACAATAAACGGTCACTTTAAACTCAAATTAAACAATATTGACTCACTACTATGGCAATATGGAACAGGAAAATTTCATCGGTAACGCAACTGCTACAAATGTCTAAAAACGACTAAATCGCAAAAACGCTTCGATCACATAATTCCATGCAACAAAATAAGGGTATAATGGTTTAGTTTATTGCTAAAGTACCCACTTGACAAAAAATAAAACATTGCATAAATCATAGTTAACGTAAACAAACTGTGCCTGTGAGTGTATAAAATATTTTGAATAAAAACTAATAGAAAACAGCAAATTATTCCGTTTTCACCGCATTGGACGTGAAGAAGACTACTGATAACTAAGAGTCAAACAACGTCATCGTTGTTTCAAACGTCTTTCTTTACTAATGTCTCAGTAATAGAAGTGTCATTAGTTAAGTACTCACTAAAGACTATTATGTACTTAACGATAGCATTCGAACTATCTTTCAAAACAGATCCAGTCTTGTCTTTTCCGCCTGATAACGTTACTTTCTAAAAGCGTTTAGTAGAAGGTTAACCTCTTCAGTTCTCTATAAATTTTATGTTATTGTATGTTGCAGTGGCTAACGTCGTACCTCAGGTAGCTAAGAAATCGTTTTAGGGGTCCGCAGTAAACCGAGAGTCTTTATTGTTTCGTCATACAGACAAAAGGTCATTGTGTCTTTGTCGGTCTATTCGTTTGTATTTATTTTACAGCTAATACTCACAGAATCACAGACTAATATAATGAATTATTTAAGGGATGTTTCTTAATTATCAACGGTGATTATTTTTTTATATTATTCAATAAAGTAAAGTCAGTAAAAATGTAGTATATATACATAATTAATTATTCACATGAACCACATAAATAATAAATAAAATAAAATAAATCCATAGACTGATGTAATAATTGAGTAAGTAGGTACTTTAGATTACGGGAACCTTTACTGCGCAAGTGTAAGAGGCGCACTGAGCCAGTTTTTCCACTTGGTAGTTAGTTATTATTATTAACCACTGTCTGACTCACATCCACAATTTGCGGGGAAAGTGTAACCCGGTAGTGTGAGCGTGACGCAACAATAAAAATTGCACGGACAAAGGAATTGCTAGGTACACATGTGACGTAAGGGCCTGATGCCGCTACCATTAGCGGCGGCTACACAATCGTAGCTTGTCATACGCACGTAACCTCTATCGTGGTTCCAATAATTATTATTGACTACGCCGCGTAACGCTGAGCTGGCTGAGCCATCTATCGTGACCTCGGAGGCATTAGTGACGATTTCGAGTGCACAACTGCACACTGTAACAACAAAGAGAAATGCTCCAACGCACGCTGCCGCTGCTACTATCTTGAGCTATAATGTTTACATTTTGATTCCAACATTTTTTAATAACTGTTATTTACTACGTCGCATAACATTGCTGAAGGGTCATTCCATGTAACAGGTCAACGTATACATCGTTGAACAGGTCGTACACTTTCAACTGGTGATTGAACAATGTTTTATAAGGAAAGCATATTCATTTTATAACTTATTTGATAACCTTTTAGCCTATGTAAAGTTAATTTTAATTTAAGTTTCCTACAACTTTAATGGATTTCGTGAAAATCAGTCGCAAGTGCCGTTGTAACGGGCGTAACTTGATTTTGCCTCTCACTTCCGGATGGTGCGACATTTTTGCGAAAATTAATGTTAAGCTGTAGCCAAATTACTAAATCCTCCATCTACAACATATATTAAAGTAAAACTGGCGATAATTTAAAATTCACGCAAACATTTGTGCGTAACGGGCGTAACGAGTACGAATGAGAACCAAAACTTTATGAAAAGTCTTTATTATCTAAAACATTTTGAATCACAAAAGAATCTAAACGATGTAGGAATCAAGAAATATGACTTTATTATAATTTTTATTGTTTATTTTCAAAATATCAATACTGTTATTAATATTGTAGTATGTTTGGATACCCTTATTTCTTAGCATTGGTCCCGGTAAATTCTTATAATATTTTCGAAGGGGATATCAGAAAGGTCTCGCTCGTTGCTAATGAGTACTTTTGCGTTATTTATTGTCAACCAGAACCTCGCCTTCATCGTCTCTAATGGGACATGACAAATCGCAGCATACTTATATTCAGTCCTTTTTTTACCCTCTGCAATTATTTTGACTAAGACGTACACTCCTGGTTGAATCTTCTTTACAGACACTGCATTAGGTTCTTGTGACTCTTCTTCTTCAGAATCGATATATACATCACTGAAAAGCAATTATTTCTTGACGGTCTCTGCAGTTGAAGTCCACATACAATTAGTTCAGTTTCTTTCTCTTTATTTGTATCTAATGCCTCGAGTGTAAGCAGGTCTTCATCATCAGTTTCTTCATCTTTATTTGCAGCCAATGCCGCAAGAGATAGTAGGTCTTCTTCGCCCCAGACCCTATCGCTTTCATTATGGTTGATATTCTCTAATTCTTTGTGTGTCCCGTTTGAATTCTTTATCTTAACAACAGTTCTTTTTGAATTTAATGTTTGGGCCACTACAATTTTACTCCCAGCTTTGAATCTTCTGTATTGGTATACTACCAAAATCATCGTATTACCAGAAGCTGTCAAGAAACGCTTTTTCATCTTCAATATCAGTTTTAGATACGTATGTAACATGCAAGCCTTTTATTTCTTTCTCCACATACAAAAGAAAGTCTTCTGCAGAATTGAGAAGGACTTTTCTGGATTTTACCCCCGTCCATGCAACTCGTTTGACGGTGCCGCCTAATCCATCCACCGCACCTTTCCCGTGGGACGCAGCGAAAAAGATCCACTGCAGGTCATCCAGGTCAGCATACATTTGCATTTCAGAGTGAAGTGATATTATGTAACGATTTTTGAACTGCGCAGCGCAGTAGTCGCTGAATATTCTACACGGTATCGTTAATATCTCGTAAGTAATCGAATATGTTTTTCATAAAAGTCCAAACGGCCTGTTTAGTATGTGATGTGTCGTCACCGATTACGACTATTAGTTTTTTTTACCTGTTCGTGGCTCCAGTGGGCGCTTTGCGTCGCATCTTGACTAATCAGTTTATAATTTTTGTAATAGATGCTTGAAAGAACTTGGATTGTACTCTTTTTATGTTAGTGCAACTTGAATTTTTGAATCATATCTTTCAGTTCCTTCCATTGTATGTTTGCATGACGTAATCCTAATAACTACTTTTGGACGTTTATTTACAAAGGTCCATTCCTTCCATGATATGGTTTTATTAAGATTTTGACGATCGTCTTCAAACCTTGCCCAGAAATTGTTTGGGCATTCTGTGCAAGTGCCAGTCATGCACGTTTCGCTGTCGGAGTGACAAGTTGTGGCGGTAATCAATTCTGTGTGCGAATTAGGGAACTCTAGCAGACACTTTCATATGCTTTTAACTATGTTTATAAAATGGAATGTAGTGTTCAAACGACATGTTCTGTATATGCCACTGGAATAACCTCAGTTGGGCGCAAGCTATAAAAAACAGATTTTCCTATGAAATGAAACAATTATTTACGGATTAACTCGCGTTTAATTTACTATTTAAATAGTAAATGTAAATAGAAAATTAAACGCGAGTTAATCCGTAAAAAAGTGTTTCATTTCAATGTGTAGAGATTTTCCTATTTTTATTTCATCACCCATAAATAATTGATATGCTTCTCGTACGCTCATTATCATTGTCTTCTTTTGCTTCTTCGTCTTCTTTCCAGTAGAGTTTTGTTTTCTTTGACGGATTTATAATACATTCTTCCTGGAGTTTGTCGACTTATATCGTCTATAGTAAAATTCTATGACAGCCTTTTTTATCTCCTCGTCTAGTCTCTTTCCGGGTCGATTTGAAAAAATTGCATAAGTGACGATTTCGAGGGCACACTGTAACAACAAAGAGAAATGCTCCAACGCACGCTGCCAGTGCCACTATCGTGCGCTACAATGTTTAACATTTTGATTCCAATTACTTTTATTTACTACATCGCGTAACATTGCTGAGCTAGCTGAGCCATCTATCGTGAATTTCGTGATTTACCTTGGAGGCATTAGTGACGATTTCGAGTGCACACTATAAACAACAAAGAGAAATGCTCCAACGCACGCTGCCGCTGCCACTATCTTGCGCTGCAATGTTTACATTTTGATTCCAATAATTTCCAAGAATTATTATTTACTACGCCGCGTTACAACGTTGAGCTGGCTAAGCCATCATGGCCTCGGAGGACTTAGTGACGATTTTGAGTGCACACTGTAACAACAAAGAGTAATGCTCCAACGCACGCTGCCGTTGCCAATATTTTGAGCTATAACGTTTACATTTTGATTCCATACATTTTTAATAACTATTATTTACTACGTCGCGTAACATTGCTGAACTGGCTGAGCCATCTATCGTGTCGTTATTTACTTTGGAGGCATAGTGACGATTTCGAGTGCACACTGTAACAACAAAGAGAAATGCTCCAACGCACGCTGCCATTGCCACTATCGTGCGCTACAGTGTTTACATTTTGATTCCAATAACTTTTATTTACTACGTCGCGTAACATTGCGGAGCTGGCTGAGCCATCTATCGTGAATTTTGTGATTTACCTTGGAGGCATTAGTGACGATTTCGAGTGCACACTGTAACAACAAAGAGAAATGCTCTAACGCACGCTGCCACTACCACTATCGTGCGCTACAAAGCTACAATGTTTACATTTTGATTCTGCAAATCGGCCTCTGGGCAACGTTCTGTTGTTGCATCTATAAATAAGGAGGTGCTAAAAGCGGCCCGGCCGGGGGGACGTGCTTCCTCCGCTTTGAGCAGCCGAGGGGTAAACATGCTCGCTCGAACCTTTGTTGACACTCGCTTTACGGCCGCACCAGCTCGTCGCCATCTTTATGGTGCGATGCGCCCGCAATAAACACCGCACCATGGGCGTCCATTCCCACTGCCATCGGTGTACACGTATTGTAATGTAAGTAAGTCTCGTCTCCGCCATCGCAAATGAGAAGGTGAACGGCTGCACTCTGACACGTGTCAAAATACACAATCGCTATCGATATCGACTATGTTACAAAAACAAATCACAAAGGAAAATTAAGAAAAACTCACGAATGTTATTCTGTAACTATTACCATATTCAAATACATTCTCCATTGTTAGCTCTCCGGCTAGTCACTAAAACAATAGCTTATTCAAATTATATATAAAGACGAGCGGTTGTCGTGTGATGGCATTTTATACCATAGGCGTCGCGTTCCCGCATGGCAATCACGGAGTCCGAGCAATCTGCATGCGAACAGTACGCTGTGCGTCCGGTCTTACTCATCTGACAGTTGATTACTATGTGAACATTTGCCATGGACACACAATACTTATACTAATAAAACAACGACAACCGGCGGTAATAACTACGCTACATTGGATTAATGAAATAAATATAGTTTATCATTCAAATTATAAACTCAACGGTCATAACATAATGTATTCAAATACTCGGTTGTTTCAAAATTAGCTTATGTTATTAGTGTGTATGCGTACTATTTATTCACTCTGAAAGGGTGCAGCTCCGCGGGAGAGCACTGTTTTAATTCTAGTCATTTCTAATTGCGCTCTAATAATATTTATCTGAGTAATATTCAGCGTAACATATGTTGTATTGCGTTCAAATGTGGTAAACGCGTCACTTAATTGTCCGCTACACTAGATAGGCGTATTGTAAACTGTAATTGTCACCGAGTGAATCACGCTGTTCTGCCAAATTACAATGAATTTTAATGATGGAAAATTATTTTCCTTGTTCACATACTTAATTAAAATTAATTAGTGTCTTGTACTACCAAATGTACTAGGTATTCGGTAGTACAAAAAAGTATGTCTATAAAATACTAAAAAGTATTATACCGTGTTATCCTTTTGTCTAAGTAAGATTTCCGACCATTTACCGCCACATTAAATCGTTCCGATGTGCTAAATGATAAGTGTTTGCTGTTTAGAAACAAACGCGTGAGGCGATCCTGAAAGGTTAATGACTACATCTCCATCTTTTATTGTGGTTGGCAAGACGTCGGAGGGGACCCCAACATCTCGGCGCTGGTTATTTTCGCGCAATCATTCAATAAACGTGATGGGAGTAATCGACAAGACCCTCAGTTGCCTCATCAGAGAAATGGGATCAATTTCTATGTTATATGTCGACGCTTGTACTTGCAAATCGGGGCCATGCACTATACATGTACCTGCATATGTTTATTTGTCTTGTATAATAATAATGATTTTTATTTTTAAGTTCCTTATTATTTGAACACTATGCATGTGCAACGTTCACAAAAACGTTGACTTGTTTGTTTGTCTTGATTGTGAGATATTCATTGTCGAAAGCTACTTTTCCTCTTTTACAATTTTGACAACAATTTCTCACTTTATTATTAAAGTCCAGAACTGCGTTCGTTAAAATGTTTTATACCTACTTTCTTCTTCTTTGTATTATTTATAAGTTTGTATGTAAGTAACCTTTATTGTACCGACTCCCAAATTGTACCACCTTTAAATTTCCCACTAAACTGTGCCATTATTCTACACTGGCAACACAAAACGAGGCGACTACAGCGCCACAGCGTTGTCAACTTACCAACTTATAGGGAGATCTACCTATTTTGCCATCAGTCTACCTGTCTACCACTACCTATTTTTTTAAATATATGACTAACACCAATAAGATTCTTGTTAACACCACATCCGTAAAAATATTTATATATCTTTTTACGAAGGTGGCTTTAAACCTCTAGCCCGATTGCTCATAGGCCGAATAAAATAAATACAATGACAGGTGACAGCTAATGATGACACTGACAGAACAGTCACTTGAGTTTTGACCGTTTTTGACCGATTTCAACACTTTTATTCTTTTGCGTCTGCTTCGTTCGCGCCTTTTGACGAGTTTCGCGGGATTTTCGTCTAATGACTTCAAATGAGAAATATTCGGAGGTTGACACGAGAGTGAGAGTGAAAAACGTTTTTTTTTGTGATTTTATGTAATTTCTTCGTCTATTGTCTAAGAAGGAAACTCAACAAAAATGTTAGTAATATTAAACACTGTATTCTTTAAGAAAGCACGATTCCTACTGTTTTTAAACAAGCGAGTACAAATCAGTTGGTTAAGGTTATGTTGTTGTTTTTTTTTAAGTTGGCTATCGAACTACTGTGTGCCCTATATTAGACTGGTACAATATTATAACAATTAAATGTTAATCTGAGGTAAGATTTATGATGTCTATTTCCTATTATGCCACGAATGATCCATATAATTACCAAAAATATTGTTCTTAATACGTAAATATATAATTATGATTAATAATTTCAGATTGCTACCTAAATTTTATACAATGGGTTTTCTTTGGTACAAATTAGGCATCCCGTAGTACAATTAGCATACTAGGTCCCTCCGCAAATTGGACCGAAGGACAACTATCAGTAGATTAATATTTTTAAATAGTTTTAACTTGATAAGAATCCTAAGTGTATAATATGTTGTAACAGGAATACCAAGGTATCACCTAAGTCAGATTGGGTTTCTATAACTTACAAGGTTTACGTATTTTTTTGTGTTATATGGTTCGATATTGGTTACTTTTCACTATATACCCTATACCTAGGTTACTTTTGCTCTTTTTGACTAGATTTTTTCTGTATATTTCATTATAGATAACCAACTAAGTTAAAACTAGTATTGTATAGATTCTACTTCAAAATGCACATCACTCAGTTCTGGAACGTCACCGATGTAGACTGAACAGACTTGTTGCCCAATTATAAATCGTTAAAAATTCATTTAAATATAGAACGCATCTGATTAGAACCAATTAAACGACAATTAAGCTGTTCTCTTGTTTGAGTTACGAGCACATGCGTCGCTGTATCAATTGTTGCGAGGCAGTTTGTCTTAATGGCTTGAATTATACTCGCTATTAATATCTGCAAAGGTTGTTAGACTTCAAAACTGATGTACGGTACCAGGCAACTTAACAGAAATGACATTTTCATTCATACAATTATTTCTAAAGGAACCGTTGCAATATTTCTGAAAACTGTTAACCTAAATCCGCTTTCTTTGTTTGTATTGATGCCAATGCCCGCAAAGGTTATCTGAAAAGTATATTTTTAGCAAGTCCTCGAGCTAAGATAACAACAGTTGGTAGAGGTGCTAAATTCTACTGATTGTTTGCGTAAATACACATGCTGTCATGATACTCATGTTGCTCTGAAAGGTCAACAAACTTTCACGGTAACGTTTTTAATTTCCATAATAATAATACTGGCCGCTAAGTACTCTCTGTGGCATATGCCTGTCTCATTATTATAACGACGACCATCCGTGTTTGCACCTCCACATTTCGGATCGTTCACAAAGGTTTCACATTTGTTATCGTTGCTGGAGTCGTTGCCCTCTGTTCGCTCATATAAACCTCTGAATAGTCTGCTAATGTTTACTCTTTCAATATTTTACGACTGTAATTTAGGAAGCTTATGTCATACTTTAAAATATACTCTATTCGTGACGTTTACGTCTCATATTCTCTTGCTGGGTTGTCAATAACGAATGTCGTTTGATTACCATTTATTCACCTATCAATATTGACAAGCAGGTGTTGGTTTAAATCATAATCATAAGTGAATTTCTTGGTGGAATGCTTTTTCTCCATTTCGAAACATACACTTGCATTGTTTGATATGAAAATGTGTAATTACCTACTACATAATGATTTGGTACTCTCTGACTTCCTGACTTGTTTTATCTAATCAACACTGGTTATCTAACGATGTATGGTTGCACTTATCAAATATCTTCAAGCAAAGCGTCGCCATTGCAATGATGTTGTAAACTCGTAATAGGTCCTCCGCAGTATAGAGTTCGCTCGTAGTCGCCAAAGCCACATAATTTACAGTACAAACATTGAAGAGCTGAGCTTCGTGTCTGTCAAGTTGACAACACGAGCCGCTAACCAAAACAACACACAGGCACAAGCATACACAGAGTGCGACTTGTGCCAGACTCTTTGGAAATTTTCGTTACACCATCATCCTTTACCCAAAATTGTATTTACCAAACATACACCCGTTACTGTGTTATATATTAGTTTGTTGCCCTGTAACATGTAAACTGTGACGTGGCTAAACGTGTGCTATTATAATAAACAGCGGCGTGGTGAGGAGGTGCGTCTGATTGCCCTCCGTTTCGAACGCACCGAGCGCGGCCGTTTGAAATCGACAGTGATTACAATTTTCCCTGGAGCTCGGCTGCGCGGGCGCAACGTCCGATGGAAAGCAGCGTTTAACCAATGTTCCGCTCTGATAACTCTCTAATTACGCGTCCGCCGTTTTCCATCGACACTTGGCGACCGAAGACTTAACCCCTGGCTTTTCGCTGGGACTTTTCGACCGCGATTACACTGGCGCGCTCGTTCGTTTGCTACACTTTCGCCTTTGACGGCTCCGACACTGTATTGTTTCATGGGACAGAAATATATTACCCCATTAATCCTGATGCCGTTTTACGACACTTTCGGAGCAGCCGTTCATTACCGTTGCCTTGTACTCGTACATTGGTTCTTTTCGACGTCATATATTTCAACTGAAGATTTTGTATTATGTTTGTAGAAGCACTTGTAGCCTTTATCTCCGGTAAGGCGAGCCGTCCGCGTCGTCGGTAAATCACGACATCTCGGTCGGAAAGTCTCGTTTAGTCACGTAAATGATGTTAACCCGTACGAGTGAAGGAGGAACAATCTCCGGCGAAGGACAAGTGCCATAGGCAAAGGCAACCTTTACCGCCCCGTCGTCGGTTATTGGTTACAGCGAACAATAGGTACTCATAGCACCACTAAAAGCACTCGTGTGTAATTGTTTACTACTGTTGGCTGCTAACCGCGAGTCTTAACTATTTGCACACACATTGCTCAGCATGTACAATCAATACATACTTGTTATTCAAATATGTCGAACACTTTTTTTACAGCCAAATTATTTCAGCTGAAGTTTATTGGTTACACGAGTGTTCTGTGCATTGTAAATAACATACATACGCCAGCTTCTTGCGCGTCTGAGCAAGCATCTGTTTGTCTGACAAACAAAGCACTATATAATAAGTAATTTGTCTGCTGTATTCTAAAACACAAGTGTTTGCGTGTTTACGATCCCTGGACGAGACGGAGGCGAATGGAATATACAATGACGTGTCATTCACACCGATTGAGGCCGCATGCACGATGTGGTGTATGATAACATTATGTATAAGGCTCGCGGTCCGCCCCAAGCTCGGATCCGATCCGACCTTCTATGAGATTTAAAAACGTTCTGCTGCTAAATGCTAAATATTCAAACTGTTCAACATATAACATAATTCTCTGCGAATACTTTGTCCCTTGGCAATTACATCTGCCCTATCTGCTTCGATAAGATACGACTTTATTTCTAATGTTGACACACCAATTTAAAGATAACGTACAGGTGAACAAACCTAGTAGAGCATGAATAGATCAGTCAGTACTGTTAAGAAATAGCCGACCGTTGCCCCTCGTACCGCGGTGGGTTCGAATGGCCCGGCTACAATTATGTGTTGTACCGCGACACGACGACGCGACACTCGAACAATGGTATACAATCACCTCGATTGTAGCTACGTATGCGCGCCGACTGCCTCGCGTGAACACCACATTGTTATGGTGATGGAGAGTACTGCGCCAGCCGCGAAGTTCGTCGCGCCCAAAACAAAAGAAGCCTCGGCAATTTGCATCTAGACGACGACGCAGCGGGGCACGGCTCCGACGCATAAATACAGGACCAACAAAATTTACCCAAATAAATAATTCATGATAGGTAACCAACCGGACGGTTGGTCGTTATAAAGTCACTATTAAAATCCCAACACACCCCGGGGCACTAAAGTACCACTTTGTGATTCGGTTAATTGGAAATATTAACCATTTTAACATGCAGTCCATTAGTGAAAACGAGATGTTCCCGAGCAGGTAGACGATGAAATCAGCCTCCCTTCAGGGGTATGCTTTTTTGTTAAGTTTGGCAGGTACCAGACCCTTCTGGGGTAGATTGTGTACGTTTTTTTCGACAACAAAAAGATGAATTGTGAAACTGAGATAAACGGAACCCAGGAAAGCTTTTCGAAATAAAATCCAGAATAGTTGTTTTTATGGTTACAAAAACTCAAGTTTTGGAACTGCTTTGTGTTTACTCGAGACCTCAAACCCTCATTTAAAATATTACACAGCATTAGTTAAAGTACCTACAGTTCTATTAAGTTATAAAGACACATTACCTTTAATTTAGTTCAAATGTGTATTTAAAACCCAAATAAATGTTAATCAATTTACATTGTTTTCTAACGTATTTCTTTTCCTCTATTTCAGAATCAATCTCGTCCAGTGCAGACAGTGGCCAGTGCCCTGAGCGGGGTCACTGCGGGCGCGATGACCGGCAGTTGGGAGCAGCACCCGGTGTTGGCGCGGGCAGCATCCGTGCCGGCGCACCGCGCGCTCGCTGGCCTGCTCGACCGGCTCGGCCACCGCCGCCTCGAGCGCACCACCAGCGAGCCCGCGCCGCCGCCGCCCGCCACCAGCCGCTACAAGACCGAACTCTGCAGACCCTTCGAGGAAGCCGGCGTCTGCAAATACGGAGACAAGTGCCAGTTCGCACACGGCATGCGCGAGCTGCGCAACCTTCAGCGCCATCCCAAATACAAGACGGAACTCTGCCGCACATTCCACTCCGTCGGCTTCTGCCCGTACGGGCCTCGCTGCCACTTTGTCCACAATGCTGAGGAGGCGAGGCGCCGCGAGCCGTCGTCGCCCGGCGGGTCCATCGCGTCGCTCTCCTCGGGCGTCTCGATGGGGTCGTACATGAGTGACGGGTCTCGCTCGCCTCGCTCGGCGCATTCGCCGCATTCGCCGGTCGCGCCGCAGTCGCCGCAGTCCCCGCAGTCGCCGCCGTCGCCGCAGTCGCCGCTGGCCCCGCACTCGCCGGCAGCGCAATCGCCGCCCGCGCACGCCACTGCGTTCGCGTTCCGCCGCGCGCAGTCTCCCGAGCCTGAAGACGACCGGCTGCCGGTGTTCAACCGCCTGTCCTCCGCCTTCGGCGACCTCATCATCGCCTAGGACGTCGCGTTTGCCTAGTCTTAAGTTAAATTATACCGATCATAGAGTAAGAATCGTCTGTCACCGCAGTGCCTACTCGACGTCTTCCAGCCGCCGCGCGTCCCGCTCGCGCATCCGCACACTCGCTCAACGAATGATCTCCAGTTTGTCGATGCTTCGCGCCCCCGCGCTCTGTAATTTATAAAGTTAAAGAAGTGTTCACTGGCGTCTCGAAAGTTTGCGGTGTGAAAATAGTGTTTACGTACATCTTTTAGTTATCGGCACGCACTTGTAAATGGCACCTTATATTGTTAGATATTTATTGTGTAGCTCGCGGAAGTCTTCCCGATGCGATCCTCCGCCGAGCGGTGGTCTCTGTAAAGTTAGCTTATAGAACATTTTATTTATTTCATACTGCCTATCCGCGCTCGGTAACGTACCGCGAGAAGGCGCTCGTGATCTATTTTTAAGGGTTTAAGATAGTAATTTATTATTTATTTCGAGTCTCTTTAACTGTAATAATTATTTTTTATGTAGCTAGCAGTTGCGATGCCGCACCGCAATCGGACGGGGCCCGCGTCGACGGGACGTGGCTCTTACGCAAATCGACTGACACTGCTCCCAGTTAACTACCTAGGTTACACCTAAGAACCTCAACTATTACGGGAGATTATTAGTCGATACTTATACCCGGAGTTCGACAGGCCAATTGGGTTACTGATTCGCCTTTTATAACTGCTTTCTGTCGCTAGCCCACAGAGCAAGCTCTCACCTACGCCGTGGTGGTGGTGGCCAACCAATGCGATCCCGGTTTGTTCCCACTAGCATGTTAGGACAACTAAAAAGAACAATTCCTATTAGTTCTACGGTAACTGTTTAAGTAGAAATAGTGGGAACAAACCGCAACCACAGCGATCTCAATCACCCGCGGCACGACTGAGAACCAGCCCGCGCCTAGCGGCTCAGGACTTTTTCGTTTTGCGCCGTGCGAGGAGGGCGGGCAGCCGACCGAAACCTGTTTTGGGTTTCGGTGATCTTTTTTTTCGTCCTCGAGCGCAGCCGAGTCCCTCTCGCTCAGTGCCAGCCGATATAGCGTCCGAGCGCTCGCAAAAAATTTGACAGAAACCCAACAACGCGCCTGCCGCACTCCCGAGACAGAATATGTGACGATAGAACTTTCATACTTTTACTACAGAATAATATACAACTATTACTAAACTCGTACGAAGATAAAACGCATGTTTTTAGGTGCGGGGGGCGGAGCAAACTCCCCCGCGCTTCCACGCCCGCGCCCCGCCACCCTCACAAAGAGTGCCTTTTACATTATAACAAAACAAATGGATTATAATATTTAATTTTTAGTTGATCGAGATAGATTGTTTATTTATTGTCTCTTTTGAATATGAAATTCAAATTGGCACAGTTATTACTTTTTGTACTTTGACAGAGCTAAGTGATTAGTTTGGACGTAGAATAGTTTCTTCTTTGAATAAAGTGTGATATTTTATAATATTTATATAACAAAGTTTAAAGTTTTAATTAAGGGACCAATATAAGTGATTCGATTAGGAGAAATTCTGATAGAAACAGCCAGATAGATAGATACGTTTTCGATTCTTACCAAGAGACTGTATCCTCGCCACGTACATTGTTCTATTTTTGTTATACTAATTGTAAACAGATCTACGATATTGTATTCTAACAATAAAACAACATTTTGACCATATCCGTTTTGTGTTTCTTATTGACAGTATGTGTATGTAGAACCGAGATGGTATTTTTTTGTTTTTGTTTAATTACTTTTAGTTTCAGTGTTTCTCCTTTACTTAGAGAGAGTCGTATCGTGACCACGAAAAGATAATAATTTTGTACCTAATGTTAAGAAACTACCTAGTTGTAAGCGTTTTCATAAAGTTCGCGAATATTATTTATTATCAGTTCATTACGAATTATAAACCATTAAAAGTTGATTTATTTAATTTCTTTTGTATTTAAAACGTCATTTAAGTACGAATATTGTAACTTAATGTTAGTTATATATCATCAGTCATTTAATGTAACAAGCATTAGTTTAAAACTCTAGTACCTACGTCAGTTGTAATTAAGTATTTAATTTTTTAATTTAATTCCAATTCTAAGTTAATCTTCCAAAAAAAATTGACTACGTATTCTATTTCTTATGGACAAAACAAATTAAGGCTAAAGCTTGTTTATGACATTTTTTTCTTGTAAGTTTTCCTTATTTCCATCTGCATTTTTATTGAATTATAGTCAAAATATGTTATTTTTGCTTTTTATTTTTGTTTTTATTCCTTATCCCATATTCCTTTGGATCATAAAACTAATAATATAAGTCTGCTCGAACTAGACTGAATACCTATTAGACTTGGTACTTACTTACAGTCCACCTCAGAAGTAGCTTAACTTAGCACCATGTCACAACTCGCTCGGAACGATCGCGCTTGTGCAACCAATAACCATTAATATTAACGCAGTAGTTGGTATTACATAGTAGTAAAGTGTTAAGATGCTTCTAAGGCCGACAGTACCTAGGTACCATACATGGCTGATGGATGAACGCTGAAACGCTCAAATATAAAACGTAAAAAAGTTGAAATAACAAGTACTTACTTACCTTTACGAATCTTTATTAAAGCATACAACAATGTCTCGCTCAGATTCTTTAGGTTAAATTCAAAGACGTTTCATAAGAAACTGTGTTGGTGTCATACTTTTTGGCACTACCACGCAGAATCCCGTGTTATTGTTAAATTTCAAAATAGTATAAAATAGCTTAGAATATTATTATTTTTTACGCCTATTTGGGAAATACTTACAATCGGGATCTTAGACATACGACTGTCGTGCTGGAAAGAACAACTGCTTAGTACGACCACGCCTAATCTCAGTTTTGTTCTGAAGACTATAAAACGGTACAAAATTATTTATAAATATCTACTATTATTTACTCCCTATTTTCCAATTTTCTACTTAATGGATCTTAAGATACATTTGTCGTGCTGGAAGAATGACTTCCTAGCACGACCACGCCCAGTCTGTGTTGTTCTGGAGATTTTAAAACGGAAATAGAAGGAAAAAAAATTGTAGATATTCTAAATAATTTTGTATCGTTTCAAAGTCTCCAGAACAACACTGAGATTGGGCGTGGTCGTGCTAGGCAGTTGCTCTTTCTAGCACGACAGTTGATAGTAGGGAATTCTCAAATAGGCGTAAGAAATAGTTAATATTCTAAGATGTTTGATACCATTTTGAAATTTAATAATACACACAGGATTTTGCGTGGTCGTGCCAGGAAGTATTCTTCTCCGCACGACCACCGTATCTTCTAGATCTAGTTATTAGAAATTTTCAAAACAGTGGTAAAAAAATAGTAAACAATTCAGACTATTTTTTACCGTCTACAGGGACCTTATTCTGTAACGATTCCTTGTTTCAAAACCTCGTTAATTTCTTAAAAAGTTACGATATCTTCCCAAAAACGTATGCGTTTGACGTTTGTGCGCGGTAAGGTTTAGGTGTGGAATCTATAGATTGCGATACAGAATCAGGGCTCAGATATTTGAAAATCATCCGTGGTCGTGCCAGGAATTATGACACCTGTGTCTGTGTTGTTAGAAAATAATTCAAAAAGCGTTGAAGAAACCAATACTTTGCTGGCGGAGTGGTCAACGCAGCCGCTCGGATTGCTTAGGACGTGGGTTCGATTCCCACGTCAACTTTTGTCAATGCTGCGAATTTATAAGCGTACCTTACTGCGGCATAGATTCTCCTTTGTCTTATTTATTTTTTCTCTAAATGTCGATGGACAACTTTACAGGCATGAGATCATCATCAGCCTTTTTAAACATCCTACTGCTGAACGGACGGAGTGGTGTTAAACCTGGTTCGCGGCACTCGCTGACAAGAGAAAGAGACAACGTCAAGGCGACTCAGTCCCATCTGCCGCAAACTTCTATTGTCAGGCCTGCGGTAGAACATGTCGCTTTCGCATCGGACTTTTCAGCCACCAAAAACGGTGTTTGCCCAGCATTGCACCATAAATCGTCTGCAATAGACGCAAAGGCCAATGATGGTTATGCTGCGACTGCTGAACACTAGCCTTTTCGCTTGTCAATTATACAGCGCATGGGCATAGCCTTGGAAAACTACTAAATTCAATAATTCCCCATTCTACAAATCACCGACGATATACTAAATCGTAGACCAACTTAAACAAGGGTTAAAACTGATACTGCTATACTTATAATAGTTTAAATCAGTTTTAAGTTTAGTAGCACGTTTTGGAATAACAATTTAAAATAAAATTCCATATAGGTACTTACTTGAGTAGGTAGCTAAGGGGGGTTAGGTTAGGCGGTGACAACAGAAAAATTTGCTGTTTTGTAAGCATTAGCTGTTATTCGAAATATTTTAGATATTTCGCACTGACATTTTCAATGTGTAGGTATTACAGAACGTAAATGCGTGATGGGAGGACTGTTTCCAAAACACGATTTGAAACATTTTGCTAAATAGAAAAAAATCCTGAAGTTACCTCTAAAATTTCATAATTATAAATGCACATTATCACCGTGTTTTACAATAATAATTCCTATAAAATCATAAACACATGGGCACCTTTTCGATTCCGTGACTGTTTTGGATTTCCAAAAAACTGAACATTTTTATTACTTACTTACCTAACTTTTTGATAAAAATGTGAATGGCACTTACGAATTACTGCGAACCCCGCACCACAGAATAACGAATAGTAGGTAGGTACTAACCGCACCGCGCAACACCCACGAGGGCCCGGAATTTTCGCTGACCGCCTGCGGGCCGTGCACGGATCAGTGGCGCCGGGCCCGGACGGGGCACGGACGGCGCCACTGATTTGAGACGTTGCATACATTTTGTATGAAGCAGTTCATATTACACCGTGCATGATCCGTGTCCCGTGCACGTCCCGCTCTAATATAAATCATCCCCAAGTCTGTCTAGGTACCTTTGTTTCGCAAAGGTTAAAAAAAAAAGTTCATTAGGTGGAGAATGGAGATCCACATCTAGACTGTCTATTTTAAAGTCTGACAAGACGCCTACAATTACATGTTTTTCCTAAAAAAAATTGGCAGACTGCTTTGAAAGTAATATGCAACATTTGAAAAAGTAATTGTGGATCCGATCCCGCTTGAAGAATCTTGGGAGATAATGTTAAGCGATATTGTAAGTACGCATTAAAGTACATACGCCAGCGTGAACCCACCACAAAACGTCAAATATTGTCAATAAATATTGACCTGCACTGTTTGGGTATAAGGGTCAATATCAATTGGAGAAATACAACAGTTTAGGGTAGAATGATCTACCGGCGTTCCTACGGACATCATTTTATAGAATACTGGACAGTAACTACTTAGACATCAATTTCATAGTAATCCGAATCATGCAGCGTCATGACGACCCGAGTCCGTTAGTCGGCCACTCTGGTAACCCAACACTCGGATAAGGCTTGGCCTTGACAAAACACTCCTTACAATCATAATCAGCACAGCCAAACTTTTAAAACGCACCTAACTCAAAAGCTGTAAGGTCTAAATTCAAACGCAACTTATTTGTCCAAGTCCATCAGAAAACTTGTTGCTTCGCACAAAATGTTAAACGGATGTTATAATCTGGAGCCTGCTAAACATAACGAACTAGCTTGTTTGGAAAGGTCAAAAGATCGCGTTAATTATTGCATTATGTTGATTTGATGTACGACTGTATGCAAGAGCTGAGACAGATACGATTTTTCGTCATAAAAAATATTTTGAAGACGCTGTAACCGGTCCCACTATTTTGTTATTTATTGTTAATTGTTTTATTTTTTTATTTATAGTAAATATAAGAATTTTCATCTTCGATGTTGTTGAAATAATTTGACGAACTTTTAATACCTACTTTTGTTTTTATTTTTTACTTTTATTAGCAGCTCTCAAATTTCTCTAATTCTTGTGTCCAAAAGGTAAAGTTTAAAATTGTTGAAGAAGTTTGATATTTGTGGTAGTTTGACCTGCTGGCATCGACTGTAACAAGTGAAGAGCTCTAAATTTAAGGGTTCTATTCTGAAGCATATACGATTAACAACAGTAAAGCGTCCAATATTATAAATTCATTCACTCCTAATAATTTCTATTAATTCCTAGTAATTTTGATTTTGACTAGGACTAAACCTAGGATATGGAGCTTTACCACTCTGTTATCGCGGCAAAGTTTCAACATGTTACATCATAATCGTATACGATCTCCGACTGACAAAATACCAGGATGTTTCCAAAACTTGTTAGTTATTAATCGAGCATTCACTGCATCATGTTGTCTCGACATCAAGCCATGAACTCGATTGCGTTATAAAAACTAATAGCGGCCCACAAATTAGTTATATGTTACGAATCGATAAAGACACTTAAAAATATAAGTTCGTTAGTAATTATATTTAAATAAAAAACCATGTCGCCATTATGAAAACTTCATTTAGGCAGACTTTGATGTGCTCTTCGTTCGTCGCAGTTTTAGTCACATATCAAAAGTATCTAGGTTTGTCAAATCAAAGTTTAATACAAAATATTTTTTACTATGTTTCTGCAACGGAAATACGTTTGGCAGCCTTCAGCCCTCTCCTGACAGTGAGACAGAACCATGGAGCACTTTTTTATTTCCCCGTGGACAGGACCTAGCGATGATTATGGGATTCCATAACCGCAGCTTTGATAGGATTGTAATATTAGCGACGCGGACTTAAAACAAACCGTACAAAATAAAATGAATAAAATATAGCCACGCTAGTAATCGAACCCTGTACCTCCGTTTAAAAACGGCTATCTCCCCACTAGACCACCGTAGCGGTTGAAAAATGAAATCCGTCGACATATTTCAAGTGAAAAAGCAAATACTAGAACACTCTGTTGGTTCACTGATAATAATAATTGCTGCTGGATGTGTGCGCGATAACCGGGTACATTATCTAATATTTATACAGGGAACACTGATTAGATAAACTGAAAGATGTATCAAACACTTGGAGCCACTAAAATATGCCATTAGACGAGGCACGTTTGCCCTAATCTTTTAAGAGGTTAAATGTAGGAAATAGAATTAAGTAATTCAACACGGTGAAAGAATACTACCACCCCCTCTCTTCCCTTGGATGTCGTAAAAGACGACTAACGGACTAAAGACTAGGTACATCCAACAGCATAGAGCGGCGATGGGCTCACCACTTGTCACGCTGAGCTCACGTGCAGTCGCTATTTGATGAAAAGTAGACTATGGTAACAACTGCACATGTGAAGTCTTTAGTCCGTTAGTCGCCTTTTACGACACCCAAGGGAAGGATGGATTGGTAGTTTTATTTCAGTGAGTTGCACATTCCACACAGCGCTTCATAATGTATTTTTAGTGATTTTAAATTTAGCGATTTTAACGGGGAGTTTAAAAAAATTGCACCCCTGTGCTATGTCCTTACCGCACGAAAGCAGTTTAAATAACAACATCCACATCCGAAAGTTTACGACTCAAATTATACGTGAATGGTTTTATCCAAAAGTTATTTATGTTGGCAACATATAAAGGTGAAACTGAGATACGAACGCTTCCTAAAGTTAATGGCCGAGATATTTATAAGTAAAGTCACAAATTCAAGGGCACTTGTTCAAAAGGAAATGCCAATTTTGCATTCCTCTGTAAAATATGACGGATGTTCCGTGTTTACTTGAGAATTTTGGGACTTTCGGTTATTTACAATTTCCTTACAAAAAAGCAAGAATTCTACATTATCGATGAATCTTCAGAAATTAACCAGGTTTACTTGACAGTACCATTAAGGTTCATTATACAGTCAATGAAAAATGAAAATGCAAAAAGTGTGATGAGCAAACTGCAGCAGTGCATGCAGCCTTCGTGGTCACAAAATAGTGCGAATGTGATGGCCGATGGTAGGTAAGACCACTTATGACAATACGTTGAAGCGGTGATTGTAAAACTAAAATGCAGGTAAACACAGTAAAGAAATAGACGTACAAGGCTAGGATTCCCGAGCGCAGAAACTAGTAGGGGACTGATTGATTGCACATCGCGATTCGCGACTGTCAACTTAGCAAAATAGGTAGGTAGGTAATTTTGAAAATCAAGAATTCATATTAAATTTTTTAACTTAGAACGGCCGGAATGCCTCACCTATTCAAAGACAATTATCTTCGTATTATTTTCATTAACTAAAACCAAGTAAGTATATTGCAAGTAATACGATATTTGAATTACGATTAGACCGATGTTTGAAATTTTATTTGATGCAGTAAAGTATCACTAAGAGTATTTAATGGCCGGAATGACTACATAAAAGACTGTGGAATACAGCGATATCTTCTAGGTCAATGGTGGAATAACATATATTTTTTTCCAAATTTTGAGTACCTACTTGTGATTTGCGAGTAATCCATAATTTAAAATACCCTATCTTTTGGGAATTTTGGGAATCTCAGCCTGTACCAGTTTTTTTAATACTTATTCGGGATCGTAGCAGCACCGCCATCTAGTAACCAGTTGGTTAAACAATGCACCACTCTGCTACTTAGTGCCTTGCTTCGATCGCACACAAAATTGTAATAAATAATAATAGTCAACTCGTTTGAGTGTTGAAAAAACTCGAGCACACAGAAAAAGTCGTTCACAGAGAACCTCTAAAATGACTTGGGTATTAATCAAAGTGCGGTTGGTTTAGTGGAGCGCGGACCGATAAGTTATTTAACATTTGATATCTGTGCCTAGGCTTATCTGCGTTGCCGTTGCGGTTAGGGTGCGGGTATTGTAGACATTACGACGAGACTATCGTAAAAAAAACCGATAAGTGCGGGTACGAGTTCCGTGGGCGTTGACGAGTCGTCGAATAGAAGATAACTGTTAGAAATTACTTAAATGTTAATAGAATTCCTATTTCTGTTGACTAGCAATATGCTCCAACTGAAGATTGAAATGAAACACTTTTTCCCCATGAAATTCGCTTTCCTACCTAATTACATTTAAAGTTATTTTTAGTTCTGTCGTTTCGAACTCTTTCCAGGGTCGGTAGACACAGGGAGACTGAGGTGTAACAAGGCAGCTAAAGCCTTGTTGGTTTTTGTGACCTTCTTTGTGAATGACATTCTTTTATGTTTAGTTTTAAATTTAAAATTCAAATATTTACTTGCATTCTCTGTCTAGCCTCTGTTTTCATTATAGCTCTACTCTTTGATGTAAACTTGTAAAGGCAGTTCAGATTCATCCGCGGAGCTAGATGAGCTCCTTCTAATTATTATTGTCCGTACCAAGTTATTGTTACTTATTTATGAATAGTGCATTATTATAACTAGGCAGTTCCAGGCATACGTCCCGATTTAATAATATTTAACCTAAACCTACATGGACCTAGTCCTATGTGTATAATGTCCTAACCATAGATGAATGTTTGGTCTCGCTGCGCTCGTCTAGATACCGCGCTACCTATAAACCACAGCTCCGTAAATGCGGCAACTCATTATTGTAGTGTGTTTATGACAATATGCAAGGATGCTAGTGTGCGTGAAAATTTTGTTACCAGCTGCTCAACTGTTACCCGAGTTAATGGGAAAAATATTTTTGCTGTGATGTATTAGTTAAGTTGCTGGTTAAAAATGTAGCTCAGAAAATATTTAAAAATTAACAATTAAAAGCGAATATGTGTCAATATAATTGTATATATTATTATGTAGGTTAGACGTAGGTTTCTTCTGTAGAAAAATGGTAGGTATGTATAGCAAAGATTAGACCTCATTTTTTTAGTAGTTTTTTTTATTACTACCAACCCCTTTCTTCCCTTGGGTATCGCAAAAGGTGACTAACGGACTAAAGACTGCACATGCATCCAACAGCATAGAGCGGCGATGGGCTCATCAGAATAATACTACCAACCCCTCTCTTCCCTTCGGTGTCGTAAAAGGCGACTAACAGACTAAAGACTAGAGCAATGAGCAACTATGGGCTCATCAAAATAATACTACCAACCTCTCTCTTCTCTTCGGTGTCGTAAAAGGCGACTAATGGACTAAAGACTGCACATACATCCAACAGCACAGAGCGGCGATGGGCTCATCAAAATAATACTACCAACCCCTCCCATCCATTAGGTCTCGTAAAAGGTGACTAACGGGCTAAAGGCTCACCACCTAAGCACACGTGCAGACTGTGCAGTTGTTTCTTGCTGAAGCGTGGACTGAGTGGGCGTGGTCTGTGTTGTCTATAGATTCAAATGATTACTAATTTTACCATAAACATTAATAATAACTATCTTAAAAAAGTTGTTGATCTAAGTAAACAGTAATAAGTCGAGTCTTTATTCATGATTATTCTACATATGACTAGATACTTTTTCGTTTTTGTAGGCTCATTGTCATGTGACAGACAAAAATTTAAAAAAAAAACTTTTTTCCCTTATGGAAAGAAAAGCTAAAATAGCTAAATTAGCCTCGCTTTACGACGCTACAATGACGGTCTTTTTGAGCAAGAGGAGTGAAAATATTATTTCAAACATTGTCTATGATTTTTTTCAAAACGAATACGTCCGTGATTTGCCGATGGCGGCACTGACACTGAGAGCATTATCACTGACAAGTGGGGATGCGTTCATAGAGAATGTATGAAAAACCCTGCTGGTACTGTGTCGGAACTGTGGCTTCACTGATATGTGTGAAGCAACCTTTAACCTATAATATTACCCGATCATGAGCTATACACCTGTTCTGAGTTTCATTAAAATCCGTCCAGCGGTTTTTGTGTGATGCGCGTCAAACAAACAGACAGACAAAAATTCCAAAAATGATTCTAATGTTTACGTATCCCCTCCCCTACCTAGATTATGTTTTTCGCAAATATTTTCAATGTAAGTACAGACACGTAAAGTTTACATTTCAGGAACATAGGTCAAAATGATAAAAAATATCTTTTTCATTTATGAGTCAATCAGCTGATTGCGCATTTTGTATAGGGAAAAATAATAAATTTTCGACCCATGTTCCTTATGGAAAGTTGTTCAGTTTCATCGGTAGAATCCCTTTGATATAGTGTCAGCTAACATTTTTACACCTTATTATAGATCACAAATATAAGTAAACATGAAATAACATAGAACTAGGTTTAGAGTAACTTTGTAAAACAAATGAAATAGGTTACCTTTAAAATAAAAGACAATACCAATAAATTCACATAATAAAAATCTCAACCACGGGGACTTTATTCTTGTTTATGCGGTAACACTGAATGGCAAACGCCATTGTTCATATTATTTTATGATGAAATTTCGAAATTATACGATACTTACTGATGGTATGTGATCCCAGTGTCCTTCTTATTTTTAGAAGTATTATTTTTACACAGTTTTACTACGCAAACTGGCATTTTAGTTTGAATTAAGCCCAAAATTGAATAAAACATTCGGTACGTACACTTCATCCACAGCTGTCAGTGTGACTGGCTCGGGTACGCCGATTTCGGCGTAGTATTTGTTGCCGCATTTGACAAGTACGACGGAGGTATCTAGTCGAGCGCAGCGAGACCAATCATTAATCTAAGGTCCTAACGCTTAAATTGTGCTTCATAAAATAACTAATCATTTATTTAAAATAATATACGTCTGAACTCATCGTGCTGTTATCTTCATTCTACTCCACCTCATCGTGTCACTCCCCCGTTCCTCCGCAACATGACAGAGGTGTTGGTAGTCTCATAATTAAAAGTTACTTGCATACTGTTATTTTCATTACAGAACGAATTATGTTTTATACTATTATCTTATAGAGCAGTGGTTCTTAACCTTTTCAGGTCGGTTACCCTTTATGACCAACTAGGTTCTCTGATTAGCGTGCCAACCAACCCGCCACAGGTTTAAATTTTGGGTTACATTTGCCAAGAACCCGTGGCGGGCACACGCAATTTTGGGTTCGGTTTTTATTGAGTATATTAAATACAATAGAGCATATTTTACCGTGTTACCTGCACTAACGTCATATAAAGAAATAAGCCAGCGATATATACCCTTTTCACTCTAGTACGCGTCCATTGGACTTCACAGAGAGAAATTCAAAATTAGTGGTTTTTTTTTCACGCGGTTTCTCACGTCGTGTTGACCTTTTAGATAAATATTATAGTCTTTTTTACAATTAAACTATCTTATTCTTATTGTTTTCTGTAAATATAGTTCATGCACTATCGAATGATAGTAGAATACTTTGTTCACAATGTATAAAATATTTAAAAAAAATTTGTAACATAATTTTTTTTAAATATATTTTGTGATATCTCTCTTTAGTATTCATACACATATGGTTTATATACACCGTAAATTAGATATTTTGATAGATTATTTCATAAAAATACCAAAAATATTAAGTTTTGTATTGTTTTCAAACAAGAAATAGCTCAAATCTTTGTTAGAAGTTTCGAGTGCAAAATTTCGCGTCGCCATTTTTAATGGCTGGCAATAAACGGCCTCTGCGAAAAAAAGTCTGACAGCAAAAGGGATTAATCTTTTCAGATCCGTTACCCTTATGACCTAACTAGGTTCTCAGATTTAACCCCTCCTCATAACGATGAACTCAACTCAAACAATATGTGTGTGGTAGGCAATGCGGTAGGTATTTATACCTACTACCGTTCGTTGGTAAACACTTCGCGCGCTAGACACGCTGTGTTCAGACTGGTCATTTTGAAATTTACGGACGGGTTTGGTCGTTCTTCATTACTGTCATTATCATGGCCCATCATCTGTACAGCTATGGACGTAGGCCTCCTGTTCTCCTCTGCACTTCCGGGGGTCTTGCGCCTTCTCCAACCAATCACCTCCTTTATCTTCAAATATCATCAACCCATCTTCTGTGAGGTCTTGCTCTTCCTGGCTCTGGGTCTCCAGTTTTCCACGCTAGGGTTTTTCGGGCCCAACGGCTACCATCCATTTTAGCAATATAGGCTGACCATGTCCATTTCCTTTTTGCGATAATGGCGACCACGACCTCCACTCTTGTCTTCTGCCATCCATGCATTTGTCTTCCGATCGCGCAGGGTAATTCCAAGCATTTTTCGTTCCATCGTCCTTTGCGAAACTCTGAACTTTTCAGTCGACTTTTTTGTGAGTGACATGGTCTCCACTCCGTATGTGAACACAAGCAGATAATCCACCTGCACAAACCAAATGTAACGGTAGCTTACCACGCTAAATATTTATGTTGGCACAAAATGTTTCATTTTTAGAACGACCTTGATTTATTCGCTTTTGAGGTTTTATACGACCACCATCTCCTCAATACACTCTGATACCAGAACCAACCAGAACAAGTCGTCAGCAAATATAAGGTTCGTAAGTCTTTTTCCATCGATAACCATTGCCCATATCTTCCCATTTGAGCTTCCTAAATACTCCCTCGATCGAGATGTTTCATTTTTAGAACGACCTTGATTTACTTGCTTTTGAGGTTTTATACGACCACCATCTCCTCAATACACTCTGATACCAGAACCAACCAGAACAAGTCGTCAGCAAATATAAGGTTCGTAAGTCTTTTTCCATCGATAACCATTGCCCATATCTTCCCATTTGAGCTTCCTAAATACTCCCTCGATCGAGATGTTTCATTTTTAGAACGACCTTGATTTACTTGCTTTTGAGGTTTTATACGACCACCATCTCCTCAATACACTCTGATACCAGAACAAGTCGTCAGCAAATATAAGGTTCGTAAGTCTTTTTCCATCGATAACCATTGCCCATATCTTCCCATTTGAGCTTCCTAAATACTCCCTCGATCGAGATGTTTCATTTTTAGAACGACCTTGATTTACTTGCTTTTGAGGTTTTATACGACCACCATCTCCTCAATACACTCTGATACCAGAACCAACCAGAACAAGTCGTCAGCAAATATAAGGTTCGTAAGTCTTTTTCCATCGATAACCATTGCCCATATCTTCCCATTTGAGCTTCCTAAATACTCCCTCGATCGAGATAGTGTCGCGTCGCCTTGTCTAACACCTCGGAGGTGGAGTGGTCTACACAGCCGCCCGGATTGCGGAGGACAGGGTTCGATTCTCGAGTGGGGTAGACATTTTTTTCAACGTTTCATTATCTTTGATAATATTTGAGCGTTTTTTAAGAGGGTTTACGCATTTCGGTTTTCCATACAAACTTCCAAGTTGAAATTTTTAAAAACCAATAGGCCAATTTTGATGAAACTTTGCATGCTAAAGTAAAACACAGGGATCTAAATGGTTTGTTAAAAACATTTTTAAAAAACATTTTTTTAGCTGAGTTATTGCGATTTAAATTCCACTAAGTTAAAAATCGCAATAACTCAGTTAAATAAACATTTTTTAAAAATGTTTATTTAACTGCATTTTTTAAAAATGTTTTCAACAATCTATTTAGATCCCTGTGTTTTTACTTCAGCATGCAAAGTTTCATCAAAATTAGCTTATTGGTTTTAAAAAAATTTCGACTTGGAAGTTTGTATGGGAAACCGAAGTGCGTAAACCCTCTTAACGCAAATAATCAAATACTACGAACCTCGATAAAGTTTAAACTTGCCGGTTTTTTGGTGAAGTCTATAGGTACTATAGTTCCCATATAGGTGTTTTTGCATTGAGATATATCTTTTTGTCCACTATTGATCCTACGAATGCTGCCTCTACGGCCCACCACTCAATGGGATCGAATGCCTTTTCATAGTCAACAAAACGATGATTGAGGGGCTTCCTGTATTAATGGTACTTTTCGATGACAGTTTTTAACGTTTGAAGGTTTTCGTTAGTGCTGAATCCTGACTGGAAGCCGGCTTGCTCGCGTAGTTGGTCAAAGTCAAACTTGCTCGATAGCCTGTTGGCTATTACTCGGGTGAAGAGTTTATATAGGAGTGACAGTAAGCAGATGAGTCTGTACTTTTTAATTTCTTGATATATACTTTTTTGTGAGAAAGAATGAAGACGGATATTCGGTGTTCGAGACAACAACCAGCTCATAATTATTATTACCCCAGTGAAATATCAATTTTACCCCCGCGGGAGTAATTACCCCCAGGTTAGAACCCCAGGTTATAGAGGGTAGTTTAAAAATTACAAGCGTAAGTAAATTTTAGCTTTGCTAGTTTATCCGTGCTTGATCATGAGGATTGCTATTGGTTTCTTTTCAGTTGTTTTTAATAATCATTGTCGATGATTACCGCTACCGAAGAATAGCTGCCAATATATAAAGCATACTTAACACTGCCTCTCATTCGCAAACGCGATTCGAAAGACTGCAACATAATACCCATACTTTGAAAGGCGATCTAAAAACAGTTACGTTATTAGATAATCCTATTGCAGCGTTAAAACTATCACAATGGTTGATATAGGCTTTGTCGCTTAAAGTTTATTAACGGATGTTTTGATTGCTATTGAGGTAGGCTAGGAGAATGGCAATCGCACGTCTTACGCCTACACAGCCTACACTAGCTACCGGGTGAACGCGATATAATTTTTATAGCTTGACGCCTATATAGGCGAGCACACAAGTGCTAGACAATTTGAAGTGCTGACTACAGTGTGCTATGAGTTAACTGCCGTAAAAGTAGACACAATAGAAATTCAACTGTTAGTAACCTCTACGAGTCTTCGTGATAGACAAAGGGCTAAGGGCTAAGAGAAAAAGGTACGAAAAAAAAGAAAAGATAATATATTAATTGGTAACTAAAACGAGAATTTGTAGAATAAAACTCGTACTAGGCACTAAGGGCGCTGTGATCGTTGGATTCGGCATTTGCCGTGCGTCGGTCGGTCTATCTTGTTGTGGAGGCCTGCCTGATTGCGTCTTACGTTACGGTCGGTGGTGCGCGGTCATCACTCAAGAAACACTATAAAGCGAAAATTCCACATAATTATAACTTTGTATTCGTTCTAAATTCTAAGTTATAGTCTTTCAATGTGTTTTTTATTGTGTTGCAATAAAAGAGAGATAAATATCTCTCTAATATAGCGTAAAATTTACATCACAAACTAATTACCCATGTCACCCAAATTTTTTTTATAAATACTTTGTAAAAACACGAATGTAATCATGACAAAACAAATACAATTAAACCACAAATTAAACACAATACCTACACGTGGGAAAACCTCCACCGAAATATAATCGAATACAATATATCTTGACGCTTGCGTAAACGACAGTACTTGAACACTACGGCTGGTAGTAATCAAGACAAAGGATCGTAAAGATACGCGACGTACGAGTATCGGCCGTTTTACATAAGCCACTCACCTCAGAGGCACTGGTAGTGGCGCTGCCATTTAATGAGGTACTGCGGGGCGATAGCGCTAAATAATCTCAACCTAACCTCAACTGAGCCGCAGCCGTTCTGCCGACTTCGTATAAGAATGATTTTCAGATTTCGTGCACATTGAAGCTAAATTTGATATTTGCCAATTTATTATTAATTGTCTAATTGCACTCACAAATTGAAAAGCTATGAGCTTAATTTTATTTGGAAACGGTAATGATTAATAGTCGGGTGGTAATGATAACAGTGCATACTGTATATTGGTAATGATTCCAAGCCATCCTAAAAGGTTTTATAAGTGAAGTGTTTCAAACGGTAATGCGATCTCTTTAAAATAAAATACGTTGTAGATGATTCAAAGTTTAATCACAATAAAATGAAGAGAAAAGAGTAAATATATATTTATAAATTCAAAAATAGTAACAATCATCAAAAAAACTTTGTTGTTGAATTAAAATAAAATAAACTATTGCTGTGCAGTCCCAAAATTATGATTTTAAAAGAGAAGGAAAGGTTAAGATATTTGAAGCGGAAAGAACAAAATAAAATAAAAGGTAAAGGTAATGAAATAAAAGAAGGTTTGACGCCACGGCAACAAAGACAACAAAGAAGAAAGTGGCGAGAAAATCGGCAACGCCATTTAAAAAGAAAAACTTTTGTTTTCTTTTCCTTTTAGTTTTTTTATTTATTTTTATTTATTTAATCTTCTTTACTAATTAAAAAGCAAAAGGCGGACTTAACGCCACAAGGCATTCTCTACCAGTCAACCAGTAAGGATGTGGGAGACTTGAAGTTGGGCGATATTAGATACAGTTAGATTAATAACAACAATTACAAACAGCATAACAAATGAATATACAGGGCTTACATAAATACTAATTAAAATACTTACATAAATACTGCAAAATACATACATAAACACATACATAAATAAATAAATACATAACAAAAAAAAAATCTGATTGTGTGACTATTAAACAGGGTTTAAGTAGTGCTCACGCACCAGTCCTTTAAACACTACTTTGCTCTGAGCACGACGGATATGCATTGGCAGAGCATTCCAGAGACGAATAGCGGAAAGATTATGCTTCAAATATCTTATACTTTCCTTCTCTTTTTGCACTGCATATTTCACAGGGTCATTTTTTATCTCTTCATACTCTTATTGTTTCTTGTGAAGTCTTGCGTGGGCTAGCTTTTCCTCACGAGTTTCCTTACTTTTGATCTTCCCCATTTGCATTGAAATCTGAAAATATCACAATAAATAAATTGCATAAAAAAGCCTACCAGTAAGTAAACCTTCAAAATATACGGTTGCAGATTCGAGTCCCGCTATGGGTGTTAAGTTATTTAAGTTATTAGGGTGATTAATCGCCTCTGTGGTCTAGTGGCTAAGCTACCGGTTTCAGACCCAGAGGCCCCGGGTTCGATTCCCAGCGGCGGGTACAACTTTGTGTGCTCGGTTTGGTTGGTGGTAGGGCTGTTAAGTCCGCCTGCCTAGCTAACTAAGTAAGGTAACTAAGTAAGCTAACTATCTAAGTCTGTCGCCATAACAACGATGTTTATAGCATTGTTGTGTTCCGACAGTTTGAGATAAGATAGCCAGTTCCTCAGTGGTTAAGGATTTCTGGTGAAGCGCGCTTCCTTATCGTCACTTACCAGGTGAGATGAAGGCCAAGCGCTTACCCGTAGTAAAAAAAAAAAATGACATTTTGTATATGAATCAATAATGTTTATAGTTTTGTTTATTCGTTATCGTTGTTATTTGCCAGTGAGGGGCGATCGCGCTAAATAATCTCGAATCTAAGAGAAGATCGAATTTTTTTTTGTCATTTTTGCACATAGGTTTCTTGAGGAAAGTTGTTCAGTTTCATGGGTGGAACTCACCCTTAATTGGTTTTGTATAAACAAAAATTGAGGTTGTATATTTAAAAATATAAGTTCATGCCCAGGCGTATATATGTAGAGTGCAATCGCGTTTGACACACGAAACGCGCGTTTTACGAAGTCGGTGCGGTTCAGTTGTGGTTTGGTTGAGATTATTTAGCGCGAGATGCCCTGCTTAGTTTGAGATTGATATTCGTTGTAGAAGTATTTTTATTTAAGTACAGTATTTTTTAGAAATAAATGGCGACTAACGGACTAAAGACTGCACATACATCCAACAGCATAGAGCGGCGATGGGCGCACCACCGATCTCGCTGAGCACATGTGCAGTCGCTATTTGGTGAAAAGTGGACTATGGCAGAGGACTGTTTCTGCGGTCCCCATTCTAGTCTCTGACTAACCCTTCGGGGACAATATAGTCGTGTCGTGATTATGTATATGTAAGTACATTTTATTTTGTTTATTATTACTTAATAATATTAATACTAAGACTTTAAACTATCGCGTTGCATTGCATTAAAACTTTTATGATTCTATTCTACAAGCGTTCGTAGCGCGCCCTACGTTTTGACATAGGTAGGTACAAAAAACGAAATTAATGTACAGTCATAGCATAGTATCTCTGGAAAAAATATCTCGCAGCCGCTAGAACAACCATCGTAATATCATTAGCATCATACGATATATTTGATTATGTATCGTTTAAAGTACGATAGCACTTATCAGTCACCGATAATGTAAACTTTTTTTTAACATGTACCAAACTGTATAACGAATGACAATACTAAAAAAAAAATGTTAGTAATGAAATGATTATGAAAAACAAAACGAATTTCAGTAATTTATTTTTTATCATATTTTTTGTTGTTTTTGCTGAACTGAGCCTAAAGAGTAATTCCGTGATTATGACACAAAGGAAACATAAAACGTAAAATACTAATTCTTATGGAATTTATGTGAAATATCATATCTGTATGTATAGGAGCTCGATGACGCAGCGGCTAGCGCGTTCGCTTGCGATCTTGTCCGCTAAACAACTTTCGCAATGCCGGGTCGCTGGATGGGTGCATGACCAAATTAAAAACATCTCGATCTCCTCCGTGCTTCGGAAGGCACGTTAAGCCGTTGGTCCCGGTTGTTGTTGTAAGATAACAGTCGTTAAACCCACCAACCCGCATTAGGCCAGCGTGGTGAGGTATGGCCCAATATCCCCACGTGCTATTGTCCACGTGGAAGGCCTGTGCCCAGCAGTGGGACATTTATAGGCTGATGATGATGATGTTGTATGTGTAGTATAAAAAAAAAATGTTGTTTATTTTCATGTTACTAATTTCTCAAATATTCAATTTCTATTGCTAAAAAAAACGGAGTATAGGAGTATAGGCAATGAAGACCGCAGAAGCATTCTATTGCCAAAGACACACGGTTTATCAAATTATAACATCTAATATATTTGACGACCTCCTTGGTCGAGTGGTTTGTACACCGGTTTTTATGGTGTCGCCATCTCTGAGGTCCCGGGTTCGATCCCCGGTCGGGTCAATTTAGAAATTATTGTTTTTCTAAATTGTCTCGGGTCTGGGTGTTTTCTATTTATAATAAGTATGTATTTAAGTATGTTTATCCGTTGTCTAGTAACCATGTAACGAGTTTCTTCGAAGCTTCTCTTGGACTAGATAATTGGTGTGAGTGTAGGAAAGTTAATTATTTATTTATTTTAACTGCACATGTGCTCAGAGCGATAGGTGGTGAGCCCGTCGCCGCTCTATGCTGTTGGTGTTGGGTGTTTGTGCAGTCGTATTCCGTTAGTATCCTTTTACGACACCCAAGGTAAAAGAGGGGTTTGTTTTGTTGTAAGTACTAATTCTTTTAGTAAACAGTTACAACGGCTCATTTAAGGAGATATGTACCTACATACATACACATAAACACGACTATTATCCCCGAAGGGATAGTCAGAGACTAGGCATCCCCTCTCCTTAATTCACTAAGTTTTATTTGGGCTACGTTCCGTCGCTTCACTCGAGTGCACACGAGCGCACTCCGGCGCGCGCTCTGCTCTATCCGTTCCGTGGCTTGGTGAAATTTTACTCTAATATCTGTCAGAGCGTAGTTTCATCCGTTCTGTGGCTCAGAGCGCAGCAACCAAACAACCACCAAATCGGATGGTTAATTTTCACTCTGACAGCAATTTGACGTTTATATCATTGTTAAAAAGTGTCAAAGTTTGCAATTTACTTACTTATGTCAAATTTATGTCGTCTCGAAAAATTCCGCCTGTTGTTTCGTATTGTTTTATTTTTGACGAATTTTGTTAAATATGTATGTCAGAAATGTGGAAAAAATGGAGACAGAAGAAGAATTTTCTCTCGTTTTGGATAGGAATACTTCAGAACAGATTATAAAAACAACTCGATCGTTCTATGGCTCGGTTGCAACTCAAACGGGTTAAACTTTAACCAAACAACTACACCCAAAACGACGGAACGCACTCTTGTACAGGCACCTCGAGGTCAGGTTATGCAAGAAGTGCCAGACGTCCCTGCGCCAGTAAACTACTCGCGCAGGAGACCATCTGCGTTAGGTCTTGACGCCAAATCAGTGCCCGCCGAAGCGCGCTCTTCATTCGGTACTCATAAGACTAGTGTCTCGGGAGAGTCTCCCCGTGAACACGTGTAGTTCACTGCCTATTGTCCAGATAGGTAACCGGAGCTGTCAAGCATGCTCACTTCACGTTGCACGTAGAGCACAACTCGCAGTTGCCACTGTAGAGATAAGGCAATGGGGACCACAAAAGCAGTCCTTTACCATTGTCCACTTTTCACCAAATAGCGACTGCACATGTCCTCAGCGTGACAGGTGGTGAAACCATCGCCGCTTTATGCAGTTGGATGTATGTGCAGTCTATATCCTTTAGTCGCCTTTTACGACACCCAAGGGAAGAGAGGTGGTGGTAGTATTCTTTCACTCCTACGCGACACCGCTAAGTAAAGTAAGAAGTAAGATATGTAAAAGAAATAAAAATAAAGAACTATGGTTATGGTTGTTCTACGTATCTCCTCATTTCTGAGGTCTTCCTTCGATTCCACAGAGAAACATGAATTGAATAGCCCTCTCTCAATTGCTCTTTTCGTGACTATGAGCCTTCTTGTAAGGTGGTTAGTATGATGGATGATGAAAACACGCAATGTCCGTCGATTCGGCAGCCCGTTTGCACAATAGCGCGGCGTTCAAGGCAAGTAATTCCTTAATTTCTCTTTCATAGAAATTGATATGAAATATATTATGGTAAGTAGTATCGTCATAATTAATGCTTTCCGCAAGGTTTTGGTACAAACCGCAGGGCACCTTCAAAAGCTAACAGATGTTCAGAAAAGAACGAATGGCTGCGATGTGTAATTACTTCTGGTGTCTTGTTTACCACGAGTACAGTCAGAGAGACTAGTTTACACAAAATCAACTTTTATATTTTAACACTGGGTATTACTTATCTGTCTTATCCTAGGATGCTAAAACTGCTAAAAAACGAAACGAAAGTGAAAGTATTTATCCTCCACCAGAGTATACCACAATACAAAACTTGAGAAAACGGCCATGATGTGACCTGTGGTCACAGAGAGAAATAATAATAGAGGAACTACAAAAGAGTATGTATACTTACTACGGTATTTATTAACTCCTGCTGGTTGCTTAAACGAATATAAATTAATTTGCCAATTAATATTTTTAATGAGAATCAAATGACTGTGTTTGATGGAACCGAGCACGATAAAACAAAGTGAATCGCAAATTGCTATTTAAGTTAATTATTCGGCTTAATTACGAATGTACTTCTGGTTGCTATGAGTCAGTATCAAGATCAACCCCGTGCGGTTTGTAGCAACATATAATACTTTGAATTATTTTTTAATGTGGCAAGTAAATTGTAATTTAAGACTTAGATTAGAACAAATACCATCACCAACCAAACCGCATTCGCATACCTATGTATACCTCTCGCTAAAATACGAACCTGGGACCTTTGGGCGAGAGACCGTCAATATAAGCGATCTAATAATATTGAGCTCAGCTGTCGTAAAACGAGACAAGAAATTCAATTGTTATTATAGCAACCTCTAGGAGTCTTCGTGATAGACAAGGACAAGGGGATATCTCGAACATCAAGCCCGCTTGAGTCATACATAAAATATTTGGGTTTATTTTTTACCAGACTGTACCTGTTATTGGTCCTTGAAAATAAATTGCAAGCCAAGTAGGTATGTAGTATGTATAGCGCATTGGTCTGCTCGCAACATCTGTCACAGACAGTCGAACAGTGCTCTGTCTCTTTCGCAATAAAGGATCACATTATTACCTATATTGTTTCCTGGGCTCTGTTAATTAAAACTTACAAATTAATTAAGTATGACAATTGCCAATTTTTTTATTTAATAAAACTTACAGGTGACAAAATTGTCATGGTAGAAAAATTGACAAATACGAATTTTTCTGTTTAAAAAACTTTTTGCGCGACAAGTGACAGGTGACAATAAATTATCAGTGAAAAACGCGTCAATTGTGCTATTTACTTAAGTAAACATAATGTTGCATGGCTCTGATAGAAACAGCGCATCTGTTGAGCCAAAACATAATACTATTAAGTAAAAATCAGTTTTATTTACGAACCTACACTAGGTAGGTAGGTGCGGACAGTATACTTTTTCTCTATGGAACAGCTTTGACAATTCCAAATAGCATAAACTACGTTTAAAACTCTACCGTACACAGTGTCGCGTAGCGGTGAAAGAATACTACCCCCCCCCCTTCCCTTGGGTGTCGTAAAAGGCGACTAACGGACTAAAGACTGCACATACATCTAACAGCTTAGAGCGGCGATGGGCTCACCACCTGTCACGCTGAGCACATGTGCAGTCGCTCATTGGTGAAAAGTGGACTATGGCAGAGGACTACTTTTGCGGTCCTCATTGCCCAGTCCCTCCTGACTAACCCTTCAGGGATAAAGTCGTGATTATTTATGTATCTAAGTATGTAAAATGATACAACAGGCCCATAGACAACCTCGTAGTATTTATATCTTGGTCGATCGTATCGCATTTAGCACCCAATATTGTAATGATTATTATTAATTAATTATTATTGCACTGGTCTAACAGCCGGTAGTTAACGTGTCTGACCGCATAGTACCTTAAGAACGCGATAATAACTAACCGCACATAGTAAACCGATTGGCGAATTACGGCACACTCACTATAGTAATGGGCGTAAGTTTTATCACTCACTAGTCCCACTACAGTCACTACACATTAAGGTATTATAAATAGAGACGACTCCGCGAAGCAAGGTTTTGCGCATTGAGTTGCGCTTGCGGCTAGGGTTGCCACCTTTTTTTAGGACGAATACAGTATTTTTTAATTTTGTTAGAACAAAAACAGAGTACATAGCATAAAAAAAGAGTATTTATTTATTTGTCCTTAAGAACGCATTTTTTGTGGCTCTTTGCGACATTGAACAAATATTTGTCTTTCGTGAAGATATTTACAGCCTCTTTGCAATCATAATTTAGATTAAAATTATATAATCAACACGTTTTTTATTAAATTTAGGGTAGCTCTATTCCTTTCGTCTCTTCACTTAACATTCATAAGAGAGAAGACTCTCATGCAGTGAACTCTGAAGTACTCATAACCAGTAACGATCAGGTTTTCGTAAATAGAGTATATATATACAGTATGTACATACATGAAAAATGTGCCCATGGCACAGCATCCCATGGGCTGCAAATGTCTCAGTGATTGTGGTGAGTGATCTAAGCGATGGTGATCCGTGCGCCCAAAATCAGTACAAAAAAAATTGTTTCGCGGTATCGTCTCAAGTTATAATACCTCAATGCGTCTACATCTACATTTATTATGTATTATGAAATATAGGAAAACGGTTTGTTTGTATGTTGGATGTAGGGTAGGTACTCTTGTAGCTCCGGATATTAACATCTAACTAACAGATACTTACTAAAAACTAGCGGCCGGCCCGCGACTTCGTCCGCGTGAACACCCTGTATCCCGTGACGAATTTTTATAATTTTCTTTCACGCGAACTTTGTCCTGACAATTACGAACGTTATAAAAAAAGGAACAGCTAAATCGGTCGGGTTTTTTTTTATAATATATAGAAGGAGGCAAACGAGCAGGCGGGTCACCTGATGAAGAGTAATCACCGCCGCCCATGTACACCCGCAAAACCAGAGGAATCGCAGGCGCGTTGCCGTCCTTTAAGGAAGGAATAGGGATTGTGAGGGGGGGGGGGGGAATGGGCCTCCGGAACCCTCACTGGCCGGACGAAACACAACAGCACCAAGTGCCATTATTTCACGCCGGATATTCGCGAGAGGGTGGTATTACGCCGGGCGAGCCGGTCCAATGCGTGCTGCAACGCAGCGTGGCTCTACCACTCAGAAAAGGTTATTCCCTGAGAATCCCATTCCCCGAGGATCGTGTCAAAATTCAAAATTCAAAATATATTTATTCAATAAACTCAATTAATAAGTACTTTGAATCGTCCAAATCTTTTTAACCTACCACCCATTCAAGACGTCATTTTTTAACTGTGGCAAAGAACGGGCGCAAGAAACCACAGCGCACAGAAGCAACGACATTTACAAAAAAAAAAGAATATGTCGTTACCAGGTCATACAATACAAAACATGAATTTAAAAAATAATAAATTAAGCAATACAAAACTACAATACAATGTAAGTATCAATTAATCATAGACAATTAGAAATAGTAATTGGAGCATTTCAGATCCAAGCTGTTTTGTCTTCTGTGTAATCTGACACTTTATAATAAGCTTTTCTAAAAAGCTTTTCTTTGATTTTGATTTTAAATTTATTAAGATCTAATTTCTGAATAACATTTGGTACTTTGCTGTAAAATCTTACACACAGACCCTTAAAAGAATTATTTATTTTATGGAGCCTACTTTAAGGTACTGCTAATTTGTTCTTACTTCTAGTGTTTACATTGTGAATGTCATGTCAATGATGTTACAATAATCTTTTTAATATAATATCATTGGTGAATGTCACTGTTTTTTGAAAACATTTCAATATTTTTATGAACATAAATCAAATTTTCATATATGTATTGTGATGCAACAGTCATTATATTTATATCCTTGAATCTCTCTCTGAGAGAGTCACCAGCCTTTAGGTTATAAATTGCTCGAATAGCCCTCTTCAGCATCACAAAGATAGTTTGAATGTCGGCAGCATTAAAATTGCCGTACGACATTACACTATGAAAGTAACTGAAATTAACTAATCTAGATGTATCAACGTCAGTTAACTGAGGGATCTTCATTACTGCATAAGCCGCAGAGCTAAGTCGTAAAGTTCGATAATTTAGCTATATGTGGGCCCCACTGAAGCTTGGCATCTAACGTGACGCCTAGAAACAGTGGTGTCCACAGGATTCACATTCTTATCTTTAATTTGTACACTAGTTGTTACTTGCTTAACATTAGGCCATACAAATTATACACATTTGGTTTTTCCCTCGTTTAATAGCAAGTTATTTACACTAAACCAGTGAACAATCTTTGAGATCGCATTATTCACATCGTCATAATTTGTGTGTCGTCGTTTTACTTTGAATAAAAGTGAAGTATCATCATAAAATAATACTATCTCATGACTGTCTTTTACAAAATAAGGTAAGTCATTAATATAAACCAAAGACAAGAATGGACCAAGTATTGAATCCTGCGGAACTCCCATTGTAACCACTGATCCCGGAGATCTTTTACCGTTAATGTCGACCTTCTGAATCCTGTTACTCAAGTATGAGATTAGAAGGCTCAAAGAAGCATCCCTAACTCCATAGTGGTTAAGCTTCCTGACCAAAGTTTCATGTAAAACACAATCGAAAGCCTTGTATAAAACACAAAATACCCCTAGGGCATCCTGTGAATCCTCCCAGGTATCAAATATTTGGATTAAAAGATCAACACCGGCGTCATTGTTGAGCGACCCCTAGTAAAACCATACTGCTTACAATGTAAAAGTTTATTTCTATGAAAATGAATTTGAATTTGGTCTAGCATCAACTTTTCAAAAATTTTACTAAATGTGGGTAGCACAGAAATAGGTCTAAAATTAGAGGGGTCAGAAGTGCTACCTGATTTAAATAATGGAATTATTTTACTATGTTTCATTAGGTCAGGAAAAACACCACAGTCAATGCATTCGTTAAATATGCAAGCTAAAACTGGAGCTATTGTCATAATTACTGATATAGCGACGTCCACGGAATTACCCCACAGATCAGCAGTTTTCTTTTGATTGAGAGTGTTAAATGTTTTTATTACATCTCTAACACAATTTTTTTGAAAACTGAAATTACTTTCACAATTTTTCACATTCTCCTTCAAAACAGATTCAGCTACAGTGGGGGAGGAAATCAAGGCTTTTGTGGTTGAAACTGGAATGTCAGTAAAAAACCTCTCAAATGCTGCAGCAACTTCAGCATCAGAAGTCAATGTTTTATTATCATAAATTAAATTGTACTCATTATTACGACTTTTGACCTTTCCTGTTTCACTATTTATAATATTTCCTGTCATTTTTATTTTGTTATTAGTATTCTTAATCTTAGAACTCAAATAGTTTGCCTTGGCTAATCGACATACTCTTTTGAATAACTTTGAATAATTTTTAACATATAATTTGAAATCATCACTGGTGTTATAGTTGCGTTCATCAAGATTTATTAAATTCTGAACAATATGTGTTAAAGAAATCATTATTTAAAACATTAGGGTTGTCATTGTATTCTAAATAATTTAATTTTGTATCTAGATTGCTTTTAAAGCGTTCCAGCCGACCTGCTATGCGATTCTCAAAGCGACACATAGACGCTGCGCGCATGGCTGTGATCTGCTGTCTCTTTCCAATTCTATGAATATGAAAGAGACAGAGTCAATTCTCAGCGCTGCGGCAGCCGCTGCTACCAAGGCTTTAACTTAGAGAATCGCACTGCTGCAGTTTTTGGTACAACAGTGATATTCTTTTTCATCACTTTCTTACTCTGGTGTGAAAAACTGACCATTTGGCCACAGTGATCAGAGTCGAAGTTATTAATAATTTGAAGTTTGAAATTCGTTTGAAGCGCTTCGGTCGTTGACTTTGATAAGATCGTCCGGTACTAAGGATTCTTACATTTTTTATTGATATTTTTTTAATGATTTTTTTATGCTCATATTTTTAGTTTTACAAGCTAAATAGCTTCTACTGATGATAAACATGAAAAGGGTTTCGGCTCCAAAACCAATGAAAAATCTCGGTGTATATGTTATCAATACAGGTAGCCGAAGTGGCAGTTATTCTCGTTGGCTCCAAAAATAAATGATTCAAATTGTATGATAGAAATAAGTTTTTAATTTTAGTTGACAATGTGGAGTTTTCTAACAAATTTATATTAAAATCACCGCAAACAATTATTGTTTTACCTACATTTTACATACACACTCACAAACGCTTTTATAATATTAGTGTGATGATAAGTAGATGTTTCACTTATAATAATGCCTTTAAAAAGACCTCTGAGTAACATAACAATAAAAAAGTTATTATACATACATACAAAAATAATCACGACTATTATCCCCGAAGGGTTAGTCAGAGACCAGGCAATGAGGTGGACAGCAAAAGCAGTCAGTCCTCTACCATAGACCACTTTTCACCAAATAGCGACTGCAAATGTGCTCAGCGTGACAGGTGGTGAGCCAATCGCCGCTCATGCTGTTGAATGTGTGTGCAGTCTTTAGTCCGTTAGTCGTCATTTTTGACACCCAAAAGAGAAGGGGTGGTAGTCTGGTAGTATTCTTTTACCGCTACGAGATACGGTTAACAGTGCTTGGTAGATTATTCCGAATTTCTTCGAGACAATGGGTGACTCCGAAGAGCAGCACGCTCCTATATAGGAAGGGAGAAGGTAGGATAGGGGAGAATGTGGGATAAAGAATAAAGTCAAAAAGCTCTTCAAAGCACTCGCTATGGTATAAACATTTTTTTTTAATGTGACACGTCATAGTGACTACATCCTGCCTGATGGTAAGCAGCCGATGCAGTCCAAAATAATGAGAGCGCTCCCCACCGTGGAACAAGCATGGTAACAAGCGCACCCATTCATGACGGCCTGCATAAATGCCGCTTCACGCCCCGTTTAAAAGACCCGGGATTATAGGAACTGGGAAACACATGCGACGGCAGAGAATTCCAAAGCCTTACAGAGGAACGACTTGCCAATTTTTTTGGTACGTATGTATGTAGTATGATGGTGGTTCCTAAGACCAGCACGTGTAGTCCGGGACAGGAAAGGAGAGGGCGGGATTAGATCAAAAAGTTCTTCAGAACACTCCATAGTAATTTCGGTAGAAGACACTGAGAGAAGCAATGTCTCTACGCAGCTGGAGGTCCTCAAGAGAGGCTGTAACCTCAGCATCTCCTATAATGCGTACCGCTCGCCTTTGCAGTCTATCAAGTGCATCGAGGAGATATTTAGCGGAGCCGTCAAATAGATGGGAACAATACTCCATACTCGATCGCACCAAACATGGGGATATTGGGCCATAAACTCAACATACTGGCCCAATGCTGGTTGGTGATTAAAAAAACATGTTAATTAATTCGTTCTGCTTCACCTTATTCGTTCATGATGACAAAGTTGGCGTCGTTCCTCATACAAAAAACGTGAATGTGTTTGTACAGGATAAACATAACGACGGCATATTTGAGCAGGAATGGAGTTTTGTTTAGAGTTCAAATAGGTAAGTATGGCGCTTGGTGACAGTTGTGGCTTCCTCAAATTCTTTAACTAAATATGAATCAAATAAAATAATCCGTTTAGTGACAGTTGTGGCTCTGGCAATTTCTATGACTAAATATGAATCAAATAAAATAAAGTATGTTTTTAATTAATCGTAGACTTTTATGTTTGTTTTACGTTTTGTGAGTAGGCAAAGTGTTTCACCTAATCCGATAGTAAATAATTTTAAAAGCATAGATCGGCGATGGGATCTTCTTACCACCTATTACATTTAACACTTTGCAGTGCTCAGTATTGTATGAAACGTGGTCTATGGCAGTAGACTGCAGAAGCATTCCTCATAGTCTCTGACTAGCCCTTTGGGGATATTAGTCGTGAATGTAAGATAACCCAACTAACAATATTTGGTCGTATAGTTTTCGGGACAACGTTTTCGTCACAACTTAAGGTCAGACTGTTTTGGTTATCGAAATATTGCAAAATAATAATAATTCATCCCATTTTATTTAAGATTTCTAGTACTTTTACAATTATACGACTTTAGGTAGTGTTGATACCTATTATATGATATCTTAGGACTATAAGTCATATACTACGATTTTAAATCTTTTGTCGTCCGCCATTTTTAGGGTACCGTAAAGAAGTGAAAACCCGTGTGATAAACATTGAAATCACAATACTTATAGTGATAATTGCAGATGTTGTAAAATTCTCATTTTCGTTTTCATCATCATCGTCTTGGCTTTCAAACGAATGTTCATCTTTTTGAAAATCTGCGATGATTATTTGTGGATTACTTCCTGAACTTACTAAATTTTGAGGGAAAAAAGATATGATATTTGACAGGTGTTATCCTATCATTACTATATTATATAAAGCTTGTATAGCCAAAGTCACAACAAAGGAAAATATACAAGTTCAGTTCGTAAAAGAGTACCACGTGAAATCATTAAACAATCAAAAGGTTTATATAAGTAACTTATATAAGCATTTTAAACCCATAAGTTATATAAGACATATAAATCTGAATATTGGGCTTTTAAACATTATATAAAAGTCGTGTGAAGACAGTCAAAAAGTCCTGTAAGAGACGTGTATACACTGTATACAGCTGTACGTTTTATAAGAGTTAAATTTATGGACTTTGTATGATTGTCATGTAGAAATCTTATTACTGACAAAAAAACAGTGTTATGGTCGTCATTATAACCAGATTATGATTGTCATATAAATTACTTTTATACTACATCAAGAAGGCGTAAAGTGGTCTTAAACGAGACTAATAAACGAGTGAATGTATTTTAAAGGTCACAGCTACGATATTTATAAGATGGTCATGTAATTTGGTTGTGTAAACGTTTACAGGACTCAATTAAATGACTAAAATATTATACGACTAATCGTTCGTATTATATATTGTAACACGATTAATGGGAATTTGAGTTACAACTTTATGACCTCTATATCACCAAATGTTATTTAGGCTTCATATTATATGACAACTTTGTTAGTTGGGAAATTCTTAGGATTTTTTTTTACGGATTGTTTTGATGCTGATGAGATGCTGGAGGTGTTGATTAAGTACCTAATATTATAGTTAAATTAGCCACAACGCCATTGCTAGCAAATATCATATATAACGTTGTAACGGTACAGAATGAATGGTATCCGTCCGTTAGTAAGGAATGCATGGGAGTAGCACTAAAATAAATATTAATGCGTAGCACCATTAATAATAAGCATGAAAAGGGAATAATAAACTAGTTCAGAATAATGGTCAGTGGTCTAGCGCTTTATCTTTAGTTTGAATTTCGCGGGGACTGCTCTGTGTGCTCCTTGCGACATAGGCGCCGTCTAGCGTGAGTTATTTACTTAAGCTTCGTGTTAGGTTGGCAACGGGCTTTATCTTTATTTTGAATTTCGCGGGGACTGCTCTGTGTGGCCTTGTGACATAGGCGTAGGTTGGCAAGCCGGTAGACATACGGGCGGGCGCCACCTATGGTCGGAATACGGAACTTTTTATAATTTCACAAAATACAGGATTATTGGCTTAAGTGGATGATTATTGAGAGGGAATTGTTAATAGAAGGCTACATTTAGATATTCAAAGATGTAATATTGGCTATCTGACGAGATTTGGTTAGATTATGGAAAAATTTTAGAATTGCGCGGCGAAAGCGGCAATGAGCGAGCGAGAGGTTGAGAAAAAGACAGAAAGAGAGGTCGGATGATAGCTCCACGTGGCGCGACGCGAAGGCGGGGGGCATCGGGGAAACGGCTAGCGATTGGTGGAAGGGAAGAAAAGCGGACTCGCGCGGGCAAATTTTAGGCGCGCGTGGCGGGAAAGTTAAGATGCTTGGGAAAATTAGCGGACATTCAGTTTTGGGACGTCAACGGAGCGGTCCAACTTAAGAGTGCGGTACGACTCATACGGGAAAAATAGCGTCCGAGCTTGATAGTGCGCTAAGTGATATTCGAGCTGCGATATTAATTAAGATTGTGAAATTGAAAGTTATTAATAAAGTAAACTATTGCTATCGCAACTCGAATCCGTTAACAGAATGAAGTATTCTGGGGTACCTCGGCTGAAACGGATCACGGTGACAACGAAACCCTATGTACCTTTCAACAGACTTCGGTCTGGATGATCTTTGATTGTATTTAATAAGATCGGCGTTTTACACTATTACGCTAAACAATACACTATCTTCGACGGAGTAATGGGGGAGAGACAGTTGTCTCCCTAGTGAAAGTTGAAGATAGGTCAGACACCATTTAGCTGGAGGTAGACCCGTATGACCCAGTCCAATCTCGAGTCTATCTCCATACATACAGTGTAGGGATAGGAAAATAACACACTGAGTATACTGGCTCGACTGATAGAACATTTAGGAGTTAGTTGCTTTCAGGGGCAATGCGACTCTCACCACACACCACGAATTTAAATTAAATGAGGCTTGGCCTAGTTTGCAAGGTACACAATAGGGACTGTTAGTTCGACAAAATATAGGCATTTTCAAGTGAGGAAAGTTGTAGGAATCTATAGGTAGGCGGAGATATATATATATGGTTAGTTATTAATTCAGACTAATAAGGCAGGGATAATTAAGTTACGGCGCTAAATAAAATTATGATGAAGTGATGTGGGTCCTAGCTAGGCAAGTAATCTGTTACCGCAGTCCGGTAAAATTCTAATTGTTTTCCTAAAGTTGTTACCAATTAATTATTCATTTTAAATAATTAACAGAAGTATGATAATATCGTACCATCATTACTTTGGAGTACCTAAAAGTCTAGACTGGTTTCCTATTACAAGAAAAATACTAAAAAGTTATAGCAAATAAGCTTAGCCGTACTGTGATGTTTGATTCTAATGCTGAAATGACCAAACAGGCATTTTTTAGCTTTCCCTGGGATGCAATACGATCTCATATCGCTACACTCTTCAAGGTGTTAAAGTTTTACATCCGATACCTTAGCAAAAATAAGCTGATATAAACTGAACAACTAAAACCAGTTTAGAACCTAGGATAAGTCGTTGAAAGAAGACATTGCAAGCTATGAGCTTCTAATAATCTGAAACATAGAAATAATTGATTGATAACAACCAGCTAATTAGCCTGACAATGGTCTACTAATACCATTTGAATAGACCTCTTAAGATATGTAAGTACTTACTTCTAATAATATGAAACATAGAAATATTTGATGGGAACAATCTAATCAATCAGACTAATACCTAGTACAGTCTAATTTATACTTATTAAAGTGAGTAAAAGATAACTTCTAAATGTAATTTATTTAATGATTAACAGTGATAATTAACTACCTACTAAAGGTATACTAACTATGATTTAGTAGTCTATCAAATTAACCACTCAGTCTGAGAGACAGAGGGTGTAAGTTAATGGGAAAATAATTAACTACATTCACTCCCTAAAAGTCAGGGATGTTGAATAAATTAGGCATCTTTCAATAAACTTGAGATGTATTTATACTTTATAAGATCTGTATAATGAACACTAAGAGTAATCCAAAGTAATTTACTTCAAATGATAGTATTCTATTTCAGTTCACTTCCTAAAGTCAAGGATATTGAATGAATTAAGCATCCTTTAATAAACTTAAGATGTGATAATCTGCCAATGCAGCTAATCCAATGTAGTTATATTGGAACTTTACAAGACCTGTATAATAAATACTAAGAGTAAATAAAAGTAGTTTTACCTGTATTAATAACATTCTACTTTAGCCACCGCCTGAAGTGGCGTTTGATTAAATTATCCACCCTTTACGGAACTGAATATAAGTTATTGCATTGAATAATTAAGTTCTTAATGTGAAAAGGATATTTGGATGATAGCAAGCCTTGAGATAAACTCTATTGATTTATGTGGAATAATAAGAATTTAAATTGCTAACACATAGTGCATAATGTAAAATGAAATTAAATTTGAGGAGAGATGTAAATTCTCAGTTAAAGAATTAAAGGCACAAGCTAATAATTAAAGTTAAAGCCAATGTGTCGGAACTGTAATTAAACCATGAGATGTACAGTACGCTATGGAGCGGTGGTGGGGCTCATAAATTGCACCAGGCTTCTTATGTATCATGCTACTGATAATAAATAATAATACCTACAAGCTAAGCTATCATCTGATTACCTTTGAGTGGTTACAAATCTTCCCCGCAGCTGCAGTGAAGGATTTAGGTCACAGTTCAGACGGAGTCATTGCTAGGCTACACATATTTATGTTATGATTTATAGACTGGTAGGTAATTAGGTCAGGAGAAAATAATTTAACACAGGGATAAGCCAATTACTAAACTTTCACGAAAGAACTTGAGTTACTTAAATGCGGTTAACAACGGAGGGTTCACTAGACGATCTGGCCAAAATAGTAGTTATTATAATATTACATTGCTTGACTGAAATTCACTGCAAATAGAATTAAGCTATGCTAAGGTTTCATCATCATACAAACAATACGCACTAAACAAAACTCCAAACACAACCATTAGATTGTAGATAAATTAGGTTAATTAGTTTTAAGAATTAGACAATAAGTTAAGTTAAGGTGAAAGCGGCGAGGATGTGTGTATGTATTATAAGCTAGCTAGGCATATAGGTGGGAAAGGCATTAGATTTAGGTTTAGATTTAGGTGTAGCAAATTTAATGTTGTGGGGAGGTTACAAATTGGTAAGCCATGACCAGGATTAGAAAGTTAAGTTATAAATTATCATTAATATAGTTGTATTGGATTTCAGTCAAGCGGTAATACTTTAATTTAGAAGTGGGATTTTTCCCACAAATTGTTGTCGTGTTGCGATGTGTGAGTTTAGAATTGGCTTAATAGGGAATAATTCAATGAAGATTAATTAATTCAGAGATATTGAAGAATTATAATTTGACACTTTTCACAATAAACGTTGTTATCTTCTAAAGTTGATTCATACACTTTGTATTACGGGCTCTTGATAGTGGGTGAATTATAATTTGACACTTTTCACAATAAACGTTGTTATCTTCTAAAGTTGATTCATACACTTTGTATTACGGGTTCGACCAATATTGTAGACAGTCGCAATGAGAGCTGGAGCTAAATTTTGTTGTACGAAATCTGTAACAAAAAGATTCTCAGGTTAGGTTAAAGGTCAAAGGAGGAGATAAAGCTACAAAACAATAGCGTAATGAGTATTATTTGAAATACAATACCTTTCAGTTATTATCTTTTTCTTCTTTATTTAATGGCGGATTTCGCCAGCATCAGGTACCGTGCGTTGTTGGTTTTCCAAAGTTTAATGAGTGAACAAAGTACTTAGATATAGTCAATAACCAAACTATTCCGGGGGTCTGGAGTATTAAATTTTAAAATTGTTGAGTTATCTGTGAATACTGAAACCTTTAGTAATTGTTTCCTTGAATACTGAAACCAGGTATCCAATTTTTGTTGTTGACGTTAGGAGCTATGGTAACTGTAGTTTTGTTTCTATTCCTGGTGATAGATTTCATATAGGCATAGGCAACTGGTTCATACAGCCTTGTGTTGAGTTATTTTTAGGATCGTAAAAAGTCGATAGGGTTACATAGTTCAACATTTATTGATTTAGAAAGATTTGTGGAATAGGGGGCGGTTTAATTATTATTGCTGTCGGATGGAAAGGCAAGGGGGCGAGATTGGACAGAATTAACCAACTAAGTTATTGCTGGATTCAATTTATATTATAGGACGGCGATATGCTGTACAATATTATAAAGTTATGACGCTAACAGCATAATATAAAACTAATAATAATTATATTTTGACTAATAATCGTTGAGCGATTGCGGTTTTTAGTTGATGTGCTATTCCACGTATTATAATTTATTTTGTTGGTTATGTTAGAGAAAAAATATAATAATGTACTTGAGTCTCACGTCTGAAATCCATAGAGTAGTTTTAGGCTAGTCAGGAACTATTAAATCATTTGTCTATGGTTGGACCATAGACATATGATTTAGCTAGACCATAAACAATCTAGAATTAGGAATGATTATAAAACATGACGTCATAAAACCAATCGAAGAGGAAACTTCCTTATCGCGTAATCATATGAATTTGTTATAGCAAGCGGAATCACCTGTTATTTTCCATACCTGCTATTTTTAATACCTGCGATTTTTACATTGAAAGAGATTTTCCTAATACTTATCACGTAGTAGATTAGAATGCAATGACATTGTGGTGGAATTATTATTATGTGACATGTAAATGGGGACAATTGCTCTGCACAATGGAAATGCCGCTTCATTTTGTTAGTTCGCTAAAATCCTAGGAAAAGTAACATAAAATAGTATTACGGTTCAAAATACACGCGTTGATGAGGAATCGCGATTATAAGTAATAACAAGTAGCAGGGATGTCATGTAGGGGATAGAATCATATGACTATTCATTGCTAGTGGGAATTTTGGTTTAAAAGCAACGTAGTTTGGGATGCAAAATGTAAACGGATAAATACGTCTAGTAGGCGATAAAAGTCGTTACCGTCTGGAAACAACTATCTAATATCTACTCTATTGTGGGGAGGTTACCTATTAGCGAGGCTAGATGGCGTTGGGTTACCAATAAAAGATTTTATTTTGGATGATGGTAAAAGGGTGCGGTCTAATAATAATATGTATAATTGAAATACTCTTGCAGCGTTGTAAGTAGTCGTTACCGGTAATCGTCGCTTCTTACCGTATAATTGAAATCGTGATAAATAGTTAATTATGAAGGTTTATAAAGGATTATTATTAGCTTAAGATGAGGTTAACGTACGCAGAGGTAAAGCTCGCTGGGCACAGCTTACTATACCTAATTACCTAATATTATCAGTTGTGAGTTACCTAGAAATATCTAAGTCAGGAGAGCGGTGAAAAGGGAAGACCTTACTACATGACTAATTAGTTAGGATAGGTAGAGATAAATAAATCATTAAATTCACTGGGTTGGATTAGCCTATTAAGAAGGGTATCTTGCACAATTGTCTATCTCCGTTGAACGATTAAGATGTTGAAAAAAAAAATGATATTACTAGTTAAGTGTTGTGTGAGAAAGTGTAGGAGGTATACTAGTGGTAGCATAGCACAGGATAGGGTGTAGTGAGTTTATTCTATTACAAAATATTATATATATTTTATAAATCATATCCAATCAGTACTTGTTACAATACTCAATTACAGTACACAAAGCAAAACATAATCACCCATTTTACAGACAAAAACCATTGAATCGGATGCTTGACCGCGTCTACATAAGCCAGCAGCTTTGCTTGTGGGTAAATCGAAAGAGGCACTTGTACAAGAGGCTGGTACTGACTAATCGGGTAGTGCCGAAGGAGAATATCCTGACGGTGTATCCCAGACGCTAGCTTTGGTTAGTTGATGGTTCTTCTAGGGCAACCATGCCGACTTACTAGGGATCATTGACTAGTCGAAGTTTGATTCTACACACACACGACACTAATCTATTATATTTATAAGTACATTAGAACCTGCACTTGGTTATACTTAATTATTGGTTTTATATAAATATAGTTGGGCGGAGATACTCTTGTGGGTGAGAAAGTGTAGGAGGTATACTAGTGGTAGCATAGCACAGGATAGGGTGTAGTGAGTTTATTCTACTACAAAATATTATATATATTTTATAAATCATATCCAATCAGTACTTGTTACAATACTCAATTACAGTACACAAAGCAAAACATAATCACCCATTTTACAGACAAAAACCATTGAATCGGATGCTTGACCGCGTCTACATAAGCCAGCAGCTTTGCTTGTGGGTAAATCGAAAGAGGCACTTGTACAAGAGGCTGGTACTGACTAATCGGGTAGTGCCGAAGGAGAATATCCTGACGGTGTATCCCAGACGCTAGCTTTGGTTAGTTGATGGTTCTTCTAGGGCAACCATGCCGACTTACTAGGGATCATTGACTAGTCGAAGTTTGATTCTACACACACACGACACTAAAATATTATATTTATAATTATCTTAGAGCCGGCTTTAATTATATTTAATTGAGGAACGGTAGAAATTATATATGCTGAAGAGATGTTAGTAGGAATACGATAGGCGAATTAGTAGAAAAAAAAAAGAAATGCTTCTCGAGGGTACCTAAACGGATGATGGATAATTGTGGAAGGTGGATATTAATTGAGCTTGGGAGCAAAATAGGGGTCGAAAGAAAATATAATAATAGTGGTAGAGAAAAGAAAAAATAGTTGACTGGCTTGAAGTCGAGATTTAACTGCTAAATTAACGAGTTATAGCACTGTTACGCTATAGGGATAACAATAGCGTATGTTATCACATCAATTATAAAGGCGAGTTGCGGGCGGATGTCACGTCATACTCAATAGTTAACTCGTTTTATTATTTTGAAAGTTAACACAAGCTACTTATAAAACAGTGATCGATTTTATATACCACGATTTTAAGTTGTAGGATAATTTTAAACTCATAATCCGCAGAAACATTCAAGCCGGAAATAAAGCGACTGATATTGCGAGCTGAGAATAAATCTCTTAGTGTAAAATTTATTAACAAGTAAATCCCTGGTATTGCGTTATCGAGATTACAATATGAAATCGATTATCACAATTCGAATCATACAAGGTAATTATTTAGATGTTGTCTCGCGTCGACAGGTACAAATTTTAATTTAGATGGGTAAAGACATTAGAACTGAAATGGGTTTCGGATGTGTGACGTTCTTAGGACACGTACTGTTTAGTAGCATAATTTAAATTTAGTAAAATCGGCTGTATTGGACATATTTCGTTTTGCGGATATATATATTTAACCGAGGTTATCCTGGAGGTAGCCATAGTTCAAAGTTTACTAAACCCAACTTAGAGTCATAGCCTATCTTAATATGTCAGAAGAAAATAATAAATTTATAAGTAGTAGATTTTAAAGTCAATAGTAAATTTATTTTCCCGAGGTGAGACCTGAAACCTAGTTCGCACTAGGCCATTCAAATACTTTAACCGGTAATGTTGATTATAATAAATAAAGATGTTCGGAACTTATAATAATATTCTAATACTGCTATATTAAAATTGTTATTATGAAATTAAATAGGGTTGCTTAACAATTGACAAATAATTATTAACTCAATAATTTGTTTTAGTACAAAGTAAATGTCTACGGGTTTAGAGATGATAGGACGAACGAAACGCGGTTTTTTGACTTGTGGGAAGGTCAGCGCAGACTGTCAAAGCGGTATTATCTTGTTTTGGTTATTTATTATATGAATATGAATTGCTAGAATTCTTAGATAATCTAGATTATTGGCATCTAATAGGTATGTACGTGATGTAATTGTAGATGATTAAAATTAGTGCTAAGGTAGGTTATTGTCGAAGTTATGACACAACCTTAAAATTGTTAGTTTTAATGTAAACTACATGTTGCATCTAGATTGTTATAAACAAACTAATTAATTGGCAGTTTTCACATAGGCATGTAGGCCGGGACATTGAGTTGATGAAATAATGTTATCAAAATCATTCATCACGGAAAGATAAAGATATTTTATTTGCAAGAGTGAATACAAAAGTTTAGTTCGGGTTAGTTCTATCCTGTTCTATTTTAGTTTGGTTGTAGCGTTTTACCTAGGGTTGTTCTAAATTATAAGTAATTAAATATTAATTGTCTGTTGTTGTCTTCTACGACAAAGAAAGATGAGGGGGACTCATTTTGTTATAGTCAGCTGTATGATGGATAATCCTTCTAGTAAATATTTCTTGTGATTGCGGTAGTAACATAGAATGTTTATAGGATGTTTTGTTCATTAACTAATTATCTTCACCGCAGCTGTGGATAGGGATGGCTAAAGTATGTGAACAGGGGTGGAGAAGATAGGTCATTATAAATTAAAATAAATACTTGAATTGCAATATGCCTGACTAAATAGTGCGAAGAGGTGGAGTAACTATGTTAGAGAAATTCTCTATTGCATAATATTCGAACTTTGACATTTTCAATTGTAACTTTAGAATTTTGATTAGAGTATTTAACTAAGCGGGTCCAACGAAGAAGGCATGCTGAAAGCGAGGTCTTTGGTTGTCTATGCACACAATAAAATTATAGATGACACAAGGGAGCATTCTTAATTGGCACTGTTAAATTAGTAAAAGTAGCTTGTTTAGGGTGTTCGAATATTTTTTTAGTCGCACTGGACACAAATAGAACTTAGTTAAGCGTGTAGGGTTTATTGATTTGCCTGGTGAACTAATTGAATCGAAGTTTCGGAAGTGTGCTGTAGAATTGGGAGTTACTTAGCACACAATAAAATTTAAGTAGTTTCCACTTAAGCTTCACCGCCGAAACTAGCCTTTCTAAAAGTTGTGAGAATTCTGCTGTAGGGTAATTCCATTCGAGGACGCCTTATGGAGTGTGGACCAGGGTAAATATGCTTGACTGACCCACAGAGAGATATTACCGGTAGCTGCGGAAATGAGGTTATTGATAGCATTTCATTTTAGCGTTATCAGTGGAACTCGCGCTACTGGGGAATTTTACAATCTGGACGGAAGGCTGAAAGTAGAGTAGAGTGATTAAGGAGTAACCAATTAGAGTTACAAACATTCGGGAGATTACCATCTTAATAATGTGTCTTGTGCGAGTGTAAAATTAAAATCATCTAAAAAAAAAAAAAAAAAAAAAAAAAAAAAAAAAAAAAAAAAAAAAAAAAAAAAAAATAAAAAGAAACTAGCACTATTGAATCACGCAGTTTGGAATTCAGTAAATACGAGAAGGAACTTACGATATTAATTACCATGAATACTAAGACGAAGTGTCACCTTTAATGACTTATTATTTACCGATTTGACCGATTATTAGTAATATAAAAGGTAGGAAGTTAAGTAGAGTTGTGGGGGCGGATAAGATAGTTACCGGTCTGTTTAATTTAAAAAGAAAATGATATTTTTCAAAGGTATAGGAAAGTAAGGGGATATTGACGTATTATATATTGGCAAATGAGACTAAATGTTGTCTTTCGTACATAGTAATAACTAGGGATGAGACATAGTTACTAGATAGGTTTTGGCATAAGTATTTGCTTATACGTATAAGCTCAGTACTTGTCAATTAGTATACAACGTCCAACGCGTACCGGGGTATTAACAAGTACTTATCGATGACGCATACATTGACAGTTAGATATACATAGCACACAAACTTCTAATAGATCTGAACTACGGGGTAGCTAGTTCAAAACTCAAGGACGTGTTTCGAGATGCGTACCCCCTTGGAGTGAATGAGTTTTTCCTAGGTATTTACGATCGACAACCTTATTGTAAGGCGTTAAGACCTCTATTTGTATGCACGGTGAGTGGGTGTCACTGCGTACCGGACAGAAGCGAGTCTAGTATTCTATCTCGGTTATTTGCAGGATTAGACATTAGATGTATCTCATCTAAAATAAAGTTATAACTCTTGGGCGATGATGGTATGCCTAATGGTTTTGGTTGTTATGGGGGGGTTTGGTTAAGATTTCTTATCCGCGGAGAGGAAAATAGGTTTCGGTTGAAAGAAGTAGCTAATTAGGGATTGTGGAGGACGCGGGTTCGATCCCTGCCTGAGGTAGACAATTGTTCCGACGTTTCGTTATCTTAGGTAATTATATAAGCTAAGATGAGATTGGTAGCGTTAAAGTATGAAGGAAAGTTTAATTCAAATTATTAATTATTATTCATTAACCCAGTTGGAACTAAAAGACCATGACGGCGAAGTGGTTGATGCTTCACCCACGAAAGATCCCAGGTTCGATCCCTAGGTTGCAACATTTAGATGCGGAACAAGTTGTAAGAAAAGACGTAAGTTAAAAGAAGGCCATGATGACAGATGTACTTGAAATTATTCTAGGAAAATAATTTAAAGAATAGAATAATTGAATGGTTCGGAAGATGTTATAAACTTACGTCGGAATCGTCATAGAGTTGAAGAGTTTTCGCTAGGGGGCGTTACTAGACAGAGCAAGAGACTGTTATATTGATTTATATTATATTATGATTTGTTGTTATGATGGTAAACAAAAGGCAAATCATTATTCGGAGGTTGTGTATGATTAAAGAAATGGTAGATGTCTAAGTTATTGGGAAATATTTACCGAGACTAAGTTTACTGGGATTTCGTTTCGAACACGAGAACTGGGTATGCGATTATGATTTTGTGTCAGTTGAATAGAATGAGGGGTGTGGGCTATTTTGCAATAAGAAAGCTTATGGAGGAAGGAGTCATTAGGGATTTGGGGAGGAACTATAAATAGTAGGAATATTTTTGAGGGCTAGGATGACAATGAGGTTGGCAAGGAAGGAGGTGCTATTTTGTACTTAATTAAGTACAGGGTTTAGATATAATTCGCCGCAGATAAGAGTGGTACTTTATCTGCTTAAATTCTATCGGGGGCGGCTGTAACGGTACAGAATGAATGGTATCCGTCCGTTAGTAAGGAATGCATGGGAGTAGCACTAAAATAAATATTAATGCGTAGCACCATTAATAATAAGCATGAAAAGGGAATAATAAACTAGTTCAGAATAATGGTCAGTGGTCTAGCGCTTTATCTTTAGTTTGAATTTCGCGGGGACTGCTCTGTGTGCTCCTTGCGACATAGGCGCCGTCTAGCGTGAGTTATTTACTTAAGCTTCGTGTTAGGTTGGCAACGGGCTTTATCTTTATTTTGAATTTCGCGGGGACTGCTCTGTGTGGCCTTGTGACATAGGCGTAGGTTGGCAAGCCGGTAGACATACGGGCGGGCGCCACCTATGGTCGGAATACGGAACTTTTTATAATTTCACAAAATACAGGATTATTGGCTTAAGTGGATGATTATTGAGAGGGAATTGTTAATAGAAGGCTACATTTAGATATTCAAAGATGTAATATTGGCTATCTGACGAGATTTGGTTAGATTATGGAAAAATTTTAGAATTGCGCGGCGAAAGCGGCAATGAGCGAGCGAGAGGTTGAGAAAAAGACAGAAAGAGAGGTCGGATGATAGCTCCACGTGGCGCGACGCGAAGGCGGGGGGCATCGGGGAAACGGCTAGCGATTGGTGGAAGGGAAGAAAAGCGGACTCGCGCGGGCAAATTTTAGGCGCGCGTGGCGGGAAAGTTAAGATGCTTGGGAAAATTAGCGGACATTCAGTTTTGGGACGTCAACGGAGCGGTCCAACTTAAGAGTGCGGTACGACTCATACGGGAAAAATAGCGTCCGAGCTTGATAGTGCGCTAAGTGATATTCGAGCTGCGATATTAATTAAGATTGTGAAATTGAAAGTTATTAATAAAGTAAACTATTGCTATCGCAACTCGAATCCGTTAACAGAATGAAGTATTCTGGGGTACCTCGGCTGAAACGGATCACGGTGACAACGAAACCCTATGTACCTTTCAACAGACTTCGGTCTGGATGATCTTTGATTGTATTTAATAAGATCGGCGTTTTACACTATTACGCTAAACAATACACTATCTTCGACGGAGTAATGGGGGAGAGACAGTTGTCTCCCTAGTGAAAGTTGAAGATAGGTCAGACACCATTTAGCTGGAGGTAGACCCGTATGACCCAGTCCAATCTCGAGTCTATCTCCATACATACAGTGTAGGGATAGGAAAATAACACACTGAGTATACTGGCTCGACTGATAGAACATTTAGGAGTTAGTTGCTTTCAGGGGCAATGCGACTCTCACCACACACCACGAATTTAAATTAAATGAGGCTTGGCCTAGTTTGCAAGGTACACAATAGGGACTGTTAGTTCGACAAAATATAGGCATTTTCAAGTGAGGAAAGTTGTAGGAATCTATAGGTAGGCGGAGATATATATATATGGTTAGTTATTAATTCAGACTAATAAGGCAGGGATAATTAAGTTACGGCGCTAAATAAAATTATGATGAAGTGATGTGGGTCCTAGCTAGGCAAGTAATCTGTTACCGCAGTCCGGTAAAATTCTAATTGTTTTCCTAAAGTTGTTACCAATTAATTATTCATTTTAAATAATTAACAGAAGTATGATAATATCGTACCATCATTACTTTGGAGTACCTAAAAGTCTAGACTGGTTTCCTATTACAAGAAAAATACTAAAAAGTTATAGCAAATAAGCTTAGCCGTACTGTGATGTTTGATTCTAATGCTGAAATGACCAAACAGGCATTTTTTAGCTTTCCCTGGGATGCAATACGATCTCATATCGCTACACTCTTCAAGGTGTTAAAGTTTTACATCCGATACCTTAGCAAAAATAAGCTGATATAAACTGAACAACTAAAACCAGTTTAGAACCTAGGATAAGTCGTTGAAAGAAGACATTGCAAGCTATGAGCTTCTAATAATCTGAAACATAGAAATAATTGATTGATAACAACCAGCTAATTAGCCTGACAATGGTCTACTAATACCATTTGAATAGACCTCTTAAGATATGTAAGTACTTACTTCTAATAATATGAAACATAGAAATATTTGATGGGAACAATCTAATCAATCAGACTAATACCTAGTACAGTCTAATTTATACTTATTAAAGTGAGTAAAAGATAACTTCTAAATGTAATTTATTTAATGATTAACAGTGATAATTAACTACCTACTAAAGGTATACTAACTATGATTTAGTAGTCTATCAAATTAACCACTCAGTCTGAGAGACAGAGGGTGTAAGTTAATGGGAAAATAATTAACTACATTCACTCCCTAAAAGTCAGGGATGTTGAATAAATTAGGCATCTTTCAATAAACTTGAGATGTATTTATACTTTATAAGATCTGTATAATGAACACTAAGAGTAATCCAAAGTAATTTACTTCAAATGATAGTATTCTATTTCAGTTCACTTCCTAAAGTCAAGGATATTGAATGAATTAAGCATCCTTTAATAAACTTAAGATGTGATAATCTGCCAATGCAGCTAATCCAATGTAGTTATATTGGAACTTTACAAGACCTGTATAATAAATACTAAGAGTAAATAAAAGTAGTTTTACCTGTATTAATAACATTCTACTTTAGCCACCGCCTGAAGTGGCGTTTGATTAAATTATCCACCCTTTACGGAACTGAATATAAGTTATTGCATTGAATAATTAAGTTCTTAATGTGAAAAGGATATTTGGATGATAGCAAGCCTTGAGATAAACTCTATTGATTTATGTGGAATAATAAGAATTTAAATTGCTAACACATAGTGCATAATGTAAAATGAAATTAAATTTGAGGAGAGATGTAAATTCTCAGTTAAAGAATTAAAGGCACAAGCTAATAATTAAAGTTAAAGCCAATGTGTCGGAACTGTAATTAAACCATGAGATGTACAGTACGCTATGGAGCGGTGGTGGGGCTCATAAATTGCACCAGGCTTCTTATGTATCATGCTACTGATAATAAATAATAATACCTACAAGCTAAGCTATCATCTGATTACCTTTGAGTGGTTACAAATCTTCCCCGCAGCTGCAGTGAAGGATTTAGGTCACAGTTCAGACGGAGTCATTGCTAGGCTACACATATTTATGTTATGATTTATAGACTGGTAGGTAATTAGGTCAGGAGAAAATAATTTAACACAGGGATAAGCCAATTACTAAACTTTCACGAAAGAACTTGAGTTACTTAAATGCGGTTAACAACGGAGGGTTCACTAGACGATCTGGCCAAAATAGTAGTTATTATAATATTACATTGCTTGACTGAAATTCACTGCAAATAGAATTAAGCTATGCTAAGGTTTCATCATCATACAAACAATACGCACTAAACAAAACTCCAAACACAACCATTAGATTGTAGATAAATTAGGTTAATTAGTTTTAAGAATTAGACAATAAGTTAAGTTAAGGTGAAAGCGGCGAGGATGTGTGTATGTATTATAAGCTAGCTAGGCATATAGGTGGGAAAGGCATTAGATTTAGGTTTAGATTTAGGTGTAGCAAATTTAATGTTGTGGGGAGGTTACAACGTCCAATAGGGTATGTCCTCATCCTCACCTGCATAATAAAATATTTTGTCGGTCCATTTTGTAGACGCCCGTCAATTAGCGCAACTACATTGGTATTGACCAAGCATCGTTTTACATTGCTGCGTTCTAGTTTTAAGGATACTAGATCCAGTGAAATTACAGGACATAAAGGCATTAGAACTGTAGCGTTGGGTTGGGGTCTTCAGCGCTCGCGTAATCCCTCGGTGTCGCGCGCGTCCAGCAGTGCGATTCTCTAAGTTAAAGCAGGGTTAAAGCCTTGGTAAAGCCTTGGTGGCAGCGGCTGCTGCAGCGCTGAGAATTGACTCTGTCTCTTTCGTATTCATAGAATTGGAAAGAGACAGCAGATCACAGCCATGCGCTCAAGAGAATCGCATGGCAGCATAGGCTGCGGTGGCCGCGCACCATCAACAAGGTATGATTGCGAACTCCGCTGCACACAGCAGTGCTGCGTAGCTCGGAATGTACTCTCATATAAACTTTTAGAGAATATATGGGGACCAGTAGTGCTGCGGCAGCACTGCTGCGTGCAGCGGAGTTCGGAATTATACCATCACATCACAAGCCCCGTATGCTCGTTTGCCGGCTCAGTAGCTAATATAAAACAGAGGTGCTGAGAATAGTGAACTGAGGCTACTTATACGTTTTTACCAACATAGCCAGGTTGCCATTTTAATTTGCCTAGCGCATAACTTTCAGGCTGAAGTCATTGAACTGCTACATGATTGTATAAGATCATACTTAAGTAAGCGATTCATCACTGGTAAGTCGTAATCAAAGGTCGTACTCCCACCACATATTATAAGGAAGATGACATCATTAGTTGTAAGCTCATATAAATAAATAAATAACAAAAAAGCAGCTGGTATCAACTGGATTCTTACTTCCTTACTTCAAATTCCACTTTTTCCTATCTTGGGCAAATAGGAATAAAAAGTGGAATTTGAATGAGGCACCGCATCTCTGGTTGACGAAAGCTGAAAAGGGGTAGAAGTTGTTATCATAATACATTTTCTTTAGCTACCTAATAAGTATAGTTAGTATTATTCGATGCAATGAAAGACTATATTATGTAGAATGGGGACAATACGGATATTTGTCCAAGTGTTGTCGGCACTGCCACCTGTGTGTTGGTTCAGTAAGTGAATTATGCTTCATAAATGTAAGAGCCGTTACACACTTCAGAATTATAAGCAACGAACGCCATACTTATTTATTTAATTAAACATATTCTATAGTCTACTGTATTCTTAGTTCTTTTCAACACTTCCTATAGGTAATGAAAAAATTAAATAAAAGTTGCGGGATCGATGATTTATTTTTAAACACAACTTTTTGCTGCTTTGCGGCAAAAGTGTAAGGATACAGATAGCCATCCAAACAGGTTATCTGTACTTAAATGCGAGTTCTTTGCGTCAATACCAAGTGAAAAACAATCTTATTACTACATAGCGCTGTAACTTCATTTCGATCGAAAACTAAATTAAACTCGTACAATTACCACTCTTTACTAGAATAAGAGAGAGAGCATTTAGCACGAGCATACGTCTATCTTATCAGAAAAGGTACTTACCCCCTAACCATTCGCCTTTGGAGGGTCATGTGGGGTGTCCTGTAGGACTTCCCTGTAGGGTTTTCTTAACCAATATCAGTCACCAATCTATAACAAAAGGGTTTAACGCTCTTCCTCATCAAGTCTTGTGAAGAGATAAATAGGTATAGAAATTTCATTATTTCTTATTAATTCGCACCTCCTGTGGCGTTCATAAGTTTTCGGGTTCATATTATTGCATCAATACCAGCGAGAGCGCGAGCCCATTGTTCGGTGTGTGCCAGCTCTTATTTCGCTCTAAAAAATAACTCGAGCTGTTATTGTGGTTGATTTTAATGTCGCACTCTGGCATTGTGTGCGTTCGATAAACTTAGTTCGTAGCTAAATGAGCTATACCGTGGTCGTTGCCCCTGTATGAACAGAGTATGTATGGACGCTAGATCCGATCGCTCCGATTTAGCGCACGCGCATTTTTTCCACCGTTTCCAGAATAACTCTATTGCATTCACAATTATGTCGACATTAGTTTAGCAATTGCATTTTACGTGGCTATTTACGTGATTATTTTTATTACGTAGTGTTTGTTTCAGTGATGCTCCATGCGTCCCTATCTTTTAAATACGCAGATAATCTAGCTTACGCGATAACTATCTTATTATTCATAGATTGCGTGTCTCATATGCACTTATAATAATGTTTACATTAAAACATGTGTTTTTAAAACTAGTCTCGGAATTTTGCAAAACATGTTTACACTACAAGTAGTACCTACATAAGTAACTTAAGGCGATGTACCCAATATTTTTTTTTATAATAACTAGCCTGTAAACATCCCACTGCTGGGCATAGGTCTTGCCACATAGACAACAGCACTGTGGGGAAAATTGGGCCATACATAACCCACCACCCACGCTGGCCCAATGCGGTTTGTTTGATGGGTATAAACGACTGCTAATATCCATAGCTTGGCTTGGCAATTCTTCGGACTGCACCCGTTTATTTAGTTCTTCTACTTATGTCCTCATTTCTGATTCGATTCCACAGAGAAACGCTGAGCACCCCTCTTAATTGCACTTTAAGTGACCTTGAGCTTTCTTGGCTTCTTCTATTAAGGCACATAGTGAGCGACTACGGCTTAAATACTAAGGTACAGACTTTTAGTCTCTATGGGGCCACAAAAATGTGTGTAAGTATATTAACGCAGCGAAGACAAAAGGGGTTTTTGCGCAACTTGTTGCGAAGGCCCGACCTTTTTATTCAGCCTATTTTGCCCCACTGCTGAGCAAAGGCCTCCCCCAAACCCTTCCACGCATCTCTATCCTTTTTTTTTATTGGTAACGGGTAAGGCCAAGCCTTCATCTCACCTGATGGTAAGTGACGATAAGGCCGAAGGTGGAAGCGCGCTTCACCCGGAATCCTCAACCACTGAGGAACTGGCTATCTTATCTCAAACTGCCGGAACACAACAATGCTATAAACATCGTTGTTATGGCGACAGACTTAGATAAGATGGTGGTAGCTAGCCAGGCGGACTTAACAGCCCTACCACCAACCAAACCGAGCACACAAAGATGTCCCCCCCGCTGGGAATCGAACCCGGGACCTCTGGGTCTGAAACCGGTGGTTTAGCCACTAGACCACGGAGGCGGTTGAAATCCTTGGCGCTTTCCCACCCAGTTTCGCACAAAGGCATCGAGATCGTCTCGCCAACGTTTCCGCGGTCGTCCCCGACCACGCTCCCCGTCCGCAGGCACCCAAGATACTGTGACCCAAGCGAGGCGTGATGGTGTGTGCGTGTGCGGACGCATTTCTCTGGTAGCATGCGGCTACCGTGGCCCGCCTAGTCCCACTTGAGCATGGCTATTTTGCTCCCTACAACGTCAGCAATTCTATGTCATGGAACGCTGTATGGTGTTGCAAATTCGGTCGACTCGTTTGTTGCCAAGGATACTACGTTCCATTGCCCTCTGACAAATCTTGAGCCTGAATTTTTGAAGCTCAGTCAATGACCAAGGTATCGTAGGTTATGATTATGACGGGCAGACGGGCGGACCCACCTAGACTAATATTAATCTGTATCGGCACGGTATCGGGCGGGCCACAAAAATGTGTGAATTTGTAATGTACCTAAATCAGTTTGTTATATTATTTACAAATGCCGTGTCTGACTAAATGTTGTAACGCATTCGTTGTAACGCAATGACATTTTGTAATATATAATACCAATTAGTTATAAAGTGTAAACCAATTAATTATTAAATTGCCATTGTTTGTAAGTAATTAATTTTTTTTAAATTGTAATTAATCATATTTTGTATGATTTTTTTACTACTAAAGACTAATTGGAAGCTTTGACGATTTGCTGTAATACTTACTCGTATATTGTGTTTGTTTTCTTATTAAAATTAAAAACTGGAATAAATATCACGAAACAATTTTAATATTATCAGCTAAGTATAGGTACTAAAACAATTTATGCATTGTTTATTAACTTAAAAGAACGTAACGTAACCTACTTTACTTTGATATTTACTTGTACTTTATTACCATCAAAAAAGCGCTACTTCTGATGTTCTGTAGGTACTGCACAAATTGTTTTTCATAAAACCAATAGTGAGACAAACACAACACATAGATATTAATTGATAGTCATTTGTAGAAACAACAACAAAATTATTATCTTGCAATAAACAACCGAATACGAGAACGATGTCCGATTAAATACTTGTAATTAGACATTGTTCTTTTGAATAATCTACGAAAATCTAGAAGTCTGTTGACAAGGTGAAGTAAGTAATTACCTACACGTATCATCAAACAAAATTTCCTAAATTATAATTAACGAATATCTTAAATAGACTCTCAGGATTTTGTCTAATAAAAAGGTATAGTGTTTTTGAAATATGGTTGATTAACATCGCTTCTACCATCATCTCCTACAATACGGTTAAACCTAGGCTTTAATTAAACCTTATTCGCACTAAGCGAGTAAATTAGACAAAGTGCAAATATTAATTTAAACTAATTTTAAATAAGCAAACTTCCAAAGCAATGTACTCGCACTGTACACAATAACGCAATGGAAATAGGATATGCGCACCGAAGTGCCGAAATAATAGCTTCTTAGGAATGGCCCACAGGATCTTTAATAAGATTCCTTAAAAAATAATATGGACATGTTTTACTTGTTTATTTGCTTTATTTAACCGCCTCTGTGGTCTAGTGGCTAAGCTGGTTTTAGACCCAGAGGTCCCGGGTTCGATTCCCAGCGGGGGGTACATCTTTGTGTGCTCGGTTTGGTTGGTGGTAGGGCTGTTAAGTCCGCCTGGCTAGCTACCACCATCTTATCTAAGTCTGTCGCCATAACAACGATGTTTATAGCATTGTTGTGTTTCGACTGTTTGAGATAAGATAGCCAGTTCCTCAGTGGTTGAGGATTCCGGGTGAAGCGCGCTTCCACCTTCGGCCTTATCGTCACTTACCATCAGGTGAGATGAAGGCCAAGCGCATACCCGTTTTGTATATAAAAAAAAAGTTACAGGTTGTCTTGTTACCGACGGTCCTATATAGATCCTCCCGTGGAAAACAAGAGGATGTACTAGGATCATAAGGAGAGTGATGAGGCTCGGCCTCAAGGTGTCCGTCCGCGGTGACGGCCCGCCGACCCGGCTACGGTAGAACCGCCAAGCGAATTCCCGTGGCGTCAGGGTCTCTTTGGGGGAAGTTCGGAGCATCCCTAGGTTTTAGTGGGTAGGGCCCTTCAGGCGAGTCCCACATAACCCACCGGGTGCCCCAGTCCGGTGGGTATGCGTAAATGCATTTCCTAGAGTCAAAAAAAAGGGTCATAAGGAGAGGGGCATTCTTAGGAGGAGAGCTTAACATGACCATCCACGTATCTCCGGTTGTACTTCGCAAAGAGCTTTGCCTATGTATTCTATGGCCTAGGATAAAAAAAGAAAGTAGGTATACCTACCTAGCTAACAACAAACAATTAAAAAAAGTATTAAAGTAGGTACTTTACCTATGCAAATAAACGCCATTTTCGTTCAGTTTTTCATCAATCATCTAACACGGTGTTGCGCAATACGTAGACGTACTGCCATCTCATGTTTACATCGTTATTATTAATTTTATGTAAGTAAGTACATATTACTTAACTATACTTAATGTATTTATAGCTTTGTTATTGTATGCCATGAGAATGAACGCTTGATAAATTAGGTGCACTTAATATGATATTTTATTACAATAATAATGTAATGCAAATAAGTGTTCAGGTCCTAGTTTGCACAGTTATTATTAAGCTATTTAGGTTACTTACTTACTTCGCCGGCTCAGCGACCCGAAGTGGATCTTGGCCTCCGACAACAAAGTGCGCCATTCTTTCCTATTTTGTGCCAGGTTGGACCAGCTGTCACGTCAAGCTCTATCAGATCTTTGGCGACCTTGTCTTTCACCGGGTGTCGTCAAGTTAATCGCCCAAGATATGCTCTTTTTGCAGCACGATCCTGACCCATCCTTTCAACGTGACCAAGCCAGCGAAGTCGGGCAGCTTTTATTTCTTCGATGATGTTTGGTTCGGCCACCAGCTCTTCTATCTCCAGGTTGTGTCTTTGCCTCCACTCCCCGTCCTAAAAAATTTTATATAATATTTTATAAATTTGGAAACCAATACCTTGTGAAGAGCTGCGGAGCATTTTAGTGCATTGACTGTGCGGATATCAATTTAATCTTCCCTATGATTAGTGTCGGTAATAGTGCACCCATGGTTTTTAAAATTATCCACATCTTTGTAGGTGGTGCCTTTCACATGAAGGTCCTCTCGTTTGGATTTGCGGTCTTTGTATCACTTCATGTGAAGGTATTCAGACTTCTCCCGATTGATTATGAAACCTACTTTCTTTCCTTCCTCCTCTAGGACCTGCGCCATACATATGACCTCTTCCTTTCTCTGTCCAAGAATTGCAAAATCATCAGCATACCCTATGATTTGATTTTGTGTTTTCCATTCAACTCTTCTCCTCCGTCAATCATTAAAACACTTCGGACGGATGACGTACTCCAGAGCACTCACAAACAGGCAATGAACGATTTGGGCAAACTCCCACCGTTTTTCCATAATCTGTTTCAATAGAAACATCTGATCTATTGTGCTGCGGTTCTTGCGGAATCCACACTGGTAGTCGCCTAGTATTTTCTCAACGTATGGTTCGAGCCGGCCCAGGAGCACATATGAGAGTACTTTGTAGGCAGTTGGGAGAAGCGCAATCCCTCTATAGTTTTCGCACTTCTTTCTACTTCCCTTCTTGTGTATGGGGCAGATGATGCCCACGTTCCATTCCTTGGGCTGTTCTTCTTCTTCCCAAATCTTGCAGATCATTTCGTGCAATCGGGATTGCAATGCTATGCCTCCATATTTCCACAATTCTCCCGCTATGTTATCTATGCCTGGGGACTTATAATTTTTAAGCCTTAAGATAGCCTTGTGTACTTCATCAAACGTTGGCGGGTCCTCGTGTTGGTCATGATCCTGAGTGATGCTTAGGTTTGTGAGTGTAGAGCTAGCAACCTGTGGGTAATTAAGAAGTTCTTGAAAGTATCGGCGCCACATTATCTTCTGTTTTTCAGGATCCGATACAAGGCTTCCATCTTCCGCTTCTAAGAGTTGGGTGACTGGTTGGTAAGCTATTTAGGTTAGTATTAGGTAAATAAGAACTTATGTACCTTTCACCCGAATACGTTCATTCAGTCGTTCAAACAAACTTTTATCTTATTTATTAACTTTTATCTTTTATCTTATGATTTAAGTCTGGGACCTTAAACTAGTAATTATTATTATTCTCCCCCCATAACATCTAATCGGATTTATAATCATATCAGGCATGCATGCATGAGGGTTCTGTCTGGCGGTAGATACGTACCTACTTAGTCAGCAATCCGGTGTACTCGTAAATGGAAATAATGATGCATGGTGTTGATGAACGAAATTAACGAGCTAATGCATATTTATTGGAATCGGACGTTACTTTACTTACTTTACAAAAATCTATGACATGCTTTCTTTTCTTTTTTAACTTTACTTTAACGTAACTTGATAAACTAATTAGTTATTGTTATTGGAATTAACACTGTCACATATTTTTCTTGCGTTGTTATGAGCTAATGAGCTAATGTTAGCTTAGAAGAAATAACCTTGTAGAAAAAGTAACTGTAGGTATTAAAAAAACCTATGACTATGTAAACATATTTTCTTCTTCTTAGAAATACATAACAAACTTGGTTGTGCTGAACGTTTTTGGAAACGTTTCAAGGAATAATTGAGGTAAGTAGAGGTACCTACCTAACATACCAACTGTTGACGAAATCGCCTCACGGCAAAACAATATTACCTACCTACTTACTAAAAATCTATACAACCTACATGCAACCATCATGCAACCTACCTACTTACTTACTTCTTTTTTGGTTTCAAAAATTCACTAAAATAAAATTTGTAAAAGCGTTAAGTAGTACTTACCTACTTATCCATTTTGTTAATAATAATATACGTTTTACCTATCCATTACAATTACAAAAAAGGCTGCACAGCATTTTTCAATAATTTAATTTTCATAAATGTTACCACAGGTATGCTAAGAAGGTAGGCGCACTAATAATTAATTTCCAAATGCGTAAACGTTACGGCGACCACCACCGCCATAAACGCATATTTACCATTTACAGAGCAGGCAGCGAGTGTGACCGATAGTACGGTCAACGACCTCCTTATCAGCCTCCGTATTAACCTAAGTATGTCATATACGTGAACGATTGTACCTACCTAGTTATAAAAGCGATTTGTAGAAGCAAATTGTATTGCTGTGGTACGAGTATTGCGTTTGCCCTTATTTTCGTAGCAAAATTACAGGCACGCACTAATAACATGTTGCTATGTATTTGTTGAAGGAAAAGTAAAACCCACCCAGATGATTGAAATATTACTCCTAGCGGAGGCTTATGTGGGACGGTCTGATGTTAAGAGGGGTCTACCCACCCAAAAAAATTACATCATGATACCCTCGCTGCATTTTGGGGCTGAACCACGGGAGAAGTATTGCTGCCATGTGGCAACCTACCCATCGGGTTCTTTAAATAAGGGAACACGAAAAGGGAAGAACTTTTGAATCGACATTGCATCAACTGCTGACCCTGAAGCTTTCCAGTTTTATGCCTCTGCCCACTAAGCCTTGTAACCTATTGTAATATCACTGCATTTCCTAACTCTAAACAGAAACACAACAACACAAAAATATTCTGCTCATTGGCACAAACAGACCTAAGTATTAGGGTAGTCGTCAACCTGTTCAATTTTCGGCAGAATCTTATTACCACCAGGCAACTTAATACAAGAATATGGTACCACGGTACTTTATAGACTGGTATTTGTACCATTGTCCGACCATCTGATTACACTGTATAAAATACTTTTAACACAACGCGTATGTGTCTGTTTGATCAAGTGGTGATCACACTGTTGATTTATCAACAGTGTGCTCGTTGTGTGGAATGGAACCATTGTGGAACAAACGAGCTCCTTGTTGGCCAACCCTGGCAACCCCACCCAACCGGATGCTAAAGATAGCTTTTTTAAGCAATAGACAAATGTCAACATAATATCGCAAAAAGTTTCGTAGTAAAAAGTCGTAAACAAAAAGTATTTATCAAATAATGATAATAACATCCGTACATTTTTTATACGATTACTAAAACCATAAAAATGTACCTACACGTGTAAAGTGAAGTACAGTCAGTATACTGTCCCACTCACTGCAGGGCAAAGGCCTCCATAATTGGCTCCAGCACAGTATAAATATAAGCTAAAGTTTATACTGTGGCTCCGGCCTCGTAGCTAAGTCTACAGGGCCACGGCAAGACCGTTGCGACGAGGACGGCTTCATCAAGGTGGAGAGGAAGAAAAAGAAACCCGCCTGCCGCAATGTGTGGCACCGCCGTGGTTATTACCCATTGCACCCATTTGGGTTATAACTGAATGATTTGGGTTTTAACCCGGTTTTAACCCATTATCACCCATTTTGGTGGGTGAAAATGAACAACGTAATAAAGGTAATTGTATACATTTTAAGGTAGGAAGTAGTAAGCAACATAAAATGAAAGTCCAAACACAAATCAATAAGTAACAAATTATCGTTGCATAATAGTTGAGAAAACGTTTTACATTTCCTTTTGGTTCTATAAAGTGGGTCATATAAACGTGTCGTAGACGTTTATACAACGCGAAATAGGCCCATATTAAACGATATTATTGTTATTTACAAGTTAAATAAACGTTAGTCAACAACTTTTAAATGTTACATAAAAGTTTTCGACCGTCTGTTATCGAACCACTGAAGTCCTATAACAATTGCATAGACATTAGAAGATGACTGTAATGTCGGTTAAGTGTTTAACATCGACTTTTATTGTACACTTTCAGTTCATTCCATTCATTCGTTCCTGTGATGTTTGCTGGAAAAGTGCGTGTTATCAAATACAAAATTTAAACGGTATATAAGTTATAATTTACTTAGCTAGTTTTACATTTACTTTAACAATATTATACACAAACAGAGTGTAAGGATAAATGTGTGCAGTGCACCTAGTTCTTATGGGACGTTTAGTTTTGTGGTGAAATATAGGTGTGTTTAATTTCTTGAAATTAAATTATTAAAGACTATTGCTTAAAATTTGTTTACATACTAAAATAGCAGCCATTTTGTCTAAGTTAAGAAACGACTTCTAAACATCAATTATAGAATGAAAAGGTTGCATAATGCGGTTTCTTGCGACCAAGATGGTCGGCCTTGATAAATTATTTTAGAGTTCTGTGAGATAATAAACATGAACAGATAACCTTTAATTTAAATAAAACCTTTAAGCATTGTGTCATATTTTTTATTATTTATCCGACCTATAACCTGTCTTTATAATACGACGATATAATAAAGCAGTCGTAAAAACGTTCACGTAACCTATGCTCTAAACACCACTATTCGACGTTGTATGAATCAGTCGTAAAAACGTCTACCTAACCTATACACAGGCACCACTATACGGCGTTGTAGGAATCAGTCGTAAAAACGTCTACTTAACCTATACACAGGCACTACTATACGACGCTGTATGAATCAGTCGTAAAATGGTCTACCTAACCTATGCACAGGCACCACTATACGACGTTGTATAAATCAGTCGTATAAACGTCTACCTAACCTATACACCGGCACCACTATACAACGTTGTATAATACAGTCGTACAATCGTTTACTTAACCTATGTTTTTTTACCATTATACGACGTTGTATAAAGTAGTCGTAAAAACGTTTACTCAACTTATTTAGTTACGGGACTAAATCGTTGTAGGAATAACGGTTACACAACGTTGTAGTTGTCAAATAACATCAATTCAACAGTTATATAACCGGAAGTCGTATAGCACAGTTTTTATATGACCAATTTGCTAGTTGGGAAGTCATTATTGTTTCTTTTTTTACAAAATTATATGAGAAAACATAATTAACGTTTTGATACTTTAATCATCGTAACTGTTCACAATCTACAAATTCTTAATTATTCGTTTTTGAGGTTGACGATTCGGGACTGACAGTATGGCATGGTGTTTTCCGATATTTAAATTAATGGTGGCCGGTGGGTGATGAATCACAATCCTCAGAAGTGTCACACGTCTGATTCCTACCTTATTTAATAAATTATAGTTTTATGTAATAAATGTCAGTTTAGCTGCCTTTTCTGTAGTGTTTGTCTGTCTGTCTGTTTCTTTTTTGATGTTATGAGCACTAAAAGAACGCTCTACAGCAGCAGAAGTGCAAGTTGAGGTCAAAATTCGGACCGCGACTTTTCTTAATGCAGAGGAACCACAATTATACCTTTCTACCATGTTGTTGCACTTACATCGCTTATATTTACCCACAGAAATCTATGACAATGTCTCTTGCCCGATAACTGAATAAAATTTTAGATTTGATTCGAGAGTGAGCTGCAAAGAGTTTGGCCAGGACATCGACCTTTTCCTGCGGCTTGTGGGCTAAAGGACATCTCAGTCACAGTGGCAGCAAGGGTTGGCAGAAGTTGGATTGCACAGTTTTGGCCAGACGCCGTAGCTACGACTGCCCGTAGGATGCGTCAAGAGCTCTAATGTAGGCCCATTTACAGAACTTGGTGGCATTATTATAGGCTGCTTTCAGCGAGCGAGTTTCGGGATCTAACAGCACTGGCACACTCGCGATTGAACCAGCGGTTGCGTCTGCTGTCGGGTCCTTCCCACTGAAACAGCGCTGCCTCCAAGGGACGTATGCAAATTAGTCCAGTATACCATCCCAGTTTGCCGACGCGTAGGGCCAAATTTGACGTTTCGAAACCGCTGTTGGCGGGAGCAATGCCAAGGGCACTATGCTGGATATCAAGCAGTGATCCGAGGAACCTAAAGGAGCTTGGACCTTCACCCGTTATCCAGCAGGACGAGTCGTCAGCAGAAGATCGAGTAAGGAGGGCGCATGGTCGACTATGTCTGGGATCCTGGTGAGCTGGCTCACTAGTTCGTTCGTTGTTAGGCACTGTCATTTTAGGAGTGGAAGGAGGGAGGCGTGAATCGAGAAAATGATGACGCGATGCGAATGGTCAAAGTGTGGTGACCTTTTTCCTTATGGATCTGCCCACAGACGAGTTTCATTAACCTGCCGAAGGGAAGAGACCGCGAACCCCCCCTGGAATGGTCGCCGGGACCCCACCTTCCGGTCACCAACCAGACTGATCAAGCTCTACCACCAGTGTGGAGCTGATCAAGTTTCGAAAAAATCCGTTAGTCGCTTCTTACAACACCCACCAAACGGAGGAGAGGGGCAGCGATTAGTATTCTTTCTCCGTCACCGCGCGGATAAAATTATGGTGAGGTTGAGCATGAATGAGATGCGAGGGGAAAGGAGAAGCGAGGTAGGTATGTGCGCGGGGCGCAGACACTTCATACACTTTTAAACTTTTGCGTTCCGTTATGCACACATATATAAACGGGATTTACCACGGCCGGTGCAATTCGGTAGAAACGTCGGGTACAAAAGGTATGCGTAGGATGCATTTACTAAGTATTTTTGCATTAAATCCCGTTTATATATGTGCAGATTCTACGTGTCACCCTGTCCCGCGCATCCCTGTCACTCCCGTTGCTGGCCGTACGTCAACATGTAACATAATTAGTTTTCACCCACATAAATGGGTTATAACTGGGTGAAAATGGGTGATAACTGGATTATAACCTACCCGTGGGTTATTACCCGGGTGATTACCCATCACTAGGCACCGGCACCGCACTGATGGGACCAAACCATCTGCTGTGCTGCGTCCAGCCACGGCGACGACGCTGCTGTACATGTCCCGTCTTCATTACTCTACGAAGGCAGAGGAGATCGTAGAGTACGTGCGAATGAAGTCCAAGTTCGGTCGAGTGGTTGGAGTCCCGACCGACCATCTGTCGACCAGTCGACCTTCATGAAAGAGGACTATTGGCCGAAAGGTGTCATGTTTCGGCGATTCCGCGGCAGACTACCTCCCAAGTAGCAAAATGTGGTCATGTAAGTATCCCAGGACCAAATATTTTTTAGTCCTATAGAAGTCCTATTAACGTTTACAGGACCGCATTTGGGCGCACTTTACAGGACTATTGCGAACTATAGTTATTTTGTTACAGTCCGGTAAAGTGCAATTTGATTTTATTACTATTTTATTGAGTGCTTCTACAAGATCACTGTGTCCTATAAAGATCAGGTACATGCACTGAGTCAGCGTGATTAGTCCTGTAACTATCTGGCGCATGCCGCTACCGGTGTAATTTATCCAACAGTGATAATTGTGATGTCATAACTAGAGCATTTATTTTTCATTAATTATTAATGGTGAAGGCAAACGTAAAAAAATAATATTGGAAGTGCAAAGGGTAATCTTTATTACTATTCATTATCATAAAGGTTGATAACTTTTTGTGTTTTCACTGTTATATAAAAAAATTAACTTGCGAAATATATTTTATTGATAAAGTACCCGATGATAATAAACATATGTTTATGCGCCTTCAAAATTAAACATAATTATTATTTGTAAATTCATTAATTATTAGTAAATACAGCCGTCATCAGATCGGATCGCGGTCCATATTGTAATGCATTAATCAGGAGCTTTACAATGCATTTTAGTCAAAGTTAATGTTATTATAGGATCACAGTCCTGTACACCATATTGTTTAATTGATGTCAACAGCTGATCACTCTAATAATAGCAAATGCAGGTCACATATAAGTAGAATCTTACCTATTATATTAGGACGTGCAACTTTGGTGCTAGAAATCCTTTAGAAGTCACGACAAATTCAAATCATACTTATAATATCTTCGACCTATAGTGGCTATACCTAAAACGTTTACAGTATAACTTTTCTTATAGAAGCATAAAACAAAACGTGAACAAGAATAAATAGTCTTGTTAAATGCATTTATAGGAGCTTTGATATTTATTTTTATAACATACACTTATATGACTTAAGTTCTTATAAGCATCATATAATGTAATCCTGAAAACGTTTATAAGACTACGTTGTAGGACGGAAGTGCTTGTAGCGTAAATAGTCTAATAAGATGTTCTCGTAACGTCTTTAAGACTGCGTAATAAGATCGAAAGTGCTTGTAGCGCAAATAGTCCGTTAAGCTGCTTTAACAAGATCAGTGATTTTAATCAAAGCGTCTATTAGTATGTTATAAGATGTTTAGTCTTATAAGTCAACAACTATAGGAGAATTTTGCTGCTTGGGCCTGACACCGCGCAGCGTCACGCGGACTCACGCGTCGCTGGCAATACGTGTGAAATAGTGTAGTTTTAGTTATACCAATGATATTTGCATATAATATCATTGAGTTATACTATATATTATTATATGTTAGTCTGTAAGGTATTTATTATATGGGCTGCTTTGTATTTTTACCATCTAGTACATTGTTTGTTGCCTGAAATAAAGAATTATTATTATTATTATATCATTGAAATCAAGTCATCGCTACAATAAAATTGATGGGCAATAATGGGCATCGCCTTAATCACCACGCTTTCCAAATACGGGTTGGTAATCACAAGCCCGGGCTATGCATCGATAAATCCAAAAACAAACTGCCCGCCCGGCCTGCCTGGCCCGGCCTGGGAATTCAACCCAGAACCTCCGAATATCGAGCCGAACACTTGACCCTTTCGGCCACTGAGGCGTTCAATAGGCCTTCTCTAACTCAATTGATAGTTAAAATGATGTACCCCCAATGAAATTCGTCGTACACTGCTGTGTACTGTGGCAATTGCTAGTGAAAAATACAGAGCGCGCGCGCACGACGAATTTCCTTGGGTGTTCGTTCAAAGATAAAATTAGAGAATAGACCTGCCCTGCCGAGCCTAGTGTTGTGCCTTTGTGCTTGTGCCACAAATATTTTTTAGGGGCTTACGTCTGTGGTAGTTTTACTTAATAGAGTCTGACCAACGAAACGTGACTGGAAAGAATAGCTGCATTTTCAAAAATTCTTGGGGTGTCAATACTCATTAAACTCTGAAAAAGCGACGTTTATACTTGTATTTTTTTATTAAACTGTAGATCAACCAAACAATAATTTGTAGTATCAATAAATAAGAATAAATCTTAAGAATAATTGAAGAAGCATTTGTGATAATGAAATACCATAATTAATATTAACCACCTTACAAAGTAGAATTGAAGAATTATATTTGTTGGAAAATGGGTCTGTCATTGACGATATTGTTTCTAAATACTTATTGCGTTTCACTAGATAAAACTTCCTTTTATTCAAGTGATGTAATATTCTTGGCAATATTTTAGTTTTGTCTCACTAGTACCTACTTGAAGTTTCTGTAGGTAAGATAAACAAAAATTGGTTGGAGAGTCAACTCATTGAGTTACAATGTACTACGTACCTACTAGAGAAGACGTCACAACTAGATTGTTTGCTACACGCACAGATATGTCTGTGGCTTCCTTCACGCGTTAGAGCCAGCTCGCTCCAACTATATTAGTCTGTAGCAGGCGCTAGACGCAACAATACTTATGTATTCTGTGTTCTATTTTAAATATGCCTTCATGTGTGCTAAGGTACTGTTTAAAGAATCCCGAAAATACAAAGAAAACTAAACGAATCACTTTTTACCTGTAAATATGCACTAAATTATCAGTATAACATGCATTTAACTAATTTATTTATGAAATCGCCGAGACATGAGCGGCGGCCATGTTTCGGCGCTTTAGAAAGTTTAGACCTTTTGGTCGCGAGAAAAGAAGCGGTCTAGCCATAGAATAATAACTAAAGCATATTATTCTAGCGCTGTATGTTTGGATTATTCAGAAAGACGATAAATTATTATTTTATCACTTTTGTTTTAACTTTTAAAAAAATAGAACAAGTCTTTTGCTTGGGATAGCTTTTCTAGTACGTAGTACATTAAACTCAATGAGTTAATTTTTAATGAAAGGAAAAAGTAAGTATACAGAATTAACCTAGAATTATTTACGATTGTATTAGTTGTTCAGAGTAAAATGTAAAATAATAGACGAGAACAATATCAAAGAAGATAGGTAAGTCAAGTATCAAAATAATAAATTCAAGTACACAAAACATACCTTTAGCTTAAAATTATTGCCTTAATAAAACTTTTAAAAATAGACCGCGTCACGTTTCGTTGGTCAGACTCTACTACTACAGTGCTTGAGCAAAAAATGGCAAATTCTATATTTTATTTTCAACAAGTACCTACTTAAATAACCACAAAAATAATGAAAAAAATACTCTTTTTCAAATATCTGAACATCTTTTCATACTCAAAAATGAGCGAATGTAATCATAATTATGCTGGCTTCATGTGACCGTCCAACCATTCAGCCCCCCCTAGACAAGTGGCAAACGCTCACCCCTTATCTATTCGTAATTTATCGTATACTGCTGTTTGTACTGTGCTAATGGGTAATTTTCTGACAGCCCAAATTAAAAAATAAAAATTGTTTTAAACACAGCGTTTTATGAAAGCCGAGTCGTTCAATAAATTCTACACTTTTGCTCTCAACCAAAAATAGTACCTACCTAGTACCTACAATATAAAAATAAAATAATAAAATAGTAAGTACCTAGCACAGACATATAATAGAAGGTACCTAGGTACCTATTTTCATTCAGGGCATCAAGACCTATTTTCTATTTTGGAATGAAATAAATATTACACAGCTATACACTTTATCTCCATGGACTCGCCTTTTACTAAACGCCATCTATGAAGGCATTTCGAAACAATTTCTTTTTTTTTTGATCTTGGAAAATCGCCCATTAGTGTGAAAAACACGTTAAACACGGCAGCGCGCACGCATTGTACGACGAATTACGAATACGAAAGACATTGAGTGAGCGTTTGCTACTAATTGTCTAGGGGGCAGTTTACGTAAGTTTAGTGTTTGAGAATTTGATGATTGTGTGGAGCCAGCATTACGTGATTACTCAGAACTATAATTATTATTGTTCTGAGCGTGATTATTAGGTACCACAGACGTATTCTTATTATACGTCTGTGTTTATTACCAATAAATTTTGTCTAATTATCATTTCTACTCATAGTTATTGTTCTAAGGTTCTGAGCCTTAAAATAATAACTAAATATTATTCTGAGTTCTGAACATTTCTATGACTTTGACAGTTGTCAGCTGTGGTTGTCAGTTGTAAGTCATAAAATATTAAATAAAGGCTCGGACCAAATATTACATAATTTGGTTCGAGAATAAAGGAGTAGGTACTTACTTACTTTCCGTTAAATCTCTTTTTAAATCTAAATAACACAAACATAGACAATATATATTGGTAATAATCACAGACGTATAATAAGAATACGTCTGTGGTAATAATCACGCTCTGAACAATAATTATTGTTCTGAGTAATCACGTGCCTAATTTTTAATTGTTTAAACAAAAGTCACAGACGTATTATACGTCTGTGACAAAAGTAAACAATCACGTTTGTATTAAGTGAAACAAAATATTGTCAATCAATGATATGAATGAATGAACAAATAAATACCTAAATAATCTTAACCATGGCATCGTGGTGAAAATCCCATTAAGCTGATTTCAAGAATTTGAAAATAAACGTGTTGTTACAAAAACATTTTAATGAAACAGAATGAGAAACGGAACGTACTCTAAACGCAACTGACAACCACATCTGACAAGGATTTCTTGGCGGGAAAGTGAAGCGTCATGTCTGTAGTTTTGTTTTATTTTCCAAAATTTGTGTTCTTTTGAATATTAATGTGAAATAATAGTGCACTATTAACCGTTAAGTGTTTGTGAACGTGCATGAGTGTTGGCAAATCAAAGACATTAAATTGTGGCAAATGAAACAAAACAGTGCAACATCACTTTTCGAATTCTCTCAAGAAGTCCGCGTGAGACCTCAGTAAAGTCCCACGTCTTTACTGAGGACTAAAGGGGTTTGGGGAACAACATTTATCATTCATCATCTTAATCACCACCACAGACATAATAAGAAGTATACGTCTGTGATCATCACTCATTATCATCAAGGGAAAAAAAGAAATAATAAACTAATGACTAGGCAGTATGGTCTCTGACCTTAGCCTGTTCCTTCACGGAACAAAATATAAATAAAAAAAGGACTTCTTGGCGGGAAAGTGAAGCGTCATGTCTGCAGTTTTGTTTTATTTTCTAACATTTGTGTTTTTTCGAATATTAATGTGAAATAATAGTGGATTATTAACCGTTAAGTATTTGTGAACGTGCATGAGTGTTGGCAAATGAAACAAAACAGTGCAACATCACTTTTCAAATTCTCTCAAGTAGTCCGCGTAAGACCTCAGTAAAGTCCCACATCTTTACTGAGGACTCAAGGGTTTGGGGAACATCATTTATCATTCATCTTAATCACCACTCATTATCATCAAGGGAAAAAAAACAAATAAAAAACTAATGACTAGGCAGTATGGCTCAGACCTTAGCCTGTTCCTTCATGGAATTATTATAAATAAAAAATAATAAATAAAAAAAAATAAACCACAGCTGACAACTGTCAAAGTCATAAAAATGTCAAACCAAGTTTCGCCGCTCGCTCGGCACGCGACTTTAAACTGTGACGACAATGAATAACTTTATCAAATCAAGGTCAAAAACATTCGTATTTTAATCAGTTGGCTTTGCCCCCAACCCGCCTCCAGCCGTGTGGTTATTACATAGTTTTTACTACTGCTGTAAATCTGCACCACCACAATGGCTTCTGCGATGTTGAAGTTCCTTAGATCGGAAGTAAGTTCTTTTGTGTCCTATATATATACGTAAAAATTAACTTTAATTTTGTCAATTTATTTTAAAAATATCTATATAGCTACCTACTTTTGTTTTTAAAAGTTTACGCCGGCATAGTTCATTCTCAGGACAGTTTATAAATAACTACCTAGGAACACCTATGTTACTTTGAATGACGATTCGCTTAAAAGGAATAAATACAAATAACTACCTAGGAACACCTATGTTACTTTGAATGACGATTCGCTTAAAAGGAATAAATACCAAATAACTAGTTGTATAAAAACGCTATATTTATCAGATAGTAGTAGTAGTTAGTCCTGTTTTTCCAAAAGAAAGGAATGCCAAAGGAAAGGAATTAGTACTTGAAAGGCTAGCATTAATATTGGATAATCTTTTTGTCTTAAAGGTTAGGTACGGTCGGGGTCACCGTCGCTTTACCACTTTGCAGTGATTTTCGTATGTAGCGCACCAACCACCCGGGTACGTGCTCGTACTAAATAGACGACACGGTATGCAAGGTATTTTGACCTTTGGACTGGTAAAGCGACGGAGTCCACGATAGAACTTAAAAAAATTGTTAAAATTTTTATGTGATTTGAACAGGTAGAGAACCTTTTGCTTGAATGCTACTGGTATTCAGAAACCTATTTTTTAGCTTTTTCTTCTCTTACTTCCTTTCTCTTACCTATCTATAACCAAAGAAAAAATGAAAGTAAACCTAAAAATTAAAATTAACGCATGTTGAGTAAACAAGTTAACTTTGCTCATTTACAGACACATTTACTCAAAAGAGGTTACAGCAGTGCAGCACCTACTACTAAACTCTACATAGACGGGCAATATGTGGAGTCCAAAACAAATGATTGGATTGAGCTCACAAACCCTGCCACCAACGAAGTAATTGGAAGGTAATTTCTACTACAGTTCATTATAATATGCAGAGAACTACTCATTTAGTGGATACAAAGAATAGAATATGTAACAAGTAATGCAGCGATACTAATAGTTATTTATTACAATTACAATCTTTTTCATAATATTAATTATTTTATAGATATTTTAACATTTTAAACTATCATGGTCACTACAATTATTTTTATGAAAAAAATCGGATTTTTACCATGTCTGAGTTATTGGTTTTGAGTCCCCAATATCCATTCACCCGCATTAGCTGCAGTTACTCCATGATCATGGTGCATGCAACTGCGTCGAAATATCGGGCATTCAAAACCAATAACTCGGACATGGTAAAAATCCAGTTTTTTCATAAAAATATAAGAAAGATATTTTTTATTGTAAATTCAAATACTACCTCTTTAATTGCTCTCAAATTTTTGTCATGTTTTGCTAGGTCACTGTTTGGTGGCTGAGCATCACATGTTGTTTGAACATTTACATAAATTGTAATGTATAATTTATGGAAATAAGAGTGGTGTGTAGTTGGTTTCAATGTAAATTTTTATATATTTTCTTTCATACTGTTGAAATTATAAATAGATTTTTTTTAGTTTTTTAAGTTATGTTTTGGAAATGTTACATTCTTTACAGAATTTAGTTAAATTTTAGAACATTCCCTAAGTAGGGTAGTAAGTAAGTAGTAAGTAAGTAAAGTGTATTATTAAGGTAACTATAAAAGCGATGTCTGTTATATGTGGCACCATAAATTGTGTATTTGAAGTAGGAGTATTTTTCATAATAATTTGACCAAACATTCAAGAAGCTAGTCTAATCTCTCTGTATATCTTAATATTGCATAATGATGTACCTATTCTTTCTTCTAAAGCTTATCAAATTAATTATTTTAATACACTTCCTTTTATATTGACATAGTAACATACAAAATTCTTATCAGGGTGAAATCACATATAGGTACAGTTACATTTGCCACATAATGACTTTGTTCATATTATCATTTGTTTTGCTGTTTTTATCTCCCACATTCACTATTGAAGTGAGATAACAACACTGATTACCTCTGAAATAACAATTTCTGTGTTGCTCGATTCCACCATTTAAATGTTTTAAATGGTTTTCTTCTACTTTGTGGCTTTGTGCATTTAGCCAGTGTCAAAATATAATGCTTCCTGAAGTTCATGCTAATGTTCCTCCAAAACACCTTAGTCAGTAGTCACCTCATTGGATGAGTTGTGAGACCACAGGTGTCAGAACTAGAGGTCTGAATCGGAGATATACTTACATATTACACTTGCTGGTCTCACCTAGGATACATACATATTGCACTTGGATTGGTTTATGGTAGGGCTTGTTATAACTTATAAGTCAACCTGGCTCAGCTATCACCACTTTATCTAAATGTGTTGCCATAACAAAAGTATAAGATACACAGTTCCTCCGTAGGTAAGGATTCCGGGGAAAGACTGTTGCTGTGTTATGTTGTATGTTACAAATATTGTATATACTACAACAGTTGTTTGAGGTATGATTGCTAGTTCCTCAATAGTTATGTTACATAACATGTATTAATTTATCATTGCAGAGTACCAGAAGCAACGCAAGACGAATTAAATGCAGCTCTCGAGGCTGCCAAAAGGGCGTATAAATCATGGAGTCAGAGTACCGTCATGACGCGCCAGCAGCTTATGTTCAAGTAAGACATTCACTATTAAAGTAAAAGTAAAGTACTGTACCGCGGTGAAAGTATACTACACTGCCCACTCTCTTCTTTTGGGTGTCGTAAAAGGCGACTAACAGGCTAAAGACTGCACATACATCCAACAGCGTGGAGCGGCGATAGGCTCACCACCGCTGAACACATGTGCATTCGATATTTGGTGAAAAGTGGACTATGGTAGAGAACTGCTTTTACAGTCCTCATTTCCTAGTCTCTGACTAAACCTTCGGGGATAGTAATCAAATGCTCAGCGTGAAGGGGGTGAGGCCATCGCCGCTCTATGTGTAAAATGGTGATAAGGTTTTATATTGTATGTATGTTAGTCTGTAAGGTATTTATCTATGGGCCTGCGTTGCCTGAATACAAATAAATAAATAAATAAAAATAAATAAATATGCTGTTGAAAGTAACCAATTAATTAACTTATGTTTTTACTTTAGATTCGCTCGGCTGTTGAGAGAGAATCAAAGCAAGCTGGCAGCCAAAATCACAGAAGAACAGGGCAAGACCATAGCGGACGCCGAAGGAGACGTGCTCAGAGGAATTCGTAAGTTTCATTCTAATAATTTTATGTAATCATTATCAAATCAAATCATCAGTCTATAAACGTCCCACTGCTGGGCACATGCCAATGCGGGATGGTGGGTTTTAACAACTGCCATTTTTCGACGATAACCGGGACCAATGGCTTTACGTTCCTTCCGAAGCACAGAAGTTTTATGTAACAAATAAATATTGACATAAATGAATGTTAAAATAAATCTCTCTCTCTCTGTCTCTAAAAAGTTTATATAGATAAAGGTATTTGTCAATAGTGACTGACCAGCCAATTACCCTATTGTCTTTCAGAATCCGTGGAGCACTGCTGCAGTATAACGTCGTTGCAACTCGGCGATTCTATCCAGAACATTGCCAAGGACATGGACACGCACAGCTACAAGGTGCCTTTAGGAGTTGTTGGAGGTAAGTTATCTGCTGATCAACCTATCAATAACTGAAAAATTTCACAAACCAACAATACAAAAATGTCCCTACTCCTAAAAACATTTTTTTTCGACAACTTTCTTAATTTTACGCATGGAACAAAAATTCTTACATGAAAATATTTGTATTGATATTCCGCAGGTCACCCCTATCTTAAAAAAAGTAAATTTTCATTTTTAACACAAGCACGTGATGGTTATGTACATTTCGCAGAATAAAAACATTGCTCTAATCAAATTACTAGGTCTGAAACTTCAAAGCAGAATTGTTCTAATTTTAAACATCAATATGATTGATTTTGCTTTGAAGTTCACTAAGAGACTTATGTCAGTTTTTGCGACCGCGCTTAAAGCTAAGCGTCCACAGGTCGGTATCGTAAGCATCGGACGTATCGCAGCAAAGTGATTAATTTTTCACAGTGCGTCCACTGTATCGGCAGCGATCGGATTTGCCGACGCAAGTACCAGCAATCGGATTGCCGATGCCACTTTATTCGGATTTTCGTAGTGATCGTACGTGCGGATAGTGTTTGTGAGAATGGAGAAAAGCAAAGAAGAAAAAATATTTTTTTAATTTAAACAATTTTGTTTTAATCTGTTTACAATTTCCTCCCATTATCCCTTATTTGTTGGTTAAAATAATAAGTGTGTTTTAAGTTATTTAACACTTCATATTCTTGCACAATTGCAATTAGTCGTGCTAAGTCCATGCTGCTAAACAACGCGTGTAAACAGCAGTGCGATTCTCTAAGTTAAAGCTTTGGTAGCAGCGGCTGCCGCAGCGCTGAGAATGTACCCTGTCTCTTTCATGTTCATAGAATTGGAAAGAGACAGCAGATCACAGTCATGCGCGCAGCGTCTATGTGTCACTCAGAGAATTGCATAGCAGGACGATCGTCAAATGTAAATGACGGACGATGCGGAACGAGCGCGCCGGGCGCGTCCACTAATCGGCATTCCGTATGACGTCATCGGCACGCAACGCAAAAATTGCCTCTCGGAGCATCGGTGTCGGCATTGCCGATGTGCGATCCGTACAGTGCGGATCAGTAGACGCAATTGTATGACTCTCTATACAAAGAATACTACAATCCGTTTGATGCGATACGTCCGATGCTTACGATACCGACCTGTGGACGCTTAGCTTAAGTATTTCAATCAAGTCTCGCGAGCCGCGTGTAGCATCGCGGTCGCCACGGCGCCCGCGCCCGCGGGCGTCCACTTTGCAGCCTTATATCCTACAGCGTAGAGCAGCGATGGGCTCACTACCTTTCCACTTAACATCAGGTGGAGTGGGGTCATTTGCCAGGCTTAGCATAAAAAAAAAACCTATATCTATCACGCTGAGTGCAATGCCGTTGTTGTTAGGTGAAACGTGGACTGTGGCAGTGGACTGCTTTTGTGGTCCTCATTGCCTCGTCTCTGACTTCGGGGTAAGTCAGAGACGAGCCAAATTTTGCTTGCACAAGATGACCATAGTTCGTCCTGCCCTTTGTTTAATATTGACCAAAGAAATTGTTAACATGTGGTGGCCATACCTCGTTCCGCCTTTTGTTTTCATTGATTAACGACAATTAAAACGTCTCTTTTTTAACATCTTGACTGTCTTCACAATTTTATGATTTTTGAGTTAATAAAGGGATGTTACTTGTAGCAAAAGTTTAAAAAGGATGTTGGAACAGGACACATACAAATGAAAATAGCCTTTAAGGTGGTATACGGCAGATTTTGTTAATAGTAGGTATACTCTAAAAAGGCTTGTTAAAGATTGCGAATTCGATTGTCCTTTTTGACAGATAGACTCACATTATCATTCATTTATCAACAGGTGTAGCTGCATTTAACTTCCCCGTGATGATTCCCCTATGGATGTTCCCACCTGCACTGGTCACGGGTAACACTTGTATCGTAAAACCATCCGAACAAGACCCTGGTGCCACGCTCATGATGATGGATTTGCTGCAGGAGGCTGGGGCGCCACCTGGCGTCGTCAACGTAAGTCTTTTATCTCAACTGCCCCCCTAGACAAATATGTACCCCCGCTGGTAATCCAACCCAAGACCTTAGGGTCTAAGGCATAGTCACTGGACCACAAAGGCGGTTAAATTTGTATGGGTACACAGCCGCAGGACTCCAGCGCGACTAAAACGCTTATATGAGGAGTCTACTTTCAAACCCCGCTAAACAAAAATTGGTAAAAATTTTACTTTTACCGAAAAACAAAATACAATGAATTCCTTCCATGGTCCACTAATGATTCCGTAACAAATCCCACTAATTACGTTTAAAAGCCATTAGGAACAGTGACATTTGTATCAAAACCCGCTAAAACCAGCTAAAACCAACCAGTCTGTCACTATGAAATTCCGCTAAAATAGAGTTGGCCAATAGCAGAGCTTTATTACGACACGTAGCTTTAGAGCAGTATGTTTATTGGGCGTTATTGTTGTCGTCGCGAACGATCATAGAATAATATTTAGTTATTATTCTGAGCGAACGATGCTTTATGCGGTTTAGTATTAAAATTTACACATGAATTATCTTTGTTTGTGAAAAAGTGCCTTAGTGGGTTTTGAAAGTACACCCCTCATATGTGAAAGCGTTCAGCTCCCTCTAGGCAAGTGATAAACGCTCACTCCCTGTCTATTCGTCATTCGTCGTCGTACACTGCTGTGTACTGTACCCCAATGCTAGTGAGGTTGGGATAAGGAGCCGAAATGATACCACTCAGGTCTCGATTACTGACTGTATTCCAATAATAAATGCGCTTTTATATTGTGGCGGCGCCACCTACCGCATACGCCGCACACAGTTCGTCGCGAAGCCTCTCAACCGTGTCAACAGATGGCTCCACAAAAAGTCAACTCAACGACATCTCCATACGACGGCAGAAAATAGTATGGAAAGCCAGCATCGCGGTAGCGAAGTTTCACCACCTCCTTCGCTATACATAGCACCTCCAACTAACAGCCGTTGGACCTCGGTCCCCGAGCTATACCACCCAGCTCGGAGGAAGATCTTCCCTTTGCCTTCCTCAAAGTGGCATCCATCCTACCCACCTTCGGCTTCCCTACAATATTATTAAGCATACATGCGTACATAGAGTACATATAGACACCCTCACAGTACGACGGATTACGATTAGACAGGGGCGTTTGCCATTTGTCTAGGGGGGCACGTGATGATTGACTGAATCCTGGGCTATCTTCTGTTACCGTTAGCTCGATGGGGCAGCGTCTAATTCGTGCGGATTCCGATCTTGCCAGTTAAGCGACTTTCGCAACGCCAGGATGAGTGGCCAAATAATAAAAGAAACTCGAGCTCCTTCGTGCCTCGGAAGGCACTAAGGCTGGTATTCTAAAATCAAACTCAAAATCAAATCCATGCTTGAATACAGTTAGAAAGGGATGGCGGTATATGCGATGAATAGCACCATCCCTTTCTAACTGTACTCAAGCAGAGGTTTGAGTTTGGTTTTAGAATACGATCCTGAACAAGGTGGACTTGGCTGTTGTCGTAAGGTAGCAGTCGTTAAAACCCACCAACCCGCATTGGGCCAGCGCGGTGGGTTGTACCAACCTTCACATGTGTCATTGTTCATGTGGGAAGGCCTGTGCCCAACAGTGGGACATTTAAATTTTTTTCCGATTACATTTTATAGCTATTTCAGAATAGCTCTCATACAAATAGTTGTTCTTTGCAACTTATAGGATGGCTCAGTTGCCTGATTGTATACCTGTTACCATACATCTTGATACCATAATTGTTGTGTAATCGGCGGGCACTGGTTTGGCGTCAAGACCTAACGCAGATGGTCTCCTGCGCGAGTAGTTTACTGGCGCAGGGACGTCTGGCACTTCTGGCATAACCTAACGGTTGGTTTCGAGGTGCCAGTACAAATAAAACTTAGTGAAGTAAGGAGAGGCACGGAACGCACAGCGGCGCGTTAGGAGTGGGTCGGGGGGAACCTTTTACGGCAACGGCCATTCCTTTTGATCTTGTCTTCGAAACAAGACTCGTTTTTTCATGCATTGTATTTGTGCCAGCAAAATTACACATTTTATATTCGACATCATCAAGAGATTTATTCCACATTAAGGCTCGTATTCTGAAATCAAACTCAAACCTCTGCTTGAGTACAGTTAGAAAGGGATGGTGCTATTCATCGCATATATCGCCATCCCTTTCTAACTGTACTCAAGCATGGGTTTGATTTTGAGTTTGATTTTAGAATACGAGCCTTAAGCCGCTTCCGCTGCGCCACGTTTTGAACAGAACATTGTTCATGAACATTTTTTGTTCAATACATTTCCCGTCCGCTGCGACTTTAGCAATGTTTAGTAAACAAAGTTTTTTAACAAAACTTCGCTCCGTCCGCAGACGAACGCTAGGGATGTTTTCCACTAACTCCGGCAAACACGTTCAAGTGTATTTGTTCGACAAAACATTTAGGCCACGCCCCTTATTTATGTTTTCGAACAATGTTCTGTTCAAAACATGGCGCAGCGGACGCGGCTTTAGAATAATTCCACAACTATACTATACTCAGGTGGTCCACGGCACCCACAACGCGGTGAACTTCATCTGCGACCAGCCCGCCATCAAAGCGGTGTCGTTTGTAGGCGGCGATGCGGCCGGCAAGCACATCTACGCGCGCGCCTCTGCCGCAGGTGACTATTATGCTCATGTGCAGTCGCTATTTGGTGAAACCTGGACTCTAGCAGTGGATTGCTTGAACATAACTCCGTATAGGATAAAATGTTCACTAGAAAAACAAGGTCAAGCCAAGCGCAGCAAAGCCAAGCGCTTACCCGTTGTAGAATAAAATAAAAAAAACCCTTCGGGGATAATAGTCGTGTTGTTCCAACTTAATTTGGCTGCAGTGAGCTGTCGTGGAAACATACGAAGTTATCTTTATTATTGAAATTTTTGCATTCATAATGCTAAATAGATATAGGATAAAATGTTTACTCAGGAAAGTTCTAATGGGATTTTTAATATATATATATAAAGATAGGATGATAAATATATTTATAAGCAATTACGTCTTTATCGATTGTTAAAGACTTGCAATAGTATTTCTTTCGACTGTGAGGGTAGACTTCACAGTGACGTAATACCGCTGGCTTGGAGCGTATCGCAAACTACTAGAAAAAAATTCAACGAGTCTTCTGGGGTCTCGGTAGCTTAGCGGTTAGAGCAGTGGACCGGCAATCCAAAGGTCATGGGTTCGATTCCCATTCGAGCTTTCCTGAGACTGGTTGTTTTTGCTAGTAAACATTTTATCCTAAACATTGTTTTGTCTCTTTTGCTCCAATTCAAAATGAGGTTTGTGTGGCATCACCATCTAACAATCGATGGGTTATGTATGAGCTGCTTTATTACCGAAAAGTTCAAAGAATGTTCCTTTGCATAGCCAATTAAAACATTTAAGTCCTTCACAGGGCACAATGTCAAGCGTCAAATTGAGCTCAGAATGCATAATGTATCACTAAACACATTTTTTTAAAACATTATTTATGTTATCCATTAAAATGTAAAACGAACTAACTTGTTGCGTTAAACAACCCAACAGGTTGGTTCGTTATTGATCGATAATGCAAGCAAATACTGCAGTATCGATACGCTAACAGTAGACTTCGATTATCGATAGTCTACTATCGAGCGGCAACACCACAATTATGTGGCAACCAAATTACACTTTGATATCATAACTGTCATTAAACATATGCAACTGCCTACAGACAGCTAAAACGTGAACTTTAAGTTCACCACACAGTTAACTATAAGTATTTTCACGATTGTAACACTAATACTTAAATTTTGTTGTCTCCTGTTAGCGAGAACCAATAAACGTTATATTCCTAGCTAGATACATTCTCATTTTCTTAAATGGAAACGATAATTATTATGGTAACTTTTAGGAAGACGATCCAAGTAACAAATTATTGTTGCATAATAGTTGAGAAAACGTTTTACATTTCCTTTTGGTTCTATAAAGTGGGTCATATAAACGTGTCGTAGACGTTTATACAATGCGAAATAGGCCCATATAAAACGACATTATTGTTATTTACAAGTTAAATAAACGTCAGTCAAGAACTTTTAAATGTTACATAAAAGTTTTCGACCGACTGTTATCGAACCACTGAAGTCCTATAACAATTGCATAGACATTAGAAGATGACTGTAATGTCGGTTAAGTGTTTAACATCGACTTTTATTGTACACATTCAGTTCATTCCATTCATCCGTTCCTGTGATGTTTACTGGAAAAGTGCGTGTTATCAAATACAAAATTTAAACGGTAATAAGTTATAATTTCCTTAACTAGTTTTACATTTACTTTAACAATATTTTACACGAACAGAGTGTAAGGATAAATGTGTGCAGTGCACCTAGTTCTTATGGGACGTTTAGTTTTGTGGTGAAATATAGGTGTGTTGTTGTGAATTTTTTTACGCCCCCTTCGAATTTCTTGAAATTAAATTATTGTAGACTATTGCTTAAAATTTGTTTACATACTAAAATAGCAGCCATCTTGTCTAAGTTAAGAAACGACTTCTATACATCAATTATAGAATGAAAAGGTCGCATAATGCGGTTTCTTGCGACCAAGATGGTCGGCCATGATAAATTATTTTAGAGTTCCGTCAGATAATAAACATGAACAGATAACCTTTAATTTAAATAAAACCTTTATACATGGTGTCATATTTTTTTTATTTATCCGACCTACATCCTGGCTTAATAATACGACGATATAATAAAGCAGTCGTAGAAACGTTCACGTAACCTATACTCTAACACCACTATACGACGTTGTATAAATGAGTCGTATAAACGTTTACCTAACTTATACAGAGGCACCACTATACAACGTTGTATAATACAGTCGTAAAAACGTTTACTTAACCTATATTTTTGTACCATTATACGACGTTGTATAAAGTAGTCGTAAAAACGTTTACTCAACTTATTTAGTGGACCATTTAGTTGCGGTACTAAATCGTTGTAGGAATAACGGTTACACAACGTTGTAGTTGTCTAATAACATCAATTCAACAGTTATATAACCGAAAGTCGCATAGCACAGTTTTTATATGACCAATTTGCTAGATGGGTAGATACCGTTCTTTAAAAAAAAACCGTTTGTATTAAAAAGTATTGTTTTGTGTGTACCAGGCAAGCGTGTGCAAAGCAACATGGGCGCGAAGAACCACGGCGTGATAATGCCCGATGCCAACAAGGAGCATACCCTCAACCAGCTCACTGGCGCCGCCTTCGGAGCCGCCGGCCAGCGCTGCATGGCTCTCAGTACCGCCGTGTTTGTAGGCAAGTGTCATAATATTTAAACAAACAGTAACCAGAAATCTCAAACGAGGCGTGAAGAGGCACTTTGTGTGCCGGCAGAGTGAGGGTGACTGATGCTACGTCTTTTACGCTGCACCAGTTGTCCTCGCGCCTGGAATCCATTTTCACTTAACATCAGGCGGGGAGGGGTCATTCGCCTCGCTCAATATAAAAAAAACAAGTAAAATGTGACCCTACACGTGACCCCTGGGTGGTGCTAAATGAGTGACACTGACTGAGTGGTAGAGCCGCGCTGCGTTGCAGCACGCATTGGGCCGGCTCGCCCGGGTTAATATCACCCTCTCACGAATATCCAGCGTGATATAATGGCACTTGGTGCTGTTGTGTTTCGTCCGGCCAGTGAGAGTTCCGGAGGCCCCTCCCCCCCTCACAATTCCTAATACTTCCTTAACCCTATTCCTTTCTTAAAGGTCGGCAACGCATCTGCGACTCCTCTGGTTTAGCGGGTGTCCATGGGCGGCGGTGATTGCTCTCCATCAGGTGACCCGCCTGCTCGTTTGCCTCCTTCTTAATAAAAAAAAACATAATACACAACACATAATAACAACAGACCTAGAGTTTTCTAAAACGCTGCGCAAACATACACACTTTCTGTCGTCATCATGGGACGCCATCATTAAAAAGCGCGACTTGCGTGCGTTTAGCTGCAACCGAACACTGCAACCACGTTTTTTATGATGGTGTCTCGTATCGGCAATTAAAAATATCTAGGTACGTCTGCGCAGCGCAGTTATGGTACATTATGATATGATACAAGTGTGCTATGTTGATCATCACAATCGAGGCGGGTAATGAGCCCGAGCCGAAGGCGAGGGCTTAATGGAGCCGAGGATTGTAATTACCAATGCACACGCGTTTCATATGACGTTTTCAACACACTTGTGAGGAAACACATATTCTGAAAATGACTGCGTGTTTTTGTTTTTTTTCTAGTGTATAAATTTTTGGTAAGCCAACATTATTATTCTTTGGACTTAGATGGTGGCTGTCAATAACATTTTCTGCTTCACTTAATATTTCCGGCGGTGTAGACTGTAAATTTAGTTCTTCATTACTAGAACTAGACAAATTTATTTTTAAACTTTCAAAGTAATATTGAACAAGAAGCCGCTGTATGAATCAAGAAAATATGGGTATGTGAAGGAGATGGCAAATTTTATTACGCACGAGAAACATCTCGTGCGCAAGTAAAAAATAATAATAAGGCAAAGGACAACAGCCAAACAGCCTAAAGATATTGAAAATATAATAAACCAAATAATAATGTTACGAATTAAGGTTAACATATTGACAAAATAAATAATTTGGTGAAATTACTGCGTGTTTATTTATCTAAAACAGTTTATTTGTTCATATTATAATTAAAATAATTATTTTTTTCACAAAAATGTAAAAAAAAAATTAGTTATAAAAACCTCTATTTTGAGATTATATTTTTAAACTACATTACCGCACCACTGTTTAATAGCTACATTACGATGCTGAAATCGGTGTAATAAGAGCCACTTTACGAGCAAGTGTGTTGAAAATAATATTTATAATAAAGAGCACAAGCTTAACCAACTGAGACGGCAAATTTTATTACGCACGAGAAACATCTCGTGCGCAAATAAAAATAATAATAAGGCAAAGGACAACAGCCAAACAACCTAAAGATATTAAAATATAATAAACTAAACAATATTTTTTTTTAATTTATTTATTTAGGAACAAACAGTTACATATTTTTTAATTAAAGCGAACAAATTATTACTTATAAACCTAAAGTTCCCTAAATTAAACACATAATTATATAAGGCAAACAAACTGTACAACGAAAAACAGGCAATATACATAATGCCTATTAAATGAAAATAAAAATAAGTACAAAAATGACGCACAGCGAGCCCCGCCCGGCCACCGGGACCGGGACCGGCCACGGCAAGTTACGCCATTACTCCAGTAACAGCTCACTGCGCCTAGGGACAGACGTGCTCGCTGTGACAGTACAAAACATTGATAAAACACAGTTAAATTACAAAAACTACACTACAATATTTTAAGCAAAAGACACGAAGGCCTCAGTGAGAGACTAAGAAAATAACAAAAACTAATTATACACAGACATATTTCTACGAGGTAAGTACATATTATGTAAGATTATGATATCTAAAGTTGAAATTAAATGTTTTCCTAAATTTAAGTTGTTTTTCCAGTTGAAAAATAAAAGATTTGGCTACTTGAATTATCCTAGTGCATACATGATCGTATTTGCTGTTGTATTATAACGCGGAAAGGATGCTGCCGATAAAAACACATACCACTACATGTCCATAGGCCAGAAACTTTGGGTAAGATGTTAACAAAATTATGTAACTTATCTATCGTTTAGTTTACATTGCAATATGGTAATTTGAAAATATACATATATTTTTTTTTTCAGGTTTGATATTAAAACGTGGATGAGCAGTATCAAGAAACAGCAAATAAGTTGATGAAAACATTATGAAAAACACAATCTCATTAAGATAAACCAAAAAGGCCAAACCAAACAGGCCACAGGTCCTAACTTAACACACACTAAGTTAAAAAACAAAAATCAATATAGGTAAAAAAAATGATAAGTTAGGTGCACTATTATAATAATATTTTATTATTATTTTAAATTTATATGTCAAGGTCATGGTCATGGATGAGTTCAGTGATGCGATGCTTAAACCTAACTAATGAGGTCTCAAAAATATCGACATTATTATATATGTCATTATACAAAGCACAGGATCGTTTTATAAAGCTGTTGCTCCCATAACAGGTTTTACTCGCTTTCACAGTAAATAATTCTTTCTTGCGAGTAGTATAATGTTACGAATTAAGGTTAATATATTGACAAAATAAATAATGAAATTACTGCGTGTTTATTTTATTTATCTAAAACAGTTTATTTTATTCATATTTTAATTAAAATAATTAATTTACTCACAAAAATGTTTGCGTTTAAAAAAAAAAATAAAACCTCTATGATGAGTTTTTATTTTTAAACTACATTACCGCACCAATGTGTAATAGCTACATTACGATGCTGAAATCGGTGTAATAAGAGCCACTTTACATGCAAGTGTGTTGAAATAGTAGATTGTTATACAAGGGGCTAAAATGACCCATGAAGCTCAGGAGTAAATAGAATCCGAGTTATAATGGGTTTTTAGCGCCGTGTGTTACACTCTGCTTTTCACTACGAATGCGAGAAAATAAAACAATCCAATACAATATGAATTGGTTTATTTTATTAAAAATTAACCCGTTAGTTGCTTTTACGGCACCCAAGGGAAGAGAGGGGTTGGTAGTATTACATTGATGAGCCCATCGCCGCTCTATGCTGTTGGATAGATTTGCAGTCTTTCGATCTCTTCCCTTGGGTGTCGTAAAAGGCGACTAACGGACTAAAGACTGCAGATATATCCTACAGCATAGAGCGGCGATGGGCTCATCATAATAATACTACCAACCCGTCTCTTCTTTTCGGTGTCGTAAAAGGCGACTAACGGACTAAAGACTGCGCATACATCCAACATCATAGAGCGGCGATGGGCTCATCAATTTAATACTACCAATCCGTCTCTTCCCTTCGGTGTCGTAAAAGGCGACTAACGGACTAAAGACTGCGCATACATCCAACAGCATAGAGCGGCGATGGGCTCATCAAAATAATACTACCAACCCCTCTCTTCTCTTCGGTGTCGTAAAAGGCGACTAATGGACTAAAAACTGCGCATACATCCAACAGCATAGAGCGGCGATTGGCTCATCAAAATAATACTACCAACCCGTCTCTTCTCTTCGATGACGTAAAAGGGGACTAACGGACTAAAGACTGCACATACATCCAACAGCATAGAGCGACGATGCTCATCAAAATAATACTACCAACCCCTCTCTTCTCTTCGGTGTCGTAAAAGGCGACTAATGGACTAAAGACTGCTCATATATCCAACAGCATAGAGCGGCGATGGGCTCATCAAAATAATACTACCAACCCCTCCATTCCCTTGGGTCTCGTAAAAGGCGACTAATGGACTAAAGACTGCACATACATACAACAGCATAGAGCGGCGATGGGCTCATCAAAATAATACTACCAACCCCTCTCTTTCCTTGGGTGTCGTAAAAGCGACTAACTGGCTAAAGGCTCACCACCTAAGCACATGTGCAGGCTGTGCAGTTTTTTCTTGCTGAAGCGTGGTCTGTGTTGTCCATAGATTCAAATGATTCCAAATTTATCATAAACTTTAATAATAACTATCTCAAAAAAGTTGTTGATCTAAGTAAACAGTAATAAGTCGAGTCTTTAATCATGATTATTTTACATAAGACTAAATACTTTTTCGTTTTTGTAGGCTCATTTTCATGTGACAGACAAAAATTTAAAAAAAAATTACTTTTACCCCTAGGGCAAGAAAAGCTATTTTAGCCCCGCTCTAGAACGCTACAATGACGGTCTTTTTGAGCAAGAGGAGTGAAAATAATATTTATACCAAAGCGCACAAGCTCAACTAACTGACTGTCAGCACTCATCCTACAAAATGTTTTTAATTGATATTGATTCTTATACTTACCCAAATGGTAAAGTCCAAAATATATTGAAGAGGTCTCACAATTTGTGGTAGATTGACCTGTTGGCGTATGTAAAATAAAGGATTAAAGTAACAAGATTGCAATAAATACTCTACTCTCCATTTTTTTTAAACTTGGATATTTGCTCGGTAAAAGGCAAGTGGACTGTATATTAAGCTGGTGTATTTCGCAACTATACAAAATCCGACAATGAAATCGTCCGCGGTTTGTGTGACATGCGCCCGAGTGCTGTAAGACGTCGTCGTCGCGTCGTAGACTCGTAGCGAGGATTGATGAAATCGCCGCTTCGCTTTAAACCCCCGTGTCCCCCCGCGTCTGGGCTGGCGCTGATGGTTATGTGGGGTTCTCCCTCTAGCTCCCGCCTCCCTGTCCAGAGGGTCAACTCTTTCTTCAAAACGAAATTTTGACCAATTTTCGTTTGCTATTTATAGCGTTTACCATAATTTTTGAAACTTCTAACAATTTTCTAAAAATTAATAATCTAAATGCCAAACCTATTTTGTATGAACCAAATTAAACCAAACGAAGGCGAAACCGCAGTAAATAGCAAACGAAAATCGGCCGAAATTTCGTTTCAGAGAAAGAGAGTAGGCACTTATTAAAAAACCGAAGTACATGATGTACTTCAGGGGGGATGTACTGTACATCCCCAAATTTGCCGCTGGGGGGTGGACCCGCCGGTTAGGCAATCTCCGGTGTACTTTACTCTCCTTAAAGAATTCTAGCTAAAACCTCTCATCCGTACAGGTGAAGCCAAGGAATGGATCCCGGAGCTGGTCTCCCGCGCCGCCGCGCTCAAGGTCAATGCGGGCCACGTGCCCGGCACTGATGTGGGGCCCGTCATATCGGCGCAGGCTAAGAACCGGGTGCTCAGGCTCATCGAATCGGGTATAGTCATTTTTTCTCTTATTTTTTTTGTTTATTTGCAGACTACGCAGGCTCATAGAATACGTTACAGACTAACATACATACAACATAAAAAAGTACTTAAACTACTACTTATGTTAGTAATTAATATTAGGACATTTTCTGTGTCGCATCGGTGGCGGTTTATAATGGCTTTTAAAATTTTTAAATGAATTTCGTTTTAAACCCTTTTTTGAGTTTCAGTAAAAATGTGGGACTTTACTGAGATCTCACAGGGACTTCTTGAGAAAATTCAAAAAGTGATATTGCACTGTTTTGTTATATATGCTAACACTCATGCACGTTTACGAACATAATCTACTAACCGTAACTAATACTACTACCAACAAAATGTTATGATATTAATATACACAAAAAAGTGTGACTGAAAGAGTTAATGGTTATTAATAAAATATCCCACCATTATTTCACTTTTTTAATGTTCGACAAAACACATTTTTTTTAAATAAATGAAATCTGCAAACATGACGCTTTACTTTTCCACTAAGAAGTCGTATTGCCATCGGCACTTGCTTAGTCTCTTTTCTTCATAAACAAAATTCCTATACGGGGTCAGGCAAATCCGATGTTTTGACCGAGTTGCCGTACTTGTTAAAATGCAGTGTTTATATCCTTACACCGGGACCAAAAGCGAGAAAACAAACTTATACCCACTAAAAACCTTTAAAAAAAGTTGAGACGAAACACAATGGGAAACCGCCTACATTTTATCTCACCTAGTGATAATAAGGGTGAAACTGCGCTTTAGTTCCCCGGATTAGATAAGATGCTGGTGGTAGCATACAGGCGGACTTAAATCGAGCTCGGATCCTCTGTGTGTGAAACTAGTGTTTTAACCACAAGCTATGTGATTCGACTCCAACTTGAAGTTTAATTTATTAAATTTGTTTCTCATAGGTGTAAAGGCAGGCGCAAAACTAGCGCTTGACGGGCGCGGTGTCAAAGTATCCGGCTTTGAGAACGGAAATTTCGTTGGGCCCACTGTTATAACAGACGTGAAGCCGTCCATGGAATGCTACAAAGAGGAAATCTTTGGGCCCGTACTCGTCTGCTTGTTCGTCGACACCTTAGACGAAGCCATACAGATGATAAACAGCAATCCATACGGCAACGGGACAGCTATCTTCACAACCAACGGTGCCACTGCCAGGAAGTTCTCAGCCGAAATTGACGTAGGTCAAGTAGGGGTGAATGTTCCCATCCCAGTCCCACTGTCTATGTTCTCTTTCTCCGGGAGCAGGGGTAGCTTTTTGGGCACAAACCACTTCTGTGGCAAACAAGGTCTGGACTTCTACACTGAACTGAAAACTGTTGTCTCTTATTGGAGACAAAGTGATGTTTCTCACGCTAAGGCGGCGGTATCTATGCCCACGCAACAGTAAACAAAATATATATTATTTATTAAACATCAGAGGGTAGGTACTCTCAAAAAGTAACTCTTGACAATGCCTCTTCCTATATTATTAAGATTAACTCAGGTTACAATTAGATGCCATTATTTTTCTATATAATGTTTATTGAATGTAATTATAAGGAATATTGCAGAGCATTTAACTTATTTATATTTTGTATAGCTTATGTGTAATCCACTCGTCTTCCAATTACAATACTTTATTTAAAGTTCTATGAACTTCCACTTGTTAAATATTCAAAATAAATAATTATTTTTTCTATTTCTTATGTTTGCTTTTGTGTAATTCCTAACCCTTGCCGTTCACAGGTCTAGTATTAAACTAAATTCATATTATCTTTATAGACATAAATGGAAACAGTACAGAACAAATATTATTTTATTTACTCTGATTATGTTCAAAAGTTACATGTCAAAAAAGTCAAGAAGATTAAGGATTACTATGTATAATAGTTCAAAATACTGACTGAAATTTGCTACAACGTATTAATTATTGTGCAATTGAGTAGAACAAAGCAAGGCAATAACTAAGTAAATACTAACAAGAAATCAACTATACGACCAATGATATTATCTCAGATAAATGATTGGTCTCGCTGCGCTCGAGACCAATCATTCATCTAAGGATATTATAAATTATATAATATCATTGCATACGACTGAGTCATTTGTTTTTAGAAATATTATTGGTTACACTGTAGTGTTATGAATATAGTCATCCAAAATCGAAACTAACAATAACAAACATGAGCTATCAATATTATGGTAACATCCCAGACAAAGGACGGCAGCGCTATCTCTTTCCAACCGTCACTGTTAGAAAAGGACGTACAGAACGACTCTCGCGCAGCTGCGATTTAACCCAAGTCCTCCGTTTAGAACTAGTTTGTTGTCATCGACTTGTTGCGTGAATGGGACCGTTCGTAGAGGCGAATTATTAACTTGTAACAAAAGGAAACAATGTCGATAGTGTTTGTATAAACATCGCGATTGTTTGATATTTTCGGAAGGATGATCGAATAACGTGACGTCACATCCAGCGGCAGCAGTAGCATCCTGAGGGCTTTCATACTTCGACACTGTGATTCGCGATCCAAACACGCGCGATGGGTTACGTTCTTTTATTATTTGTTGTTACGACAATTTTTGTGCAATGCAAGTGCTTGACGCCCCAGTGTAGAAATGAAAAGGGAGAACCCGTCGATTGGTGAGTGATTCTTTATTGATATTAAAAAGTCTTTTTTATGTACTTAATAACTACTTAAGTTTGTTTCTGCTGCGGAGATTTGTTAGTAAATGACTTACATCCTTTGTTAATAATGTTACTTATTAGTGCAACACGCAGTAGTCGTAAATTATAGTGAGTCAATATTTGCTCCTTTGTTACGATATTTATTATGCTAGTGATTACAATAAATTGCGTGTAATTATTAATAAATGTTGAAACTTTGTTTTCAAATAGTACGTGAATTCATAAAAGTGTATATTAATAAATTGTTATTATCGATATCGGGTAATTAGCCTATTATTCATGAAAATGTTTACAATTAATTATTGATTTTTTTAAACATAAGAATAACGATATTTATAGAATATTATTTTTGCTGTAGAGTAGTGTAAATAAATTAGAAGTGGATAAAGTAATTAAAAATATAAAAAAAATCTAGAAAACACAATAACATCTGAGCGTTAATTAAAACGTGGTTTTATGCAACGTTAGCGCGACATCTACAGCATGTTTGGAATAGTGTGTAACATACCGGGTAGGGACGACGTAACATTCACAACATACAGTATAATTTAAGCAAGTTCACATCTTTGGTTTGGTTAGGTTATTTAATTTTCTTATCAGCTGATGTAGCGGTCTAGTGGAGGCTTCCGATATTCCGATAATAGTTTTGATTTCGGGAAGAGTGAGCGAGTGATTTAGGCGGACAATGCGAATTGCGTATAACAACAAGCCATGTGTGTCCGTCCAGATTTTGTAAAAAAAAATATTTTGTTTAATAAATATAGTAATAATAAATAAATAAAACTTAAAACTTTCCTACAATCACACCAATTATCTAGCCCAAGAGAAGCTTTGAAGAAACTCGTTAAATGGTTACTAGACAACGGATAAACATACTTAAAATACTTAAATACATACACATACATATTACATACATAGAAAACACCCAGACCCGAGACAATTTAGAAAAACAATAATTTCTAAATTGACCCGACCGGGGATCGAACCCGGGACCTCAGAGATTGCGACACCATGAAAACCGGTTTACAAACCACTCGACCAAGGAAGTCGTATAATATAAAATAAAACAGTTTATTGCTAGATGTAAAAAGTAAAGTAAAACCTGTAAACTGTCTCACTGCTTGGCAAAGGCGGAGGTCCCGTGTTCAATGCCCAGGTCATGCACAATGTGTTTTATTATATTTCGATGAATTTTTTTATGCTTCGAAAAGCATTATTGAATATCGCCAACCTGCATTCGACAAGCATGGTGATTTAACCAATAGGTACTTTTACAATAGCGATGGCTTTATTTCAATAATGGAGGTTTGCCCAGTATACGGGGTGTCCTAAGAAATAGGGTCAAGCGAAAGCCCAGAGGTTGAGCAGCTCTAGGGGAACCTGATTAAAATTCAAGAATGATGCGCGGTTTTCAATAGTTTTCGAACTATGATAATTATATTTATTTTAAGGAGACCGGGCACATTTATATGTGAAGTGGTCCGTGAACCAATAGCGAGACTGTTGTGGTATTTATGTGGGGATACCTCAACTACACCCACATGCGAAGAGGCATTGAAATCTGACGGATCTGAGTTTTGAGAAAATAATTACTTAGAAATACATGTTTTTATTAATTTTTTTGTTTGAGAAACTTAATATGTCGACTATTTCTGAATATATTAGGCTTCAGTGATGTGTTTTTGTGTTAGATACAGTCACTTTATACAATATAAGAAAGGGGGTTTATATATTATATTTTTATTCGCCTTGGTCTGCCGCGTTGCCTTCTAGCATTGGAAGGCACCCAAACGGTAGTGGCTTTGGCTCAAAATTCTTCTGGCATGCGGTAGACGTGCCCGGCCCAATTCCATTTGAGTTGGGCAGATTTTTGAGAAACGTCTTGGACGAAGAAGATGGCGTGACGAGTGGACGCATATCAGCCAGATTGGACCACTGTGGCAGTGGACAGAAAAAAGTGGAAAGAAGGAGGGGAGGCCTTTGCCCTGCAGTGCAGCACCCACTATGTGGCTCTAATAGTTTTTTTTTGGGCCTGTAATGTGGGCTCTTTAAGTCAAAATTATTATCGGAATATCGGAAACCACTATTAGACCTCTAAATCAGCTGATAAAATTTTTTACACATTTTAATTTAGGTATTCGATGCAAAAGCTCCTATCCTATGGAAATAAGATTCGAACCCGGGATCTATTATTTGTTCATGGGAAGAGCAACAGCTATGTTACCACTTAGAAACTTAAAGATAACTTTCGAATTTCGTGTAAAAAGTGATACATTTAATGAAACTTAGTCAAATATTACAGAAATCAAATATTTTAAAGGGATTTAACCTTCGGTCATTTAAAATCAAAACCTTAGTAGTTGTGCGTTAAATTTTAGATAATGTTTACTAGAAAAAAACAACCAGTCTCAGGAAAGCTCGACTGCGATCGAGATTCCTGAGAGTGGTTGTTTTTTTCTAGTAAACATTTTATCCTATATCTATATAGCATTGTGAATGCAAAAATTGAATAATAAAAATAATGCCTTTCAAATATGTGTCCATAATGGAATGCGATTTTTTTTAATTAATACTTTCTCAGGTTCTACGTTTACAAGTTGCCACGGGAGAAGAACCATCTTAACCCCCTCGTGCGCAAGGGGTTAGCGTACATGCACCTAACCCCCTCTAAGTTGCGGGGGGGTTGGATCATGTCCGACCTGGCGATCAGCGACCCTCGGTCCATGGTCGGAAGGACCTTGACTCCGCTGTATCAGGTAAAACCTTTTTATTTTTACCTCTACGACACGTGATGAAGACGATTTTTAATTTTTAAAGGACAACCCTTGAAAACAGTGGAACGAAAATAAAAAATATATATTTTGACTTTTAAAGATTTATTTTGGTTCAACAACATAATATGTACTTTAAAATCACAGAACAATATAATTTCAATTGATGTTATTTTAATAGATTTGTTAGCTGTAGGACCAATACGCAATTCGTCCATTTCGCATTTTGCCATTCGCCTACTACTCAATTCGTCAATAATTTGATTCGACCATTTCGTGAATCGTCTTTATGCAGTTGGCCCATTTCATTAATAGTCATTACGCAGTTCGTCCAAACCTTGTTCAAAATTTTGTAAATTGCTTTATTATTGTAAAATGATCTTTTGAACAACCGAAGTACTAGTTTAGGTACAATTTTTTTTTCAGTAATACATAATTATAAACATTTTAATTTAAAGTCATGCTACATGATTTATCGTTGGCTAAAGTTATTCCCACAATCCCATACATATAATCACGACTATTATCGCCGAAGGGTTAGTCTGAGACTAGGCAATGAGGACAGCAAAATCCATAGTCCACTTTTCACCAAATAGCGACTACACATGTGCTTAGCGTGACAGGTGGTGAGCCCATCGCTGCTCTATGCTGTTAGAAGTATGTGCAGTATTTAGTCCATTAGTCACCTTTTACGACACCCAAGGGAAGATAGGGGGTGTAGTATTCTTTCACCGCTACGCAACACGGTTATGTGTCTTGTAGAATTGTTACAACACAATCACATGTTGTAACTATTCTATTCTACAAGCGTATGCCATTTGTCTATACTCACAGGCTTAGAATAATTACGTATAGAAAGAGAGTCCGCGCGCCCATTTTGAATCACTTTTTTGGAGCCAGATATGGCTCCAAACGCCGGGTTTTCAATGTTACACTTTCATCCACTAAAAACGGTGGAAAGAAGAAGGCAGCACAGTGTAAAACCTTTAATTGAAACACAGTAGAAGATCGCGGTTTGTTAAGGAGAGTCTACTGCGACACTGTTTTGTGTTTTCTAACACCTAACATCAAACATCTAACAAATCTAGGTGTGTCTTACGTACATATTTTGCTATATTTTGTTACTGTTTGATGTTAGGTGTTAGAAAACACAAAACACCTCCGACACGGAGGAGACCCACATTTAGTCTTTTAATTAGGTACTCCCTAACCGCCTTTGAAAAGGCTATTTTTCCTTTAAGTATTACAAGTTCATATAAAATCATCGAGTTTATTTTGACACGAACTTTACCAAAAAAAAAATATAATTAGCGATCAGCAAAAATAACATTAACAGAAAATTTTACCTGGATTTGACAAAATCGTAATAGAAATAAGGACAATTACTTACACATTTTTTTACATAAATTAGTGTGCAGCAGAATTTTGTAAGTGTACATTGTTAAATGTTGATGAGGCTATGCCTAATTTTAATCATGAAGACTAAATACTAATAGATACTGTAGAATTCCTAGGTAATTTAGGTACGTAGGTCGATGCTAGTAGTAAATTAAATAAGAGTGTAAATATGAATAACATTTGAAGCGTTAACCTTATGACGTAAGTAGTTGATGTTTTTGATTGTTTTTATCTAAGTATAAATGTTTTTGTAGAGTTTTTCACATTTAATATTTTTGCAATATTCTAATATTGTTATGTAACATTATTGTGTAGAAAATATGATGCCAAACAAGAAAAAAGTTATTCCTAGTATCTACGTAAGTTTCGTGATAGTAGGTACTTACCTAATAAGTAGATATTTAATTAACACTACGGAGTTACAAGACGTATGCGTGTCGCCGAGCACAAGCAAGTAATCGTCACGAAAGTGTGAATCGGTTTAGTGCTTCACTTTTGACAGAGCGCTTGTATAAAGACTATTCTTTCTATACGTAATTATTCAAAGCTCACAGGATTGTGTTGTAAATCGCACAAGCCTCATGCTATGTACTCTTTCAGGACAGGAACATAATATCACTAGTGTACAACGACCAGCCGCCGGCCGCGGAACACCAACCGGATGTGTTGCAGTCGGTAGCCAATATGTACTCCATGAGCAAAAAAGGTAAGCATGTTCATATTCATCGATGGCGCTCGGTCCGATAACCGGAGATCCAGAGTACAATTTCCAGCCCCCTTATATAAGTTGTAAATGATTCCCCCCCATCGTAATTCGTCGTAAACTCCTGTGTAGGTACTGTGCCAATTGCGAGTGAAAAGTGGAGCAGCGCGCGCGCATGCTACTACTAATTACGAATAGACAGGCGTGAACGTTTACAAGTTGTCTAGGGGAGGCAGGTCGGGCAAAATGTGTTTCGGATTTTTCGGAACTTTACCCGGGTTTGTTTGTATCACCAACACGCATTTAAGTATCGTGATAAAGAAGCCAATAAAATAAAATAAAATTTGTTTACGCTCACATTATCTAGCTCAAGAAAAGTATTCTTTTGAAACTCGTTAATATGGTAGGAGAATGGATATAATTAAAAAGCTAAGCAAAAATTACAAAAAGCGAGGCCGCTACGCACTATTCCAATAGCTATTCTACATTATTCAATAAGTTAAAATTGTTAATGTATTTTTGTTTCCGAGATCCATAACGCCAAATTTGGCCATTTTACGCAAAAATCACAGTCGAGATGTAATAGGCCTCTTAAGTGATTTGTTAGCCGTAGGTCCAATACGCAGTTCGTCCAAATTGTATTTCAACGCTCATTTCGTCCGACTCGTATATAGTCCAACACGCATTTCGTCCAACATCTATTTGTCCAACATGTATTTGGTCCCGTATACATTTTGTCCAACAAGCATTTCGCCTAAAAGGCATTTCGTCCAACATGTATTACGTCAATACTCATTTGGTTCAACACGCATTTATTTATTTATAGTAAAGAATTAATAAATAAAATAAAATGTTTGTTTTGATGTTATTGTTACTCTTTATACTTATTACAAATTATGTGCGCAGATAAAAAAAATCCTGTTATAGGCTATTAACACTATATTCGACGACCTCCTTGGTCGAGTGGTTTGTACACCGGTTTTCATGGTGTCGCCATCTCTGAGGGCATGGGTTTGATCCCCGGTCGGGTCAATTTAGAAATTATTGTTTTTCTAAATTGTCTCGGGTCTGGGTGTTTTCTATGTATAATAAGTATGTATTTAAGTATTTTAAGTATGTTTATCCGTTGTCCAGTAACCATTTAACGATGTTCTTCGAAGCTTCTCTTGGGCTATATATTTGGTGTGATTGTAGAAAAGATTTATTTATTATTATTTATTAACATATTCATCACACATTCATATTATTTTATTTCACCACACAAAATTACTCGAACTTCTCCATGCTTCGGAAGGCACGTTCAGTTATTGGTCCGATTTTTGTCTTATTATGGTACTCAATTTCAATTACCTACTGTAGCATAAACTGAATAAAAATATGGAATCTTGAAAGATGAAAAAAAACATTGTCACGAACGAAACGAATAAATTCTATCTTACGTACCGATGGATGGCGTAGTGACATTCAAAAGAAAAGTGCACAATTACTGTAGCCCTCAGAAGAATAACTATTATTCTGAGCTGTAGCCTAAACTGAATCAAAGATATTAAATCTCGAATCTTGTATATATGACGAATAAATAAATTTTCAGGTCTAGCAAAGCAAGTCGGCGTGAAGCGGTACAAGAAATTCAAACTCGGCGACAAATACTACGACGATTATGACCTGGCTGAGATGTGTAAGATGCACTCCAAGTTCATGAAGACGCGGGTGGACAACGGTCACACGAAGGGCGTCATACTGGGGGACAAGTTCACGTCGCTGTGGCTGGTGCATTCGGTACCGAGGTTCCCACCGCTACCGGACAGTAAGTACTAATAGGAATCAACTTAAGAGCAAACACTACGTAGAAGTGGCATGCAAAATTCTCATACGAAACACAGAAAAACGACGTTTCGTAGTCCCCTGTTTCCTCCTTCAGAACTGGACCAATTTTTATGTTTTTTTCAGCATTTTCCAGGTCTGTATGTTTAATTTTGTTGCATTATGTAATTTATTTAACAATCAGGAGCCTTCAAAATTTAGCGAAATTTATTTAAGGCGTCTTCAGAAACATTAAGTAACCGGTTTGAAAAAAAAACAAACAGGCAGACATAGAAAATCTCTTTCTTTAACCGGTGCTGAAAAAATAATAAAAGTTGGTCTAGTTCTGAAGGAAGAAACAGGGGACTATGAAACGTTGTTTTTCTGTGTTTCGTATGAAAATTTTGTATGACTCTTCCACGTAGTGTTTCCTCTTAACTCTTCACAATAACTACCATTATCATTACATATTATAAAGTAAAGTTGCACTTTTCCTGTGTCTGTGGCTCTGCTTCCTCCTTCTAAACCACACATGAATTTTTATGTGGTTTTCACTGATATAAAGAGCGATAACTGAGAATGGTTTTTGTTCATAGTTTGTAGATATTTTGTACGAAATGAATGAAGTATGACGGTGTTTCTACGTTAGTGTGGACGAAGGCGCGGGCGGGCCCCTAGTTTATTATCCTGTATGCAGTGCGATGTGTCCAAGTACAAGCTCAGAATGTGTGTGTGGCAGAATTCGGCTACCTCACGGATTTTAGTTATATTTTGGTCGTAATTTTATAAAAACTGTAATACCTATCTCCAGTTTTATTATGAACTAATAGCTTTCTGTTCTTAATTCATTACTTTGAATTAGTTTCTGTACCTATTTCTTTATATAATTTCAACTGCAATACAAAACTAATTTAAGGCAAGGACATTTTTTTATTATAAAAAAATAAATGTTTAATTACAATGAACATTTAATTACTTCAACAGTACATATTTTAACGGATCTTTCCATTGTATTTTCCAAGAAATTCTTAATAATTCACAGTTTGCAAGTCACACAGCTAGAGCAACTTTCGCTCACAAAGCCAGAATTTCAATTACAGCTTGTATTATTTTTTTCTTTTAACTCTGATAGGTACTTAAAATGTGTAACATACAGCCAAGTTCATAGAAAACGCACTCACGGCCTTATCGCATCAACAGAGCTAATGAAACAATTATTATTATAAAGTGTTTTACAACAGCTACCAAAAGCACCGTAGCTCAACTGTCAAACTTCGGCAACTAGTCCTGGGGGTGATCATCCCTATCCCTTAGGGATGTGCTAATCGATTGATCAAATTTTTTGTTTAACAGTACATAGATAAATGAGACTAGTGGTGTAACCCACAATTTTGGTGTAAAATACATTCGTTAAAGCAAAACAATAAAGGAAACGTGGTGTAAGCAAATTTTAATTTCTCATTATCTTCCTAATGAAGTAGTCTGAGGTTACACCACTTTTGCGCTGATAACCTCAAACACACTGTAGTTACTTACTTTACTGAATATGTTTTGAATATTTTATAATTGTAACTAAGTTTGTAAATAGATAAATAAAAAATATTCGATTGTAAATAGGTTAGGGTAGAACATTTGATAAGTGCTTATACTGTCGCATTGGGTTTTTACCTGTAATGGTAGTATTAAGTTTTGTTGTTTTAAATAAATAAATAAACATTCTCACGACTATTATCCCCTAAGGGTTAGTTAGAGATTAGGCAATGAGGACCGCTGAAGCGCACTGTCCACGTTTTACCAAACAACTGCATTGTGCTCAGCATGATAGGGCAATGATATTATATGTGTAGATACGTTGCCTGCCCTCCGTAGTGACTAGAACAAATACAGGCAATTGCCTGAACCTCACTCAGTCACACGTCAGTCATTGTCACGTCAATAAACGACGACGTTTATTGACGTGAAAGTTTTTGTGTTGTTATTTGGATAAAAGGCCTTGCTGTGTATACAGAAATTGTAAAAATTATGCTGCAACCTTAAGAAAAAAGTTCTTTTTTTTAATTTTATGGGTAATTATTGTAAAAATAAATTTAAAATAGAAATTTTCATTTAGTAAGGTTTCTGTAAGACTGAAAGTAAGAAAACAATGGCGGCTGAGATAGCGCATAAATTCAATGAGCTCATTGGTCAACTCAACTACCTTACAAAAGTTAAAATATATGTTTATCTCTTTTTAACAATAGGCTAATGGTATGATTGCATTTATTTTCTTTCCATTTCGACGTGATTACGTCATAGAAACAATTTCGCCATTTTCAAATGCAATTCGTTCAGGTGTAACTAGTCTATATATAAAAGGTCATTGATGTGATGATAGGTGGAAAACCCATCGCCTCTCTATGCTGTTGGATGTATGTGCACTCTTTATAAGTCCGTTAGTCACCTTTTAGTATTGGTTGGTAGTATACTTTTATAGACCCGCTCACGCACACGGCCCACTTACAATTTAAAATTAATGTTTTTATTTAATTTTGCGTTTTATTATCGCTTAAATATACTCAAGTAACATTTAAAACACTTAAAAAAGACGACAACCTCAGGCGGGAATCGAACCACGCACCTTCAGGCAGCCGCCCGGAATGCGGGAGGTACGTGGTTCGATTCCCGCCTGAAGTTGTCGTCTTTTTTCAGTGTTTAAAATTTTTTATTTAAAATTTATAAAAAATGCTTATACATAAGGGGGGGTTAGGCGGTCAGCGAAAATTCCGGGCCCTCGCGGGTGTTGCGCGGTGCGGGGTCCGCGGTAATTCGTAAGCGCCATTCACATTTTTATCTAAAAGTTAATAAAAATGTTTGGTTTTTTTAGGGGTAAAATAAATCCAAAACTGTCAAGAAATCGTAAAATACTTATGTGTTTATGACTTTATAGGAATTAATATCGCAAAACATGGCCGAATTGTGCATTTATTTGAAATTTTAGGGGTAACTTCAGGATGCTTTTCTATCGAGCAAAATATTTCCAATCATGTTTTGGAAACAGTCATTCCCTCACACATACGTTCTATAATATATATTGAAAATTTCAGTGCGAAATATCTAAAATATTTTGAATAACAGCTAATAGAAAACTACCAATTTTTCCGTTTTCACCGGCTAACCCCCCTTAATCCACATAATTCTGTTGCAGTGCACGGCGTGAATGGCCTAAACGCCAGCTCTTACGACTACCCCACCACCGGCATGAAGTATGGCCAATCGTTCCTCTGCGTGTCTGTCCAGACGTCGACCCTCAACCAAATAGCCACCCAGCTGAAGTACAACGAGCCGCTGATCGTCTACTACCACATCCCGCAGGAGTTCGAAGCGGAACTGTCCAACTTAGTTGATGTGGTGCATAATAAAACCATTGATGCGTCACCGTGGTATGTTCTTGTTGGTTTTATTTTTCTACTAGCTTTTGCCCGCGGCTTTGCTCTCGTTAATTTTAGCAGGAAGAAATATAATTTAACTGTCTTTAGGGTTCCATCTATTTGTATACTTACCAAAATTTACCAAAATTCTTCATCCTGGGGGAAGAAGGCGGGGGTGTGCAGTGACGTTCGTACGCTCAGCACTGACTTTGGCAATACTTTTAGAAAGCCTGCGTTACAATTTTTATTTATTTGGTAGCCTATAGTACGTTATCTACATCAATATTATCTTTCTATCCAATAAAACCGTTTAACATTAAAAAAAAAAAATATCTATTAATTATAAAAGGTACTAAAGACCAAACATCAACAACATCAACAAACAGGTCAAGCTATTTAGCTTGACCTTATTTAAAACCGTTTAAAAAAGAGAAACTGACTGTATTTTTAAAGTCCAGCAAGGTGCACCGACGCGACTATCTGGTAAAGGTCGCGGGTAGCCGCTGGATGCGAGCAGCACAAGTCCGGGCGTAGTGCAGATCCTTGAACGGGCATTTGTCCAGCAGTTTTCGTTCGTCTTTCAACTAATAATGATGACGACTGTATTTAAAATATCTTTATTATTGAAATTTTTGTATTCACAGTGCTATATGTACAGATATAGGATAAAATGTTTACTAGAAAAAAAACAACCAGTCTCAGGAAAGCTCGAATGGGATTCGACCCCATGACCTTTGGATTGCCGGTCCACTGCTCTCTTTTTTTCTAGTAAACATTTTATCCAGTATTTAAAATGTTTCTCGCAGGTACCACATTGAAAGCTTCGAGACCCTAGTCGGGCGCAAGTTCCTCTCGTTCGCCAAGAGCGCCATGTTCAATGACGACCTGTACAGCGGTCTGGTGGCTGAGGTTTTGCAATCAGACCTGCTAGTGGAATCATGGACCAACGGGCCCGGCACCCTTGATTCCGAATGCAGTAGGAACTTCCAGTACGTATCTTATCTTATTAGGACCTGCCCAGGTTTCCCTGATCTATACGCAGTACGTAACGTAGTTTCTAGGCGGGCGCAAGTTCCTCTCATACTCTAGTGATCAGTATCGGTCACGGCAGTTGTCGTAAGATGGCAACCCACCAACCCGTATTTGGCCAGCGTGGTAGGTTGTCACGTAGCGGAGTAACGAAGGAGTGACACGATGAGGAGGAGTTGGAACATAATAACTGCAAGACGAGTTCAGAAGTATATAATTTAAATACTTAATTAAATGGTTAGTTATTAGTAGTTTTAAAGGTTAATGCACTATGCTTGTGACCGGGGACTTGGGGACCGCAGAAGCGGTCCACTGTCATAGTCCAACGTTTCACCAAGTTACAACTGCACATGTGCTCAGCGTGACAGGTGGTGAGCCCATCGCTTTATGCTGATGGATGTATGTGCAGTCTTAGGCTCGTATTCTAAAATCAAATTCATGCTTGAATACCTTCGATCATCTAAACACTATAAACACAATTAACGCTCTCAAAGTGTCGCCTCAAACTAATGCTCCAACCAAGAGGGAGCATTGGATTGCTGTCAGTTGTCATTTGACATTGCCGTCCAAATTTAATACCTATTATGGCGATGATAAGGCCGAGTTTCAAAATGAGTTGTGATTATTCAAAAACAAATTTGTATATAATTGGCACCTCTTTTTCCAGCGTATTTTATATGGGATTGTGTATCTAGTGTTTAGATGATCGAAGTTGAATACAGTTAGAAAGGGATGGCGATATATGCGATGAATAGCACCATCCCTTTCTAACTGTACTCAAGCAGAGATTTGAGTTTGGATTTGGTTTTAGAATACGAGCCTTAGTTCCGCTAGTCGCCTTTTACGACACCCAAGGGAAGAAAGGGGGTGGTAGTATTGTTGCAATGAGCCGCTATTAGACACGGCTTGATGATGATAAAGTTAACATTTTTCTATGGCAATCCTTCTACCATTTTTTTTGTAGCAGCGTTACAGTATACTACACTGGAGCAGTGAAGCTTTCGGTTTACTTCGCTGTCCAGCAGTGTATTTAGTTTTTGGGGCTGTTTTAATTTGAGGCCAAAACCATGATATAGGTGTGGTTATTTTAATTTTTTTTTAATCTCGTTTACAATATGTGTAACCAGGTGATATGTGTCAATAGTGTCCTGTTTGGTTATAATTTCGTTCAGTTTAAAGGGGTCATCCTTCTACCATTTGCAGGGTCCGCAACATTGAGCGACTGAAGTTCCCTAGCGCGAAGATGTCGTTTACGTCCCACAATGACCACTCCAAGTGGGCGGTGGCGGTGGCGCACAAAATGCACAATAGCCAGGACACAAAAGTGGCTGACTACTGGGTCTGCGTTGGTGACATCAACCGAGCGGTAAGTTTAATTCAAAATGGTGGTATGCGTTCAAAACAAAATTTCATCTGTAAAAAAAGGAAAAACATTATAATTATGACAAAACATTTTCTAAATCTATAATGGTTGTATAATTGTCGTAGGTACTATAACTTTAATCTTCGGATAAAGCTTATTCAATCTGATAAATTATTAAGCGATCAACCTTAATGTCACCTGTAAAAAAATAAAAAACGTAATACTTATGACAATACGTTTTCAAAATGGTTGTATAATACTAGAGGAGCTCGATGGCGCAGCGGCTAGCGCAGATCTGGCCCGCTAAGCAACTTTCACTATGCCTGGTCGCCTGATGGGTGACCAATTATAAACATCTCGAGCTCAGCCGTGCTTCGGAAAGCACGTTAAGCCGTTGGTCCCTGTCGTTGTCGTAAGATGGCGGTCGTTAAAACCCACCAACTCGCATCGGGCCAGCATGGTAGGTTATAGTCCAATATCCCCACGTGCTATGGGCCACGTGGGAGGCCTGTGCCCAGCAGTGGGACGTTTATAGGCTGATGATGATGATGATGAATAATACTATAACAAACAAATAAGTTATATCTGACATTTGAGAAATCGGCCTGTAGTGTAGTAGTCAAGACAGACTATGCTACTATAAGATCATAGACCACATATTAGAAAAAGGCAGAGATTTAATTAAATTCAAGTCATTGTTACAATTGATAGTATAGCTTAGCTTAGCAAGGCACTCATTGGCAAATGCGCGTTGATGATCACAATGTTATTCGGTGAATTATCAGCTTTACGATTGTGGCTACGCACACAAGATAGTACTTACAAACACATTTTGAACTAATATAGTAGAATTTTGGTAACTTACAGTGCCTTACAAATAAACAAAGCATAAGGTCGCTAGTAATAGCTATTCCGTGTTTTGACTTTTTTACTCTAATTTGAAAACGTTTACATGACAGGAACAAAACACAGAATAACTATTCGTAGCTTATTCTTTGTTTATTTGTAAGGCACTAAATCTATTTAAAATCTTAGTTAACCTACAATACAATATTTATTATGATGTGTTATTCTATAGGAATACTTTTTTTTTACTTACCATTAGTTAACCAGTCTTTTGTACGCATTTCATTTCCTGGACTTCGTAGATATAAATAGTTAGTTAAAATATTTATACTTTTGTTTCATTTTCAGTTACCGCAGGAGTCGCGCGGCGGCGGCACGGTCTGCACTTCAGGGCCAATACTCTGGGGCAACTTTGCCCACCTCATCGAGTCTGTTCAAACGTGTAATTAGTAATTTCAGTAGTTTATACGCCTGTGTAGAAGGTGCTTATTGGCATTTATACCTTAGATAAATATTACCTAAATGTGAATCGGGGGAGTTTTATGATTGAGTGAAGATTAAAGTAATGTTAATAAACATCAACAATAGCAATATTATCTTTTAGTGAAACAAAAGATAAAATAAATGAAATGTATTTGTGAATGCTTCAGTGTAATGGTTATAAGTCATGCTCTTTTTTGTGTGTGTTTAAGCTAATTTTATTAATTGTAGGTCAGTAAAAATTGTGACGTATGCTCGTACTATCAATGTTTCAAAATCGTCACACATAACTAGCATGTATGTATTTTACTTTTTATTTTACCAAATAATAATTTTACTCGAAAAATCCCGTTAGGCCGTCACAAATTAGTATTATATTAGTACAAAGTCGGTTTAGTATTATGGTCGTGAGACTGTGATCGTAGGCTACGATTACTTAAACCTAGAACATAAGATTAATTTATTTACAAAATATTAAATAAATTATACGATAATACTCTTAATTGCAGCACAGATGACTTGACTTGCGCACGAAAAGTACGCACAAACATAATTCTTGGCGTCGCGAGACTTGCCGCAGGCTCAATGCACGCGGTATACACCGTAATTCTAAATCCCTTGCCCATATGTACAGTCGCGAAAGTTAAGTTAAGTTATTAGCTTTCACGCTAGAGTGCGTTTCATCAAATAGTTCCTATGCCGTCATGTTGGTATTCCTGTCTTGTTTCTGCCAGTGTTGCCAACTTAGTGGATTTTTCACTAAAACTTAACCAAGTGGTTGAGTGATTTAGTCTACTGAAAATGAAATTCTATAAATCCACTAGAAAAACCACTTGCCTAGCCACTAAAAGCAACTTTTCGCCACTAAAAGGGGGTCGAAACCACCAGTTTTAGTGGAAAATCCACTAAGTTGGCGACACTGGCAGGAACAAGACAGGAATACTAACATGACGGCATAGGAACTATTTGATGAAACGCACTATACGGTTCGTAGGCGCGGTCGGAATGGAGCGCAAGCAAATGTCGCCGAAAAGTGGTCTTACGGGAACTTCCTCGACTGTACGTTACTTCTCTCTACTTGCAGTATGACATGCCTTGGCATATTTTTTCTATTATATTCGTTGATTTTGGCGTGTAGAACTTTATTATAGTACGGTCTCACAAATCTAAAGAAGGTCAGTACTAGTTTTGCATGTAGATCTAGAGTATGCCTAGTAGCAGATTAGTTATAGTATCAAAAGCTCTATTTTTACTGACAAAAAGTACACCGAGGACCGGCTGTCGTCTGTGCTGACTTTAAGATGGAAACTTTTGCGTGTGCTTTAATAAACAAGTTAAAACTATTTGAAGTGGAGTGAGAAACCTAAACATTGAATTTTGATGACTACATCGATGATTGTCTACTTACAACCACTTCACAAAATGTTATTCCCATTAATTTGTTGTAGATTTATACAACACCACTTGAATTCTCATTACTGTGTAATAATAAACTTTTAGATCTTGCTAGTTTTAAGCGATGTTAGTCATAAGGAACAGTAAAAATAAAACTTTAAATAAATATTGACTTTCATTTTCTCACATAACAATATCGTTTTATGCAACTAATAAAACTACAAAATACATAGGTAATAAAAATAAACTTTTAGTATTGTGCAGTTATGTGTTATGTAAATTTTATAATTCTGTTTTATTTTTTTAAACTTAGTGTTAGCTTAGAAAATTTGGAAGGATGGAGTTACATTAACCTTCATTGCAGAGACAATGATAATGCACCCGTGGACTGGTAATAGTAGTTTAAAGAAGCTTAACATAAGCAAGTAGTTAATTATAAAAAGCGTGAAAATACGTGTGTGACTTTATATAACGAGCCTAAATTTAGAATCATAACATATTATTGAACCACGTTCTTAACAGATCTTCAAAATATTAACCATGTTTTCTTGATTCGATCCGAACGCTAATTTGATTACCCTAAACTGTGGTTAAACACTCTGTGACTTGTCCCCTAATCCCATACAATTTCTATGAAAGATAACAGTGAGCCATGGTCTACTATTCCAAGACTATTGCTATAAACTAAAGACGATAATTGACTTGATAAGAGTTAATAAGTTTGTCTATTGACTGACGGCTGTGGTATATACCAATACCCTATCTAGGCTATCTGCAGTTTTACCTAATAGAGTTAGAAAAACATAATTTGTATGAAGCCTAAGTCAAATTTCTAACTCAAGTAGGCAAAATAACAGATAGATAGTTGATTGACACCGGCCGTAACCAGTCAACTAGGTACCCTATTCCTATCGCAGGTGGTACATATACAAGCCGGCCGCCATTGCAGTCCCATACATGGCGCGCGGATACAACTTCACGTACATCACTCCGGACAGCGCGGGCCGGTGGCAGGTGTCGAGCAGTTACATCACTACGAACTCTATGCTGCAGCACACGCTGGCGCCGATGTTCAGGGTAAACCCGACTAAAAGACTATAAGAGGGTTTACGCATTTCAATTTTCCATACAAACTTCCAAGTCGAAATTTTTAAAAACCAATGAGGCAATTTTGATGAAACTTTGCATGCTGAAGTAAAACACAGGGATCTAAATAGTTTGTTGAAAACATTAATAAAAAAGGTTTTTCTAGCTGAGTTATTGCGATTTAAAGTCCACTATAGAAAGTTAAAAATCGCAATAACTCAATTAAATAAACATTTTTTTTTAATGTTTTCAACAAACAATTTAGATCCCTGTGTTTTACTTCAGCATAGAAAGTTCCATCAAAATTGGCTAATTGGTTTTTAAAAATTTTAGAAGTTTGTATGGGAAACCGAATGGCGTAAAAGGGTGCTTTTTACCAGCCAGAGTTAGAGAAAAAAGAAAAAAAAAACAATTATTGGCACTTATAGTACGTACACAAGTTTACAGATACACGGGACAAACAAATAAATATTTTGTGGCCAACTCGGCCCCAGCCTCAGTATAGGCTACAAAGACATTAGCCGCTGCAGCGCTGGAGCTGGAGCTGAATGGAGCTAGGTAAGCGGGGAGCGAGAAAAATGCACCAATAGGCTTGCTTGCTTGCTAAGGCGAAACTATGTTCGTATTTAAAATAGAGTTAAACATAGTCTATTATCTCCAAAGGGTTAGTTCACGTTTTACCAATTTTTTTTTTTTTACAACTGCCGCGCCATTCTCTAAGCTAAAGCCTTGATAGCTGCGGCTGCCGCAGCGCTGAAAAATCACTCTATCTCTTTTATATTCATAGAATTGGAAAGAGACAGCAGATCACAGCCATGCGCGCAGCGTCTATGTGTCGCTTAGAGAATGCGTTGGTTCACCGTGATAGGTCATCACGATAGTCCAACGCCACAAAGTTGAAGTATGAGTATGTTAGTTATTATTTTGACATTTTTTTCTATCGTATCTGTGGCGTTTAATATGCTGTCCGACTTAATTACTGTAGCTTTTTTTCTTAGTAAATCCGCTTTTTTATTTTTTATAGGCAAGTATTTAACCGCGATCTCACCTGATGGTAAGTGACGATGCGGCCTAGGATGTAGCATACTTGCATAGATAATGCCTGTTCACCCTTGCCTTGAAAATGTCCAGGTTGTACTTGTCAGGAAACAGATCTGCAGGAAGGGAATTCCACTCCTTAGCTGGCCGCATTAAAAATGATGACGCGAAGCGCTTTGTGCGTATAGGTGGTGTGTTGACAGTGTAAGGGCACACTCATATTTATACTGTGGTAGGGGTGAGATCTGAGTCCGCGTCTCGTTCCCCGGAGATAGAAAGGAGAAGGTGGAATCAGCTCGTGTAGTTCCTGCGCACACTCGCCGAAGTGCAATCGATAAAAAACCGAAAGGTTGGCAACCTTGCGTCGATGTTCAAGGCTCTGCAGCTTCGATTCGACGAGTTTAAAGTCGCCAATGACCAATGCTTTATGGTCATGTGGGGCTCCATCCGTTCTCTTTTTCACACTGAAAGCTAAATAGCAATCAGGGATAAGGGGAATAAGCGAAGTCTACCCATTAAGACTTTAAGCGTCATGAGTCATGACGGTCACCGGTGACCGACAAAAAATTACATTTCAATTGTGTCTGGTTTTGTGGCAGTCAACGTGTCTGGAAAATCGCAATACGAGTGATAGAAGCGTGAAGAGGCACTTTGTGGGCTGGCAGAGTGAGGGTGACTGATGCTACGCTGAAGCTATGCCCTTACGCTGGACCAGTTGTCCTCGCGCCTGGACTCCAATTAAGGAAGAGGTCATCAAACATCAGGTGGAGGGGAGCAATTGAACGGGCTTAATATAAAAAATCATGTTCATTTTATATGATTTAAACACCTACATAAAGTAAATTACTTACCTATGTTTACTCAACTTTTTTTAGATACCTACTTATTTCAAAAGTTTTTTTGAAATCTCTTTTGGCTAATGTGTTACCCAATTGTTTAAGTTTAAGTGTATTGTAAAATTCTAATGTGTATTCTAATAAATAAATAAATTGGAGAATAAAGGGAACTACTTGAGCCTAGAAATTATGTAAACTCTTGTTTGATTTCCAGCCAACCTACGCGGATTCTCTAGCAGTAGTAGCTTACGACCGCAGCGGTGTTAAGGACAGTACCAGTGGCAGTCTGGCATTAGGCATCATGATGGCGGACAAGATGGGCGGCCTTTGGTTAGGCCACACCGTCCCTGGCCTACTGGACTTGAGCAGTAAACCTTAATTTTATTAATTATTTTCTTTTTAAACGGTTTTATTTAGCTTGACCTGTTTGTTGATGTTGGGTCAAATTTAGTACCTACTTAAAATTTTGCCCACTTCCTGTGGATCTTTTAATCTAAAATTTGGTACACACCTTTAGTTCTGATGACAATTCAAATAGGTATATTCAGTATCATTGTAAATCCAAAATGGCCGCCTCCACAAAATAGCGGATTACATTTTTTTTTGTTCAACCACCTCAATAAGGGTTTTAAACGAAAGGGCTTGACTAGTACTATACAGAACATTATAAAAAAAACTCATCATCATCATCATCAGCCTATAAACGTCCCACTGCTGGGCACAGGCCTTCCACGTCGACAATAGCACGTGAGGATATTGGGCCATAACCCACCACGCTGGCCCAATGCGGGTTGGTAGGTTTTAACGACTGTCATCTTACGACAACAACCGGGACCAACGGCTTAACGTGCCTTCCGAAGCACGGAGGAGCCCGAGATGTTTTTTAATTGGTCACCCATCCAGCGACCCGCCATTGCGAAAGTGGCTTGGCGAGCAAGATCGCAAGCCGAACGCGCTAGCCGCTGCGCCATCGAGCTCCTCCTATAAAAAAAAAACTAATAACATGAAAATAAAAGAAAAATTAATTTAAACGGTTTTATTGAAAAGAAAGATAAATAAACAAATAAATAAACTTTCCTACACTAACACCAATTATCAAGCCCAAGAGAAGCTTCGTTATGAAACTGGTTAATGGTTACTAGACAACGAATAAACATACTTAAAATACTTACATACTTTTTATACATAGAAAACACCCAGACCCGAGACAATTTAGAAAAACAACAATTTCTAAATTGATCCGACCGGGGATCGAACCCGGGACCTCAGAGATGAGGACACCATGTAAACCGGTGAACAAACCACTCGGCCAAGGAGATCGTCAGGAATCTTGACGACCTCCTGAAGATAATGCGATGATGTAGATAATGTAGGTACTAAAAAAATAATTAAAATAAAATCGTGGGGCTTCGCATAACCTGTATAAATGTGTAATCATCATTTAAAATGATATGAACGGTTGATTGTTGACAGAAATTTCACGCGCCCCACGATTTTATTTTTAATTATTTTGTAGCTTTTAGTACATCATCATTATATTTATTTTCTATAAAACCGTTTTTATAATATTATCATCATTATTAGCCTATTAACATCTCACTGCTGGGCACAAACCATTATAATCCCACAAGTGGAAGATTGAGATATAATCCCACCAAAATGTGGTGGATTTGCGAGCAAACGAGCACACTGCTCGCTTGATGGAAATAGTACCTATCTCATTCAAGATGTTATAAGAAGATCAGTTACTTAGAGATCTTAATAATGGACTTGGGAAAAATGAAAAAAAAGTTCATTTTTACTTTATACCATTATAGAAGGCGTTATTCTAAAACTAATAGTTTTTATTTCACTTCGATACGAGAAGTATTTACAAAGTTATTGTACATAAACAATCCGATAGCCCCCGCTGCCGCTCTCGCCGCCCGCACGCGGCGGGCGTCCGATTACATTACTTGACTATTTGCACAAATCTGTGGCACAACCGCACAACTGCACTGGTTCAGAGCAGACATATCAATAAAACAAAGTCGCGCGAGTCGCGCCATCCGTGCGAGAGAATGGAACCCGATGACGTCACGACGTCACTTTCGCGCGTATTTTGATTGTCACAAAAACAATAGCGCGTGGTCATTTTTATGAATCTTTAAAAAAATATTGTGAAGTATTTTGAAGGGCTACAGAAAAAATTTAATGTAATATTTTAAGTTAAAATGTAAATATTTAAAAAATAAATAAATAAAAATACTTTTCCCAAGCTCATTATCACACATACGTATATACATAATACTCACGTGTATACTCACGACTATTATCCCCGAAGGGTCAGTTCGGGTCCACGTGCTGGTCGTAGGAACCACCATCATACTGTACAGACTATAGTACTCATATCAAAAAAATTGGCAAGTCGTTCCTCTGTAAGACCATTCGGCTTTGGAATTCTTTGCCGGCGCATATGTTTCCCAGCTCCTACAGTCCCGGGTCTTTTAAGCGGGGCGTGAAACGGCATTTATGCAGCCCGTCATGAATGGGTGCGCTCGTTTCGTGCTTATTCCACGGTGGGGAGCGCTCTCATTATTTTGGACTGCATCGGCTGCTTACCATCAGGCAGGATGCAGTCATAATAGAAAAAAAAATTTAGAGACTAGACATTGAGGACTGCAATGGCAGTTCACTGCCATAGTTAGTCCACGTTTCATGAAATAACAACTGCACACATTGCTGTGCTTAGCGTGGTGGTGAATGCATGTGCAGTCTTTAGTAATAGTTCGTTAGTCGCATTTTACGACACCCAATGGAAGAGATGGGTTGGTGATAATCTTTATTGAGCTGCCAACACTCGGCTTATTTTTATATGTTTTCTTTCTTTGTTATCATCGTCATTATTAGCCTATAAACATCCCACTAATCACAGGCCATCCCACAACCGCACATGGGAGCATTGGGACGTAATAACCCGTAACCCAACACACACAGTTGGTTGTTTGCAGGTATTGTTTTTTATGCTGCTGTGCTGTGCGCCTGTGCCGGCAAACGAGCATAATACGGCTCGCATAATGAAAAACCGGCCAAGTGCGAGTCGGACTCGCCCATGAAGGGTTCCGTAGCAGCAAGTAACATCATTTAAAAGTTCTTGTAGTTTGTTGTAACTTTGATCGATGTTTTAGTAATAGTGTATTTTTAAAAAAAAATTTATATGACGTATTAAACAAAATTACTTACTAGATCTCGTTCAAACCAATTTTCGGTGGAAGTTTGCATCATATATTTTTTTTAGTTTTATCATTCTTTTATTTTAGAAGTTACAGGGGGGGGGGGGGGACACATTTTACCACTTTGGAAGTGTCTCTAGCGCAAACAATTCAGTTTAGAAAAAAATTATATTAGAAACCTCAATATCATTTTTAAAGACCTATCCATAAATACCCCCCCCCCCCCCCCCCAACACATATGGGTTAGGTGAAAAAAAATATTTTGAGTTTCTGTTCGAAGTATAGGGAACCCCCAAAATTTATTGTTTTTTTCTATTATTGTGTGAAAATCTTAATGCGGTTCACAGAATACATCTACATACCAAGTTTCAACAGTATAGTTCTTATGCTTTCGGAAAAAAGTGGCTGTGACATACGGACGGACAGACAGACATGACGAATCTATAAGGGTTCCGTTTTTTGCCATTTGGCTACGGAACCCTAAAAATTGCTCATTCAAGATGTACATACATACAATCACGATTACTATCCCCGAAAGGTTAGTCAGAGACTAGGCAATGAGGACATCCCCTCTCCTTACATCACAAGTTTATTTGTACTGGCACCTCGAGACCAACCATTAGGTTATTGCAAGAAGTGCCAGACGTCCCTGCGCCAGTAGAACACTCGCGCAGGAGACCATCTGCGTTAGGTCTTGACGCCAAATCAGTGCCCGCCGCAGCGCGCTCTTCATTCGGTACTCATAAGACTAGTGTCTCGGGAGAGTCTCCCCGTGAACACGTGTAGTCACTGCCTATTGTCCAGATAGGTAACCGGAGCTGTCGAGCTCGCTCACTTCTCGTTGCACGAAGGGCACAACTCGCAGTTGCCACTGCTAGGGTCGTCAACTCTAATGTCGACTCCCAAGTGTCCACCTTGGTAGCGGAGTAGTAAGCACACTCACTTCTCGGAACCCATCCAGGCGCCTAGCCAGTTCCCACGTCCTACGCGGCTGGCTGGACCGGAGGCTACGGCATCTAAGGGGCCGCCTCTACTAGTTATCCAGACTAGTACCGGAGATGTCAACACCAATGTCCAATGAGAACCACCGGACAAAGCTGCCAACTATAAGGGAAACTCACGTTCCCCGCAGGACTTTTCGCTTCTGGCCCCTCAGAGACCGCTACTAGGCCCCGCTCGCTGTGCACGAGTTTGGAAGTCCTGGCACACAATACCAGGACAAACGAACATTCCCAAGCTCTACAGCTAACCACGAGCCACTACGAGTCCAACCCGCGTCCGGATCCCGCCGGAGGCGCCGGTCAAGGCACAACCAGCGGGGGGCTTGAACCGGAACCCCGTAGTACCCCTGAAAACACAACTGGACCCGTAGTTCCAGTTGCGATACCTTATCTAGGCAATGAGGACAGCGAAGCAGTCCTCTACCATATAGTTCACTTTTCACCAAATAGCCACTGTGCATGTGCTCAGCGTGACAGGTGGTGAGCCCATCGCCGCCCTATGCTGTTGGATGTATGTGCAGTCTTTAGTCCGTTAGTCGCCTTTTACGGCACCCAAGGGAAGAGAGTGGGTGGTAGTATTCTTTCACCGCTGGCGACACGGTTTGGTTTGCAGGTATTGTTTTTTATGCTTCTGAGCCGGCAAACGATAGCATACGGATCGCATAATGAAAAGTTGCTGATTCAAGATGTAATAAGATCGTTTTAGTGATCTTACCACTGCAGCATTTATGTATCCCATTTTAGTAAATTAATTAATTTCGAAAATTTATTGATCGTTAGGAGACCGCCCTACGTTTCCTCAAACGGAGAGCACCAACGGTCATCTGCTGATATGCATGTCCGTGGACCTGATGACTTTAAACAACATCGGGATGATGTTGAGACAGATCGAGCCGAAGTTCGTGAAGATACGGATACCGCCGAGCTTGAAGTCCCGTCTGCCATTGTGGAATTTCCGGGATCAACCTTCCATCACAAGGTAAGGTTACCTTTGAAAGGGTAAGATTAATTAATATATTTGCTCCTTCGGTGTTTACTTACATGCGAAGAATACTCTTTTGAACTCAAAGACAATGATTTATAGGTACCGATAGACATAATGCACATTACTAGCGCGAAAGCATGCCACTATTGAGCAATTGCTACTTAGTAGTATGTGTGTCAAAGCGTTGCTAAGTAATTAGCATGCTTATTACGTATACGCTTGATATAAGCATGCTAATAAGCATGCTTATTTAGTAGCATCAGTACCTGTAGTTGAGGTCTGATTCTGCTGCTATCTATACGAATGTTTTCTTTAATAATTTTCAAACAAAAAATTTACTAATAGTTAACAAATAAGGACTCGCTTATCCACCATATGCCAACAACGTATTCTGTCATATTTCGGACACACAGTACGCAGAGGCGACGAAAGTCTGGAAAAACTGATTGTGATTGGGAGCACCGAAGGCAAATGATCGCTTGGTCGCTCACCAACAAGATGGGCCGATCAAGTAAAGGACTCGTCCTCCTCCAAATTTTACACGGTCGTAAGAGACGCGCTGGACAGGAGCCGGTGGAGGCCGATCATCCGCTCCAGATGCAACCCTGATGCTGACCACGATCCTCAGACATGAGGGACCGACATAGATGGATGGGAGTTAACTAACGCATCGATATCATTTAGATTTAGGTACCTATGTATTACTCTATAGCGAGAAAATATTATGATAGCCCTATGTGCTTCGGTCCGAAGTCGCGTAGCGGTGAAAAAAACCACCTCCCTCTTCCCTTGGGTGTCGTACAAGGCGACTAAAACTGCACATACATCCAACAGCTTAGAGCGGCAATGGGTTCACCGCCTGTCACGCTGCGCACATGTGAAGTCGCTATTTGGTGAAAAGTGGACTATAGCAGAGTACTCCTTTTGCGGTCCTCATTGCCTTGTCTCTGACTAACCCTTCGGGGGTTATAGTCGTGATTATATGTATGTATGTGCTTCGGAAGACAGGTAAATCCGTTAGTCCCGACTCCCGGTTGTTGTCGTAGGATGGTAGTCATTAAAACGTAACAACCCGCATTGGGCCAGCGCCCAGCGGAAACACTTCGGCATGCAAAATTCTCATACAAAACACAGAAAAACGACGTTTCGTAGTCCCCTGTTTCCTCCTACAGAACTGAATCAATTTTTATTACTTTTTCAGAATCGGTTAAAGAAAGAGATTTGCTATGTCTGTATGTTTGGTTTTTTTTGTTAAACCAGCCACTTAATGTTTCCGAAGACGCTTTAAAACAGAGTGATTTCGCTAAATTTTGGAGGCTCCTAGTTATTAAATAAATGACATAATGCAACAAAAATCAAACATACAGACATAGAAAATCTCTTTAAAAGTAATAAAACTTGGTTGAGTTCTGAAGGAGGAAACAGGCGACAACGAAAAGTCGTTTTTCTGTGATTTGTATGAGAATTATAGGCTGACTAGCTGTACCTGGCATGGTTGCAATGCCACAATTTTTATCGATTTAGCTTCAAAACTGTCTGAGGTTCATTATAAACTTACCCCCTTGAAGGGCTCTTATTATGTATATTGGTGCTCGTGACTGTACGTATAGCAGTCAAAAGGTACCTAAGCACTTGTATTAATTTAAAAAAAAATGTTTGTGATATGCCAAGTCTCCGGATCAAGGACGTCTCGTACCAAGATACGTTTGTTTATCAGAATTCTATCGCTACGGCTTATATTTTGGTTCGACGTGATCCTATTTCGGCGTGCAGTGGTACAGGTAGCGATTACCTTTTATGCACGTTTATCTGGCACCGACTATAGTGCTCATCTAGGTACACTATAAAAGGAAGCATTATGTGCAAATTTGAAGCTTCTTATCTTATTAGTTTCGGCTGTGCATTGATATGTCAGTCATTAAGGCCATAAGAGGCCTGGGTGACCTTGACGATTCGAAGCTCGCATATTCTTTTGCCGATGGTGCCGCCGTCTAGCGGAAACGTACGGTACTGCTAAGAATAGTTCAATGACTAGTGAATTGCAGAGGGAATAAGTATTATGTACAGGAATACTGCCTATTTTATATGAGCGTCACCGAGTCATGCGCGTCTACGGTGTACTGTGGATGCCAAGACAGTCGTCAGCCGAAATTCATTTTCATACAAGCTTTTTCATCCCATCTATTCGAAAAGGACGACTTGGTTCGCCTTTTTAAGTGCACCAAAAGGTGGTGTTTTCTATAAAAAAAAATTAGCGGGCAGTAATGAGTTTGTGCGCCGCAATTATCTTTGCCGCACACTTTTTGTACTTAGTATTATTTTGATGAGCCCATCGCCGCTCCATGCTGTTGGTTCTATGACGTGCAGTCCGATAGTCGCTAGTCGCTTAGTCGCTTTTAAGACACCAAAGGGAAGAGAGGAATCGGTAGTATTATTTTGATGAGCCCATCGCCGCTCTATGCTGTTGAATGTATGTGCAGTCGTTTAGTCCGTTAGTCGCCTTTTACGACACCGAAGGGAAGAGACGGATTGGTAGTATTATTTTGATGAGCCTATAAACGCTCTTTGCTCTAGGATGTAATAATAAGGATGTAGTCCGTTAGTCGCCTTTTGAGACACCCAAGGAAAGAAAGGGGTTGGTAGTATTACCGCCCTAGGGAGAATCGTTTTTCTGACAGGTGTAGTGGTTACTTATTATTAAAATAATACTAACAACCTATATCTTCCATTGGGCGTCGTAAACGGCGACTAACGAACTAAAGACTGAACATACATCTTACAGCACAGAGCGGCGATGGCTCATTGAAATAATACTACCAACCCCTTTCTTTCCTTAGGTGTCGTAAAAGGCGACTAACGGACTATAGACTGCACATACATTCAAAAGCATAGAGCGGCAATGGGCTCATCAAAATAATTCTACCAACCCCTAACTTCCCCTTGGTGTCGTAAAAGGCGACTAACAGACTAAAGACTGCACATACATCCAACTGCATAGAGCGCGATGGGCTCATCAAAATAATACTCCCAACCCCTTTCTTTTCTTGGGTGTCGTAAAAGGCGACTAACGGACTAAAGACTGCACATACATTCAATAGCATAGAGCAGCAATGGGCTCATCATAATAATTCTACCAACCCCTTTCTTCCACTTGGTGTCATAAAAGGCGACTAATGGACTAAAGACTGCACATACATCCAACTAAATAGAGCGCGATGGGCTCATCAAAATAATACTACCAACCCCTCTCTTTTCTTCGGTGTCGTAAAAGGCGACTAACGGACTAAAGACTGCACATACATCCAACAGCATAGAGCGGCGATGTGCTTGTCAAAATAATACTACAAACCCGTCTCTTTCCTTCGGTGTCGCAAAAGGCGACTAACGGACTAAAGACTGCACATACGTCTAACAATATAGAGCGGCGATGGGCTCATCAAAATAATGCTACCAACACCTCTCTTCGCTTGGGTTTCGTAAAAGGCGACTAATGGACTAAAGACTGCACATACGTCTAACATTATAGAGCGGCGATGGGCTCATCAAAATAATACTACCAACCCCTCTCTTTCCTTTGGTGTCATAAAAGGCGACTAACGGACTAAAGACTGCACATACGCCCAACAGCATAGAGCGGCGATGGGCTCATTAAAATAATACTACTAACACCTCTCTTCCCTTGGGTGTCGTAAAAGGCGACTAATGGACTAAAGACTGCACATACATTCAACAGCATAGAGCGGCGATGGGCTCAACAACATAATACTACTAACCCCTTTCTTCTTTTGAGTGTCGTAAAAGGCGACTAACGGATTAAAGACTGCACTGCACATACATCCAACAGCATAAAGCGGCAATGGGCTCATCAAAATAATATTACCATCCTCTTTCTTCCCTTGGGTGTCGTAAATGACGACTAACGGACTAAAGACTGCACATAAATCCAACAGCATAGAGTGGCGATGGGCTCATCTAAATAATACTACCAATACCAACCCCTTTCTTCCCTTGAGCGTCGTAAAAGGCGACTAACGGACTAAAGACTGCACATACATCCAAAAGCATAGAACGGCAATGGGCTTATTAAAATAATACTACCAACCCCTCTATTTCCTTGGGTGTCGTAAAAGCGACTAACGGGCTAAAGGCTCACCATCTAAGCGCATGTGCAGTCTGTGCAGTTGTTTCTTGCTGAAGCGTGGACTGTGTGGGCGTGGTCTGTGTTGTCCATAGTTTCAAATGATTACTAATTTTACCATAAACTTAAAATAAATATTTCAAAAAAAATGTTGATTTATTAAAAATAAAATTCACTCATTTTTTCTTATTGTTCATGTTTTTATTTTTAGTTACTTTCTTTGTATTCGTAATAAAAATCAGTGTTTAACTCTTATGAAAGACTTATTTAGTCCCTTGAACTATTGGTACAGAATAATACTATTGGCACCCTCGCTATAGGCGGGGTAATTTCTGTTTTGCCTATTTCCTGTAACTATAGATACAAGAAATTGACCATTTCAATAAGTAGTCCACTCTTATCGCGGCATCAAATCACATTTCACCTCGCCTAACAGAATTTGTATAAAAGAATAGGTTGCAAAAAAATTTAAATGGTCCTAATATAAAAATAAACACATTAAAGTAGGTAAATATAATTTTACCGCTGACCGCTTTGAAAATAATTTGATAGGTATCTAGTTAAAAAACAAAATGCGTATTAATCTACATATTATTTTTTGAGTTACAATCAAAAACGTTTTCCAAACTTTAAAGTCGTTTTACTAAAAATGATAGTTTTTAAGATACTTTACATAGGTGTACCTACGGTTTTCAGGCAATTTACGGCAATTTCATTTAATTAAAAATGTTTATTAGATATTCGTTCGTCATTGACAATTTTTTTATTCGAATTAAATAGACAGTTATTTGGATATTTTGTTTCAAACATGCAAATATTTAGGCATTAAACCCCTCCTAAGGCCTTAAGTCAGTTTTCTCTTTTATATTATGTTTAGAATATGATGATAATAATGGTTTATATAACAAGGCAGTGTTTAATGTGTCTACACCCAGCGGGATCACCTATCTGGGAGACTTATGAGTGATGCAGGGAATTAGATCTACATTTGTTCTATTGAATTATGCTAAAGACAGAATTTGTTCCGTAAAAACAACGGAAATATAGGCTTTTCTAACCGACCTTCAGCCAGCGGGATATTTACCAAAGTTACGTCTGATGAACGATTACGATACGTTTGTTTTGGTGAACAGATCAATGATAGATCTAAATGTTAGCACCAATTTATACTTCATCAGACGTAAGTTTGGTAAATATCCCGCTGGCTGGAGGTCGGTTAGAAAAGCCTATATTTCCGTTGTTTTTACGGAACAAATTCTGTCTTTAGCATAATTCAATAGAACAAATATAGATCTAATTTCCTGCATCACTCATAAGTCTCCCAGATAGGTGATCCCGCTGGGTGTAGACACATAGTGTTTAGTGTTTGTAGATACGTGATATCCTTAGCAAGCGTCTATTCTATGGGTTGCGCCTAGCGTAGGTGTTAGTGAAAAATTAAAATAACACGTTCTTAGAATTAATTTTTGAAATAGTAAACAGTAAAATTAAAATCTGCGAAAATTATTAAATATTGTTGAGGCTTTATTCTGTAGATGTATTCTAATATTCCCGATGGAAACACAATTTGATAAAGTTGGCTCTATAGAATACATTCACAAAGTTACATATTTTTGTGTCATTTTATCTTCTTTTCTAGGTTTTATTCTTAAAATAAGTGGTTTGATCCTCCGCTGCACGCAGCAGTGCTGCCGCTGCATTGCTGCCGCGACATTCGGCCGGCCGCTCGGAATGAAGTCTTTAGAATTAAGGCCTATGCTGAGCACTGAGTTGGTTATAAGCTGATATTGATGACAAATACATAATTTACAGAGTGCAGCCGAAACCTATACTGAACTTCGCAACAAAGAAAATGTTGCGTGCCATAATGATGGTACGCAAGCCTGGTAACAACAACTGCCTTTACAAAGCGTTCGCCAAGAAGATGCGACTTGTTCTGGACGTGTACGGGCATAGGCACCAAGAAGCGAATGTTTGTGAGAAGAGTTACAGGTAGATTTTCTTTATCACTTCATTCGGCACAAACAAACCAGACACAATCCTATTAATATTATAAACGCGAAAGTTTGTAAGTATGGATGGATGTTTGTTACTCTTTCACGTAAAAACTACTGAATGGATTTAGATGAAATTCGGCATACAGATAGTTTACAACCTGAATTAACTTTTAGAATTAGAATATTTTTTATCCCGATATTCCCATGGGAACGGGAACCACGCGGGTGAAACCGCGAGCGGCCGCTAGTGGATATATGAATTGTTTCGACCTCTAAAAGGTGGTTATGCCTTTTTTCTTTGTTTTAGTCGGAGAAGGTGGTTATGCCTAACAGCTTAGTCTCTGACTAACTGTTTGGGGATAATTGAAGGTGGTTATGCCTAACAAGAGTTTATCAATTATCCCCAAACAGTTAGTCAGAGACTAAGCAAGTCCAGGTTTAACCAAATAACGACTGCACATGTGCTCAGCAGGTGGTGAGCCCGTCGCCGATTAATGCTGTAGAGTGTGGAATGTATATATAAGTAGTCTTCAGTTTTCCGTTCTCGGTTCCCTTTTACGGTGCTTTTACGACACCCAAGAGATGAGTTGGTAGTATATTAACACCTTAAAATAAACTTTTGTTTATTAGCATCTGACTAAAAAAGTTCAATATTGTTATATAAGTAACAATAATTTGACCGTCTATTTGTGGTGATTTTATAAAACCTTTTTTATGGAGAGATGGCGAGACGAGCTTGACCCTACTACAATGATTAACATCACCTTGATAGCGAAGTGATAAGAGGTATAATATGTGAACCTTATTTATGTTAAGACCTTTTATGTTCCATATTTCAAGCGATATAAAAAGTCTTTGTCTTTGAACGAAGGGAGGCCTTTACCCCGCAGGGGGACGATTATGGCTAATACGAATATAGTTTTATAAGAAGCCTCTTCATCTAATTTCCAGTGTGCGCAACATCAACTCCATATCCCTGAAGTCTCCCGAGCGCGTACGGTACATAACCAACAAAACCGACCGCGCAGGTTTTGCTGTAAGCACTGCGGCACATTGGCAGCGGATCGGTACCGGGCCAGTACAGTACTGGGTGTGTGTGCACAGCTACGACGACGGCAGGGGTAAGGGGGTACTTGTCGTGTGCGTGGAAGACTACAAAGTGTGGCAGAGTTTCGACAATTTAAAAATAAAGGAGCCCGTCTGTTAAATCCGGCTCGAAGGACCAAAAGCTTTTGTTTTTTTTTCTAACGATAATAGTGTTTATTTAGGGGACTTTACAGATACGTGCCGTAAAACATACCTCCGCAGTGTTTTCTACTCAATGATAATAAAAGGGTAGAAAACGCTGCGTAGGTACCTACGATTTACAAATGGATAATTTTGGCTAATTCTTAACGACGACGCGCGGTATAAATTAGCCAACTCTCCCTATATGTGTATTGCAACGTAAATAACAGTAACACAATAAATTTTGGAAACGTTTATTATACAACCAATAAAATTATTTACATAACCGTTTCAGAACACACGGCTAGCGATTCGGTAAACTCACAATCTTAAAAAAAAACTTATTCACGAAACCGAAATCATCATACTGGTTTCACTGGACTTTATCGACAATGAATATAGATTACAGTTTCACATTGCATAAAAAATCTTACAAATTCAATGATCAATTGGCACTATGTGAGCTTGTTACATTATTTATATACAATTTCTCACAAAACACAAGCAAATATGTTGCACAATTATACGTCTATTTGGTTACTATTTGTTCGTAGCGTGATAGGAGGCGAGGGTCCATCACCGTCGTAATATTTTTGAAGGTTTACCTATAATATAGAAACATCGTTGTTTCCTCTTAATATAATTACAGTTACGTATGTCGAGTACCTAACGTTTGGCACTGAACATCTACTATCCCATGACATCGATTGAGGGATGAGCAGGTCGTTGAATAAAAATTCGTAAAGACAAACCTGAGCCTTCGCCAAACCAAAGTAAAGTAAAAGTAAGGTAAAGTACTATGTAAGCGGTGGCATTGTGGCCTCTCTTCTGTTTCGGCTCGTGCCGTGCGTAAAGGGTGTTTTATTTATAGCCTTTTTCATACTGTCCAATAACTGGGCAAAGTTCATCATCATTAAATCAAGGCATCGCTCTATTGATGGATATTGGCTTAATTACTTTTGTTTTTTTATAAAAGAAGGAGGTAGCTGGCGGGTCACCTGATGGAGAGTAATCACCGCCGCCCATGAACACCCACCCGCAAAACCAGAGGAATCGCAGGCGCGTTGCCGTCCTTTAAGGAAAGTATAGGGTTAAGGAAGGAATAGGAATTGTGAGGGGGGGGGGGGGACCTCCAGAACCCTGACTAGCCGGACAAAACAACAGCACCAAGTGCCATTATTTCATGCCGAATATTCGTGAGAGCGGGCGAGCCAGCCCAATGCGTGCTCTACCACTCAGTCAGTGTCACTCATTTAGCACCACCCAGGGGTCACTACGCTTGTCAAATGCGGTTTGGCGATCACTAACCTGACCTGGTAATTGCAACCAGAACCTTGAACCACTGGATATCGTCCATCGAGGAGTTACAATAGAAAAGGATAGAAAATGTTATTGCATTGCAGCTAATATTGATTGTAAAGAGCCAAACTGAATTACTATGAAAAGTCAAATGTAACTCATTTTGTTTATGTCTTCGTACTTCACGGTACCTTATATATTATTAATTATAATAAAGATAAGTAATTTGGTCAGGCGAAGGCTCAATTAATAATTAATGAAAACTATGATCATGCATTCATACTTAAAATCTTCACACCTGATATGATACGAAAAAATTGAATCTGGATATTTTTCACTTCACAAGTTAAGTACTTACTAAGTATATCCATACCATAACAATATGTAAAAAAAATATAAAAACAGCTGATGTGTATAAAATAATTTACATACTTAACAAAAAACATGCGTTTTAAATCGATACGTTATTTATTTATCATCAATTTCACGAGAAAAGCAATTCTGGCTTATCTCTTGACATCGACTTATTTGTAATATTAAACGGGATTAAGTTGTATTGCAACAGCGAAGTACTAATAAATATCCATGTATCAAATATCAAAATTTCCAAATCTCATCAGTAAGTACATACATACTGGACAAACTCAAAAAGATTATTATCCAGAACGTAAGCGGAACACATCAGCTCTGCGACTCATCAGCTGTTTCACGCAACCCTTAAGGACGGCATTCTGGTGAACCAAGATTCGTTTTTCATCTTGAGATAGTAAGAGTCCCTCGGTGAGGGAGCTGTAAGTGCTTCTTCTAGAACTTTCAGTGCGCTGGTTGGAAGCACTTTGGCGCTGTATTCCGCTGCTTCCCCTGGCATCGTCACCGCACAACTGGCTGTGGAGGTCGACACACCCGAATTTGGTGTCTCTGGTCGGCTGGAAGACGACAAGGAAATGGTTAGAACACAAGCAATAAAAAAAAAGTACAGGAAAAGCACAACGCACTTCTGGTGTTGCAAACGCTCATCATTTGCTAGTGGTTTATCTTCATCACCACCAGCCTATAAACGTTCTGCTGCTGGACCTTTCCACATGGCAAAATTGAGATTGAGACTCACTAACTGTAATGTTACGGCAACAAACGGGGCCAACGACTTTACGTGCCTGCCGAAGCACGGACTTTAACGGTATATGCCTTTAGAGATGTTGGGTACTGCATACAGTTTAAGTGAGCACCTGTTTATGAACCCCAAATGATCGTGATAATTGACCTTGGCCATACCTGTTATACGTGCCTTTGTTGTTGATTTGACGGATTCTAGGTGGTAGATGATTACTATCTAGGTATTAACGGAATACTAACCTAGCTGGCTGGCTGGTTGGGCGCGGCCAGTTGCACCGGCGGCGCGAACATCTCCGTGGCAGATAAATCAGGCGCATGTAACAAGACGACGTGCAATCGGCGTGAGCGCAGACTAGCTCGTAACCTAACCTAGCTGACTGGCAGGCCGTGGCCAGCTGCACGGGCGGCGCGCACAGGCTTACTTGCATCGTCGATAAAAGTAATGTGATACTGACCTGGCCCATACAGGCCCTGTTGTTGATTTGACAGGTTCTAGTGGATTATAACCTACCATCTATTAACTGTGTACTAACTAACCTAGCTGGCTGGCTGGGTGCGGCCAGTTGCACCGGCGGTGCAAACATCTCCGTGGCAGATAGATCAGGCGCGTGTAACAAGACGACGTGCAATCGGCGCGAGCGCAGACTAGCTCGTAATGCTCGCGCCGCGCCCCACGTGCCCCAGCGGGCGGCTGCCGCGCCCGCGCTCGCCTCGCTGTCACACGCGTCGGTTGGAAGGCTCTCGCAAGCGGTGTCCGATGTTAATCCTGTGTAGTAATAAATCGGTAATAAATTTGATCGAATCCACCAAAAGGTTTTAAAGGCAAATGTACCTTAATTATTTGTGATGGAACTGCGGTTAAAGTGCTTAAATGGTGCTGCTGTTCTATCGCGTGGCTCGCTGGGATTAAGTTATTCATGAATGTTGTATAGTAGGTGCAGCAGTGTGTATATATTTGTATGGGTTAACAAAACAGCATGCAACACCGCTGGATCTACACTGGTCTTGGTGACTAATTTAAAAGAGACCCGCAAGTGTGTTAGTAAGGGTACCTAATTTTACACCGGAGTTTTACGCAACTTGGCAGCAAATCGGTGCACGAGGCAAAAATCTAACAATAGGATTAGGAACTCCATTTTAAAAACAGGAAAATGTTTAAAAAATCCACAAGCAGGATTCGAGCCTGCATCCTTCTGACAATCCGGGTCAAGTGCTCTTCCAATTAAGCTACAGTGAACTTATACGTACAGCTCGCTGAAATTCATCAACATTATTTACTTTTTACCCTGAAAGATAAAGGCGTCTACAATTTACACTGTCTTCTGAGCGAGGCAGAAATGTGAAGTAACACTACTGGGGGGTGGGGGGGGCTATCACGCTAAATAATCTCAACCAAACCACAACTGAAACGCAGTCGTTAGACGTACTTTTTATAGTGCTATCAAGTGTGTCGAACGCGATAGCGCTATACGAATTTAGCTGAACGGTAGAGGTTTAGTTTTGGTAATATCGTTGGTGCTTAGTGTGATTGAGGCCCTGGTGACCGTTAATCTTTCTCACACTGCTCTAGTCAAGCCTAAGTGATCTCACCGATGTAGAACAGCCTGCCGGCGTGCGGGTGGTCGGCGGCGGCGGCGGCGAGCAGCGGCGCGAATGTTCGCGCGACCCGCAGCGCGCCGAGCACGTTCGCGCGCAACGCGACCTCCCAGCATGCGGCGCCGCCGCGGCCGTGGCTGCCCGCGGTGTTGATCACTGCCCATACGCCTGACACAAATATTTTAATAAATTTTACGAACAAATAATATTTTTAAGACAAAAGACTATGAGACTATTTTGTCCAATGATGAGCAAAGGCCTCTCACAAACCTTTACACCATCCTATTCTTAGCGCTTTGGGTTCGATTCCCGGTCGGGTCAATTAAGAAATCACTGTTTTTCTAAATTGGTTTTAGGTCTCGGTGTATTATTTGTAAATTACGTCTACGTATATTTATCCTTTATCTAACCTATCCAATAAAAAAAAGTGACAAAAGATGCCAGATAATTGGTGTGAGAATGGTAAAAAATAGAGAATGGTAAATGGTAGTAACTTAAAAGTAACGCCATCTACCCTACTACAACTTAATCTAAACTGTAAGCGAGATGACGTTCGCGCGCTATGCTAATTAATATGCTGTACCGGCTACTTAGTAGCTACTTCTACCGTCGAGAGATGGCGCTGGCGAGACAGAGAGCACGCTTAACATTTTAGATAGAAGATATTTAAGCTACATTTTATTTTGTTTACTAATACCCTAATTTACTTACAATTATAATAAATTTAATAAGGTTTAGATAATTTTGAAGTAATGAACTTTAATAATATGCACCTTGTGTACCCATAATTTGCCTCTACATGACAAGCACTGCTGGTGTAGTGGTATCATGCAAGATTCCCATTCTTGCGACCCGGGTTCGATTCCCGGGCAGTGCACTTCCTTTTTGAACAATTTTAGGTTGTTTACGAATTAAATAGCATGTTTTCAATATTTTTTTCAGTGTATTTATTTATATAAATTATATTTTATTTTAATATAATATAAAATAAAAAGATTTTAATAGAAGTCATTTTAAAGAAATGAAAGATGAAGGCCTTACTAATAATTATAATAATGTCCCAAAATATATAATAAGTAGGTACCTAATTATGTCAGTCTTAAGTGATAACTACAGCAGCTATCATCAGACTTTTTATTTACTCTTCAGCTAGTACTTCTAGAAGGACTTCACTGGCAACATCAGGTTATTCAGTGGTTGGCCTTGGAAGAAGCTGGTTTTAGGCACGTAACATGGATAATTTTTTTATGTTACTGTACTGAGTCGACATTCGTCAGTTCTGTCTGAGGAAAATTGACCATAGTCGACACGGAAAACGCATTAGTCATTTAGATTTACGGCAATACAAACGTTACTGAAAAAGTGTTACCTAATTTATATTCATATACCCATTAAGTAATGTCACAGTAACACTGTGGTAATGTAAAGCCTTACATAAAATCACTTTTGTTAAAAACATTGTTTTGTCTTTTTTGCTCAAATTCAAAATGACGATTTGTGTGACGTAGACAAAACAATGTTTATCTAACCGTTTCGCGTCGCGGTGATAGAATACTACCACTCCTCTTCCCTCGGGTGTCGTAAAAGGTGACTAACGGACTAAAGACTGCACTTACATCCAACACCAGCAGCATAGAGCGGCGATGGGCTCTCCACCTGTCACGCTGACCATGCGGTCCCTAAAGTGGACTATGATGGTAGAGGAATGCTTTTGCGGTCCTCACGCCTAGTCTCTGACTAACCCTTCGGGGATAATAGTCGTGATTATTTATGGTACTTATGTTTAACTTATATTAAGTCGTAGCTACCGTAGTCGTAGATACCCTGCCCCCAGAAGGGAGGCAAGGTTACGTGGGGCTCCATCCGTCCCCCTTTTCACACTGAAAACGTAATAATCAATCAGGGATGAGAGGGAGGGAAGTTTACCCACTAAACACTGGAGAACAGCAAATTCGAGTAAAGTGAGCTAAAAAGAGTCTAGTGCAGACGTTTTGAGAGCGTTGATTATGCATCTAGTTTTTATGCCGCGTCCGCACGCTTGGCACTTGCCGCAAACTCCAAACCTCTACAAACGTTTGGATTTGTGATTTATTCGACGGATCGGCTACAAGCGCTTGCAAACCGAGCCAAACGCTCTATCCACACGTTTTAATTTGTGACGGCATGTTGAGGTTGGCCAAGCGTGTGGTCGCGGCATTATATGTGGTCGAAAGTTTTTATGTGAGGCCGTAGATTGATTGCACTGCTTACCATGTTCCCCTGCCGGCAAATGTTGGGCGGTAGCTCTAGCCGCTTCTTCTAGTAGATCTTCTCTGGCCACATCAAGTTCCAGAGTTGCCAATCTTGGAGGAGGTTGGTCTTCAGGCGTGGCGGCCGCGTGCGCCTGCAGCCAGGACTCAGCCAGACGAGCTCCGAGCCCTCCTTGCCTGCAACCGGCTATAACGCGCCATCCTTTACCGCTGAGGTATGTTGCAATCTGTCAACAATTTTTTTATATTTTTTATATGAAGCCCGTTAAATGAATGAAGAAGAGTGAAAGTGGACTCCAGGCGTGAGGACAGCTGGTGCTCCGTGCTTCGGAAGGCACGTTAAGCTGTTGGTCCCGGTTGTTGTCGTAAGATGACAGTTGTTAAAACCCACCACCCCGCATTGGGCCAGCATGGTAGAGGTTATGGTCCAATATCACCACGTACTATAGTCCATGTGGGAGGTCTGTGCCCAGCAGTGGGACGTTAATAGGCTGATGATGATGATATGAAGCCCGTCAAATAATCCCACTCCACCTGACTTGACTAAATGGAAGTGGAGTCCAGGCGCAAGGACAACTGGTGCAGCGTAAGAGACGGAGCATCATTCACCCTCACTCTGACGGCCCACAAAGCGCCTCTTCACGGCTCGTATGAAGGACCCTATGACATAGGTAGGAATACGTGAGTCATGGCAGACCATACCTCATGGTAGGAGGGAATAAATTGAGTTAAAAGATTACCTAAGTAGGTGGCATGTCTTTTATAGGGTCACTGAATAAATTCGTCGTCCGTGCCAGACGAAATTGTTAATGTCTATTAAGCTAATTAGTTGGTGATACGTTTGATAGGCTGTCAATTTCGACTCGAATGGAATAATTGACACACATAATTTTCTATGGTTTCAAAGAAACAAAGTAGGTACTTAGGTATAGGTACTTACTTGTTAAAAAGGGACTTGCGGGACTTTGCAGTTGGCTCAGAGAGGATGATATAGCCACTATAGTTTAATTGGTAGTGCCAACTGACCCCCATTGTTAAAAGGTTTAAGTAGCTCTTGTAGAAAATCTTTTAGAGACAACATTATACAAAAATATATGTAGGTATCATTGGGTAAATAATAAAGTGGTAGCTAGTGTTCGTGTTAACTAAAAAACAGAACAATGTGTTTCATTCAAATTAAAGATAATTTTTCATTCAATTAAAATAAAGATCGGAGAGAATAATAGTTTTTTATAAGCGTGCTTCTGCGGTCCTCATCGCCTAGTGTCTGACTAAGCCTTTGGGGATAATAGTCTTGAATCTATACAACGTCAGTCGGAAAGGGGGTACTAAGCCGAAAGGAGGGTAAAGTATACATAGTAAATAACTGTTGTCTAAGAACTTTTCCTAAAAAATTTTAAGATTTCATAAGAAATGACGCTGTGGTAGCCCTAGCGGTCAGCTGTTTTGAGAGAGAGACAGATTTGAGTTCATTGAGTTCATTGCCGGCTTCGATCAACAATGTATTGTTGATCGAAGATTGCCGGGGTTAACTTAGTGGCGTTAGCCCCGCCCCTATTTAGGATTGTACATTTTTTAAATATGAATATGCATAAAATATGAATGTTTTTCGCAAAGTTAATATCTCATACCTGTAACCCCAGCGCAGTGTCCACAGACGTGACGAGTATAGTCTTCGCGCTGTCCACCGGCAGCACCTCCGTTACCCTGACCTTCCTCAACAGGTACAGCAGTAAAGCACCAACAATGGAGCACAGCGCTGCCAGCTGCAGCCCGAGGGACAGCCACGTGAGAGGGTCCATGGCTCACTTACAGCAACATGTTTCCAGACATACTGGAACAAGAGGAAATGTCTGTTAATACAGGAAGAGTGTTGAAGGTCTAGCCATTAATTTATTTTTTTGGGAAAACATAAAATACAATGAAGCTTAAAGACATTATTACATAAAAACAGTGCATATATAGATCAGTAAAGTTTTCACTAGTTCATTATTAAAACATTAAGTTAGATAAAAAAATATATAACACTAATTTTAACCTCTAACACAGCATAAAAAAAGAAGAAATCCGTTAACAATATTTACTATTCTCTGCAACAACGTTAAAAAGTACAAGAATATCAGTAGGTATATATTGAGTTTGTAAAATGAACACGACCGATATAAGAAGGTGTTGGACAAATGCTGGACAAAGGGAAAGCCAAATGGACAAAGGGAACACTAAATATGTATCTTGACAATGAAAGTACAGCCTATAAACTGCCCTTCTCCATTATTGAGATTAATTTCATTATAACACTTAACACTTATAACGCGGCGCTTCTAGACACAATACAATTTTGCGTATGTAGGTTTACCCTTGAGACCTTAAACGTGACCCCTGGGTGGTGCTAAATGAGTGACACCAATGATGTAATGTCTTTGAGTGACACTGACTGAGTGGTAGAGCCACGCTGCGTTGCAGCCTTGCAGCACGCATTGGGCCGGCTTGCCCGGGGTAACACAACCCTCTCACGAATATTCGGCGTGAAATAATGGCACTTGGTGCTGTTGTGTTTCGTCCGGCCAGTGAGAGTTCCCGAGTTCCCCCCCACCCCCCCACACACACAATTCCTATTTCTTTCGACGCATCTGCGAGACCTCTGGTTTTGCGGGTGTCCATGGGCGGCGGTGATTGCTCTGCATCAGGTGACCCGCCTGCTCGTTTGCCTCCTTCTTATATAAAAAAACAATAGAAATTCTATTTATTGAGTACTGATCAGTGAGCGGCCGCAGATGAAAGGTTACCTAAAGTTGAAGATCTAGCCAACTGGTTAAGTCAGTGTGTAAGTAAAGTTAAGTAAATAATTTGCCCCACTAGGCCTTACACTAAAAAGGTCTAATGCCTGGGTTCCGAACCTGGGGGTAATTACCCCCGCGGGGGTAAAATACTTATTTTGCGGGGTAATAAGGAGTAGGAAAAATTATGTGCTTTAGAATTCATCTTCAGTAATAGATTCACTTGAGTAATAATATTTTCTGAACATGGCAGTCCAACTCTTGGATATTAAGATCATTTTCTGCAAGATTTTTTACGGAGGGGTAAAATCAGTTTCCCTAATAGATCATGGGAACCACTGGTCTAAGGTCTCCATCATCATCATAACTGACACAGTTAACAGACACGTAGCGTTGAAAGAATACTACCACCCCCTCTCTCTTCCATTCTCTTCTCTCTTCCCATGGGTGTCGTACCCAACTAACAATATACCCTTATAAAATTAATGTATAAGGTCCATACTCTCTTACATGTTTTAAAATAGCAATCAATATGTCAATTAACCTTATAATGGTACATTATAAGAAGATTTACTAATACTACCATTATCCTTGTAAGTTAGTTGGGTAAACTGTAATAAATCCTAATAATATAGCCACAATAAGGGTTCAAAATGTTGTATTCTTATAGGAGCCAGTTATATGGCTTTTTAGCCTTATAATATTCAAAAGCTATGTAAAGGTTTCTAATAGGGCCAATTATTCTTATAATTGCAATGCACAGAGTAACTATAATGCTTTTTAATTTATAGGAGCTTATTATAAGATGTCTATACGACAAAAGAGTAAAAGCATTTTACATAGTCTTTATAAGAATGAAAGCAAACCATATTCGATTACATATTATTTATAAGAGCGTCATTCTCTAGATGCTATTCAAGATTCAAGTGTTCTACATAACTTTACAAAAACATGATTCATCATGGTTGAAATTATCTAGCTTTTACAAAAAACAGCCACGGGTTCCGTCGCCCTACTAAATCCAATGAAATTTTTGTGTAGAGATATAAAAGACTGGGCAATAAAAATCAATATTTCCATTATATAACTTTTAGCGATTTATTTAAAAATATTACAGCACGTAATTAGACGATTAGGCGCGTATGGCTGGCTGGCTGCTGAATTACCTACTTAAAAGACTGAAAGAAGTCTATTACTATTATTTCTGCGTTTTCTTAATTTCTTGTTTCAATAGTTAGGGACACATTACACTTCTATTACTTCGGCTTTATCAGCCGTAAAATATTATTATCCTGCAAAAGAAATAAGAATTAAATTATGAACAAAACAGTAAAGTAAAATTTTGAATAAAAATCTTCGGGCATTAAAATAAATGTGGATACGGATTTTTACTAGTGAGAAAAGAACACTAAATATATACAAAATGGCAATAGCATAAGCTTAAGTTTCCTTATAAATGATTTGCGATTCCTATTTCCCTTATAATAGCCTTATTAAAAATATGAATAAATAATTAACCAATTTTGTATCACAAAACAGCCTAAATTCAAGGGCGCGTTGATAATATAACACACTGCGTACCACATTTTGCCAGGCATTTGAATTCCCACACCGTTTTCACTACATAGGTACAAGCATTTAATCAGTAACAACATTATGTTATATTATAAACTTACTGTTCTTGTCATAAAAATGGTTGACAGTGACACTTTAATTTTTCGCTAAGCTTTTAGGAAAATGTAAATCACTATCTTACTTAATACAGAATCATACATGGGCAAACAGCTTTATAAAATACTTTGCTTTGCTAGTATAAATTTTACTCCCTTGTTGCTGGCCATAATAAAACACGTAAAAGAATAAAAAGCTAACAATAAATCCACTATAAGGTGGGTACAAAGTTATTGTCCTTATAATTTGTGCCCAAACGCAGGTTTATAGAAGATAATACGGCTATTAAAAAGCTATTAATTTTGGCAATGAAAGCCATTAAAAGAATCATTTTTTTTAGTTGGGGTAAAAGGCGACTAACGACCTAAAGACTGCACATACATCCAACAGCATAGAGCGACGATGGGCTCACCACCTGTCACGTTGAGCACTTGTGCAGTCGTTATTTGGTGAAAAGTGGACTATGGCAGAGGATTGCTTTTGCGGTCCTCATTACCTAGTCTCTGACTAACCCTTATATGTCGTGATTATATGTATCTATGTCTCCATCGTTAAAATCAAGTCATCCAAGCTACAAGCTTGGTAATTGATCACCAAACCAGGCTATGCATTGAAAAATATGTTTTGCCCGACTTTTCATTTGGAAATGTTACCTTTCCATGGAGCGGATCGTATGCTTCTTTGCCACATACAAGGTATAAAAAAACGAAAACTGAATAAAAAAACAAAGTTGCTTATTTCTTGACAGATAAGTCCTGTACAAGTACAACACCTATTGAGGACTTTATGGATTAATGATGATACTCGTGAATTCTTCAAGGTCACCGTAAGTAAGGTCATGATATTAAATCTTTAATACATTTTTAACTGCTTGTGTAGGTATACCTATGAAAAATGTTATCATAGTAAATTAAGCAACAGAAGTGTGTTGGGATCATTGCAAATTGAATAGAAAGGCTCTGTCTACCCCTTAGGAAACGAGCGTAATGGATGTACTATCGCGGACTCCGTCGCTTTACCAGGCTAAAGGTCAAAATCCCGTGCACACCGCGCCGTCTATTTGGTACATGCACGTACCCGGGCGGTCGGTGCGCTTCATACGAAAATCGCTGCAAAGTGGTACTTAAAGCGACGGTGACCCCGACTGTACTTACTTATAATCACGACAATTATCCCCGAAGGGTTAGTCAGAGACTAGGCACTAAGCACAGCAAAAGCAGTCCTCTGCCATAGTCCACTTTTCACCAAATAGCGATTGCACATGTGCTCAGAGTGACAGGTGGTAAACCCATCGCAGCTCTATGCTGTTGGATGTGTGAGCAGTCTATAGTCCGTTAGTCGCTTTTTTCGACACCCAGAGGAAGAGAGGGGGCGTTAGTACGTGTATGTGATGGATGAATGTATAATAATGTAATATGTGTACTGCTACAGATTGCATCAATATTGTCCATTGCGGACGTGGTTTAGTAAACAATTAGTACAACAATGGCTCCGACATTGTTTGATGTTTGTTGTAGATGGTGTCATTCCCTCGCGCGGGTATGTTGCAAAAATATATTCATAAAATGTCTATGGGCTTTACGAGGAAGAAAAGATTTTTGGATTATTTAGAGATCGAAAGACTATAAACATTAAACTATTAAGACTCATTTATTTAAATTTTTAAGGAGAGTTCTAGAACGATGACAATATCTTTAATTAGTGGTTGATTTCTCTAATAGTATAATTATTTGTTAGTAGTACTTATTACTAATGACTTTGATGTTATTTCTCGTCAATGCCGTCGTTATTTATTTACACAAGAAAGTACTAGAAAGTATCTACTTTCATAGCTGTTTTGTTTCTATTATTGTCTCACTAATGAGAGAAAATGTATTTTATTGCGAGAAGATTTAATCTAATGTTAATACTGCTATACCGATGTGCGGTACGTTGATGACAGCTACAGATGATCGAAAGTTCGAGTTTCTATTCTCTGATTTCTCTGATTTTATTCCATTGTTTTGCCTTTACACATTTTGGTATCCCATATCCTATATGGCATATAGCTTTATATGGCAAGACCACTGTACAAAATACAAATAAAATAATCTAAAATAGGAAAGTTATGTTGTCCGAAAAGGACATGAATCATGCAGTATGCATCTTGGTGGGCCCATTACAGTTTTCTGTGATAGTGATCAATCGTCAAGTATCAGCTAAACGTTCCAAAAACAAAGTCTGCACCTAGCCATCATCAACAAAAGAACACATGGATAATCTCTGTGATCACTCTTTTTAACAATCAAAACAAAACAAAAGCCGATTTATAAAATTTACCGATAACAAACCTGTCATCTATAATCGATAATGATCACAGCAATCGATTATCCTTTATAAAAAGCTGCAACGCTAGATTCTGATGTGACACAACAATTAGTGGTAATGATCGCAAGAAGTCATTCTAGTTGTCGCTGACACGGATCATTATCGCCCAGATGGCATTAGGGTTGTCATGATTAGTAATAAACACGTTAAATAAAATAAAAAAACATTGGAAATGTTGGATGCAGTACGCAGGATGTTTTTTTTTGGAATATGAATCTTGATGACTTTGAGAATTTAAAATAAGCCCACTAAATTGTAAGTGACGATAAGGCCGAAGGTGGAGGCGCGCTTCACCCAGAATTCTCAACTACTGAGGAACTGTCTATCTTATCTCTAAACTGTCCGAACACAACAATGTTATTAACGTTGTTGTTATTGTGCCAGAATTTAGATAAGATGGTGGTAGCTAGCCAGGCGGACTTAACAAGAGACTAAACCGATTATACAAAAGTATTAGTACTCCCTGCTGGTAATCGAATCTGGGACCTCTGGGTCTTAGATCGGTGGCTTAGTCACTAAGACCACATTGGCGGGCGGTTAAAAAATAACATAGTTACTGGTGGCAACCCTAGCCGACACGTTCGCCGATAAAAACGTGGGAGTTGCATCGCTTTGTCTTTAGCTGATGGCGAGCAGAGATCACGGCCGCCGGTGACCGCTTCCCGATGCATGGGAATTTAAGGTTCAAGGTCGAAAGTCACCATTTGGAGGGTATTTGGACGTTCAAGGTCGAAAAGTTGACTTTTTTGGAGCGTTTTTATGGTTGAGCACGGAATATTTAGCACAATTTATTTACTTAAGACAAGCTAAGACAAGCTCTTAGAGCTCTAAACTCTTTTAATAAACACAATTTCATTGTTTTCTAAAGTTCACGCTTACACTACCTGAACACTGATATGAAATACATTTGTAATTCGAATATAGGTACCTACCTATATTAAGTTAAGGTAAGTACCTACTTACCTACTCGCATTTATTTTATACTTATATCTGTTTTATCCTGACACGGATCGGTAAAATATGTTTTAAGGTTAACGTGTGTCGGGGGACATGTCTTTTAAAATATTTATAAGCTCTTTAGTCCTATACTTATGCTTAAGAATAAGAAATTTATTACTCTAACTTACTTACGCCAAAAAATACTTAAATAATTTTGGCGTAAGTAAGTTAGAGTAATAAATTTCTTATTCTTAAGTATTTGCTTTTACCACAGCATAATCATCAGATTATACAGTATCATTTCGTAATCTTGTACAAAAGTATCTATCTATATAAAAGATGAGCAAGACTCGCAGTTTCGACTGCACTTTATTATAGATGCAGCAAGCACATTAAATTTTCTTGTAACCACACTAATACGAAACACCTTACCGATAAAACAATAAGGTTGAATTTCGTACGGTGTAGTATCTAAACGGCTGACTTGGTATCTACAAAACGAGCTAAGAGACCGGTGTTGCCAAGCTATAAAGCGCAAAATAATAAAGCGCAAAGCGGCTTTCACACGCCACTGAACAAGCTTGGACAGTTATAAATATTACAAGCTGTGCATTCATGTCTCTTACGTCTGAATAAATATCGGTGAGTTGCGATGATCTTATAACTTTTGTTTTTATCGTATCTGCAGATGCTTTTTGAGTTATAATAATTTGCAAGGTGGATTACATTTGTAGCAATAGGTTACATTTATCAAAAAAAAAAGGTACCTATAAGGAGACATTGTGACTAAGAAGTCTATTTGACAAAATCAAAGAAAATAAAAAAATAAAACTAAACTAAGAAGAAGCCAAGAGAAGAAAGCTAAGTTTGAACATTGATGAAGAGCTTGATAGCGATATCGATGGCAACTTTCGCAATGCCTTTTAACCGGATTGGTGTCCAAGTTAAAAAATGTGGATGTAGATACGATTACTCCATTCTCCTGAAGGCGTAGATACGTTAAGACGTTGGTCCCGGTTGTTGTATAGACTAATGGCAGTCGTGGCTAGAGTGGTGGATTTTGGACCTGGATCCTCATGAGCTACCTATTATTCTGGGAAGACATGAGTCCAGCAGTATGTAGTTTATGAGTAGATAAATAATATACATATAATCACGAATATTATCCTCGAAGGGTTAGTCAGAGACTAGGCAATGAGGAAAGCAAAAGCAGTCCACTTTTCACCAAATAGCGACTGCACATGTGCTTAGCGTGCCAGGTGATGAGCCCATCGCCACTCTAAGCTGTTGGATATATGTGCAGTATTTAGTCCGTTAGTAGCCTTTTACAACACCTAAGGGACGAGGGTGGTAGTATTCTTTCACCGCTACGCGACACAGTTTTTTATGGAAAGTTGATGAAGAATATTTCTAACATAATGTCCTATTGCATGAACGTGGCCTTACAAAGGATGTCTGTCTTAAATTAGCATAAGTCGCGTATCCCTTTTGCTCGTTTTCGCAGTAAATTCCGTGACGACATTGCTACCAGCGTTCAACAGCCAGATAAGATCTATTTTAAAATGACTTATTTCAAGCAACTGCAAACTTTACGACAGGATATACGGTAGCGTTGCATGACACACATATGCCGTTGTGAGCGGAATATCGTTTTTCCATACGTGCGGTACTGCGGTGTAGTATTTCGTACACCGAACAGAACCCTGAGTTTTAGATTCTTTTCTTTTCTTTTATCACGACTATTATCCCTGAAAGTTAGGCTATAGGCAATGAGGACAGCAAACGCAGTCCTCTACCATAATAGTCCTCTTTTTACCAAATACCGACTGCCCATATGCTTGGCGTGACAGGTGGTGAGCCCATCGCCGCTCTATGCTGTTGGTAGTATGTGCAGTCTTTAGTCCGTTAGTCGTCTTTTACGACACCCAAGGGAAGAGAGGAGGTGATAGTATTCTTTCACCGCTACGATACACGGTTCTTTTTTTATAAAGTGAAATTCTGTATTACTACTACTCGTGTGTCCAGGGTCAGAGGAAACCTCGGGTAATGTGGGTTTTTTCTCCCCCTCCCCCTCTTTCTCCCTTATTCACCCTGCTACGAAAAGCGAAGACGGAGGAGGGAAGGCCAAACCATTAAAAACACCTAGCACCTTACCTTATCTGGCACGGGAAAGGCTCAGCAGGGCAGATATACTTAGGCTAGACTTTCTGTATAGTTCACAGAAAAGTCTAGCATCCTACCTAAGTATCGCTACAACAAAAACCGGCCAAGTGCGAGTCGGACTCGCCCATGAAGGGTTCCGTAGCAGCAAGTAACATCATAATATAAAAGTTCTTGTAGTTCTTTGTAACTTTGATCGATGTTTTAATAATAGTGTATTTTTTTTAAATTATTATTTTATGACGTATTAAAAAAAAACTACTTACTAGATCTCGTTCAAACCAATTTTCGTTGGAAGTGTGCATGGTAATGTACATCATATATTTTTATACTTTTATCATTCTCATATTTAAGAAGTTACAGGGGGGGACGACACATTTTACCACTTTGGGAACCCCCAAAATTTATTGTTTATTTTTCTATTTTTGTTTGAAAATCTTAATGCGGTTCACAGAATACATCTACTTACCAAGTTTCAACAGTATAGTTCTTATAGTTTCGGAAAAAAGTGGCTGTGACATACGGACGGACAGACAGACAGACATGACGAATCCATTAGGGTTCCGTTTTTTGTCATTTGGCTATGGAACCCAAAAAATGTTAACAGCATTGTAGTGTTCTGACAAAAGGAAGGAGTCCAGTTCCTCCGTGTTTGAGTTCCTTTCGGCCTCATCATTAGGTGAGGCGAAGATCTAACTTAAAAAATCGTTTATCTCTGACAAGTAAACGTGTATTTGTTTATCTAACCAATCTTTTAAGGGTTTTTATGTTAAGCGAATTGATGAATACAATTGAAACGAGGGAATGTCCAACCCGTGTGATTATACAGCATATTGTCATTACAGCAATGTGTATTGTCTTGTTGGGTATAATGGATATATCTTCGCTTTATTCATTGCTTATAATTTGATAGCGGATTCGATTCCCCCCCCCCCCTTCCTCTTAACAGTGTCGTCATTTACACAATTAATTACTTGAATAAATAATTAAAGAAAGTAAGTGGAAATCTTTTATTGACAATTCTTATTCATAATTTACTCAATTACTTGAAAAAATAACTCAAGAAAGTAAGAGGAACTCTTTAGTTGTCGACACTTATTTAATTTTGTTAATCATGTAATTGAAAGAGCTGATAAAATTAATGATTTATATGAAGCAAAGGAAGAGCGTTAGCTATCCTAGCCAATGGAAAGGAAGAGCGTTAACTATCCTAGCCAATAGAAAGGAAGAGCGTTAGCTATCCTAGCTAATGGAAAGGAAGAGCGTTAACTATCCTAGTCAATGGAAAGGAAGAGCGTTAGCTATCCTAGCTAATGGAAAGGAAGAGCATTAACTATCCTAGCTAATGGAAAGGAAGAGCATTAACTATCCAAGCTAATGGTAAGGAAGAGCGTTAACTATCCTAGCTAATGGAAAGGAAGAGCGTTAACTATCCTAGCTAATGGAAAGGAAGAGCATTAACTATCCAAGCTAATGGTAAGGAAGAGCGTTAACTATCCTAGCTAATGGAAAGGAAGAGCGTTAACTATCCTAGCTAATGGAAAGGAAGAGCATTAGCTATCCTAGCTAATGGAAAGCTGTGGTCGCTTCTGCATTACCCTTCGAGAAACTATGAATATATTGACATATAATCCATTGGAAAGACTTCCAATGACAACAGACACCATATTTGCTTTAAACAATGTTCAATCACTTCTACAAATTTATAGGTAATAATGTACAAAAAAAGTTAATAAAAATATAAATAAAAATAACAAAAAAGACGCTAAAGCAAAAAAAAAAATTGTTATCATCAAAATACTGTGAGCATTCTACAACAATCTAGCAGCATTCACCAGGACTTAGTTAATTACAAAAATAGACTCAACAAAAATTTGCTGGTACGTAGGGTACTCATTTAGAACGCGGTGGAAGTCTTTTAAGGTAAATGCTCTACATTCCTAAGTTGTAGAACTGGAATTCGTACCATAAGCTCTGTTGTAAGACTTGTAAGCCAAAACTGCGGTCGTTTCGCCAAACCGTATTAGGAATGAAACTGGAACGGTTCTATTCAAGCGTATGTGTCTGAGGTTAAAGTTTTTACTTAGAAGTATTATACAATCATAACTAACTGTAAATATCGGAACTTAGTGGTGGTGGCAACCACTCACTCGTGGAAATTTTGTGACACAAAAATTGGCGCAACTGTCAACGTTAAATTTGACAGATTCGAGCATAGACTATGCGATATTTTGCGATCACGATGCATAAAATGTACCACAGAACCGAAATAATTAAACTTGTTCATACTAAAGTAGTCTGTAAGTCTATGAAAACACGGTACAAAGTCAGGTGTGTTTTTGTAGGTGCGGTCTCATGCGACCGCTTGGGGGCTGAGGGGTAATAGAATACTACCAACTCATCTCTTACCTTGGGTGCCGTAAAAGGCAACTAACGGACCAAAGACTGTAGCATTTAGGCTGGATTCGACCAAACTGGAATAAGACTTACTCCGAGATTAGTCTATACAAAATCGGCGTTTAATCTAGGTATAAGACCTTATTCCTGTTTGGTCGAATCCACCCTTAGAGCGGCAATGGGCTCTCCTCCTGTCACGCTCGCCAGAATACCAGCGCCCCGTTGCGATGTTACTTCCTTAACCCTTCGGCAACGCGTCTGCGACGCCTCTGGTTTAGCGGGTGTCCATGGGCGGCGGTGATTGCTCTCCCTCAGGTGACCCGCCTGCTCGTTTCCCTCCTTCTACATATATATAAAAAAATGTGATTTTGTCACACCGTAGCGGCATATGCTGGCCGAGGTAGGGTCCTGATCGGCTCGTCACACTGTAATGTTTTTTTTTATTATTTGTTAAGTATTTTATACTTTTTATTTTCTGTTTTTACATTTTTTTTCTATATTTTTTTGCGCCAGTCAATAAATGTTATTGCGGTCCTCATTGCCTGGTCTTTAGCGTGCGCGTAGACCGTGTGCATGCAAGCGAATTTCGCTGAAAAGTGTTCGACCGGGAATTTCGACGACTGCATGTGCGAGTATGTGTACGAGTATGTATATAGTTTTTGTTTAGTTTGAGTCAACCTACGCAGCGATTCTTTAAAGACGACGCGGGAGCCGAACACATGTTTGAGTTGTTTAATTTCCTGTTAGCTGTATTGCCTATAGTGTATTCCCAGTGCCTAAACACTGCGTCTTCAGTCATCTTCCAGTTTTAGCGATTTGATTTAAAATGTCAAAATTAGACCGCTGCTTCGCGGATAACGGCTGGTATTTTATTTATAAAGTTAAAATTCAAATTCATAAATTAAGAACAATATCTGATAACATTTTTATTAATGTATATTATGTATTGTATGTATGTCTCTCGCAGGCAGATTGTATAATTCGGCATTTTACAAACGCTCGCTAGTCTGTAAAATGCCGAATACAAATTGTAAAATGCCTCGTCATTTTGTAATAATCCACGACACTCAAATTGACAATTTGAACGCCGTTTATAAAATGCTGCGTCAAATTATAGCAACTACGAGTATGTAGTTCCATTTTATATCACTTGTGACGCTGCCAATCAATAAAAATGGCGTCGTGCAATGCAAGTGTTTATGAAAGTAAAAGTGGAAACGGTGTGGTATAATGCAAGAAACGAGTGATAATTAAATACCTTTTAGAGAATCAAATAACATTTCCTTATCTCGGCGGGATCATTGAAAATTATTGTGGACAAGAAAAAAGATTTTAAGGTTATCCGAAACATAAAAAAGGTTCAAAAGTGTCCATGAAAACTGGCGTTCGTCGGAACCTTATTGGCGGAGTATTATTGGTATGCAAAATGATATTGCTTTAATAGATTATTTGATTGTTAAATAAAAAGAACGGTAATTAATTATGTACAATATAGACCTCCGAAATAGGGAAAGACAATCGGAGTGGCGGAAAGAGGATCTTAAAAAAACAACTAATTCTGGCGCTTCGCCGGCCGCTACGCCACAGTATAAACACAGTATAAATATATACTGTGCTACCGCGGCACGCTTCGCTCGGCTAGTTCTATGATCACTGTTCTAACATAACGTAACCAAACCTTTTGATTTTTTTTATAGTACGTTACTTTTTATATGAATAAATACCGGATGATGACATAATTGTGACAGCTATTTAATTGTGCTTAAACCATGGTTACCCTAAATAACTATTGGCCACCTGAATATGATCATCAATTTGCCTTCGGCATTTTACAAAACAGCGAGCGTTTGCAAACAGACGGCGCCATTTGTAAAATACCGAATAATACAATTTGCCTGCGACATATCTATTAAAAGAAAATCAAAACAAACATTATAGTAATAGTAGTAGTAGTATCTTGTCAAAATGTTGTTTCTGTCTGTATTCAGAACATCACCATTATCATCATCACCATATGAGACTCAATAAGTCCACTTCTGGACGCCTCTGCCAATACATAACAGTGGTACCTACCCTATGCAGAGGTTGATATTCTAAATCCAGACAGAATACAACATTTTGATAAGAACTTTACTATAACACTACTTAAAATTTCCTGTTTTGATTTTGTTATCAAAGATATTTCCAGTCTCCCCTTCTAGCGGCCCGCCCGCGACTTCGTCTGCGTGAACACCATGAATACTGCGACGAATTAAAAAAAAAAATCACACAAACCTAGTCCTGACAAATTACAAAGACAACAAAAAAATAATTATTCAAATAGTGCATCTATTTGAATAATTATTTTTTTGTTGCCGCTCTGAAGTGATGAACGTACAAACATTTCGGCAAATAGATTTTTATTAATATAGATTTAGGTTTAATGTACACTGATAAATATCCTAACTTATGAATCTATTTATTTCGGATAAAATGTGGTATTTAACGAAAATATTTTTTTTAATTAGGATTAAGTATATAAAATTAAAGAAATTATAATTAATTACGTATTGTATAGGTGATCCAAGATTAAACCATAATCGACAAACCACTGCGCCCGATCTTTGACACATCACACCCAACTGTTGCCATCTTATTATTACTCGTACATTGAATATTATTAATTTGCCAATTTTTATTATTAAAGTAAAACGGACAGAAAAAAGTGGAGAGAAGGAGGGGAGGCCATTTCCCTGCAGTGGGACAAAATAGGCTGACAACAACAACAAAGTAAAGACGCAAAGAAATGCCCTTTCTTGCCGGCTTTTCCCAGTACAAGGTCTCCCGCCGCCATAGACGTGCCAGACTTACGAACCGATGGCGTACTTACTGTCATAAGTTCTCATATTAAACTTAAATTGAATAACTTTGAATCTTGATTATTTTTGCATGCACATGTCTGTAGTAAAACCTGCGGGCGTCTGTTTCTTAATTTTAATGCGCCTACTCGCATACGAATTAATTATGTATGAATGAGCCATTCGCTTTCGGCGCTTTCGGTGCCCACGCGCAGACGCCGATATGCGCGTGCGCATTGCCGATGCAACATGAAGAGTTTCACAACCTATTGTACTGTCAGCATCAAAACACATACATAGATACACTCACGATATTATCCCCGAAGGGTTAGTCAAAAAGCAGTGAGGAGGAGGACCGCAAAAGCAGTCGACAGTGGAAGCAGTGGCAGCAGTGGTTCGACGACCTCCTTGGTCGAGTGGTTTGTACACCGGTTTTCATGGTGTCGCCATCTCTAAGGTCCCGGGTTCGATCCCCGGTCAGGACAATTTAGAAATTATTGTTTTTCTAAATTGTCTCGGGTCTGGGTGTTTTCTATGTATAATAAGTATGTATTTAAGTATTTTAAGTATGTTTATCCGTTGCCTAGTAACCATTTAACGAGTTTCTTCGAAGCTTCTCTTGGTCTAGATAATTGGTGTGATTGTAGGAAAGATTTATTTATTATTATTTATTAGTCTTCTACCACAGTCCACGTTTCACAAAATAACAACTGCACATGAGTTCAGCGTGATAGGTGTGGTGAGCCCATTCATGAGCCGCCTTAACACAGCTCTGAGCTGCCGGACCACACAGCGGAGATGGTAAACTTTTTTTGGTAAACTTATGCAGTTCATGTAATTTTTAGTGTAATGATATTATTTACCTATGTAAGTTGATTTGTGTGTTTATTAGTTAGTTCACAATTACGATTTTGTAATAATTTTATAATTTTCTCACATTCCTCTAAGAGCTCAGCTGCCACAAAGCTAGAGTCTACACAATCGAAATTCAATTGAGCATAACAAATCGATAGATGTAAATGTTTAATCGAGCTTTTATATATTAATCGGCTCGCCAATATAGTGTTTATTTCTCTAAGCCAGTTTCACCATAAACCTTATATCATAAGGTATCGGCGCGCCAAGACGTCGTTAACCGCCCCGTCAGCTTTCGCCATATTTTCACTTTTACTATGTATACAAACAAGATAATCATGGGTTGTTGTGCCAGCTAATTGAACTGGTGTTACTATTCTCTCTGCATTGCAAATGTATAGTCACGGTCAGTTGATGCGCGGTCTGTTCGCACATTGTGTAATTGTCTAAAACGGCTGAAGACGCCTCGCGTAATGGCACTTTCATCATGTGCGTCCATACTAACTTGTTTGTGTACGTGTTTAGAATTTGTATGATTCTTAACTAACATGTAAAGTAATAGGCTACAAATATTCAGTCCCACTGCTGGCCAAATACCTCTGTTATTGGTAATCAAGTCATACTACACAACTCATGGGTAATTGCTCAATCACCACGCTTGCGAAATGTAACCACCAACTATTTTTTTTTAAATAATAAGTTGCAAGCAGCACAAGACTGGTGGCGGTAGAGACCTTTTAAAAGTAGACGTCCTTCTGCTGATAAGATAGAAGATGATGCAAAGACAGGCGACTCCACGCTTGTGTATGGTTTTGCATCTTAGTTAACACTATAGTTTTTTTAAAATCTACTAAGGGTAAGTACTTGATCTTCATCTCACCTGATGGTAAGTGACAATGGCCGAAGATGGATGTTCGCTTTTCCCAGAATCGAATCGAACCCGGGACCTCTGGGTCTAAGACCGGTAAGTTGAGCCACTAGAAAAAAGATGCTTGAAGAAAGAAGATTATGATGCTCGTAATATAAAAAAACAATATACTGATAAAGCCAGATCGACTCCGCCCAGATACCATTCAGCGTTAAAAAACATGACTTAGTCACGCAATCCATTGCGGCATCTGTGTCCAGCCAACTAATTGCCAAAATGTATCACAACATATTTTTGTTCCCTTTGTGTTCAAAAGTGAAACGGGTAAACGATAGTTACGCGTGCGCACATACGAACGCAACACTCTATGCGCACGTAATAAAGACCATATTAGGAGGCCACTGCACGCGTGGTTGGATGCAAAAAATGCAATCTTATTAGTGTATTAGGTAACATTAGAGCGGAGATGGTAACCGATTACTTTTCTGGTGTGTGGTAGCGTTGGTTTGACTTTCTAGCGATATGTCAGCATTATTTTTTGATGCTGTCAAGTGAAATTGTGTAATCAACAGAATGATTTTCCATTTTATATTTGCTATATTATGTTATGATATTTGGTTTGCTCGTTCACATCTGCATACTCCATAGTTTATTGCGTAACGAATAATGGCGCTTAACCTTCACTTATCTAATTGAACGTTAAGTAGGTAACGATAAGGTCGAAGGAGCAAGCGCTCTACCCGTGGTGGAACTGGCTACCTCTCGAGTGTGTGTTTTTAATTATGGTTTACTAGCGGCCCGCGACTGCGTACGCGTGAACCTGAACACCCGTATGAACACCCGTATCCCGTTACTAATTTCACGTGTGAAATTTTTGCACTTCTAGGCAAAGCCCAAACAAAACTTGAATTCAATGTTGGAGCAGTAGAACAGTATGTGGGCAATTAATACTAACTAACCTATAACTCAGGTGTAAATATGTAATTAATTAATTTATTTTAATCTTTATTGCACAAAGAAAAATAAATGTACAAAAGGCGGACTTAATGCCAAATGTCATTCTCTACCAGTCAACCTTAGGGCTAGGCAGAAAGAGTTGTAGGCGGTGCAATAATTAAATCAATAGTGAAATTGATTTGTAAAGACAATGTTTGATGCAGCCACAAGGTATTATTAAACATTAACAAGTAGTCACACTGTGACAATAAAAGATATTAATCGATTACTTTTAAATTATTAAAATATAAATTAAAATTAAATTTGTTTACGCTCACACCAATTATCTAGACGTATTCTTCTCTAAGACTCTTCTATGAGTATTCTTTTGAAACTCGTTAATATGTTAAGATAACGGATAAATACACATAAACATATATAGAAAAAATACCCAGACCAGGAGGCCAATTCTCATTTTTCGAGATGTAGTCTCGAATCGAGTTTTGATTTCGATCTTTATCTCGACCATAAAATCTCGTTATTAACATTTTGTTCACGAATCTCCTATTCTCAGCGCTAATCGACTTCGAGTTTGATTCGAATTCGAACTTTATCGAGTGGTAATCCAATTTAGTTATTCTGAACATCTCGAACTCGACATTTCTCGAAGGAGAGCCGCTCGAATTGCTTCGAGTGGTCGGCAGTGGTCGAGACGTAATTTCGACTACGAGAAGCTAATGAAACGTCAAATAGCGGCGAAATTACGGTGGATATGGAGGAGTTAATTTCCAATTTTGTCGTGGAAGTGATTTAAAATATTGAGAGAGCTCGCTCTCTTTTTTTTAAAAGGTGGAAGAAAACTTTCCACTCCTTAACTGTATATCGGCTTCCAACATTTGTAGAAGAAGCTGCTTCTGCTGTGGCGTTGGGTATTTTTTGTTGACATTGTGACATTGTGTGTGTCTTGTGAATACTAAAAATGATCGTTTCGTCACCAAACAAGCACACAACCACAAACAAAAGCCATAAAATTTATCGACTATACGTCACGTTTTAAACAATACAAGTTGTTTAAGGAAATTAAATTTCATCACAACACATTAGATATAATGATTTTTCGATACTTATTAAAAATTTACTTTTTTAATTAAAAAGCAAGTTCAATACTTACATTTAAATACCTTTACAGTAAAAATATTTGAGGTACATAGTTGCAACCGGTTTAAAACCGGATGAAACGTGTCAAACGGAACGCATCACGAGTTGATTGCATTAAAAAGAATGGCAATATTTATCAAAAAAAAAACTCGAAGTCTATTTCGATTAGCGCTGAGAATAGGAGATTCGTGAACAAAATGTCGATTATCGAGATAGAGATCGAAATCAAAACTCGATTCGAGACTACATCTCGAAAAATGAGAATTGGGGCCCAGAAATTAATTTAGAAAAACAGTTTTTCTCTAAATTGACCCGACCGGGAATTGAACCTTGTGTCAGATTACACAGAAGACAAAACAGCTTGGGTCGAAATGCTTCAAGTACTCCAACAGCTATTTCTAATTGTCTATAATTAATAAATTACCATATTTAATTAAACTATTTACATTCAAATTCATATTTTGTAATTAAAAAAAAAAAATTACTTAAGTATATTTAAGCGTTAATAAAACGCTAAAATAAAAAAAAAACATTAATCATATTTTGTATTTTATGACCTGGTAACGACATTTTTTTTTTGTAAAAGTCGTTGCTTCTGTGCGCTGTGGTTTCTTGCGCCCGTTCTTTGCCACAGTTAAAAAATGATGTCCTGAATGGGTGGTAGGTTAAAAAGATATGGACGATTCAAAGTACTTATTAATTGAGTTTATTGAATAAATATACTTTGACTTTGACTTTGAACCCGGGACTTCAGAGATGGCGCGACGCCAGACCCCAAGAATTATACATTGATCTAACGCATTTTGAATTACATTTTTTTTTATATTTCTTTTGTGCTACTTACATAGCGTCGTATAAATATCGTTTCGTTTCGTTAAAAATAATTACAATTGAAATTTAATTGCTATGGCAGGTATCTACTTCGTATTAGGAAGTTATAAAATTAAAATACTAGTTACACAATTCATTCTTTGAAGCAGGATGTGATTATTTATTTTTAGTTTTTACGATATGAAGATTGCGTTTCAGTCATTTTACAATGACCGCGGAAACCTTTTAAGTCGCTGGGTAAGGTTGCTAATGTCAAATTAGATGGGAATTATACAGAAACTTCTTACATAATATTAAAGTAACCGCAAGTACCAATAGATATTATACTTCTAATGAATTCAACTATTTTTTAAATATTAAGAATCGATATTCAAAAGTGTTTAAACTTTTATTACTGTAAATATTTTCTCTTATCGAGTGTCTGGCGTCGCGCCATCTCTGAGGTCCCGGGCTCAATTCCCGGTAGGGTCAATTTAGAGAAAACTGTTTTTCTGAATTGATTTCGGGTGTGGGTGTTTTTCTATGTTTTTACTATGTATATTTATTGGTTATCTAGTTTAACCATATTAACGAATTTCAATAGAAGCTGATTTCTACTGAAATTTGGCTAGATAAATAATGTGAGCGTAAAAAAAAAAATTATTTTTATTTATTTAACTTGCATCTGCGCCGAACAACTATTTGAATGGGAGCAACTATAAGCGAAATTTTTGTTATATTTTAGTTGCATAAGAGGGTTTACACATTTTCGTTTCCCATATAAACTTCCAAGTTCAAAATTTTACAAACCGTAACAATAAAATACAGAGATCTAAATACTTTGTAACATCCACTAACTGCCGTACTCAGAGACGTGAATTAAGTTTTAATGACAATTAATAGTACATTGTTAACCTAGGGGTGAAAGTAGCTTATTTATTCCCGAGAAGGGGTTTGGCACCCGAGCGTAGCAAGGGCGCCATTAGTTCGTGTCTATATGTCTTTCACCCGAGGTAAACACTGTGCTTTTCATTACGAATACAAGGAAAGTAACTAAAAATAAAAACATGAATTAGGTAGCTAAAGAAAAAATGAGTTTAGTCCGTTAGTCACCTTTTACGACACCCAAGGGAAGTGAGGGGTTGGTAGTATATTTTGATAAGCCCATCGCCGCTCTATGCTGTTGGATGTATGTGCAGTCTTTAGTCCGTTGGTCGCCTATACGACACCCAAGGCAAGAGATCATCATCATCATCATCATCATCATCAGCCTATACTCGTCCATTGCTGGACATAGGCCTCTCCAAGAACACGCCACTGAGCACAATCCGCGGCCGCTCTCATCCAGCTCTTGCCAGCCACCTTGCGAAGGTCGTCGCTCCACCTTGTCTGAGGGCGTCCTACGCTAACGCTTGCCGATACGCGGTCTCCACTCCAGAACTCGTCTACCCCAACTCTCATCGGTTCTGGGACTGATATGGCCGGCCCACTGCCACTTCAGCTTGCTAATCCAGTGGGCTATGTCGATTACCTTGGTTCTCTACCGGATCACCTCGTTTCGAAACCGATCCCTCAGATAAACTCCAAGCATAGCCCTTTCCATAGGGAAGAGAAGGTTTGTTAGTATTATTTTAATAATAATAAGTCACAACTACACATGACAGTACCTGTCAGAAAAACGATTCTCCCTATGGCGGAAAAGTACTACTTTTCACCAGCTCTTCAGGCAACTTCAGACCTACTTTCCGAGTATGAGGAATGAAAATGCCTTCCTTCTCTATTTAGGTAAATTACCTAGCACTATACCTAAGAAAGTGACAGCAAGAGACTTAATTGTCATTAAAACTTAATTGACGGCTCTGAGTACGTACGGCAGTAAGTACAAAAAGTGTTAAATCGCATTTACTCAGCTAAATAAACGTTTTTTTTTAAATAATTTTTACAAAGACTTTACATCTCTGTATTTTAATGCATGCAAAGTTTGATTAAAATTGGCTCATTGCGGTTTGTAAAATTTTGAACTTGGAAGTTTGTATGGGTAACCGAATCACCTTGTCTGCCACGAAGACTAATCTACCCTGTTATTAATAAACGTTGATTAAAGTTACACTTATGATTAAATTGATGCTGTCTCTATCTGCCTTCTTTAACAAAAACGAGACAGCGTCACTTAGGGTTGCCACCTGCCGCTAGTTGATTAAAGGGTTACCAGTGTAAAAAATACGGGTTATTAGATATTTTTACGGGAGACAATTAAAGCAGCAATGTTAAATGAAGATAATCTATTTTTTAAATTTATATTTAATGTTAGAAGAAACAGCTTGTAAAAGCTCTTAATTTTGAGAAGCAAATATATAAATATCTTTGCAAGATAACTCATTTACTTTATTTACCCCGTATTTTATTTTCAAAATGACGGGTTTTCGTAATATCTTAGCCTGAAAAACGGAGTAACCCGTAAAATACGGGGCATCTGGCAACCGTAGCGTCACTTTAAACCGAGGTGTAACATTTGGCCATTTTTATTAATAAGACGGCTAGAGGTTACTAACAATTGATTTTCTATTGTGTCTGGTTTTACGACAGCCTAGCGCCTAATGAGATATCTTGTAGGCGTATTGATAGCCAAGATAATGTCGTAACTGCCACTCTATTGTCTGTCGATGCGCTGCGACGCTGCAGTGAAAGTCGAAGAAAGTGAAGGACCCACCTTAAACTGGACACACATTACGTCATCACTGTCAGTCACACTGTGTGCTGCTAAATCACATGCGGTGTCCACATGGCAGCTGAGTGACTAGTGCAATACCATCACACGGAAACAAGTGGTAAACAAGTGTTGACCTATACGGAGTTGTTACCTGCTTCGTTCCGAACGGATATAGATGCTCGAGAAATTATGGTTTAATCCTCATAGCTTTGTTTGACTAATAACGTGAACCCAGCCTAGTGCTTGTTTACGTCATCACTGTCAGTCACACTGTGTGCTGCTAAATCACATGCGGTGTCCACATGGCAGCTGACTTGTGCAATACCGTCACAAGGAAACAAGTGGTAAATTAGTGTCGACCTATACGGAATTGTTACCTGCTTCGTTCCGAACGGATATAGATGCTAGAGAAATTATGGTTTAATCCTCATAAATTTAGCACTGACAAATTTTCGACGGTTGAAAGCCAGATATCGGTAGCCAAGTGGTTAAGGCAGCCGCCCGGAATGCGGAGATGCGTGGTTCGATTCCTGCCTGAGGTTGTCGTCTTTTTTCAGTTTTTAAAATTTTACTTAATCCTCATAGCTTCGTTTGACTAATGACGTGAACCCAGCCTAGTGCTTCTTTACTTACGTTGGAAGCTGCGCGCGCGGGTCCGGCGGCGGGCGCGGGCGCGGTAGACGTAGCGAGCTCGTGTTCACGCTAGTCGCCAGGCCACAGTATAAATATAAGCTAAAGCAGTAAGGAAGCTACGTACAAGCGCTCGAAACGACGCCATATGTTTGTTATTTCGTGACCGCGCCCGCCACCGCACCCGCGAGTCAACGTGTCTCAGTCTTGGATTTTTTTTGACAGTTTTTGACACTAACTATCAACGTCAAATTTGACAGAATCGATCATAGACTATGCGATATTTTGCGACAACAATACATAAGATGAACCACAGAACCGAAATAACCAAACTTGTTCATACTAAAGTAGTCTGTAAGTTTATGAAAATACGGTACAGAGTCAAGTGTGTTTTTGTAGGTGCGGTCGCATGAGACCGCTTGGGGTTTGAGGGAAGCAAGCTTTACAGCCGTGTAGCCGACAACACGGGACACTGAACTACAAATAAGCGACTTGCAGTGGTAGTGGTAGTTCCAGCTACCGGACATTGCAACCGCGTGTATTTGTGTAATGCGATGGTGTCCTGTGTTTTTATAGCTACATACAACAACAGCCATTTGACCAGCGAAACACCTTCATACAAAAAAAAGGTTTTAGGGCCAGAGCAGACATGCTACTTTTAGCAGCGGCAATCGGCGATTTAGACGCTTTTAGAAGCTGAATGCAGCGACTGAATCGCTAATACTCGCGATTCCGATATTGCAATCGAACGCAGAGAGTCGCCAAAACGCGATGCCAGTCGCGAAATTGCCGATCGCCGGTACTAAAAGTATCGTGTGTGCGGTTGCTCTTAGTGTCGGTTTCAGTTGCAAAAAAATCGGTAAGTTTTTTTTGACATAATTTTAAATACAAATAATGAATTCAACAAAAATTTGGTAATTTAATTGAAGTCAAATTAAGCAACCACAATAATAATATTTAATTTGCTTGAAAACGTTCCAAGGTATAACTTAATACTCTTAATTATACTTAATGATTACCTAGGGTATTGAATGATTGAATATCGTATTGACTGACAATAAAATAACCTGTTATTACATAAAACGTATTATTCAATAAACTGCATTTGCATTGTATTACGATGTCGATCGTAACATAATTCCCCTCGGAAGAACTCCGGCTGTATTATGAAAAGGCATTTCTATTCTAATTTTAAGTTATGCTAAAGAATATTATGGTAATGATTATGAATCATGATATGAAACAGTCCAACTTTGCTACCAATGTGTGATTACGTCATGACCAAGGCTTTCACTATTTTTGAGACAAACTTGGCGAGAAAGTTATTTATATGACATGCTTTAACTCATAATGAACGCCATAACACGAGCTCTATATGTATGAATAAATGTTTAAAATAAAATTAACAATAACTTGAGGTGAGCTATGTTAATTAAAGAAAACAAGTAAGGGCTATAAAATGGGCACTACATAGTATCTAATTGTCCATACGGAATAGGGCATATCTAAGGCCTTCACACACCACAGCTATAATGTAAAGATGTATATTATAGCACGATGCATCTTACTACATCTTTCCATATAAATCGTCAGAAGACCACACGCATCAGCTGTATATTTAGCTGTCGTGTTATATCCCGAGATGTAATGTACATTAATATACATTATAGCTGCCGTGAATGAATGCCTTTACCCACATTTTTCCGGCTCTCTTACACTACTGGCGTTGTCCCGAGTTCTTGGAAGACAGCCCTTGTCCACCCGATTCCCACAAAAGGCGATCGCTCAGATCCGTCCAACTACAGGCCAATAGCCATCACCTCTTTGCTCTCCAAAGTAATGGAGCCCATTATGAACCGCCAGCTCTTGGGGTACCTAGAAGAGAATCAGCCACTAAGTGATCGCCAGTATGGTTTTCGTCGCGGTTGTTCGGCTGGTGATCTTTTAGTGTACCTTACTCACCGATGGGCGGAGGCAATCGAGAGTAAAGGGGAGGCACTGGCAATTGCCAGCTTGGAAGTAGCGAAAGCCTTTGACAGGGTATGGCACAAGGCTTTTCTCTCTTAACTTCCATCATACGGGCTTCCTGAGAAATTGTGTTCGTGGGTCGCCAGCTTTCTTTCTGAGCGTGGCATCAAAGTCGTAGTGGACGGTTCGTGCTCTGACATGAAGCCCGTGAATGCTGGAGTCCCGCAGGTGTGTGTGTTATCTCCTTCTCTGTTTCTTCTGCATATCAAATGTTGCATAACGACAGCATTCATTGCTATGCGGACGATAGTACTGGGGATACGCTCTACACCGGACGAGCTAATATTTCTCGGGAAAGCGTCATCGAGATCCGGAATAAACTTGTGACTAACACGGAGAACTTTAATCATGTCTCGAAATGGGGCCTAGTCCACTTTAACCCTTTCAAAACATAAGTTCCGCATTTACCGCGAAAAAACATCCCTTCGTCTACGACGTTCAGAGGTACGCCTCTGAACTTTCTCTTTGATACCAACCCGACTATTGGAATCCTTGACGTCGATATTTCGAGTGATGTTCAGTTTCAGGGTCATTTGGAAGGTAAAGCTAGATTAACTTCGAAAAAGCTGGGTGTGCTTTATTAAGCACACCCAGCTTATTCGCTCCTTGACCCGCTCTATTAATACCCGTATTTCACGCCGGCCCACCGCTTACAACTGTACAAAGCACAGGTCAGGCCGCATATGGAATACTGCTCCCATTTTTGGGCTGGAGCACCCCAGTACCAACTCCTTCCATTTGACCGCATGCAACGCAGAGCTGCTCGAATTGTCGACGACGTGGCTAATTCAGGTCGGCTCGATCCATTAAATCTTCGGAGAGATGTTGCGTCTCTATGTATATTGTACCGCATATATCATGAAGAGTGTTCTGAGGAATTGTTCGGTTTGATCAATGCCGCTGATTTCCTTCACCGCACTACACGCAATCGACTGTCATTCCATCCACATCACCTTGATGGATGGCGGTCTATATAACTACTGTGCGTTTTTCACAAAATTTCTTGCCTTGAACTACAGTGTTGTGGTACCAGCTCTCGGCGGCGGTATTTCCGGACCGTTCCGACTTAGGGATCTTCAAGAAACGAGCGTATTCTTCCTTTAAGGCCGGCAACGCGTCTGCGATTTCTCTGGTTTTGCGGGTATTCATGGGCGGCGGTGATTACTCTCTATCAGGTGACCCGCCTGCTCGTTTGCCTCCTTCTTTTATATGTAAGATAATACAAAACCGCATTGGGGCAGCGTGGTAGGTTACTACAGCCCAATCCCCCCATGTTCTGTTGTCCATGTGGGAAGGCCTGTGTTCAGCAGTGGAACGTTTGTAGGCTGATAACTAGTGGTGGTAAAATGAATATCGATATAATCATAGAGGCAACATTTATGATCACTCTGCATATAAATTTACAATTTCTATGGTTCACAAGACACTTTTGTCTTATTCTTTTATCAAAATGTTACTAAAAATACACAATAAAAATAAGGGAGACTTCTAAAAGTCATGGGAATTGTAACTATACTTTTAATGATTTTTCGAGGTAACAACCCATCGATTAAATATACCATCGAAGAAAAGACCCGTCGAGGTAGAGACATCAAGGTAATGACCATCGAGGTAACGTCATTCGAACTAGAGTATCAGACCCTGGGTAATATATCTTTTTTTGTGAATCGATTCCAAACTATATATCAATATTTGATATCGGATTCTGAAACCATATATATTTTAATATCGGTGATATCGGTATCGACCATACCATATCTATCTATAACTGTATGGTATATCAATAAAGGATTCGTAAAACTTTACTCACCTGATGCTGGTAACAAAAATAATAATGGTTTTTATTTCATGAAACTTTCACAAGCACATTTTGTTTGTTAAAAACTACCGATTAACGATGATAATTCACTTGGCTACCGAGGTCTGGCTGGCAATGACTGCACATGTGCTCAGCGTGACAGGTGGTGGCCCATCGCCGCTCTAAGCTGTTGGATGTATGTGCAGTCTTTGGTCCGTTAGTCGACTTTTACGACACCCAAGGGAAGAGAGGGGGTGGTAGTGTTCTTTCACCGCTACGTGACACGGTTATACGTTAAGGATATCGGGCCTTCCCTTCAAACCCCAAGCGGTCCCATGAGACCGCACCTACAAAAACACACTTGACTTTGTACCGTGTTTTCATAGACTTACAGACTACTTTAGTACGAACAAGTTTGGTTATTTCGGTTCTGTGGTTCATCTTATGTATTGTTATCGCAAAATATCGCATAGTCTATGCTTAATTCTGTCTAATTTGACGTTGACAGTTAGTGTCAAAAAACTGTAAAAAAAAATCCAAGACTGAGGGGTTAAAGGTCCATTGCGGGTTAGTGGGGTTTAACGAGTACTATTTTCGTGTACTATTTCGACTATTTTCTTGGGGCGGTTATATTCTTTCACCGCTACACACACCAGTTCGACATAATTTATAGCATGGCAAAAGTTCATTTTTAACAAAAATGTTACAAGTTTTCAAGCTTTGTAAATTTATTTTATGTAAGACAGGTGTGTATTTAATTTATATCAAGATGTATATATGTTTTTAAGTTAGTGTAAGTAATTAGTTTTTCAGTTATTTCACACTTGTCACACTTAGTCTTGTTAACATTTCCCCTCAAATTGCTGAAGCGTTAATCTAAAGTTTCAAAGTTTACACTGCAAGTGTAAATCGGCAACGCTATTTTAACACGGGCTTGTAGACCTTGTAGTCGGTTTAAATAATTACAATGTGGCGCACACAGGTAGGCAGGTAGGTGTTCATCGCATGCATTTTTATGTCTAATTGGAACAATCGTTTTCACACGGATGTAAGGAATATAATAATATGGTTGTTATTAAGAATTTTACATGTTTTTTTTTATTTTTTTTATTTTTTTTCATTTTATAGTTACAATGTATTATTCTAAAAATAATTTCGCCAAACTGATTAACAGTTTATTGGCGAAAAATGCACTCATTTTTCACAAAAAAATACACTACTAACGACAATAATAGCAATATGTTATAAATTTCAAGCTCATAGGCAAACTTGTACATATAAAATATTATAAATTAATTGCATCCTTTTTTCAAAAGATCCGCCTATCAAAATCTTGTAATAAACAATTTTTTAACTTTTTCTTAAATATATTTAAACTAGTACATGGTTCCTCAATATCTAAATTATTAAAAATTCGTGGCACCAGATACCTTCGAGTTCTATTCCCATAATAATTGCTTGCAATAGGCTCCTCAAACTGTTTACGAACAGCAGTTCTTAAGTTATGACTAATCATTTAGCTTTTAATAAATTGTTTTCTGCGGTAAATTGGTCAACTGCTAAAAGATATTTAACTTTTTCTTGTATTGGCAGAATACCACTTTTCATAAACAGCTTGTTATAGTTTCTATTAACTTTATTTTTAACATGTTTATCTACTAATAGCTTTATGAACCTTACTTGTAAATTGTGTACCTCACTAATGTACGAGCTAAACGTACGCCCGTAAGCCGCTAACCCATAACTGAGCACGGCGTCCGCCAGCGCGTAGTACAGCATACGTAACGTAGGTCTGTCCAACACATAGCTAAGGCTAATGAACTTATATAATATAGATCTCAACTTATTGCAAACTGTTCCAACATGCAGTTTCCAACTAAAATTAAATGTAAATGTAAAAAAGGTATAATAAGAAATGGTTGTTAATAAAAACCTTACAAGTCCAAAGGTATAAAGATGGAATACTCAGATTATATTAAACCATTCATCCTCATTATAACTAGACCGTGATAATTCAATGCTGAACATAGGCCTCTTCCGATGTATCATGAAACTCAGCCCGAAACGTCTCAATGACCTTAGGGCTTCACACTTAAGCGATAGCATATATAGAATACATAACCACGACTATTATCCCCACTAGGCAATGAGGACCGCAAAAGTAGTCCTCTGCCATAGTCCACTTTTCACCAAATAGCGACTGCACCATGTGCTCAGCGTGACAGGTGGTGAGCCAATCGCCGCTCTAAGCTGTTGGATGTTTGTGCAGTCTTTAGTTCGTTAGTCGACTTTTATGCCGGCACTTCACATGGCGTATCGTGTTCGCGTATTTGCATTATTTGTACGAACACGGCAATGTGTAGACGGCCCTTTTGATATATTTGCTTTATTTGCACGAATAAGGCAAACAACGCAAATAGCGAATATGCGTTTCCGTCCACTTGTCGGTTTTTGATCACACATCAAAGTAATCAAATACGGCAAATATTTGCGTCGGCCGTCCACACTTGGTTCTGTTCAGAAGCGCGCGTGCGGCTGTCCTGTTCAGTCGTGTTCAGTTTTTTATACGTAAACATAGTAAAATGGATTGGACAAACGAAACCGTATTGCGATTTTTGGAATTATACCAAATGCATCCTAGTATTTGGGACCCCAAAAATGCCTCTAATAAAAACAAAAACCGAACACGTTGCATTGATCGATATTCAAAATAACTTATGAGAACCCTGCTCAATAAAAAAACAGGTGTTGGCAAGCCGTATTCAGATAAATATAATAAGCTGCTGCCACTGACACGTCCATCACTGTTGCATTCAATTTGTTTGTGAACAAGCAAATATTGTGAATATTTGCGTTGTTTGCCCGTATAGGCAATGTGTGGATGGGATGGCTTGTTTGACGCCAAGTGATGTGCCAGATTATTTGGGCAAACACAACGATATCGCCACACGAACACGATACGCCAAGTGAAGTGCCGGCATTACGACACCCGGGTGAAGAGAGGGGGTGGTAATATTCTTTCACCGCTACGCAACACGGTTATACGGTAAGGATATCGGGCCATAAGGTCCATTGCGGGTTAGTGGGTTTTAACGAGTACTATTTTCGAGCAATCGAGATGTAAATGAACGGAAGATTGAATGAATTAATGTCTAAATAAAAAAAAATCATGACTTTTCCTACAAAAAATACCCCAACAAACTTTGAAAGATTTTGCTGTTAATTCTATTCCCCTGGCTGATACACCACCACGTTTCCAAATCCGCTTACATGTACGCCTTCCACGGGCTTTCCCATCCGCGGTCGGCCCAAGAACCGTGTAATTACCGGTTATCCTACATAATAATGTCTCGGTTGACCGGCCGGCCTACGGTTGTTATGCTAACCGCTTTTACCATGTAGCGGATTCTAATTAACTGTTCCAATCAATTAGGGATTGCATTCTGGTTCCCATTAATTGATTTATAATGGATGTGTGCTTGACCTTTTTGCTTCTAACCTTTGTTTTATGAGAGTATTAATAAGTAAGAGTAAAGTTATTACCATAGGTCCCTGTCACTGAAATCAAGTCATCGCTTCAATTGGATTAACACTCCGTTACACGCGCGGGGCACAGGCGTGCCCCAGCCAAGGTCATTGGCCCCAGCTGCATATTTTTTCCTGTAAATTACAAAACTTTACAACCAGTATTTTGATTTTTTGAGTAGCTGTTGCAAATCTGTTCGCGTGACCTTCAGTATCGCGTCGACTGCACCGGCCCTCGGATGTGTCCTGTGTAAGTATTTTCCCATCCGTGGGCACACCAGTGCCCCACGCGTGTAATTACGTAACTGGTGGTACGCGGCCTATTTTGGTATTAATTATGTATGTAGAAAAGTCAGAAGACTCAGAATCCAGTGTGCAATGACCATAAATATGCTGTATGCCTTAGTTGTTATAATAATTATATAACCGAGCCCAAAGAATAGTCGGATTATGACAAAAACCTTAATTATAAGTATAAGTGCCATTTTTCTTTGTTTTTTCGATATGAAGCCAAATGCTTTTTATTTTTCGATTTAGTTCAGAAGTGACTATTTTTCTGTTATATTTTGATAAGTCCATAAAGACTGAATATGCATAAAAAACTAAATTATTTTATTTCTATACCTATGTTACTAAAAAGTCATAATATTTTGGTCGCCGCGCGTGGAATCGTGTAACTATATAGAGCGCGTGTAATGGAGTGTTAAACATTGATATACGTAGAACCCAGGGCACAGACTATTCATCATTTGGGAAGGTTTGAACTCATGTTACAATAAGTTCCAGTTAAATGTCATCATCAGCAAAGACGTCCACTGCTGGACAAGGGCCAGGTAAATATAACGCAATGGAAACGTATGATCATTAAATAATAACTAAGCTACCACAACGCTATAAGAATTTACAATTCTTCGCATTGCAATACAAACGATAAAGTTAATAGACTATAACGAAACAGTTGCTAACATTTATTCGCTACCTCTCCAAATAGTTTCAACTGAGCGTGCGTGCAGCAAAACGTATATCAGTTATGCGATATTCGTGAGCAAACACTTAGTTCAGCGGTTAGCGGCTTCACTTCGCTTCACCCGCTCTTATTAACTGAGGCATAAGGTCTAGAATGTAACCTAAATTACCCATCAAATTGTTCTGTACGGTCCGAACGACCGAATGCGCCACTCCCATACATTCCTGCGAGTTGACACACATTCAATACGTAGATGCGATGCCAATACAAGTTTTGTTTTGGTTCGTGCGTTCCCAATGGTCTGTGGTTCCCAAACACCGAATTTGTTGAAGAATCGACGTTTATGTTTGGTTACAGTAGTCTTATGAATAATAAAGGGCTACATTTATTAGGGTTTTCAGAACACAAATCTTTATTGACAGGGGCAGACTGGAAAAAATAAAGAAGTCTTTGCACAGCTGTCGAAATAAATTCATCATCGTAGCCTATATAGTCTCAGATTTTCCGACCATAACCGGGACCAACACAGATTAACTTGCCTAACGTAGCAAGAAGGAGCTCGAGATATTAAAATTTTGCCACCTATCCATCAGTTGAATGGCATTGCAGACGTGCTTAATAATCAAGAGCACGCAAGCTGTTGAGCTATGGTGCTTCTTAACACTTAGAAGGCGGCGCCACTAGTGACAATTGAAATTCTATTCATTGACCACTGATCAGTGCGCAGCCGCATTAGAAAGGTTTCAGAGAGAAATTAGAAACGAAAACAGTTTCATACCACTACTGAAAAAAGGGAAATAATTGAAAGTGGCTATAAGGATTCATATTTACTCGTACAATTAGAAATATGGTTTTCAATCATGCAGGAATACCAAAAAAACCGTTCAGAACAAATTAAAAAAAATATTCAAACAACCACCAAGTTATCTACAAGTGGAAATCGAATAAAATTGATTATCAAATGTCACTTGGCAAACTACTTTTGTCAATGTCGTAATAGGTCACGAAGATCCTAAAGATGAATATATGAACACTTACATCACGACGACCCGTTGTTTATTAAGTGTTTCTTGGTCTTTTTTCTTTCTGAATTTATAAACTACTGGTACTTATAAATTATAAATTTTCAGGAGTAAAAATTTTTATACTCAACTTTTTTTAATAACAATTTTATTCGTCAAAAAGTTTCCGTAATTTTACCTATTAAATATTTTTCTTCTTGTGCTTTTTTGTGACTAAGGGATGGTTTCGTAACGAAATCTTGTTTGAACATAAGGGAGTATTCATAAAAAAAGATTTTAAAAACAAAATTTGCCGGTTCTTTCTGATAAAAACTGACAAGATCTTAAGAGAAAATAAAGTTGAAAATAAACTCAGTGTTGAAATAATTGTCGTAAAATCGACTTCAAGGTGATTTTTGTGTTTCTTTAGCACTTATAATTTGTACTTCGGATTCTTTCAAAGGTATGATACGACTCGACCACCCAAATTACAATGTACGTCGCCAAACGGAATTGTTCTGTACTAGAACCAAAAAAAAAGAAAAGAAGAACTAGAAATAACGGGGATGTAGAGACATTAAATGGAACTGAACTTTAAACGCTCGGCAATGCACACGTGATACCCTTGGTGTCCTGTTTAAATCAAAGCAAAGCAGTCATACACATATAAAAATTACTGTTTTATATATTTACGATAGAACGGGAAAGTTTAGTGTACATAATGTGTTAGCCACACACTCGTAACACAGCATCCGACTAGTAGAGAGGAAATAGTAACGGCTCTTTTTATTGAGAAAACACCGTTACGACTCTCTGCAGACACATTTTTTTTTTGACTTTTATAGTTTTCTAATATCCAGAGAAAGGCTACTGATTGGAATTTGTTGTTATCGTACAGACGAGTGCGAGGTTATAATTACATTTCGTGGTGCGATGTGAATAATGCTTCCAAAATATCTATGCAAAAATTATTAAACGCATCTATAAAAAAAGATTTTGGCATTTACAATGAATACAACATAATATCCCATATTTAGCTACTTGACAGATTTTGAAACAGTATTTAAAAAGTTACAAACGCTTATTTTATACCCCGTACAATTTAAATTATTATAATTATTTCTTGAAAAAACCTTTATTTAAAAGAAAAAAACATATTTTTCTTTATTGACGTCACATTTCAATAAAAACTTATCTTGAAACCTGACAGATAGTTTTTGATAATTTTGTTAAATGTGACGTCATATGAAGCTCAATCATGGCCGCCCCTTGCCGCCCGTGTTTCGGGTCTTGTAATCCACAGATAAAAAAACCGCAAATTTATTTTGTAAAAATAAAATATTTACAAATTATCTTAATAAAAAAAACTATTGGATAATTATCGTTAAATCATAAACTACCATTTAAGACATATTTCATATTTTATTGTTACAACTGTCAAATAGCCAATTATTAAAAAAAAGGATGTGACTCAATTCTGATCTACGCATTTATCGAAGTTGTAAAGTCGCTGCACCTTCGGTTTGCAAATAAAGCCACTTTCGCAATGCTATTTCACAGGATTGGTGACCAAATAAATACATTCCTTGCTCTTTCGTGGCTATCGTTACAACCCGTCACTAGCATTGTGTCACCGCGGTTTGTTATGGGACAAGCTTCCTGTGATTGATAAGTGAAACATCTCAAAATAACAACCTTTCAGTGTATTTTTTATAATTTTAAAATTAAAACCATACTACACTCATTTATATCTTCCATTTATGTATTTTTCAACACAAATTCCTTTGCCTGAAATTCCGCAGCAGGTACTTCATTATTATGATTTGCTAATATCGATGATAGTCAAACTGCTAGTTAGGTGACATAAGCACCTGCAGACTGCAAATTAATCATAGCTCATAGGGCTCGTGCTAGAGAGAGTGTCGTAAGCTGGTTGACGCACGACTCATTTGTTTATAGTTATACTGAATTACTTCGGTTTATATCTCAGAACAATAACCATGATGATGTTTACGGCTACGTGCACAAAAACAGTTCCACCCATAGATTTAGAAACATTTATATCTATGGTTCCACCTAAATTAATAATGTAATTTTACGATATTTTTTATGAACACACACTGAACCAATTTTGTAAAAATATTTCCACAGGCGGTATTCCAACCCGCTTATTTTGGCAATAAACAACATGGTAAGGCGTCTAACTATTTTGTATGAAGGTTCTTTTCAATTCTTTCCTGAAAAATATTTATGTTTGTAGAGTACACATGGTGGCTAGTGTAACTTTTTTTAGAATAAGAGTAAACCAGCACCTTAGTAGTTCATAGTAGAAGGCAGAGCTAAAAGAAGGATTTCGAATTCAAACATTATTATTATATTCAGCAATTTGAGGGGTTAAATGTTTTATAGTGTGACAAGTGTGAATTTAACCTAACTAAAAAAATATATAGTAATCTTGATACAAATTGAACACACACCCGGTCTTACGTAAAATAAATAAAAAAAGCAAATAAACTTGTAACATTTTTGTTAAAACATGAACTTTTGACATGCTGTGAATTATGTCAATCCGTGTCGTGTAGCGGTAAAAGAATACTACCCTCTATTCCCTTGGGTTTCGTAAAAGACGGCTAACGGACTAAAGATTGCACATTCATCCAACAGCATAGAACGGCGATGGGCTCACCACCTGTCACGCTGAGCACATGTACAATCGCTATTTTGTGAAAAGTGGACTATGGTAGAGGACTGCTTTTGCTGTCCTCGTTGCCTAGTCTCTGACTAACCCTTCGCGGATAATAGTCGTGATTATATGTATGTCAGTATGTATAAAAAACCTAATGAAAATAGTTAGGAGGGTAAAAAAAGAGGAGGTTCTCAATTCTTCGGTAGCTTTTTATGTGTGTTCCCCGATTACTCAAAGACGATTGAACCGATTTAAATAATACTTTTTTTATTTAAAAGGATTACTTTCCCATTTTCATCAGGTCAGGATCTGATGACGGGATCCTAGAGAAATTGAGGGAACTCTCCGAATATTATAGGCACACATATAGCGATTTAGCTAAGTATTATTTTTCGGAAATGTAAAATGACATATTTTGCAAAGCTTCATTATGTATTATAGCCACAGACGTATAATACGTATTATACGTATTATACGTCTGTGATTATAGCACCGTGTTAAATAAGTATATTTGTAGTGACTAAGAGTGAACAACTTTGATATCATTTGTTCATAGCATATAAACGGACAGACTGGGCAAAGGGATTCCCACATGAACAATAGAACATCGCGAGATAAGATTAAGTATTTTTAAATTTTAAAGTTACAGGCAGGCACATTGTGTAGCTACTTTTAAATCATCAATGTTAGCCCATCGTTAAGTCGTTACATAATATTCAATGCGTAAATAGGGTTGCCAGGCCGAAATATAGATAAGCCGTCCCATACTTAGGCGGATATTTTGCCCTAAAAGCCTGACATTTAATTTTCAAAAAAATAAACAACGGTATTTCTGTTTGTTTAAATTACATGTCTGCATCTGCATTCAGGTATCTCAAGCGCTTTCGTTCGGCATCTTTTGACGAGCGCGACGGGGTTGAAAAGCCTAACAAGTATATATTTGGCCAGACACTTCTGTAAAAAACCGGACATGTCCGGTTAAAGCCGGACACCTGGCCAACCTATGTGCATAATAAATCTCAACCCATCAGCCATTCTATACGCACAGACTCAAATGCAACCTAACGGACGTAATAGCCCCGTGGGACATTGTTTCTCGCAATTAATACGTGACAAGGTCGTCATAGCGCCACAGACTCACCTAAAGATAAACATAGTATAGGACTGTGGTTTAAGTATGAATTGACCAATCGGCTTTGAGCTAGCGTGGTGGGTTGTAGTCTGATTTTAGGGGGATTTTTTTTTATTGAATGATAATAATATGTAGTTTGACTTTTAAGACTCTTAACCGTTTGTATCTGTGAAGTGTGAAAAAAGAAACGTAAGAAAAATAAACTTTAATTGTAGTTCATAATCGCGAGTTTATCCTTAGGGCTAGGATTCCTTAGCGCAGAAACTAGTAGGGGACTGATTGATTGCACATCGCAATTTTTAAATTTAACCTCGTATATCGGACTAAATCAATACAATATGACAAAAAATCATCATGACGGTACGCTAGATCTTATTTTTTCAAACTTTTCCCTTGAGCTTCAACGTTCTGATTTTCCTTTAGTAAATGAAGATAAATATCATCCATCTTTAGTTATGCTTACTACTGATATTTTTAATTCTCCTATTAAACCTAAGCCACGAGTTCAATATAACTACAAAAAAGGTAATTTTGATGAAATTAATAATGACTTATTAAATCAGGACTGGTCTTTTATAACAAATATGGAGGATTTGGAAACGGTGGTAGCAACTTTTTACAATATTTTAAATTCGGTTATAGATAAATATGTTCCCAAAATACCATATCTGGTTCCCGTTCGTATCCTGTATGGTACAGTAGAGCTCCGATCAACCTAATTAAGGAAAAGGCAAGACTTCATAGCAATTGGAAGCGATATAGGAATCCACTAGATTACCAAGAATTCTCTCAACTGAGACGTAGAATGAAAGATATGCAAGACTCTTGCTATGATTACTATATAAAAAAATCACAGGAAGAAATTAAAACTAATCCGAAGGCTTTTTGGTCGTACTGTAAATCTCAAAAAAAGAACAAATCTAATTTCCCTAATTCTATGTCATATGATGACAAAACTTTCAATAATGAGCATGATATCTGCAATGCATTTAACGATTTTTTCCGGAAAAACTTTCAAGAACCTGCATCTCACTACCCTGTTACCCTTAGTAGCGGCGTGTCATCTAATAATCTGATACATAAAATAGAAATTACATCCACCTACATTTATAAATTATTGAAAAAGATTGATATAAGAAAAGGAGCGGGTAGTGATTGCATTTCTTCGGCCTTCTTCTGTTTTAGTGCTAAGTCCTTAGCTTTACCAATTGCATTAATTTTTAATAGATGTCTCAGCTCTGGTTACTTTCCTACAATATGGAAAACCGCTCATATTGCTCCGATTCATAAAAAAGGCAGCCAATCTCTAGTACAGAATTACCGACCTATATCTATACTAAACGTTCTCAGCAAATTATTAGAACGTGTGGTACATAATCATTTGTACCCAATTGTCTCAAACTTGATACCACCAGAGCAACATGCCCAGCTAGCAAAATACCCTTAGAAACGAAAGCTTTTAAGAGCTATGTCCTTAAATAAATTTTATATACGTTCTGATTAAGATAGAGACTTTAATAATAAGTCTATCTAAGCTATAAGAGCATATATACTTGTAAAAAAGACTTTTAGAAGTATATAAGAAAACGAGAAATGACATCAATAAGACCAGTAGTGTTATAAACGCACTCTGTAAGCCTAATTCTTAATTAACACTTATACATGCACTATGTAAGTCCATTTAATCTTAAAAGTGACTTATCAAAGTATTTTATTAGGTATCGGCTGTTACACTTAAAACTTATTCTTACAGACGGATATAAGTAAACTTTATATAATGTTTATAAGAGCAATAGTATTATACACGCACTTTATAAGCCTAATTGCCCTTGAGTCTTAATTAACACTTATACATGCACTTTGTAAGACCACTCAACCTTAGAAGTGACTTTACTAAGTGTTTTGTTAGATATCGTCTGTTACTTATAACTTATTCTTAAAGATGTATATAAGCTTACTTTATAAAACATTTGTAAGAACAGTAGTATTATATGCGCACTTTATAAGCTTAATTACCCTTGATTCTTAATAAACTCTTGTGAATGCATTTTGGTAAGATCACTCGATCTTAGAAGTGACTATTGTAAAAGATAGTAAAGAGTAGCACTAGCACGTCAAATGTCTTAGAAACTAGATAATTGCAATTAGAATTCTAATGCATTGCAAAAAAGTCAAAAGGTGGTCGACCAGGAACTTCCCTGTTTGTCTTTTAGCCTACTTTTACTTTAATAAGGAACCCTAAAGGTTATGAGCAATGGCCGCGTGGATTAAAAATGTGGTTGAATTTGATTTTAGAAGTGCGGTGTAAACCTTAAACAATGGTAATGCACTTATATTGGTTCTGTTAAAGCCACTATAAGGCATGATTGGTGATAATGGCGACATTTCCATATTTTTCATTTTTAATATAATATTTTTTATTATTAAAGATACATTGTTGAAATGGCCCGTAAAAATATTGTGATTGTTATTTCAAAATACTCGATAAAATCGACTTCGCAATTAAATAACAGTTAGTAATGCGTAACAAACATGAAATTATACTTACACATTTTGTAGGAAAGTGAATTAAACAGGACAGTACATAATACTTACGTTTTTAAAACTCTTCTTATTATTTAGAAAAGTTTCACGAGCACTTGGCAATCCTTTCGGCGGACTGTGATTACATCTAATTACATGTCTTACTAAAAGCTCGCCAAGAGCACTACAAGTAATATCACACTTAGAACAGCATTAGTAAGTGCATTATAAGGGTAAATGCCCATAAAGAATGCCTTTGTAAATCATTTGTAAGTCTGTTTGGTATTATTAAAGCATCAACAAGAATTTTGTAAGATTGGAAGTACACTTCTCGAGACCATTTTAAGATATATTTAAGGGTAAATAGACTTATTAAGTGCGCCCAAATCCACACTTATAGCAGTCTATCGGAGTACCATAAGACTGGTAAAATTATACTCTTGGGATGTGTGTAAGAGGAAATTTTGCTAGTTGGGTGGTTTCTTTAAAGCCCGATCCACAAATACTAACTTGGCTATATTTACGGATGATGTTTTGAACGGTATGGACGGTGCTTCTCAAGTGGATGTGATCTACACGGACTTTGAAAAAGCCTTTGACCGTGTAGATCATGTCTTACTTCTCAGAAAACTATGGGAACTTGGCATAAGAGGGAATCTACACAGGTGGTTTCAATCTTATTTACGTAACAGGAGTCAGGCGGTGGTAGTGGCAGGCTTTTGTTCTAATTATATAACGGTTGTATCGGGCGTTCCGCAAGGGTCCATACTTGGACCCTTGCTCTATGCTTGTTATCTGTATGACATCTCAAAATGTTTTAAGTTTGCAAAATTTTTAATGTATGCCGATGATACAAAAATTTATATGAGAATAAACAAAATACAAGACTGCTATGATTTACAAGAAGATTTAAATAGATTAAATACTTATTACACCGTAAATAGAATAAATATTAATGTAAGTAAATGTTCATGCATGTCTTTCACTCGTAAAAGGAAACCTATTAAGTTTAGTTATAGTATTAATAGTTCATCACTAACAGAAACAAAACAAGTTCGTGATTTAGGTATTTTACTGGATTCAAAATTAACTTTTAAAGATCATATTGATAATATTACAGCCAAAGCATTTCGAAACCTAGGATTCATTTTGCGAGTGAGTAGACATTTTTCTGATATACAATGTTTAAAAATACTTTATTATACATATGTGCGGAGCGTTCTAGAGTATTGCAGTAGTATCTGGAACCCACGGTATCTCATACATTCCGTTCCGAGTACAGGGATTCATGTAATTACTACCACCTGTTGACGCTTGAAAATAGACGTTGCCTTATCGACATGTTATTTCTTTATAAAATATGTAACAGTGAAATAGACAGCGCCGACCTTTTGTCTAAGGCATTACATTTGTGTGTTCCATCTACCCGAACTAGACATACAAAACTTTTTAGCACCAAGTTTGTACGGAGCAATTATGCTCAAAATTCTGTTATTAATCGTCTTCAGAAAACATATAATGATAGATTTTCGTCATTGGATTTATTTTGTTCCTCACTGAAATCTTTCAAAAATGACATTGGCAATTTACTTTCTACCCCAACGTAAAATTGTTAAAGGCAAATGGATGTAAAATAAAAGTAAAATAAAATAAAAAATATATATAAAATAAAATAAATTACTTTTTGTAATTAATATATAGGTACCTATTAAAAATTATGTATTTATGTATAATTATCTTTATATTGTATCCATATTTATGTGTTTTATATATTAGTGAAATACCTAGCTTAAGGTTGAGCAATGTATGTCTCCTCTTACTTAATATTTTTACAAATATATGTAAAATACGTTATTTGCTTTATGTTTCTAGAATATAAGTTTGTTAAAATAAGATTAAGAGCTGTGGATTTTGAAATAAATCAAAAATAAAAAATAAATAAAAAAATAAATAAATAAAACCGCGATTCGCGAGCGTCAACTTAGCAAAATAGGTAGGTAATTTTGAAAATCAAGAATTATTTTTAAATTTTTTAACTTATTACGGTCGGAATGCTTCACCTATTCAAAGAAAATTATTTTCGTATATTTTTCATTAACTAAAACCAAGCATAATGCAAGTAATACGATATTTGAATTACGTTTAGACGGATGTTTGAAATTTAATTTGATGCAGTAAAGTATCACTAATAGAGTATTTAATGGCCAGAATGACTAGATAAAAGACTGTTTGAGTACTTGTGATTTGCGAGTAATCCATAATTTAAAATACCCTATTTTCGGGAATTTCGGGAATCCCAGCCTTAAAAAAGTGGTTCTATTAAGTTTTTTGACGTATGGCTTTAATAGATGTAAACGATTCCTATGAAAATGTACTCGAAGCCGTTAGAGGACTCTTATAGAATTCTCTTCTATATAAATGACTATTTATTAATATTTCGTCCTCTAAATTAACATACTCGTAACAACCTGTAACCTGTTTGCTACCTTGATATTGAGCTTGAGGCAAACTAACAGGTAACTCTAAACTATCTCGTAAAATGTCAGTACAACAAGGTATAAGCAAGAATGTGGAATGCACCGAAGATTCTATCGCTTATGTAACTGGTTACAAGGTTCAAAATTATTTGTTATATTACAAGGTGATTTGCTAGACTCGGTCAATGTAGGTCAGCTGATTGAGCGACGCCCTCTGTTTACTAACAAATGTTTACAATGAATCCATTGTATTGCTTCGCTTTTCCTTTTCGAAGGAATTCTTGTTTTTTTATTGAATGTGATCGCATAAACACTCACTTGTTTTGTAATAAAATAAAACGTTAAGCGCTTTTATCTTCTCTAATCATTATATTGTCATTTGTGTGAATGTCGTGTGATTACATCAAATGTTTCTTCTTTCTTTCTTCCTCACATGCGATGTTTAGATAACAAGATCGAATCTTTAATCGCTTGTATACTGTCTATATTATTCTCTAACAGAATTGACGCAATGAATAGCTTAGTAGGGATCTATTTGATGTTTATTTTATCCTGTGGTTTCGTTCCCCATTTTTTATGACGACCGACATTTTCGTAGGAACAAGCCTGCCACAAAACAAACTAAAAACTGGGGCCTAAGAGCAGTATTACTTTAATCTTACTACGAAAAATACGTATTGCAATTTGCATAGTAAGGTTAAAGTACTTATTAATGCTCTAAAAATATAATATAAGTATACCTAACATTGTAGTTTTTGTTAATTTAAATTATTTGTCTAATATTTAGCCAAACCAATACCCATAAATTGTAGCGATGACTTGATTGACATGAATGATGGAGGCTTTTGCCCTGCAGTTAATTGCAATGCCCAATGAGGTACAATAAACTAGAGAAGACACCACCGACCGTCCGAATTAGTCCGGACATGTCCGGACTTATAGAACCTAGTTCGGACTTTGTCCGGCTCTTTAATTTGTCCGGATTTTGGAATATGGTAACAAAACTACATATTAAGTAATATCAAATAAGTCTTTAATCTTTATTAACTTCTCATTTATCTAAAAACAAAATATAAAAAGCGAGTAATGTTTTCATTTTGCGACTAAAAAGTCCGGACTTTTATCGAAATGTCAGGCTTTTTGTCACGAATTTTTTAATTCCTAAATGGCAACCCTAACTCATTAAGGTATTATAGACTAGAGGCAACACCGCGAAGATAATTTGTGCGTAACTAAGATGCAGCCGCAAGGTCCACAATCGCTTGGATCACTTCAATCAATGAGGCGTTTGCAGCCCGCGGGCTGCACCTCAGTGCGCAAGAATTTGCTTCGCGGTGTCGCCCTAGTCTATAATACCTCAATGAGTTAGGGTTACCATTTAGGAATTGAAAAAGTCCTGACAAAAAGCCAGACATTTCGATAAAAGTCCGGACTTAGTCGCAAAATGAAAACATTACTCACTTTTTATTTTTAGATAAATGAGAAGTTGTCAAGGATTTAAAGACTTATTTGATGTTACTTAATATGTAGTTTTGTTACCATATTCCAAAATCCGGACAAATTAAAGAGCCGGACAAACTCCGAACTAGGTTCTATAAGTCCGGACATGCCGGACATGCCATAAAACACGCCCCAAAAGCAGTATTTATCAAATTAAATACTAATAATTACACAACTTCAGTCTTAAAACTATCTAGACGTAACGTACAGCAATGGAGTCGGTTTCGAAACAAATTGATATGCAGCCGTGGAGGCCGCGTTCCGACGCATCGAGAAGGTCGTACCTATCATACATTTACGCAAAGGGAAACAGATATTCATCAATACCGATTTAGGGTAGATGACGGAAATGCATTTTAAGGTGCCTTCCTATGCTTAACTAAAATAATACTTAAAAATATCTTTCGAGTTGTTCTAAGTACAACCTAACGGCGCGGCGTCGATGTGTGACCATTGCTGTGTGCTCACAGCAACTTACCAAATAGTCATCGCAATCTGGATGGATTGTAATCGAACGTGTATTTAGGTACTGTATAAAGGTATAAGTTCAAGCTAGTAAAAATAAGGTTACTTACTTTAAAAAAATGTAAATTAAAAATAAATGTATTTAATTCCTACACTAACACTTTAGCTGCCTTACTAATAAACACTGTTTTTCGGGTGAATTATATTAGAGCGGGCCGTGCACCCGGACGGCGCCACTGATTTGCGACGTTGCATACATAAGTATTATGTCATGCTTATTTGTATTTACTTCGATAACACCTATTATTCAAGAATATTCTAATACCTATCTGTTTGTCAAACAATACGCGCACCTATTTTTGTGGTTGATCTGTTATTGCTTGCATGTAGGTTTACTGTGATGATGATGTTTTCTTGTTTTATCTTATCTTAGATTAGGTTTATTTCTTAAGTAATGTACTTATTTTAATTTGTTTTACTTAAACTTGATCCGGCATTGGCGGTTTTGCGGGACGTATATTGTTTTTATTTTTGTTATATGTACGTAATAAATAAATAAATAATAATAATAATAGGTGTACTTCTGAGAAAATTCTATTTGTGGAGGTGTAGTGTGTGTGTGACTTACCTTAATACTTATTAGTTTGTGTTACAGGTAGCATGTGTACATCGTATAAGGACAACATGTAAATAGAGTCCTAAATAGTTACGTCTAAAGAAGGACATTGTTTGTGTAATAAATAAGACACTCCGTAAGGTGATCGTTTTGTAAACGTTGTAACAAATTATTACTAAGACCTATGAAGTGAAGAGTGTATCCACTTTAAGGATACTAAATCAGCCTGTGACTCGAATAACATAATGTGAACTGCACAACAACATAGATTTAAGTATAGGACATCATTTTACATGTTGCCTTTATCCAGAATCCAAAAGTTTACTTTCATGCTTCCAATCATAGCCAATTTAGTTTTATAATTTAGTTAGTTAGTTTTAAACATTGTTTTGTCTATTTTGCTCCAATTCAAAATGACACGTACACAAAACAATATCTAATTAAATAATGTTCAAATCATGCTCAAATAGAGTTTACAAGTAAGGGCGTCTTCCACCGCTATTATTTTATCAAGTCTGATGTTTCAGGAATCTGCACGTGAATATTTTAATAAGCAATTAAGCAGTGTCCTTGTTTTCTTTTATTGTAAAGCCTATATTAGTGTCTTCACGAACACACAAAATCAAATTAAAATAAATTTAATTAGGTACCTAGGTAACTTTCTGTAGACGAAATCTCAAGGTTTTTCAGCAACTTTCCTAAACACTACCAATCATCACTACATTTTTATCTACATATAGATTGGCGACTATTATCCCTAAAGGGTTAGTCAGAGACTAGGTAATGAGGACCGCAGGGGCAGTCCATTGCAATAGTTCACGTTTCACTAAATTCACCGTGTCGCGTAGCGGTGAAAGAATACTACCACCCCCTGTTCTTCCCTTGGGTGTCGTAAAAGGCGACTAACGGACTAAAGACTGCACATACTTCTAATAGCATAGGGCGATGGACTCACCACCTGTCACGCTGAGCCGCTGAGCACATGTGCAGTCGCTATTTGGTGTGTCACGGACTATGACAGAGGACTGCTTTTGCTGTCCTCATTGCCTAGTCTCTGACTACCCTTCGGGGATATTGGTCGTGATTATATGTAGGTATGTATGTATAACTGGACATGTGCTCAGCGTGATACGTGGTGAGCCCACCGTCGCTCTATGCTGTTGGATGTATACAGTCTTTAGCCCGTTAGTCGCCACGACATACAAGGGAAGAGAGGGCTTGGTAGTATTATTTGAGCCGCTGTACTAAACGGCTCTTCCTAAACACTACCAATTATCACTGCATTTTTATACGTTTTATAATATGCGCAGTTTATATTTCGAGTCGACCAGTCTTCGCTGCCAGTATACAATTCATGATTTGTGGTGCGAATCCATGCGTGACAAGCATTATTTACGGCTAGAAAAGATGTTAGCCGCTGGGCTGTGGAAATAAATGATTCACTTCACGTTTACACGTATTGTAATTTGATTGGCGAGTCAAAACACTGAAAAGTTGAAAGAAAAATAACAATGATTTGTTGTATTGTGATGATTTAGGTGAGTTGTCTCATTTCGTCATAACTCATAACATAATTTCTTCATCGTCTTTCTCTTATTTCCTATTATAAAATTAATTATACATTACAAATCTGGTATAAAATACTTTTCTGGTATTTTGAAGAGTAAGTAGACAGTGAGTCAATTCGAATACAAACATTTGAATGGGCTGGGTTATCTATTTTGTCCCCTAAATTTTTTATCCATAATCTAAAGTGTCATAACTTTTTTTGTCCTAATTATCACATGCCATAAAATTGAAATCCCTAAATACTGTATTTAGGGGTGCACCCTAAATGCCGTATAGCACATGTATGTGTCACACACAATAGAATTTCCATTATGTCTGGTATTACGAAAACCGAAGCGTTAAGTTTGTCATAAATGTTACAATCACATACAAAAGACTTAAACTGTTTTCAAAAAAATTATAAGTCCTAATTTCAAATTCTATAATGTTTATTTATCCTAATAATGTTTTTAAAACAAATAAATAATGCAAAGCTTTTGCTATTAACTAAATATTATCTGATTTTGTTTTACCTACATTTTTTTTTATTTTACGCAATTCAACTGGGGCAATACATAAATAGTACAGATGCAAAAATAATATAGCTAATGTCACGGCTCCGTCGCTGCGGGTCTCCGGGGCGGTCCAATGCTATTTATCGCAGACAGCTTTCGCTCGCCACCGCAGCTTCGGCTTGCTGGCCGCAGCCTCAGCAGCGGTGGATCGCTCACAGCCTCCTGCTCCTCAGCCCGCGGGCCGCCTCGACCCTAGGCGCCTACGCGATTCTAAAATACACTCTAGGCTAGGGGTAGGGCAGAGTCTGGCAGACAACACTGCGTGGAGTCGGATTTACAGCGGTTCGTTTCTGTCACTAAAACCTAATTTGTAGCAAACGTTTTAGGGCTACTATTTTTTTGTAAATTAACATTCGGAATAATACACATTATCTAATACAATACTTAGGACATACGACTTTATTTCATTTAACATTAGGATATTAAATTATTAGAGTACTCTATTATATCAGAATTTAGAACTAAATATAATTATAAAAAACTTTTGGATAATTATAGATGTAATGTAATGTATAGTAAACATGTAATGGATAATGATTTTCGGACAAACAATTTTAGGAGAAGAAAGGGTGTACCGAATGGGCGCTTTTTAGTTGGTTGATTTTTAACGACTGCTATTCTTACGACAGTAAAACCAACATCTGAATTTGTTTTGTTATATTATTACAATTTATTAAAATACAACTATATAAATATTAATGTTTCTTTTCCTTCGTCTTTTTTCGGTTTCTGAGTTGGCTAAATCGCGAGTATTCACGCGGACGACACAGACACACACTTCATTTAAAAATGTGATGTATTGTATTGTATCCAATCTTTGATCAACAATTTGTTGATCGAAGCATCCAATAAACAGTTTCTATTCTATTATATAGCTGCTGCTGCATATATGTAGCATTTGAAATGTGGTAAGTGCGAGCATAAAGCCGATCAAGGATGTTTCATATTGATCAATTGAATCTCGTGTTTTTTCGTGGTGTCATCCTATTAAGAATTAATTCGCATATTACATACAGTACCTTTTTTTAACTTGGTAAAATACTGTCTTAAGTTTCACCGAGGCCAAGGGTGACCACGGGTTATGTAAGACTCTCTCTTCCTCCTGGTACAGTTAGAAAAGCTCGAAGAAGAAGAAGAAAACTTTCTTCGCTCAGAGATTATCAGATTATTCTGAATTGACCCGACTGGGTATTGGACCCTCAGAGATGGCGCGATGCTAGAACTAACCACTGCTAACTACTCGACCAAGGAGCGTGCTCCTTGAAAAGAGTGGCCCTACCCACTTAAATCCTAGTAGTGTACCATCCCTTCTACGCCACAGGGATGTCTCGGGGCTACGAACGGCAAGCACCGAGTTCCACCCCAGAATAATAAACAGTACATAACCTACTTATGTAGATTTCGCTATTAGCGAAGCAGCTACATATTACACAAACTATTTTGAGCTCGCAATAAGTCAGTTTCACGTGACTATTGCGTAAATTGTTATTTTTTTAATTTTGATTCATAATTCGTAATTAAACACGTCCGTCGAAAGTTTGATTAACTAACAACAGGCTAAACGATTTATATGCAGTGGATGTGCGATAATAGGTTTTAATTACAAACGTGAAGAGGGAAGTGATTTATTGTATTTTTCCGTCAGCTTCAGTATTGAAAAACGTTTCGCTTCGTCCGCTAACAATACACGAATTTGTAATTTGGTAAATAAAACCTGAGGAGTATGATGGTTTTGCGATCGTCGTTAAAAAACTTTCGCAATGCCGGGTAACTGAATGAGTGACTAAATTAAACATCTCGAGCGCCTCAGTGCTTTGGAAGGTAAGTAAAGCCGACGTTCCCGATTTTATTCGCTGTTGACAAAATACAATAATGGTTAAACACCTTAATAAAATACAAAATGGTCTCAGGTCTGTAGTCTAGAGCTATGAGGATCGAATCATAATGAATCAACAAAATTTAACCGTATTTATATATATCCACATTTTTACGCCCCTCTGTGACACTGTGCTCTATTACCTAACTTATAATAATATAACAAAAAGTCCTACAATATATTTAAATAGCGATCAATGCGATTTTAAGGAATAACGTGTGAATTGAATGAAGTCACTATCACTTAAGTTAAAAAAAAATCATAGATAACTGTCGCTCTACTTTATCACTATCGTGGTGGAAAAATCACGTCTTTCAGTTTAATTATTGATAGTACCTACCTACTTATCTTAAAATAAGTAAGGGCTGACTTAGTCGTATGGCTAGAGTAATTATCTATTATCTTTTTCTAAAACTTCCGTTGATCCGTTTCTTCGTCATGACGTAGAGAAAGAAAAAAACAATAACATACTTCTACATTCTATAAATAATAGTGTCAGTAAATATTATCTTTGTGTATTTCTGTGATTGTACTGAAAACAGTACAATCACAAAAATAAACCGTTTTAACATGCTTAAGGTTTACGCGAGCACACCTTGAAATTAAACACTTTTTACGGATTAACTCGCGTTTATTATAAGGCTTTTATTTCGAATTAGATCCGTTTTACCCTTAATTTCTGTTAAATGGCTATTATTGCATTTATATTTTAATACGACTATTTGTTTGGATTTCTATCCTGAGTAGACAATTCCTTTGTAACTTTTACTGTCAACTTGCCATTACAACTTTTACAACTATGTGGTGGGGCAATCTTTCCTCGCACATCCCCAATCTAAAAGCTCTTTGAGTAACGAATTAAAAACATTGTAAGTAAATGTTATGCTGCGTCCGCACGCTTGGCACTTGCCGCAAACTCCAAACCTCCACAAACGTTTGGATTGATTTGGGGAATTAAAAGTCGCCATCCACACGCTTGCGATTGCGAGTACGTTAGCTTAGTTTGTTCTGAAGAGGAAGCATGACGGACATGGATGTTGTTGTGTCGGTCAATACATTTGGCGTTAGTTATTTTTAGAAAAGAAGTGAAAGCAAACGAACGGCAAAAAAACAAAAAAATACGACAAAGAAGATGGTGGATGTTAGAAATTCATAAAAATTAGCACAACGTACGTACATCTGTTCGTCACCAGTGCACAAATGAGACTGAGTGCGCACAAACGTGTAGACGCTTCGTAAGCGCTAGCGGCGAATTCTCTTTGATTTGTGACAAAAAATCGATACTCGACGGATCGGTTACAAGCGCTTGCAAACCTACGCAAACCAAGCCAACGCTCTATCCACACGTTTGAATTTGTAACGGCTTGTTGAGGTTTGCCAAGCGTGTGGACGCGATATTATATTTTTCGCTGTTAGAACAACACTACAAATAATAACAGCTGCAGTATTCGCTCTTATACCTAGCGTGTTAGATGGGAATTATCTGTTCATTAAATACAACCAATCGGCTACATTGTCTGTCATATTCGTCGGTTCTTGTGGCATGCTCCAAGCCGACCGTTTCGAAACACATCGCCGTAATTGCAGGGTTAGCTGGCGGAGTGGTTTAAATTTGGTAATAAGTTATCGCGATCACGCAATAGACACGCTGGTAATAGTTAGTTTGTGTTTGTTAATAGGATTTTAGTGTAGGTTTTATTTGCTTTGTTTAAAATTTGTATTTTAACGCAGTCAATCTTCATTACATTAACTTTTTGTAACACTTAAGAAGTGGCAATCATAAATTTAAGAGTAGGTCCAGAATAAAATAATGTAAAACGTGGTTAAGTTTAGAAGAATGAATGAATTTGACTTTTAATAAAACGTATAGGGGAAGTCAGCTCAATGCGGCCATAGAAGGCAAAGCCAATTTTTCGGTAACTTAAAACGATTGTGCGACGTTGCCTTTGTGCCTTACAGCCAACCTCCCGCCCCGCACACCAAGCAGTCGTTCGGTGGCGAGTGGAGTAAACCATAAAGTAACTTTATATGTAATCGCATTGCCGCGGCGATATGTGCAAGAAATTTGTACATTTTGTTAAAAAAATCCAGGTAAAGTTCAACCGGTTTTGATCAAACCTCTTCAGAATTTAATCTTTTTATTACACGTCTATTGTTACTTACCTATTTGGCTTTGAATGTGTAACATTTCTTCCGACATGGGATAAATAATGTGAGCTGAGTTTATTTTTTAACAAAATGGTGGAAAAAGGTAAAGCGGTCCGGGCAAAGTGGCCAATTAATAAGGGCAAAGTTGGCCGTTTTAATAATTTATGTTTTTGTGTATTACGAGTACTTATGATTAGAATGTTTTATATTTTTTTTGATATAAGTACGAGTATTAGTTAGTTGTTGACCACAACTACAAAAGAAAAACTACGCAGGGGGAACTTTTGGTACATGGATTTTAGTAAGAAAGTATGAAGACTGAAATTATTGTTCCATTTGAAACTTTATTAGTTACTTGTTTTTATCTTAAATAAAGCTTTTTATTATTTATGGTGTTTTGTTTTTTAAAATTAATTTCTTGTTATATTTAGGCATGCGCATGACCACTTTGCCCTTACCCCCATGGCCTCTTTAGGCGGCCAACACGGGCAAAGCGGTTTTTTGACTAGTTATCGTAATTTACAAATTAAAATAAACCGTTTAAGTTTTTGCAAAATGTGCCTACACGTTATGAAAGCTTATTAAATTCCCTTTCTTTTGATATAAAAAACTTTTTTTAAATTGATTCTATATTGGTATTTTTTTAAAGTCAAAGTTAAGGTGGCCGCTCTGAGCTGACCTCCCCTAGCTCTAAAGACAACATAGATAGTTTCCCGTTATAATGTAGACGTTGTTAAATGTAGAAAATCGGCTGAAATTATTTTTTTTCGAAGTGGAACTTGAACCTTACTTTTACGTATACCTAGCGTTCTGTGGGACCGTTTCGCCACCGAGGTGTTGGTTAGACTAGTAGAAAATCTTCGACGCTTTACCTCATTTCATTTTAAACAAGCGTAGTATATTTTACTTAAATATTGTAATTACTCTTAAGTGGCCTATCATTTGCAAATATCAGCGTAAGTAGTAGTTCTGTATTGTGTTTGCTGACTGACCAATAAACAGTCAGTAGGTAATAGTGGTCGCCTCCGAAGCGTAACGACTGAGTCAAGGTCAGGTTAGTGACGACAGCTTCGCCAGTATGTGTAAAGCACCCGTAAAGCCTTCTGCGCAAAGATAGAGTTGCGACCGAGTGATTTATAGTTCAAAGAAAACTGCATTTTGTAAATAAGCAGTCCGAATCTTAGACAAAATTACATTATTATTTATTATTATTCAACTGTTGCTTAACTTGATAGAAATTTAATTGTTAGTATAACCGATTAAGGTTGTCTCATTCTGAGAGTTTAAGATAATTATTTTTATTGTTATCAACTGAGAATCATATTCATATCACTTGTACACAAATGACTAGATTACAAAGAAATACTTTTCACATAAAATTAAAAAAATACCACCTTATGAACTTATATACATAATAACATAAATCCTACTAATCTTATAAACGCGAAAGTTTGTAAGTATGGATGGATGTTTGTTACTGTTTCACGTAAAAACTACTGAATGGATTTGGATGAACATACAGATAGTTTATAACCTGAATTAATACATAGAATACTTTTTATCCCGATATTACCACGGGAACGGGAACCACGCGGGTGAAACCGCGAGCGGCGCCGCTAGTATACTTATAATATAAAAGGTGGTATTATGCTCAATTTCATCATTTGAATTAAATGCCAATTGAAACATATTTTAACTATTTAAAAAATGTGTCTTGGGCTAATGAGTTGAACCTTAACTCACTGATTTGGTTGTCTCAAGCAACTTTTAATAATTGTCAGCATACTAACAGTTTTCATTTACTAGCGAGTTGTGGTGCTAAAGTTATCGCGTACACTATGAATAACATGAAACTTTGGAAAACCAAATGCAAGTCTTCTAATACAGACTATAGCGCTACATCGCGCCCGCCGCGCTGTATCGCGTTCTATGTGAAGGGCACTTTACCATTGTGTTGTAATGCTGCTCTTCTATTTTGTAATCAGAAAGAATTTAATGATTACCATATTTTCTTCATCTCTTTATTATAAGTCGGCGTCATCTTTATTTAGAATATCTTTAAATTGTTAAAGAATCTTACTTACTTATAAAATACTTACTTATAGTATAAGTACTTAAATATATTAATCTAGAATACATGGTAATAAAATGCATTTGAATTAATCTGTTAAATTATTATAATAAGTATAGGGGTATTTTTAAAAAGAAATATGTAGGGAAGTATTAACTAATTCACGTATAATTATCAATTTGGTAATGACACGGTTTAAATTTAATATTTCGAATCAGTACGTATGTTTTACATTGCATTGCATGTCTAGAATATATCAAGGTAAAATCTTTGAATATAGGTATTAATATGCATTGTGACCACATACAGGTACATTACAAAAATCATACGCAATACAGATTTAAAATTTAAAATGTTATGTTCTCCTATTATTTAATTAACATAATTAAATATTCAACTAAACATAACAGCTACTATTATGACTATTATTCAATCCAGAAAGCATTATACGTTACGCATTATTACGCATATTATACGCATTATATTACGGAAACTGCTGTGACTTAACTATTATGAATAGACCTATCCACTCTGTACCTCCGGTGACTTCATAAAAGTATAGAGGCTAGATTTAAATAATTACATTCCATCTAAGTATTCAATGCTGTCATGCACATATTAGTTTGTAAAGGCAAGCAGTGGCTTTGTACCATCCATGGAATAATAATTAAGGAAGCGGTATATATTGTAACTTAGGTATTACATTTTAAAATATGCAGCTCTTAAACATGTTTGACACATTGACTGCCTCAAAAATACACAAAGGACCCTGAATTCTTTGTTGGAAACCGGTTAATACTATGGCGCTCATCAAGTATTCAAAATTATTGATTTGTATAAATAAACAGGTTAGGGATTGATATGTACCTATAACAACATTCGGCCCCTCCCTCTCTTTTAATGTAAATACATCTTGTTGACCGAAGAAATACAAACTTATTAATCACGATTATTATCCCCGAAGCCCGAAGGGTTAGTCAAAGACAATGTCTTCATTCTCTCTACCGTAGTCCTCTACGCGGCATTTTTAATATAACCGTGTCGCGTGTCGGTGAAAGAATACTACCACCCCCCTCTTCCTTTGGGTGTCGTAAAAGGCGACTGACTGACTAAAGACTGCACATACATCTAACAGCATAGAGCATCGATGGGCTCATCACCTTTCACGCTGAGCAAATGTGCAGTCGCTATTTGGTGAAAAGTGGACTATGGTAGAGGACTGCTTTTGCTCTCCTCATTGCCTAGTCTCTGACTGACCCTTCTGGAATAATAGTCGTGATTATATGCAGGTATGTATGTATATATTTAGGTATAAATAGAGAGAACCGTTATTCTACCATTATTAACCTATCCAATTGTCTATGCCCTATCAGAATCAATGTAAATAATCAAAACGATTAAATAAATTAAACTAAAACTTAAACTAAAATATTAAATGCTAGCCAGGCGGATTTAAAAAAGATCCTTAAACTTACCACATAAAGCGAAAAAAGTATGTTCCCTCTGCTGTAGCTGGTAATCGAACATGAGACCTACGGTTTTTTAAAAATTTATTTATACACACAAGACAGATTACAATTGTTTCTATAAAACCTTGTAAATGTAAATACTAAAAGGCCGGATTGCAATCCAAAGTATGTGTGCCCTATAAAAACAAAATGGAGAAAATAAAATCTTATAAATTATAACTACTTAAATAACATTAATTTCAAATTACAAAAATAAACAAATTAAGATTTTATAATGTCTGGTGGGAAATAGAGGACATTCCTTAAGTGCTCGTCAGTATAATGTTTTGGCAAAAAATAACCTAGATATCGATAAATTTTCTTCTAAAATTATTACTTATTATGTAAGCCATCCTAACAAGAGGATAATAAAAGGAAATATTATTTTTATAAGTCCGTAAAGCAAAAAGATTAGTTTCTTTGGACCTGCGTCTGCTGTACCTAGTATTAAAGGTAACTTGGGAAAGCAAGTATCGAGTACTGAGTGAACAATTTTGTAAAGATAAAGGAAATCAAAATATGTTCGACGGGTTTCCAACTTTTGCACTCTAAATTTTGCAAGTCTTGACTCGTAATAAAGATAGCTAGTTAAATAGTTTGACCGGTGATCTAACCACTAAGCCGCAAATGCATAGAAAATGCTTTCTCACAGCCCATCAGGAAGTTATTAAGCGGGACAAAACGTCTGTGATGGCGGCCTTGGCTCGGAAACCGCATTGATAGACGATTTGTTTACTTCCAACTAACTAATCAATTTTGCAGTTGATCTCTCACGTATTGTTTATTTTTATATGACTTTGACACCTATGACATGTGCATTTATGTGTCAAAGTAATTGTGGACGAAGATTCGTTGCGAGATATATACTATCTATACTAATAATCCTACTAATATTATAAACGCAAAGTTTGTAAGTATGGATGTATGTTTGTTACTCTTTCACGTAAAAACTACTGAATGGATTTGGATCAAATTTGGCATACAGATAGTTTATAACCTGGATTAACACATAGGATACTTTTTATCCCGATATTCAAACGGGAACGGGAACCACGCGGGTGAAACCGCGAGCGGCCGCTAATATAATATAAAAGAATACTATCGTATTGTTTTCTGAGGTTTAAATAAATACTATGGGCTATCTCTTCCCTTGAGTGTCTTTAAAGGCGACTAACGGAATAAATACTGCACATACATCCAACAGCAAAGAGCGGCGATGGGCTCACCACCTGACACGCTGAGCATATGTACAGTTGTTATTTGGTGAAATGTGGACTTTGGCAGAGGACTGATTTACGATCCTCATTGCCTAGTCTCTGACTAACCCTTTGGGGGATGATAGTCGTGATTATATGTATGGATGTTGTACTTTTAAAGAAGATACTGCTTCTATAGGGTTTACACATTTCCGTTTCCCATACAAACTTCCAACTTCAAATTTTTAAACCCTGTGAGCCAACTTTAATGAAACTTTCCATGCTATGCTACCCTTTCCTTCCGTAAAATCTAGGATACGAGCCGTGGACTAAACCTAGATTCATAAAAGCTGTGCAGTTTCCAGCGCTCATTCTTCTCTACAACTCCGACATTTTTTTTTATTTTTTTATTTTTATTCTACAACGGGTAAGCGCTTGGCCTTCCTTCATCTCACCTGATGGTAAGTGACGATAAGGACGATAAGGCCGAAGGTGGAAGCGCGCTTCACCCGGAATCCTCAACCACTGATGAACTGGCTATCTTATCTCAAACTGTCGGAACACAACAATGCTATAAACATCGTTGTTATGGCGACAGACTCAGATAAGATGGATGGATGGATGGATAACATTTCTTAAATGATGAATAGTAGATTAAAAAGTTGGTGTATTCAAAAGTGCTTATCACTTAGGTAAGTAATATTGAATAAAGAAATACTGACATTCGCTTTGAATTTCATTATGAAAAAAAACTATAGTGGTAAAGTGATGTCAGCAAATTATAACTTAGATGCTGTGCTTAGCTGGCTGTGCTTAGCTTTAATGTAGGTAGCTAGGCTATGTATGTGCGGAAGGCTAGCAGATAAGGATCAACCGTCGCCAAGTCATCATCAAGAGGCACTTACATTAAACAGTTACGCAACAAATATATCTGATCGTGGAGCGAATGTATGAACGGCGCGTTGTAAAGAACGATGTGTCGGCAAAATTCGATTTACACTTACAGCTAGTTGCTTCTTAACAGCTGTAGGTACATTACTATCTATTTCAGTTAAACTACATTAAGGCTAGGTGTTAGTGAAAAATTAAAATAACACGTTCTTAGAATTACTTTTTGAAGTAGTAAACAGTAAAATTATAATCTGCGGAAATTATGAAATATTGTTGAGGCTTTATTCTGTAAAATACACCCGATGGAAACACGATTTGATAAAGTTGGCTCGATAGAATAAATTCACAAAGTTACATATTTTTGTGTCATTTTATCTTCTTTTCCAGGTTTTATTCTTAAAATAAGTGATTTGATATTATGAGTCATTTACCAAAATGAAGCTCGTAAATAACTTGAGTTTTTATAACCGATGGTTTTTTGTTTGTTACATCTATCAATTTTTTAAAATATAAAACGCGATTATTCGCGCCGCTTCGCTGTTATACCCGTCCCTTACCGTTGTACCGTCGAGAGAACGAGAGGGAAGCGCTCGAAATACCTCCCCTTAAAAGCGGGTTGTAATGTTCGGCTTGTTCAAAGTTTCCGTATCCCAAAATCAAAATTGTTATTGGCTTAACCCATACCGTGTCGCGTAGCGGTGAAAGAATAGGGTTAGGGGTGTTTAGTTATGGTGTCATTACGTCATTGTTTTTAACTTTCATAGATATAGTGTCGTTTCATCATTAATGAAGTAATTAAAAATATTTGGTGGTCGTTTCGTCATTTGTAATTAACTAAAAGTCCCAGAAAAGGTATACAGGTAAAAATATTTTGGAGATAACTTTAAGCAAATGACCAAACGACACTAAAAAGAATTAATTTTTAATAGCAATGACGAAACGCCACCATTTTTTCTTAATGACATAACGACACCATGACCAAACACCCCTAACTCAAAGAATACTACCAACTCCTCTCTTCTCTTGGGTGTCGTAAAAAGCAACTAACGGACTACGACTCACCACATGTCACGCTGAGCACATGTGCAGTCGCTATTTGGTGAAAAGTGGAGTATGGTAGAGCACTGCTTTTGCTGTCCTCATTGCCTAGCCTATTCCCTTCCCCTTCGGGGATAATAGTCGTGTTTATGTATGTATGTTAACCTATTAGGTAATTGCATGTTAGTGATCACAGACCCTGACTATGCAAAATGCAAAATCCGAGACACACTTTGCTCGACCCGGGGCTTTGTCTCAGTACCTCAATAAAATCAAACTCAATAGTTACCTAATAAGAGGGTTTACGCATTTCGGTTTTTCATACAAACTTTCAAGTCGAAATTTTTGAAAACCAATAAGCCGATTTTAATGAAACTTTGCATGCTAAAGTAAAATACAGAGATCTAAATAGTTTGTTGAAAACATTTTAAAGAAACGTATATTTAGCTGAGTTATTGCGATTTAAAGTTCACTTAACGTTTATAAAATTTAAATAAATGTTTTAACAAACTATTTAGATCCCAGTATTTTACTTAAGCATGCAAAGTTTCATTAAAATTGGCGTATAGGTTATTGAAAATTTCGACTTCAAAGTTTGTATGGGAAGCCAAAGTGCGTAAACCCTCTTAATAAAATACAGTAATAAAATACAAACAAACATTCACAACTATTACCCCTAAGGGTTAGTCAGAGACTAGGCAATGAGGACTGCAAAATAAGTCTTCTTCCATAGTCCATGTTTCACCATATAACAACTGCACATGTGCTCAGCTTCACAGGTGGTGAGCCCCTCGCCGCACTTTGCTGTTGGATGAATGTGCATTCTTCAGTCCGTTAGTCCCCTTTTACGACACCCAAATAAAGAAATGGGTCGGTAGTATTGTTTTAACGAGCCTCCACCACCATCACACAATATAAAAATCACAATCACAATATCACATCACACTGATATTATAAAGGCGAAAGTTTGTGAGTGTGTACGTTTGTTACTTCTTTACGTAAAAACTACTGAATGGATTTGGATGAAATTCGGCATACAGATAGTTTATAACCTGGATTAACACGGATACTTTTTATCCCGATATTCCCACGGGAACGGGAACCACGCGGGTAAAACCGCAAGCGGTCGCTAGTAATTAATAATTAACTTCGTCTTCAAGGAACTTTTGTGCCATTTCTAAGTTTTGGAACCTACTTTTGCACAAGTTTGTAGACTCATTTTCGTGACCATCAGTTAGTACTTGCGTGAACACTAATTCGTAATAACTCACACTTGAATGACATAAACAAGGCTTACACGCAAAAAACAGCGTAGTTATAATCTACTTAAGTGCCGACGTATTGAATGAGTCATATCAGCCCAGCCTTGGTCACGGGTGATCTAACAACAAGTGTAACAGTTACAATATGTTACATTTGAATTTTTGCGGTAATAACGGTTCAATGAAAATGAAGATAAAAAAAATTACTTACTAAGGTTTCCCACCCATAGAGTAGAGATAGAGAGAATAGAGTATGTATTCGAAAAGTATCTGTAAAGTTGTCTATTAATTTACTATTGATAAACGCTAACAAAACCACACGAAGCCTCTGTCTAGGGGGGCTGATCCTCCAACAGAACACCTCATTAAAAACACGAGCAGGGGCGAAAGTCTACCTAGGGGAGGTGGTGCTTGAACTCTTTCAGGGGGGATGACTACCAAAGCCCTTTATGCCCGCCTTCCACTAAGAGCGGAGCGGGCTCCGTACGGACTCCGTTTAGCTCGCAACGGCAATTTTCATAGAAGTGCTTCCATTGGGAACTAGGAAACTTCTATGGAGATTGCCGTTGCGAGTCAAACGGAGTCCGTACGGAGCCCGCTCCGCTCTTAGTGGAAGGCGGGCATTAAGGTGGAGGCTTCGGAAGAGAAAGGCTTACAAGGCTTCGTAGTACGAACTACGAAGTACTCTATGATAAAGGTTTGACAACCACCGGCCAAGGGGGAGTGGTCGGAAGGCATCACAGAACGTGTTTTCTCGTTGAGGGCATTTCGCTGGGTTTTTAGAGGGTAGGCCTCTGCTGTCATGTTTCCCTAGTGAGTAGATTAGGTATTATGCTTTTATTATTTCAACAATAGCATCAGTTAAAACTTTTTACGTTTTATATTAAATCAAAGAGTTCATATCAAGGATTTCACAATCTCGTCAACAGATGGCACTGCTCTACATACATACTTAAGTACATATAATCAGGACAATTATCCCCGAAGGGTTAGTCAGAGACTAGGCAATGAGGACTGCTTTTGCTGTCCTCATGTTACTATAGTCCACTTTACACCAATTAGCGACTGCACATGTGCTCAGCGTGACAGGTGGTGAGCCCATCGCCGCTCTATGCTGTTGGATGTATGTGCAGTCTTTAGTCTGTTAGTCGCTTTTTACGACACCCAAGGGAAGAAAAGGGGTGGTAGTATTCTTTCACCTCTACACGACACGATTAGTGGCACTGTAGAGCAGTGCAGACCCACACAAATTAAAACTCCACGACCTAATACTAGCACAAGCACACAGGTATAATAATGTTTTGCCTCATTTTTTTATAAAATTTAATAACTAAGTTTATAAGCTGTCCTAGAATTTGCAATACCCAAACGGTAACTAAGTTTTAAGCACTTCTTTTTTATTGTCACCATCTAGTACACTTAGTTTGCGATTAACTTTAGATTGATTGATTGATTGACTTTAGATTGATTGAGGTTGGAGAAAGCGAACTCCTTACTTCCGCAGAAAAAGAACCTGGTCATAGTTCAAAATTAAAACTCCACGACCGAATAGCTAGCACTAACCACACAGGTTGGAGAAAGCGAACTCCTTACTTCCGCAGAATAAGAACCTGCTTATAGTTTAGTGTATTTCACCTTCTCAGTGGCGTCGTTTCATAAAAAGCCTGTATTAGTGTCACTACACGAGCCTTGTAGTCACGTAGCGGTGTTGTAATAGCGTCACGTCGTCGGCCGCTCGGCTCCTGCTAACTTTTCCGCTTTCTACACAGTATGTTTTTAACAGAAGCCAGGTATATTGGTTACGTGTTCGTAGTGTTATTTTTATCGTACGGAACGAAATGAACAACGTGTTAAAAGAAATGTGAATGTCCGATTAAATTGTCGTTATGAGATTGTAGAGCGAAGGTTAGTTTTTTGATGTTAGATGATAGAAATGGCAATAAAATCATAGGTACAAAGCGGTCGATTATAAATAAAGCATTATTTCTTATTATTTATCTATGTTGCATACTTGTACGAATGTGTCAGAAGTATGGGAAGTCCGGTACTACAAGGCATAGGAAAATTGTTTAAAGTAAAGTTATTTATCATCATCATCATCTGCCCTATTCCCAATCCTATGCTCTAAATAAAACATAACACACACACATATAATGAAGACTATTATCCCCGAAGGGTTAGTCAGAGACTAGGCAATGAGGACCACAAAAGCAGTCCTCTGCGATAGTCCACTTTTCACCAAATAACGTGACAGGTGTTGAGCACATCGCCGCTTTTTGCTGTTGGATGTATGTGCACTCTTTAGTCCGTTAGTCGCCTTTTACGACACACAAGGGAAGAGTTTGTAGAGGTGAGAAGGTGGTAGTATTCTTTCACCGTTAAATAACATTTCTTTTGTAATAATTATTTTTGAATAAAGCAACCAGAAAAATTACTCCTTTGCCATATTTTTATCATCTTTTATTCAATCTTCCTATCGATCGACATTAGACATTAGCCGGCAATTTAAATGCATATCATATAACCTTTTTCGTCACATGCTATATATCTCTCCTGATTATGAAAAGAAGAGATAAGATAAAATTGTGTTATTTTTAAAAACTCTGATCTCTTTTGATTCTTTATTAGCCATTCTCTATGTTGTACAAATAACGCTATAGTGCTTATTTGATGCCACACCTTAAGACGGTTCAGCAAGTATTGATATTACACCATAAAAAATATTGCTACATAAGTACAAAAATAGTGACCTTGATACATGCCATAGCTAATTGTCTCTCTACGTAGTTAAGTTGTTCGTTTTTGGAGTTCCGTGACAAAAATAATAGATAATATTTTCGTAGCAAAGTATTGCAAGTTGCGCGTAGTAGTGCTTCTATCATTGTCTTGTACAGATTTTGATGTTAAACTTATTAAATTAATGTCAACAAACTTCGATAAGGCCATAATTTTAATATGTGATTTAATGTATGAATTATAGATTTTTTTATATTTTAATTTCTATAATCTACTATTCTTTGAGAAGGTATTTCCATTCGCGGGCTTTCTGGAAGTCGTCCTTATGTAAGCAGTGTTCCTGTGTTTTATTTAAAAACAAGTTTTGTTTATTATTATTGTTTGTAACTTATATGTGTTAATTGTTATATTATACTCAGCAAAAATGTTTGTATCAAAGTTTGCCCTTTGTACTTTCCTATACCAATCATCCGATTGTAATCAAACTTTGGTATGGCAGTGCATACCCCTGCAAAGGTTTCTGTAAAAAACTATCCCGGGATAGGAGTGCTAGTTATAAATCATTACATTATTATGCAATGATTTATAACTAGTACATTATTATGTAATGATTTATAACTAGCTAGATTATGATAAAGTAAAGTGTCCATTTTCCTGTGTTTGTGGTTCCGCTTTCTCCTTCAATGGATTTTTAAGAGGTTTTCAGAGATAAAAATATCAAAAAGGAAAAGGATAGGTTTTTTATGTATTTTTTGTAGATATTTTGTACTCAATGGCTGAATATAATTGCGTTTCTAAGTTGGCATGGACGAAGGCGCGAACGGGCCTCTAGTCTATATATTTACTAAAATTATAAAGAGGAAAGATTTGATTGTTTGTTTGTTTGGATTGAATAGGCTCCGAAACTATTAGACCGATTTGAAAAATCCTTTCACCGTTAGGAAGACACTATCTCCGGATGACATATGCTATAACATTTTCAAAAATTCGTCACGGGGTACGGGGCCCACGCGGACGAAGTCACTTGCCCGCTCTCTTGTTATAAATAAATTTAGATATTGTTGATAGTACAGAACCCATCCGCGCAATGCGAAGTCGCTCTAGGCTGGTTTTTCGCATGCCGGGCGGCGTCTTTTAAAGTTCATTCACATTAGACGAGCAATTTTATACGCACCCAGTTGACCCGCTGGTTGTATTCAACCATTGAGGTACTATACTAGAATATACTGTCGTAGGGAAGCAAGTTTTTGCGCATAGATTTGCGGGCGTAAGGTTTACAATCGCTTGGATCCTTCAGAATCACTGAGGCGTTTCTAGCCCACGGGCCATACATACTCTTTATACTGTTTTTATATTAAGCCTTTTAACAAGGTGCGACAAAGAAACGAGTCACCAAATTTCTTTGAGCGTGATAGAAAACTATAGACTATTGGTGACTCCGGAGAGCAGCACGCGTACTCCTATGGAGAAAAAGAGAATTAGAGTTTGTAGCCTTTTTATGCTGATTTTTTACATTAAGCCCAGCAAATGACTCCACTCCTGAATGTTACATGGAAGTGGAGTCCAGGCGCAAGGACAATTGGTGCAGCGTAAGAGACGTAACATCAGTCACCCTCACTCTGCCAGCCCACAAAGCGCCTCTTCACGGCTCGTTTGAAGGACCCTATGTCATAGGTAAGAGGGAACTGTGCTGCAACTCAGTGCGGAAATACTTGCTTCGTGGTGTCATCTCTGGTGATAGTACCTCAATTTATTCAACACCCAAAGAGGCCATTTAAGATGTAACCTACACGTCATTGTTGGAAATTTCTCAGCGTGATAACAATAATTATTAATGTACAGATGTAGCTTAATGTTGTCAGCTGGCATTGTCTTTCGCTACAATAGTCGCTACAGTTACATGTACTGTTATGATTTGGGCTGATATTTGGAACATTTATCACTTTGGAGGTCACGTGTAACGTATAATTTTTGCTATTCGACGGCCTCCTATTTGTAAAACGAGTTAGACACGATGTAACCAGTGTAACCTAAAATACTTATATTCTTGATTAGTCGCTTCACGCTTCAATAGATACTCTTGCATAAAACTGGCGATGGATATGTGAAGAAGACTTCATTAAAAATTTTATTCATCAATCATTTAGTTCAATAAAATAACATAAGTAAGTAAGTACTACGTTTTGCAAAAAAATAAAAGAATACCGGAATTTGAACTTATGTTTCTTACTATTCCAAGTTGCCAATAAGGCTAGCATTACTTAGTTTTTACGACTATATTAATTATCTAATATTAACCGGAACTTGCATCGTAATATTTCTGACTACAAACGATGTAGGTAAACGACCTACACACAAACATCAATAAATAAGCAATATCAACGTTTGAGAAGCCACTTTACACGGATCTACAAAGTAGTTTCTCAAAAGTTGATAGCCCTAAGTAAGATAAAACAGCGTTGCGTCTAACAAATATCGGTACATTAATCTTCCTTACAAAGCTGGTTCTAACCGCTTTAAAACAAGTAAGGCTGTAAGCACTGCTTCCTCTGATAGGTGTAGTGCCTCAAGTGATAACGGACGACTTACGACGGTTTACCGCAAGTCTCGGAAAGGAGAAATGCCGGGAAAGACTTGGAGAGAAAAGTGATTAACTGCAGACTAAGTGCGATAATGTACTGGAAGCTTATATTATACCATGTGGTAGATAGTGTTAATAGTTTGTGGTATCATGGGAGCATGGTGATATTGAAATTAAAAATAAGTTTCGCTTTTAATTTTAATTTAATTCTAAAAGTATGTTGGTAAATGTTTCGACGCCCAAAATAGTTATACGAGTATTCAGTGGTACTTTCGCTGAAAATTTTTAATTTTTTTTACGACAAATAGAGTATTTAAATTAGCAAGAGATTTTGCATGTTCTTAGTTGATAGACGATTACCTAATGACTTTAGAAAGAAAGGCTGGATTATCTATGAATGTCTGAATTCATCATCATGAATCATGTTCATGAATTAATTATTGAATAAATGAATAGTTTATTTAACAATAATGCACTTACCTACTACATAGCATAGCATACAAGCACCACTAACTTAAATATATATAGTTGGTTGTCTTGTAATCTATATGTTTTTTATGTTGCAATGGAAAGTGTTCTTCTATGATAGGGAGGGCCTTTCCCAATTTGTATTTGACGCTGTAAATGAAAAGGAGAAAAGAAATGCCTTAATGAGTTTCTTGCCGGTTCTTCTCAGTACAAGCACATGGCTCCCGCCCTATAGAATTACAAACGTAGAGTAGTGCATGTGTATTCATAAGTGCTCAACTATTGTAGCCTAAACGGACTATATGATATTAAAATCTTAAAAAAAATTATATCTTAATTCAATGTAAAATCTCTTCTTAAAACTTTGTTCAGATACAACAAGCTATACACAGAAAAACTTAAGACACACCTAGCATTAGTTTCACAGGTAACGTTAAGCAGCGAAAAGGCGGTCAAATCTCCTTACTTGTTTGTACTCAATGAGTGAGAAGCCTTTATTTAGGTCGATTGTTGTCTTTGGTGCGCGTGACCGTTCCGTTTTAAGCGATTGTCGATTATCAGGCGGAACGGGGCCCACAGACTAGTGTTACGTCGAACGAAACGTGGCCTACGGGGCGGCGTTTCGTTAACAAAAACGATTTGCTTGATTTTGTACCGTATCTGTGTACACTTGGTAGCACGAAAAAGGGGAAAAAAGATAGCTTAGAATATCTGAAAGTCGGTAGCGACCTAAATTGAAGGCTCGCTTACTTAATTTTATGCCAATTTTTTATCTGAAGAACTTGTCTGAGAATCATTTTGAAAAGTTATGCTAATGTTTATAGAAATCTAATTGAAAATACTGCAAATAGTTTGCCCGTTTGTCGGCTCAGTAAAAGAAAAAAAATTGGTAAAAGGGGGATTGTTTTCGGGTGTTTCCAAGTAATATCAAACACTCAAAGACAACAATAACTTTGACAATACACCCAGTAATAATTACATCACGACTATTATCCCCGGAGGGTTAGTCAGAGACCAGGCAATGAGGACAGCAAAAGCTGTTCTCTGCCATAGTCCACTTTTCACCAAACGTAGCGACTGCACGTGCTCAGCGTGACAGGTGGTGAGCCCATCGCCGTTCTATGCTGTTGAATGTATGTGCAGTCTTTAGTCCGTTAGTCGCCTTTTACGACACCCAAGGGAAGAGAGGGGGTGGTAGTCTACTTTCACCGCTACGCGACACGGGTAAAATTACTCAAGTAGTACAGTGTTACTAATTACTTTAAATTTAGTACTTTTCATACAGATTCAGAGTTAAAGTTCACGAATGTTCAGTACATAATAACTAACATAAATACAGCGTGTTTCTTGTAAGGTGTCAAGCCAATGTGTGGTGAAGAGAACTACCATACCTATCTATTTAACCCCGATTTTTTGTAGTTTTCGAGTCATAATTTTTTTTATTTTATGATTCAACAACGAGACGGCTCTAAAAAAATGATATCTTTTTTTTTGGGTCGACTTTTCTACGATGTTTTTTTAATATAATACCTAGGATTCAAAATATAGGTATGGTAATTCCCTATCGCCACACATCGGCTTGAGACCTTACAAGAAACACGCTGTATATTGTCCGTGTATCGTTCAATGCATGACATCATACTCAAATCACCTTTGGGATGTAATGAACGCTAACTAGCATAAGTGGAGGTTTTACTATTGGGAAGTCTTGTATGTGCCGTGTGGTAATTGTTTATTTGCCATAAATAGGGTATAATACAGTTGGTCAAAGAATACAATGTCGCTTAAACCTACTTAGCCGTAAGCTACAGCATGCAAAATATTTAGGTACAGAAATACTTAATTTAACTAAAAAGGGTCTATGCATCCACCACATCGCATCTTTCTACTTATGTTTCAAAAATTCATCAACCGAGTAAAATGTATTTTCAAGCAACCATTGACGCAAGACACTTTTAAATTTTCTCAGCGGCAAACATTATATGTTTTCTGGTATTTTATTGAAAATGGTAATACTCATCGCATAACAATTTTTGAGGAAGCGCTTTGTTTTAGGCACTGTGTCTAATACTAATCTGTTTGGATCTGTGGTATATCGGCTCCTTATAAGAATACTAAAGGCGACTAATGTGGAGGCGACTAATGCGTAATGGTGGGCTCACCACCTATCACGCTGAGCCCATGTGCAGTTGGTATTCGGTGAAACGTGGTCTGTCGCAGTGGACTGCATTTTTGGTCCCCAATTGCCTAGTCTAGGACTAACCCTTTGTAGATGTTTCACAATGTTTTCCAAAACTCATTTCAGCCGTTACTTTGTTTTACTTCAAAAACTCAGTTATTTCCAATTTCTATTACCATAATATCAATACGATAATTAGAAATCACATTTATTTCTTAAAGTGTTAGCTTAAGTTAACAATTCATTATGATATTTATCATTCTTTACCTTTCATCCCAAAAAACGATAAATTACCTATAAGTTTTAGCCGTTTGTGTCGCTAGGGGAGAGAACTTGCCCGCCGTTTTTGTCTCGTACCAGGATACGTTTGTTTACACAAAATTACATCGCCACGGCTTATATTTCGGTTCGACGCGATCCTGTTTCGGCTTGCAGTGGTACTGGGGGTAGCAATGCGCGTTTGTCTGGTTATACTATAGTTCGTTAGATTAGTTGTTAAGTCTTAACTACAAGTTAGTTAATTGTTTTTTTTATTATTAGTATTGACATCAATAAGTGCCTGTAAAGGTTTACATTGAATAAATAATTTGACTTTGATTCAAGATGTACTATATCGACATTATGATTTGGGTATTTTTTGTATTTTTAAATTTAATTACAATAATATGTTCTGATAATAGTTTAATCTGTATGTAGGTATATTACTTTCACTATTTATGTTACTTCTTTAACGAATGCGGTCTTCATCTATCACTGTAATAATATTAAGCTTAAGTTATCCTATAATTAACCATAACTGCTTTTGTTAATGTTTATTATTTATTTTTTTTTATAGCAGAAGGCGGGTCAGAACGAGCAAGCGGGTCACCTGATGAAAAGTAATCACCGTCGCCCATAGACACCCGCAAAACCAAAGGAATCGCAGACGCGTTGCTGGCCTTTTAAATATTATGCTCGTGATCAATAAATAAATAAATAAAAGAAGCATTGGCATACATATGACTGTTTTTTAGCTGTACATACTTACATAATAATTGCTAGAGCATTCGAAACCAGGTTCACTGCAGCGTGACTAATGATCGCAACCAAGGATTACTAATTTTTGTGATGATTAGGATGCCCTGTATTTTATTTTTTATTGTAATTATTGCGATAAGTATACAAAACCAGATAAGTATACAAACATGGAGTGACAGGGATCAGTGATAAATACAGCTATCAAAAGCCGCAGCCAATAAACAAAAACCCTAAAGGCGATTGGGGCTTGTTGCTTCCAAATATTTAATCTTATGCTCCTGAACTAAAAAAGCAATTAAATGATAAATACAATATTATTTGGAGAAAAGTGGACTATGGCAGAGGCTTTTGCGGTCCGCATTGCCTAGTCTCGGGGATAATAGTAGTGATTATAATGTATGTATGTATGTAAAATATTAAAAAATGTTCTGCCTTTTATATTGCTAAGTATATTTTTTTAATCAAAGTACACACGACGTCAGATCAACCTACCCAAAACTGTCAAATTTCTACAATCAATTTTGAACTTTATTTTTCGGTTCTAAGGATCAGTATTCATTGGAGAAATTAGACAGTTTAGGGTAGGTTGATCTGACGCCGTGTGTACATATGCGAAAATCTTATGATAACAAATTATGTTGTAGCATCTTAGCACCTACTTACACATCATTTAAACAGGCGAAAGTGTAGTCTGTCTACAATGTACGAATATTGTTTATTTATGACGAATATGGTATTGTGAACTTTCTAATATGTTAACAAGCTGTCTTCCAAAAATTAATGAGTAAATAAATACATCACACCCCTCTATTATTATTATTATAACTTAATTAATGGCTTGGCGTTTAGTATTTAGCCAATTTCAAGTAGTATATATTTTTAAAGTACATTTAGTATTTTGTAGATACGGTAGATTGAATTCAAATGGAGTCTCACAACACGTGTTGTTGCTAAAACAACACGGGAGAGACTCTACGTACGTCTATAGAGTAGCAGTAGCTGTAGATTTGTTTGCGGATGGATAGAAGGTAATATTACTTGAGTGCTTGCGGTTTTGCGAGAAGATGCATGTATGCTAATGAAATGCTAAATGCTACATGTACCTTATTTTATTTAAATTAAATTTTAATAATATGTTTAATTATTGTAATAGGTTATGTAACCGTTTTAATTAAATTAAATAAATAAATAAATAGTTCCTCGCCGTTTGCTACGATCCTGACACATTTCATTTGCTTCATTTACTTTTTTAACATTATTCATGTACTTTTTGGCGGGAAAGTGTCATGTCTGCCGTTTTGTTTTATTTTCTAAAATTTGTGTTTGTCGAATATTAATGTGTTCGTGCATGACTGCATGAGTGTCGACAAATAAACCAAAATAGTGCAACATCACTATTCAAATTCTCTCAGGAAGCCCGTGTGAAATCTCAGTAAAGTCCCAAATCGTAAAAAAAAACTTTGCTCGTCGATTTCTTTTGTTTTAATACGAGTAGTACGATTAAGCCTTACTTATATACCTACTATACATGATCGTGGGTTTTTATGTACCAATACGCCGTTAGCAAACTGATGATGTATGATTTGCCTGCAATTTGCGCTAAGCAGGCGTGTCGCGGCCGGTGACAGTGATCGGTGGTGAGTGATGTGATGATACGCCGCGCAAGAAGCGCCGTGATGTACCGCATGTGCACATGCCTCGTGCATAAATGCCGTATGCACACATGTAGTCGTTCCGCATAGCTTCATTGGAAAACGCTGGCTGACTTATTGCATGCCGCATGCTGCTTTGTGCGGACGGTAGATTTTTATTAGTGCTATTTTATCGGTAAGAAGACAATACGTTTTTGTTTGTGCTATTATATTATTGGCGTTAAAGAAGGATGTGAAAGAAAGGATTTATTCAGTAGCTCGCTGCTCGGTCTAAATTTATATCTCTTCAGAATCTACTCGTTTTACGGTTGATCGGTATGTGGATGATTTGTCAACGTCAATAATTTTATTTTGTTACTAAATATTATCACGTTGATAATAAAATAAATAGAGATCGTGTGTAACAATTTAATTATTTAGAAAACTTTTATCCTGGTTTTATTTTTTGTTTATAAATAAGTCAAAATAATCATAAAAATATACGTCTAACATTAGTTTAGGGCTGAAAAGATGAAAAAAACTTACCCCAGGCCATCACTGGGCATACCCCAGTACTAAATATTCATATTATTATGTGGAGTACAGTTAGACATAACTTCTAAGCTTTCCAGTTACCGGTAGGTACTTGTAACCAGAGAATTGGCAATAAGTTCTATTGATAAACCATGTGAATTGGGTATAAACTTTGTTGTCTTGATGTTACCATCATAAAGCTTAAAAAAAAAATCTTGCGGCATATCAAATTCATAAGTATAATTACAATAATTAATGAACATGCGACATTGTTAGTATTTTAAACGTTTCATGCGACATTCATGCGATAATTTCCTAATTTCTAATATAGAAATGGGGAAGTTATGTCATTGACTTTAACAATAAATCAATTACTAGGATTTTAAAGCACATATGCCACCAAATTGTTGTCATTTTTTAATGAAACTAATTTACCTTGAAATTCATTACCTATACTTTTTATATCGAAATAGAATTACGAAAGTGTATTGTCACACATGTGACGTGACTACTTTAAATTGAGTAAATTGCAGTGCATGGCTAAACTGACCATTTATTTTTTAACTCAAAACGGGACTTGCGTCTATATACGCCAGTTAGCATGTTAACAATGATAATTTAGATAAAGTGTAACAATACAATTAGCGTTTCCTTTATTTTAATTAATTATAATTATTTTTGTTGTACAAATAAAAATTTATAACTTACGATAACGAAACGTTGAAAAAAATGACTACCTCATGTGGGAATCGAACCCACGTCCTCCGCAATCCGGGCTGTAAATTACGATAGATAAGTATTTTTCTTAAATTTGCCCAAAAAATACCTAGAAACCAAGTCTCCACTGTACCATAAACCACAGTGAAATCGCAGACGAGCTCCATATTATAAAAAAATTGCGAGGTTTCGGAAAACGGGACCATTTTGCGTCTCGGAGCTTGGTTTGGAGACAACGGGACAAATAACCGGAAAAAGAGACAGTCCCGTTCAAAACGGGACGTATGGTCACTTTATGCATGGCGGATATGAATAAGGTTACTACTAGGGTTCACGATTTCTCGAGCTTATCAATTTCTCGGGTCTCGTGAATTCTCGAGGCTAATTTCTCGGGTATTCTCGGGTTGTCGAGAAATTTACATTTTTGCATATTTTTTTGGTTCCAATAATGTGATTAATCAACAAATTCAGTTTAAAAGTTGGAAAAATAAATAGTAGGTAGTACCTAAGTATATTTTTTTACGCAACTAAGCTTGTGTGTTGTTGTTTACAAAAACAGGAAATGTAATTAAGTTAAGTAATATAGTATAAATTATGTATCGTTAGTTATTTTAAGTATTTAAATTTCATTAAAAATTTATAGAAAAGAACAGATACCTAGTCGTCCAGCTGAAAATCCGTCCAGCTGAGAATCCGTCCAGCTGAGAATATGTCCAGCTGAGAATCTGTCTAGTTGCGAATCTGTCCACTTGCTACGGAGGCGTAAAATTTAAGATCATATTGAGATTATTAATCTTGATAAAAATAATATGAATAAAGCCATATCAATGAAAGTGAAAAGACTTACCTGTTTGTTTTCAATTTATCACGTAATTCATGAAAAATTGCGTGTACTACATTTCGTAATCCGAACCGTTTGAACTCGGCGCCGCCGCCGCGCGTTCAAACGAACGGCAAACGCAATAGTTTTCTATACTAATATTATAAAAAGGAAAGATTTGTTTGTTCGTTTGTTTGAATTGAATAGGCTCCAGTTTTATGCGTCTAAAGGTCCGAAACTACCGAACCGATTTAGAAAATTCTTTGACCATTAGAAAGCTACACTCTTCCCAAGTGACACAGGCTATATTTTATCTAAATATTTCCACGGGAACCACGCGGGTGGACCGTGAGGATCCGCTAGTATTTTACAATTTCATAGACCCAAATATGATTTCTCAAGTTCTCTAGAGCTTAATTTTCCGGGAACAAAGCCCAACGAATTCTCGGGCAATGAACCCTATTACTATTTAATGATACGATATTTAATTCTTGATCACTCTGTTAGACTACTACTCTACAATTAAATGTTATTGCAATTTAAAATTTTTAAACAAATCCAGACCTACAAAGATTTTTGAATATTTTAAATTGATTATACGAGATATTAAACTTTTATTTTTTAAAGATTTTATCTTTACCTTTTATGTTGTTGTGGTTGTGTTTTATAATATAAATGTTTGTTTAAATGTATGTTTTATTTTTGTAGTGGAAAGTGCCCTTCTATGATAGGGAGGACATTTTCCAATTTGTATTTGACGCTGTGAAGGAAAGGGATAAAAGAAATGCCCTTGCTGAGTTTCTTGCTGGTTCTTCTCAGTACTAGGTCTTCCGCCCTATATAGACTTACGAGGGCGTATGTGACATTCATAATTGCGGTATAATTGTAACCTAAATTGAATAAATTATACCTCTTGAATTATTACTACTGAATTATTTTATGTCTAAAGTTCGATTCCGCGTATGTTGCTCAAAAACACTTGCTTTTAATTACGTGACTGTGTTCAGGTCATATCAACAGTTTTACTAAACAAACAGTTGGAAGCAATTAGCACTAAACGATTATCTATGTTTCGTATGTAGTTGTGAATATTATTGGTATTTGCAAATCTGCATGATCATGTTTGTTCGGATGGACTAGTGGTTTAAATGGCAAGAATTGAGCGGTGATTTGCTTATTAATTTTATTTGCTTATTATTGAGTTTGAATACATTTTTTATGCATACTCTTTTGAATGGCCAAGATTTGACTGATAATATTTCCAATTAACGAACAAACAAACCTAGTATTTGTTGAAATGGAACGCTAGTAAAGTGTACCATGCATACTGTACACATATTGTACACACATAGTGTACCAATTAAAACCAACAAACTAACGGAATATTATTCATTGACATAAATTAACACTAATGTTTTTATATATTTTAGCATTTTAATAACGCTTAAATATACTTAAGTAATTTTTTTTTAAACAATTACAAAAAAAAATATTAACACCTTTTTTTCAGAGATAGGAAATGTTTACCCAATCAGATGATAACGATATTTAAAATTTGAAGTAAAGCCAAAGGAGTCAATTTATTATAAAACTTTATCTTCAATTAATTGTACGATATCAATTATGAACGAATGAAAAACATATATTGAACACACAAAACCAAACTTCTGTAAACTGATAAGATAAAGCTTGAAATATCGGCTTTTCCGCGGGAGAATTTTCGTTCTTTCTTTAAATCATGACCGTCCGAAGCTAGTAAAATAAGCAGCGGACTCCGTCGCACGCTCCTAATATTGCAGTAAACATAGTAAACAGTAAACACAGTACCTACATGTTTACTACATGTACATAAGCCACAGGCAGGGCAATGTAAATAAACCTTTGCCGCTATTCCAAAACGTGGGCTACAGTCTAGACATTTAGTTTAAAACAGTCTCGGCTAAGGGATATTAGGAGCTTGTGCCACCTTCTCATCACCCCATCCCACTCTTCTCATGAGCTATTGTCCATTTGAGAAGGCCTGTTTCCGATTTTATCAGCTGATGATGATTTCCCTGATTTCACAGTTCCGATTTTTAACGTGTTGTTTAATACCGGAATTTCTACTACTAGTTTATGAAAGTTGTAAAAAAAAGAGTATGCACCGTGTGGTAGCGGCTTACTAAGAATGCTACTCGTACCAGCCCCTCTCTTCCCTTGGATGTCGTAATAGGCGACTAACGGACTAAAGTTTGCACAGCATGCTTCAGCATAGAGCGGCGATCACTGCCTATTACGTTAAGCATATTGTGCAGTTGTTTGCTGAAACGAGGACTATGGCAGCGGATACCACGATAGGATCGCAGGATCCTCATTACCTAGTTTCTGACTAATCCCCTTTGGGGATGATACTCGCGAATCTATGTTAGTACCTATGTAGTTTATGTAAACAAAGGGTTTTAAAGCCGCGCCTGCCAGTATCCATATGTATTAGTTAACCGCATGTAGGCCGCGTGCAAGCCGATAGAAATCGCAAACACATTTGATTCCGGTGCGGGCGCGCGAGTGAAATGCTACGCGCGCGCCGCTGTTTACATAAATATTCGTGATTCGAATTCGAGCTAAAAATGTTGTTTGTTAAGACTGGTTTACAATGAACGAGCGTGCGTATTTAAATTTTTCGCTTTCTTTACACTTGGGGTGGGGTATTTAAAAGAGGATCTATTACTATTATTCTTCTCTATGTAGGTAACATAAATCTTAAGATTTTTTTTCAATATTTAAAAAAAAAACATATTTACGATATAAAATATTATAAAAAACTTAACTAGTCTGCCACCAGCAGCGAGTATAGACCCAAGCTATCGGTGGTTAGGTCTGCAGACACTGCAGAGTGAGGAACCTCCTCACAATACGTGCCGTGTCAAGGAGTAGGTACTGCCTTTATTATATTTATTAATCAGGCAAACAGTTGAGATAACGGATTTAAATGCCTGTATCCTATCGCATTGTAAGTAAAGATACATTAGGTCATAAAAACAGTTTACATTGAAGTGTACGTGCACATATTATTATTGAGTGATTTACTATTAATATTCGACTAAAAGATAAAATGTGACGATAAGGCTGAAGAGGGAGGCACACTTCACTTGGAATATTTAACTATGAGGGCTAGTCCATATCTTATTGCTAATTGTCGGAACACAAGAATTCTTAATTTAATTAATTAACAAATTTATTTATTTATTCTATTTTGTTTTCTGTTATCTTCCCATTTGATCTTCCAAATTATATTAAAAGAACAACTTAGTGGTCCTGAATCGTCGGTGTAAAAAGTCCGTAATCCAACAATGACACATAAAATACTCGTATGCCTACCCTAATAAGACTCAATTACAATAATACATTGTTACCCTAGGGGTGAAAGTACCTTATTTATTCCCGAGACGGGGTTTGGCACCCGAGCGTAACGAGAGCGCCAATAGTTTGAGGGACTAAATAAGTCTTTTACCCGAGGTAAACACTGTGCTTTTCAGTGAAAGTAACTAAAAACAAAAACTTGAATTAGCTTAAGGAAAAATGAGTTTAGTCCGTTAGTCGCCTTCAAGGGAAGAAAAGGGTTGGTAGTAGGTATTATTTTGATGAGCCCATCGCCGGTCTATGCTGTTTGATGTAAGTATGTGCAGTTTTTAGTCCGTTAGTCGTCTTATACGACACCGAAGAGAAGAGAGGGATTGGTAGTATTATTTTGATGAGCCCATCGCCGCTTTTTGCTGTTGGATGTATGTGGAGTCTTTAGTCCGTTAGTAGCCTTTTACGACACTCTAGGGTAGAGATGGGTTGTTAGTATTATTTTAATAATAAGTCACAACTACACATGACAGTACCTGTCAGAAAAACGATTCTCCCTAGGGCGGAAAAGTACTACTTTTCACCCGCTCCTCAGGCGACTTCAGACCTACTTTCCGAGTATGAGGAATGAAAAATAAACAGGTACCTAAACGCATCGAAATGAATTCATAATTATATGAATTACGTATGGATAGAGCCTTATTCCGAAGAAACGTAACATAATACGGACGAATTGCTAAGTAGGCAGCTGTATTATAGACAACGTATTAGAAATGTACGATACGCAAGTCCTAAACAATTTAAATTATATTTGTCTAGGTATATGTATATTAATGCACATTAAATAATAATAACTCAAGGTAAGACTGCAAAAAAACATCTAAAAAACATCTAAAACATCAAAAAAATTTAACATAAAATAAATTATGAAACATTAATAACAGTTCTAACTTAATCGTATCCTTAAATTAGAGCTTCAATTAGGTAATTTAGCAGGAAACAGACATAAGGCGAGGATGTTAAAAATTGGAGAATAGGTACCTACTCATTACTTCGTCTAATTAACGAACACAATACTCACACAATCAAAAAATCCAGTGAATGGTGTAGAGTAAACAAATCCAAATCATGTGTTTTGAACAGATCCAATAATTGTTATTCACTGCACAGGGCACTTTAAATTTTAGAATTTCGTAATAAAGAAAATAAGTTTTGTATTTGGAATTCGTGTTCCGTGCGTTCCGAGTCGCGGTCGCGTCGCTAAGCCGTCCGAACCGATGTGCGTCTACTTTCGAACTGAGTCTCACAGATTTTCTTGAATCGTCGAACGCGTTGGCTTGCCTTGTGAGGAATGCTGCGATTCAACTTCAACTCTTGCAGATACATTGCTGTGTATACAACGTACAATATCACCACGTATACATACAATGGGCAGACAGTCGTTAGCATCCATCTACCCGATTAGGGCCCCTTGGACGGTATCCTCTTTGTATAGGTACCTATTTCTTTCAATTCGGAAACGTCCGTAGCGAGCGACCGACATAGCGTGCTGATGATAACCATCCTCCGTAATAGGTCAAGGATCATTAGGACCGCCGGCGGTCGCGAATCAATTGATTTTCAATTGTGTCTGGTTTTACGGTGCTCAAGGGGGTTGTCTTTGTTTTTCTGCTACGTTAAAAAAATACTTTTATTTGATAGAAGTTGTAAATTGAACTGACATTGCTTATGGCTCCTTGCAGGGTACACAGAAAGACGGAGTGTAAATATTTTTAATAATGTTAAGTTTAATTTCTGAACCTGCCTGACTTAATTTTTTTTGGGTAATATTACTACATAAAATATGATCTATATTTGACCGTACCATACCCAAGTAACAAAGTTCTCCTGTAGTGCACAGTTTACAGGCTTACAGCACTAGTACCTCTCTTTTAGTGGTTCCAGGTTTTACTACCAAGCTTATAACAGGTTACACGGAGTTCGTTTGGGTTTATAGTGCACCTGTTCTTATAAGTTGACTTATAGTCGTCTATAGAACGAAATTATAGACGCAGTAAAGGCTAAGATGGCCTATAAAAGGGTTGCATAGGTGTAAATACACTTGAGAAAACTTGCTCCAGTAAGTTACACTTCTAATCGCCTACAAGAAGTAATTATAAATCCGCTATAAGTGTCATACGCCAGTAATAGTAATGTATAGACTAAAACCATTTGCACTTGTTACTTGACCTTATAGGAGTGTATAAGTCAACTTTATGTGCCAATTATAAGTGAATTAGTTCTACAGTGGTTTCTTCTAAGAGTAAGTGTACTTGGTATTATTGTGGACTCTCGAATACTGTTATAGTCTTAATTTCTTTAAAAAGGTTTCTTGTAAAACTATTAGTGTCCAAAGATATCTTCGTGAAGTCCATTTAAGAAGACAATTGCTTTTAATATTTCTCGCATCTTCACGGCCATTTTGATTTCTTTTGAGTCATTAGGTTTTTATTAAATTATAACAAAAATGGATATAAAAAAATGGAAATATGACCATGATAGTTCAAAGTCACAACTAAAACATAAAAATAATAAACTCTTGGTTATTAAAATTAAGCATAATACATTTGTATGCGGAACCCTATTTCGTCACAATATGGCGCGACAATGCTGTTAGGGCCAATATTATTTTTAAACACAACTTAGTTAATACGCCATGTTCAAAAGGCGAACAAAAATTGAGATGTAAAACACAATATACTTCACCGAAAAAACATACGCGTTGGCCGTGCAATCATGTATGCACGTATAATATTACGTGCAAAATACTTGATATTACATCTTATATAAAATAGATGAAGTTACTTTTATTTTTTTTATTTTTCTCCACAACTGCACAACAAAACATCAATTCACAAATGTTTGAAGTAGCTAGTAATAGAAGTGCGGAGTACGTTACAAGTCTGCCTACTTCTATTAAATGCTCATAGTGAGCTTCGCGGGAGCAAATGGTTCTGCGTAGTCCAACTATAAGTGTATTATTGGTCTAAGTGGTGCTCGCCAAGTCTACTATGAGTATTTTATTAGCAAAAGTACGCGTATAAAATAGGCCCTTTTCCGTGGTTATAAACTTTTACTAGCCTGTTATAGACCTGGCTCCGGAACCACTACAAAACCACATTTTGTTACTTGGGTAGGTACTAGAAAGGCAATCCATTGTTCTTGATTAAATAAATTGCTAGGATAAACTTTTAAAATACAATCCGAAGTCTCCTTCGAACGGTTTGTTATTTGTTTGTTGTGATTTGATGAAAATAAACGTTTTATCAAATAGATCCACTAGACGATACTCTAACGGTAATATATTCAGAATACCTCTGATTGCTATTGCTATTCCATAAAAATGATGTTTGTTTTTGTAATATTCACTTCGCGGGTTGGCAACTACACGAAAATGGTACACCAATTAAGTTACCGAATTAAACTACTTATTGTGATTAACTTTGGTTAGATTAGAGTTTGATTACTCAGACCTACATTGGTAATTGATAAGTGTATAACGCTGTTATGTTATTATCTGTTACTCATCATATTTGGAGTTTGCTTTCGAATTTTAAGATGGCTGAATAGAAATTATGAGAGCTAATATTTCAAATCGTTCGACCTCATTTGTTGCTTTTGAGTGAAAAAGTTTCTTCGCCATATACTTATTTAAATATGATATGAATTAGCAGCAAATGCGTTCGAATACGATTTTCGAAGTCCAGTAACTTTCGAAATGCCGCGTCATTGGACAGGTGACCAAATTCAAAGAAATTTAACTTTGCTTCTTCTTTTGTTTGCACGGAGAGCTGTTGGCGAACCGTTTCGCGTAGCGGTGAAAGAATACTACCATCTTTCCCTTGGGTGTCTTAAAAGACGACTAACGGACTAAAGACTACACATACATCCAACAGTATAGAGCGTCGATGGGCTCCCCACCTGTCACGCTGAGCACATGCGCAGTCGCTATTTGGTGAAAAGTGGACTATGGCAGATGACTGCTTTTGCTGTCCTCACTAACCCTTCGGAGATAATATTCGTTATAATATGTATATATATATGTAGAGCTGTTGGTCTTGGTTGTTCTCTCAATTGGCCAGCGTTCTAAGCTATTAATCGGTCTTCCTGTTCTAGCATTTTCAGACATTCATCAGACATTCTGATTCTCATGGACTTTCGAGAAAACATTCTCACCCCCTTCGGTTCGCCTGACTGCCTAAGACTTACTCTACAGATACACAAAGCATATCTGCATGGTGCAGCATATTTATGTTTAGTCTCCCATCCAAAGCTCCAAATGAAAAAAAATGCTTTCGTCTTTTTTCTTTGTGTACACAGTTGAGATTTTTGCTAAGCTTGGATTTAACTTAAAAGATTGTTGACTCGTGGCTCTTAATTCTGGTTGAGGAGCAGGATTCTCTAATAGGCGAGAACAGGATTCCTTCACCGTCAACGGTACAGGTGCAAGCAATGTAGACGCGGAACTCGGCCTCAAAGTACTACTTACTTTTAGTTCATGTCTATAACTAGTATAATGATACGCTGTTGCGTTTAAAGCCAGTTTACCTACCATGTTATTTTGACCCCGATTTTTATTTAACTAAGTTCTTAGAGGCATTTTTACTAGCGGCCCGCCCGTGACTACGTCCGTGTGGACCCTGTGACAAATTTACACAATAAACAGTTGAAAAAAAATAATTTTTTTCTTCTTTATTCATCATTATGATGACATCAGCCTATAAAAGTATAAAAGTACTGGGCACAGGCGTTATTAGATGGACGACATGGGACCATGAAACACTACGCAGAGCCAATGCGGGTTGGTACCAAGAATATGGGTATATATATCTACTTGGGTAATATAAACGTACAAAATACAAGATGAAGTAGGTACAAACCAAACTACTGAATTGGATATTATTGAGCTCAGTAGCTACTAGACGCCTTTATGTTCTTATAGCAAGGTTCAGAATAAGTGAAGCAGAAAAGCCACTATCCAACATCTTCGTAACAATCAATGGCAAAGAGACGATATTACTTAACTAATTCAGAGCCGACCGGAACGGCAAAACACCTGGGCCGGGGTCAACGACCGCGCTTTGGTAATTCAAACTCGTGTTGTTCAGTTGCTATTAGACAATGCTGTTAACACAGAACAGAAGAAAAGGGGTTTTTCTGTTCTGTGGTGCACAAGCTTTTATGCTGCGATTCCTCTCTCTCCTTGCGGGTGTCCATGGGCGGCGGTGATTACTTTCCATCAGGTGTCCCGCTTGCTCGTTTGCCTCCTTCTGCTATTAAAAAAAATCTCCACTACGGACTATACGCTTAACGGATACCAGAGGGCGTACTTTCTTTCTCCGAAACGAAATTTTGGCTGATATTCGTTTGCTATTTACATCGGTTTCCATTCCTTCCGAAGTTTCGTTCATACAAAATAGGTTTGGCATTTAGGCTATAAAGGAGATAGGTAATTTTGGGCCACAATGAGTTGTTCGTTACAGAAATAAAAATGGTACAAAAAATAAGGTCTTCTTATTGTATTATTATTGGTTTCTAAAATAAACCTGTAACACTTCGCAAAACCAAGATAAACAAAAAAACGGATATTCGAAAATAACACTTAAACATACTTTGTAAACACACATCTAGGCAGTAACATATCGATTTATCGAATTCGATATTATACTTTTGTCTAACTGTAAATACTTATTGAAACAGTATTTAATTTAAAATAATGAATATACCAATACGTTAGTTCTTGTATTTTATAGACTATCTGAATTAACAATCATGATAATAAATACAAAAAGAAAAGTAAAATATTAATTTAAATCGATTTTTAAAATCGTTCATTGAAATGTCATGTTATGTCATTTGTCAATACGATTGTCATCCATTCATTCATTCTCTTTGCTCCATGCATTGTAGAATATTTTGTGCCGACTTTTCTTTCTAAATTGTTATTTTCTCACGACATTTTATGTTAAATTATACCCCTGAATACAGAATTTAATCTAGATCAATAAAAAGTAAGCTTCAAATTCTTGTAACTACACAAATAACTAAGAAATAGTGTAAAAGCAGACAAGGCATCGAGGTAAGCAACTCACGTGAATCCTCTATAACTCTAATCTGCGGAGCTGTACATGCAAAATAATGATACATCTGTAATGCTAACATAATTCCCTTCAAGATGCAGTAATTGTTATGTCTGTAACACAATTCAATTTAATGGCCCAAACGTCCATACAAGCTGCCCTACGAAATTTCGTTTCGGAGAGAGAGTAAGTGCATATTACATTCCTGTGTTTTAAATTTAAATAAGTGATGTATTGTATCAAATTTTGACGGCCGGGTGGTCAAGTGGTCAGTGAGCCTGACTACGCAACCCACGGTCCCGGTTTGAATTCCGGTAGGGGCAAATGTTTGTGTGGTGAGTACGAGCATTTGTGACCGAGTCATAGATGTTTATTAGTATTTATGTATGATTATCCCTTATTCAGTCACAATAGTTCAGGCTATGCTTAGTTTGGGGCTGAATAATTGGTGTGTGTGACAGTCGTAAAATATTAAAAAATATGGTTTTTCTATTCTATTCCATTATATTCTATTCTATTCTACGGATGCTTGCTGCTCACCTACACTACCTTTGGTAATTACCATGATTTGGTGTTGCAAACGTCCATAGCCCAACCGTTTACCAACAGATTGGCCGTATGCCGGGGGTGCGTATCATTTCATATAATGGCATATGAACTAATTAGGTACAAAGGACATAACGTTCATTGAATATAATTTTTACTTGATTTATATACACTTCCCATAATAACATTACGTATACTAGCCATTTGATATAATACTCATATTATATAACAATTTTTTCTATAAAGCTAAATTGGTATAATAAATTATTCTATAACTTCATTTAATATAATATTTACTTTAAAATAAAATTAGCATTAAAATGCATTAAAATAGGGTTAAAACCTGTTTTAAAAAATTTGATTTTAAAAAATTCCTTTAAAAGTTAATATGTTGTGTTTTTGGTAAGGTTGTGCCACAAAAGTCAGTGACAGAAACGAATCGCGGCAAAACCGACTCCACGTAGACTTGTTTGCCCTACGCTAGAGTGTAATTTAAACCCGCAGCGCCGAAGCCGTGAAAGAAACCATGCCTGCTGTATGCTTGCTTGCATGCTGCATGCTTGCTTGCACGCTGAATGCTTGCTTGCACGCTGCATGCATGCTGCATGATTGCTAGCATGCTGCATGATTGCTAGCATGCTGCATTATTGCTAGCATGCTGCATGCTTGCTCGCATGCTGCTTGCTTGCTTTCTTGGAGGGTGCCATTTGGGTCTGAGTATTATGTGAATAATGTTTTATACCATTAGATTATTATACGAAATGTTTATTCTATCATAATGACATTATATCACATGAAATTATAGATTCTAAAATTATATTAAATGTTTATTATATCAAGTCAGTTGTTATATCAAATGAAATTATATGAAACGAAATTGTATTAAATGAACGTTAGATCATAAGTATTTAAATCTAACATAACACACCCGTATACGGATTACGTACACCTTTGTAGTATAAAAAAAAACATTTAAATCGCCACTGTCGTCTAGTGGTTACCTAATTTACCGTTTTCACAATCAGGGGTTTCGAGTTCAATTCTAAGTAGTACATATTGGACGTTTAGTCCACTCTCGTCCCCTCGACCCCTAAAAATGATTTGTTCATTTGTTTCCTCTCAACCCTCAAACATAGTTCACACTCGACCCCCAGGGGGCGAGACTGAATTTTCATACTAAGTACAGGCATACCTTGTCCACTTTCAACCCCTAGTTCGGTAAGTACCTAAAATTAATATTTTAACTAGTACAGTAAGGTACAGAATAGAGGCAAAACAAAATGATGGCAGGAATTTAATATAAAACAATAATAAACGAGCAATATTGAAGAACATATTTAGACGGGATTTAACGCAAAACTACTTAGTAAAGGCATTCTACGCATACCTTTTTATACCCGACGTTTCGACCGAGTTGCACCGGCCGTGGTCACGGGTGGACTGCTGTCGCGGTGTATCGCCTCCGTTTGCGTCGCTGAGTCTTCATCCACCGTCACATTATTTATCCAACTACCGTCACACACAACACTAACGGTGTCCCTATTCCGTATACAAGCCTTATTCTGGTAGTTAGCCGATTGCAGACTAAAACGAAGTGGCGTTTTTGCAAACACTGGATTCCACGCTGATGATAGTTTGTGACCATCTTCCCGAATGAAATTGTTTGGATGTTTCTTAATTTCAATCGCTTCACGCACTACTCTTGAATAAAAGTGGCGATCTGTGGAGAGGACTTGCGTACGATGAAATTCGATCCAATGATTTGCGCCTCTTTCAAGTAAATGCAATCCGCAATGGCTGATTTGTTAGACTGGCGGTTTTTCATAGCCGCAATATGTTCCTTGACCCTCTCATGGATAGTCCGTTTTATCTGGCCTATGTAGGAACTACCGCAGCTGCAGTCTATCTTGTATACGCCTGGTGTTTGAAGTGGCAAAACATCCTTCGGGGAGCCCACAATGTTGTTGACCTTTATGCCTGGAGTGTATATTGTCGGTATCGAGTACTCGCGTAATATGTGGCCGATCTTGTCCGTGACTCCTTTAACATAAGGCATATAGGCTGGTTGTCTTCTAACTTCGGGATGTTTGTCACTTTTAGTCGGCTGCTTCCGTAGTCGATTCACTCGATATCCGTTTTTATTGAGTACCTCCTGAACATGATCCAGCTCACGCTTTAAATGCTCAGGGTCACAAAGGTCAAATGCTCTGTTCTTTAGTGACGTTATCACGGATTGCAAGTGTCGAGGGTGGTGATGTGAGGTAGCGTGTAGGTATCTGTCCGTGTGCGTGGGTTTTCGGTAAACACAGTGTGTTACGGACCCATTTGGTCTTACGGTCATCTTGACATCTAGAAAGGCCAACGACCTATTCGCCTCCATCTCATATGTAAACCTCATCTTCGGGTGAAAGGAGTTGAGATGTTGCATCCACTGATCCACTTCCTGCTTGCTTCCTTTAACGACGCTGAAGATGTCATCTACGTATCTTTTCCAAAGTCGGATGGTCTTCGGACCGAGGCTCAGTGCCTTCTCTTCAAAATGTTCCATCCAGATGTTGGCAAGTGCCGGGGCGACTGGGCTTCCCATTGCGACACCATCAATTTGTAGGTAATATTGACCTTGGAAAAGAAAATAGTTGCCGTCCAAACAGTGTTCAAGCAGATCAATGTAATTTCGCGGTATTTCGTTGACCTTCAGTTTTTCCCGGACTACGTCCAAACACTCCTTGATTGGAACATTGGTGAACAGCGATTCCACATCGAAACTCACCATAATGTCGTCCGGTTCCAATATTAGGCTTTTTATAGTTTGGACAAAGTGGCGTGAGTCCTTGACGACACAATAAATAAGGAGTTGTATGCGTTACATTTAAGTTGTAGTGTTAGTCTTTCGCGGGTGGATTATGATTTGTGTGATAGGGTGACATTTTTACAAGCGAGTCGTACCTTCGAACTGTGTAGTGCGAATCATGAGCGAAAGTTTTCTAAGCTGGTTAACCGATTCGTCGAGAAGAAAAGGTCGTTTGTGTCAAATGAACTAAGTGACACGGTCATAAATTTATTAGTCGTGAGTCTAGATGACACTACCGTAACCATCTAGGCCAAAGGTTTGAATTTTGCTCCAACGCCAAAGCGAATACCATACGAAGTCGTGATCAGTAGCGTTGAAGAAACGATTATTCGTAATAGAGTACCACCTAACGATGCCGATACCCTAAGGCAGGACGTCGCAGTCGTTTTACGAAAATCGAAACTGCCGGCCGGTAATGTCACTACGGAAGAGCGTCAAGCACTAAAAAACATTCGAGAAAACAAAGATGTGTTAGTGCTTAAGGCCGATAAGGGAAACGCCACTGTAGTGATGAATACTATCGATTACCAACACAAGATACAGGCCTTGCTATGTGACGAAAAGGTATATAAACCGGTAAATTACAACCCCACGGCCAGAGTAACGCGTAAGATACGATCTCTTATTAATAACAACCAAGACCTATTTACCGAAGACGAGTATGAGTCACTGTACAGACCAAAATCACATCAACCACCGAAATTATATGGCGTGCCCAAAATACATAAATCCAACGTGCCGTTGCGGCCTATCGTAAGTCAAATTGCTTCTCCTACTTACGACCTTGCAAAGCACGTTGCGTCAGTATTGCAGCCACTTGTGGGTAAAACACCGTCTTTCGTCAAGGACTCACGCCACTTTGTCCAAACTATAAAAAGCCTAATATTGGAACCGGACGACATTATGGTGAGTTTCGATGTGGAATCGCTGTTCACCAATGTTCCAATCAAGGAGTGTTTGGACGTAGTCCGGGAAAAACTGAAGGTCAACGAAATACCGCGAAATTACATTGATCTGCTTGAACACTGTTTGGACAGCAACTATTTTCTTTTCCAAGGTCAATATTACCTACAGATTGATGGTGTCGCAATGGGAAGCCCAGTCGCCCCGGCACTTGCCAACATCTGGATGGAACATTTTGAAGAGAAGGCACTGAGCCTCGGTCCGAAGACCATCCGACTTTGGAAAAGATACGTAGATGACATCTTCAGCGTCGTTAAAGGAAGCAAGCAGGAAGTGGATCAGTGGATGCAACATCTCAACTCCTTTCACCCGAAGATGAGGTTTACATATGAGATGGAGGCGAATAGGTCGTTGGCCTTTCTAGATGTCAAGATGACCGTAAGACCAAATGGGTCCGTAACACACTGTGTTTACCGAAAACCCACGCACACGGACAGATACCTACACGCTACCTCACATCACCACCCTCGACACTTGCAATCCGTGATAACGTCACTAAAGAACAGAGCATTTGACCTTTGTGACCCTGAGCATTTAAAGCGTGAGCTGGATCATGTTCAGGAGGTACTCAATAAAAACGGATATCGAGTGAATCGACTACGGAAGCAGCCGACTAAAAGTGACAAACATCCCGAAGTTAGAAGACAACCAGCCTATATGCCTTATGTTAAAGGAGTCACGGACAAGATCGGCCACATATTACGCGAGTACTCGATACCGACAATATACACTCCAGGCATAAAGGTCAACAACATTGTGGGCTCCCCGAAGGATGTTTTGCCACTTCAAACACCAGGCGTATACAAGATAGACTGCAGCTGCGGTAGTTCCTACATAGGCCAGATAAAACGGACTATCCATGAGAGGGTCAAGGAACATATTGCGGCTATGAAAAACCGCCAGTCTAACAAATCAGCCATTGCGGATTGCATTTACTTGAAAGAGGCGCAAATCATTGGATCGAATTTCATCGTACGCAAGTCCTCTCCACAGATCGCCACTTTTATTCAAGAGTAGTGCGTGAAGCGATTGAAATTAAGAAACATCCAAACAATTTCATTCGGGAAGATGGTCACAAACTATCATCAGCGTGGAATCCAGTGTTTGCAAAAACGCCACTTCGTTTTAGTCTGCAATCGGCTAACTACCAGAATAAGGCTTGTATACGGAATAGGGACACCGTTAGTGTTGTGTGTGACGGTAGTTGGATAAATAATGTGACGGTGGATGAAGACTCAGCGACGCAAACGGAGGCGATACACCGCGACAGCAGTCCACCCGTGACCACGGCCGGTGCAACTCGGTCGAAACGTCGGGTATAAAAAGGTATGCGTAGAATGCCTTTACTAAGTAGTTTTGCGTTAAATCCCGTCTAAATATGTGTGCATAATGGAACGCGAAAGTTTAAAAGTGTATAATATTGAAAAATATTTAAAGTATAATTTAATATCTAATAAAACATTACATTAGAAAATAATAACAAGTCTCATTTAGCCCTCATTTATGGGATTCGAACCCAGGAAATTTCGCTATCCGCCGGGCAACTCCCAGCTGAGGTCTGAATTAGACTTCTTTGTATTGTAATTTATTTATTTATTCATTTTAAAAAAAGGTGCACTTGCTGATTTACATACAGTGCAAACCAAAACGCCAGCAAGCTAATTACAAACATACCCAGGTCATGTTTAAAATTGGAATCCATCACCGATATAAAAAAATAAAAATGAATCGCTGAATGTGTTGCTAAGCTTAAATCTCGAGAGCAGCTGAACCGATTTTGCTAATTCTTTTTTTATAATATTCCTTGAAGTACGACGATGGTTCTTACGTAGAAAAAAAATTGAAGAATCGACTGTCACGGGGTACAAGGTGTTCACGCGGACGAAGTCGCGGGCGGGCCGCTAGTAATCAAATAAACATGTTACTTATACAATTAAGAAAATAATAAATGAAAAGAACTAAATAATAGTGTTGTCTTGAATAGCTAAATTTAATTCCTACAGTAATAAACAGCAGAGGCAGGGTATTTTCCTACAGAAATATACCCTGCCTCTGCCTTTATACTTGATGGTTGCCTTTATACTCTCTTGATGGTTTACCATCAGCTCTATACCCCTGATGCATTGTGGCGAACATAAATTGCGTAGCACCTACATTAAAGTTTGAAATCGTATAGCAAACACCTAAAATATTTATTATTTCGTAATTCCAATAATATTAAATATACCAATAATATTCGAAGATTAACTTCAATTTCTCTAGGATCCCGTCATCAGATCATGACCATGATCATGATGAAAAATCGATCAACAAGACAGAACATCATTTAAAAAAAAAGAATTATCTAAATCGGTTCAACCGCCTTTGAAAAATCAGGGAACATGCATAAAAAAGCTCCCGACGAATTAAGAACCTCCTCCTTTTTTTAAAGTCGGTTAAAAATTGCTAGAAAAGAACAATAAGTGTGTGTAACAATATAACAAAGTAAAACTCTATAAATGATGTTGTTATTATTTAATATTTGATTAAGTATTTGCTTTATTAACGCTCAAATAAACTCGATGTTAATAAAGCACGACCGCACGTCCATCGCCGTGCGAAGAACGTGGGTTAAATTTCCACCTGTAGTAGAAATTTTATTCAACGTTTCGTTAATAATTTATTATCGCAACTGTATTTAGGGGGTCGAGAAGAAACCTAAATTTGGCTGGAAAATAAAAACTACTTTCGACCCCTGCGGGTCTAGGATACACTGTAGTTAGGGGTCCAGTGGACACATTATTTATTGGAGGTCGAGGGGACGAGAGTGAAGAGTGTGAAGTGAGTGAGAGTGGTTAGAGGGAGGATTTAAAAAACTACTAAGCTCAATGAAATAAATGTTTTATTAAGAGTTTGCAATGGCAACACCAGCTTCTTAAAATTTGATTTTTTGCGTTAAATAAACTCGAAGTTAAGGAAACGTTGAAAAAAATAGAATTTACATAAACTCTAAAGAGGTTTGAGAAGACACTGTTGCTATAAAAACATAAAGTCAGAAGCGTCTTCAAACACTAGGTTCATCAAGATAATGATGGATGTAAGACTGATTGGTTTCATTTGTGGCAACTTTTGGGAAATGTTGGTCGTTTTGTAGATTACCCAGTGATATATGTCATTGAGATTACCTGTTCTTTGGCACACATGTTCAACTGCGAAAGTGAATAAGATGTCGCGCGCGCTAGCAACCCGAATGTGATAGCAGTCGAGATTTTCGTAACAGCAAAAATGAACTAAACTAGATGAAACATTCTGGGGGTTAAGCCCCCAGTCGAGACTCGCGTCCGTAGGTTTACTTACCCTTGAGATCCTACACGTGACCCCTGGGTGGTGCTAAATGAGTGACACTGACTGAGTGGTAGAGCCACGCTGCGTTGCAGCACGCATTGAGTCTGCTCGCCCGGGGTAATACCACCCTCTCACGAATATCCGGCGTGAAGTATGGCTTGGTGGTGTTGTGTTTCGTCCGACCAGTGAGAGTTCCGGAGGCCCCTACCCCCCTCACAATTCCTATTCCTTCCTTAACCCTATTCCTTTCTTAAAGGTCGGCAACGCATCTGCGACTCCTCTGGATGGGCGGCGGTGTTTGCTTTCTATCAGGTGATTCGCCTGCTCGTTTGCCTCCTTCTCATATAAAAAAAACATTTAATGTTTTCGTACTAGTTTGCAATAGCAACACAGCTTCATCAAGATAATGACGTATGTAAGACTGATTGGTTCCATATTTTGTGGTAACTGTTGGGAAATGTTGGCAGTTTTGTAGATTAGGTACCAATGTTCTTTAGCACACACGATCCACTGCGAAAGTGACTAAGATTTCGCGCTAGCAGTCCGAATGTGATAGCAGTCGGGATTTTCGTAAGTGCTAGGTACAACTTGATGTTGCTGCGGTGAGCTGATTGCTTTCTGATGACCTGGCTAATTTGGCAAGAAAGCGTCGCGGTGGTGATGCAATTACATATGAATGTAAATACATGCGTTAGCAGAAATTTTAACATCTGTTTTTTTGGAGATAAATTGCTGTTTGGCTTTACAGCGCAACCGCGCATCTCGCAAGTGAGTTCCCGTCCCCTACTACATTTGTAGCCAGTTTTCACTCGTTTGGAGAAACTTGTTTGTATACGGACGATGATGATGAAAATCCTAAATAAATCTTTACAGACGAACTGCTGTTTTATTTAATGTCAGTCACTGCTAAACACTTCACAGTTATTCAGTGCTCATGGTCGCGCGTCATTAGCACTTAATTATAATTCTAATAGCACTTACTGCGTTAATAACCATTCAATATTGACATGCTCTGCTTCACAATTGTACGCGTACTTTTTCTGTCTATAAATAACGTACTGCTTGATTTGGACTCAAGGGAAGATTGAGCAATGGATACAATGCGCGCGCCGGCCGGCACAATCCGTTTCGCAGAAAATTAAACCGGGCTAATGGTTTTTGTATAAAACTTAAAATTTACAAGAAAGCTTCCGGCCCTTATCTTCCCCTAGTAGTAAGGGTAAGTAAGGGTGTAAACGTACTTCTTCCGGTATTGTCGACTACTAAGGAACTAATCGGTTGCTACTAATGATGTAGTTTCGGTAACTATTATATTTTATATGAGATCGGGATACTGGGAAGTCTTGCAATTGAATCTCGAACCTCGGTTAAGGAACGAGTGTTCAACCTCCAGACAAAAGAGATGGTCACAATCTAAACTTCGATTCCAATACTAAGTTATACTTATTAAGGACATTAGTGTATAACAACATCAATGACAATTAAACGTTTTAACTACATACAAATAATATAATCACGACTATTATCCCCGAAGGGTTAGTCCGGGACTATATTATAGGCAATGAGAACCGCAAAAACAGTCCTCTGCTATAGCCGCCGTTTCACTAAACAGCGAATGCACATGTGCTCAGCGTGTCAGGTGGTGACCCCATCGCAGCTGCTCTATGCTGTTGGATGTATGTGCTGTCTTTAGTACGTTAGTCGCCTTTACGTCACCCATGGGAAGAGGGGGGGGTAGTATTCTTTCACCGCCACGCGACACGTGTTATCTAAATAGCTCAAAACCTGAAATAGTATCGAGAGAAGAATCGATTCTACATAAAAAAGTACAGTACTTAATTCACTCAAATTATGTATTTCTTTCAAATAGTAATTCAATTTCAAGAAAAAAACGTGGAGCATAACAATTAACAGACTCGAAGCATGCTTGTATTAAGCAACAGTTGTATTGTAATGAGGCATCGCTCGCAACCCAGACTGATCGAATGTGGGTGCTGTGGTTAAAACTAGGGCAGTGCGTATACGTAATTCTACTGGCTACATTATTATACGTATATTTCGCTATGACATTGAATTTTATTTATGCAATTTCGTGTTTGTAAAAGTTGTAAGTGTTGAATGCGACATGTTTTTAATAAGGTGATCATGATTTACAAATAAAGTTTGTTTTTAATAAGGTGATCATGATTTACAAATAAAGTGGTAAACAAATGAATATTGATTAAATAGCATCTCATCGATTGACAACTGAAACAAAATATTGACGTTACATAAGCAAACAATTATCGAAGTCTCTGATCAATATGAGTAGGTACCTAGTCACAATGTGCTTACAAAAACTTCCAATTAAACATTTTGTTATAAGTTAAAGACAAAACATACATAGTACATACATATAATCAAGACTATTATCCCCGAAGGGTTAGTCAAAGACTACGCAATGAAGACGGCAAAAGCAGTCCTCTACCCACTTTTTACCAAATAGCGACTGCACTTGTGATCAGCGTGACAGGTGGCGAGTCCATCGCCGCTCTATGCTGTTGGATATATGTGCAGTCTTTAGTCCGTTAGTTGCCTTTTACGACAACCAAGGGAAGAGCAGGGGGTGGTAGTACTCTTTCATCGCTACGCGACATGGTTAAAGACAAAGACAAAACTGTGTAGGCATTAATGTTTTATATTTTAGCGTTTTACTAACGCTTAAATATTCTTAAGTAAAATTTTAAACACTGATAAAAGACGACAACCTCAGGCGGGAATCGAACCACGCACCTTCTGCATTCCGGGCGGCTGCCTTAACCACTTGGCTACCGAGGTCTGGCTTTCAACCGTCGAAATTTGTCAGTGCTTGATGCTTATGTTTTTTTTTTGCGTGGTTCGATTCCCGCCTGAGGTTATCGTCTTTCTTCAGTGTTTCAAAAAAATATTTTACTTGTGTAGGCATTGTTACTTTCAACAAGTGAAATTTGTACCACGGCCATCATCATCAGCCTATAAACGTCCCAAAGGTGGACTTAGGTCTTTCCAAATGGATAGGGAGACGAGATCCACCACGCTGGCCCAATGTCGGTTGCTGTGCGGGTTGTACTATTTCGGTAGTTTATTATAATTTTTTTATTAAAATGTATTATTATAGTTAGTCGCCTTTTACGACACCCAAGATAAGATATCGGTTGGTAGTGTAGTAGGTATTCTTTTAATAATAGTGAGCCGCCCGCCACCACATAGGTAGCTCACAATTCAGATGTATCTTTGAATATGTGGTTCATTTAAGGGGGTTAAAGTTACTCGCGTCCGTAGGTTTACCCTTGAGACCCTACACGTGACCCCTGGCTGGTGCAAAATGAGTGACACTGACTGAGTGGTAGAGCCACGCTGCGTTGCAGCACGCATTGGGCCGGCTCGCCCGGCGTAACACCACCCTCTCATTAATATCCGGCGTGAAGTAATAGCACTTGGTGCTGTTGTGTTTCGTCCGGCCAGTGAGGGTTCCGGAGGCTCTTCCCCCTACCCTCACAATTCCTATTCCTTCCTAAAACCTATTCCTTGCTTAAAGGCCGGCAACGCATCTGCGATTCCTCTGGTGTTGCAGGTGTCCATGGGCGGAGGAGATTACTCTCCATCAGGTGACCCGCCTGCTCATTTGCCTCCTTCTATTATACAAAAAAAATTACGCTTACTGTATTATTAATTAAAAAGTACACCTAACATACTCTTAGACGAAAATTAGATCTATCGATTAACACATCCCTAGTATCACCATACCCCAGCACAAGTGGCCAAAGATAGATTGACAGTTGAGTTACCGCGCTTTTGGTAGTTGTGGTAAAATACTTGGTTGTATTTCGTAAAGAAATGGTTGTGGTGAAGAATTGAGTTTATTCCTATTACTTGTAATTAATTAATAACCTGTTTGACCTTACGCATTGTAATGTGATACGAATAACTTTAAAAGTAATTTATAATTAAAAGTTACCTTTAAAGCGGACAAGACTACCTTGAAACAAGGCATACGGGACTAATTTAATTTGATTGACCTACAACCACCTTCTCGTTGATACCAAAATATTGTAAAGGTGTAGACATACTAGGTTCTTACATTGCAAAGCACCAAATTTTATGAAAACTCAAAAACAATTTTTTTTATATTTTTGTTTGAGTCTTCAATAAAATTAAATGATCTATACTTACTGTAAGGCTATTTGGTAAAAAAGTAGAGATAAAATTTGAATATTTATTTTTCCTTTAATTTTTAACAGATAAAGAAGTATGTGTTGCTTAATACAGATATAACTCTATAAAAATACAAAAATAAAAACATAGAATGAACAAAAAGTAAGGTTTATTTTAAAAAAGAAGGTGCTTTTCCAATCAGCCCCCAGGGTGAGGTTATTTGGTATGCATACAAAATTACATAGAAAATATCTTTTTAAACTGTTTTTATTTCAATATAAACACGGACGGCGATATTTGGTAACATACATTTAAAAATTTACAAATAAGTAATGCAAAAGTCAACTCTAAATAATTTAACATTTTTATTTAAAAACTAATTTGGATCAAAACTGACAGACTCTCGCTAAATGTAGTTCTTAGCATCACACGTGCGGTGTTCTTTTCTCTGATTGGTCGAGATTAACAGATAACGGAGTTACCAAATGTTAGAGAATAAAAAGGTTACGTTCACTTCAAGGGGGTGTTAGTCAGTAGGAGTCTGACATAACTTCGCCAGCCGTCTGGTGTCGTACTCATGCAGAGTTCACCTCCTGGCCAAAAAAAAAAAAGTTAATATGTTTGCGTTCGTTCAAAATTATTTTTTTTTTCCAAAAGCCCCACGGTTACCAAATAGCCCCGTTCTACCGGTAATAACTTTTTATTGAAATTTTGCATTCACAATGCTATAGGATAAAATGTTTACTAGAAAAAAACAACCAGTCTCAGGAAAGCTCGAATGGGATTCGAACCCATGACCTTTGGATTGCCAGTCCACTGCTCTAACCGCTAACTAAGCTACCGAGACCCCAGAATAATCGTTGAATTTTTCTAGTTGTTGTGATTTACGCTGTAAGCCAGCGGTAAACATTTTATCCAACTTAAAATAAATTAAGGAACATTATGATTGATTGTACAACACGAATAAAACTATAATTACAACTTGCTAGAGTTAATAGTGTTCTATAGGATTAGAATTATATAAAAGTAGTCACGATGTCAAGAGCGGCCTTCATATTATTTAATTTTAATTTAACGTTACAATGTTATTTATGGCAAACTAATAAATTCTTATGATAAAGAATATTTTGTAAATATTCTTTACAAAACTCCGCATAATCACGATAAAGAAAATTTCTACAAAATTAATTACAATAACTTTTTACAGTGAACAGCAACAAGATGAAGAACTGCTTTCTGAAAACAAAAAATGTGGTGTGGCGCTCAAGAAGCACAGAAAGTTAAATTAAAATTGACTTTTCAATTCGAAAGATATTAACTTCGAAGTTTTTATGGAACGCCGCGGGGCGTACACGTACGCTTTTAATTTTGATCAGTTTCCTTCTGTATCTATTTGAAACTTGAGTTCCATATCTATTAACCCTTTGTTTCTATTTGTATACATTTAGATAGTGATCAATTCGAAAACCTTTTACTAGAAAGTATTATTGAATTTAACGACGCACTTTACTATCAGGTGTGCAAATTACAAATTAATGTAGTAATAAGATCTTCTGTTCATCTCAAAATTTAATTTAAACGAAACAGAAAACAACCCAACACCATATTTATGAAAATCTACTATAATTTATAACTTCGGGCAAATATTGTTGTAACCTTTTTGTTCAATGTAATTACAATGAAAACAAGAAATTTAAGAATATAACGTTATTTTACGAGAGTATTATGTCAAGAGCTTATGTAAAAAATAGAGAATACAGCCATTAAGCTTTTAGAACCGTCATCAAATAAATCTGTCCAATGAGCAATTCGTTTGATAGGAGAAACGCGAAAGTCGGTGCACTGTGCGGTCACAAAATGACAAGCTACAGTAAATACGTGGCTACTGGTGTGTACGAAACAGGTGTGTGGTTGGTGGTCGATGTACAAACGCCACCAGGGGGCCTACTGTCACCTCTTTATCATCATCAGCCTATAAACGTCCTACTGCTAGGCACAGGCCTCCCACGTGGACAATAGCACGTGGGGATATTAGGCCATAACCCACCACTGGCCCAATGAAGGTTAGTAGGTTGAGCCATAACCCCACTGCCTTTTAGAGCAGTATTACTCTAATCTGACTAAGTCAATTTCCCATACTTTGCAAAGTCAGATTAAAGTGATACTGCTCTAAGAGGTGACAGTAGGCCCCCAGATCAACCTACCACAAAATGTGAAATTCATGCAATACATTTTAACCCTATCATTTGGATATAATGTTCAATATAGATTCACGACTATCCCCAAAGGGTTTTATACACACGGCGTCAGATCAACCAACCCTAAACTGTCTTTCTCCAATAAATAATAATCCTTAGAACCAAACATTAAAGTTAAAAATTGATTGAAGAAATTTGATAGTTTTGGGTAGGTTGATTTGACGCCGTGTGTACGTCAGAGAGAGAGAGAGAGAGGCAATTAGGACCTCAGTAGCAGCACATGTGCTCAGGTGGTAAGCCCATCGCACCTTTAAGCTGTCGAATGTATGAGCAGTCCTCAGTCCATTAGCCGTACGACATTAAAGAGAAGAGATAGATTGGTAATATATATTTTAATAATGAGCGGGCACCGTTTGAAAAAACTTTCAATGTTTTTAATTAAGGGATTAGAAGGTGTGGTTATATATGGAAATCTGATCCAGGTTGGCATTACCAATGAGTAACCATAATAACTTATAATTAGATAGGTAGAAAGTGCGGGATAGAAACCAGCTCATATAAAAAAATCAACACTTTCTCTGCATTAAGACTTATTCACTGTTAAGTTCGTAATCATTACCATCCCGTAAACGTCGCACTGCTTAGCCCAGGCCATAACCAACCGCACTGGCCCAAAGCGAGTTGGTCACTGTTAATAAGTTGGGCGAATTTTTAAATGTCTTACCCCTTGAGCACCGTAAAACCAGACACAATTGAAAATCATTTGTTTCGCGACCGCCGCCGAACTTAACTTGACCTATTAAGTAATATACTATGCCAAGGCTATTAGTATTTATACAGAGCTATCATCATCATCATCATCAGCCTATAAATGTCTCACTGCTGGGCACAGGCCTCCCACGTGAACAATAGCACGTGGGGATTTTTTTTTTTTTTTTTTTTTAAGCTGGCTGCTCCCGCTTTTTGGCAGGTTTTTGGTTTTCATTTTTGGTTTCTTTTCTGTCTTTTTTGGGCTTTTTTTAATAAAACTAGAGCTTGAAGAGCTCGACTCTCTTTTCTTTTCTTTCTTTTATCTTTTCTTATCTTTTCTTTATTTTTCTCTCTCTTTTTTCTCTCTTTTATTATTTTTTTATATACATAGATTCTTAATACTAATATACATTTTTTACTTATATTAATTTACAATTTATCTTATATACTAGTATAATTTTTCCTACTTTAAACATTATTTTCTTTTACTTTAATTTCTAATTATTACATTTCTTACTATCTAGTATTTTTACAATTACATTTGTTTCTTTTTTAATTTCTTTTATTCAGTATACATGTATATATTTATACTTCTATTTTGAGAGTTTTCTTTCTCTAATTACAATTAATCCTTCTCTTCCATCCCTTTTTTTACACCTGCCACAATGTGGTCTTGCTTTTTAATACTTCTTATTACTAAATTCTATACGTCCTTGTTTCTCTTATTAACAATATTTACGATTTTTCCGGCATATTCCATGAAAACTTTCCTTTCTTTCTTATTACTAATAATCTCCTTCAAGGTGTCTTTGCTTAGGTGTGTATCTAGTTTTTGTTGCAGAGTGTACCTAGTGTTAGTGTGTATTGGGCAATCGAGTAGGATGTGAAAGATGTCCTCGTCCATGGTCGGGTCACAGGCACACGAGGGGCTGTCCCTGCGCTTAAACCTGTGCAGGTATGCACAGAATCCCCCGTGCCCTGTCAGGATTTGCGACGCCGTTCGGTCGATGGACATCTTCCTCACCGTGTTGTGTGCGTCCACCCCATTCGGAAAGAAGACCTTGGTGGTCGCGGCTGTGGCTTCGGTCCTATACCTGCAGTTCCACTGCTCGATCGTTTCCGCCCGTAAATGACGTTTAACGAACGAGATGGGGCTGCAGTCATAGTCCGCTCTGGTCTTCAGTTTGAGGGCGGCTTCCTTCGCTAATTCATCCGCTCTCTCGTTCCCTTTCACTCCGACGTGGGCCCGTATCCAATAGAGAGAGACTAGTTGGTAGTTGTCTCTCAGGAATTCCAGGTTACCCTGTATCGCCTTCGTGATTGGGTGCGAGGAGTCTGCATCCATCAGCGTCTGGAGAGCCGACCTCGAGTCGCTCAGGATAGCCGCTTTTTCGAATTTTTTGCCCATGATAATTTCAAGCTCAGCTTGAAAGACCGTACAGTACGGTTCCAGTCTGAATTTTCGGGTACACGTCTCAACAGACCCCTCCCAACAGGTCAGGACTGCTCCGACTTTCCCCTCCAGCTTACTACCGTCAGTGTAGATCTTAGGCAAGCCTTCTGCCACCTCGCTATCCTCTTCCGCGTTTTCCAAACAGGTAAATTTTGAATTTAGTATCCTACTGGGGTGGGTGTTCTCGATGAAGGGTACGCGCTGCTCAACCCTCCTGCCACTCAATACTGCCTGGGGTTTCCCGCGCTTTGCTTCAAAAAGCCGGGATGCTTCTTGGATCCGAAGATCCAGCGGAAGCAGCCCCGACAGTATTAAAGCAGCGTTGAGGGAAACTGTCCTATTGCACCTAATTATTTTCTGCGCGAAGCCTCTCAATACTACATCGAGGGCTTTCCTGGAGACTATCTTTTTCGCTTCCGCGGACCAGACGCTTGCTGCGTACAAGATCACAGGTTCGATTACTGCCTTGTATATTGTCCTGATTATTTCAGGATGTAGTCCCCAGGTAGCCCTCGCCGCTCTGCACACTCCCTTATATATCCCTATGGCTTTGTTACACACGTATTGAATATGTTTGTTAAATAAAAGCTTATTATCTACAATTACCCCTAATATCTTGATGTCTTCAACAATCTCAATTGCCGTCCCCCCCACCTCCAGACGCGGTGTGCGGAAGCCATCATTACCCGGAGCCTTTTTGGGGTTGAACGAAGTCACCGCGTGGAGAAGTTCAGCCTCCACGAATGGGGGGTCGCAAAGGTCATCTTTGTTACCCTCATTCGCTTCGGCTGCCCTTCTTCTCACTTCTTTGTGGTTCTTCGTTCTCCCCCAATTCGGTGTCCTCCGGGTAAAAGCTCTCAGCCATAATGCGCACCGACTCTTTTGGGCTGGTGTTCTTGCCATCCCTGGCTATCGGCAGATCTTCATACGCCTTCTTTGTTTTTCCTATCACCCTATAAATTCCCTCCTACATCGTTTCCCTCTCTTGCTTCTCGCAGAACTCCTTCCAACTCCTGATCCTGGCCTTTTCCATTTCGGACTGATATTTCTCTTTCGCTTCGACGTACTGTTTCACGACATGTGCCAAACGTTTTGGCGCTGCCCATTTTATTCTTCTCTTCTTCCTATTCTTTTCTTTCTTTATCTCCTCTAACTCCTCGGACCACCACGTCAATTTTATCTGTTTCTTAACTTTTTTCTTTTTTTTTAACATTCTTTTACACGTCTCCTCTATGCTTCCTATGTATTCACCTACTTTCTCTTCTAATTCGCTCACTTCCTTTATTCTTTCTACTTCCTCTACATTTACCTTCCTCTTCTCAAATTCTCTCTTACATTCTTCCTTAAATTTACTCCAGTCTGTCTTATTTGTTTTATACTTCCTTGTAGTTTTCGTGTCTTCCATCTCCTTTATTTCTTCTAGATTAATTTTAAAAGTAATAGCGTTGTGGTCCGAGGTCGTCATTCCTTCTTCCACTCCTGTATCAGTTTGGCCATGTCGTCCGAACAGCACGTCACGTCTACTGAGCTTTTATATCTCCTTTCTCCTCGCCAGGTATCAAAAGTTGGAGTGTTCCCTTCGTTTAATATTTCTAAGCCCAACTCTATAAATACACCTACTAACTCTGCACCCCTACTGTCGCTCCTAACACTACCCCACCACTCACTCCAGGCATTCGCGTCCCCTCCAACGATGAGCATTTTGCAACTTAGTTCCTCAATCATCTTTTTCAGGAGCCGTATGTAGGTTTCGATGTCTGTGTCTGGTTCGAAGTAGTAGGAAACTACTCCGATCGTCCATTCGGCAGTTGCCAACTTAGCCGCTACTAAGTTGGCAGTTGTGAGGTTGGGAAATTGCGTGATGGTAATATTGCTGTTATTTATTAGTATGGCGGCTTTATTATTCTTCCCAACCTCGTGTGCCGCCTGGACGATCCTCGCACCAGACACACCACCCATCACACCTCTGTTACCCACGTACGGCTCCTGAATAAGTGCAAAACAAATTTTCCTGCTGGCTATCTCTGCCAGCAGTTCTGAGGTCGCATTGTTGCTCCGTTGGAGGTTCGCCTGTACTATTTCGTATTTCTTGTTTACTGGAGCCGACGCCATGCCCTTAGCATCTGTACGCTACCTTTGCTCTGGCCAGCCTGTCCCACTTAGCCCTTATTGGGCACACCTCATTAAAGGTGTTGTGGGACTTCTCTTCCAGGCCGGCTCTCTCGCAGTTAAGGCAGCGGGGGGGATTCAATTTCTCCGTGCACGTGGCGTATAGGTGGTTGCCCCCACAGTGGCTGCAGCTGTCCAGCTGCTCCTGGCAGACCCGCTTGATATGGCCGTAGCCCAAGCAGCGGGAGCACTGGATTAGCGGGGACTGATCTTCCACTCTGGAGACTCCCCATTGTAGTTGAAGAGTCCCCGCCTCTGTCAGCTGCTGCCAAATTGCTGGGGCCACCTTGACCACCATATGTGCCACGTGCGGATTTCTTGTTTTCTTCTCATATATCACTTCTATGTCTTCCTTTCCATCTTTGGTTTTTCCCTTCCCTACCTTCCTCCTTATGGCTTCTTCTACCTGTTCTTTTTTTCTGTCCCCCCTTATATATTTCACTATTACTAGCGGGTTTTTGTTCCTGGCCTTCTCTATTTTAAGCGTGCTGTCCTGTTGCAATCTTTTGCTGAGGATCTGCTGAGATCCTCAGCAAAAGACCACTTCTGGTTCCACACACAATGATGACCTTCTGGTCCTTGGCCCTTCTGACCCTCTCTACCTTTATCCACTCTCCTTCAGGGTCGGTTTCCGCCGTCTTCCTGACCGCCTCCATAACCTGGTCGCTGGTCAGGTTCACGTCGGTCGACGCCACGATAAGGGAGTGGAGTGTCTTGGGTGTGGTTCTCGACCGTCCTTCTGCGGTCACTCCTGCGTACGTTGCCTTCTGCGGCTTTTCTTTATTCTCCATATTCTTGGCCAGGTCCTTTATCTTTTCTGCGATTTTGTTAGAATTATCTTCCTGCAGTCTCTCGCATCGTTCGGTAACTGCTTTGTTTTCCGCTAGTAGTTTCTCTATCCTCTCTAATCTTCTCCCGGTGTCTAGCTCAAACTCTGTGCTGTCCTTTACTTTCTGCGTGTAGACAGCATTGCTAGTTCCAGTCTTTGGTTCGGTGCTTTTCTCCATGCCTTCTATCCTGTCGACTAACTCTACCACCATTGCTACCAATTCATTGGTCTCCTTTATGATGGTGGTCTTGTCGTCCTTGGTCACTGACCGATGCCCTGTGCTCGTTTCCAGTGCCTTCATGGTGCGACCTTGTGCCTTCTTGGCGTTTTGTTTAATGTCATTGATCGTCATTCCCGGGAGAAGATGCGTCAGTTCCAGCTCGATTGTTCTGGTCGTTGCTGCTTTCGACTTCAACTTCTGTGGTGGGGATTGGTAAACTAAGGAAATTTCCTTGCTGTTTACCTTTGACGTGCGTGTAGGGCTCCTGGTAGCCATATTAATAAAATCAAATAATTTAAGGACGGACAAAATAAGTTAAGGACGGACAGAATAAATTAGGACGGACAAAATAAGTTAACAGATTAAAATTAAATTTGTAAAAGTTGTAAAAAACACGTTATAAGTAAAGTTGTAAAAGTTGTAAAAATCTAAATAATAAATTAAATTAAATAACACGTTAAAAAGTTTGTAAAAGGTGTATAAACGGGACACACACAGGCTAAAAATATCAAGATACACACTAAGAATAACACAAACAAGTTAAAAAATTTGTAAAAGTTGTAAAAGGGGACGGACGAAACAAAGAATCTGCCTAACTATTGACTAGAGTAAGATTAGGTTAAAACTGATAAAATGTAAATAAATTAAATATGACTAAAATTAAATTAAAATAAATTGAATTAAATAATAAAATTAAAATTGAAATTGGATTGGAATTGAATTAAAATTAATAGCTAAAATGAAATAGAATATAAATACAATTGAAATAAATGAATTAAAATGAGTTATAAAATTAAATAAATTAAACTGACTAGAAAAACGGTAAAACTAATTAATAAGGTAGGGCGGCAGATTCTAATGTTTGTTCTGTTGTCTAATGTTGTATATGTGTAATGTTGTTTATCTGTGTAGTGTGTATATGTTGTCAATAAGCAAGATCCCGGGAGCAGCTTTGTCAAACCTATTTAAAAACACAATAAAATATACAATAAAGAATTCAAAAGAATTCAAGTCTTAATACTAGTACCTGGCTCAAAAAAGGTTCAGGGCCACACAAATAAAACAAATAAAACACAATAAACAACCTAAACCTAACTAACCTATTAAAAGTTTGTAAAAGTTGTATAAGTCCTTTTTTGTCGGAATAAAATAAAATCAAAACAAATAATTAACTGGTTAAAATTAGGCAAATTTTCAAAAATAAATTTAAAAAGTCAAATAATTATCAATATTGTTTTTAAAACTTAGAACTAGTGCCTGTCCTCAAAAGAGGTACAGGGTCCAAAATAAATTAAATTAAAACAAAGTCAAATATTAAAACCAAAATAAAATTGTCAATAAGCCTAATTAAAACTTATCACTATTACCTGTCCTCAATAGAGGTACAGGAGTCCTAATCTACAGCAAAATTGCAGTTAAAATATCACAATAAAACAAGTCAAATATAAAAATAAAAAGTAAAAAGTAAAAAGTCAATAATCTATTTAAAATCTTAAAAACTATGCCTGTTCTCAAGAGAGATGCAGGAGTCCTAACCTAGTGCAAAATGGCAATTAAGTATTAAGTTAAAACTGTGATTATAATAAATAAGGTTAAAATTAAAGTTAAAATTCAATATAATAAAATTGTCAAAATAAATAATTAAAACCTTAAAATTATATCACAGATTGTCTTACAAACTAGATCTGACCTCAATAGAGGTTCAGATGTCAAAATATTTAAAATTAAAATTGAAAAATAAAAACTTAAAATTAATTTTCTACGGCTCTATGTGCTAGAGTCAATGTGAGTGTCAGTCTGTAGAGTTTTGCTCTCCGGTCCTTTTGGTACCAATTTGGTTCCAATCGAGCCGGAGGGTCCGGAGATACCTATAAGCACTATTTGGGGGTGGGATCTAGGGGTAGGGGGTAGTTGGATTATAACAGGGCAGGATAGGGTAGGGTGTAGAGATAAAAAGTTGTCAAGCAAGCACTAACGTCCGACACGTGCTTCCTGAGCTATAGAACTTTTTATTCTGGGGGAAATTTGGGTGGGTTTGGGGGGGTAAGGTTTTTGTGGGATTGGGTAGGGAAGGTTTAAACGGCAACCTATTGCTAAGGAAGCACACCCGTAGAGGATATACTTTCTCAACAAAGTAGGTTTCCGTTTGGGAGGTGATTAGGCCGTGGGGATATTAGGCCATGACCAACGCAGGCCCAATGCGGGTTGGTGGGTTTTAACGACTGCCGTCTTACGACAACAACCGGGACGAACGGCATAACGTGCCCTCTGAAGCACAGTGCTATATTACGACCCAACGAAGTACTAAGCCACAGAATAACTAATAGTACAACCGTACTACAAGTTAAGTACTAAGACAACAGGACAGCATTAGTTAAGCTACCCCGAGGAGGCCGCGTTACTCCAATTGAACCACCGTTACACGGAGGCTTTGCTCACACCATGCAAATCGCTAGCCGGTAATATGCTAAATGAAGCGTGAACTAAGACTATGTCGCAAGTCATGAGAGATATGGATTGTAAAGAGTTTAAGCCTTACTTTTATACACTATACATAGGTACATATAATCACGACTATTATCCCCGAAGGGTTAGTCAGAGACTAAGCAATGAGGACCGCAATAGCAGTCCTCTGCCATAGTCCACTTTTCACCAAATAGCGACTTCACATGTGCTCAGCGTGACAGGTGGTGAGCCCATCGCCGCTCTATGCCGTTGTACGTGCAGTATTTAGTCCGTTAGTCGCCTTTTACGACACCCAAGGGAAGAGAGGTGGTAGTATTCTTTTAATTAGCTATTTAAGCATTATTTAGTTAAACATTGTTTTGTCTCTTTTGCTCAATTAAAAATGACTTTTGTGTGATGCAGACAAAACAATTTTTAACACTGAATATTTAAACGTACTTCATGAACACTATGCAATATATAGTGTTTGGAAAGTAAGACCGTTTATGTAATAGTTTTTTCATTCCTCATACTCGGAAAGTAGGTCTGAAGTTGCCTGAGGAGCGTGTAGAAAGTAGAACTTTTCCGCCCTGGGGAGAATCGTTTTTCTGACATGTGTAATTGAGACTTATTATTAAAATAATACTAACAACACACCTCTTCCCTTGGGTGTCGTAAAAGGCGACTAACGGATCAAAGACTGCACATACATCCAACTGCATAGAGCGGCAATGGGCTCATCAAAATAATACTACCAACCCCTTCTTCCCTTGGGTGTTGTAAAAGGCGACTGACGGACTAAAGACTGCACATACATCAACCAGCATAGACCGGCGATGGGCTCATCAAACAATACTACCAATCCCTCTCTTCCCTTCGGTGTCGTAAAAGGCGATTAACGGACTAAAGACTGCACATGCATCCAACAGCATAGAGCGGCGATGGGCTTATCAAAATAACACTACAACTCCTCTCTTCTCTTCGGTGTCGTAAAAGTCGACTAACGAACTACTGCACATACATCCAACAGAATGGAGCGGCGATGGGCTCATAAAAATTATACTAACAACATCTTTCTTCTCTTTGGTGTCGTAAAAGGCGACTAACTAACTAAAGACTGCACATACGTCCAACAGCATAGAGCGGCGATGGGATCATCAAAATAATACTACAAACCCATCTCTTCCCTTGGGTGTCATAAAAGGCGACTAACGGACTAAAGACATTCACGTTTTTGTTTTAACTTTCCTTAATAACTATTAGCAAACCAAACCCCGTCTCGGGAGTAAATAAGCTACTTTCACCACTAAGGTAACAATGTACTATTATACCTCTAAACCTTGGTCGAGTGGTCAGCATGTTGGGCTAGCGTCGCGCCTTCTCTCAAACCCCAGGTTCAATTCCCGATCGCTATTTGGTGTAAAGTGGACTATGGTAGAGGACTGCTTTTGCTGTCCTCATTGCCTAGTCTCTGGCTAACCCATCGGGGATAATAGTCGTGATGACAATATGTATATGTACGTATATGTTATACATATTGTAATCATATAATCTAACTAAAGTCTGGAGACCCTCAGGGATATAAGTCTAAGGGAAAGTTTAAGGGAAATGCAATAACAATACCATTTACAATTTGGTAATACGAATGTTGAACCGTTTTCCAAGAACAGTGATACAATATAAATGCTAGAGATAAGAAAAAAATTGCAGTGTCCAATACTAGGCTCAAAGAAATAAAATAATAAGTATACAGCTCTAAGTAATACATTTTTTTTTACTAGGTATGGGTTTGCTCGATGCTGGTGCCGAGGTTGAGGTCTGAAGACAACTCCACTGCCCAGAAGGACGACACTATTGGTAACAGGCACAAATGTACCCCGAAAAGTAGGAGTCAGGTTAAAGGGACTCCTTTTAGCGGTGAATAAACACGCCTGCGTTTTGGTGGCGTTGAAATTTACCAGGTTACTGTCACCCCACTGGCAAACGTGGATTAACGTCTGGTTCGTTCGCTAAACCATCGCCTCTCTCATCAACATCACGTCATCACCGCTAGCTTTTGCATCCGAAAGGAATCTCTCTACGACAGTTCAGTCATCTGCATACCCAACAATTTCCGGTATCAACAGGTTATTGATGTGCAACAGGAAAAGCGTCGCAGAGAGAACAGACCCCTGAGGAACTCCGGCATCAATAGCCACTGAGTCAGAGGAGCAGCCATCGATGACTACTCTGATTAACCATTTTCATTTTTATAAAAATAAACTTTTACATTGTAAACAATATGGTTTTACTAGGGGTCGCTCTACAACTGACGCCGGTGTTGAGCTTTTAATCCAAATATTTGATACCTGGGAGGAATCACAGGATGCCCTAGGGGTATTTTGTGATTTATCCAAGGCTTTTGATTGTGTTTTACATGAAACTTTGGTCAGGAAGCTTAACCACTATGGAATTAGGGATGCTTCTTTGAGCCTTCTAATCTCATACTTGAGTAACAGGATTCAAAAGGTCGACATTAACGGTAAAAGATCTCCGGGATCAGTGGTTAAAATGGGAGTTCCGCAGGGTTCAATACTTGGTCCATTCTTGTTTTTGGTTTATATTAATGACTTACCTTATTTTGTAAAAGACAGTCATGAGATAGTATTGTTTGCTGATGATACTTCACTTTTATTCAAAGTGAAACGACGACACCCAAATTATGACGATGTGAATAATGCGGTCTCAAAGATTGTTCACTGGTTTAGTGTTAATAACTTGCTATTAAACGAGGGAAAAACCAAATGTGTAAGATTTGTATTGCCTAATGTTAAGCAGGTAATAACTAGTGTACAAATTAAAGATAAGAATGTGAATCCTGTGGACACCACTGTGTTTCTAGGCATCACGTTGAATGCCAAGCTTCAGTGGGGCCCACATATAGCTAAATTGTCGAATAGACTTAGCTCTGCGGCTTATGCAGTAATGAAGATCCGTCAGTTAACTGACGTTGATACAGCGAGATTAGTTTATTTCAGTTACTTTCATAGTGTAATGTCGTACGCCATTTTACTGTGGGGAAATGCTGCCGACATTCAAACTATCTTTGTGCTGCAGAAGAGGGCTATTCGAGCAATATATAACCTACAGGCTGGTGACTCTCTCAGAGAGAGATTTAAGGATATAAGTATAATGACAGTTGCATCACAATATATTTATGAAAATCTTGTGTATGTTCATAAAAATATTGAAATGTTTTCAAAAAACAGTGATATTCACAAATTAAATACTAGAAGTAAGAACAAATTAGCAGTGCCTTATACTAGGCTCCATAAAATAAATAATTCTTTTAAGGGTCTGTGTGTACGATTATACAACAAAGTACCAAATGATATTCAGAAATTAGATCTTGATAAATTTAAAATCACAATCAAAGAAAAGCTTTATAAAAAAGCTTATTATAAAGTGTCGGATTATACAGAAGACAAAACAGCTTGGGTCTGAAACGCTCCAAGTACCTACTCCAACAGCTATTTCTAATTGCCTATAATTAATTTTTAAAGAGCACCATATTTAATTAAACTATTTACTTTCAAATTCATATTTTGTATTTTGTGACCTGGTAACGACATATAATATATACATATTTTGTAAATGTCGTTGCTTCTGTGCGCTGTGGTTTCTTGCCACGTGCCCGTTCTTTGCCACAGTTAAAAAATGATGTCCTGAATGGGTGGTAGGTTAAAAAATATTTGGACGTTTCAAAGTACTTATTAATTGAGTTTATTGAATAAATATATTTTGACTATTGACTATTGACTATTGAACCGTTCCGTCAGGAAATCTGCTATCCAACTACAAAAGTCAGCGGGGATACCATACGCAGGAAGCTTGCGCAGTAGACTTGCGTGCCAGACCCTATCAAAAGCCTTCGAGGTGTCAAGTGATACGGCGAGTGCTTCGCCGTGCATCTCGAGGGCCTCACCCCAGTAGTGCGTCAGATAAACTAGAAGATCCCCAGTCGATCGTCTTCGGTGAAACCCATATTGACGGTCACTGAGGAGGTCATTAACTTCTAGATATAAGAGCTTCTTACTGTTTAGAACTCTTTCCATGACCTTACAGAGTATGGAAGTGATGGCGATCGGTCGGTAGTTGCATGGGTCGGCACGACTTCCCTTTTTGGGTACTGGCTACACATTAGCAAGCTTCCAGCATTTAGGTACGGTTTTTGCCTCGAGAGAGAGGCGATACAAGCGTGTTAGCACAGGAGACAACTCAGGCGCACAATACCCCAGTACCCTTGCTGGTATGCCATCAGGACCACTGGCCTTGTTCACGTCCAGACTAAGTAGGGCTCTACAGACCTCTTTATTGTGGATTGTGATCTCCGGCATTGAAGAATCACAGCGAGATAAGTTTGGTGGTTGTAGAGAGCCGGTGTCTAGACGCGAGTTGCTCGCAAACAGAGAGGCAAATAAACTTGCTTTCTCAGCGGCAGAATGAGCCAGCGACCCGTCAGGTTTCTGCATGGGTGGTAACACAGGACGGCAGAAATTCGCCTCGGCTGACTTCGAAAGAGACCAGAACTGTTTACTACCGCTCAGATAGGATGACAGCTTTGTCCCTATTAACATACATACATATATAATCACGACTATTATCCTCGAAGGGTTAGTCAGAGACTAGGCAATGAGGACAGCAAAAACAGTCCTCTACCATAGTCCACTTTTCAACGAATAGCGACTGCACATGTGTTTAGCGTGACCGGTGGTGAGCCCATCGTCGCGCGTTGCTCTATGCGGTCTTTAGTCCGTTAGTCGCCTTTTACAACATTCAAGGGAAGAGAGGGGGTGGTAGTATTCTCTCACCGCTAAACTGTTAAAGTCTAAGTAATAAAAAGAAACATTAAAAATAACAAAATCGCTGTCGCCTCTCACTTGACGCCTGTCATTTGGCCGTACGGTAGTGGTGTAGGCGTGCGCCCGCGCCGCGCCGTGACTTTCCAAATGAATGTCCCTTGCACACTTTTTATCGACATTGAAGTGCCGTGGCACCTTGCCACTATTGAGAATTGATACTTTGAATGGACGCTCACGACACTTGGGAATAAAAACAAATGATAGACGAGGTATATAATGATCAAAATGAATAATGTTAAGATTGATGCTGTAAATATTTCAGGAAATTAAATTAATGAACTAGCTTTTACCTATTCACTATTGCTCTGCTTTTTTTGACACGACACAGCTCTGGAGCGTTTTTAAGACACCATGTGAGATTGAATTTAAAGTCTAATCACCTAGTCTTTCTTTTTTCTATGTGAAAAGAATTTATTTAAAGAAGAAAGAAGTAATTTTACTGTAGATAATTATATCTTTTACTTGGACAACAAAACATGAAGAGATTGTGATTATAATTACATGAATACTTAATACAAGTACATATGTAAGACCAAGCTTACCATTTGCTACGATCCTTTTACAGACTTCTCTTGCTTCACTTAGTGGTCTGTGCTTGTGGTACAGCGTATTTAAACGATTATAAATAATGTAATGGCTTGTTAAATGTCGCTTGGTAAATTACCAGAACTTGAACTGTTTTCGTCATTGGTCATTGGCTTGTCTACAAACTCTATGAATTATGACCTGCCCATAAGTTGGACTAGTCTGTTCCAACCATGTTTGACTTATTATCTGAAAATTTTAATACTATTCCGTACAAAATTACTCTCGGCCACGACCGAGAATCTCGGCGGTTTTTAGCCGAGAACCAAGACAGTTTTCTCGGTTGGATATGTTGCCGAGAATGTCGAGATCGAGATCTCGGTAGAGCCTTAGTGGTGATACTAAAATGGACGAACAAAGCTTAAAACGGCTAATAATTTTCTGTTTTGTAAAGTCTCTCGGGTGTCACGAGGCTAAGTAAGGATGCCAACAAAAAATCCGGTGCATACCGAATGTACACATCAAAAATATCAGAGGATGTTTTGATTTGGAACAAATTCCGATGATGTTTTTTATTACAGTTCACATGAACTGCCGGCGGATTATTTATTCTGTTATGGGACGTGAATTTGATCGACCAATTTGGTAACAAGCGTATAACATTGCAAAAGTTATTGGTGACTAGCTACCACCATCAAAATCTAACCAAATAGTTCATTTAGTAAAGTTAAACATACATTTACTCAAGTGATCAATGTAGAACAGTAATAGGTAAATAGATAATAGGAGAGTCGGATGGTCGCTCCTTAAGACGGATTCTGCACAGAACCCTACCACCGTAAAGGACAATGGCGAAATCATTGCTGAATGAATTCTTTTGCGTCTATAAATTTCACTATTACAAATACGGATGAAATAAATTCGTAAGATTTTAGAAACCATAGGAAAAACCTGTCTAAGTCTCAAAACAAAAACAAGTTTAAAAGACAAGTAAATTACTAGATAATAATAATATAACAAAAAATAAAAACATCATCATTGCTATTGGGCTCAGAACAATAACTTATTGTTCTGAGCTATTGGGCAATGATGATTGTTTTTATTTATTTTTTCTCTTAAAAAATGGTTTCGTGCGGTCAGCACATTTAGCCAGTGTCAAGTATGATATTAAAGTAAATAATTTCTTGGCGTAAAGTAGATGATAATGAGTGATAATTAACGTTTAATGGTAAATGATATTCCCCCAAACCCCTTAAAACTCAATAAAGCTGTGGGATTTTATTGAGATACCACAGGGACTTCTTGAGAGAATTTGAAAAGTGATGTTGCACTGTTTTGTTTAATTTGCCAACACTCGTGCACGTTCAGGAACACTTAACAGTAAATAATCCACCGTTATTTCATATTAATATCCGACAAATCACAAGTTATCCTACTAATATTATAAACGCGAAAGTTTGTATGTATGGATATTTGTTACTCTTTCACGTAAACTACTACTGAATGAATTTGGATGAAATTTGGCATTCAGATAGTTTATAACCTGGAATAACACATAGGATACTTTTTATCGCGATATTCCCACGGGAACGTATGGATGGATGTTTGTTACTCTTTCAAGTAAAAACTACTGCATGGATTTGGATGAAATTTGGCATACAGATAGTTTATAACCTGGATTAACACATAGGATACTTTTTATTTCGATATTCTTACAGGAACGGGAACCACGCGGGTGAAACCGCGAGCGGCCGCTTGTAGAAAATAAAACAAAACTGCAGACATGACGCTTCACTTTCCCGCCAAGAAGTTCACGTTTTATTTTTATTTTGGCATGACGTATTTTTTATAATTTGTTCCTTGAACGAACCGGCTAAGGTCAGAGATCATACTGCCTAGTCATTAGTTAGTTAAAATCACATTATTATTATTATAAGCCTATATTTTCCCATTGCTGGGAAAGGCTCTTCCTCCCCTCTTTCCATTTTGTGCGGTCTGTTGCTTGTGCTGGCCAATCCTTGAAAGGATAACACAACTAGATAGGTAAGTACCTGTTTTATCCAATTATGTTAGACAAACCCTCCAAAATTTTAATTGGAATATTTTAATTGTAGACTTACTAGAGAAGTAAAACTAAGATCATGTTATACAGGATTACAAATTCTATATCAACATATTTTTTTCATTTATAGACGCTTAAAAAAAGAGTCCACAAAAGTTTGTATGGGAGTTTGCCAATGTCCTTTGTAGTTGTCGTTATCTTGTAGTTGTAAATTTCAATATCTAATTGTTAATTGCAATAGTGAGAGGTGCATTGATATAATCCAGCGTTGGTAATCCGTGCACTAACGAGCGCCTTATCACGATGAAACCGGGCCTCTTAAACTACTTTGTTGAGCTGCAATCATTTACAACGTAACAATCGTTACAAATAATTATGGCTTGATAAATAATATGATAAAACTCATTCAATGCGATATCCAAGGCAAATTGATAATGATTCATTTTTATAATGATAGAATCAATGCGTAGACTTTGTAAGTTTACCGTTTTATAAATGACTGAAGATTATTAGCACTAGTATTACTAAATCTTAACCGCATTACGCCAGCGTGGTGGGTTTTGTGCCAAGCAGTGGAACTTTTTTAGACTGACGATAATGATAACTAAATCTTATCTTCCAAAATTAAGAAGAAAAAAACAATAGAGACTTGACACAATTAATTTATTGGAAACGAAACTCCAACGTAGCGAGCCGTGACCCACCAATCTTGCTCCGCAAATGAACAGACGTTTAATCTTCCCCGATCAGCATTCCTGTTTAACGAGATCGTTTAATTATGAGCGCATGCAAAAAACGCAGTAAATCTACCAGTTGTTAACGCAATGGCGTATGTAGAGCGACTTGCATCGACGTGAAAAGAGAAATTTCGAAACCGTCCCAACTGCAGCGGAACGACTCCAGTTTTCTGATTAGACAAGGATGTTGTGATATTTTAAGTACAGCAGTACGTAATAATGGAATTGTCACCGCAGCTTCTTATGACGTAACTTATGAGGTGATCGTCAATTGTCTCGATAATGACGCTTTCGAAACTTGAGAAAACAAACAAATGAACATCGTTATTTCTAACCAGTTCTGCTTCAATTGGAGAGATTTCTATTTCGTTAGTTCTACACTTCAAATTGAATGCGAAAATAAAGCACCGAAATGGCTACCGAGGTCTGGCTTTCAACCGTCGAAATTTGTCAGTGCTTGATGCTTTTTTTAGTCAACATTGCTACATCAAATCTTAGAAGTTTTCACCTCTGAGATCCGAAAGAAATATTTTTACAAATATTTGAACATTCGGTTAAGATGAAGCTGCGTTTATAGATTAATGTTTTATATTTTAGCGTTTTATTAATGCTTAAATATACTTAAGTAAAATTTTAAACACTGAAAAAAGACGTCAACCTCAGGCGGGAATCGAACCACGCACCTTCCGCATTCCGGGCGGCTGCCTTAACCACTTGGCTACCGAGGTCTGGCTTTCAACCGTCGAAATTTGTCAGTGCTTGATGCTTATGTTTTTAGTCAACATTGCTTCATCAAATCTTAGAATTTTTCACCTCTGAGATGACCTCAAGTGGTTAAGGCAGCCGCCCGGAATGCGGAAGGTGCGTGGTTCGATTCCCGCCTGAGGTTGTCGTCTTTTTTCAGTGTTTAAAATTTTACATTTGTTAATTAACCTTACCTTTATATTGGCGCTTTATTATATTAGGTTGGGGAAAAGTCTTTTCGCATATGGTATGTATGAACTTGTAATAAAATCTCTTTGGCTATACTATTTGTATTTGGCTGAAATGAAACACTTTTTTACAGATTAACTCGCGTTTAATTTACTATTTACATAGTTTTTATATTATCCTGACGTTTCGAACCCTTTACAGGGTCCGTGGTCACAGGGAGACTGAGGTGTTGGTCGTCTCATTGTTAGAAGTTATTTGCCTACCGTCAATAATTTTTATATTTAACCGTGCGTTCAAGTTTACACAATACGAGCTAACAATATTTTTAGGTCTGGCAATGTGGGCTGGGATTTGATGACCTGTATGATGGGGTCCCAGGCAGGTGGTAAATTCCAACCATCCTCTCTATTGAAATTACGATGTTTTTTAATTTCAATAGCCTCGCGTATCATCCTAGGGATGAATCGTTGTTCCTTGGCGAGTATTTGAGGTTTGTCAAATCTGATGTAATGGTTGGGTCCCTCGAGAGCATGTTCACACACTGCAGACTTATTTTCGCGCCTGTGCTTGACGTCGGCTATATGTTCTTTTACGCGGGTTCCTACACTTCTCTTTGTTTGCCCGATGTACGAGAGCCCACAGTCGCAGTCCAGTTTGTACACGCCTGCATCTTGAAGGGGTATATTGCACTTGACAGGTCGTAAGAACTGGTTGATCTTCTTTGGCGGCCTAAAGTAAGTATTGATTGAAGCTCGCTTCAAGATGTGACCAATCTTGTCAGTGACGCCTTTCATATATGGAAGTACTGCAGGTTGGCGCTCGACTGTGATTGGTTTTTTGCGTTTTTTGTGACGAAGTCGCGGTACTTGCAGTTTGTTATCCTGTAGTACATGCTTGACATGCTGAAGTTCAGCAGCCAGGTGTTGGGTGTCACAGATGCCGCGTGCTCTCTGAAACAAAGATTTCCCTACAGTAGCCAACTGTCTAGGATGGTGGTGAGAATCACCATTGAGGTACCTATCTGTATGGGTTACTTTACGAAACACAGTGTGACTCAAACTATGGTCAGGATTCCTGATGATTAAAGTGACCAAGAAAGCTAACTTGTTGTCTGCCTCTAACTCCATTGTGAACTGTATTTTAGGGTGTATAGAGTTAAGATGACTTAGTAAATAGTAAATTAAACGCGAGTTAATCCGTAAAAAAGTGTTTCATTTCAATGTGTAGTGCTCGTTTAAACCTCAGAAAACAATATGTATTTGGCTGGCATTAAAAGTTTAAATTTTAAACTTTTAATGATACCAAAACCAGCCCTAACCGACCGGAATTAATCAACAGAAGGGGTGTGGTTTTTCATCATAATAACGCTATACCTCACACATCTTTAGCCACTCAGCAAAAATTAAGAGAGGCTGGGAGGTGTTAATGCATCCGCAGTATAATAGTCCTGACCTTGCACCTTCAGATTCCAACTGTTTCGGTCTTTTCAGAATTCTTTCTGCAGTGTCAGGTTAACATCACGAGAGGACTGTCAAAACCACTTGTTGCGGTATTTTGATCAGAAGCCCCAAAATTTCTATAGCAATGGGATCAAGTCCACAAGATGGCAAAAAGATATCGAACAAAATGGCACGCACCTACATACTTTACTTAAATGTAGATAAACTACTTATATTAAAAAAAGTTTTGAATTTTCTTAAAAAATGCGAAGAAACTGTTTCCCCTACCTATTATACAGACCGCAACAAAATTAGTAAATTGCTGTTTCCACTTTAATTGTAAACTTTGATTTTATACCAAACGCCTATAAATAGTTCGTGCGTTGTTGATTAGTGTGTGTGGTCAATACAACCTACATTAGACGGTACAGTTAGTCGGCCGACTAATGAACTATCGCTCAGCTATATCAGTATTGTTTATTGACGATAACGACTTTTGTAGTCCTAACAAAAGGTGGCCGGCGAAAGTGGCAAACTTCGGCAACGGAAAATGACGGGCCGTTTACGAGTTAGACGGCTACAAACGTAGAAACTAGCACGAAACAATAGATTGGAATTTGGATGTTAGTAGATTTTGGATATTTTAGTGTTGTACAAAAAAACTTTAGCAGTTATAAACATACAGCACTGTACCCCGTTTCCAAAAATTTTGATTTACAAACACAAGCATCAAGCACTGACAAATTTCGACGAGTAAAAACCAGACCTCGGTAGCCAAGTGGTTAAGGCAGCCGCCCGGAATGCGGAAAGTGCGTAGTTCGATTCCCGCATGAGGTTGTCACCTTTTTCAGTCTTTAAAAAAATACTTAATTACAAACACAACAAAAAAAGAATTAGCCAAATAGGTGCAGAAGTTATGAAGGGATGCGCAAACAAACACTCGTGACCATTAATTTTTATTTATATAAATATGACTATCTTTCAAAGAATACAGATATTACAATTTCCCAGCAGACGTACACTGATTATTACAATTATACTGTTTGGAAGGCAGTACGCAACAGCGTTCATGTATAACATTATTGTGAAAGTTATTTCCATTCCATAAATCTCTAATCTCACGCAATATCGCTACGAAATAGTGGAGTAGACGAGCGCTTCATACGATGATATTTTCGATCATATATTGAATGATATGCTTGTCATAAACCAATCTTTTGATTTTACAATACACTTAACTTCTTGTTAATAAATAAGTGTGTACTACGGTTGTCTGTCACACGCTAGGGGTCTCAACTCATTTTAGGGCTTCAATTCCCGATCATAAATAATACTTAAGTACATACACATAATCACGACTATTATCCCCGAAGGGTCAGTCAGTGACTAGGCAATAAAGGCAGCAAAAAAATTCCTCTACCATAGTCCACTTTTCACCAAATGGCGACTGCACATGTGCTCAGCATGACAGGTGGTGAGCCTATCGCCGCTCTATGCTGTTGGATGTATGTGCAGTCTTTAGTCAGTTACTCGCCTTTTACGGCACCCTTGGGTGGTAGTATTCTTTCACCGTTACGCGACACGGTTATGAATAATAACTTTCTATCGAAATTTGCCTTTAGTATCAAGCTAGCTTATTTCTGCTGAATGTTTATTATCTTTGTAGTTAACTAATTTAGTTTCTATGACGTTGTTTTAAAAACATATAGGTATTTTATTGTCAAATACTTGAATGAAATGAATGAAATTTCTTTATTAAACTTAAAAATATTACAAGTTTACAAACATAGCCCCACATAACTATATTAATAGTCTGACTGTGGGTACAGAACAGTCTCATGCTTGCCATTAGCACTGCCACAGCAGTGCCAATGGCAAACATGATCATGATGTTGATGGCAACAACATGATATTTTAACACTTATATGCTATAACTATATCTATGTGCTTAATTATAATAAACTTTCCAAAAAATGCTTCTTAAGCTGGCTACCAAATTTGTTAATATTAGTTACAAGTCTAACATCTTGAGGCACACTGTTCAGTATATAAGGGATTCTCTTACTGAGGGTGTTAGTTATGAGTCCATAAGTGTATTAAGGATCTATGGTTCTAAACGAGAAGCTATCCGCTCGGCTACCAATGTTATGCTTTCAGCATGGAAACTGGATTTATCAAAGGGAATTGCAGCTTTGATGAGCTATGAACTGTTCTTAGTAGCCCGAAATATCATCTTTGAGTGACTCCGCAACCGTGTTGCGTAGCGGTGAAAGAATACTACCACCCCTCTCTTTCCTTGGGTGTCGTAAAAGGCGACTAACAGACTAAAGACTGCACATACATCCAACAGCATAGAGCGGCGCTGAGCTCACCACCTGTCACGCTGAGCACATGTGCCGTCGCTATTTGGTAAAAAGTAGTCTATGGTAGAGGACTGCTTTTGCTGTCCACATTGCTTAATCTCTGACTAACCCTTCGGGGATAATAGCCGTAATTATAATGTATGTATGTGTTTGGAATTTTGATTGGTTTATTATTTTTGTTAATAACTCTTAAATTTATTTTATTGAGTTTTAATAAAAGTTTACATTATGGATAAAATTGCAGTGATTGTATTGTAATCTCTTACGTATATTATTCGCGTTTAAATTAAAGCAAAGGATGTGTCAGGAGTAGCAGATGGAAAGCTGTGGTAGAGAGAAGAAAGGCGACCCCGTGGTCGAGTGGTGAGCACGCCTGTAGGCCTAGAATGCGCAACACGAGATATGTCGCGGACGAGAGACGACTAATCATTTTAAGTTGTCATGTTAGGGTTTGTAGACAAAAATACCACAGTTTAGGCAAAAACTGCTATTAAAGTCTATTTTTGACATATTATGTAGAGTTCTAAGCGCATCCATGTGTCTCTAGTGTCGATAGACATTAGAGATAATTGAATAAAACACGAGGAAACGGGTCGAGAAGAGTTCTCGTGTTGCGCATGCTAGGCCGGCTCGTCTGGCGTCACGCCATCTCTGAGATCCCGGGTTCAATTCCCGGTCGGGTCAATTTAGGGAAAAACTGTATTTCTAAATTGATTTCAGTCTAGGTGTTTTTTTCTATGTTTATGTATATTTATTCGTTATCTAACCATATTAACGAGTTTTAATAGAATAACTACTGGTCTAGCTAGATAATTGGTGTGAGCGTGAAAAAAAAGAGACCACCAGGAGGGGTAAGAAGGGGCCTTCCTGTCCAGGAAGCAGGCGTGATATGTACGTATGTGTGTATGTAAATTATAGTAAAGTACGAGTAAAGAGATTTGGGGCGGCCTCAAAGCATACCACCTGGGCCCTATTTTAAAAGTTACAATTTCCCATTACAATTTACAATCTACAATAAAATTTACTATTCTAATATTTTTGTTCAATAAAAATCACAATTTACAATTTTGTAGAACTGTAACTACAATTTTACATATTTCTGTTCAATAAAACTTTTTACTTGAAAGGCAAAAAGCTACAAAGTACTTGACTAACAAAATAGTTAACGAACTCGAACACAGTACTAACAGAAATTCACCTGTTACACCTGCTACTAAATACACTTAATTGTAAATTGTAACTTACCATTACAAATTTGTAGAGTCCTATATCTTCAAAATCTACAGGCATTTTTTACAATTGTAAAGTTTTATTGAACAGGGTTGAAAGGCGTTACATTTTACAGGTATTTAGCAGTATTACTATTACAAGTTTGTAGGTTCATATAACGACTTTTAAAATTACTATCCTACAATTATGTAGGTTTTTTACTAAATTGTAGACTTATAAGTTTTAAGAGCCCTGCCTGCTCGTCAGACGATACTGCAACTACACATCCGTGCTCACGTGATGACTGTTGTAATTAATATTTTGACAATACACAACATTATGAACTCTTTTTCCGCGTAACCACAGTCACGCGAACAAATTACGAGCACGATGTTGCCCCTTTTTTTCCTCGAAAAGTGGATCTAGAAAAAATCTGGAAAAATCTGTTTTTTATCCGCTACGGGTAAGCACTTGGCTTTTATCTCACTTGATGGTTTTTTTCAGCTGCTTCCCGCTTTTTTGCAGGATTTTTTTTTAATTATTTTTTTTTTTCAGAGGGTTAAACTATCTTGAGCTGAGCTCTACTCTTCTTTACTTATCTTTTCTCTCTTTTTTCCTTTTAAACGAATAGTGTTCTTCTTATTTATTAGGACATTTTCTTTCATGTATCATCATTACTTAAATACAACATACATTTTTTACATTAAATTGGCGCAACACCACAATTCTGATAACATTGTTAATATAGCGCCAGGCTTTAGACAATAAATATAAAAGTAACTCAAAAATAATTCCCACATAAAAGCTAAAACTGTTGATCACAGCTTTTTTTCCTTACAATGTTTTCCAATTTAAAAAAAAACTGTTTTAACCCATTTTTGTAAGCATTTGCACTTAATCGATAATGAATAAAAAGATACGCAAATAAAACATTTCCACATAAAGCTAAAATTGTTGGTCACATGTTTTATTTTCTTTAGATTAGATTAGATTAGATAACTCTTTTATTGCAACAGTTTACAATACAAATACATACAAAACAAGAAAATAGGTAAAATACATAGTCACAATTTGGCGGTCTTATCGCTATGAAGCGATTTCTTCCAGACAACCAGTTTTTACAATATTTTCCAATAAAAAAAACAGTTTTATTGCATTTATATCAGCATTTGCACTGATAACAAATAAAAAGATACGCAAAAAGAAAACATTACCACATAAAAGCTGAAATTGTTGGACACATTTTTTATTTTCCTCACAATATTTTCCAATAAAATATCAGTTTTATTGCATTTATGTGAGCAGCGCAGCCTGCTAGCGGGTTCTTGTCACGTCCACCCATTTCAGCACATAGCAAGTTTATTTAAGAACCTCTCGATTTTACACTGTAGGTGAGTACAAGTATCTGACAGGACCGACCATTTCGAATTTAATATCGTAACTTGATGATGCGATAACGGTGTTCGTTATAAAGTACACCTTTACTTATAATACTATTGACTTTTTATTTTTGTAGCGCAATGTCAAATTAAACCTTTTTCTTCAACGTTTCGTTACCTTCGAGTTTATTTAAGCGTGTTTATTGGAAATATTACGAATTTTTAATACTGTTTCAATCTTTTTTAAGTAGATAACAAAAAGTTGCATGCACTGTAATGCTAAATAGGTACCTAAATGTTATAATATTAAAATATTGTTACAAAGAAGAAGAAAAGAAATAGAATTATAGGTCCTATGTTGCTCCGTGGCTCTATGCGTGAAAACGTAATAATAAAACAAACTCACTTTCGCATTGATAATTTAGTTACCATTGCTGGGTTCATAGTAGATTCTATGATGTTTCGTAAAATATCTTGAGTTGTCACATTAAACCGTAAGACAAACACAGACGAGCTCGGCGTATACAGCTCGCGTCTCACAATATTGTTACCAGAAGCAAAACAGCTTCATGTCTCTTGACGAAGACTTGACTATAATATAGCTGTTACCTAATTATATATTTTTTTTCAGTTTTACAAAAGCATTTTATATTATTCCTTGTGACTATGCAATGTACCCACTATTCTAAATATTTCTGAAATGTTTGTTGTGTTGTTGGTATAAAAAAATGTATTTCCTATTATCTTACCAATAAACTATTTGATTTGACTATACACAGGGGTGCAAATGAGAAACGACATACAACACTATTAAAAACTAGCGGCCCGCCCGTGACTTCGTCCGCGGAACAACCCATACCCTGTGACGAATTTCCAAACATTTTCTTACATACACACCTTGTAGGTGGTGATGGTGATAGGTGATGCGCGAACATACATTCTTAGCAATTGGTTTTTAGGAATATCCCAATCGACCTTCTTGAGACTGGTTGATTTTTTTCTAGTAAACATTTTATCCTATAACTACATAGCATTGTGAATGCAAAATTTCAATAATAAAAATAATTGGTTTTTACTTATTTACATTTCAAAATTCTAATAATGTAAGAAATTTTTTTTTGGAAATCACTCGAATTGTTATAAATTATTATGTAAAATAATTTTATTATTTTTTTATAAAAGATAGAGGCAAACGAGGTGGCGGGTCACCTGATGGAGAGTAATCACCGCCGCCCATGGACACCAGAGTAATCGCAAATGCGTTGCCGACCTTTAAGGAAGGAATAAGGTTAATGAAGGAATAGGAATTGTGAGAGGAGGGGAGGGGCCTCCAGAACCCTCACTGGTCAGACGAAACACAACAGCACCAAGTGCCATTATTTCACGTGAGAGGGTGGTATAACGCCGGGCGAGCCGGTCCAATGCGTGCTGTAACGCAGCGTGGCTCTACCACTCAGTCAGTGTTACTCATTTAGCGCCACCCAGGGGTCACGTGTAGGGTTTCAAGGGTAAACCTACGGATGCGAGTGACTTTGACCCCCAATTTTAGTACTTAAATATATTTCTTTCATACTTATTTAAGAATTCAAATATATTTGTCAAAATGTATAAAAAAAATAGAGTTTTGTAAATATCTCTAGTTTTTTCTAATTTTTCTCATCACTACGTCATTCTAGTAACCGATTACAAATCACTTGTTGTCAAAGTTAGTAAAATAATGTTATTTATTTAGCCTAGTAGAGTTACCCTAAAGTTATTTAAATAAAACACTAGCACAAAGCTTTTTGTAAAAGTCTTATAAATAATTCCATGACAAAGTTAGTTTACCAAAAGAGCAATCCTCAAGACCTCTTAATTGATATGTACATATCTAATGACTCATGAATTTATTATCTAATTGAACGTCAAAGAAGAGACAAATTATGTTCAATCAACTCTACCTCCAAGCTCTACAATTCATAATGTTATGAATGCCCGTTCATTTATTTAAATTATGTAGCATTATTTTTATCCATATTACGAGTATACTCGCTTGAACTCAGTCATTGAGTACAAATTTTGTTAAAAGCGGTCATAAATTAGAGCGTGTTAATTAGATAAAGCTCGGCAAAGCGCGTGGCATTGAACGTATTAACACAAGTGCACATAATGTACGTATACTTATTTACATATTGGAAAGCACAGTGGCGCGCTCTATTAGAATGCGTCGGCGTTAGGTCGAACTCAACAGAACGCGCTTTTAAGTGAAGGCAGGCGTCTCTACATTTTTACTTTCTCAAACTGAATGGTGTTATGAAATGAAGTCAGTTTCATTAATAAACAGAAAACAACAATATAGTCTATTTATTTGGCTAGTAAAACAGAATTTGTTAATACAAAATTGTAGAGTAAGCAGCGAGCCAAGCGAGCCAAGGATTGCGACAGGTATTAGTTCGGCGGGATGCCGCTAGATGCTCCACTGTGCAGTGGCGAGGCGAGATTCAATATGGCGGCACCATTCGTCTCCGGAACAGGGCGGGGAGAACAGTCACTGAATCGACATTACAATACTTACGCGTATTTTTGTCGAAACCGACGTGTTCGTGACTTGGACGCGGGTGATATTGCGAAGTAATCGTGTGTTTCTGTGTTCGTTTATGCTGTTTGTGTTATTGTTTGTGCATTGTGGTAGTGCAGTGGTGAAAAACGTGAAAGGACTTTAGGGTAACAATGTCTAGCAGTTGACATGTTTATCTGTGTCGTGTGTGAAGATTTTCCCTTCGCGTGAGGAGGTGCGGTGCGCTAGTGTGCGCGCTGGCGCTGTGTGTGTGTGCCGCGGCCGTGGATACACGAGGATCCAATGATGGATTGCATTTCCATGGATGTATAGGTAAAATCACCGCTTAATTTTTGTTTCCGTTTTCGTGTGTGGGCTCACTGTGCGCTGCCTCCGTGTAGCGGCGCGCACGGCCGCTTTGTTTAACTCGCCCTTTAGTGTCTCACTGTACACTTATTTCGGTAAGGATGTATCCTTGAATCGATAGGGATAACGTGGCTTTAGTACGCGACTGAAGTGTAGAGTTTTTCATTTTTATAGTTTCCTTATCTCGACCAATGAGGTTGGTCGGACCTTGAATTATGTTCTTACGAAATGTTTTCCTTCGCGCTTCATTGTGTAATATGCAACGTAAATAGGTACTACTGCGTTTTTTAATACTATACTTACAAATTAATTAACTTCAATCTATATTTGTAAATATAAGTAGATCATTCCAATTAGTTTCTGATTAACTCGACAGCTCAACCATTCCATTGTGTTGTTAACGTTCAGCATAAAGAGGCAATAGAAAAGCACCAAGCTTTTGTATTGGTCGATTCACACGCACGCCCAAAGACTTGCTTGTACCATTGAATCTTAATTCATTACATTCATACGGACTCGCGCGAGAATATGGTTCCCCTCGCTCCGTTCGCTGCCTCTGGTTATCAGCTTACAAAATGTTTGAGGCCGTCCCTCTCTGGCGTCCGACTAATCTGTATGCAGGCGTCTCTTTCAGGCGCATATTGCGCGTTTTTCTTCTTTTGCCGCGTCATATGCCAGTGTTGAGGCATGAGCGTAGTTCAGGGCGTTCGTGAAAGTGGTCGTCGATTTCTCGCCGAAGACTTGGCTCGTTCAGTCGGTGTCTGTTAGATGTTTGCGGATTGATTGAGGGTCCTTTGTTTGGAGGTCGAGGTTGTATTATTAAGAGGGTACCTGTGGGGATGACTGCGCATCTATTGGCGCAGTCGGATGGTCGGTGGGCGGCCGAGGCGCACGTGGCCGACGAGGGCAATTTACCGCGATTCCATTGTTTCGGCAAGTGTCCCAATTGGAGACAGATGGGGGTCGGACCTTTTTCGGTCGACTTGTAAACTCTTTCCAAATCTCTCCTAAATTGTACTAAGATTGCGAAGTGAGACAGTTGTTTCGACAACTTAAGTAGTCATCAGTGATGAAATTTGTGTTTGTTTGGAGTTTGATACACCTAAATTGGATTGGTAGCCGTATGAAATAACTACAGTGTTTGTAGTAAGAAGTAAGTGCTTAATTAAAAGGAACAAACATTAAATTATCTTTAATTTCTGTTTTAATGACAGCAAGACTACACAACTTACTTAATTGTTTACAAGTAATTTACTTTAATGTGGACGTTTTCCTTACAACTGTTGTTTTTCTGGCTTATTTAACTTACGAGTAATGATATACTAAAAAGGTTTAGCTTTGTCACAAACATTCAACACAAGATTTGCTCAATCCAGAATGAGGGTGTCTAAGTAATATCACCCATATTATCATTCATGAGCCTGAACTCATTATGCAAAACGAAACGCTGAATTATGCAGATGATAACAATAATGACTCCAAATTTATTCCGAGTAATATCATCTGCTCTATGCGCTAGAAAGAGAATAACATACTTAAAGCCCTTTAAGTAAGAGCAAGAGAAAGTTATAAGACTAATAATTTGGACTAATCCAAATCACAGTAGATTACTGACCTTAAATATTTAGTTAAAGCTCAAAGTAAATAATAAATATTTAGTAAATACTCGTACAACATTAATTGTAAACAATGAAAATGTTGAATTTCAAATTACCGTACACATACTTCTTAAAAGCTATGAAGAATTTACGAAGAAAAAGGATTTAACAACATTGACTGTTTGGAATGAAGGATTTTCGGCGAAAATTCTCTTACCAATTTCGGCAAGCATCGGGTGCCGAAAGATTACGTAAATGAGTTTCCAATCTTTAAAGACTCAGAACATTTTTCTTCGTGAGCGGACCTCAAAGAACTTTGAACAAACAACCCTAATGTCTTTTGAATTCTCTAGAAAGAAGTATTTTAAATGTTTTTTAGATACCTATTAAGAAGATATTTTAGAAAAAGCCTATTATATATTACAGAGAAGTTATCTTTAATATAATTTAGAAAGGTTTTCCTAACTTCGTAGAACTAACCTAAAATTAGATGATTTGGTAAACAAATTATAAATGTCCTGCTAAAGAACACTACGAGAATATGTATCTCTTAATTTTTATTTATGCTACGTCCTACTAGGTAGGTACTACATTCATCTATGACGCTGCCCAGTACACAGTACCTATTTTTTTTCAAACTTTGAGATAAGTGGTTGTATTTCTAGGTTAAGTTTTATAAGACATAGTAAACATTTACAATAACAATTTCATTGTCAGTATAGATCCTTCTCCTTGGAAATAATTATCGAATGAAATTAAACATGAGGTGTTATATTTGATCAAGCCCATGGATCACAGATGTGGGTAGAGGCTAATTAATTATTGAAACTCCGTCTCCAAGTAACTTATCGTTTACTATACTAAAAAGGTTCTGCTTTACAAATACTTTGTTTTTGTTATTTATAAACAAGTAACATTCTGACATTCTATAATTAAAGTTTATTCAAATTTGAAATAATGAAGAAACACTACGTTTTGGTCAGAATCGTTTCTGTAATACGACATTTTGAAAGTCAGTGTCAAAAATATAAAATAATAGTAATTTGTTAATACATTATCCTTTTTACATTTTCCTCCTACTGTAGAGTACTAAGGTCTATTCATCCGCCATAACGCTTTGTTGTGTAATTCTTGTTCATGTTTTCCAGAAAGGTTCGTGATTTCGCCGACTTAACACGCAAAAGGTATTCCCGCGTTATGTTTACCTTAGTCAATAAAGTAAATTAAGAAAGTTATAGCCTATGTCTAGTCCTTCAGTAGGGCAAAAGCCTCCCTAATTGGTATCAAAGTCATTTCTACAATTACTAAGCATTAGTTTAAACACCACGCTTGACAATTCAGGTTTTTGATTAAATTAAATTAATTAAATTAAACTTTCATACAATCACACCAATTATCTAGCCCAAGAGAAGCTTCGAAGAAACTCGTTAAATGGTTACTAGACAACTGATAAACATACTTAAAATACTTAAATACGTACTTATTATACATAGAAAACACCCAGACCCGAGACAATTTAGAAAACAATAATTTCTAAATTGACCCGACCGGGATCGAAAACGGGACCTCAGAGATGGCGACACCATAAAAACCGGTGTACAAACCACTCGACCAAAGAGGTCCTCAAATTTTTTATATATTTTTTTATAGATTACTTCAAAGCTGTGTAAGTATCTCAAAATACGAGACACACTATTCTCGTTAGGTAGTTTTCGCAGGTCTTATGGATACCAAAGCATCCTAAATAAAAAAATACAAATATTTCCCTGATTCTCTCACGGAGAAGAAAATCTTTAACTCTTTTGTCTATCTATTAAGTCCTTGCGGGTCGCCAACTAGCTAATCGACCTCTAATCTAGTTAAGGGAGTCAACTATATCAATTCAGATCGTAATGATAACGTGACAAGTCTGTCATCACCACATAAATATACAATTACTAACGATTTAATAACCACCTACACAGATTGTGGGGGCTTACTTAATGGGCCAATCTCCTTATAATATGTGATCGGGTGTCCCGGCTCTGCTTGCAACTACGAGGTAGTGTATCTGTTCAGACGCTGTTTATTGAGGAAATCCTTCCCGCGTTTACGTTTAATAATGTACGATAAAAAAATCAATAATAATAATTATGCTTGGAAAAAAACTACAGTCTTTTTTGTTATTCATGATTTCTAGCGACCCTTGCACGTCGTGCGATACATCTCGCTTGCCGCTATATCTATTACCACCAAGATAAAGTAAATCAAATAAGCAAAAAAAAAGATTCACTAAAGTAAGTACAGCCGTATCACCAACAGCACCTACGAGTTTGTTCAGGATTGTACGTATACTTATATAACACAAACTCTTCATAATGGCTTTGGTTTACCTATAAGGTTAGAGGAGATGAGTAATTGAATCTTCAAAATGTCCTTTATATTTTGGTCGGGACAAAGGACCTCCACGACGGCATGGCAGGCACATTAAATCCGAAAATGTGCTTGTTTTTATTATACATATCTCGTTGTTCTTCTGTCTTTTCTGTTTCTTACTTCTTTGCAAAAAGGTCAATGTAGTTTATCTTGCACGTAACAGCTGCTTTACATACTGTAAGTATAAAGCTATTTAACTTTTCACAATCGCGAACACAAGCCCACTGAATTGCGGACACCGACACAATGTATTTCACCTCAAAAATTTAAATACGAGTATTTTAGTAGAGACTAGAATTTTTACGGAATAAAGGTGTTGATACTTTTAAAACGGTCATGTAATGTTATATTTTTTGGTGTTTATTACTAATCATTACGTAGTTACACGAAGAGAAGATAAGAGATAAACCAACTAAGGTTGGAATGTCAATTCAATGTGGTTACCTTAGAATTCTCGGACACGAAAAACTTTTTTGGGGAACCGATTTATCAGACCGTTTATATCCGACTTTCTTTCCAATTTTTTGACTGGCTATATGTGATAGCGCTTCTTCGAATGTTTCATTGTTGCCCGACAATCGGATCGAATACCGATTTTTTCAGATCCTATTTTTTGTAGGACGCACCGCGTTGGTACTAATATGGAATTCATAACGTTCCATTCTTTCCGACAGAAAAACGAAGAACAATTGAGGAGTGTCTTTTTAAAAGAACTTATTTCCACCTTATCAGATTTTTCAATAAATGCAAAAAACCTTAAAGCTCAGAATATTATCTAAAGCATAGCATGTGTGCTATGAAATTTGAGTGGGCACTTCGTTTGGTCATCATTCGAATTACATTTGTGTAAGTCGCTTTTGAATGCGGTATCATAAATGGTGACCAGTTTTTTTTTCGCTAGACATTTGACGTTTTTGGCAACTTATTTTGTCTCTTTTCTTTCAATGTTTATGGCCCATTTGAAAAAATAGGACAACTGTACGAGTCTCATTTGGACTCCTTCTATGCTTTAATTATTATTCTATGCCTTAATGTGATTTATTGTGTTACATACTTTTTTTTTCATGCCACTATAAAAGGGAATCGTGTTTAACTGATTCTGACACTAGCACATTAATTTTAAAGTTTATTTATAATAGTAAAACAATACTCAATAATTTGGAAATAAGTCACTTTATTCAAAGCTACAGGAAATTAAGCCTCTTTGATAAGTACCCTGTCACAACCTGTCACGATCTGTCGGTAGAATTTAAAAAAAATAGCAACTTTTTTTTCGGTTCTATGGTCTTGGCTTCTAGGCCTTTTCGGCCACTTGAGTTGCCAGATATTTATTATAAAACGACATAAAACGATATTTTTTTATATAAAATGTGTGAAAAGGAAATAAATCTGTTTGCTAGAGAAAAGTGACTAGACTCGAATTATGTATTGGATATAAGTCGGTTTGTAAAATGTTTCTTATGTCCTAAATAATGTAAGCAAATGACGTGGAAATGAGCTTAATTGATTTGAATACGTGAATAGAAAGTCAAATTTAGAGAGGAATTAAGCGTTTCTGCAATAAACAATTTAGTAAAGAGGTGCAAACGTAAGCTAAACATTTATTCCCATCATCAGTTATTTTCTAAAAGTGGAAATAAGTCCTTTTTAAATGACGCACCTCAATTATCGGTCATGTGCGAGTTCGCTTACTCTTACTTGATTTGAGATCGATTGACATTTCCCAGCCCACAGTGACAGTGACTTAATCGCTCGATACAAGTCGCAAAAGACAAAAACTTAACATCAACTGCCTAAAAACTAAACACGGGCTATATAGCGAGCATCACACAAGACATTAAATTGAATTTAGGTCATTGACACCAAAGATTTTTTTTTTAGAATCTTTAAAACTTTTACAATCTATTATAACATGATGATATGATTATTCCATTATTAACTAAAATGTTTATCCGTATAAACATAACCTCTTTTCGCTCCTCTTCAATTGTTTCCAAAAGGTATCTTTGAATCATTTTTCGCTCTACGTTTGTTTTCAAAAAGATACCTTGAATCCTTTTTCGCTCTTTATTTGTATCGAAAAGAGTACCTCGAATCCTCTTTTCGCTCTTCGTTTGTTTCCAAATGGTATCCTCAGATCCTCTTTTCGCTCTTCGTTTGTTTCCAAAGGGTATCCTCAAATCTACGCGCCACTAGGGCTACTTTAATATAGTAAATTAATCAGTTTAATACAGCCGTAGCTACACGTTACACTAATCCGTCCGTATTCGCGCTAATAATGTGCAGATACATTACATGTTTATTATTGTTGTCATCCACGGCTTTGCCTTGTTAAGCGCCGTGTTAATTATAGCTTTCTGACTTGTATTGCCTCACTTTGCTTTAATATCTTGTGAGATAGCCATATTGTTGTTATTGCTTGTCATTTGAGTTCTTAGCCGTTATTTGTATAGTCTAATTGACTAGTTAACTTATTGTGTTTACGACAATTTATAATTAGCTTTTACATGGATGACCTTGTTCATTAGATTAATAGCATTAATTAGAAGCTGTCAAATTTAATAAGTACGTTTTGTTTTATAATTATAAACGTGTCACTGTTACGAAATACATTGTTCGATCATAAATTGTTTGTAGGCGATCCAGTAAGGTAATTGATATTAACGATTGCCGACTACTTAAGTATACAATTCACTGCGCTAGTACCATGTTGATGTAGTAAGAAATTAAGGCATAACATGATATCCAAAAAGTAAAATGTGGTCAATCGACTTAATAATTGCGGAAGTAATTAGCTTAGCTTTTACAATCTTTACCAAAATACAAAAACTCATAACTCTTTGTTTACTATATCATTATGTTCATTACTGTACGATTTAGCGCATAATAATGCGTTAGCTTTGAATATTATTTTTACACAGGTAAAAAATAGTCTACGTTTATTTTTAACCTCAATATTGTGATTACTTTTTCTATAATGCATTACGTTGAACATGAGACAAAGGGTAAAGCTAAGTTAAGATTCGATTCTGGTTTAATAATCTTACCCCAAACACGAATATGTGGGTCAAAATGGGTCGAACTCGGAAATAATTTGATGAGATTTCCGTAACTTACTGACGTGAATACAGAGCGAGTGGTTAAGGGGACAATTACTGATGATATCAAGAGTTACACAGTTCTCTAGATTTATTAGATATTATATTTAGTTTTAGCCAACACTGTTACCAAAATTAGAATAACCCGATTGAAAATTTGAATATCAGTTAGTTGTCAGCTGAATATAGTCAAGTCAGATCGGGCTACGAGGTTATAAATTATCGCATAATAATATTACTATCCATTATCGTTTTCCCAGTTTCAAATAGTACCTACCTGCTTTAATGATTACAGTATTTTATTAATTGAATGAGTGATATCATTTTGCGACCGTTTAAATACGTTTAAGCGAATTTCCGATGATTATAATTAACTCTGTGATAAAAAAAGTTGACATACGATGACCTGGTATCTATACTAGGCCCAAATTTGATTAAGAATGTTTGTAAACATATTATTCATAAATTCTTTGTGCAAATAATGTCACTCGGATTCTTAGTGTTTTTTGAAACATGGACACGATTATTAAATAAATAAATAAATAAAACTTACCTACACTCACACCAATTATCTAGCCCAAGAGAAGCTTTGAAGAACCTCGTTAAATGGTTACTAGACAACGGATAAACATACATAAAATACTTAAATACATAATTATTATACATAGAAAACACCCAGACCCAAGACAATTTATAAAATAAATAATTTCTAAATTGACCCGACCGGGGATCGAACCCGGGACCGCAGAGATGGCGACACCTTGAAAACCGGTGTACAAACCACTCGACCAAGGAGGTCGTTATTGGTGATAATGTAGCGTGAATGTCTTTCAAAAAAAAAAAAATTAACACTTTATTTGCACAAAAAGAACAACAAATACAGGACAAATTATAAAAAATTGTGTACAATTAGGCGGCCGTATTGCTTAAAAGCAATCTCTTCCAGGCAACCTTGGGTGAAGTGAGAGAATATTATAGAATAATAGGGGGAGTGGGTGCATCTAAAGAGAGAAATGATTGAAAAATAAATAGATATCTATATAGTAAATACGGAATACGGAAAAATAGAAGATAAGAATAGGAGAAGAAGTCGGTAGTGTTGAGGAATATTTAAGGAAGGAAAAACATACATACATAGATTACGAGTAAAATTTGTTTACGAACATTCTTCATCGAATTTGACAATAATATAGTGATAGGATTGTTGCACAGATCCGACCTGGATAGCCAAGGGACTTTTTCTAGGATGATAATTTGACGACGCCGTTGAAACACAAAAGTGGGGAAGAAAAACCAACTTCGAAATAAAGTATTAACCGAGACTGAATGCTGTGTAAATATATATTAATAAAAATAAATTTCCCCGAATGTTTGTACGCTTATCAATTCAGAACGGCTTCAGTAATTTGGTTATTTTTTTTTTGTAATTCTCAGGATAAAGTTTGTATGAAAAAAAATTGCTAATTCGGCACGGGATATTCGGTTCGATACCAACAGGATGTTCACGCAGACGAAGGCGTGGGCAGGCCGCTAGTAGTAAATAAATACATAACTTCCACTTCGGGTCTTTAAACATTTTGTGTACAAGTATGTTTATATAGTAAACTTTCGTATGTAGCTATATTATTAATGCTTGTTTAAGCTTGAAACCTATAATTTATATAAATAACTCTACTCTACAAATCCAAAAACTCTACAACCTCTTACGTGTCTTCCGAAGCACGGAACATTAACATTTTTACATCAGTTTTACAAGACTAGGTATGTATACCTAGTACTCGTATATCACCATAGCACTTAGAAACCACTAAGGTTTAAAATTTTTGGATAAATTTAGTATGAAAAAAAATTGCTAATTCGGCACGGGATATTCGGTTCGATACCAACAGGATGTTCACGCAGACGAAGGCGTGGGCAGGCCGCTAGTAGTAAATAAATACATAACTTCCACTTCGGGTCTTTAAACATTTTGTGTACAAGTATGTTTAGATAGTAAACTTTCGTATGTAGCTATATTATTAATGCTTGTTTAAGCTTGAAACCTATAATTTATATAAATAACTCTACTCTACAAATCCAAAACTCTACAACCTCTTACGTGTCTTCCAAAGCACGGAACATTAACATTTTTACATCAGTTTTACAAGACTAGGTATGTATACCTATATACTATATCACCATAGCACTTAGAAACCACTAAGGTTTAAAATTTTTGGAGGTTTTTTCATTAAAAAGGCAATTACATCATACGAGTAATTACCGCATCCTTCTTCTCATTTTCTGTATTCTATAATGTTGCTTTATGTTTAAACTCATTCTTGTTATAACAATCACAATATTCTTTATAATAACATGATCTCAAATGAATAATAGCGGATGTTTCACTGACACTTTAACGTATAGGCTATTGGTTGGAATTGCTTTCGAACCAGTCACTTATGTCATTGCTACCAATGGCGATGGAACATTAGAAAGTGTCGGGAGATCCCATTCAATTCTCTAAACACTGTTGGGCGTCTTGTTTGCATTTAGTTCAGTGTAATTGAGAGGTTTAGTAAAACGTTCAGTGAAATATAGGAATTATTGTTATTAAGATCATAAATGTGTACGCATCATGTCGCACTCTTAATAAAATATCAAAAAAATATGTAAAATAAAAAAATAACTTTTTTAACAGAGTTATAAACTTTCATCTTCAAAGTCGATTTTACAGTAAATCAAAATTTTCATTTCGTCTTTATTTTACTAAGAATGCAACGTGTCCCACTGCAGGGAAAAGGCCTATCCCTTCCCTTCTTCCATTCTCCCAATTTACCTGTAACAATCTGAGGCCAATCCTTAAGGAGGAAGTCCAACTCGTCCTGCCATCTTCTTCTTTTGGGTCTACCGCGTTGCCGGCAAGGTAGGCCTGGTATACTATTATTTAACGTCATCGTCATCACCATCAGCCTATAAGGCCTACTGCTAGTAGTAGTAGTAGTAGTAGCTAGTATAAGGCCTTGCCATAACGAACAACAGTTCGTGGGCCGGTCATATTAGTGCAGAACCGATGACCGTTGGCGTACATAACGAACAACAGTTCGTGGGCCCGTCATATTAGTGCAGAACCGATGACCGTTGGGGTAGACGAGTTCTGGAGAAACCGCGTATCGGCAAGCGTAGCGCAGGACGCCCTCAGAAAAGCTAGAGCGACGATCTTTGCTAGGTGGTTGGCAAGAGCTGGATGAGAGTGGCCGCGGATCGTGCTCAGTGGCATGCTTTTGAAGTGGCCTATTGTCCAGTAGTGGACAAACATAAGCTGATGATGTTCGTAGGAAGATTGGGACATAAAATTCCACTTTGCTAGCCCAATCATTGTTGATGGGTTTTAACGACGGCCATCATTAAACAAACAAATGCTACGAACGGCCTCAGTACCTTGAAATGGTTCAATTTGGTCAGCTATCTGGTGACTCGCCGATCCAAAAGCTAGAAGACTACATAACACAAGATCGAGATATTATCTTTTATATTTTCTTTTATTAATTGTTAATAATTAATAAATTAGTATTTTACACGATTTTACTGCAATCAACTCATACATGAAACGGTATTCGTCAAAGTACTTGAACTCAAAATCCAAATACGCAACAAGTATAGTAACTATTTGGTAGTTAGTATTTAATTAAAGCCGGCTGCGTGAAATATCGAGAGCGTCAAAGTCTCTAATTGATCCGATCCGATCAATGTTGGAAGGTTGCTAACACGGCTTAACGCGAATGGATATTGAAATAATCTGAGTAAAGCAAACAATAAAAATACTACAATACTATAAAAGAAACAAATATTCATTTTAAATTGGATAATATATTTTCTCCTCCATTTTATTGAATAACTCTCCTCTTTTTAAAATATTGAAGATGCTTCGATATCGCGTAATATATTGTGGGAAATTTCCGATGTAGCAATATTAGTTTTAGGAATTATAGCTGGGTATCTAACTTTAGATTGTATTTTTAAAATCATACCATACAGAAGAAAGTCCCTTTGCTGAGCTAATTCTTTTCTACATGGGTCTTAACCTACCACGCTGCCGCTGGCCTAATGAGGGTTGTAATATCTGCTATTTTACTACAACAATCTCAGGGTTTTACCCCTGAATTGTTCCTATCCGTGTACGGAGGATCTAGAGATATTTTAATGTGACCATCCATCCTTGACCCGGCATTGCTTAGGTAACTCGCACGATCGCAATCCTTACGCGCAATCCGCTCTGTGAAGACAAGGTGCTTCATCTACGCTAACTTAGAAACACTGTCATACTTTAGCCATTGTGTACAACATATCTTCAAGTTATATAAAAACCTTTATCAATTTTTCTTATAAGTGAAAACCGCTTAAAAATCCATTGTTTGGTTTCGAAGGGACAGCGGACCCACAGACACAGGAAAAAAGGGAATTTACTATATAATATGTAATTATAAGTTGGTGTAAAAGTGACGTTCGACAGGGCAAAGCCCTCATCATCGAAATCAAGCTTTCGCTGCAATTGATTTGATAGCTGAATCACCAAGCTTGCCAAATGGGGGTTGGCGATCACAAACCAAATTGACCCGACTGGGAATGGAACTCGATACCATAGAGATGACGACGGCATAATCGGCGTGTTAACTACTCGACGAAGGAGGTCGTCAAAACAATATATCATTTAAAATGTTTATAGCAGCAGTTAATCTCCATATGGTACATGTAATATGCAAAAGCAGCGAGTTTCTGTTATGCCACTTCAAGTTCCGAAGTTAAGGTAAAACATGGCGTCATAAAATGTAATCATACCTGTTTCATCATAGTGATAGCTAATTTCATCGCACGAAGAATGCCGGCTTCCCCTGAGAGCTGCAATGCGGATGCATAATCAGGTCATTCTGGTGTACACGTCGCTCGTAAACTGGCAGCATCGAAGCAGAATAGCTATTTCCTTTTGAAAAGTTTTTTTTAGTTGGAAGAACATTTGGTATATGACCCATCGTAGCTGTGGTCTCTGTTTCGCTTACCGCTTAAAAAAACCGGCGTGGTGTGTGTATTTCTGTATGTATGCGGTATTCTAGGATTTTAATTTCCTTTAAAGTTTCGAATCTCATATCAACTACAAACTATAATAAATAAACTTTTCCACACTCACACCAATTATCTAGCCCAAGAAAAGCTTCGTTGTGAAACTCGTTAAATGGTTACTGGACAACGGATAAACATACATAAATATATACTTAATATACATAGAAAACACCCAGACCCAAGTCAATTTAGAAAAACATTAATTTCTATTTGATTCGACTCTGGGTTTCGGGTCTGGGTGTTTTCTATGTTTAATAAGTGTGTATTTAAGTATTTTAAGTATATTTATCCGTTGTCTAGTAACCATTTAACGAGTTTCATAGCGAAACTTCTCTTGGGCTGGTATAATTGGCGTGAGTGTAGGGAAGTTTTTTTTTATATACATAAATTAGGTAGACACATCGCGGCGGACCAAGGCGAAGATGGCGTGACGAGCTTGACTCCTACAAAAAAGATTGGCCCGTAGTAGCAGGAGACAGAGTTGTGTGGAAGAAGGAGAGGAAGGCCTTTGCCCTGCAGTGGGACAGATTGGGCTAAATAATAATAATAATAATAATGATTAGGTAACAGTCTAGGAAGTTCCCGGTAGACCGCTTTTCGGCGATGTTCGCTTGAGCTCCGTTCCAACCGCGCCTACGAGGCTTATTCCCATGCGCTCCAAATCTATTTTTCTCCAAAATTCAACTTCTATATTATACATGTATTCATTCCCAAGAGCTCCAATGATTTTCATCTATACTAATATTATAAATTTGAAGAGTTTGTTTGTTTGCTTGAACGCGCTAATCTCAGGAACTACCCGTCCGATTTGAAAAATTCTTTAATTTTTAGATATCCTATTTATCGAGGAAGGCTATATATATATATATATATATATATATATATATATATATATATATCATCACGCTAAGACTAATAGAAGTGGAGCACCAATGAAAAATGTTTCAAAATTTGTTTTTACGGTTAAAGTCTCGCAAAAATCATGTATGACAGAAATACTGTGCGTGCATTTATTTAGCGTTAGCCTAAGGTAACTATTCCATGCGGACGAAGTCACGGGCAGAAGCTAGTATTTAAATAATAAATAAAACCACATTTACCAATTACATTCCCTACAGCTCCAAAACGTTCAAAAAAATTTGTAAACAATCATTCTTTCCTGGGAATCATGTATTCAGATCAGAGGTTTTCACAAAATATATTTGCATACGTATTTAAATAATAAATAAAACCACATTTACCAATTTCATTCCCTACAGCTCAAAAACATTCAAAACAATTCTTAATGAATCAATGTATATACTTGCATACGCTTTTGGAGCCCTTGGGAACGATTTAAAAAATAATATAAATGTATAATTTTACTCTTGGAGCGCTTGGGAACAAAATCTTGGAGCGGGCAGGAATACGCCGCCTACGAACCGTAGCGTGCGCGTAGTCAGTGTGCAAGCGAATATCGCTGAAAAGTGATCGACCGGGAACTTACTACCCGTTATACCCAAAGGTTGTTAAAGTACATCTTATAAAGAGTCGTCTATAAATTTCTTAGAAACTTTGCATTAAGGTTTAGTTTTTACTAAAAAGAGTTATTTTTAAGCACATGCTTTCCCACATGGACAACAGCAAGATATGTCGATATTGGGTCATCATCATCATTATCATTATCATTAAAATATTGTAAAGTAAAGTCGCCGTTTTCCTCTGTCTGTAGCACCGCACTATTCTCCTAATCCACGCGATGGATTTTTATGCGGTTTTCACTAAAAAGATAGAGCGTTAAATGGCGTGATGGTTTTTGTTATTATTATGTAGATATATTTTTTTAAATGACTGAACTATGGCGGTCTTTCTAAGTTAGCGTGGACGAAGGCGCGGGTGGGCCGCTAGTAACTCATAAACCTACTTACTACGCTTGTCCAATGCGGGTTGGTGGGTTTTAAGAACTATCATCTTACGGCATTACGTGCTTTCCGACGCACGAATAGAGAATAGAGATACTTATTACCTAGTCTCTTACTAACCCTTCGGGGATAATAGTCTTGATTATATGTATGATGTATGTATGTAAGTAACTTTTGTTAATAAGAGGGAGAAAAAAGTAAGGCCTCCTGAGTTTCTTGCCAACTTCTTCTCAGTCGCAGGCTCTCCGAACTGGTGGTAGATTAGTTAGGTAGGCTGAAGTGTTTTTAATTCGGTCACCGATTCAGTGACTTGGCAATGCGAACGTTGCTTAACTGCTAATATCGCAAACCGAACGCCGTGACGAACGATGATATTATATATAAAAAATATGAGCATGCAATTGCATTATCAAAATGCAAAATGCCTTTATTGGTTTATCGGCGGTTGCATTAAACGTCAGACGGGACAAAAGAGATTATGAAATCGTTCACTTGCGACTTTATTGGCCGTTAACATTTTTATATTAGCCAGAAGCCGCAATATCTTTCAACGCATTTGCTGTTGCCATATTTAGTACCTTTATTATTAAACTAGTCGCTTGCGTGAAATACGGTCTGTCATTATTTCCCGCGGAGGGATGAGAATTGTTTCCGGGTTACAGAGTTCTTCTCTGTGCATTGGGAAGCATGAAAAAAGACGTTGGTCGTGTTGTTATCGTCATACATACATATCAAGCAGCCTATAAACGTCCCACTGCTGGGCAAAGGCCTCACACGTGGACAATAGCACGTGGGGATATTGGGCCATAACCCACCACGCTGGCTCAATGCGGGTTGGTGGGTTTTAACGACTGTCATCTTACGACAACAACCGTGACGGCAACGGCTTAACGTGCCTTCCGAAGCACGGAGGAGCTCGAGATGTTTTAAATTTGGTCACCCATCCAGCGACCTGGCATTGCGAAAGTTGCTTAGCGGGCAAGATTGCAAGTCGAACGCGCTGGCCGCTGCGCCATCGAGCTACATACAATATTAATCACGACTATTATCCTTGAAGGGTTAGTCAGAGACTAGGCAATGAGGAAAGCAAAAGTAGTCCTCTACCATTGTCCACTTTTCACACCAAATAGCGACTGTACATGTCCTTGGCGTGACAGGTGGTGAGACCATTGCCGCTCTATGCATGTCATCGTCATTTATATAGATATTCCACGTAGGGTTGCCAGGCTTCAGAATAGAATAGCCGGACACCGATTTATGGTTAGCCGGACATTTACAGCTTAAAGCCTGACATTAGATTTTCAAAGATAATAAAATGGTATTTTTAGTTGTTTTTGAATTATGAGTTATGCTTGGCCGCGTTACTCGCTCGCTTGCTTTCGCTCGGCGCCTTTTGGCGAACGCGACGGGGTTAACCCAAAGCCTTAACAAAGGCGGACTTTATATATTTGACCGGACACGAATGTAAAAATTGGTCTGTATTGTCCTTGATAATAATACTGAATTACACTTTATTAAAATGTAATAAATTCTCGTAAAGTTTTTAAACTTAAAACTTTGCATGCACATAAAAAATCTCTACACTGGCGGAACCACGAGAAGTTAGCAGCAGTTTAGAAGGTTCAGAATATGTAAGTAAGCGAGCGAGAGCGGCTCCAAACTGCAGTTTGATTGGTGTTGGTCCGCAAGAACGGAAACGGTCCGAGGCAGCCCCGTCGGCTAGCCAGCAAAGTTTAAGCTTGCTAGTAGGGATACCATCCGTCCGGATTAGACCGGACATGTAAGGAGTTTTAGACTCTAGTCCGAATTTTGTCCGGCTCTTTATTTTGTCCGGATTTTGGAATATGAGTAAAAAAACTACATTTTAAGTAATTTCCAATAAGTCTTTAATATTTATTAACTTCTCATTTATTTAAAAACAAAATATAAAAAGTAAGGAATAATTTTTCTATTTTGTGACTTGACAAATTCCTAAATGGTAACCCTACTTGCGAGGGCTATGTGCAGTCGAGGAAGTTCCCGGTCGACCACTTATCGGCGATAATCGCTTGCTCACTATCTAACACGCACGCTACTGGTACGCGCAGTCTTAATGAAGCGCAAACGAATATCGTCCGAAGAGTACTTGAAAAAATAGTTAACAAAAGACCTTCGATAATAATACAAAAATCCCTGGAGAATAATATACTGTTATACACTAGGCAGTTTGGATTCAGAGACCAGAAATCAACAGAAGACGCTGTCATGAGTGTAGTGGTGGGTACTTGAGTGGTATTTATCTCGGATAAGCTAAATAAAGGTGAAAAATGTATTCGCCTCCTATTAGATCCTTTCGTCCGTTTCGTTCGTCCTATTAGAGCATTCGATACTGTCCCATTATATCTGCTATTGAAAAAGAAAGAGAGGGATTGTTCGACAGCACATCTCAATCAGCAGCTTACAGTTAATCAGTTAACATCTTTGATTGTCGTGAGTGTGTGTGAATAGTTGAGGAAGTTCCCCGTCGATCACTTTTCGGCGATATTATCGCTTGCCCACTATCTACGAGCACACTAATGTAGCCTAATTCACGTAACAAAACTTCAACGACATGCAAGCGGTTTGATCGCTGAAGTCACTTTTCGTATTCACGTATCAATCGCACGATTTTGTTTAAGTCGGTTTTGTATATGCGTATTCATATTTACTTTATTTCGAATGTCTGGAAGAAATCACTTTTCCCTTTGTATGTCAACTTAATATGTAATTATTTTATTTTTTGTCAAAATGTTTTCTTTTTGTGGTGTACAATAAAGTATATTTATCTTATCTTATCTTATCACGTGCATTAATCGAAGTTCGATCGTTGCCTCCGCGGTATTCACGTACCTAACGTATTTTTTTTTAATTTGTTGCAGAAAGTAATGGAGGTGCATTCTAACTTAGTTAAAAAACATAATTTTACAAAGTAATCAACATTTCGTCATGTTTTAGTTAACAAAAGTATTTGAATTTATTTGGTAGGTGGCGTTAAGTTTAAATAGTTTACAAATCGCTGAGTTGCGATCCTATCGAGTAATCGTTCCTTCGAAATGACAGGTGAATACGGATTTAGGACTGTTTTTCAATAGGACGACTTCTAAACGTAAGCGACATTTTGACTATTACAAAATACGTGAATTGGGCCGCTGTACATACGAGTACTTGCGCGCGGTCAGGTCAGCCCCCTTACTCTTGAAACCGATCGCTATTGGCTCGGATTGGTATAGTGAATTATCGTATTTTTAGGTTACGCCAAAAGCGCTAATTTGGATTCATACTAGGTGAACTAACTTTTCTCTCAATATCCACGCAATATGAATCTATATTAGCTCAGGGGGGTTACTCTTGAACGCAAACTCAATCTCAATACAATTCCAATGCGATTAATATGTATCGATATTGGGATAAGTAAAGGTAATTCCGGAACGCCATCTCGATAATAATTTGTTCAATCAATTTAATTCCAATGTGGCGCTATTGTCGCTTACAAAAGTGCCATTTGACATTTTTTAGATTTGTAATTGGAAATTGATTAATGCAATTGTGTTTCAAGAGTAAGCCTACTGGTGTCGTAACTTAGGAGTACGAAAATTCACAATACCAATCCGATCCAATAGCGATCGGTTTCAAGAGTAAGGGGGCAGAATGGAGCGCAAGCGAATTCCGACGAAAAGTGGTCGACTAGAAAGCGCCTTGTACACACGCCAGCGGATCAACTTATCCAGAAACTGACTTTCTTGATCGATATTTAATCTATATTAATAATGGGTGTGTAATGTTTCTTATAAATACTGATGATCTAACGTTCAGATAATATAATTTCATTTCTTATAATTTCATTTGATATAATGTACTTTTGATATATTGTACATATGATATAAGAATCAAATAATACAAAACATTACTCATGTAATAAGCAAGCAGCATGCAAGCAAGCTGCATGCAAGCAAGTATGCAGCACGCAAGCAAGTATGCAGCATGCAAGCAAGAATGCAGCATGAAGGCAGGCATGCAGCATGTAGGCAAGCATACAGCATGCAAGCAGGCATGCAACAAGCAGCAGGCATGTTTTCTGACACGGCTCCGGCGCTGCGGGACTCCGGCGGTCCCACACGAGCTTATCGTCACAGATGGCTTTCGCTCACCTGCTCCTCAGCTCGCGGGCTGCCTCGACCCCCGCGCCTACGCGAGCTTGAATTACACTCCAGCTTAGGGCAGACAAGTCTACGTGGAGTCGGTTTTGCCGCGATTCGTTTCTGTCACTGACTTTTTTAGCACAACCTTAACGAAAACACAACGTATTAACTTTTAAATACAATATTTGAAATCAATTTAGGGTTAAAATGCTATTTTTATTTTTAAGCAAAAATTATATCAAAATTGAAGTTATAGAATATGATTATTCTACCAATATAGCTATATAGAAAAAGTTGTTAGAGAATATGAATATTATATCAAATTAATAATATACGTAATGTTGCTTGATGCTTATGTTTTTTAGTCAACATTGCTTCATCAAATCTTAGAAGTTTTCACCTCTGAGATCCGAAAGAAATATTTTTACAAATATTTGAAACATTCGGTTAAGATGAAGCTGCGTTTATAGATTAATGTTTTATATTTTAGCGTTTTATTAATGCTTAAATATACTTAAGTAAAATTTTAAACACTGAAAAAAGACTACAACCTCAGGCGGGAATTGAACCACGCACCTCCCGCATTCCGGGCGGCTGCCTTAACCACTTGGCTACCGAGGTCTGGCTTTCAACCGTCGAAATTTGTCAGTGCTTGATGCTTATGTTTTTTAGTCAACATTGCTTCGGATTGAAAGCCGATTGAAAGCCGAGCCGGACGGTTGAAAGCCAGACCTCGGTAGCCAAGTGGTTAAGGCAGCCGCCCGGAATGCGGAAGGTGCGTGGTTCGATTCCCGCCTGAGGTTGTCGTCTTTTTTCAGTGTTTAAAATTTTACTTAAGTATATTTAAGCATTAATAAAACGCTAAAATATAAAACATTAATATACGTAATGTTGTTATACGAAGTGTATTTAGAACAAGTAAAAATTATACCCAATGAACGTTATGTTTTTTGAAATTAGTTCATTTGTCATTATATGAAATGATACGCACCCATTAATATTTCTTCCTAAAACATAAAGTTTTGTATTGAAGGGATATAACCGTTTGTGGTCTGCTGGTGTCTATACATTTAATGTGAATATACATAATAATCACGACTATTATCCCCGAAGGGTTAGTAAGAGACTAGGCAATGAAGACCGCAAAAGCAGTCCTCTGCCATAGTCCACTTTTCACCAAATAGCGACTGCACATGTGTTCAGCGTGGTGAGGGTGAGCCCATCGCCGCTCTATGCTGTTGGATGTATGTGCAGTCTATAGTCCGTTAGTCGCCTTTTACGACACCTAAGGGAAGAGAGGGGGTGGTAGTATTCTTTCACTGCTTCGCGACACGGTTGATCTAATGTTAAGAAGAGTTAAAATGGGCATAATTTATAGAACCCACTACTTTTTATAATAAATCATTTCATATTTATTTGTCTGACGAGGAGCTAAGTGGCATTGGGTTGCGAACTTAGAGCATTCGGAGTATTCCTTGAAGCGCACCTATTTCGAAGCGCACCAGACCAAGCGCACCTAAACTTTTCCTCCAAGCGCACCCACTGGGTGCTTAATCCTTTTTTCCTAATAGTTAAAGGTAAGTGAGACCGCTAAGGCGCCTATCTACTTCTTTTCATTTATGTCTCCCTGGTACTTTTAGATCAAAATTACTGTCATGATTCAATTTATTATTGACGTAGTAAGTTGCTTAAGCACCTAGTCCTAGTTTCTATCGACATGAATATTACGAATCTTTTAAGCTCCTCTCTATTTTTTACCGTTGGTGCGCTTCGAGGAATAAAAATATAATATTTTAATTACCTATTCTGAAGCGCACCCAACGGGTGCGCTTGGAGGAATAGTTTAGGTGCGCTTGGTCTGATGCGCTTCAAAATGGGTGCGCTTCAAGGAATACCCCGAGCATTCAACCAACTGAATGCTCTAAGGTTGCGAACGACTAAAAAAAATAAAAGAAACTTTCGGATGTTGATGATGATTGCGATTTCATTCTATCAACAACTTAATCAGTATCATCCCCTGCGTTGGTGTGCAATAAGTCATTCTCTTTTACTCCTCAGAAGTCATCCGATATCTTATCAAAGACTCCTCTGAGACATTTAACAATGCTAATTTTACATTTCCACTCCCGCAATAAAAGGTAGCGACGTATTTACAATCGAATTTTGCGTTCCAAACAGAATAAACTAGACAATTCTAGAAACCCGTCCCTCGCCTCCGGTCGTTAATCTTGGGCGTGCAAGCGCGCGGCTTCAGTGCCTTTCATTCCTGCGTCAATTAGTGCCCGCCTTATCTAATTACTATGTGAATCTCGGCCCGGCCCGCCTCTCTGTCTTTTGTTAACTTTTGCGTTAAGTGATCTTCCTTTTGGAGGCGAATTAATAAAACAAATGACAGCTACAACGTTTTTATTTTGTTTTAACACGTCTTACTAACCGATTTCAACTTTTATTTGTATTCGTCCTCTTTCTTCTTGACAGTTATTGATACAGACAGTATCTTTAGCTACTCGTGGACTTGTACTATTAAGTGTTCTGTGTCTTGGCTTTGGTTTCGCGACCAGCTGACAAGTGGCAGATAGTGTATCAAGAACTTTTATCTCTGTCATACGGCTTAAGTATGAGTAATAAGAATGAGATGTTGTATTTATAACATTTTTCATACTGTGATCATGTCACATTCTTGAAAGTCTATCATGGACAATAGAGGAAGTTTTTAACACAGCCAAACAAACTTTTACAAAAGTGCAGAAGCTTAAGAAGAATTATAAACTGTTATTTTATTATCATTATCTTTGTTTGGAAATAATTAAATAAAACCCAACGATTAAAATCCTTAAAAGTGCACAAGACGACACAAAGCTCTGTTCGATTTTGAAAAGAGTACAACCATGGTCAAGCAAGAAACTTCTCGTAATGTAAGGCAAATGCAATTGCTACAAATAAATCAGCTGCAGTGTCCCGACTTCATTATTCATTAAAACAAAAGACAAATAACCGCCAGTCGTACAGTCGCGTCGGACTTTAAAAACACAAATTGAATTTGAACCGTTCACAATAAAACAATGAACCAAGAATGCCGACGGTTATACATTTGCGGGGCGTTTAATTTCAACTTATTTCCCCTCGCCTGAGCTCCATTTAAGATATTTATTGTCACTTACGGACCATCCCGATAGGAGCTCTTGAATAGCATTATTTCCTCTCTGTCTTGGAACGCAAGTCTTTGCAAATACACAAGTGAAAATATAGAAGTGAATATTATTACGTATTTTTAGTCGAACGCAGTGGATGTGTATTAAATTAATAATAAATTAATATAGCCTAAAGTGGACAGTTAAGGAATTGGTTCGGGAGAGTTGGATTTTCGAGGATAGCTTAGAAAGTAGTCATACACAATATTTATTCCCTGTACTCTCTTTCTCTCTCGATATGTTAAGTTACCGGGCTTAGTACAAACATATTATAATTTAAAAAATCATTTCATTTAACAAATTCATATTTTACATTTAATTAGGATAACAATCCTTGACATCGTTGGAACTGTTATTAACTTAGATTAAAACAAAAAGGGAAGATACGGCATGCTCCTACTTATAGTCATTCAGAATTTAGTCCTACTCAACTACATAAGCAAACACTCACACACGCACACCTACAAAGTGTAAATCGAGCGAGCGAGACAAAGCGGTAAGTTTCAACGTCAGCGCGAGGGTGTCAGCGAGTAGCGCGTTGACGTCTCGGTCGCTTCGCAACAGACGAGTACGTACGACTGATTCCGACGCCACTGCGGAGTAGCGTCTTTCTCTTTTTCACACAGTAGAATTATCCGCAATAGTGCGATGTAGCCTGTTCGCTCGGCAAATTGTGACTGAAGTGAAATTGTGCCTTTAGGCCTAATTTTGGCGGCTCACTCACGAGACGCTAATGCCGTATCTTCCCTTTTTGTTTTAATCTAAGGTTATTAATTAACCACTTTTACGTTTAAAAAGAATTTCGTGTTTAGGTTTAACTAGGCATTTTTGTTTTTAATTTTCAATGCTCTACCAACTCGACAGTAATATCTCCATAATAAAAAATATATGATAATAACACTAGATATAGAGCAAGATATAGGCACTTACCAATTGTTTCAACTCTATCAACTGCCACCCTGGTAATTTATAACAACCAAACTAAAATATGTCTATCGATACTGAAAATAGCACTTAATAAAATAGTTAAAGATCCAACAATAGTTCAAGTAAGGTGACTTAAGCAGTGACAGGTTTACGAGCGAGCTAATTGGTGAGTCCGATCGTAGTGTCGTGTCATAATAATTTCAACGTCGGCGTCCAAGTAAATTGGCTTGTTAAGACGTTAATCGGAACGGACCGCCAAACGCCATGCTAGATTTGGGTGGATTCGCAGACAATATAAAGGCATATTTTTAATATAAAAATTATCGAAACGTACCCATATCCCGTGATGATTTTTTAAACTTAAGAGGCTTTACGCATTTCGGTTTCCCATACAAACTTCTAGACCGAAATTTTCAAAAACTATTAAGCCAATTACAATGAAACTTTGCATGCTAAAGTAACATAAAGAAGAAGAAGGTAAAAACATTTTAAAAAAACGTTTATATAACTGAGTTATTGCGATTTTAAACTTTCTATAGTGGACTTTAAACCGCTGTAACTCAGCTAAATAAACCTTTTTTAAAAATGTTTTCATCAAACTATTTAGATCCCTGTGTTTTGCTTTGGCATGCCAAGTTTCATTAAAATTGGCTTATTGGTTTTTAAAAACTTCGACTTGGTAGTTTGTATGGCAAACCGAAATGCGTAAACCCTCCGGTCATTCTCCGCATTAGGTGTTACTTATCTAATTACCGTAGCCATTTTTTTCTTCATATTCAGCTTATTAAATACTAGAATTTGTAAATTTAAATAGATATGACTTACTCAAAGGGCATTAAAATGGGAAAAGTAGTTTTTGAGCGGAACATTTGTGACGATGGTAAAACACAGAGTTGTTTAATAATGATTTAATGTAACTTTCTTAACACCAGAATACTGTTTAAATTTAATTAATCTTTAAATAGCTAAGTAATTAAGTGTAAAAATAATGGAACGGTAATTAGAAAATTGGCAAACCAATGGTATGGTAATTAGATACTTACGTGTATTACTGGCAGGATATCGACGCGACAGAGGTCCAATATGCTCCAGTGCCTCGGCACGACTCGACTGAGAGCTCGGAAGGTGTAATGGTACAGTTATATCGATAGGGATAGGGAAACGTAGAAATCACCAAACCCAATGAGCGCTGTTTTGACACTGATTTATTACAATAAAATTATACTTAACACGGTTTTGTAGGTCAGAGAGCGCTGACGTGAAAATGCTTATACGAACTAATTTAACCTAGTTAAACACATTGTACTTTGCTCTGTACATCCTGCCCACTCAAAAGGAGAGGAAAATTATATAAAAACAATAGGTTATCAAGTTAAATAATGTAAATAATTATGCATGTTAAGTCACATAAATTATTGTAAAATGTAAGTAGTAAAATAATCTGTAAGTATAAAGAAAATGTGTAAAATAGTTTGTATAGAACATAGTAAAAGATTATTATTTTAAAATTAAGAATATAGTAAGTTAACTTATAGTCTTTATATTGTCCATTGTATTATCATTATTGTTGTTCACTGTCACTCACGGAAGGAATGTCTAAATGAACCGATCGCGATCTCGGAATAGCTTTAGGGGTAATCCAGGTACCCTTCTCTACATTACGCACCACATTCACTTCACTATAATCACATGACGACACCGCTTGCTGGGGGTCCACAACAACCTGTTCCGTGGTTGCCTGGAACACCACCTTTCCAGTTGTAGGAGCCGCTCTCGCCTTCCGCCTTCGTATGAATAGGTAGGCCGCTCCGGCCAGCAGAGCAACGGCCAGTATACCATATAACACCGAATATTGGTGAACATAATGAATGGTTAACGGAGTTTTAGCTTGCTCTTTCAAGTCGTCGATCTGCGTTTTCAGATCATGCCATATTTCTTTGTGGTCTTCTGGTACGTACGAGTAAGTAGTTGAGTTCACGATGTTGTTTAGAACAGAGGATTCTAACGTATTAGGTATTTCACTCTGAACCTTTGTATGTGTGAGAAAGTTGTTGTGACTATAAATAGAATAGCCTTTACTTTTGATAGTGCAGCCTTGATCTATATTTAATATTCCATTACCGGTCAGGGTTTCCATATGTATGCCATCTGGGCAAAAAATGCGTACTTCACATTTTTCACAACATGTAAATAGCCACCTGTTAGTGGCGTGTAACCTGAGCCACCGCTCTTGACAAACCGACACCTCCGTAATACATAAGTTATTTTCATAATTAATTGTTATGTTGCAAAGGCTTTGAGTAATAGGTATATTATAAATAGGTTTATTTATAGTACATAAAATGCGAGTTACTGATGATTGCACACATGTCTGTAGATCGGATTCTGTCATGAGATAGAGCATATCTTTTTGGAGATTAAATGCTATGTAGGGAGTAGAGAATTGCGTAATATGATTTTTGTGCGGCAAACTTATTACACTATCAATCTCTAGTGATTCTTTACTTATTAATGGAATTTTAACTTGTATAAGTAAATATTTTCCGCTTAGGTTCGCGTTCACCTTCATTAGTTTATAGAGTTCTTGAATGTTATCTTTATCGGATGGTAAAGAAAGATCACCCGGTAAATAGCCAGAGATAGTATTTATTTGGTTATTCAATTGATCAGGTGGTAACAAATGAGTATCCATATGTCCATGTGATATATCTGTGATTATGTTTATTAGGGTATCTTGAATTCGTCTTAAACTGGTGATAAGTATGTTTGCTGATAATGCGGAAGACATAATATAGAATTCTATTCTTTGCTGATTTTGCATATGATCGTAGGAAAGTGTTACGTCTCTGAGCTGTTTAGCTATAATATTGAACTGTTTGTTCATAATGCCTTCATTTCTTTGCATAATGTTATATTGAGCTTCTAAAACACTAGTCTGATTTTTTAATAATAGTTGTAAGTGGTTTTCGTTCTGTGATATTTTCTCAATATCTTTTTCGTACTGCTTTGCAAATGAGTCATCTAACACACCAAACAAACTATTAGCCAAATAACCAACACCGTTAATCAAGCCTCTTTTCTGTCTTTTTACGATTCTATTTTGAAGTAAGCTATTATAATGTTCAATTTCCGTTATCTCGTGCCCTAATTGATATATTACACTCTTGTATTGTACTGGGAGCTCTCTGTGTAGATACTGTTCCAAGTGAGTCACAAGGTTTTCTACACTATGTAGCCCATTCCAGTACGTTGACATGTTATAGAAAACAACTACAGTCCATTCGTCGCGTATGAGATTCATATCGTATTTTTTATCAAAATAAATACTCTGATTTTCGTTGAAATACGATGCGCTGAATGATGACTGTGCGGGAGAGATCATAGTTAGTAATAGTAATAACGACATAGTTAAAAAGTTACAAAATCTTTTTATGTTATTTTTCTTTGGCCGAGGCACTGTAGTACTACTCGTATTATTGTTTATGTTATTTGATACTACGTTGGCGCCGGCGCTCGCTTGCTTATCAGTAATTATTCTATTCGTAATAATATTATTAGGTTCCGTATTCTGTACTGGTAACAATGAAAGTTTTAGAACGGGCCTTTTGATTATACCGTTCTTGGTTTTTACGGAGACAACCCTGATATATCCATCCTTACCCGGGTGTACGTCTACAACTCTACCTAACGCCCATTTCCCGGGTGGGAGGTTTTCTTCTTTAACGAGTACAATATTGTCAATCTCAATATTTTTTGTTGGAGTTTTCCATTTTGACCGGACTTGTAATTGTTGCAGGTAATCTGATGACCATTTTTTCCATATTTCTTTATTCATGCACTGTATCATATGCCATCTAGTAGTCATATTGATGTGCTGTGGGTCTGTTTGCGGTCGGGATAAAAGAGAGTCTCCGATCAGGAAGTGTCCCGGGGTGAGGTAAATGTCATCTGGGTTTTCAGCTAATGCCATCAAGGGCCGTGAGTTCAGACAAGCCTCAACCTGGTGTAGCAAAGTTATAAACTCCTCGTATGTGAGTTTCTGATCACCTATGACTCTTCTTAGATGGAATTTTAATCTTTTGACTGCTGCCTCCCATAGTCCGCCTGCAGATGGATATGCAGGTGCGTTAAACCTCCATTGTATATTGTACTCATTAATGTCATTAAAGAAGTCACTGTTAAGTGTTTGTATTATCTCCTGGTATTCTTTCCTGAGTAGCCGGTTTGCTCCCACAAAATTGGTTCCATTGTCACTGTACATGTGACTAGGAGTACCGCGACGCGCACAAAATCGACGAAATGCGGCTAAGAAACCAGGGGTGCTGAGATCCGACACAAGTTCTAAGTGGACCGCCTTTGTGGATAGACAAACAAAAACGGCTACATAACCCTTGTTAGTCTTCACTCCTCGTCCTTTGTTTAGCCTTATGTCGTAGTGCCCTGTAAAATCGACCCCGCTGTGATTGAAAGCGCGCGAGGGCGTAACCCTTGGCTCAGGTAAGTCTGCCATGATTTGTGATCGACTGTAGCTATTATGTCTCATACATTTTACACATTTACGCACTTCACGTTTGACTGTTCGAAGCCCACTTATGATCCAGTATCTTTGTCTTAGACATGAAAGTGTGAGGCTTGGTCCGCCGTGAAGGGTAGCGAGGTGTGCCTGCCAAATGATGAGATCAGTAAGGCGACTGTGGCTAGGTATTATTATTGGATGTTTAGCCGATATGCTAAGATGAGAATTGTTAAGCCGTCCACCAACTTTTAGTAGTCCATCCTTTTCATCGAGGTAAGGATTAAGACAAAGTAGGTTGTTGTTTCTGTTTAAAACGGACCTTTGTTGTAATTGTGTTAATGTCTCATGAAATTCCATTTGCTGAATTGTTTTTATAATAAAGTTATAAGAATGGCTCATTTCGCTAGACGATAAATAACTCTGTCTAGAAGTATTATTTTTGTTTAGCAACCATTGCTTGAAACGTGACATCCAACCTACTATTGTTGCCACGCGCCGAATCGAGTTGCATTCGTTTAATAATTTTATAATTAAATTATCATTTTTATTACTTAAGGCTGTGTATACATTGTTCTTAATAGATTTTATTTCTACAGTGGGATTTTGATAAGTTTTATTTGTGAGTAGGGTCTTATCAAAGTTTAGGAGCCAGTCTGGACCCTCCCACCACAATGTATGGCCTAAGAGTTGACTTGCGCTCAGCCCTCGTGTAGCACAATCGGCTGCATTATCCTCCGATCGTACGTGGTGCCAACTGGATGCAGGAATAGTGTTTACTATTGATGTTACTCTGTTTGAGACAAACTGCTTCCATTTGTTGACATCTCCGTGTATCCATCCAAGTACGACCATGGAGTCGGTCCAAGCGTAAAAGTCAATCTTGTCTGTATTAAATGTATCTAATACCTTAGCCATTAGACGTGATAACAGTAGTGCTCCACATAATTCAAGCTTAGGCAGTGTTAATTTATTTTTTACTGGTGCTAACTTAGTTTTCGCGGCTATCAGTGTTGATATGTACTCGCCTTTACTATTAATAGTCACTAAGTAAATTGAGCATGCGTATGCTTTCTCGGATGCATCGCAAAATCCGTGCATTTGACAATTTAATTTATTTCCCGTGTATCGAGGAATAATAAACTTATTTAAATGTTGAAAATCTAACTTCAGTTGCCTCCAGGCTTCACTTATTTCGTTTGAAAGGACGGCATCCCACGTAATACTTGTATCCGACCAAGACCTTTGGAATAAAAGTTTGGCGCGGATAGTGAGTGGTGATATCCACCCCAAGGGATCAAATATCCTTGATATAAACGAAAGCAACTGTCGTTTTGTAAGTTGTTGGTTTGATTGGATATCTTCATATTTGTTTTGAAATGTAAAAGTGTCTGTATCCGATCTCCAACTTAAACCTAGAGTTTTTCTGGACTCCAAACCTTTAAAGTCAAGAGATACATCTAAACTGACTGTTGGAAGGTCTTTAGTCAACTCAATAGAATTGCTTGACCACTTCCGTATGTTCATACCTGCCTCTTTCAATGCAGCTATGATTTCAGTCTGTAATGACTTTGTTTGAATGAGACTATCTCCACCAGCTAGTAAATCATCCATATAAAATGAAGACTGGATAGCTTCTGCAGCCAGGAGATACCTGTTTTCCTTTTTGCAGTCTATAGCTATCTGTTGTAGAGTTCTCATCGCAAGGAATGGAGCCGCCTTAGTACCATACGTAATAGTAGTCAACTGGTACTCTGCAAGGGATTCCTGAGTTGATTGAGATGGTCTCCAGATGATTCTCTGTAAATGCTGATCAGCCTCTCTTACCATGATGGTGCGGAACATCTTTTCAATGTCCGCGGTGATGACGTATTTATGTAGTCTCCAGTGTAAAATAAGACTTTGAAGGTCCTTTTGTAAATTAGGGCCTCGTTCCATCAAATCATTTAGACTAAATCCGCTGGATGTTTTTGCTGAAGCATTGAAAACCGTCCGCAGTTTAGTAGTGGATGAGTCAGCTTTCAAGACACCGTGATGAGGGAGATAGCACGATGTTTTGTTATAATTGTTTACACGTTTCATATGACCTAGATTTTCATATTCTTGCATAAACTGTGTATACCTTTTAGAAAATACGTCATTTTTTGTCATTTTATTTTCTAAGTTGTGAAATTGCGCGATAGCCTTTCCTTTTGACAGCCCTAATTTTTGTTCAAAATTTGGCTTCATTGGTATCGCTACCTCGTACCTCCCGCACTCCAAACGTCGGGTGGTAGACTTATATAGCTCCTCACAGTAGCTATCTTCCACAGATAATGAAGAAGTGGTGTTACTTATTTCTTCTATTTCCCAGTATTGAGAAATGTCAGCTAAGTTGTTTAAAACCACATGACAGTTAAAGGTTTTAACATTACCGGATAATATCCAGCCTAGCTTTGTTTGTTGAGCTATCGGCGCCATGTTAGGCCCTTTAATTAGCCCGCTCATTATAATATTAGAATAGACACTAGCGTCTAATAATAGGTCAATGGACCTTGACACATTATATTCAGGGTCCGCAAGTTGTATATGTTGTAAATGCGACCACTGTTGCTTTTTGAATGAAATATTGGGCAAATTATTTATGACCCGCGGGATGACTAATGCTTGTGTATTAAAGTTATAGTCATCATAAATGGATGTTATGCCTAATGTGACAATGCCTTTAATTGGTTTTGATCCGTTACCTATACCGGAAACCGAAGCATGATACCGCTGTCTGGGTAACCCAAGCAGTTGTACCGCGTTTTCTGATATCAACGAAATTTGCGATCCCTGGTCCAATAAAGCTCTTAATGTGACAAAGGTACCATCCGCTGCCCGTATTTTAACAGATAAAGTTGTGAGAAGAATTTCTTCATCATCTGTGGCGACATGATTCACGCTATGTTCCTTCTCTACCGATGATGGGTGATAAACATGAGGCGTGGAAGCGCCTTCTCGTGACGTGGAAGCAGATGGCTGGACCGGGGGCAAAGGTACCGAATCGGTCGATGCAAGTGCGTCATGCAAAATGGTGTTATGATCAGATTGACAGATTTTGCACGTTTTATTAGAGTTGCATTTATTATCGTAATGCTTGTAAAGACAGTTTTGACAGATTTGCAGTTTCGTCACTGTCCTCAATTTGGCCTCGGGCTTCAGTCTTAGAAATTTGCTGCATTTGTATAATACGTGACTAAGATTGCAATAAGGACAAGACCATGTGTAAGATGATGTTGCTATGGCTTGATATTCTCGTTTATGATGGTTGGGTATTTTTCCCGTGTTGGAAAAATTATGTTTATGGTAATTTGGCTTTACGGGTGTATGACTTTTCGAATGAAAATAGTTTTGTCTGTTTGACGGTGTTAGAGACTCTCTTTCTTTTTTATTTATTGGCTCAAGAGCAGTAAATTTACTTTCTAAAAAGTTCATTAATTCAGATAATGATGGTAGGTCTCGTGGTGACTTACGAGCCTCCTTGTAGTCACTGTATGTCTCGTGATCAAGTTTTTTACAAATAAGATGAACCAAAATAGGGTCCCAACTGGAGGTATCTATACCTAGATTTTGTATAGCGTGTATACTCTCCATTGTCGTATCATAAAGACGTTTAATCTCGTTTGCAGCCTGTCTGCTAAGATTAGATTGATTTAATAAAATCTCAATGTGTTGAGTAAATAAAACTTGTGGGTTATTGTACCTATGATTCAATAGCTCCCATGCAGTATCATAGTTTTCTGCTGATATATGTAAGTGTTGAATGAGACGCTCTGCTTCCCCCCGCAGCTTACCCTTCAAATGTTGCATTTTTTGGCTTTTAGTTAAAACATTATTATTGTGTATACTCTCAGAGAATAAGTCATAAAATGTAGGCCAATTTACGTACCTGCCTGTAAATACTGGCACCTCAAGCTGAGGTGTGGACTGCTGCAGATGAGCTGTGGAAGCTAGTTTTTGATTAAGAGCTCTTTTCGTAGATTTAAATGTATCCTCATAGTAACAAAATTCATTTTCGTATAAAGTGTCTGAACCTTGTAAAATATTATCTATTTGTAAGTGTAAGGAATCTATGGCATTCCAACGCAATTGTATATTTCTAAGTTCATCCTCTAACTCCCATTTAACATTAATCTCATCTACCTTAATACTCCGAATCAACCGATTAAATGCTCTAAAGTTAGTACGCTGTCTCGTTAGTAACTCAGTAGCCTCGCCTGCCTGTCTTGGCGAGGGCATAGGTGCGGCCGGTGGCTCAGCCTCCTCAGGATCGAAGCGCTGTGGATGCATCATCTTGGACGGCCCTGGGGACTTGCTCTCAGCGGTGTTCTCCGCGGTTGCCGACAGTACCTGAGATGCAATTTTCTGCCTAACAGACTCGTAGTACCTCCTAGTTTTCTCAAATTGATTATCACAAAAATATGGATGATCAGAGCTTTCATATGCTAACAACTTATCATTAATCGATTTAAATTCAGTCCAGGTCTTATCTAGCTTGTCTAAGCGATCTTCAATGTACTCGCGGGTCTTACGACTCGCTGAGTCCTTCCCGAAGTTACGTTCGATCTGCTTGATCGACTCCAGGATGCCTCCTTGGCACTGAATGAGTTTATCCATACTGCTGCTATATGATATAATTGTTAGATCTTACTTGATAACAGGATACTTAGATTCAGGAACTGCTGCTGTAGGTTGTATGTACGCCAATCTCGAACAAACTTTGTTTCACAATGAAAGTACGTTAAATAAAAGAAGAAAAAGTATTTAAAGTTCACTGTATGTGAAAATTGTAACTGTATGTCACAAAGTAAAATTACTGTATGTAAAAGTTCACTGTTTGTGAGAGAAAATATGACTGTCTGTCACAATTTCGATAGTCACTGGTAAATTAACAGCACAACCGCGACGCGCACGCGATGTCCTGTTTTCTCGAAGGACCAAAAACTGTAATGGTACAGTTATATCGATAGGGATAGGGAAACGTAGAAATCACCAAACCCAATGAGCGCTGTTTTGACACTGATTTATTACAATAAAATTATACTTAACACGGTTTTGTAGGTCAGAGAGCGCTGACGTGAAAATGCTTATACGAACTAATTTAACCTAGTTAAACACATTGTACTTTGCTCTGTACAGAAGGGGTGTAGAGTAATGTGCTAACTATCTAGAGAAGAGAGTACACCTACTTCAAGGAAACGTTACGGTTATTATGTTTAAACGTACCTGTTCAATTTGTTCACATAGAGAGGTTCTAGAAATAGATATTTATTGTAATAACATAAATAACATCTCGGCTTTCAAAATGTGTAATAAAACCAGCCATAATTCCTTTGGGGTGATAATGAGAAGTTAATTTCCTTACAAAGTCAGCGTGTGGACACGTTGCGGTAATTAGAAAACAGAGGCTTAAAAAATATTTTAGACAAAATACTATATAGTTATTAAGTCCTATAGGAGGTCACTAAAATCTGGCCAGTTAATGTACCGAGGTACACTTAATGGAAAAAAAAAACTCTATAAAACGCTGAATAATATAGCATGCCTACTTTGTTTGTTAGTTATTTGAAAAGGACAAAAATATAATTTCGGTTTTAAAAAAATACGCCATTTTAGACCCTGTCTATGTTAAATAATCTGTGATACGATTAAGAATATAATCTGTTTTCGGGATCAGAGTGTCAACAGGAACCAAATCACCAGGAAAAACGGAATAACTCAGAGAATAGCTAAGTTATTAAATAAAAATACGAATAGGAAACGAAAACAACGAAGCACCCCGAAACGAACTTAGCGAACGGAATGACATTTATGACATTTTGTTGTATTTTGACATTTTGTAGCGTTTTGTTACTTGCAGAGAGACACTTGTTTGCTGATTTTAATACTATTATTTTCAATTTTTTATTGTTTTACGCCCAATAAATTATGTATTGATAAAAATGGACGACAAGTAATTATTAGTATTTGCTGGTAATTATTGCCAAATGCATCTGCATATAGCAATAATTAACAGCAAATAAAATATTTTTTAACACTACGGGTTTTGGTGAAGTCTTTTACTCAAAGAGATTTAAATAGTAATAGAGTGGCTATTGGACACTATTTCATACAAAAACTTTGAGCTCGTGCTAAAGTTACGCCATCTAACGTTGAAAAGCAAAACCTTATATCAAGAATATTAAGAAGTATACTATGAACAATTAGAATAAGTTTCACCTACCCCACGGTAGGTGTCGCCCTGCAGTAGGGATGTTCCGTTAAAAATTCGACGTACCTATCGATAAGTTTGATGAAGATTAACCAAAATCGGTATAATATACAACATTGGAACAAGCAAGTGACAATTAGGGAAGGAAATGATCGGGTGTTTTAAATGATTATTTACTAAGTAATAAAGTGTAAAGTTATTAAAAATTCAACATACTTAGTTAAGTATGTTGAATTTTTAATAACTTTACACTTTATTACCTTCTAGTATTTTTTATTAGTTAATAATAAACAAAGAATAAATGAATGAAATAACATAAGCACCTAGCTAGTGCCTACGAACAGCAAACTGACAACACTGATTTTTGAAGTAAACCCACCCCCGCGATTACTCATCATAAGTACGGATTATTATACACTCCCATATACCAAAATCAAGTCTACTTCAAAGCAAATTAATGTATCATGGTTGTGTGATTGGATTAACGAATCAATTCATAGGAATGATAAGGTAAAATGGCTTACTTTAACAGATTAACACGAGTTGATCCATATAGTGATTCATTTTAAAATGCCTAAGTATACTTAGATATTATAGACCACATTGCGTGTTGATGACAACTCGCAATCGCAAGTACAATCACGAGCTAAAATATGTAAACAATTGTTACTCTTAAAACAATGGAATAAGAGTCAAAGGGTATATTGGTGCTCGTGACTGTACCTATCAAATTATTTTTGTCGATCTTAATCTGTTACTTTATATTTCATTCCATAGATTTATTTGATGCATTAGCATTAAACGCCAATGTCATAACGGATGCGTGTATATGTTTAATTTAGATATCCTATTTTCTTATGTATTCTTTCAATGTTTTTTAAGTTTAACCTTCGATCAACAATACCAACTAGATAACGCGTCACGTACCAAATCAAAGCTAAATTCTGTCCACTTGAATAATACTTATACAGCTACATTTCTCTACTAACGAACTGAGACAAAAGTTATAAAACAGTTTTAAGTTCAACCTTATTACAACCATTTCACCCAGTAATAAAATCACAAATCTTCTAAGTATTATCATATACTGATCCGTTACACAAATGTTGGCGCGTCTATTGGTCAACGTTGGCCAACCATTTGTAGCGTGTGGGTTAAAATCGGTAATTGTGTTTAAAATTTTATATTATTTGTTAGTTTAAAGCTATTTTTTTATATTTTTTATTTACATTTACATAAGTAGGTACTTATCACGTACTTACTTAATGAGTAACTAAAAACTAAAACAAATTAACTTAAAAACTAAATAACTATAAATAAAAAATATCTCTAACAATACCGCTGTCGCGCGGCAAGTTCCCCAAATGGCTGGCAGCGTTGCCCTTTTGAATGGCGTGTTTAAAGCTTATAACATATTTTATCCTACATGTAGGTAGGTACTTACCGAAACTAAGACACTCCTGCCGTTATATTGCTTTTTCGGGCATTATTTATGCAACTTTTAAATACACGGCATTGTGAACGTGATTACATTGGCCGTGTTTCAAGCAAACTAAACAAAATAAGAGCTCACTTTTTAAGTGCGCTGTTATTTAACGAGCCGCGCCGCGCGCCGACCTGACATCTAGTTGGTATTGTTGATCGAAGAGTTTAAAATAAGTAGTAATATTGTAATTAAACGATCATCGCACGATACTTTTACACTGCATAACATTGCGTTTGGGACGCAATGATCATTGAGTCAGAATATTACTACTTACATAAAACGTATACTTACGATATAAAAATATGATCTACCTACTTATAACATTATTCGATAAGTAAAACGACATCACTTGAACACCACTAAATCATCTACTTCCGCTTCGACAAGTGTGGTGACATCCTAAAAGTAGATACTTTAGCTTTTCACCACTAGAGGTCAGCATAGGGCAACGGTAAATGTTCTAGAATAATTTATTGGAAATTATTATTATAGTCTGATTATTGGGTAAATATGCAAAATATTTACGAAAATAAGCTGTAATCACATTTAGCCTTTTTTCCATATCGGGATTTGCAGTATCGCAATACGTAATTTGGTATATTTTCTATTTTTTACGTCAAATTTGTTCACGCACAAACATGACTGCACTAGAGGGCGCATAACATCATACTAAGCGACTTGTTACCACTTGGTAATAAGTTGTGGATTAAAGTTTTGATCGCTATGTCCTGTCTATTAGTAATAGTTTAATGTCTTTGCTTTTACTAAACGCAATTGAACATCCAATGTTACAAATGATATGATTAAAATGTGTTACAAGTAATTAACAACTTTATTAATTTATTATCTAGTTTATCTAATTAAAAAAGCAAAATGATATGTTTTTCGGAATCCTCGAATTTTTCTCTACATTTTGGTATCTATGTACCTCAAGGTACAAACATGGCCAAAAATGTATGGACTAATTAGTGACCTCCTTTGTGTGTAACGCTTATATAAGGATGAAAAGTAGATTTATAAAATATAAGAACAAAATTTTCGTTTTATTTATGGATTGTCAGGGACGTGGACGCGCAAAAAATGGCTAATCGGAGAATGCTCGACATATTAAGTTTATTCGCAATCGGATGTTATAGAATACATAATGGGACACATAAAAGATCATTGGTTTTTATATACTTACTTAGATAAGTTAAGATAGTAAGTACCATCTAAGATAAAACGAGATAATCTTATCTATCTAGATAGATTTACAAGATAAGACTTATAAGATTATTAATCTTATCTATCTGTCTAGATATGAAACTTATTATCATAATTAACCTCGAGCGTTATGCTAAAGGGCGATGAAGCACTAGTACCTAAATTAGGCGCTAAGTAAACCAATCGAAGCGCAATACACGATCTTACCCTCCATAGCCCTAATTATCTATGTAATAACAGTTAGTATTAGGTTCTAAGCAGAGATGCTTAATAAGAACATAATTATTAGAAAAATACACACTAAACTTGTTGACTAATAAATCAGATTGGCAACTTATTGGACCAGAGTGGCCGCCGGCTTGGGCTGTATTTGAGCTCTTTAAAACCAAAACAAAAGAAACTTAAGGAAGGAAATGGTCGAGACCTCTAAAGGTTATTGAAAATTTACTTGCAAGGAACGACTGGTCGGGACGTGGACTATAAATACTAACGACTTCCAACGAATTTCACTTAGCGGATATTCATTGTAACACTATCATTTTTCATTGTAAAAATGTTTTTAAAACATATAACAATTATCAAAAATAGTTAAAGCTTTTAATCTCTCTTTTCTTCTATCTCCATATCAGTTTTATGTGCAAATGATAAAATACGCGTCTCAGTATTTGTTAGGAAGCAGAGGTACATAAAAAACGGATTTCCCCCGTCTTTCAAAAAGATGTTAGCAATAGCAACAGACTTTACGACATCAACCGAATCGAAAACGCGGGTTGGTTATGATAATCGATCACAAAGCATTCTCCTAAATAAATTGTTTAATTAAATATTATATGCTTATGTATACCTACATAAATGTATGTTTACAACATACTGTGGGCTGTAGTTTGCGGTTTACGTAGCGGGCAATATCAAAGGGCGCCATTACGAGCGTGCCACAGTGAATGACAGCGCTTGTTTGTCGTATTGTTTGTCCAGAATCGGCGGCAATACGTCCGTTCGTCACGACATTTTATCATGTCCGACGTTTGTTTTACATTCGCCACCTTGCGGAGGGACTTAGCGACATGAATACCCCTTGTTTTGTCGTTTTAATTATGTTATTATAACTTTAGGATGGAGTAAGATCTTATATGAAAGTAGTATAATAGTGCCACGACCCGGCACAATGCCACTAAACAAATACTTTAATTATGAATGCAACTTGCAATAAACTGGTTTGTGCAGCATGTGGCGAGAAAACGAAGTCCATGTAGCACCTATTTTGTGACTATGATCCTCTTGCCAGGAAAACAATGAGTCTCTTGGGTCGGCCTATAAGCTCATACACCCCTGGGTGTTATATGTTTTTTTGGTTTATCAAATCGTGAGTGGTGATTTTAATGCGATTCAAACGATTGTTAATGAGAGTGACATAATTCTTCCAATCTCACGGAGGCACTTGTTAAGTCCTACTTAAGTTATCAAGTCCTGCCTAAATTATTTTTGAAATGGTGCCAAAGCCGTCAGCTTCTTTTTGTAGAGACCGTTAGTATAATTTACGACATGCGTATTCAAACAGTGATCGTAACTAATTATAAATGCGAAAGTGATTTTGATGGTTTGTTTTTTGAATTTGTTTGTGTGTTTGTTAAACTTTCACGCTTAAACCGCCAAATCGAAATTGATGAATTTTGGTGTAGATATAAATAAGTCCTTGACGGTTGTAGGCTACTTTATCTTTCGAAAAGTTAACGCATGCAAAGAGCGGGCAAAGTGTGGTTAATTATTGTTTCCACTCATATTCTGGTTAACTTGTCAATAAACAAAACTGTCTCACAATTATTGAGTTATCATTACTCGTAGCGTGTTTAAATATTCAATGAGATAATAGCACACTTATCGCTATCGGATTGAGTAATTGCAGTCGTGTTTCCTTGCGCGAATAAGTTGTTTTTGCTCACTTAGATAATCTGTGTTGTTATCGAGCGTTATACGGTTCTGATTATAATTTGCACAACTTTGCTACTTTCGGTATTTCATGCGTCAGAATTGTCGCTCTGACGCCAGTTTACCAGGAAATTCCTGGCGAAATCTTTATTTCTTCTGTAAAAATACTGAACCTTTTTTAAGGCAGACAGCTTTTAATCTTATTTTACCATATGCTTATAGTTCAAAAAGGTAATATATAAGATAATAATTTAGTGTTGTTTAAAAACTTAACCTATATCCTACTTTCCACTCACTGTGAATGGAAAAAATAACCTAATACTTAGGTTAAAATTTCAAAGAATTGTTTGAGTTATTCGAATTCTAAGCTGATACTGAAGTAATTAGTTATCTGTTAGAACGAAGTAAATTAGAGTTAAAATCTAATATGGATTTTAGCCTGTGGCGCATCTGAGTCAACGAAAATAATGTTTGAAAATACAAATGCTATCTAATTAATACGAAAGCTGTTTTTCTTGTGTTGAAATGATATTTTGTAAGGTAATAAAACCTTACTGCAATTCGCATCTCTCTAATTCACAGTGAGATTTAGTTGTGAGTGTGGCAGCTGCGGGTGAAATAATACATTGTGACTTTTTTATAGTTCTCATTTATTTTATTTATTTTTTTATTTTTTATTAGTTGTACGAGTACCTACCCTGTTGTTTCACTGGAAATAATACCTCCCAACCGGAATAAGGTAATGCAAAACAATGCTGTTCGACAGGAAAACGTGTAGGGTGACCATATTTTATGGCATTTCGAAACATCCTCAAGCCGTGGTGAGTGACCGTACAATGCTCGAAGGTTTTCTAAAAAGGCTCCGAGGGTTGATCTTGCCTTGGGGGTAAATTGCAGTGGATGCGAGATAGTATTAAATGAATACAGACTAAAGTGGAAAGTAAAAACTTTAAGGAATTGGTTCCGGTTGTATTCACGAGGACGGCTTGTAAAGAAGTTACAAACTATATTTATTCCCTGTTACTCTCTCTTCCGACATTATCTTCACCCTTAGAGCAAGTTGACCTTGCCTTGGGGATAATTTCTAGGCATATCTTACCACATTTCGACAATTTCGACAATGTTCCTGCGATGTTTCAAGTGGCATTCCGAAAAGATATTCCGCGTTCACTGCGGTCAACGATCCCCAATTCGCATTCGAAAGCAGCTGTCCATTGAATTGATTTTTATAGCGTCGTCGTTCACTATAAAGTACCTATAGAATAACGGTGCAACCAAACTTCCGGAGACATCGTGCTGTTGTTCGAATTAACGAGAGTGTTTTATACACTATGACATGACTGTTGCAATATGTTTCGAATGACGACAGTAGTTTATGTCGAATAATGTGTGGAGGTTACTATGTCATCTTTATTTTCTACAGGAAAGCACTTGTCTACATCTCACATGATCTTAAGTAATAATAAGGCTGAAGGTGGAGGGTTCACCTGGAATTGTCGACTGAAGAATTGGCTTATCTTATCTCTACCTGTGCATTGTGTTTCTAAAGTTAGAGATAAGAGATCAGGAGGAGTCCGGTTGAGTGCACGTCCACCATCGATCTTATATCACCCAACATCATTAGTGAGATGAAGGCTAATTAATTACTCGTAGAATTATTTTTAGGAAATGATAAAAAACATACACATAATGTATATATTGAAGGCAACATTGCAAAAGAGCGTATTATATTACATACGAGATAAGTTAATGCTTTTCAATGTTATAGTCGAATCTAACAATGTTATGCTAAGTACTATGGTTCATAAAGTATTATGATAAAATAAAATATTGAGGAGCTTGATGCGTTTATGCCCAGTGCTTCCACATTTGATGGTTCATAAATCTGTACAATATTTCAACAAGACATTGTGAATGTCTTTCTAAAAATATGCTATAATAAAAAGCTAAATTGACTCTCTTCTTTACCTTACTTCCTTACAAATTTAGTTTCTTATAATTTACAATTTCTGCGAAGAGAGATTTAAAGGTAGCACTAAATTATCTGACTACGCTTTCATATAAACCACAATAATATACCTACGCGCGGCCAGGCGTCTACGAGAATAGGCGACGAACAAACACCGCCGTATATTAATGCTCTAATAATTATCGCTAAAATGACGCAGAACTTACAAAGCTTTGTGTGATTTAAGTTAAGCCTTTTTACAAGTACCTATATGTATTTTGTGTCACAAGTGTGTGTGTGTGTTCTTTCCAAGGAATGGTATAAGTATAAGTTTCTGATAATGACAATCCGCCTTAATGTGACGATTCAAAATATGACAAAGAAGAAAATGGAAGAAAGGAGTGACTGCAGAGATGACAGTCCTAGCTAATTTATATTATGTAGTGTATACTACATTTATATATTTGTATAATTATTTATTTATTTGTGAATTGTATATTATGTATGTTTATTTTTAGTATGTTATTTACAAGTTAAAAATTACTTTCACGCTCTCTTCCACTTTTTGTTACCGAAAATAAATGCACCTACCATGTTTTCTGCACCACCCTAAGGTTGACTGGTAGAAAATGCCTCAGGCATTAAGTCCGCCATGTACTATTATAATGTTGCAAAAGTTTAAATAAATAAATAAATGACAGCTGATAGAGGAGAATAGAAGGTAAGGACATGTTGTGCCGACCTTACCCAGTGGGATACGGGCAGGAAGATGAAGACGGCTACAAAAGTATAAAACGAAAGTACCTTAGTAAGTTTCTAGCCTGTATAACTCGGTGTATAACTTGTAAGGCCAACCGTTAAAGATAAGGTGCGCATTTAGGCAGTGTGAAAGATAAACTAACCAATGACGATTCTTTTAACTCGGCGCTGCTCGCTATGGGTGAATTTTACCCAACCGTATATATTTTTGCCCAATCTTTTTTTATCAGTCACAGCGTGCCGTGCTTCTAAGTACCTTCGAGTTGTGTCTTTGACTTGCTATTTACCAGTAAAACATTCAGTTAGAGCGATGCCTTTGCGAGTTCTGAATGTGCAAAGTGAGTATGGGTATTTTCTACCCCTCGCGACTATTTGTGATATGTATTTTTGGCACAAATTTCTTTTGTTTCTTCAGATTTAGTAATTTTTCGTACGTATTTAGTACATAACATTACGCCAGCAAATAAATGATAAAGAAACATAACAGTATTTATAGTTATACCGCAGCAGTTCTTATGAGATTGACGATTTTGAATAGTTTAATTTTAAAGGTGACATTTTTCAAGTACTTTTATCAAATGATGTGATTATTGCTGTACAGATAACGACGCATTAGCCTGACTTCATGCCTGAATATTTGAATCATGACTTTGTAAGTAGCTTATTACAGTGTGGATATTATTTAGAAAAGGATTGACTATCCCGATGGGATATTTGTACCACAAACCAAGAGTTTGGCATTAGCTCTTATCAAGCCCCAGATCAACTATATCCAATATTGTATTTGAGAGTTAATATACTTTTTAACAGTTTAAACTTCGTGAATGCTGTAAGGAAAAGTCATCGCATCGACTTCAAGAAAAAGTAACATCAAGATGATAAGAATGCCCACCTAAAAAGGATCGTAAGACCAACTCTTGTTGAAAAAAAGGAATCAAATTGTTCTCAAATTTGTAATAAAATGGTATACCGAGAGCATGCGGTACTTGTTTGTGCTAAAGGCATCAAAAAAACTTTGTAAATATTAGATACAAAATATCTTTCCACGCACAAAAGGCTAATTAGTAGTTCTTATCGTAGATTTTATTATTGTTATATTCATGTTAATTTTTTTATGAAAATGTAAACCAAAAGTAGAACAATTTTGGTTTACATTCAAAGCTATACTATTGTTTTATAAAATAAGATAATAAGTTTACACTTTTTCTAAGTAAAAAGGTTGTTTCTTTTAAATAATTAAGTTGGGGGTAACAATTCATTGTATTTTTTAAATATATTTAGTAATCTATTTTAATAGTCAAATAAAAGCATTGAAATATAACTTATTAGTATTATTAAACACTTTATTAAGCATGCTTTAGGTATACGAAATATCTTAAACCAATAAAACAACAAATATTTATGAATACCTTGATTACAATCGGGGGTATTTTATACCCATAGCGAGTATTTTTGTTGCTTATTAGGGGTGCGACGAGCCCCGAGTTAAAAGAAGAGGTAATATAATATAATAACTTAATTTTAGGAAGCTTTTCCTGTAGACGATTAATGAATAAAGTAAATAGAAAATGTGTATTTTATTTAAATGTTTCTATACAAATATTATTTGCATTATTAGTTAGTAGTTCGATTCTCTGCTCAGGTAACCTTTTTAATAAATAGTAAAATCATTTAATGTTACAGTTGTGACAACCAAATGACAAGCTAAGTGATAAGTAGATTTATTATCTCATTTGCTGTGGCTAGCAATAAAATAATTATAAGAAGGCTTATGATAGCAAACAAAATAAGAAGATGAAACCTTCTTTTTTGTTTACTAACGATGTCTAAACTCGTCTATCTTTAATACCTGCGCGAAGTGGTTTGAAAGGAATTGAAATGCAGGATATAAGCGTCTTGGCAAAGAGGCATCGATCCTTTCAATGGAGATATTCCAATTGCGGTTATAAAAAAAGTAAATAAAACCATAAGCTGTTGTCTATTTGAAATATCTGTTTCGCATAAAATACTTTATTGGTACACCGAGTGCTTGCTATTTTCCGTTGCTATTTGATAACAAACCCTCTTTGTGAGTTACCTATCATTTGTTTTTTTTTAATGGAATTGAAATATGATTACAGTCCGCTCAACCTATAGGTAGTTTGCTTTTAAGTAAATTGAAACAGAACTGTAAATAATAAATCCATTTACCCAGTTTTGCCTTTTTACTTATCAGCTATGTTTCTTTTTTATAACATCAAATAGTTCTTTCAGTTAAATCATATTGAAATAGACCGCGCATTATAATTGCGACCTACCTACCTGGTTTAAAAAAGCGATTTTCCCTTATTAAAATATAATGTGACAAATAAGTTCTTTTACTCGGTATGTAATTTTAAAATAAAGTTTTAATATGTAGTTTATGTAGTTTATTAACCGTGTCGCGTAGCGGTGAAAGAAACTACCACCCACACCTGTCACGCTGAGCACATGTGCAGTCACTATTTGGTGAAAAGTGGACTATGGCAGAGGACTGTTTTCGCGGTTCTCATTGTCTGGTCTCTGACTAACCCTTCGGGGATAATAGTCGTGATTGTATGTATGTTTATATGTATTTATTTTATGTCTATTTGTACCGTCAAACAGCCTACAGCCGCCTATAAAACCTTTCAACCACCACGTTATTGGTTGTTACCACTATTCACGTGGGAAGGCGTGAGTCTAGAGGCTGATAATAAATAATGATAAAAACAATGAATAAGAGAACCAGTATTAGTTAATCGCGATGTCGAGTCACCAGACGATTGCCTAAGCAAAAAATATCTCGAACTCCTCCGTGCTTCGGAAGGCATGTAAAAGCCTTTGGTCCCGGTTGCTGTCGTAAGATGGCAGTCGTTAAAACCCACCAACCCGTGGACATTGAGCTAGAAGTATAGACAAGAACGTTCATACAAATAATTTGTTCAAATTCTGGAATGAAAGACCTAAAGTTCGCTGCAGCCGCTGCAGCGCTTAAACATTTATGTCGTCTTATCAATAGACAGACATCAGCGCCAGATCGACCAAAGACATAGTGTGTATCAACATGGCGTCCCAAATAATTCTCAATAACAATAGTTGAAAAAATATCTTTTCTATTATAATAATACGATATAACAACATAATAATGACTTGAATAACAATTAATTTCACTTATGTACTTCACAACTTAATTGTAGTAAGCGTTTAGGTGTACACTATTAAAAAAAAAAAAGAATTATTTTCGCCGATCCGCACGCGCGAATTTAAAAGGCACACTAAAGGTCTTCGCATACTCGTACGTAACGGGAAATTTCCCGGACGGAACGACGCCGGGACGGAACGGGACGATTTCTTGACATCGTTGCATTTAAAAATATAGCAATAAATAAACGTGGCGGGAAACACGGGCGGGACGGGGACGGGAGGCCTCGTCCCGCACGCCCCGCGCGGCCCGTGCCCCGTCCCGTCCGGGAAATTTCCCGTTACGTATGCGAAGACCTTAAAGCAAGGTGCCGAATCGACTCCGCAGATGAGTGGAACATAGTGCGTGTTCGGAACCGCCTATTTACTGTAATATATCGCTGCCCGTGGACAACATGGTGGGTTATGGACCAATCTCCCATGTGCTTTGTTGTCCATTTGGGAAGGCCTGTGCCCAGCAGTGGGACGTTTGTGGCCAATGATGATGATGACGTCACAATCATTCATCAACTGTACCATACCAATAGTTTTTGATCCAGTGGTCCTCATAAATCTGTACCACAATCAATCAGAGTAACTATTTCAGTGGGAAATGCTACTGAAATATTTATTATTAAATGCTCGGAGCGGTATAGGCGATCGGAATGAACGGAAGGCTATTCCCAAATGAGTGACCGTTACCCACTAATAGCGGCAATAAATAATGTTCGTTTGTTTATTAGGAATGGCCGAAGGAAAATTGTATTAGTAAGTATTTCGAGGTTCTTGTATACTTATTATTTCTTATATTAGGTAAGAGAGGGCAATTTCTGCCTCTTTTTTCTATGTCGAAATGAGCTGTTTATCGTTGAGGCGGCTTTAAGTGGTTGTAAAAACGTCAAAGTTAAAAATAGCGGCCGTTAAGTACACGTGGCGATTGTGAAAGTTAAGCGACTTTAACATTGTCGAGTGGTTAATGAAATTCTCGATTTTCTCTTTGAATTGGAAGGCACAATGAGCCGTTATTCCCGGTGGAGTTATAAAATGAGCCTTAAATTATCTTTGAAAATCAATAACGAACAAACTGGATAATATTGGGTGTAACTTATTGTATCATATCAACACAAGTAAAACCCTTAAAAGTATAAGTACGATCTACTTTATGATTGTTATATTCCTAAGCTGTCAATTCCAGAATTATGCTAAGAAAGACGAGAACAAAATAACATCAAGCTCATAAAAAAAACAGACAGCCGAATGTAGGTGATCGACCAAGATACACGGCATCAAATAATACCTAACTCTTGTCAGTTTTCAACCAAAAATTCCTTTTTTTTATAGCAGAAGGAGGCAAACGAGCAAGCGGGTCACCTGATGGAAAGTAATCACCGCCGCCCATGGACACCCGCAAAACCAGAGGAATCGCAGGCGCGTTGCCGGCCTTTAAGGAAGGAATAGGCTCGTTTCTTGAAGATCCCTAAGTCGTATCGGTCCGGAAATACCGCCGCCGAGAGCTGGTTCCACAACACTGTAGTTGACGCAAACATTGTTATAAAATAAATACTATATGTTTGTTAAAGATATTCCATAACTGTCAATCCAAGAATATAATCTATTTAAGCAATACTAAGAAACACAATAACAAAATATCAAAAAGGTTAAAACGGACACAATTAAACCCTTAAAAAGAGTAACAACAGAATAGACAGCTAACAGTCGAGCGTAGAACCGACCAAGAATCACTGGCATAAATTAATAGTTGTAGTAATTTTCAACCAAATACTCATTATGTCATTCATAAACATTATGTTCCTTATTCCTAAGCTGTCAATCCAAGAATCAAGCTAAGTAGGCTAATAAAAATAAGAGCAAAATATTAAAAATTGGTTATCGGACACAATTAAACCCTTTTAATAAGAGTAACAATAACAACAGAACAGATATCTACAGCCGAGCGTAGGTAACCGTCCAAGAATCACCGGCATTAGTCACTTCGGGGCCATTTGCTGGAATCACTAACCCTCGAGTGCTCGCTCCGGGGATTTATCACCGGTTAAACTCGTCGGCCAACGCACACTTGAGACAAAACAACTGTTCTCACTCAAATCGGTTAAGTGCTCCGTCTTGGCGTTCGTTATGACAACTGCTTTAGACTTTCTATGTCCTTATAAGTTTTAAACACTTAAAGACTAAGAGTAGTTAAGAGAGTAGACTAAGAGTAGTTTCACTTAGCACTATTGTGCTAAGTGAAAAGAGACGTAGTAACATAACATAAAAGTGAGTTTGTTTGTTAGTTAGCTTTTACGCGTAAACCGCTTAACCGATCTTATTGAATTTTGGGTATAGAGGGCCCTACGGTATACCTACGCTATTTTTACTTAAAGCCTACTATGTCTCTTCTCACAAACTTCTTATTTTGTGATCAAAATATGGCAATAAAAATTAAATTATTACAGAAATAAGTGATAATTATGCCAACTTCTTAAACTTAATCCTATAACATCTTACTCTTTCCACTTACTTAGCTTAGTTAGCAAAGTTAACACTAAATATTATAATTGAAATTTAGTATGTTTAGATTGTATATAATGAAGTCATTTAAGCTGAAACCTATTAATAATATTATTACCTTGTATTACTTGCACGCAAATACAAAGCATTTAGCAAGCGTTGCATAACAAGATGTTACAAAATAAAGTTTACAAAATTATCGTTATGAAGACTTATTGTAAAACTCAGAGACGTCTATTAACATCAATTATTACTAGCTAAGATTATTTATTGTAAAATAGTTTTTAACAATGAGGACGAACGCACTATTTTAGAATAAAATAGCTCATAATAATGAACAGTAGTCGTCCGAGTGCGGTAATTAATGGTGCTTTAAATTTGATAGTATTCTACGGTGGTATTTCACGGTTACCAAAACAAAAATTTTCGAGCGTTAAATTACTATACTATACGTTTTTCCGTCATCACAGCTAAACGCAAGCCACGAATACTATTTTTAATTGGGTAGTGAAGTTTACGACTTAAAATGCATCTGTCATATTTTTTAGAAAGAGAAGTGTTAATATGAGAGTCATTGTTATTTTGTAATTGTTATAAATTACCGTTATGATTCATATCTGGGGAAGGTGTTAAATAATTTACAAGTGCAGTAATGATATTATCGGAATGTTTATGTAAAATTTGTAATGTTGTATTGTATGTAAATAATAAACAAATAAAAAAAAGTATCTTTATTGTCAGAAAGTGTTTACATGAAGTTTACAAAAGTAGCTTATACCTCGACACATACGAACGTTTGCAAAGTACTCGTATAACAGATAGAATTAGTATTTTTTGTGTTATATAAAAATTATTTCGCCTATATAATCAAACTGACTTCGCAGAATTTATGCAACACACAAGGAACTTTTCTCTTTCGCCTAAAAACGAGTTTAGTCTTAAGTGTGCGCCCTAATTTCGCTGGCGACGCCGATTACGCTGCGTTGTTTTATTGTCTTACACTTTTGTCACTTGCTTTACTCTCGTCACTTGAAGCTTCGTATCAATGGTGCCTCTAATTGTTTAGTACCGTGTCGCGTAACGATGAAAGGATACTACCACCCCCTCTCTTCCCTTGAGTGTCGTGAAAGGCGACTAACAAACTAAAGACCGCACATAAATCCAACAGCTTGGCGGTGATGGGCTCACCACCTGTCACGCTGAGCACATGTGCGGTCGCTATTTGGTGAAAAGTGGACTATGGCAGAGTCTTTGACTAACCCTTCGGGGATAATAGATGATAGTCGTGTACGTAGTATGTATTTAAGTATGTGATTGTTTCGCATGTGTCCACCAACCCGTATTAGGATAAAATGTTTACTAGAAAAAAACAACTAGTCTCAGGATTTTTCTAGTAAACATTTTATCCTATATCTATACCATTGTGAATGCAATTTCAATAATAAAGATATATTTAAGCAATTACGACTATCGATTGTAAAATACTTGCAATAGTATTTCTTTCGAATGTGAGGGTAGACTTCACAGTGACGTAATACCGCTGGCTTGCAGCGTATAAACTACTAGATAAAATTCAACGAGTCTTTTGGGGTCTCGGTAGCTTAGCGGTTACAGCAGTGGACCGGCAATCCAAAGGCCACAGGTTCGAATCCCGTTCGAGCTTTCCTGAGAATGGTTGTTTTTTTCTAGTTAACATTTTATCCTTCTAAAGCATTGTGAAAGCAAAATTTCAAAAATAAAGAAACCCGTATTAGGTCAGCGTGGTGGGTTATGGTCCAATCTCCCCACGTGCTGTTAAATCATGTAGGAAGGCCTAGCTGTGCCCAGCAGTGGGACGTTTTTAGGCTGATGATGATAATAATGTGTCCAAGATTGTGATTGGTCATTTCAGTCTGGGTGAAATAAGTTTTCCTTGTTACATTACATGTAAATGTTTTATGTAAGTCATATTCTGATACGCTGGTCCAAATCTGATAACGACCTGATTGACGACCTCTGTGGTCGAGTTGTTAGCACGCTGGTTCTGACGTGGCGCCATCTCTGAGGTTCTGGGTTCAACTCCCGGTAGGGTCAATTTAGAGAAAAACTGTTTTTCTAAATTGATTTCGGTCTGGATGTTTTTCTATGTTTATGTATATATATTCGTTATTTTGCCATATTATTAACGAGTTTCAATAGAATACTTATCTTGGTTTAGATAATTGGTGTGAGCGTAAACAATTTTTTTTTTAAAATAATGTGTCTAAGTTGGTTTAAGTAATTGGTCATTTCAGCCTGGGTGAAAAATTGTAATTTACTGAATTTTTGAAATTTTTGTGATTGCATACTCAAATACTTTTACTAACTTCTAAATGCTTGGTTCTGAACATTTCAGAGTCCTTATCTTATTTATTAGGATGGCTTTGCCACTTGGGATGCTTCCAGGGACCACCAGTGATCCGCGGACCACTGGTTAAGAACCACTGCTGTAAAGGGTAAAACACTTTGTAATGTAGTAAAAAACGCGAGTTTTGATCTGTAAAAAGTGTTTCATAACAGTCTATAAACTGAAATGTAGAGCCACGCTGCGTTGCAGCACGCATTGGGCCGACTCGCCCGAGATAATACCACTCTCACGAATATCCGGCGTGAAATAATGGCACTTGGTGCTGTTGTGTTTCGTCCGGCAAGTGAGAGTTCTGGAGGCCTTCCCCCCCCCCCTCCCTTATAATTCCTTCCTTAACCCTATTCCTTTTTTAAAGGGCGGCAACGCATCTGCGACTCCTCTGGTTTTGCGGGTGTCCATGGGCGGCGGTGATTGCTCTCTATCACGTGACCCGCCTGCTCCTTTGCCTTCTTCTTATATACATAAAAAAATAAACGTCCTATTGCTGGGCACAGGTCTTTCCACAGCACATGTGTTGGAGATTGGTCCATAATCCACCCAATGTAGGTTTGGTAAACGACTGCCGACGACAACGACCGAGACCAACGGCTTGCCTTCCAAAGCATGGAGAAGCTCGAGATGTTTGTAATTTGTTCACCCATCCAGTGCCCCGGCATTGCGAAAGTGGCTTAACTGTCTAGATCGCAAACTGAACGCTCCAAGCCGCTGCGCCAATAAGCTCAGAAAATATTATCAGCCGTAGTCGTCATAATCATAATCATAATATTTATTTGCTTTTAAATAGGGTATCTATGCAGATGGTAAAAACAATTTTAAGGCATCTTATGCCTATTTAACTATATAACCATAGCATGCAAACATTTTAGTTTAAATAAATTATTACATTTCATTATATTTCATTTTAAATAAGTACTTACTTATCACAAAATATTATTTTAGTCAAATTACATAAAAATCCATTTTTATTAATTTACATTAGTTCGCTTACAAAAATATATAAATAATTAATTACCTTTTTACGACAGTTTCGTAGTTTTTTAAATAAAATATTCCAAATAAAACTGTAAATCGATTTATTTATTTATCGTGTCTCATGAACTCATCAATGGTATAAAAGGTATTCTCAATCAACCACTTACGTAAACGTCCCACTGCAGAGCAAAACCCTCCCTTCAATTTATCCACTCATCGCGATTAAGTTCTCTCAATGTCAAGTCGTCAAAAATACCACAAATCAAGTGTTTAAACCACTCAAAACGGTCTAACCAGACAAAAGTCCGCATCCAGCCGTCACTTTCTATTTCATCAGGTCCCATTATCATATATCATCCGGTGACGTTCGCCGGGCGTAATACAATGAATAACTCAATCGCGTCAACACCCGCTTATTTATAGCCGGTGTGTCTAGTAAATAAATTAGTCTGTGGCACGGGCGACAAGCGGTTGGGTTACGCTTCCATTGTGTGTTTGGATAAACTTTCTGAGTTCTGAGGGTTGTCGACGTTGTGTTCTTTGGTCTGTGCTTTCGAAGATTTTACTTTAGATATAAATAATTTATATAATACATACATTCATATAGGTAATTACGACCACTATCCCCGAGGGGTTAGTCAGAGACTAGGCAACGAGGACAGCAAAGCAGTCCTCCACCATAGTCCACTTTTCACTTTAGTCCGTTAGCCGCCTTTTACGACTTTACGACACATAAGGGAAGAGAGGGGGTGGTAGTATTCTTTCACCGCTACGCGACACGGTTAATTTATTAACTCAAAAATATTATTAATTATTGATTATTGATTATTTTTGGTTTATTGATGATGATTGGGTTCTTTAACTTTTACATGAGTATCTATTATAAAATAAGGTATAAGCAAAGCTGGCTATAAGGTTGACCGCCAGTTTTCTTTTATAGATAACCAAGAAGTTCTACGGCAGCGCCCGTCGTTTGTATCTTCTTTATACCCAAGAGTCTTAGGACAGTCTAAAAAGGTTTCATCAGGCAAACATTTTCGATGAAAAAGCAAAACACAAATAAAAAAACAAAACACCACATGAGTTACCTAACGTCCTACAGTATATCTTCATGTGCCTACTCTCCTTAAGACTTAAAAGGGTGCAAGAAATAACGCTTCGTCTCTTGAAATTATTAAAGTCTACTGTGTCAAGTTTAACTCTTATGACGTGTGTAGTTAAGAAATGTTTACAAACTTTGATTCATGATGATAACGAAATCTGGGTCAAATATATTTCATTATCAATCTTGTAAAAAATATTCAATATTTATAATACCTACTCCTGTTTGGTACAATTTAATACTCAAATATTTTCCACGCAACATGCATTATGTTTAAAAATATTGACAGCTGCACTGCAATACCTATACCTATAGATTTAGGGCACTATTTTATCCTTAGAGGGCAAATGATAAGGGATTAGGGCAAATATTGTGGTAAATACGTACTATATCCATAGATTAATTGTGAAGTAAACCTTAAACTTTAGTCGCTAAAGTACCTACAAATTCTTAAAAAAATTTTTGGACTTACATCACTTTGGAACTAGGCTCGCTAGATTCAAGCAAGTTGGAATTTTAAGAGAAAAATAAGGCATATGTGCCTTGTTTCGTGGTGCCGTCTTTCATAGTTTATATGGTCGAAGGCTCTAGTAGATACTTTACTTACCGAAGTATTTAATGCTCCCGCTATCTGTGTTATATTGAAGCCATGATCTATTAAATGAATAATGTTTCATTCCGGAACAGTCTGAGCTCATTTTTATTCTCGCTTGACACTCTATTTAAGACAATGTTCACGTACCCATCAAAGGGAGGTATTTTCGGACAAGATCGGCTTGAATTGACTAGTTTCAATCATAACAATACATTTTTACTAAAAAAACAAAAGGGGACATTTTTCATACTAAACCAGATAATTTTCAAAATTATTAATACAAAACGAGATTTTTGTACTATCGAACTATGGCTGAAAAAGCGTAAAATTTTTTTATGTCAATGTATCCGAACCTATTCCGAATACTTCAAACCATACGTTTAGTAACCAGAAACATAAAAAAAATAAAATTCGGCCCGAAAAACGTCAACTTCGTGACAAAAAGCGATAGTGTCCAATCGCGTATTATGTCGAACTGCGTATGTGACGAATTGCGTTTGTGACGTACAGCGTGTAATCCCCGCAGAAGCAGTCCACTGCCAAGCATAGTCCAAGTTTCACCAAATTCAAACTGCGCATGTGTTCAGCATGATAGCCAATCGCCGATCTATGCTGCTGGACGTATGTGCAGTCTTTATTCCGTTAGTCGCCATTTACGACACCCAAGAGAAGAGATGGGTCGGTGGTATTCTATTACTGAGCCCTTCTTCACTGCTCTTCTCTTAACATATTATTGAATAACTACAACACCATACTATACCGTCCGGGCCGTCGTAATTAATGAACATTTTAAGGCTAGGTGTTAGTGAAAAACTAAAAAAACACGTTCTTAGAATTACTTTTTGAAGTAGTAAACAGTAAAATTAAAATCTGCGAAAATTATGAAATATTGTTGAGGCTTTATTCTGTGAAATACACCCGATGGAAACACGATTTTATAAAGTTGGCTCGATAGAATAAATTCACAAAGTTACATATTTTTGTGTCATTTTATCTTCTTTTCCAGGTTTTATTCTTAAAATAAGTGATTTGATATTATGAGTCATTTACCAAAATGAAGCTCGTAAATAACTTGAGTTATTATAACCGATAGTTTTTTATTTATTACATCTATCAATTTTTTAAATAATAAAACACGATTATTCGCGCCGCTTTGCTGTTATACCCGTCCCTTACCGTTGTACCGTCGAGAGAACGAGAGGGAAGCGCTCGAAATACCTCCCCTTAATACGTCGGCGGTAGGCGCTCGATCATAGCGCCGCCGTGCCAACAAATTCGTTTACGGCCCGGCGACGAAACGCGACACTCCTTTCCTTCGCAACTTCAAAATGTGGAGCAGGGCTGTCGACATTTCAGCCTATTACGTCATTAGTTGATGTTAAAAGTTTTTTGTTGTAACAAGAACAAGAAATTGTTTGACCAAAATATAATCTATATTTGAAATTTGTGTTTAGTTATTATTAAGATAAGATTAGATACTGTATGTTGTGTAAATATGTTTACTATAATAGTGGACACCAACAGTTTCATATACAGCAATAAGGCCATTTGAATAAATTGAGTTCTCCAATCTTTTTAGAACACACAAGTGTCATGAGCAACCCTACATATAAGTTCCAATCAAAAGTCCGCAACTGTACTTACAGACTTTACGTTACGAATGCCGTGAAGCCTGCAACCGGAGTGTTTATAAGTTTAAAAGCAAATCGGAAAACTTTTAAAGTGTATGAAGCGCACAAATATCTCCAGTGGGCGGTTAAAGAGGGAAACCTTTTCAGCGCTAAGATTTGATAAGATAGGTACTGTCTGTATTGTAACTATGTTTAGTTCACTATAATACGAGTAGTATACACCAAAAATTTCATATATATAGCAATAAGACCATTTCAATAAATTAAGTTCCCTCAATCTTCACACACGTGTCGTAAGCAACCCTACATATAAATCCCAATCAAAAGTCCGCAACTTACTGTACTTACAGACTTTACGTTACGAATGCTGTAAAGCCTGCAACCGGAACGCGCGGAGGTTTTAACTTGTTATTAATTAACTGGTGGTTTTTGGTGAAACGTTTCCACTGCATTGATTTTGTAGTCCTTATTGCCTTGTCTCTGGCCAACCCTTTGAAGATAATAATCGTGTGTGTATTGCGTAAAAAAATTAACCAACTTTGAACACACACGTGTCATGAGCAGCCCTACATATAAGTCCCAATCAGAAGTCCGCAACTGTACTTACAGACTTTACGTTACGAATGCTGTAAAGCCTGCAACCGAACCGGAGCGCGCGGAGATTTTAACTTGTTATTAATTAACTGTCACTCTGCAGCGGGGACCGGCGACGTGGGAACGTCCACAGACGGCGAAAACGCTGTTTTTGTGAAGTGATTAACTGTAAATTGGCGGATAATATTTTCCTTGGAGAGCGGGAACGAATTTAGATATCTCTCAAATTTCTTTAATGTTTGTCATTGGTTTTGGTACGACGAACAAATCAGGTTAAACGTTAATGCAGATTTGTAAAAAAACTTGTTTGTTATGTTATGGAAAAGTTCATGTAAAAATAGGTAGGAAAGTAAAAAAAGATTTTTTTGTGGAAAATGGAGAAAACGTATTTACAAAATAAAATTTGTAAGTATTGTTTCTTTTTGGAAAATGTAGAAATAAAATCCACGATCTGCATTCGAAGCTGCACCTTTTTAAACATTATGTACTCCTCATTTGAAAGACAAAGTTAGGGTTACATATTTAACACTTAAAGCAAGCCGATTTGCATTCTAAAACAATGGAATAAAATTATTACGTAACAATATCATTTTCGCATGCAAAATTATGATCGGTACTTCCTGAATTCTCACACATTAAAATTTATGTTAGTAGTCTTATTTAAATGAGTAAATATTATTGCACTCACTTTACAAATATTAAACATCTTTATTTATTTATTAGTTAGTTATTAATTTGTCGGCAACAACTACATATTTTAAAGTATGATAAAACAAAACGCAGATATTAATTGGCCGGTCTATAAAAACCAGTCATTCATCACCTGAACTCATTGAGCAGTCTCAATGTTAATTTATTCAAATGACCTTAATGCTGTATAGGAAATTGTTGTCTACTATTATAATAAACATAGTTACACTACAGACAGTATCGTATCTTATCTTAGTGCTGAAGGTTTTCCTTTTTAACCACCCACTGGAGTTAAACATGCTTCATACACTAGTCTTTCCCGATTTACTTTTAAACTTATTAACACAAAACGGTATTTAAAGTCAGCCATGTGTTAAACGTCAGTTTAAAATGTTGCTTCTCTCTTTCTCTCCTTGGTAAAAAAGAGCGACCATCTGCTTTTGTCTCTTATGTAATAGAGCCTTTCATCACTTACAGAAAATGAAGAACAATCGTTGAATTGTATTATCCGTTTTAAATACCATTAAGATATTTCACTGTCTGATTTTGTACGTGGCCGGCAGACAGCCAAGGGAATCCTTTGCATAATCTTAATGGCCAAGATTTATTATCAGTTCAGTTGGATTATCACGTACCCCCGATACGGATCTACAACTTTGTTATGTAATATTTAATCATAATTATGTAGTCGTTTTAATGTTTTAAGACATAATCAAAGTGGACGTGTAATAGCTTATAATATTGTTTACGTTTAAAGATTAATTGAATTTAAAGGTCAGCTGCATCAATGCTAAAGTTTTTTGTGAAAGTTATGTATAAGATGACATTTCTGATTAAGGTGACACTTTATATAATTGTAAAACGTAAGTAATAGTTAACGTGGAACTGGAAACTTATGATGAAAAGTTATTTCCTAAGCTTGCTGTCAGAACTGTATTTGTTCATCATCATCACAACCAGCCTCTCACAATTAATGCTATTTGCTCCATCTTTGATACTTCTTGTCCAATTAGTCATTATAATTGTTGTGAGAAAATCATTTAATAATCTTTTTATGTTGGTCTGACCTTCTTTAATATTAGGCTTAACCTAAACACTTAAGGGGCCTTAGGCGGTGAAAACGGAAAAATTGGCTGTTTTCTACTAACTGTTATTCAAAATATATTAGATATATCGCACTGAAATTTTTAATGTGTATCACAGAGCGTATGTGTATGTAGCGTATGTGCACAGAGGGGATGAACGAAGCCAAAACACGATTGGAAAAATTTGACTCGATCGAAAAAAAATCCTGAAGTTACATCTAAAATTTCATATAAATGCACATTACGACTGTGTTTTACAATAATAATTCCTATAAAATCATAAACACATACTCGTAGGTATTTTACCTTTTCGATTTCTTTACTAATTGGGATTTTCAAAAAACTAAATATTTTATATTAACTTTTTGATAAAAAATGCGAATGGCGCTTACGAATTACCGCGGACCCCGCCCCGCGCAACATCACCACCATTCATCAAAAATCACACTGTTGGTTACTTTTTTGTATTTCCGACATAATAAAAGCCGCCAAAAAAAAATAATAGAGAAGTTATTGATTGGAAAATTAGATCCCTTAAAGTGTTTAAAACAGTTATGTTGGGTATGAATTATATAAAATCGATATTTAATATTTTTTTTTAGAAACTAAGTAATTTATTAAAAATTTCTTAGTTAAAAAAAAAACTTTTATTTGTTTATTGCTGTTATTTGTGCCTAAATTACTTAACCAATGGCGTATTTGGCAAATTACATAATTTGACGAAAAGAGGATTTGATGAATTACCAATTTGTCTAATTTGTCGATTTAACGATTTGACCAATATCAGACTTGACCAATGTCGTAACACCCGCCATAACCCACCACGCTGGCCCAATGCGGGTTGGAGGGTTTTAACGACTGCCATCTGACGACAACAACCGGGACCAACGGCTTAACGTGCCTTCCGAAGCACGGAGAAGCTCGAGATGTTTTTAATGGACAAAGGCATCCCGGCATTGCGAAAGTTGCTTAACGTGCAAGATCGCAAGCCGAACGCGCTAGGCGCCGCGCTCCTCCAATCGAAATAAGGATTGGTGATTATAAACCTGGGCTATGTATCGAAAAAATCCGACAATAAACTTTGTCCGACCTGGCATTTGAACCCGGTCCCTCTGAATATCAAGCCGAGCGCTTGACCACTCGACCCCAGAAACTTCACTATTTATGTATAAGTAAAAGAAAGGAGATTGACCATTTTTGTATGGACGTTGGACCAAGAGTGCTGCCCAACATTGAATTATAGTGCATAATGTCCCTTAGACTAATACTAGTATGTAACCCAAAGCGCTTCAGAATCTATCCGAGGAGTATTGAGAAAAAGAATCTGTTGTATAGGTTTTACATTAACGAAAAATAATAACAAACGTCTTATTTTAAAATAAAAGACGGTATGTATTATAAAAAATGGATTTTATTAACAGAACAACACTTAGTTAAGGATAGTCATTCAATCAATCAGTTCATTAAAGCCTTTAGATAAGTTTTTAGGTACAATATAACCCCGTGGATGTTTTTTTTTTTAATTATATTTTTTTCATATCTTATTCATGTAAGGAAAGAAATAAAAGTATTCCCATTGGGCAGCATTTGGTCCAAAATGGTCAATCTCTTTTGAGCCACTGAGCCGAAGATCGGGCTCAGTGGCATGCATAGGGACGACCTCATTGGTCGAGTGGTTTGTACACCGGTTTTCATGGTATCACCATCTCTGAGGTCCCGGGTACGATCCCGGTCGGATCAATTTAGAAATTATTGTTTTTCTACATTGTCTCGGGTCTGGGTGTTTTCAATGTATAATAAGTATGTATTTAAAAATTTTAAGTATGTTTATCCGTTGTCTAGTAACCATTTAACTAGTTTCATAACGAAGCTTCTCTTGGGCTAGATAATTTGGTGTGAGTGTAGGAAAGTTTAATTATTTATAATTATTGGGAGAGGCCCTGTCCAGCAGTGGACTAACACGGGCTGATTATGGTGATGATGGTGATGAAAAGAAATTGTATTAATTATGTATTATGTACAATCAAACAACGTAGTTTAAAAGTATCGACGTCCCACAATATCTATTGTGAACGCATGGCCACGTAACCGTCCGTCGTCGTCATTCCATACTCATTTGCATACACAGAAGGTCTGATGCCATTACAAACGCAACCAAGGTATCTGTCACGTAATACCTACTTAATTTCTTGTATCTCCTTGAATATGTTTGTTTTAAAAGGGAATATTTCAAAATATTTGACGTATTTTACCTGAAATATTTCTTGTTAATATGTTGTTTTTAAAGCCGGCTCCATACGTTTGGCAAACAACGGCAAACAGCAAACAGCAAACAACAAACACGAACATGTGGACGAGTGTTTGTGAGTGTTTGCCTGTTTGTGTTTGTGTTCGCCAATGTTCGGCGTCGGTGTCGGTTTTTCTTCACAAATCAAAGGATGTTCGGCAAACAGTTTGGGATGTCTCCACATGCTTGGTGAGCATCAGTATTCGCGCGAGCTTGCGGGCGGTGGACGTTCCGGTTCTCAGCAGTTTTCCGCGCGCAATGTGGCGGAGCTAGGAAAATGGCTGATTGGTCTAAGGATACAACTCTATCCTTTTTGGAAGCATACCATAATGAGCAATGCATTTGATATACTAAAGATGCCAATCATAAAAATAGGCAGAAGGTGACCGATGCGTTGGACGCGCCTTAGTTTTATTGTCATTATGAACAAAAATATAAAGGAAATAAAAAATAAAAAGGAAATATTAATATTCTTTTATTGATACTTGATATAAGTAAATTTTTTGACTAAAAAACATAAGCATCAAGCACTGACAAATTTCGACGGGTGAAAACCAGACCTCGGTAGCCAAGTGGTTAAGGCAGCCGCCCCGAATGCGGTAGGTGCGTGGTTCGGTTCCCGCCTGAGGTTGTCGTCTTTTTTCAGTGTTTAAAATTTTTACTTAAGTATAGGTATTTAGGCGTTAATATAACGCTAAAAATTATGCAATAAACATAAATACACATTTTTTTGAACTTAAAATTAAAATAGGTCAACCCGAAACTAATAGCTGCCACAAGTTCGTCGTCCGTCATGTTTGCCGATCCGGAATATACTAGCACGTTCGCCAAACATAGGATGCCTGTTTGTGTTGGGTGTTTGTGGTCGATGTTTGCGACTTTGTTTGTAGTGATCGGTGTTTGCGGCAAACAGCAAGCGTCTGGAGCCGGCTTAACATTATAATATAAACAGTGTTCGCGTTTTGTTTTAACACTTTATACAGTGTCCGCGTTTGTGTCACTAAAAAAAGCTTAAGCATTAAAGAAACATCGATAGTTATTATCAAAGATAAAAAAATGGAAGAGGGAATCAAAGGTCTCGGTAGCTCAATCAGATTTTTTTTGGTATTTCTTACAAAGTAAGTACCTATGTTTGGGTTTGATATATCAGGCATTAATAAAAAAAAACATCCATAAATATTGTTTCAGTTTTATAGCTCCTAACTAAACACAATAACAAAGAGCTAATTCAAACAGTATTGAGTAGGCGAAAGAATGAATGAAATGAAAGCATTTGTTGTTCATGTCTCAATCTTCAGATAAACTACTTTATGGATCAATAAAAAAACTTACTTGCATCCGTTTCTAAAACACTGTCAACTAATTGTCAATAGCAAGTGGTAATAGCCGGGCTCTGTTGGATATTTATGTGTATGGTGAATGTAATAATGGTGAATGGTAACTATTAAATTGGTTAAGTGTTCGTGAACATGCACGAGTGGTAAGTGAAACAACATAGAGGAACGTTACTTTTTATTAAACTTTGTACAATACAATTTTCCGCGTGAGGTCTCAGTAAAGTTTCATACATTTACTGCGACTCAAACTTATTGGAACAAAAAAGCATCAACTGTCAATTATCAATCGTCATCTGTCACAATTAATTAAAGAAAAAATTACTGAAGACAATGCTGTATGAAAGCCCTTTGCTTTCCTTTAATGAGAGTGGATAAAAAATACCTGAAGCAATTGCATATTTACAGAGAGGAATGTCCAGAAACATCTTGGGAACAGCAAGGACTTCTTAGCAGGAAAGTGAAGCGTCAAGTTTGCGGTGTTGTTGTATCTTCTATACTTTGTATTTTGTCGAGTAATAACAAAAAATAACGATGGACCTTTAAGAGTTCGAGTACAAGCATGAGCGTTGGCAAATGAAACAAAACAGTGCAACGTATGACCATACAAATTCCTTCAAGAGTCACTGATCCTCAAGGGGTTTGGGTGGAATATACCACTAAAGTGGAATATTACCACTAAACGCTCGAACATAACTCCAAAAAGGTCTGTCACATGCCCCAAACTGACGGTAGCTCAACGACAAGCACGCCTACAATTTGCTTGCTCTTTTAGGCGGAGGCGAGTTCTTTTCTCAGAAGAGTGCAGAATGTGCTTGTACAGTAGCGACCGAAGGGACAGGGCCTACAGGCGGCATAGAGAATCTACATGCCTGTTTTCTTACTCCTTAACTTAAGGCAAAAAGCTCCAGAAAAATGGGTGTAATTTAAATGAATATGGTATCAATTTCAAGCTCACAGTACAGCCTTTAAAATTGTTTCTGTTTTATTAATCTTTATCAATCGTTTAGATCTTAAGATCGCTCAAAACAAATCACAGGTAGGTGATCCCATACTTTTACACCTAAGTGTATTAACTAATCGCACATATGGGTCACCAAACTACATCTCTGTGCCAAATTTCAAGTCTATCCATTACTTAGGAAGTTTTCGAGGGAATTGCCCGTGACAGACACGCGAATAGACTAGTAAGGATAAGGATTTCGTAATGAATGTGCATGTAACCCGTCTCTATATTCTAGTAGCTTAGACCATCTTTCACCATACATATATACACTTTTAAATTTTTGCCTTTCATTATACAAACATTTAGACGTCGGGTATAAAAAGGTATGCGTAGGATGCCTTTAGTAGGTAAGTAGCTTTAATAGTACCTACATAGTTAATCCCCTGATCATATTTATATTATAAGCAGTTTCTTGGCGTGTCGTGCAAATATGTTTGCTCGAATTCTGAAATTTGGTGACGACTCAAGTCACCGAGGCGACGACGTTGTCTAAGGGAACTTCCTCAAAGTTGGCATTCGTTAATACTCTTCGGAGTTCACTTTGATGTGCTTAGTGGGGAGATGTTTTGCGAAGTTTCCCGTCAAACCGACATGTCTTGTGTTGATGTCGGCGAATAATGGATGGTTGAACGACAAGCTGTTTGAACGACAATCTGTTTGAACGGAAAATGTAACTTTGATTATGCTGAGCAGACGTTATGACGAGAATTAAATATTTATCCTAAAAGTGTATTAAGTATCAGATGTGTTGTCACGTTATGTTATATTTTAAAAGTAAAATGTTACACATTAATAAACTGTAGACTTTTTCTTACAATCATTGAGACTCTTTTTATTCAGCCTATTTTATTCCACTGCTGAGTAGAGATTCTCTCCAGTCCCCTAAGTTGGTGCAGCTACTCAATCTGAGTCATGGCCTCAAATAATAAGAGCTTTAACGTACTTACATACAATAATAAAAAAAACTAAAGTTTAAAACCATTAATTTCTTCTATGGCTTACTTAAACAAGAAAATAATAATTATTGTATTATTGACTTTCCAAACCAAATAAGGTTCTTATAACTCTCAACCTCAGTAATACTTACTACATCAAGTATATTTAATTAATAATGCAATGTTCTTATACTTTACGATTATTACGCTTTCAAAGGAAGCGGTGCTCACAAGTGCTTGTAAGTAATGAGTAATGAGCCATTGAGTTACACCTCTAATGGTTTATTGTGCCGGTTCAGCTGTAACTTCGTATTACTAAGTGCGGGAACTGCACGCGTAGTAAAGGTACCGAATTATTAATACTTGTACTGCTATTAATATACATCCATACAAAAAGGTTTATTTTAATGTGACTCGTCATAGTGTCCACATCCTGCCCGATGCAGTCCAAAATAATGATAGCGCTTCTCTCCATGGAACAAGCACAGTAACAAGCGCACCCTTTCATGACGGCCTGCACAAATGCCGTTTCACGCCCCGCTTAAAAGACCCGGGACTATAGGAGCAGGGAAACACATGCGCCGGCAGAGAATTCCAAAGCAGGCCGTCTTACAGAAGAACGACTTGCCAATTTTGTTTGTACGAGTGCTGATACTATGCACGTATGATGGTGGTTCCAGCACGTGTAGTCCGAAAGAGCTAAAGGAGAGGGCAGGATTTTATCAAAAAGTTCTTCAACACTCTCTGAGGTGCAATATATCTTACACCGAAGCGCCGAGCAAAGCAAAGTTGAAGAAACTGACCAGGAAAGCAAATTCCAACATCAAATGGGATTAAAAGTGCTTAGGAGAGAGATAGAAAGACATACGTCATGCCAGTTTTCCGGAGGCGGATATCTCAGCTTGCTAATTAATATTTACACCAGTAGCTGAAAATTCATAATACTATTTAAAACATCGAAAATACAAAATGCCGATACCCGATATATCAAACATGTTGGCAATAGAAACAGTGCCATGTGACTTTTCAAAGAAATTCACTTAAGAAGTCCGTGTGAGATATTAGTTAAGTCCTAAATCTTTAATGTTATACTCAAAAGTGGTTTGGGGGAATATCTTGCATTAGTTTATTAAAACATTCACTATCAACTTTTAAACTACGAAAATATTTATCTGCTTTACTCGACACCGCAGTAAGCTTTTCAAAACAAACCTTTTCTTTATCCCGCAAATCCCAATTACAAGAAGTAGGTAATTATCAAGTTCTTAAAAGCTTTTTTCGCATAAATTTTCCACAAACAGTGCCGACTTAACCTTTTTTGCAAAGCCAATGTTGTTGAGCCGTTCAACCATCAACATTCATATAAAAAGCAAGTTGCCACGCACCAGCAAACACACCCCATCGATATTAATAAGCCTTTGACGTCCGCCAATGAATAATTGAAGTAGCAGTTTTATTTCTGCAGCATCAACTTCGTAATAGATTGTTAAGGCTCTTACTGAGGGTGGGTGGGCCATCGTAAGTTATGTCTTCTGGCTTGTAATTAATGTTTCCGTGTAGCGGCACCTGGTCTGCTAGCTTCTTCGATACTCCATGTAAGGAGTTGAGGTATTACAAATTCAACTTTTATGGGACACAAGGGAGAGAAAGTTGTTATGAATATTTATTTACTCAGTATGACGGAATAGATGAGGAGTTATAGGCTATTGTGGTATGTTCATGTCGTACGAAGATGTGTTTAGAGAATTATGAATGTAGAGGGATAGGAGTACGGATGGACCAAAGAAAACTTGGTAAGATGACATGGGTAAGAAAGGAGTGAGTGCAGAGATGACCACAGTCTTCCACACGAATTACTGGGTTTGTGACTGGTGTCTCTCTATCTAGGAATGGACTTTTTGCTGGAACCGAAAACTGAGACTTATACTAGAAAAACAATTAAAGTTCAAAAAACATGTTATGTAATGTATTCATAAATATACTACGAAACGTCTACTGACAATTCGACAATATACTCTTCATAATTATGACCAAAATTCATATCGTAATACGATAAAGTACGTTGTTGTTGTAGCGGACAATAGTACCGTCGCGTGGCTCGCTAGCTTTAAAATAGGTCAGTAGGTGAATCCGGTTACAGCGCATGTTTGGTAACTAATAAATTTGGCAGTGAAGTGTAAAAGATAACAAAGTTTAAAAAATTACCCGCCATAAAGTTATTTCGGAAAATGTTAGTCGAGAGGCAACTTTAAGGCTGTGTGAAAATATGAGTTTACAGTTTAGTGTAGAATTTAAATTGTTACAAGCTCGTGTTTTAGTGTTTATCTGTTAGTTGTTAATTTGCATTTACAATTGAAAAAAGATTATTTTTAAGTAGAAAAAAAATCAACCAGTCTCAGGAAGCTCGAATGGGAATCGAACCCATGATGAACTTTGGATTGCCGGTCCACTGCTCTAACCGCTAAACTCCGAGACCTCAGAAGACTCGTTGAATTCTTTCTAGTAGTTGATGATTTACGCTGCAAGCCAGCGGTATATATAGTAAACATAACCTATATCTATGCATTGTGAATGCAAAATTTAAATAATAAAGATAATAAAGATAAAGATTATTTTCTTAAGGTGGGACACAACCTACACACTACGACATCGGTTGGCCAACTAGGCATTGGTTTTTCACACAAAAAAATAAAGTACTTACCTATTATTTTGTTTGTTTCTCGCCTGTTTTATCATCATCATCATCGGCCTATACTTGTCCACTGATGGAATGCCTCTCTTCAACGACATCCACGGCTACTCTCATCCAGCTCTTGTCAGTCACCTTGCGTAGGTAATAGTACATTGTTACCCTAGGGGTGAAAGTAGCTTAATTACGCCCGAGACGGGGTTTGGCGCCCGAGCGTAGCGAAGGCGCCAATAGTTCGAGGGAGTAAATAAATCTTTCACCCAAGGTATGTACACTGTGCTTTTAATTACGAATATAAGGATAGTAAAAACAAAAACATGTCTTTAGTCCGTTAGTCGCCTTTTACGACACCAAGCAGGAAAGCGGGGTTGGTAGGATTATTTTGATGAGCCCATCGCCGCTCTATGCTGTTCGATGTATGTGACTGCACATCAAGACTGCACTGGCAGTCTTTAGTTTGTTAGTCTCCTTTTACGACACCGAAGGGAAGAGAGGGGTTGGTAGTATTATTTTGATGAGCTCATCGCCGCTATATACTATTGGATGCATGTGCAGTCTTTAATCCGTTAGTCGCCTTTAACGACACCGAAGAGAAGAGAGGGGTTGGTAGTATTATTTCGATGAGCCCATTGCCGCTATATGCTATTGGTTGTATGTGCAATCTTTAGTCCGTTAGTCGTCTTTTACGACACCGAAGAGGAGAGAAGGGTTGGTAGTATTATTTTGTTGAGCCCACCGCCGCTGTATGGTGTTAGTTGTATATGCAGTATTTAGTCCTTTAAACGCCTTTTACGACACCGAACGGAAGACAGGGGTTGGTAGTATTATTTTGATGAGGCCATCGCCGCTCTATGCTGTAGGATGTATGTGCAGTCTTTGATCCGTTAGCCGCCTTTTACGACACCCAAGGGAAAGAGATGTGATGTTATTTTATTTTATTTATTTCAATAATAAGTCACAATAACGCACATGTCAGAAAAATGATTCTCCCTATGGCGGAAAAGTAGGTACTACTTTTTACCCGCTCCTCAGGCAACTTCAGACCTACTTTCCGAGCATGAGGAATGAAAACGTAAATTAACGCAAATGAACGTAAATTATGTAAAGAAGTTTTATTAAAAAAGTAACCTTTACCTATGCTTGTACTATTTACTATAATGTTTAATTAAAAGTAATGTGAATTTACTTTCTTTTTTACTTTAAAAGTAAAGAACTTTATTTACTTTTAAAGTGAAAGTAAAATAAGTAAATTTAGGTAGAGAAAACACAGCTGACCGCCGCACTTATTAAACTCAAAAAGATAATTAATAAGTCGTCTCTGTAAAGAAATTAATCGAAATGGGAGCGAAAAAGGTCTAAATTAATTTGAAAACACAAGAGTCAAACAAGTGTTTGCCAGCGCTTGTTCACGGCGAGATGGACCGGACAATTAATTGATTACGAGATTAACTCAGTCGGTCGAAGAATATAATATGATCTCTCACTGGCATTGTCACTTATACTAATAGAAAAACTACATAAATTAGTTTTTTTTTTAAATTTGTTTGTAACTTCCATTTTATTTACAACAACTTTTAATTTTAACTTATTAGTTATACTATTTTTTGCACACACCTACATATAATCGGCGAACATGTTTGTACCTAAACGCTAGTGACTTGTTTCGCAATTGTTTAATTTTTTTTTAAATATTAAACCTTTTTAGCTTATTTTTTTATTTTACTTTTTAGTTTAATCTTTTTTAAACACAATTCAATTTTTTTTTGTTTTTATTAACTAAAACTTCGTACTAAACGTGCGGTATTTTAAAGGCGTTTGATTGGTTAGTTTCCTACAACCGTTTTTTTCTACATTGAACAACGAATGCGTTTTGACACTCACAACGATGATTAATAATACGGAACCTCTTTTATTACCCCATTTAGACCGCTACAAAAGTTTCGCTAGCACTCGCAACTTTCAAACTATTATGCAAAACCCATTATACAACAGAAAAGATTAAAATCCATTTAAGGCGTATAGGTCAGTTAATTTGCCGTAATTAGTGGACTCGATTATCGCGACATCTGGCGGCTTACGTCCTCGTCGGTTATTCGACTAGAACGAACTTAATGATGTTTACAAAGGGAAAAGGCCAGTCCCGCTCCTATGAATGGAACGTAATTGGCAGTAATTAACACACTTTTAGTTTCTCACTTTACGGTATTAGCGTCGGAATAATTTATGTCTATACAGAAATTCTGATCCATTTATTGGCTATGAATGTTGTGAAGTGAATGTTTTCTCAACATTCATGACAATTAAAGTCAATAAAGGTTTTCCGATTTTCGTCTTTAACTTATAATGTTATTGTTTATTATCTTCTATAGTACTAATATTATAAAGCTGAAGAGTTTGTTTGTTTGCTTGAACGCGCTAATCTCAGGAACTACTGGTCCGATTTGAAAAATTATTTCAGTGTTACGAGTAGATAGCTCATTTATCGAGGAAGGCTATAGGCTATATATCATCACGCTAAGACCAATAGGAGCGAAGCACCAAGAAAGAATGTTTCAATTTTTTTTTTAAACGGTTAAAGTTTCGCAAAAATCATGTATGACAGAATTGTTCCCCTTTAAAAGTTATAAAAAAATGTCCGCGACAGCATATGTCTATTTTTAAGGTCGCCTCACTATAACGTTTTTTATGCTAACCAAATTTGTTCTAAACTAATGCATTATTTGCGAAGGTGTTTTTACAAACATGATATTAATCCTTATCCAAATCAATACGTTATTCATCAAAAGAATTTAATTTCAAACGAAATTGCCATCCACTTCATTTGATTTCAATGAATATCTTAGGAGATATCGCTGTTTTATAATATCATCGCAGCAAAATAATTATCAAGTACTTACTGCGCGCACATTTATGAAGTGCAATGCCGGGCACGTATTATTTAAAAGTATTTTCACGTCTACGTAAACAAAGTCGCGGGTAAATGTTAGCGTTAGCCCAAAGTAACTATTCCACGCGGACGAAGTCGCGGGCAGAAGCTAGTTTAATATAAACCTTGTGCTTACGTGCCTCAGCCTATTAACGTCCCCATTACAGCACGGAGCAACTCAAATAACATATATACATATAATCACGACTATTATCCCCGAAGGGTTAGTCAGAGACGGACAATAAGGACCGCAAAAGCAGTCCTCTGCCATAGTCCCCTTTTCACCAAATAGAGACTGCACATGTACTCAGCGTGACAGGTGGTGAGCCCATCGCCGCTCTATGCTGTTAGATGTATGTGCAGTATTCCGTTAGTCGCCTTTTACGACACCTAAAGGAAGATAAGGGGTGGTAGCATTCATTTCATGAGCCGCTACGCGACACAACTCAGTAACTCAAGTTTTCTTAACCTCTAGAACTCCAAGCGGTCGCATGAAACCGCACTGACAGTGCGCGCCTTTCCGTCAAACCCCGAGCGGTCGCATGAGACCGCTCTCTCCCACTTGACTATTTGTACCATGTTTTCATAGACTTACAGACTAGTAGGAACAAGGTCGATTATTTCGGTTCTGTGGTACATTTTATGCATCGTGATCGCGAAATATCGCATAGTCTGTGCTCGATTCTGTCATTTTCGACGTTGACAGTCGCGCCAATTTCTGTGTCGGAGTGCGCTGAGTTTTGTGTGCTGTTTTTATTGGATTTATCTAATGTAAGTACTGTTTCTTGTTAGAAAATGATTATTGCGATTATAATGATCGTATTTAGATAATAAGTTGTAAGAAATACATCGTTATTACTACTAGATAAAGCGTGTAAAGTCCGTTAGCATGTTACCGATTTCCGAGTGATTCTTAGAGAAATACTATAAGACAAATAAACTGTTGCAATCATCACTCTATTTTGATACCTGATGGATAGGAAATATATATGTTACTATATTGTTGTTTACAGAATGACAAAATATGGTTTGATTTTAGAAAAATATTTTTTTTTTCAAAAGGCGGGAATTGTGACGTCATCCGCAATTTCAAAATAAATATGGTGCACCTGCTGTCATTATTTTGACATTTAAATTCCAAGACTGAGGGGTACTGTAAGGAAGAACACTTCACTCGGTATCCTCTACCTAAGGAACAGGTAATCTTACCTCTATCATATTTTACCTTAGTGGGGCCTGCAAAGGTCTCCCTCTCGCAGTAGTACCTACGTGAACCCATTAGCATTTTTTGTGCATCTTATTTCTAACTGTTGGAACACAATTTTACTAGTGGTATTATTGTTATAGCAAGAGACTGAGAGAAAACTATCATTATCTCTTCTAAGAGTGTAGGTATGTAGTTAAAGCGTGAGTCATGAGTTGTCCTAGTCGAAGCAGACACAATTACGTAGTCAAAGTGTACTCCGTTTTAAACATTTAGCCAATGTCAAGTTAAAATGTTATTAACAAATATTTTATCTGCATACAGTAGATTATAGTGAGTTTGATGATGTGAATGTTTAATGGTAAATGATATTCCCCCAAACCCAGTGAGGTTCAGTAAAGAGTGAGACTTTACTGAGTTATCACACAGAATTCTCGAGAGAATCCGAAAAGTGATGTTGCACTGTTTTAGTTTTTTAATAAACATAAATTATTACATAGCAAACAGTTCGGTTTTACAAGGGGTCGTTCAACTACTGATGCCGGTGTTGAACTTTTAGGACATATCTATAATGCATGGGAAGATAAATGCGATGCCTTGGGCATCTTTTGTGATTTGTCCAAGGCATTTGATTGCGTTCTTCACGAAACGTTAATCAGGAAACTCCGCCACTACGGGATCCGGAACACTGCTCTGGATCTTCTTATTTCATACTTGAGTAAAAGGATTCAGAGCGTTGACGTTAATGGAAAAAGATCACCCGGATCTATAGTAACAATGGGAGTCCCTCAGGGCTCAATTCTTGGCCCTTTTTTGTTTCTTATTTATATTAATGACTTGCCGTACCTCATAAAGGATAATCATGATATAGTGTTGTTTGCAGATGACACTTCTCTTTTGTTTAAACCTAAACAGTTGGTTACTGACGATGTAAATAGCGCGATCTCGAAGGTAGTCCACTGGTTTAATGTTAATAATTTGCTTCTAAACGAGAAAAAAACCAAATGCATTAAGTTTACGCTACCTCACGTTAGGCAGGTGAAAACTAATGTGTTGATAAAGGGCGAGGAATTGATTCCTGGAGACAAAACAGTATTCTTGGGCATAACTTTGGATGCTAAGCTTCAGTGGGGTCCACATATAGATAAATTGCCAAAAAAGCTAAGTTCTGCAGCATACGCTGTTAGAAAAATTCGTAATTTAACTGATATAGAGACTGCCCGTTTAGTGTACTTTAGCTATTTTCATAGCGTAATGTCGTACGGTATTCTGTTGTGGGGAGGTGCCGCCGATATTCAGACTATCTTTGTTTTGCAGAAGCGAGCTGTTCGATCAATTTATAAATTAAGTCCGAGACACTCTCTCAGAGACAAATTTAAAGAGATTAATGTAATGACTGTGCCTTCTCAGTATATTTATGAAAATCTTTTATATGCCCATAAAAATATAAAATTGTTTAAAAAATACAGTGATATCCATAATATAAATACTAGAAACAAACACAAATTTGTTGTACCTACAACAAGGCTCAAGAAAATAGGTGGCTCGTTTAGATGCCAATGTATACGCTTTTATAATAAACTACCAAGCCACGTTCAAGATCTAAGCCTTAATAAATTCAAATCATTCATTAAACGTAAGTTGTGCCAGAAAGCCTTTTATACCGTTAAAGATTATATTGAGGACCAAAAGGCTTGGGATTGAGCTGCTTCCAATTTCTGCTTTTTGAATGTTTTTTGCTTTTTTTTTATATACACATTGACATTAATGATTTTTTTATAAACAATGACATTTGCTTACTTTGTAAAGTATTATATTATTTTATTTATTGTGAATGTGAAGACGATGTGGGTCATTTTATTAATTTTATTTTTTTTATTTTATTATTCTCTCTGTTCTGTTATATTTTTTTTTCATGGTCTGGCAGTTTGAGTAATTTAAGTGGCCTACCCAAATGTTTTTTCTTTGGTATTGTTCGTCGAATTGTTTAGCTCCTTAAGTCTTGAGTTGAGCTGAAGGATTTCTGACAAATGCGTGCACTGACTGGACAGTGGACTTTAAAAGAGACTGTGACCTCGGCCTTTAAAAGAGTTTGTTTCGGCCTTTCTTCTCAGAGTAGTCACATAGGAAACGCCGACCTCATCTAGTTTAAAAAAAAAATATGATTGACGTGTAAAAGTGTTTGTACAAACCTACTTACAAAGTAAAATCATTTATCATTTATTTATCATTTATTTTATTTGCCAACACTCATGCACGTTCACGAACATTTAACGGTTACTAATCTACAATTATTTCACATTAATATTCGAAAAACGCAAATTTTAGAAAAATAAAACAATACTGCACACATGATGCTTCACTTTCCCGCCAAGAAGTACGAGTGCCCCGTTTATTGATAACATTGCGCGTGAATAATTGAAGCCGACTGTCGTAAAGTGAACTGTATAGACAGGGGAACGTCTACACTTGTCATTGTAGACGCGAGAACTTCATAATACTTCTGCCTTTGATCACTTATTATTATGTTTTTTTAATAGTGTGATCGAAGTTTTTCACGATTTATTTTCTTTTCTTTTTAAACTTGATAACCGTGTCGCGTAGCGGTGAAAGAATACAACCACCCCCTCACTTCCCTTGGGTGTCGTAAAAGGCGACTAACGGACTAAAGACTGCACATACCACCAACAGCATAGAGCGGCGATTGGCTCACCACCTGTCACGCTGAGCACAAGTGCAGTCGCTATTTGGTGAAAAGTGGACTATGTTAGAGGACTGCTTTTGCTGTCCTCATTGATTAATCTCTGACTAATCTTTCGGGGATAATAGTCGTGATTATATGTATATCTTATATGTAATTTGATTAACTGCAATAAGCATGATTCTGAAGTTTCGATCAAGTGCTGAAAGTATAAAAAGGTAAGCGTAGGTTGCCTTTACTTAGTAGTTATGTGTTAAACCCCGTTTAATTAGTTTATTATCATTATCATACTTAATTATAGTAGGGCAATAAAAGTATCGGTCTTCCAAAACCCTTTTAAAATGCAAAGCTCTCAGGATTTCTACACAAAAATCCGGAAATTGTAACACAAAGAAACTTTAGCGAAGTGAAGTACATATTATTATATTCATTATATAATATACATAGGATTAGACTATTTACAATACGACTAGTTACAACATAACAAAATACATTAAAAATACTTTAACATTTATACCTGTACAACTAGTGATCAATTCAATTATGCCAAAGACTATGACAACTACATTGATTGCTCTTTACGGTTAATTAAAGAGCAGTCGTTAAATTAACCAATAACGCGAAAGGGGCAGACATATTATTACGTCAGTCTGATTGTCCCGATGCTTATTAATAATTGCTATAAACCACCCTTAATAGCAGCTTGCCTTGAATGAATTATATAGCGGATGCTCCGAGTGCTTTATAGGAATCCCAGTTGGATCGTAACGGTGGAATTTATAAACTTTGAAGGTTTTAATGATTGTGCCATCTTACATGTTAGGCACCTTTCGCTATGGCGGATGGGTGACCGAGATAATATATTTATAAATCTTTCATGCTTTTGAAGGTACGTTACGCTGTTAAACCTGATTGTTATTGTTAGAAGAACTCCGAGTACCCTTGGCTCATAAGTACAGTCGGGGAAACGCCAAGGATTTCCATATCCGTTATGTAAATGTGAACGAGTTAATCGACAAATTATATCACATACAAACAAGTAAAATTTTAAGCACTGAAAAAAGACTACAACCTCATGCGGGAATCGAACGACGCACCTTCCCGCCTGACGTGGTCGTCTTTTGTAGTGTTTAAAATTTTACTTAAGTATATTTAAACGTTAATAAAACGCTAAAATATATAAAAAACATTAAGATACAAATAAGTTTGTCAATCAAAACTAGTATACGAGGTCGTATTGGTATTATCTAATGTAAAATCGTTGATTCGATCGCAAAGTTGTATTTGTTAATATTTGAAGACTGTACTTATTCCAACCCGATTGGAGACGTTCTGGTAAAAGAACAGGGACCTCAGAAATAGCGCGAGCCCCCTTACTCTTGAAACCGAAAGGTATTGGATCGCATTGGTATTGTGAAATTTCGTACTCCTAAGTTACGATATCTAATATGGATTTATATTGCGCGGATATTTGGTCCGAGGCGGATATACTTAGAGTGAAAAAAATACAAAACTCAATGTCATTTAGTTCACCCAATATGAATCCGAATTAGCGCTGGTGTCGGAATCTACTTAGCTTATCTAAGTATTTACTTCTGCTACTACAGATATAATAATAATAATTATAACTTATACATAAAAAGTATTTGACATTCTACGAGTCTGAAAACATTAATGATAATTTAATTAATTAATGGTCCGGCTAAAATGTTGACACGCTCATTAGGATAAGCGGCGCTCCTGTCAAGTCGGAACTTTGTCCCGACAGAGCTATTGAGCAAAGAGTCTTTGCCATCAAACAAATGGGACAATTTTTTTAACACACACCCAATGATATCAAGAAGCAGATATGTTATAAACGCGCGCGAAGTGAAGACTCCTTGATTGGGACGTCTTGTTTGTAACTCTATGCACAAGAAACATTTGAAGTGCAATCATTAAAATTATAGCTATCTCTTTCATTTGCATGCTATTTCGTATCTTTTGTTTTACTTAACAGTGAAACTTGTCAATGTGTGTAGCTCGGAACACATTTAAAACGCAAATTACTATGAACGTAACATATCTATAGTTTGTAATATCATTGCACACACCGCATTATTTTTATACAATACTTGCTTATATTGTATTTATACTGTGTATATTCCTTACATATAATGTAATACACCTTGTAATAAGATATAACGCACATCTGTTTTCGTATAAAAACACGAACAATTATTAGGCAAGAGTCGTCAAAAGATCATCAACATAATTTGCGTAAAGACGGCTTGCTTTTTCGGCAGAGCGCGGTCGGTTAAGGAACAAATCGTTATCGTAAGTGGAACCTTATGGCCTTGGAATAAGATAGAAAACCCAAACCAAATAAACATTAAACAAGGATTGCAATTATCGCTAACTCCCGTAGCCTATTTAGAAAATAAGGAGTAACAAAGATATACAAACACGTGAGAAACATTACAGCTAAAAGTTCAATTTGGGCTAAAGATGTTGAATATTTGGAATCGTGAAGTAAAAGTTTGCAGATAAACGACTTGGCAGTGAGACTTCTTTATTTTACTGTTTGAGAATATCTCTTCTGTCCGATATTAAATAATAAAGTTGATGTTATTTTTGATTTTAGTTTGAACAATTTACTAGATCGCCATATTGCCAGCAGTTTTAAGCTCATAGGTGTGTTCCGACTACGTCGACGGTTTAATAACTAATCTTATTTTTTACTAAAATTATGTTATAAGTACGTTACGAACGGGTATCATAAATACTAAATTATGCTTTATATTTTGAATTGGTTATTTACTATTGTGGAGTAGTAAGAGTTTATACTCGTAATGACTAATTTCAAATATCCTACTAATATTATAAACGCGAAAGTTTGTAAGTATGGATGGATGTTTGTTACTCTTTCACGTAAAAACTACTGAATGGATTTAGATGAAATTCGGCATACAGATAGTTTATAACCTGGTTTAACACATAGGATACTTTTTATTCCGATATTCCCACGGAAACGGGAACCACGCGGGTGAAACCGCGAGCGGCCGTTAGTTTAATATATATTTGGAATGAAAGATACCGGGAAATTAATGAAATTATCAAGCCAGAACATAAAATACTCGAATACATAATTCCTAGACGTAATTTTATCGAAGTAGGTATTAAATTATATAGTATCGAAATTGCCTTTGGGCGAAATAGATAAAGTTCTTGGCACTGCCATTTTCCTTGAGTTATTGTGAAACTTCACGAAAAGGTATCGAAGCTTGTGTTTCGCAAGCCTTATCCTCTTTTCATTTTTGTGCATGATAATCCAATTTAACCTTAACATCATAAGGATCAAGATTGCCAGTGCCTTATCGTTAGGGTTAAAGGATGATTAATGACTTTTGAATCAAAAAATACCAAAGCGACTCACAACTTTTGATCATTGGTGAGTTAGAAAATAGAAAACACTGTTTTGTCGGCGGTTTTGATGCTTCCTCTCACCCGAGGTAAGGTGTTAATAAGACCAACGGTGGAAGGGCACTTCACCCGAATTGCTCGACTAAACTGAGGAATTGACTAAAGCAACAATCTACACTTTTAAACCTTTGCATTCATTTGTAAACAAACATTTAGACGGGGATTTACCATTCTATGGCTGACTGCTGTCTCTTCTTCCACTGTCACATTTTTAATGGGTGTATCTGTCGCAGATAAATGATAAAAACAGAGATTTAGTCAATTCCCTAAGTGATTTAATCAAATCACGAGGATGTTAAAATAACAACACGGTTTTATCATTTCCCTAAACAAATCTAGGGATTTGAACACCACTAGAACATAAATTGCCCTACTCCTGTAGGTCATGTGATAGATTTGAAATTTAAAGGTTATTTTTTTATTAGACAACAGAAATACTAGCTGCCCTACTCCTGTAGGTCACGTGTTTTTTTTTGGTCATTTCACGGAACCAGTTCTGGTATTTGTTCAAATCCCTAGATTTGTTTAGGGAAATGATAAAATCGTGTTGTTATTTTAACATCCTCGTGATTTGATCAAATCACTTAGGGAATTGACCAAATCTCTGTTTTTATCATATGGCTGCGACATGTCTACTGTTTAAGAGAAGACTTCCCCTACATGTTACGTACGATTGTAATGTGTTTCCTGATATCTCCCTACATTTCCCTGAGTTTTTGTTTGTTGCTGTCGCGATGTGCTGTGACAGTCTCATTTATAACATAACAATGTTTATAATCTACACTTACTTGAACTTTAAATATTATATACCTTTATAATATGTATACTTATATGATATTATTGTGCATACTAACTAACAACCCCAGTCAAATGCAAATAAACATATATTCTATTCTATTCCATTCATAACGAGTTATGGCCCAATGTCCCTATGTGCTGTTGACCGTGTGATAAGTAGTGGGACGTTTATAGGCTGAGATGATATTTTGTTCTATATACTTCATTTTTTAAATGTTTTTTTTATTCTGGTGGTACAATAATAGTAAATAATAATATTTCTAGCAAACCGCTCGCGAAAATTCCAAGACTGATACAGACCTTGTTTTGACAATTTTTTTTTTTGGTTTACTAAACTAGTGTTACACCATTTCACAATTTTACAATTTCATAACTTAAAAACTATAGTCTACAACCTTCTTGATGTGAACACTGCATGCAACATAAAAAATTACGCTCATAACAATGAGAAACTTAACTAATTTTAATTAATTTAAATTACATAAAATAAATTAAAAATAAAACACAAGAAATGCAAGTAATTACAAACACAACAAAAAAAAATTGCCAAGTATGTGTAGCCGTTAAGTGATGCGCGAAATTGTGGCTATTGATTTTTATTTGTCTTATAGATAATTTTGCACATTGATGCTCTACATACCAATTTTTAGGTAAATTTGTTAACAGAATTGATAAGTTGACTATTCACTTTTCCGCGGAGAGCCTATTACATTACAATCGGCACATCCCTATTAAAACGACTACATCATTCCTCCATTTTGACACAGTGCCAGCTGTCAACGCCGGCATTAAGTACGAGCCTTGGTACGAACACACGTACTTACGACAACTTAGCTTAAAGTGAAGTTTGAAGCTTTGATTATGAGTTCATTACAAATCGAGCATCTACATCTATATATTAATATAAAAATTTATTGCTGTTCGTTAGTCTATCGTAGACTCAAAGACGGCTTAACCAATTTGATTGTTTCTTGTTTTGATTTATACTTTTTAATACAGTGGTGGTTTAGCAAGACAAAAAATAGTGAAAATTGTAAAGAAAATGTAGAATAAGAAATACATGAGTTGTGCAACATATTAATTTTGTTGATAAAAACTATACTATTATTATAACTTTATTAATGGCTTCGCGTTTAGCATTAAGCCAATTTCAAGTGGTACTTATATGTTTTTAAAGTACACAACACAGTATTGTATGGTAGATTGAATTAAAATGGAGTCTCACAACACAACACGTGTTCTTGCTAAAAGAACACGGGAGAAACCCCAATTCTTACTTCTTTTTCGCGATATTTATCTTTTTCCTGTCAGTTGAGTTGTCACTATGTTATTGTCATTATTTTATGTACCTATTGGCGTAACAAATTTATTAATGTTTGGTCTGTCGGGTGAACTAGTTTTGAATAATTATAAGCATTAGCTAAGCGAACGCGTTCGGGCACTAAATGTTGCGATAAAATAGTTTTCAATTTTTTATTCGACTATGCTTTGTACGTATGTGCGAGTTGACAAAATAAATAATAGGTAAAAACAAAAGGTGCTATCTCGCACATGTGTGCGAGTTAAAAGTGTGCGAGTTGACGAATAACTCGGCTAAAATATATTTTACAAAATTGTCATTAAAAATATGTAATTGTTGTTGTATTGTATTAATCATATTATTTGTTTTTATCATTATATTAGTAAGTACCTATATTATTAAAAGTACGCGATTTTTCGGTACTTAAAATTAAATATGAAGTTTTACAACAAGTGTTAATATTTATAATGTGTACTTATAGAGTATAATCGTAATAAATCGTCTACTATAGACGAAAAAGTCAAATGATGAATGAATAAAAGACAGTACTTATAGTATTATTTTTGAAGAAAAACATTAAAAGTACATTGAAATTAAACACGTTGGACCACCAACACCTCAGTCTCCCTGTGACCACGGAAATGTAACGGGTTCGAAACGTCAGGATAATATAAAAACTATGTAAATAGTAAATTAAACGCGAGTTAATCCGTAAAAAAGTGTTTCATTTCAATGTGTAGTGCTCGATTAAACCTCAGAAAACAATACATTAAAAGTACGTTATGTCATACAAATAGACAGTGCCGAGTAAACCCGCCGAGTGTCGCACACGGATTCCGATTCAGTGCGACGCGCGGAAGCATTGAGATATTATAATACATAGACTAGAGGCGATATCGCGAAGCAAGATTTTGCTCTGAGTTGCGGTGCGGTTGCGGCCCATAGACTGCAAACGCCTCAGTGATTGCGCGTGATCCAAGCGATTGTGAACCTTACGGCTTCAAATAGGTTCGCAACAAATTGCTTCGCGTTGTCGTCTCTAGTCTATATATTGACTCAATGGACGGAAAAGTGATTCTGTCGCGGCGCCACCCCCGCAAGTGATTCCATTTTCCCGCGGCCTCAACAATTGACGGAAATCGGAATTTCCCTCACTCTCGTTCCGTCGGTCCTAATCTCGGATCGGTCCAAAAATCAAACGGCCATACGAATTGGCGGAGGAAATTCGCTTTTGTTAAACTGTATCCGTATTGGGTTATTTCGGTGAGAGTTTACGCTTACCGAGTTACCGTGAAAGGCTGATAAGTGTTTATTAACGAGTGAAATGACAAGCGTATGATAAAACCTATGTGTAAAAATTACAAAAAAATTCGACCTCCCATACCATTGTCGTCAGTTGATCGGACAGTTTTGTATGGGAGGTCGAATTTTTTTTGTCATTTTTTTGCATTTTTTGGAAAGTCATGGGTGGAACTTACCCTTAATTTCATAAAATCGAATAAAAAGTAAGAGTGTATAATAATAATAGAATATGAGATAACTACATACTTATTTATATACTTACCGTTTTTCGGAGGGATATATAGGCAAAGACCACAGCTTTGCGTATCGGGTCTTTCGCGAAAGAAATTCAGGTCATTTGCGTATCGGGTCTTTCACGAAAGAAATTCAGGTCATTTGCGTATCGGGTCTATTGCCTATAAGGTACTTCACGAATGAAAGCATGGTCATCTGAGTATCAGGTAATTTTCGTTTCTGGCAGTATGCGTCGAAATGCCCTAAACGCGCTACCATACCCTATAAATTACATAAAACCTTAGAGCATTCAACCAACTGAATGCTCTATGCATAAAACACAAATTTTAGAAAATAAGACAAAAGGCGGAGGGACAGACATGACGCTTCACTTTCCCGCCAAGAAGTCTGAAACTTTTTTTTTTGATAATATGTTTCTTCACCATGGATACTAGTCCTTCAGTGGAAATAATAGAGTTCATTTATTATGCTTATAAGATGATAATGAGTGTTACGGCGAAAGGCGCTCGCCGTAACAGCGACGGAATATGGGTTAGGCAGGAGGTAAGGGAATTTCTGGGGCTTACCTGGTTCGGGCTGGAGCTGGTTGGAGCTGAAGGCAGGCGCGGGGGCGCGGGCTTGAAGGCAGCAACACACAACACAGTTCACTCAGGGGCACTGGTCGTAGGCGTTTTAGGGGGAGGTGAGCTGGTGGTCCTAGCTCTAGGTCACTGCACACACACTGCACACAGATGACGGTGATCACGGGCTGAGTTCTAGGTCGCGCGCGCGCGTGGATTCTCTCTAAAAGGTCGAAGCACACTGCCGTTGCGCGGCGCCGGCGAACACTTCGTCGAGTATAATTGTCAACTCGCTGTGATTGGCCGATCATTCGTTACCCAGTCGTTGCACCAATATGCATCTTAATTGACCGGCGCAGAGACGGTTATCCGTCGCGCTGTGGCGCGAACATCTTCCCGGGCCCCAGAGGGTAGGAGGGGGGGGGAAGGAATGGAAGTTAAAGGGGAACTACAGCCCCGATTCGTGCTGTGTTTAGTTAATGTCGAGTGGGTGTGTATATGATGAGCTGGGAGGAATGCACGTGTGTGACTGTATGAGTACAATTGTATGAGGGCTGAAAGCCTGTGTCACGAAGCACAGGGGGCGCGGGGGCGCGAAGCGCCGAAGGCGCATAGGCGCACGGGGCGCGTAAGCGCAGAGGCGTGGGGGCGCGGGGGCGCAGAGGGCGCCGGGGGCGCGTAAGCGCAAAGGGCCGCGTCAACGCAAAGGCGTGGGGGCGCGGGGGCCGCAGTCAACGCAAAGGCGTGGGTGGGGGCGCGGGGGCGCAGGGGGCGCATAAGCGCGGGGGCCGCAGTCAACGCAAAGGCGTGGGGGCGCGGGGGCCGCAGTCAACGCAAAGGCGTGGGGGCGCGGGGGCCGCAGTCAACGCAAAGGCGTGGGGGCGCGGGGGCGCAGAAGCGCAGGCGGCGCGGGGGCGCAAAAGCGCGTCTGATGTTATGCACCGTATAGGTGCGGGCTGACTACATGTGTTTGTGTGCTGAAGGCTGATGTGTGGGTGCACGTGTGTAGAAGTACTATGCTCTTGTGGTGAGCACTCACGAGATTGAGTCGATTGCCAAGGCAAGAATTAAAGGCAGAAAAAATATAAAATTAACACGAGCGTAAAAATAAAGCACGCTATTTGGCACGCGTGGTGAGCATGCACGAGATCTGAGCCGATTTAACACGACACGACCATAAAAATTTCATTACAAAATAAAACGGGGAAAACAACAATATCGTCGTCTAGACGCGGGTGTGTTATACTTAACTAAAGTTATATGTGCAATCTAATTAGTAAGAAAAAATATAACACGAATCGAACACTGTTCTTTGAACACGTTCTTAATTTATTTTTGTAGGTAGGTTGATAATATTTCGCAATGCACTTTGCAACGTCTATCGTGCAGAAAGGGTCATATAAGGTAATGAAATTAGGAATGTTACGCAATAAGATTTAAAAATCAGAAATTAAAATTAAGTTACGTGATAACTACGAAATATGAGTAAATATTATTTTAACGGGTCGAATGACCAACATGTAATGAAATCGTTAATGGGCTGAAATAGTTATCCTATATATATATATAATAGTGGACTGTATTATTAATGTGGAGCTGAATGTCTACGGTAACATGTACCTACTCCTGCGACCCCTCATGCGACCGCTGTGCATGCGAGGACACATGCAGCGTTCTGTCGCTGGGTCGCTTTGCCGGAGTTTCCCGTAGCGCGGGCGGAAGCCACCGCGCCGCCGATTCCGGCTGGTAATGCTGTGTGGCATCGTCCGGTCGGTGAAGGGATGTGTGGTGATCTGCGATGCCACACACTCTGCATGCCTTCACCGACTTACATTCGTCCGGGTAATGTGGTCCGAGACAGCGGGGACAGCGCTCGCGCGACACCACAAAGTCCCACCGGCCCTGCGTCGGCTGGGCATTGTAGGTAGCGCACGCTATTAATCTATGCCCTCTAGTCCTACAGTAAGGGCAGTAAGGGGTGTTTGGGCTGGCGTGCATTGTGTGGGTGTTGTGTGCAGTTGTGTAGACGTGTATGGGTGGCGGCACGAGTCGAGGCAAAAAGTGAAATGTGTACGGTAGGGTTTAAAAAACTAGTGGACTGTATGTATCCGGCTCGAAGGACCAAAATGTTACGGCGAAAGGCGCTCGCCGTAACAGCGACGGAATATGGGTTAGGCAGGAGGTAAGGGAATTTCTGGGGCTTACCTGGTTCGGGCTGGAGCTGGTTGGAGCTGAAGGCAGGCGCGGGGGCGCGGGCTTTAAGGCAGCAACACACAAAACAGTTCACTCAGGGGCACTGGTCGTAGGCGTTTTAGGGGAGGTGAGCTGGTGGTCCTAGCTCTAGGTCACTGCACACACACTGCACACAGATGACGGTGATCACGGGCTGAGTTCTAGGTCGCGCGCGCGCGTGGATTCTCTCTAAAAGGTCGAAGCACACTGCCGTTGCGCGGCGCCGGCGAACACTTCGTCGAGTATAATTGTCAACTCGCTGTGATTGGCCGATCATTCGTTGCCCAGTCGTTGCACCAATATGCATCTTAATTGACCGGCGCAGAGACGGTTATCCGTCGCGCTGTGGCGCGAACAATGAGTGATGATAATAAGCTAAATGATATTCCCCCCAATCCCTTGAGTTCCAGTGAAGATGTGGGACTTTACTGAATCTCACACGGACTTCTTGAGAGAATTTGAAAAGTGATGTTGCACTGTTTGTTTTGTTTTATTTGCCAACACTCATGCACGTTCACGAACACTTAACGGTTAATAATCCACCATTATTTCACATTAATATTCGACAAAACACAAATTTTAGAAAATAAGACAAATCTACAGACATGACGCTTCACTTTCCCGCCAAGAAGTCTCCTGAAACATATCTGTTTAATAGTGTTGCCAGCACAAAGTCGTTAATCTGTTAATATTGTTTTGTGTGTTTAATAGACGTAGTGCTACGCTTGCTTACTCCGAGACTAATTAGATCTTACTGTGTTGTGCCAAACATAGGGACACCACAATAATGATTCACAATTGTAGAAACAAACTCTTCTCTATTTTATTTAAAAAATAATTTCTTTTCAAAAACTAGATAAAATAATAGTATCGTAATTTATTTTTCTTCAAAAGTACCGCCGCATGAGGAGCTCGATGGCGCAGCGGCTAGCGCGTTCGGCTTACAATCTTGACCGTTAAAAACATCTCGAGCTCCTCCGTGCTTCGGAAGCCACGTAAAGCCGTTGGTCCCGGTTGTTGTCGTAAGATGACAGTCGTTAAAACCCACCAACCCGTATTGGGCCAGCGTGGTGTGTTATGGCCCAATATCCCCACGTGCTATTGTCCACGTGGGAGGCCTGTGCCCAGCAGTGGGACGTTTGTAGGCTGATGATGATGATGACTATATTAATTTCAGTGCTTATTACAACAACGATCTCAAATAAAATGTTTTTTTTTTTATTTTACTAACGGCCCGCCCGCGACACCATGTCCGCGTGAACATCCTGTATCACGTGACAAATTTAAAAAAAAATTAATATACACAATCGTTGTCCGCACAATTACAAACAATTCGACAATTGATTTTTAACCGCCTCTGTGGTCTAGTGGCTACGCCACCGGTTTCAGACTTAGAGGTCCCGGGTTCGATTCCCAGCGGGGGGTGCATCTTTGTGTCCTCGGTTTGGTTGGTGGTAGGGCTGTTAAGTCTGCCTGGCTAGCTACCATCTTATCTAAGTCTGTCGCCATAACAACGATGTTTATAGCATTGTTGTGATCCGACAGTTCGAGATAAGATAGCCAGTTTCTCAGTGGTCGAGGGTTCCGGGTGATGCGCGCTTCCACCTTCGGCCTTATCTTCACTTACTTGAATTGAAACTTGAATAATAATAAAAAAATAATAACATAGATTGTACACAGTAACTCGTTTTTACTAATATTAGTACCTAGTTACTAATATAACTAAGTATGTAATAAAGTGAACAACGCATTTCACATTTAATAACTTTATTTGAGTATTAAAAATTACGATCAAAGTGCACTAAGCAAAATTAAGGTACATATAAGAGACACTCGATTATTTTAACTCCAACTAATAAGATATGTTTAAGATAAATCAGCTCTCTCATCTCACTTACTCGAGCAAAAGTGGATGTCCGACAGCCCTAATTGAAGTCTATCTATTCAGCTCTCAGCGGTCCATTAGTGTGCGGCTTAAGATCGGCGTATTAAAAACTTAAACACCCTCTATAACACGGCTTCAACTGACAGATGCCGAACAAAAATCAAGAATTTCTCAGCTCACTATTTTAAAAAATTCGGAAAGGTATTTCTTTAACTGACAGATGCTTAGAATTTCTCAGCTCACTTTTATTGTAAAAATTGAGAAAATTCAATGGCTTTAAGTGACAGATGGTTAATTAAGTAAGCAAGTATCGATCGCTCTTTTTCAGTTACATATAAAAAAATAGGTAATTGTCTGATAAAGAACCAAATTTTATTTTGGTAAATCAGCATGCTGACTCTTGAAACCGATCCCGATCCACGTTACGATTTACGAACACGTAACTCAAGAGTACGAAACATCACAATTCGGTAGTGTGTATATTTTCTTTGACAATACCAATCCCGATCCGTCGGTATCGGTTTCATTTCAACAGTAAGCAAACAGCTGACATTTCAAAGATTTAAAAAAAACACTATTTTAAAATTAGGTAAAATCATTAAGTACCTGTAAGTACTTTAGGATCAATCCTATTATTATTGCACCACAGTGCTTTATATGTAGACAAGATTGATTCAACAACTCTTTCTCTTTAGTGGCCCAGTGGGATATTTGTTCAGTCCACCCCCAACTTTCCAAGCCAGAAGAGATAACTTGTCTACTTGTGGAGGGCACCTGCCCGTCGTCTGGTCTATTAGGGTCTTCCGCAGATCCTTTATGGGTAGTGGTTCCACTAGACACCGGGCTCGAAGATCTGGGAGCCAAAAGCATTGGGGCCACTGAGGCGCAATCAGAATGTATGTTCCCCTTGGACGATTCAGATGTGCCAACACCTGTGGAACTAGGCTGGGAGGTGGGAACACCCATCCTAACCGACAGTCCCATTGACGACTGAAGGCGTCGCAAAAATATTTTATATATAATTTAGGAAGTGTATAGAGTGCCACAAGCAGCACTGTATCTCCATCGGTTAGGGAACCGTAAGTTTTGCGGTATAATAGTGACGCCGCCTAAGCTGCCGTAAAGTTTTTGTTAGACAACCGAAATACTAGCGGCCCTACACCTGTAGGTCGCGTGATAGGTCAGAAATTTAAGACAATCGCGAAGCGCAGCGTAGCGATTGTCTAAAAATCTAACTCCATACAAAATTATCTTTTGAATATTATGTCGTCTGAATATTATGACAAATAAAAAATATCTCTATACGCTTCGTACTGGATGCCGTCAAATTACGGCATCGTAACCGATCGTACTATGTTGCCGCTTGTGGCACTCTATTCACTGCCTACACTTTGTACTAGGATGCCGTAATTACGGCATCGTAACCGATCGTACTAGAATGCCGCTTGTGGCACTCTATCCACAGCCTATAATTTAAGAGTTCTAGTAAGATCGCCTTCTAAGTAAAAGTCACTCTTCTAACAGCCTTCCTTAGGTTTTATATAAGAATCAGCATCAGCATTATTTGCTCGTAAATCGTCACATAATATTGCCTTATAAAATTTTATTGTTACGTCGACTCAGGGGTCACGTAACGCACTGCTTTCACTTCATTGTTCCTTGTTCGGTTTATATGTTAGCCTTTTATATCTGGAAAGTTTTATTATGTGTTTAATAACAATACTTGTATGAAGTTAATATATATATTAAGTAATAACTTTATATTAAGCCGTTGTGGTGTATGTTTGCCTCCGAGAAAAAGGCGTGATGTATAACGCGTATTTAAAAAAATATTTTGTAAGTATAAATAAAAACAGTTTTCATTTGTTATCTAAAAAATCCTCTCTTTCTCTATCAAAATCAAAAACAACAAAGTGATGTACAAATTCATTTCTACCAAAGCCCCAGCATATGTACTAACTCCGCAATTCGACTTCACAATACATATAACACGCCGAATAAAACCCTCGTAAACGCCCTAGGGAATTCATTCGAGCCCTCCGTAATAATCGGATCGGCACCCAACACTGTTAGCGAACGCCAATTATAATAAACAGCGACGCCAAAACATTGTCGATGTCATCGCGGGAAAGCAGAGCGACCCTAAAAAACGGGCGTATACGTTCAAACGCAACGAGGAAATACGTATACATACGTTATTATAACTAGAAACGACACCGCGAAGCTTTTTGCGCATTGAGTTGGGCAGTAATTAAATGCCTGACAGCAAAGCTGGCCGTCTAAGTGACAATTCGGTCACTTTAATATCGGACACAGTGTCCTTATTGACACTTTTTAATTTTATTATTTTTTTCACTGACGATTCGGACACCAACAAAAATAGCTGCTTTGTACAGTCAGATAAAAAACTTCTATAGATTTCTTTACATTAATTTTAAGAAAATATACTATAGTAAAAAACACACATTATATTTTGAAGCTTTTTTATCTGACTATATTGAACAGCTCTAATAATTTAATAGTGTCCGAATCGTCAGTAAAAAAATAATAAAATTAAAAATTGTCAATTCGGACACTGTCCGAATTTAAAGTGTCCGAATTGTCACTTAGTCAGCTGGCCCTACGCTCGCGTTGTCCGCTGTCATCTAGCTGAGCACATTTTTCGTATGAAATTGAATACCTCAATGCTTGCGTCCGTGCACAAGACCGATTGTCAATGGATAACCTTCATCCCGCTTTGGGCCAGCGTGTTAGGTTGTGGCCCTTTATCCTCAAGTGCGATGATGATGATGGTTGGCAGTGTAGTACTTATCTTTTCGATTTCCTGACTGACTAACCGCACACGACCCGTCAAATGTTTCATTTTTGCTTGAAAATCGGATTACTTTTAAGTAGGTAACTAGGACCGACTTTTTGTAGGAAGTGTTTTTGGTATTATGGAATTGCTACTGTTCTATTCTCTCTGACAAAAAACGGACACCGATTTATCGGTCGTGTGAGAAAACAGTAAAACAAAACAGCAATAAATGTTCCCTTATAAATACAAAACGACAGTATAGAAAAACGTTGACGATCCCATCGGCAGTTGACACAGTGACACTACTAGGGTTGACGCATTTCTAAACGTTGCTTAATCTTATTTTTATACGTTACTAGCGGCCCGCCCGCGACTTCATCCACGTGAAACCCTTACCTCGTGACGAGTTTCCAAAAAAAATATTTTAAACAGACTTTGTCGTGACAAAGACAACACAAAAAAAGATTGCCTTGTAAAGGTGCAGCCCTTTTAGATTTTTATTTAGATAGAAGATAGATAGGCTATACTTAACTACTTATTGTGCACTTTTGTTTCGACAACAGCACTAGTAATAGAAGCAATTTGAAATGCTGTCTTTGGTTGTATTTTAAACTCTAGTTTTTCGGTTTTGAAGTTCAAAAAATAAGTATTTCTAAGTCAAACTACTTACTTATATAAAAAAAAACAATTGCTATTGCCACGAATGTATGTTAGCGCATCCCTTTAGAACGGATGCACCTAGTTAGCTAATTCTTTTTTTATGTGTTTTTAATAAATAGTCGGGACAAGGTTTGTATGTAAGATATTTTAGAAAATTCGTCACAGGTTATAAAAATAAAAAGGGAGCTTTTTCCACAGTTATCTTCCTTTTAAAAGCTAATGCTATGACGTAATAAGAGCAAGTTTCACACCCTAGCTCACCGCCCCAAAGTTGCCTGTCTGTCGGTCTTTTACAGACTGTACTTCGGAGAGTGTGCTCTGGAGCTGCATGAGCTCATATCGCCATCCCCCTTCTTCCATCGGACATCCAGACGCACTGCGGGCTACCACCCTTTCTTGGTGAATATTCCTAAATGTCGCACAAAGCGCTACTCAACATCTTTTATACTGCGTACAGCAAAGGAGTGGAACTCCCTCCCTGCGTCTGTGTTTCCGAGTACATAAAACCCGTCCATCTTCAAGAGTAAATAGGCACCTTCTGGGTTAGCTCGCACCATCATACACTCGGCGTCAAAAAAATCGCACCTTTTAAAAATCATCTTTAAAAATTCTTAAACCTTATGTAGAGGATAGTGTTGGGTATCATTAGAAAGGTAACAAAAAGGAGTATCAAAAAACAATTAAATTTAACTTTCTGTTTAATTATAATTATACAAACAACATTAAAATTAATAAAATAATAAAAATCCTTAATTAAGTCCTAATTAACAACAGATAATTTACAAAGAAAAATGTACAAAAAGTGTCTTAAAATTAACTTAAAATCTAGTGTTACCCCCCCTTGCCCTGATCACGGCTTCCATACGGTCCCTCATGGACCTCACCAACTTCAGGAGCTCTTCTTGAGGGATAAGCCCCCATTCTTCAATCACCGCGTCTTGGAGCTCCTGTAGAGTCGAAGGAGCTGGATCCCGAGATCGAACCTTACGTTTAAGATGGTCCCAGAGGTGCTCTATAGGATTCAGATCCGGACTTCGCGCTGGCCACTGCATCACAGAGATTTGGGACCTCTGCAAGAAGTCGCTCACGATGCCTGCAGTGTGAGCGCGAGCGTTGTCGTGCATTAATGTGAACCCCTCGCCAAAAGATTCGGCAAAGGGGACCACATGCACTTCCAGGACCTCAGTGACATAGCGGCGAGCAGTCAGCGACCCTTGTCCGCGAGCACCTCCAGTCCGGGAGACGCAGACAAGGTCGGTTTTGCCGGCAGCAGACATACCGCCCCAGAACATGCAGGATCCGCCACCATATTCCACCGTCTCCTGGATGCAGGCTTGGGCGAAACGTTCACCCTGCCTCCGGTATACTCTTCTCCGTCGGTCGTGGCAGAAAAGACACACTCGCGTCTCGTCTGAGAAGAGAACAGCTCTCCACTGCTCAAGGGTCCAATCGACGTGGTCACGAGCAAACTGCAAGCGGGCTCGCCGATGCGCTGCAGTCAATTTTGGACCCGTAGCAGCTCTGTGGGCCGCTATCTTCTTCTCCTTCAATCTTCTTCTAACCGTAGATACGCTTACGGTGCGTCTGCGAACTGCCTGGAGCTGCTGTTGCAACTCAACAGCGTTGGAGAAACGATTTCTCAAAGAGTTCGACACAACGAACCGGTCGTCTCTTTCCGAAGTGCAGCGACGTCTACCCGAACCGTGTCTGCGGATATAGCCACCGGTCTCTATGAAGCGCTGGTACACTCTTCGAACGGAATAACGGCTCAGGTTCAGTTGCCGGGCGACATCACACTGCCGCACCCCTGATTGCAGTAGTGCAACCACTTGAGCGGCTTTATCAGCTGTGGTATCCATCAAAATCTGTGCGTGTGTCCTCTTCAACGGTTGAATAGCGAATGACCCACATTGAACCCGTGTTGACCGTTTTATACCCACAAAGGAAGCGCAACTAGCAACTCTCACGGGTAGCAAAATTTGCATCGAATTTTTGTGACACTTTATTTGTTGCATTAGGTTTTATTTGATAATGAAAAGTAATGTTTTTTATTAAGTTAATTAAGTAACCTTGTAAATAAAATCATAATTAATGCGACTGCATGTGCATATCAAGAGTAAATGACATTTGAAAGTGATTTTCTAAGAGGTGCGATTTTTTTGACGCCGAGTGTAGATCCTGTTTAGCCCCTGGGCTTGATTGGGATCAAGAGCAAACCCATACTTAGTAAAAAAAAAGTTTTAAAAATGAGTAAATATTTTACGCAATCCCAAGCTTGAAACTCAATTGTGTTAAAATCGATTTACGTGCGATACCGTATTACAGTGTACTTATTCACTTTTACAAACAGTCACTCCAAAATAATGAAGCTGTCATCGTTGGAAAGCAGAGCTCGTATAACAAAACGAGCATATACGCGCATTCGTATAAAACAAAACGCAATAAATGTTCCCTTATAAAAACAAAACGACAGTATAGGAAACGTTGACGATCCCATCGGCAGTTGACACAGTGGCACTGCTAGGGTTGGCACTTAGGCATATCTAAATGTGGCTTAATTTTTTTTACACTTCTGTTTCTAGTGCTGTCGTATCAGATATAATAACTTATATGATCTTTTGATTTAATCTATAATAAAAATTCATAATCATACAATTTATTGGTAATTACACCTATCCCGACAGAAACCTTATTCCATAGATGTCGTAAAAGCACTCATTAAATATATAAAAAAAATTGGTGTGATCGCTTTTATTAATGTTTTTTTGTTTTGTTTACAGGTACGTCATCGTTACACGGAAGAAAAGTATTTAAGTTCTGTCCATCGCACATCCAAGAAAACTTTTATAACTTTTATAAGTACTATTAAATTTTCGAATTATACTGGGGATAGAAGTTATTTAGAGCAAGAACCATTTTAATCGAAAACTTACTATAAATAATTCGAAGTAGTGTTATACCAAAATTTGCGACGACAGAAGTAATGAGACAATAAATATAAAGAAATATACGTTTTTATTTTTTTTAGATTTTGTACAATAACTGACTTGCATAAAATCAAATATCTAATCAACCGCATTAACCCTTTGTAAATAACAAAAACCAAACAGATATTAAGCTGCCTTCAAAATCTATGGACATAAAATTACAAATTGCATAGTACATCTATTTAATATCTCCTTAAGCTACTTAGCAGCATCTCTAATTCAGATATATGGGTGGACGTTAGTGACAAGTGTCTCGATCTCGAGGGACCCCCTTCAATTACCGTATAATAATGCATACCAAATCTTAGCAAGTATAGGTAAACATTCAACATATAAAATCCCAGTAACTGTTCATATACGTGATAGATTCTCCTTAAAAATATTTATGACAATAGCTAAAAATCCTAACCACCATTCAATAGGTAGCCTGTTCGATTTGTTACGTTACTGATCTTGCAAACGAGCATGATGCTCTCCTGAAGGTGATGACGTTTGCATAAGCAAACTGGTAGGATATAACGTACGCTAAAGTTTATACTTTCGCACCTATGCTCTGTAATTTTATTGGAAATAGTACTCTTCAAACTCTTCGAAGCACAGCAATGCAAAACTATGCAACTTGCCTGAAATAGGTATTGAGTGTTAACTACTCAGCAGGATTCCTGGCAGACTTTTACCACCAGAATGCCACTTCTAATGAATGAATTATTTTGAGTCTCGTGGTCTTAAGTAATAACATATTTAATTTCATGGTAATGAATACGTAATAAACGGAGCAATACTTTGCTTGCTAAGTGGCAGCCCTCGTAGGGTGATCGGCGAGCCAGGGGAGCGGAAGTGACGTCATCACCAAAGCTCTACTTCTGATGACGGTGGGGTTGTGTCACTACGATCTCGGTCTCTTAATCTCTTAATAAGCCTCTTATTTCGTGGTTGTAAATCGTTTTGTAAATCGCTCGGTTTGAGGTTAGTTGTGATGCTTATGACAATCTAGCCTGCCACTTAGGGCACCTACGAGGGTGATTAAAAACAATTAGTCAATTAGTCAGTTAAAAACAGTTAATCTTATTTTACATACATACTTATACATATCACGACTATTATCCCCGAAGGGTTAGTCAGAGACCAGGCAATGAGGACCGCAAAAGCACTTTTCACCAAATAGTGACTGCACATGTGCTCAGCGTGACAGGTGGTGAGCCCATCGCCGCTCTATGCTGTTGGATGTATGTGCAGTCTTTAGCCCGTTAGTCGCCTTTTACGACACCCAAGGGAAGAGAGGGGGTGGTAGTATTTTTCACTTGCTACGCGACACGGTTATTACCTTCTTAACCTTTTTAAATTTCGTGGTAATAAATTCCTTAGCGAACAGTCACAACCGTCACATAAGGCAGTCGTCTATTTTTAGACGTATTGGGAATAAAACAAAGTTGCTAGATGACAAAATAAAAAAAAGTGCTCAAAACATAATTAAATATTGCCACACTAAAAAATATATTCAAACTATTTATGTTCTATTGTTATTTATGTTTTCATTTCAAACCATAACAATTTAAAATTCACAAACCATCGCACTCGACAACCCTCGGATGGTGATCGGCGAGCCAGGGGAGCGGAAGTGACGTCATCACCGCCGCGATACGGCGGGGACGCGTCACTCCGCTCGCATTCGCGATTCAATTTGTCCGACACTATGTGACGCGCTCGGAGATTGTGAACTGCGTCGGGGAAAAGCTTTCGGCGTTAACTCGAGCTTTGATTGCTGTCACTATGTGTCAGTTTCGGGTTAACGGAATAAACAAACCGTCCTGTTTAGTGACTCTTTTTGTCTGCGAGTGTACGTTTTTAGCAAGACCCTTTTGATCTAACTATTTTATCGTATACATTTATCTATTTATTGAATAAGGCGACTAGAACGCCTTTTATAACTCAAATGAAAAACGACCGTTGTTTTTTATTTAGTGTTATTATAAGTTATTTACACATTACTGGCCCGCCCACGCGTGAACACCTCGTAAACCGAAACGTACCTATTTCCTAAAATATTCTTTGTAAAGAACTTGCCTTGACAATTACATACACAACAACGTTCTGAAGTGATGCGCGAACATACCAGTGTGCCGGAATCACACGCGGAAGTGACGTCATCACTGCAACATGCGTCAAGAGTGACGGGCCACTTGTCGCGGTGTCCCTACAAGGGGCGGTTGGCGTGACATTACTAATAAATTAATCATGTACATGTACTGCCGGCCTCACAAGTAGCTGAACACTTTACTACTATGTCACACCAACTCGCACAGAACGACTGCGCTTAAGCAGCTAATGACATTAACGGAGTAGTTGGAACGACATGGTATTAAATTGTTAAGCTACTTCTAGGCCGACTGTACTTTATTCAAATCAGATATAAGGCTTAATGTATTCAGCAGGACAGTGGACAAACGCTAGGGTGTACCGTAGCGTTTGTCCGTCGTCGGCGTTCGATGAAAGCTTGCGCAGCAGCAGTGACCAGCGGGTCTATCGGCTAAAAAAATATGGACATGGACATGGGCTTCATTTGACATTTGAAGCCCATATTTTATCCTTATATGGGCATATTATGGGCTTTAAATGTCAAATGAAGCCCATGTCCATATTCATATTTTTAGCCGATACAGGGGCTGAGCGCAAGAAAAATTCACCAATAGGATCGCTGGTCGCGCTAAGGCGGTGGGATGGGTAGTTTTTTTTTTATGTACCGCTTAGTTACTTCGCACTGCTATAGCATGCTATAGTATGGTATAGTGTCGTGTCGTGTGTGCGTGATACAAATTACTACAGTTACGTTCATATCTCTCAAAAAACGCTAGTGCGTAAACACTCCAAAAAGGACGACTTTAAAAAAAGATTTGTTTTAAGAATTCTAATACAAATACTGTGCACAATGAAGCCCGAATTCCAAATTCAGGTAGAAAAAAAACAGTGTTCCGGAACACTTTGAAAGGAGGGTCGGCAGCTTATTTTGACCGCTCCACAATGAATAATCGATGCAATGGGCCCCGGATGAAAATTGTTTGTTTGCCTGTACTTTTTACCCGGTTTTTTAGTTAATTTCTGCGATTGTGTCTCTGTAGATACAGCTTTTCTTTTTACATTTATCTGTAGGTAATCTAAAAGTAAATTTATAGCTTCGTTTAAATGAAGCCCTTAACAAGCCCGTAGACATTTTTCATAGTGTTTTTCATTTCATTTAGAATCATAAAGGTATTATGTAGTTAAAAAGACCGGTCTATATTTCTGGTAGCATCTACCAAGAAGTGTTAGTTACTTAAATTTTAAGTGTGTTTAATTAAAGTTTGGTCACACAATAAATAAATAAATCAAAGTAAGTACTTACTTTTATTTAGTTTTTATTTTTTTATTAGTACTTTTAATTACTACATTGTAATTTTATAAGCAAGTCAAAACAAGAAATAGTAATTTAATAAACAGAAAATTTTGCATGAAAACAGGGATTTTTTTAAAGATTATTATTAATGTGCGCTTATCTCATTAATAATAGTCCTGTTTGGTAACCCATCCCGTAATCTAAAATAACTGTGTAGGAGTGGGTTCCCGTCAGCAGTCTAACATTGTTGTTTCAAATTACAAAATAAACGAAGGTTATTTAATTACCTACGATGCTCCATTAGCATCATGGCCAATTAAATAAGCTTAATAGCAAATTGAACTAACGTCCGATCCGTGTCGAAGTCCAACCGCGCCGAACAAATGTGTTTACCGAACCGTACATTTTTATGAACTGCAATAATTGGTCGGAACACCTGACTATCCAACATGGCATTCGTTGGATGAAACATGATTTATTATTCCCCTCATCTTTGTATTAAATGAGTGAATCGAACGATTCATGCATTAAGTATTGTTAGCCGTCGTCGTCGTTAGTTAGAGTATCTGTAAGGTAAACCCCAGCCCGCATTGGACAAGCGGCAGCGTGGGTTTATGGCTGGTTCCAGAGTCATGCTTACCACCCGCGCTTACCATCAGCGCGGGTGGTAAGCGTCACTATAAAACGGTACAAGACAACACCTAGCTCGTGCGTGGCCCGCGTCGCTTACACCCGCGCGGGCGGTCAGCGTCAGCGTGACTCTGAAACCAGCCTATGGAGTAATCTCCCTATGTTGGAAGTCCATGGAGGAAGGCCTGTGCCCTGCACAGTGGGACGATAGGCTGATAATGATGAAGTTAGATAGTTACTTCGAGTTTTAAAATGTCTCAGGGTCGTAATTAAAAACCGTGTCGCGTATAGCGGTGAAAGAATACTACCGCCCCCTCTCTTCCCCTTGGGTGTCGTAAAAGGCGACTAACGAACTAAAGACTGCGCATACATCCAATGCGATGGGCTATGGTCCACCTGTCACGCTGAGCACATGTGCAGTCGCTATTTGCTGAAAAGTGGACTATGGCAGAGGACTGCTTTTGCGGTCCCCATTGCCTATAGTCTCTGACTAACCCTTCGGGGATAATAGTTGTAATTATATGTATGTACTTACTTATGTATGTCGTCGTGATTACAATGTTTACAGTTATTGTTCTTTTCTTTGGAAGTTCATATTAAAGAAGTCATATATATCGAAATTTCGTTTATTACGAGAGAAATAAATACGAACTTAAAAAAACGAATTCCTTAATTACTAATAATTTACTCAACAACACAAAATAAAAATAGGTAAAAGAGTCTTAAGTAAAATATTTGCCCTTTGTATTTATTAAGCAATAAATAGCCATGGTGGCAGTCGCTGGTTCAACTGGAAAACTATAAATTCCTGTGTTCCGACAGTTAGAGATAAGATTGCCAGTTCCTCAGTACTTGAGGATTCCGAGTGAAGTCCACTACTGCCTCCGGCCTTATCATCAATTAAACACTAGGTGTGATAAGGTCAATTATTTCTCGTAGAGTAATAAAAAATCATTAATAAATTGACCCTTTGTATTTCGTCGGTTTTTAGGAAGTTAACGTGTTAATAAATTAATAAAATCGGCAAGGATATATTCGTATTACAAAATCGCTCGTTTCTGGTAAAACTGTAGGTAAATATTGAAAGTTAAATTGTGTTACCCTGTGTGCCACGTAGTGTGTATGAATATTCAAAAGAACGGCAGCGAAACGTATGTTTTACCAACTAAATTATTAAAACTTATTACGTATTTGTACATTCACAGTTTTGTACAGTTTTTTGAAACGTGTAAAACGTATTCGTAAAATTGTATGTTATTGTGAACATAATATTTATTGACACTTGTCTTGCTCTTGATGCTTGTTGTTCACAAGTTCACTGTAAAGTTTGCAATAAAACTCATATTGAGTGATATGAATATGACTTAAATGTATTGGTAGCCAGTTTTCAACCAGATTAGGAGTTTTAGAGACAGGTTCCTTTGGATAATTATGCAAGTTTCATTATGAGTTATGTTATGACTGATACACGAGATAATTTGTGAAAACAATTGTTTTTTGCTATTTTTTCCTTCAAAAAACATAACGAGTAGGGCTTCGTAGTGGGTTATTATTATCACAGCAATTCACCCATTAGTACAAACGATAACGACAGATATAAGACTCGACTCACAACAAAGTCGAGATAAAATTGTCGGGGGTCGTCCCATTCTCAAAGTGAAAATGAATGACCGCGTAATAAGCTCGCCTTGTAATTTAACCACTTGATTTCTTTATTCACGCGTTCACCCTCTTTATTTGCACGTAATCAGCTCAAGCCAATTCGCACTTGTGATGCGTCAAGACAATTTTGTAATCAAGATGTCTTAACACTGCACGTCGCGTCGGCCCTTCAGAGAAACGATACAATAAATAATTATTAATGAGTATCTTATTATGACAGTTTGGCAGGTACTAAATTTATAGCCTACGCCCTTTATTCATTAAAGTCTTATGAATTTTAGGAAGGTACATTATAAGTTGAGATATCTTGATCGATTGAATTGTTTATGGTGGTTGGTCTGTTGTTGTCATCTAACATTAAGTCCATGCATCGAACTTCTTGTTTTATTAAAAGAATAATTGATCTTTTGTTCGCTACTTACCTACCTATATCTACCTACTTAATTATGACCCTGAATTTGTGGGTTTACGACCGAGATTAAAAATCCATCTAAGTATATGTTGTTCTGCCTACTAAGTAAAGTTAGAAAAAAGTTAGAGCTTAAAAGTCAAATTTCTAAAGGTCATAAGTTGAGTTATATTTACTAAGCGGCATAATTAAGTAACTACAAACCTTCATATTTACTTAGAACAACTAACTTTGTATAGTACCGAGGTCAAAATCGTGGAAACAAAGTGAAATCTCCAGAGGGTCGATCCACTATCGCAGACTCCTTTAACTTTAACTAAAATGTGCAGAACTTGCTCCCAAAGTACTATTGTATTCAGGTTTTTATTGTCAGCACTGTCGCGATATGATTGCTGTACGAAGGCTTATGACCTTTCAAATAATACTTACTGCAAATAAAACAGTATTTGCCACGAGGGCCACTGTAAGTTTCTTCAAGCAATGAAACCTCTAGCTTTATGGAATCGAGCTTTCAAGAAATCGGTTATTTTAATTAAACTTAGGTCACGGTAGTGTATATTTTCTTTGACTGAGGTAAGTAATTAATATTTTATTGACAAAATTAAATGTCAATCAAGGGCTCAAGTAAAGGGTATCGAAGTTCGTTTTCGCGCATAACTTCAGAACGGCTACGTCTAATGGCCAATTCTTTATTTTTATTCAAACCTTGTGTGAAACAAACACAACACGACTTGCATACAAGGTTTGTATGTAAGTTTTTTTTTTAAATTCATTGTGAGACGTAGTCGCGGGCGCGGGCGTGCCGCTAGTTTTAAATAAAATTTGCGTATCATTTATGTGTTACCATACATACATATACATCACATAATCACGACTATTATCCCCGAAGGGCTAGTCAGAGACTAGGCAACGAAGACCGCAAAAGAAGTCCTCTGCCATAGTCCACTTTTCACCAAATACCTAGCGACTGCACGCGTGCTCATCGTCACAGGTGGTGAGCCCATCGCCGCTCTACGCTGTTGGATTTATATGTGCAGTCCTTAGTCCATTAGTCGATTTTTAAGACATTCTAGGAAAGAGGGGGGGTGATAGTATTCTTTCACCGCTACGCGACACGGTTGTGTAACCAATGTTTTAAGTAATGCATTTTCATAGATTTGTGTTTCCCAATTAGGAATGCGTTGTAATTCTTAACTCCGCCGTCAAATACCGACGACCCGTATCATACATTATCTGTTCAGAATTACGGATGTCTAAATGAAAGCTTTCGACAGCGGGCTTAAATTCAAATGCCAGCTTTAATTAATTCAGATTGCTATTTCGGTCCCATCCGATCCGAGTGCCTACTATAAGGATTAGGTCATAGTACTTAATCATTATTTAGGCAACATTATTAGGTCGTATAAATTTTATTTTTATAGAAAATTTAGAAATTGAAAGGTTTTTAACGTATCGAGCTGAGAAACATTATGAATGTTCATTCGCAGACGGGTGATTAAAAATACTTAGGGTGGATTCGACCAAAGTGGAATAAGACTTACTCCGAGAATAGTCTATACAAATTCGGCGTTTAATCTAGGTATAAGACCTTATTCCAGTTTGGTCGAATCCACCCTTAATTGTCTAGTTTGTATAGAGTCGTGTGCGTGGTATAGCCTGTATAGCGACTCATACATACAGACATACATATAATCACGACTGTTATCCCCGAAGGGTTAGTCAGAGACAAGCAATGAGTACAGCAAAAGCAGTCCTCTAATAGTCCACTTTTCACCAAATAGCGACTGCACGTGTGCTCAGCGTGACAGATGGTGAGCCCATCGCCGCTCTATGCTGTTGGATGTATGTGCAGTATTTAGTCCGTTAGTCGCCTTTTACGACACCCAAGGGAAGAGAGGGGGTGGTAGTATTCTTTCACCGCCACGCGACACGGTTAATAGGATACAGCATCTCACTAAATGAATGTTAACAACACCTATCTTCCATTGGGTGTCGTAAAAGGCGACTGACGGACTAAATACTGCACAGTGCACATATATCACAGCATGCAGCGATGGGCTCACCACACCATTTATCACGCTGAGCATGATGGGTGCCTATGACCATACAGTGGACTACTTCTGCGGTCATCATTGCATCTAGTCTCTGACTATCCCTTTGAGGACAGTAGTTGTAAATCTGTCTTGTTCTCTTTCACTATAACGGAGTATTTAAGTGATACGTTCTGGCAAGATTAAACTGTGTGTTCCGCAATCAAAAAAAGTTTTAAATCTTTGAATCAGATTGCTTGTAAGTAGTTCAGGGCTTTATCTTTATTTAGCCCTAAGTTGAGCGTGTAAAATACGGGTACAAAAAGTTGTAGTTTTATTGTATAACTAATAGGTAGTCGACTTATGATCCGCGGATGAACCGCCATAGAAAATACGTGTTCTTACCAGCATCCTCACCGAATTGTCTGCTATCTGGTTCGCAGTAATTGTCGGGCAAGTGGCGTAAAAGTGAATCTCGGCGTCTCGCTGATGCTGCCGCGATCGATGCCGCCCCCCTCCCCCTAAGTAGGTACTACTTGTTTTCGATCGCTCACGTGGGCATTGTTTGATCTCCTACAAGCAAAATGTTGGGGTTAATACAGCGCGTCTTTTGTTTTCTCCAACGCAATTGTTTCGAATTTTAAAATAAAAAGGATGTGTTGTTGTTTTTCTTGTGTTCTTTTTTTAGAATCAAACCTTTTTGTTGTTGTCTTTCAAATACTTTTTAACTCTTTGATGAAGTTTGAATAAAGCCTTTTCGGTGATACAAAGGTTTACGTAAAGACGGTTGTGTAACGTATTTAATATGAATTCGGACTCAAAGCTTGCGTCTTTGGGTTGCTTAATCAAATAACATTGTGTTCGTCACGTAACCTCTCTTAGTCATGAGCTTACTATATAAAACACATTTAGGACTCCAACTTCTCTAGAACAATTGTTACGTCACTTTCAACGTACATAACACTGAATGTTAATAGTATTCACACACCAAACTTTGAGCAGTAGGTATGCGAGTTTTTCCAACACTGTTTCAATTAAACTAGCACGTTTTCGTTTACATTTAAAACTATAGAATTGGATCAAACAATTCGTGCAGGCAAGGCAATTAAAATTACTAACTCGGTCCGCGTTAAAAAAGCTCCCGCCAACCTCCACCACTCAAACAATAACAAGTGGATGGCGCCCTCCAGTCGCGGGCGGCTTTATTGTATTAACTCTACAAAAGACAGTTGCGCATCATTCAATTATTCAACCTTCTTACTATCCGACAGCAGTGAAAACTCATTTGTTTTACCATCGTATTAGCCATAAACTCGGCGGCGCACGATTTTTAGGTCTAGATTTTAAAAGTTAAGGAACTTTTCCAATACCGAGTCTCCATGGGTACCTCTACATTTATAATTAAAGATTATCCCCATATTATCCTCAAAAGGCTCGTCAGAGTCTAAGTAGTCTTCTGCCATAGTACACGTTTCACCAAATTACAACTGCACACGTACTCACCATGATAGGTGGTGAGATGTATTTAGTCCGTTAGTCGCCTTTTACGACACCCAAGGGAAGAGAGGGGTTGGTAGTATTATTTTGATGAGTCCATCGCCGCTCTATGCTGTAGGATGTATGTGCAGTCTCTAGTCGCCTTTTACGACACCCAAGGGAAGAGATGGAAAGACTGCACATACTATCCAACAGCATAGAGCGGCGATGGGTGTCATCCCTTGGGTGTCGTGAAAGCAACTAATGGGTCAATTTTTAATAAAATAAACCAATTCATATTGTATTGGATTGTTTTATTTTCTCGCATTCGTAGTGAAAAGCAGAGTGTAACCCACGGCGCTAAAAACCCCATTAAAACTCGGTTTCTATTTACTCCCTCGCTAAAGCTCGGGAGTAAAACTACCTAGTATACTATATAATGGGTTATTTTAGCCTCTAGTATATAATGGGTTATTTTAGCCCCTAGTATAACAATCTACTATTAAATGGTATAAAAGCTCCTTAGTACTACGTTTAAAATAAGTTGAGAGCCTGTGCTGTTGTTCATATGGGAAAGTCTTGTGCCCAGCAGTGAGACAAGACAGACAAGAGTTCAGAAGAAGATGAAAACACTACTTTCATTGTCACATTACAATTACAATTGTCGCTTCTCCTACTAGCAATAAAACTGATTTAAAGTTCAAAGAAACTGATTTAAAAGTTTCAAATAGGAACAAATGCTCTTATAAAGTTTCCGACCACACTTTTTTTCTGAGGGTCATAAATCAAAGAGCAGCACATATTTCCGAAGTCGGATCTCTTTGGTGAAACTAAAAAGTTTTTAACGCACTTCTTGCGAATCTGCTCTGAATAGGATCTACGTTCTTTATTCTTTATGGCTGTGGTCTGTAGACTCGAAGGTTTGTAATAGCAATGCGATCTTTCCAAAATGCGACTTGGACCTAATACGACCTTGCCAGAATGCGACTTTGACCAAATACGACTTGGATAAAATACGACTTGGACAAAATGCGACTCATGCGTCTGGACGAAATACGACTTGGACAACATGCTACGTAGTAACCCACTTCTTGGCGGGAAAGTGAAGCGTTATATCTGTAGTTTTGTCTTATTTTCTAAAGTTAAAATTTGGGTTTTGTCGAATATTAATGTGAAATAATAATATTCTTTATTGCACTGAAAACACATACAGAAAATAATGTACAGACAATGGGTAGCAACGGTGGACTTATCTCTAAAAGAGATCTCTTCCAGCCAACCTAATGTGGAATGGGAGCTTGATATGTGAAAGGGAGCAACAAAAGTGCAAACTATCTAATTTCTATTATTACAAACCATATATATACTTACTTATCACCTAATAACAATAAAATACAATAAAATAATGGTGGTTTCAACAAATTCTCTCAAGAAATCTGTAGGAGAACTCTGAAAGGTCTCACACAATGGGTCAACCCCCAAATCCCCTTGATTTGGGGGGAATGTCATCATTGTAGTCTACTAGTAGTAGACGTCAATTAAGTTTTAATGACAATTAAATATCTTTCCTCTCTTTTTAGCACTGTACATGAGAAAGTGACAGCAAGACACTTAATTGTCATTAAAACTTAATTGACGTCTCTGAGTACGGCAGTCAGACACAATTGACTTATCTCCCGAACTTAAAACTAGCTAAATGTTCAAATCGCACCAAGCCAATATAATAAGATAAACCAAGTTTTCTTCTATCTACACTTGCTTATTGTGAATATTAATAGTGTGACTATTAAAAAATATATGTAAAGAAAGGTCCACAGTGATCAGTGGTAAACAACAAATAAACTTTTTAAAAAGTGCCGCGCGATCGCAAAAACTGGCATAAGTCTCTTAATGAACTTCAAAGCAAAATCAAACATAATGATATTTAAAATTAGAACAATTCTGCTTTGAAGTTTCAGACCTAGTAATTTGATTAGAGCATTTTTTTATTCTGCGTAATTTACAAAACTATCAGCTTGTGCTAAATTTTTTTTATTTTCAAGATGGGAGTGACCTGCTGAATATCAATACAATATTTTCATGTAAGAATTATTGTTACATGCGTAAAAAAATGTTTTTAGGAGTCATTAGATTTATGTATTGTTTGTTATTGTTTATGGAATTTGTTTCAAATTTCAACAAGGCCACGACCTTGTGCAATGATCAGGCTAACTTACGTAAGTTCTTTCAAAGTAGTAGCCAGTAAATAAGGATTTATTCTTAGAATAAGACTTCTCTTCTTCTAAGAATAAATCTTTATTTACTCGTGTGTAAATGAACTTTACGTTTCACCAACGACTAACCTAATGATAAAGTCACTACACTAGAGTAAATTCTTATACCGCCAATTTTGGCCGTGTTAACATTGAGATAAATTATAACTCAATGATGTTAACCCCAATTCTTAGAATAATAATGTCACTAATATCATTTGAAGCAGCTTTCAAATGAATATTGTAACCTAAAAATGCTGCGTCGTTTGAGATTGTTGATTGACGAATCTGATAGCAGTGATGTAGATTATTTTAGGCCCACGCCCGAGATGGTTCAAGAAAAGAACAAATTACTTAGAAGTTTAACAACAAAGACATTTTTTTATGCCATCATCAGACAGAAACGTCACGTCAAACAAACAATGTTACACCAGAAATAAAAAGGTGTAAAGCGCCTTTGCTCTCGTACTCGTACGAGATATACTGCCACCACCTGCAACTATACTCATTCGTTCGATCAGCATATGTTCGTTCAATAGCACAGAGTATCTATGCGAGAGTAACTTATTCTTACATTAGCGTGGTGAAATGAAATACAAGTTATACGTATGATAAATCTAGGTAGTAAATTTATACTCGGGTAGCTATTCTCGTGTATTTTTGATATTGGTGAAATCGGTTCTAATTTTTTTTTTTATAAAAGAATGAGGCAAACGAGTAGGCGAGTCACCTGATGGCAAAACCAGAGGAATCGCAGTCACGTTGCCGTCCTTTATTAAGGAATAGGGTTAGGGAGGAATAAGAATTGTGTGAGAGGGGGGGGGGGGGGGGAAGGGATGGGCTTCCGGAACCCTCACTGGCCGGATGAAACACAACAGCACCAAGTGTCATTATTTCACGCCGGATATTCGTGAGAGGGTGGTATTATACGCCGGGCGAGCCGGCCCAATGCGTGCTGCAACGCAGCGTGGCTCTACCACTCAGTCAGTGTCACTCATTTAGCGCCACCCAGGGGTCACGTGTAGGGTCTCAAGGGTAAACCTACGGACGCGAGTAACTTTAACCCCCAAAACCTTAATACAAGTAACTTAAAAATACGTAATTTTTCACTTAATTTAACAATTTTCGTGCGGGATCCCCTATAAACATTTATAGTCATAAAATATTCAACATCAAAATGCATAAAAACTGGTGAAAAATCTCTTTTTTTTTCTTCATTTGAGGCCGTTTTTCCGCAATTTTGTACTTTTATTGCTCCAATAATACTATGTAATATTTGCTTTTTATATGTTTCCCTCTATCAAGGTAGGCCTCTGTATTTTGGGATGAGTATTCCATACACATCCCAAAATACAGAGGCCATAACCTTCTCGGCAGATTGTTGTGTCTTAGGCTGCTTCGGGCGGCTTTCACCGGCCACTCTCCACTTTGCTGACTGCCGTTTGGATTCCGGAGTGAAATCATGAATCCATGTTTCATCCATTGTCACATACCGACGTAAAAAATCCTTTTTGTTTCTATTATACAGTGCCAAACAGCGCTCTGAATCATTAATACGTTGTCTCTGTTGATCAATTGTTAGCAGATGCGGCACCCATTTGGAAAGAAGCTTTTTCATGGACGAATTTTGATGTAAAATAGTGAAAACACTACCAGTTGAAATCTTCACTATCTCAGCTATCTCGCGTCCTTTTACATTTCGATCTTCCTTCACGATTTTCAGAACTTGGTTGATATTTTGTTGAGTCACTGCTTCATTTGGATGACCAGAGCGTTCAGCGTCTTTTGTTTGACCGCGTTTGAAATCGGCATACTACCGGCAAATGGTTGGTTTAGATGGAGCAGATTCTAGATAACACTTTAAAAGCCATTGCTGTGCTTGAACGGTGTTTTTTCCTATTAAAAAACAATGAAAATTTTGTGATAGAAAAATAGTTTCGTGTGTTGATACACGAAACTCTTTTTTCCATTGTTTTCGGAATTAAAATAGTAGCGTCACTTAAATATCTGTAGATCAATAAACTGTTCGATTTTCAAAATATTTAAATCATATCATTTGATGGCCAGTACTTTCCAAAAATGAAAAGAGATTTTAATACATGCGCCATTTCCAAGTGAGTCTCGGGACCTATTGAATGATCTAGTAATACATAGGTCCACAACTATTATTCAGAAAGAGTTAGTCAGAGACTTGGCCACGATTCACCAGATAACAACTACACATTTTAACGTGCTCAGCTTGATAGGTGGAGAACCCATCGCCGCTCTATGCTGTTTTATGTACAGTCTATAGTCCGTTAGTAGAAAATGGGTGGATAGTGTTCTATTATAAGCCGCCACCGCCCACCACACACAAAATTGACAACTTTCTACTAAATATTTCAATTAAAACCTTTAGGAACATCAAACTAAAGCTTTTATGAAACAAGTTCGATAGTCCTTAAGTTACGCTTTTGCACCGTAACGAGAAAACAAATAACAATATATCCCTAATAGCCCTTACATATTAGCGCTTTACAAAAAAATATTACAGACATATATATTCACTACTATTATCCCCGAAGGGTTAGTCAAAGACTAGGCAATGAGGGCAGCAAAAGTAGTCCACTAAAATAGTCCACTTTTCACCAAATACTTAGCGATTGCATATGACGTGCTCAGCGTGACAGGTGGTGAGCCCATCGCCGGTATATGCTGTTTGTTGTATGTGCAGTCTTTAATCCGTTAGTCACCTTTTACGACACCCAAGGGAAGAGAGGTGTGGTATTCTTTCACCGCTACGCGACGCGGAATGTGCGTTTAACACATTACTAATAGTCCTGTTAACCCATCCTGTTAATCTAAATGACTGTTTCGGAGTGGGTTCACGTCAGTAGTCTAATTATAATAATCTATGGGATTAGTTCCTGATTCGCCGGATTCCTAATTCGCCGGATTCTTGTGTCGCCGGATTCTTGTTTCGTCGGATTCTTGTTTCGTCGGAAATATTAATATACAATAATATCACTTAGGTAAAGAAAACGTGTACTTAGTTATATTTATAACTGTATGTATTACTATTTTGTTGCCACTATCGGACATAACTTAAATTACCTACTTAGAAATAGGTTCGATTAATTTTTTTTTTTTAGTTATGGTGTTTCAACATTCTATAACTGTTACGTTATTAAATTAATAACAAATAAATATTTTTATTAATGTACCGAAATTTCTGCCTTTTATTTAATAGACAGGTAAAGCCACGATATTTCTATAGTTTTCCTTCAACAAAATAATCCGACGAAACAAGAATCCGGCGAAACAAGAATCCGGCAAAACAAGAATCCGGCGAATCAGGAACTAATCATCTATGGGGATTGAACCACGAGTTCAACCCAAGCATCTATCCGCTCGGCTACCGACGTCTCCATTTATTTATTAAGCCATTTATTATCAATAATGCAATATTTATATCAAACTAATATAGGTACTAGTACTATAACGAAATCATCCATTTCCCTATCGGAGTGCATTGTGAACACAGCGATCTGCCATTACCTAAACAGCTGTGGTCGCCGGGATCCGATGCGATGATTAGCGAGCTCGCTCCATTTAATACCGGAACGCGTTGCGGCCGCCCGCACGCGTTCGGGTAAGTACTTTTTGTTATTGTTATAACTAGAAACGACACTGCAAAGCAATTCTTTACGCAATGAGTTGTGGCCTATTATTAGTTGCAAACCTTCGATCACATATAAAAACTAGATTCACTTCTTCAATCAACGCTCTCAAAACGTTTGTTAAAAAAGGAACCTAGCGAAGTGTTTAGGTAAGTATTAACACATTTTACGTAATGTGCTTTCAGCGTAAGTACATTTTTCGTACTGTACATTTCGCGTATTTACTTTTGATTTATACATTTTGAAGGTTGGTACATTATGCGTGAGGTTAGCATTTTGCGTGCTTAATAAACTTCGTTAATTAAGTGCGTGCTAAGTGTCAACATGACTCCTTCTTGCAATTCTGCCAAGACACATAAAATATATTACGTCAAATGTTATTTTTATTTAATTTTGTTTTATTCTTTATTTGGTATAATATGTCGAAGCTGCAACTATTCCGCTACGATTTGGTATTTGATTATCTATCTAGTTTTTTATATACTTATGATCGAAGTTGCTATTTCACCGCAGTCCCTAGAAGTGACTGTGCGTTAGCGGCCCATGTGCTGCAACTCAATGCGCAAAAAATTGCATCGCGATATCGTCTCTATTCATAATACCTCAATGCCCGCCCCATACAAACGTCCCGGTCCTGTTTGCTTGCTCGCAGCGGACGCACATTAAACATTAGTGCGCCAATAGAACCTTATTAGTTTGATTTGGATCCGTTATTTTGGTGGTTGTTGGTTTGTTAGTCAATGCATTATTATTGTTTCTCAGTCTTTCAGTGGATTATATTACTGACCTCCGATTCAGACATTTTTACGTGCGGTGGTAGCTCGGTACTCTTTTATTGCCACAACAAAATCATAATCGATTATATTCGCGGGGCGAGTATGTGTCGTAGAATGTGTCAAACGTTTTTTCGTATATAATTATTTTATAATAATAAGTAAGTAGCTTATTTTAAGCTCATCAGTCACCAACTTAATACTACCACCAGGAACACACTACACATATTGACGCGCAATTTAATTTAATAATAAAATGTCTATATTAATCAATGATATTATATGTGTAGATACGTTGTCTGCCCTCCGTAATGACTAGAACAAACTCAGGTAATTGCCCAAGTTTCACTTAGTCACACGTCAGTCAGTCAGTGTCACGTCACGTCAACACGATTTACACGATCGTTACCTTTGTAAGTTTTTGATTTGTAAATTGGTTAAAATGCCTTCCTATGTATCCAGAAATTGTAAAAAATATCCTGCAACCGTAAGAGACAATAAAAATGTCTTATTTCATTCGTAAGTATTGTAAATATAAATTTAAAATACAAATTTTCATTTAGTGATGACATTTGCCGTGTTGCCAATTTGATATGCATGAGTGAGGAGCGTATACTATGTTTTCTGTAAGAGTGAAAGAGAAAAACAATGACGGCCGAGATAACGCATAAATTCTATGAGCTCATTGGTCAACTACCAAAAGTCAAAATATTGTCTATCTCTTTTTAACAACAGGCTAATAATATGATTTTCCCTTTCGACGTGTATTACGTCATAGAAACAATTTCGCCATTTTAAAATGCCATTCATTTACGTATAACTAGTCTATTTATAAAAGGTCATTGATATTAATACATATTAATCAATTTGTTGTATTTGTAACTGTCAGGAAAAGGTTTGTATGATAGAATATTTTTGGGAATTCGTCACAGCGTAGGGGGTATTTTCGTGGACAAAGTAAAATAGACGACAAGTACTTAAATTATAAATAATTACTAATGCACAATAATTGATATCAACTAATGTGATGATCAAACCGTGTCGCGTAGCGGTGAAAGAATACTACCACCCCCCCTCTTCCCTTGGGTGTCGTAAAAGGCCACTAACGGACTAAAGACTGCATGTACCAACAGCAAAGAGCGGCGATGGGCTCACCATCTGTCACGCCGAGCGCATGTGCAGTGGTTATTTAGTGAAAAGTGGACTATGACAGGGGACTGCTTTTTGCTGTCCACATTGCCTTGTTTGCCTCCACATTGTCTCTATCTACCGACCCCAGTAGATAGGGTATCGCAACTGGAACTACGGGTCCGGTTATGTTTTCAGGGGTACTACGGGGTTCCGGTTCAAGCCCCCCGCTGGTTGTGCCTTGACCGGCGCCTCCGGCGGGATCCGGACGTGGGTTGGACTCGTAGTGGCTCGTGGTTAGCTGTAGAGCTTGGGAATGTTCGTTTGTCCTGGTATTGTGTGCCAGGACTTCCAAACTCGCGCACAGCGAGCGGGGCCTAGTAGCGGTCTCTGAGGGGCCAGAAGCGAAAAGTCCTGCGGGGAACTTGAGTTTCCCTTATAGTTGGCAGCTTTGTCCGGTGGTTCTCATTGGACATTGGTGTTGACATCTTCGGTACTAGTCTGGATAACTAGTAGAGGCGGCCCCCTAGATACCGTAGCCTCCGGTCCACCCAGCCGCGTAGGACGTGGGAACTGGCTAGGCGCCTGGATGGGTTCCGAGAAGTGAGTGTGCTTACTACTCCGCGACCAAGGTGGACACTTGGAAGCTGACTTTATAGTTGACGACCCAAGCAGTGGCAACTGCGAGTTGTGCCCTTCGTGCAACGAGAAGTGAGCGAGCTCGACAGCTCCGGTTACCTATCTGGAAAATAGGCAGGGAACTACACGTGTTCACGGAAAAACTGTCCTGAGACACTAGTCTTATGAGTACCGAATGAAGAGCGCGCTTCGGCGGGCACTGATTTGGCGTCAAGACCTAACGCAGATGGTCTCCTGCGCGAGTGTTCTACTGGCGCAGGGACGTCTGGCACTTCTTGCATAACCTAACGGTTGGTCTCGAGGTGCCAGTACAAATAAAACTTAGTGATGTAAGGAGAGGGGATGTCCACATTGCCTAGTCTATGCTAACCCTTCGAGGATAATAGTCGTGATTATATGTAAGTATCTAGTTATAATGATCAAACTTACTGTGTAAGTATATATTAGGAGTTGCAGTTCCAGTACTGTGAAAAAAACGGGATTCCCGGTACTGCACTAAATTTGGTACCGGGAAAACCGGGAAATTCGGTACTTAACGGTACTGAAATTTTTTTTAATGTATCGTAAATAAAATTAAATAAAAATAACGTTCGTATTATTTGTAATTCCTATAGTCAACAATCATTGTTCATCTGACTAAACTGAGGCTTAAATCTAAATAGAACAAAAAACATAACATGAAACGAGATCAATAAGTAATCAAATTACTTTTAACTTATATCTTAATAACTAAAGCAAGAGGAATCTGAGTATCTGCGACACATTCAGTGCTTATAACGAAGCGAGTGAAGTAACGATAAAATCTATCTAAATAGGCTGCATTTCGGCTTACTTCGCGCGTCATTCATTCATTTGCAAAATGGCGGCATTTTTAAACTAATAGACTCTCGATATTGCAAACGCGGTGCTTAATATTGGCGTAATTTAAATTATAACAAAAGTACCGAAAGTACCGAATTTTCCGGGAAATGAATTCTCAGTACCGGTACTGCGTAAAAAGTCAATTTCCCAGGAAATAACTGGAAAAATCGGTATTGGAAATTCCCGGGAGCATGCCCTAGTATATTATGTATAGTTGGGTGGTGTTACTGGTCTATAATTGGATTAATTGGGCACAAATTATTTTTGGAATTCAGTACCGGCATATTATATTTCGTATCATTAATTCCGTTACGAAGAAGTTGTTGGTTGGAGCTAAAATACACTGGATGGTAAATTAAGATTATATTCTATAAATTGTATATATTTATACTCGTATATAAATTGAATTTATTTATGTAAGTAGGTAATTTTATTGTCTTTTGCAAATTTTTGACGTATTTACTTATAGGTAGTAGTGGTTCTAGACCACAAAATATATACTTATTTAAAAAAAAATTAGCTGTACATTCATGTTACTCTTTGGTTTTTGGTGAGACAACAAATATTAAAATTTGGTAAAAATCTTTTTTTAGGACCATGATAAAAACTGTAATTTAGTATTTTGGTGAAGGTTCTGCCTCACCACATGAGCTCAATAGATAAACACACCACAAACACACATTCATTAAACATCCCCAGACGTGGATAAAGATTTTACAGCATTATTTAATATCGCGCCGAGGCAGGGGCACCCGTTGAAAACTTTTATTGGAATAGTTCGGCTGGCTCCCGCCGCCGCGCCGGCCGGTTCACTCTTGAATCTGCGTTCTCTCAATGAATATTACTCTGTTACGACCTCGGCATCGTTTCACGCCGATTAAATTTGTCTTAAATATTTTTTCTTACGCTCTTTTGTGCAGTTCATTATTTTGCGCAAGATGCTTATGAACGTTGGGATTTATTTAACAACAAGCTTTTGCCCGCGGTTTCGCTCGCGTAAATTTTTCGCTATCTAGGTCTTCAGCCGCCCATCTGACCCATCTATCTAAGAAAGATTGATTAAAATCGGTCTAAGGGTTTAAACGTGAAAGCGTAACAAAGAAACTAACTACTTAATGTATTTACTATATTAGTTGTATTGGATATTGTGTATAATTAAGAACAAATAAAAATCGAAATAAATGTATTTAATTTTTTTTATTAGCGGGACACGAATCCGCACTTTATAATAGATAAATGAAACAGTTTTATTAACACTTCTTCCGAATTGTTAGAGCAAGCCTCTAAATAAAAGCCCTCCTCCTCCTACCTAAGCATGTAGCAACATCTAGGTACTAGCACCACAAACTCATATGTAGTTTTAAATCATATACACGTGCAGAGTCATAAGTAAGTTAGACTCGTGCTAACGGAGTTACAGTAGTAGCTCACTGATCGTTTACACAACATCCAAATGTTCATCAATCTCAGTACTATATGGACCACCACTTGCCCACCACCACCACTTGAAATGCTTTAGGACCACCACTATCCAACAAATCACAAAGGACAATGATGGACCATCAGCAATAATTCATTCATGAAACGAAATCTGTGAAAGATCTTCTCATCGTTGAAAGCGTTCAATAATAAAATTTAAAAGCTATCATAACGCACCAGATATAAAAAATATGTAGGTAACTTATGTTTTAACGTTACGCGTTACCTTTCAAAGGTTTAAATTACTTGTAATTAAAATCAACGTTGTCACTTACAGAGACATTTATTATAACAGTGAACAACTGTTTCGCTTTTTTATTATCCTTTAATGCATCATAAAATGTTAATGAAATGACTCACTCTACCTTCAAATAATTTATAGGAATATTTTTTTGGTTGGTTTGCGTTTCACCTCTACCTATAGATGTTATTTGATGTTAGAAAATGTAGCACGCGCACTTAGAAGAGCCTTTTTCACCTTAAGATTTAAATGAATAGATTAGAATAAACACCGGAAAACACAGAAGCTGACAAAGAGTTCTTCTCCTTTGGTGTTCGCATGACAAAATATGTCGAAGCGAATCTGTTAGCTATAATATAGACTCATATTATGAGCTCTACGACAGTTGTTTGCCGGAAAATATTAGGTTCGTACATCTGGCGTCCCTAAAGCCACTGCCATATCTTTTAGTTTAAAAACCCAAAGGTGACCTCAAGGAATTAAAGTTTTAATTTAAAACTTGAGAATTGACGAACCACGTATAAATTGTTCAGAGTTGATATCAGTGATAGGAACATTAGTGTCTCTGGAGATTGCTCACTACTACTCCCGTACTGAACAGCCCACGGCCCAACTTTATCAAATAGGGGGTCAAAGTTGCTCGCGTCCGTAGGTTTACCCTTGAGACCCTACACGTGATCCCTGGGTGGTGCTAAATGAGTGACACTGACTGAGTGGTAGAGCCACGTTGCGTTGCAGCACGCATTGGGCCGGCTCGCCCGGCGTAATACCACCCTCTCACGAATATTCGGCGTGAAATAATGGTACTTGGTGCTGTTGTGTTTCGTCCGACCAGTGAGGGTTCCGGAGGCCCCCCCCCCCTCCTCCCATTCCTATTCCTTCCTTAAACCTATTCCTCCCTTAAAGGCCGGCAACGCGCCTGCGATTCCTCTGGTTTTGCGGGTGTCCATGGGCGGCGGTGATTACTCTCCATCTGGTGACCCGCCTACTCGTATGCCTCCCTCTTTTATAAAAAAAAAAAAAAAAATGAGGATCAGCTGCTCAGCATGCAGCACGTTTGGCCTTAAGATACGAGGCCCACGATGCTGAGGTCGCGCATTTGCGAAGGAGTTTGCACACCATGGGGAAGGAAGTGCATGTCCAGAAAGTACTGAAGCAGCTCAGAGAGCTGCATGAGCGCAAGCGCCAAGAGCGATTGCGAGGTGAGGCGACATTACGGTCCCAAGCGCTGGCGTCCACGCCAAGAAGGTACCATAGGACAAGGCCCAACCGGACCAAGCTCCAAAGGAGAGGGCAGAGGATCCCCCTCATGAGGCCTCGTTTCACTATCGCCATGCTGGATGCTGTGCCAGCTTGGTTTTAAGTCAGATAACATTGACGAAGTCATTGTCCCGTTTTGCCGCTGGACAACCGTCGCGTCGTCTAGGCTAGTTTTGATAGTTCAGAACTTCCTTTCCGTGGTTGAATGCTTAACGCACCGGGTCTGGCATCGCGCTATCTCTGTGGTCCCGTGTTCAAATCCCAAAGAGGTCCAGTGTTCCACTCCACACTCCACCAGAAAATAATTGCTAAATTAAGAAATGAGTCTTAACTTTAATTATAAGTGACTAATATTGCACCTGTTTTTGTAAAAAATCATGCTTCCCTACGATACGTTGACTCAGTTGACTTCTTTTTTTGGCACGTGGCTCGGCCTGCTATCTTATTTTATATATTAACTTAATGGACACCCGGACACGTGCGCGCAGGTAGAAAATTTGGTCGCTTTTTTGGGCATATGAACAAAAAAGCCAACATGCGCAGGCGGTTGATAATAATACGCCGATGTTTACTCTTCGTCGGATTTATAGGTACCTATTCCACCTTCATAATTTTATTGACGTCACATCCTCTTTCATTATATTTCGTTTCGTTTCTAACAAAAAGCGATTAATCAAATTCTAACCGCATATCATAATAGAAACATGCAACTTATAGAACATGATCAAGGAACTGTGTCACGAAGTTATTGACATGATTGATGTGTAGGTACTCATTTGTTTGATCACTCATTGATATGGTCCTATGCTCCGTGCATTCTTTAATAAAAGATTTAAGGGCTTATTTAGGACGTCCATCTAAAACCTGTCTAAATTAGTGACTAAACCAAATGTACACTTTTAAAAGCCAAATATTGTTTTATTTATTATACACAGGCAGGGGAAAACAAATAACAATATTCACAGCTTGTGCAATGAAAACTTATTGACTACGTAACATAGCGGCGGGCGTTAAATAAACGGCAGACATATTCACGTTGGCTCGTTGAATCATTTCTGATGTGACGCAGTGATGTAACTTTTTATATCCCGTTAAAAACACTCGGAGGAAAGCCGAGCAAGCGTAACAATACAACCATCTGTCGCGGGGTAAATTGGTCAACAAAAGGTTTTTTTCATTCGTATTGCCGGCTGCGTCGATTGATGAATTTAGAAACGGATTGCGTTGCAGCCGGCCGAACTGTTGTTAGGTTTAAAAAAAGTTCTATACTTCTATCCTGTTGTAACTTTTTGATACGATATATCTTTATGTTGATTGTCTGTAGTTATAATGCAGCTTATTTAAAAAATCCTTCTTAATGTATTTTTTTTTATTGTTTCAGGATGTGAACTCCATCATCATTCCATCAATGACGGTAACGTTCACCTGACCACAACGGACAATGCGGTCACAGACTTCAAAACCTGTACCTAAAAAAGGGGCATTGAGTAAAACAACATTTAAAAGCGGCTCAAATTTAACTAAGAAAAAAACTTTGTCACCTAAAAAAGTTAAAAATCTCATTAAAAAATCGTTAGTTAAAAGTCCAAAAAGAAATGCGGCTAAGGAAGATGCAATTAACAAAAGTGACGGGGATTCCTTTTCCAAGGACAAAAATGAACCATCCCCGGAAACTTCTAAGGCTGGGCCATCAAAAGTTAACCCTTTTCGTAGCGAATCACCAGCAAAAAAGTCTAAGAAAGAGCCCAAAGAGAAGAAAGATACGGCTAAAGCATCCACAGATTTAAATACGAAAAAAATGTTACCCAAGAAGCCTGTCAAAGTCGTTAAGAAAGCCAAAATCACTAAGACCAATATAAAAAAAATTGTTGATGATGCAGATGACGTTAAGTACAAAATTAACGCAGATTTGGCTAAAAAACCAGCATCGAAAATTTCTAAAGCTAAAGTATCGACAAAATTAGGAAATCAAAAGAAGAAATCTCCAGTTGTAGCCAAAACCGATGTCCGAGAAAAAGAAATTCAAGATGAAAGTTACAAAAATAAAAAAGACAGTATTAATAAAGACGACATTATTAAGGAGAAGATAGACAATAATGGTGAAGTTCAAAATGACAACAACAAAAATAAAGTTGAGGCCGAAACTGAAGATAAGTCAAAAAGTGTATTGTCAAGAGATTTTGTAAGTCCTGTGTCAACTAACGTTTTATCCTCGCCAGAGACACCAAAAGTTGAAACAGAAAGACCTCCTAAGTTTTTCACTTCTAGTAGAACACCGAGAACAGTTGACATAGATGTGAAATGTTGCAAAAACTCCAAGGGAAATTTGAGCGTTTCTGAAAGATTTTTGTCTATGAAATTTGAAACTAAGTCAGATGAAAATAATAAAGAAAAGACTACGCCTAACACACTTGTTTCTCAAGGGCCTGAAATCGACGTTTATACTTTTACAGAAAAAGTCGATTCTCCTAAAAGTATTCTGTCGGACTTTCGCAGTCCTATAAATAAAAACGTTGGTAGAGTGAGACCAATAGCGAGAGTTAAAGGAACAATTATAGACAAAAAATCTGAAACCGAAAAGAAAAAGTATTCACCTCATAGACCAATAGAAGAAGTCGTGAACAAACTTAAAGCCAGTAAAAGATCTGAAGAACTTCATGCCTCTGCTACTCAAATACCATTAAGTACTACTAATACTGAGTCACTAGAAACCGTTGAAAAAGACACTGATAATAAACCTAAACCAATTGTTAGCAAATCGTACAAAATGGTTGCTCGAAAGTCAAGTGTGACTGGAAAGCCATTTAGCCCAATAAAATTTCTTGATCATGATCCAAATCCAAAGTCCAGTGAAATATCTTCTCCTGCGTCTTCCCCTGTAGCAACTAAAAAATCACTGTCAAAACCTAAGAAGAAACAAAAGAAAGCTAGCATATCAGATGAGGAAATTGATACTTCAAAATTTTCTCTCAACACTAAAAACTTTCACTATACATCATCAGAAGAAAGTACGGTAGATTCTAATGATGATAACGACACCAAAGAATCATCCGGATCTGATACACCTAAAAATAAAAAAATGAAAAACAAAAAATACAAGAGAATCACGGATGGGGCTAAGAAGACAACCTCAAAAGAATTAAAAGAACTTTCAAAAGACTCTCTGGTTGATCTCAAAGACAATTCTCTTTTAATGGGAGAAAAGCCTAGCAAGAGACGGCTAAAACTCTTGTCCATGTGGGCAGGGCCTAAAAAACATAGAATGGCATCACTGAATGCTATGGCAAAAGTGCATTGCTTATACGAAAATGAAAGTCGGACACATATGGAACTTGGCTTAATGAAAACGATTGATAGACAGATACCAAGTACTTCCAGGCCAACAGCAGTAAAAAAGAAAGACTCTAAGCTGAAAGAGACTGAGAAATCAAGTACTTCCGAATCAGAATATGAGCACAAAATAGAAAAAAAAGATGAAAGCTCGGAAAGTTCGGATGATAATCCTCCTCTACGATCTTTGCGCGGTACAGGTATCCGTAGCGCTGGAAAATACTGGGATCCTAAATCATCAACTTCATCTAGCGAGGATAGTGAACTAGAAACTAAAAAGAAAACTGTTAGTGTCGACAAAAAGAAAGTAATTACAAAAACATCTAATACAAAGACCGACTCTGAAAAACCTCCAGCAAAAATGAAAAAAACTGCTGGCGTCCCTGTTAAAAAGAAACGAAATCGTAATGAAGTCGTGATGGATCTTAAGGATATGGTTGTTCAGAAACGTATGGCTAGTTTGAACGCAACAGCAATTCTTGCAGCCAGTTACGAAAAACGTTCTCCTAAATCTAGCAAAGACGATACAACATCCGACTCTTGCAGTGATGAATCTTTTACACAGAAGCCAAAAAACGGGGCAAATTCCGGCGTTAAGTCGGAAGCAAAGTGTGAAGATACTAAAAAAGAGTGCGACGAAACCTCATTGAGTGATAGAAAACAGAAAGTAGAAGTGATTGTGAATCAAGACACTGACGTCACTATTACTGGAGTATATTCTACTCACCACGAAGGTTTCTGTACCGCCATGCAATACCGTATTTCATCCACGAGCCACACGCAGACAACAGCCACTGCTAACTGTGAAAAGGTAATTATTTTCGATACTTACTAACTCAATAATCTTAATTAAAACGCGGGTTCTACTTTAATAAATTGAATCTTTTTTACGATCAAACTTTTTTAACTCATAACAGTAATTTGGAAAGGCCTATTGGGTAAAAGTCAGCAAATTGGTGCGTGTAATACTGGTACGTAATAAGATGGTAAACCCGCTGGCGCTTCGGGTCTCATTAATACCCGGTAATGAAGTAAGTTCTATGTAAACACGCCTCGGGATCTCATCCCGACATTATCCTCCATAGCTTTACCTCCAGAAACACGTAGGGAAAAGTAAACCCTTTGTTATAAGCATAAATGGTGAATTTGGAATGAATTGTGTTATCAATTGAGGCGTAAACGATTTACGCGGGAAAGGAGTATCCATGGGGTTACCCTTGGCGCAGATTACATCGTCTGACGCGTGAAACCTTATAAATATTATGTTAAACTCGTAAAGCGTCAGACTGCCTATAAACAATCTACAGGGCTAAGTGAAATGAACATTCTGCTTATCCCTATTAAATTGTAAGTGGATAATATTTGTAAAATGCCCACGATTCGCCATCACAATCTTAATGCTCTAAACGTGTTAATTAGTTTTTATGAGAAAGGAGAAAGAAAATTATTAAACACCTTTGTCAATAATCACATTGGAGACTGCTAAAAGCTAAAAGTAGGCATGATGATGATGATGATGATGAGTGATTCGTAAGCAGAAACACTTTGAATTGAAAGTCGCTTACCCGAAAACGTAAAGATAACGTGAAGTTAACAAGTATTTTGCGGAGCAATAAAACTTTTTTACATTTCCAGGAGGGTTGTTCTCGCGAAGATGGCGCCCGCTACACGCCACTTTCCGCGTTGTCCTCAATGCAGCCGCCAGCGGAACACGCGCACGGCCATCCACATCCAGGTAACTTTAAGATTCCTTAACTTACATACATAGACTTACGAATCTTACCCCCAAAGAATATGTCGTCTTTATAATGAAACTATCACTGAGCATTTGTCTTTGGACATTTTTGATAAGAACCTATACAAGTTCGAAAAAGAAGTTCAATCTGCCCTAGTTTGAATATCTTTAACATGTTTATACATTTTAATTTAATTTCAACATTATTTACTTTTTTGGGATTTTTTTTGTTAAGAACCTGGTACAATAATAAATAATAATAAATTAACCGTCATTTTTAGTACCTGTACCTGTATTTCTACTTTGATCTAATTGTGCCTACATCTTAAGAGTTACGGTCTAGTTTAATGTAAAAGTGTATCATAAATTAAGTGCATGCTTTAGACTATTACTTGTTTTGAAAGCCTTAATGAATAAATAAAAACGAGTTAGTCAGAGACTAAGCAATGAGGACCGCAAAATCAATGCAAAGGCAGTGGCCACACGTTTCACCGAACAACAATTGCACATGCTCAGCGTGGAATTACACGTGCTCAGCAAGGTGGTGAGCCCATCGCCGCTTTAAGCTGTTGTTAAAAAGAAAAAGAAGTAGAAGAAATTTTCTGACGCATACATCAGGGCCAGTGGCGACCCCGGATTATATCAGACTCCACCCCTCCCCCGCACGGCTCGAAAAGCTCGAAGGAGGAAGGTGAGGCGTACTCACTGAAAATATTATAGTACCATCTCTTTTCTGCCATGGGATAGGTCGGGAGTAGTCAGGACCACAAACGGCAGTACCAACTCCAGGTCACTACCTATGAGCCTCATATGTCCCACTGCAGTACAAAGGCTTCGGATTCCCTTCTTCAATTATTTACTATTTAAAGCGATCTGTAGCCAATCATTTAGGAGAATCATTCGCGTCCCGCCAACTAAACTTACCTGTAACATAAGTTACTTAAATAGCAGAGAAAATGAGCTTATTTTAAAGCTTGAGGTATAATTGCTCGTCGAACTCACGCAAAATATAACACATAAGAAGACGTAAATGTCTAAAGTCTAAAAACACCAGGTAAAACTCATACGGAAGTCACCAATATTCGTTCAAAAACGTCTTTCGGTTTTGATTCAATTTTGTTTTCAGCTTCGAAAACAAAATTGAAGCATCAGAGGCTAATAAACAACAAAATTAACAAAAACAGGGATTAAATGTGATATTTGAGCAATAAAAAATGAGCAAAGATGAACGTTACCTATGAGAAGCTGAGCTTTGAGTTTTCAAATATGAAAGTGGCTTTGCGACTTCGTTGAAGTTATCGATGTCGGGACGTGTGAACTGGCTGGATCGCCGGCGAAATCCTCGGAAAAATACGCTGAAACCGCTCGAACCGCTCGCACAACATTTTTGTAACTCGACCATTCGAGTTTGGAGAGATAAAATGTGGAATTTTGAAACATTTATTTTGTTGACGCCTCGGTATGCCCGAGTGTGGGTCGCGGCAACCCGAATGTTACTATACTGTAAATTGACTGATTGGTTTATCAACGCCGCGTTTAAAAAAAACTTTATTCACATGGACTGTGGGTTCCTTTGGTGATGTAAGTTTGTATCATAATCTGTTAGTTTTTATCATCAGCCTATACTTAAACGTCCACTTATACTTACTTCTATACTTAAATACTTAATACTTACTTATATACTTCTATACTTAAACTAAGCACAGGCCTTCTTATAACAACATATAAGGAGATTTGGGCCATAACCTACCACTCTGCCCCAATGCGAGTTGGTGGGTTAAATACCATAAACAAAAAAGATTCATTAGACGTTAACTTATTGGTGTAATAAAAAAAAATTAGAATGCAATACCAAAGTTTCTAAATGCAAAATCAACAGAAAATTATTGTTTATATCCAATCTCATATCACATGCATGAACAAAGACAAACGTTCGAATTCCAGTAACTGTATCTATTATCATGACGTGGTCGTTGCCACACGCGCCGTAAATGGGTCAATGTTCAATGTTCGGTGGCCGTAAGTTTACACGAATATCGACCTTAACACTTAGGAAGGACGATGTAAAATATCATTGACAATGTTGCACGATTTGCAATTGCATAATAAAACGAATCGCTAAGTGCTACTACAAATTACGACAATCATAACGGCCTTTCAGGTCGAGATTGGAGGATATCAAACGAAAGCTGCGTATGAGGTTCTGTCTTTTTTAGATGAATAGAAAATACTTTAATTGCAACACTAGAAAAAGTTTAATAGAAAAAGTTACTTAAAACAATAATACTTACCTTACATCCATTTTCACATTGTGATTATTTTAAAGAAAGTGCAACATAATACCGCCCAATTTAATCCGATCTCAAAAATAGAATAGACCCCGAAAAATATTTACTAATATTTTGAATGGACCTTCAAGTGGACATAGACTGTATAATTATATGAGTATAATACCTACTTTATAAAACCGTCACGAGAAACGGTTGTTGACGCAGACTTCATCGCGGGTGGTCCCCTAGTAAGCTAGTGGCTTACTAGAGGACCGCCCTAAGACACTTTCACGCTACACCATCAAACATAAACGCGATGTGCAGTTCCGGAAGGAAACTGCAACCTCATTTTAGTATGATGGTATCCCGTATCGGCACCATAAAAGAGTTTAGAGTCGCGTAAGAGGAGTTTGTTCTTCCGCGGGGGTCCGTGAGCGCGCTGGCGTACCATACGTCTTGGACGAGCTCGCAACAAACTCACTCTATAGCCGTTATTTGTTCTTGGTTACAACTGGTCAACATTAACTAATGTTAATGCTTTCCACTTTAAAGCTAGTAAAACATGGTTTTAAATAGACAGCTGCTGATAATGAAGGCCGCACACAATGGCAATAGCACCGCAATGAAACACTCAAAGTAACTCCCCACAATTAACACCCACGCAGCTCTGAACTTTAAATGTATTATGCTGAGAGTGCAAATTCAACTGACTCACTTAAAGGACAAGAAGTTTAAAGGACCACTGAGAACAACGCTTTACTTTACTTTTTAAATGATGTAGGAATGACTTAAGTTTGTAAGTACCTATTGTGGCCGTCTATCTATACAACTAAATTATTGACAATGAGAAAGAGTGTTTGTTTGTAAGCCTCTTTTTACTACACTGATCTATTTTTTATAATCCCAAGCTGGCAAAACTATATAGACCATCGGTACAACAACAAGATACAATGTAAAAAGCAATAAAAAGAAAGCTCTACATTTTCGTTTATCTAGCATAATTTTGTGCTATTTTTAGTCTAATGAAGTCATTCAACTCATGAGAAGCTCGATGACTCGCTCGATTGCGATCTTACCAGTTAAGCAACTTTCGCAAAGCAGGGTCACTGGATGGCTGGCCAAAATAAAAACGTCTCGAGCTCCTCCGTGTTTCAGAAGACACGCATTGGGCCTGCGTGGTGGGTTTTGACCCAATCTTCAAATGTGGGAAGGCGTGTGCTCAGCAGTGGGACGTTTATAGGCCGATGTTTTTCTTTATTAATGGTTTATAACTACAACGTGTCGCTTCACAATTTACAAAAGTTGATTTACAAAAAAACATCGTTGTTCTGACATGAGCGGCCTTCTTGGTATAAACTCAACATGATGATGATGATGATTGATGATGGAGTCACTCACAAATTTATTAATAGCACATTGACACATCAATAATATGTCTGGTAACTTTTCCAGATAACTTCATAAACTTAGGCTCCCTAGTTCATGTTTATTAAGCTATCCTTTTCTTTTTTAACTTAGATCGGTAGTTCTCGTCAACTCTCTCAACTGAATTTGCGTTCTGCTCCGGCTCTGACATACAATGGCGTTGTAATCCCTTATGCTTCCTCTGTAAAGAACCTTGGGCTTGTGCTTGACTGCGGCTTGGGTTGGGAGGGTCAAATTCAAAATATCAGTCGGAAAGTTCATGGGACACTTGGCGCACTTTACATACTAAGGAACTTTATACCGTCCAGCACCAGAGTTGTGCTCATACGTGCTCTTGTTCATCCACTTTTTGATTATGCTGATGTTTGTTTAGCCGATATTAATCAAATATTTCATAATAAATTGGATCGTCTTCTCAACTGTACCATACGCTTTGTCTTTAGTATACGCAAGTACGACCACATCTCTGACTTTCGAAAACAACTTAAGTGGCTACCCATTCTTGAGCGTAGGAGCTTAAGGTTGGTCTGCTTTCTTTTTATTATTCTTTTTGATTCACGCGTTCCGAATTATCTTAAATCCCGTTTTAAATTCGTGGGTGCTTCTCACAACGTCATCTTCGCTCCAGCAATAATCTGGTACTCCAAACTCCTTCACTGTTACTGCTATTCGACTATGAAATGCACTGCCTTTTGACGTCAGAGACGCTCCCAACAGGTTGCTTTTAAGAATTTAGCATGGGAGCACTTTCTCAAATCTGTCCAGTAGTCTTATTGACAAATATATTACTTAGGTTTATACATGTTAAATTATATTATTATATAGTATATGTATGTGTATTGTTATTTATATTTTATGTATAATTTATGTATGTAAATTTATGGTTTCTAAATTAATATATTTTTAAATTTAACCAAGTAGTCTCTAGATGTTACCGCCTATAAAAATTTCTGTACATCTTATCTGGTTGACTGGTAGAGAATGCCTTATGGCATTAAGTCCGCCATTTGCTGTACTGTAGGCAATAAAGTCTAAATAAATAAATAAAAAATAGATATAGTACGAGTACCTATTTTTATAGTTACACCGCAAACAAAGCAGAGAACTTGTACACTGAAAGATGGTGCAAACATCCAAACTCAATTCTTATTAAGTATAGTTTTGAGGATTGAGCTACGATTTCTCCCATTCAAGCCGAGTGTATCTCTTTACCGACAGACACGCTTCGCTACGCTTTCGAATAAAGATGACTTCAAGGTTGTTGTGCTGGTAGCGGCTCATACATAAAATACTACCACACTAGGCGACTAACAGACTAAAGATTGCACATACATCCAACAGCATAGAGCGGGCGATGGGCTTACCACCTGTCACGCTGAGCACATGTGCTGCTATCATTTGGTGAAACGTGGACTGTATGTGGCAGTGCTTTTGCAGTCCTCATTGCCTGGTCTCTGACTAACCCTTCGGGCATAATAGTCGTCATTATATGTATGGATGTTCAAGTTAAAGCTCCAAACGTACACAGCCGTTTCGACTGTTATGAGCTGAGCCAAAACAAACATATCCCCGGCTATTTGCACCGAAATCTGTTTTGGTTAGTACACGATATTATGATAATATTGATTCAGTACTAATCACCTATATTATTACCTTAACAGAGCACGAATAACAATACTAAGTTTCAATTCGTAATATTTATAGGTTGCATATTTTAGGTTTTAAATAAGACTACCTATGTAGTCTAGTGGTTAGACCACCGATGTCATACCCACAGGTCCCGGGATAGATTCCTAGCGGTGGTACATATTTGTACTCGGTTTAATTATTATAGGGCTTGTTTGAAGTCCGCCTGGCTATCTACCACTATCTTAACTTAACAACAAGGTAAGTAAGAATGATTTTTGGCGACATATACGAGTATAGATGTCGCCTATCATTAATGTTACTTACTTGACAAGATAGCCAGCTCCTCAGTTGTTAAAGAGTCCACATCCTTATCAGCACCTAACATCAGGTAAGATAAGGTGCTTACCCGTATAACAATAAAAAAATTGCGATTTTTTTTTTTATAAAAGAAAGAGGCAAACGAGCAGGAGGGTCTCACCTGATGGCCTGTTGCCAGCCTTTATGGCTTCCATAAACGAGCCCTATTCCTTCGAATAGGCTCGTTTCTTGAAGATCCCTAAGTCGTAACGGTCCGGAAATACCGCCGCCGGCGCCGAGAGCTCTAACCGATCTTAACTTATGACGACCTCCATGGTCGATTGGTTAGCACGCCGGTTCTGGTGTCGCCATCTCTGAGTAGGGTAGTTGAGGATGTGGTTATGAGGAAGAGGAGGGGGAAGAGGAATTGTATAGCACAAATAAAGAGGATGAGGATTTTTTTTATGAGGAAGAGGATGCGGATGAGGAAGAGGAAGAATAAGAAAGTGTGACGAAACAGGCACATTATTAAGTGTATTGCATCATATCACATTTTTACATCACACTCTCCGTTTTTCTTTTAGTCATTAATAAAAACAAAGTACCGTAGTATTTTATTTATTTGTTGCGGGCCGGCGATTTAGCGCGCAATTTCAATTCGTCCTTAATTACTATTAACTTATGAGAAAGCGATAACGGAAGAGGAATTTTTAACTTTAATTTATGGGGAAGCGAAAGCGGTAGGGGAACTGTAATAATTGCGGAACTTCCGCAACATGTGGAAGCGGAAGAGGTATCCTCATCAACCCTATCTCTGAGGTCCGATGGGACCTAAGGGTTCGATTCCCGGTCGGGTCAAGTTAGAAAAAACTGTTTTTATTAAAGTGTTTGTTTTTGTATTATAATTAGTACTTACCAATGACAACACAATTGGTGTGAAGGTGAAAGAGTTTTTTTATATAACTACCGCGATGTACAATAGACCTTCACGTTAACAACTTCACACACAACACATTATGTGGCAGCCTCCGCGAACATGTTGAATTACATTCGCATGCATCTTCATAACCGCTCTGGCGCGACGCCAGCCGGCAGATGTCAATACAACAGAACTTGGCTGCTGCTCTACCCTGCATTATAGCTGTTCCATTCGCATACATTATGATACCAACTTTATAGCGCCATACTACAGCTTTATGTTAAAAATCGTGAAAAGCATGAAAGAGGTTACATTACATGGTTAAGGGGATCCTGCAAGAAATTGTGAATATTTACGTATTTTTAAGTTACTTGTAGGTACTATGCGCTGCATTAGTTAAAATACATTAAAAGAACTTACGTAAGTTAGCCTAATCATTGCATAAGGTCGTGGCCTTGTTGAAATTTCAAACAAATTCTTTAAACAATAACAAACAATACATAAATCTAATGACTCCTAAAAACATTTTTTTTCGACTACTTTCTTAATTTTACGCATGAAACAATAATTTTTACATGAAAATATTTGTATAGATATTCCGCAGGCCGCCCCCATCTTAAAAAAGTAAATTTTATTTTGTAACACAAGCGCGTGATGGTTATGTACATTTCGCAGAATAAAAACATTGCTCTAATCAAATAACTAGGTCTGAAACTTCAAAGCAGAATTGCTCTAGTTTTAAAAATCAATATAATTGATTATGCTTTGAATTCATTAAGAGACTTATGTCAGTTTTTGCGATCGCGCGGCACCCCCTTAAAAAACTATTATTGAGCCAAATAACATTTTGTACTTTCATTGTCATTACAATCATTTTTATGAAAAAACGGGTAAAAAAAATGGTAAAAATCCCGTTTTTATTATAAAAATATTATTGAACTGTTTGGTATATCGGCTCACTGAAAGAATGCTACCAATCCCTCTCTTTTTGGGTGTCGTAAAAGGCGACTAACGTACTAAATACTGCACATACATCGAACAGCATAGAGCGGCGATAGGTGCACCACGCACAGAACTGTTAAACCTTCTTTATCTATTCCATGTCACCACCTGTCACGCTGAGCACAATGGGTGAAGTGTGTTCCTCTCAGAATAATAACTAAATTATTATTCTATGGTGTTTCTATACCAATCTATTTCCTACTTCTATCCATCCCTAACTTCATATCTTGATGATTGATTGACGATGACTATCTTATCTTATTGGAGCTCGCCAAGGTCTTCCTCTCTTAGTAGCACGTCAATTCATTGCTTGGGATCTTTTGTGCAAAAATCTTATTAAAACTTCGAGCCTCTTAAGAATTTCAGCGCCACGGCGCATACGGCAGTCATCTGTGGAAAACAATTAAATTTTCATTGTAACTGCTGTTAGGTAAAGATAATATGATCTGTATCAATTGCAGTGACATAATTAAATATTAAGAAAATATGTAGGTAGGATTACATTATTTCCTATCCCTACCCAATCCTATATGGAATATTCGATGCTTCGTGTTCATCGTGCATCGCTGGTGGTCAAGCTGCTCCCCGTTGCGGCTTCCATCCCAGTAACAGTAGAAATTTATCTTAAAACCAAATCTATCAAATCATCCGCGGCCGCGGTATTCGCGCGCGTACAAAAACATCGGTTGCGCCAATAAAAACATCGAATAAATAACACCCCGAGGAGCGACGCAATTCTACAAGGTCAGTCGATTATTCCATCCCTCAATTAACTCTTTTTTTACTCAACAACTGGTTTAAGTCAATCATTATTAAAGAGAAGGCACTCTCACTTTCTGACACTGACCACTGGTCTGTGCTTTCTGATTAACAAAGTTAAACACTGAATGTAACCTTCATCCTGAGAGCTGGCATTTACATTGAACCCTGCGACTCGCGTCCATTACATGTGACTGCGTTGACTCACGTCACCCCGACCTTGTCGAGTTGACTTACGACACATTTTGGAATTACTCCGGCGGCGATCACACTTATTGCGCCATTCGTTTTCATGCATGAATTATTACGTTCTGAGCACCTTCAGAGCGTTATAGCTATTGCTATTGTAATAGTTTGAAGGAGCTCGATGGTAGCGGATTAAGCGTTTGACATTTTGCAAGTTAAGTGACTTTCGCAATGTCGTGTCTGTGAAAATGAGAGCGATTGTGAGTGAGAGCGAGTGTCATCCAGTGAAGAATCAACAACTATTAGGCTGGCCTCATACATCCGGAATGGCTGGATTCATAATCTGAATTTATATTATTATTCAGAAAGACCGGAATACCATATATTATGATATAATATCTGTATGCTCCATGCACACACATTCTAATTTTTTCACATTATGAATTTCTCAGATCGAACTGTAAGAATGATACTGACGAGCGTTCTGAACGCCGAGTGTAAGTTGAAAATGTGCAAACATTACTATCGCGTTTGAGTTAAGAGTTTTGATTCTCGATCTTATTTACTTAACATTAAGATCTATCTGTCAAAACTTAACTCAAACGCGATAGTAACGTTTGCACATTTACAAACTTACACTCAGCGTTCTGAATTCCGGATCAGAATATTTTCATAACGCGCGTATTCCCCATACATTTTGATAGAGCGACAGTGTTGGCGTTTGCATTTCATTTTTTTATTATGTAGAGCCAAAAGCAATGCGATTAGTATTAACTCCTCTTTCATAAAGACGTTTGCATGTGCCGGGAATCACGAGACTATACTAATCAATCTGAACTTTTAAGATGTGTGTGAGGCAAGGCGCCGGAATTTAGATTATGAATCCAGAGACCCGTTTTCTTTAAGCACTGATCAGTGCGCGGCCGAAGATGAAAGGATAAAGCCACAGGTGATCCCTGGTAGCTTATATAAGGAGCCTTTAAAATGTGTGCCTGAAATTGAAAGTCATGAACCGGATGGCAGGAATCACCCTTATAATAATTACTGATGTAAAGTTTTTATTTTTGAGTTACTTGTAATTTAAAGCGTTGTATGTACTCACAGTATGCAGTAGAATCAAAATTCGTGGCCGAAACAAGGATCAGGAAATTCAGATGTGATGTTAGTTGGTTTGATATACGGTTAGTACTCTCTATTAGGCCATCTTAATAAAGTTGTAAAATTTTGACTTTCAGATTTTTCTGTTTTAGTGACTTTTACATAACATTTGTTTATTTTATTTATGTATTTAACAACCAAAAATATTATGGAAGTGTATAGAGTGCCACAAGCGGCACTGTATCTCCACATCGGTTAGGGAACCGTAAGTTTTGCGGTATAATAGTGACGCCGCCTAAGCTGCCGTAAAGTTTTTGTTAGACAACAGAAATACTAATTGCCCTACTCCTGTAGGTCACGTGATAGGTTAGAAATTTAAGACAATCACGAAGCGCAGCGTAGCGATTGTCCTTGAATTTCGAGGTTATTTTTTTTTATTAGACAACAGAAATCTAACTCCATACAAAAATATCTTTTAAATAATAAGTCGTCTGAACATTATGACAAATAAAAAATATGTTACGGTTCCCGAACCGATTGAGATACAATGCCGCTATAGAGTGCCACAACTCTATACGCTTCGTACTAAAATGCCGTCAAATTACGGCATCGTAACCGATCGTACTAAGTTGCCGCTTGTGGCAATCTATTCAATGCCTACACTTTGTACTAGGATGCCGTAATTACGGTATCGTAACCGATCGTACTAGAATGCCGCTTGTGGCACTCTATCCACAGCCAAATATTATTACAATATTGGTTAGTAATATCTTAAAGCAAATATTATATTGTCTAGAAACTAATTTCTCAATATAATATCTGAATTATAAAAACAATATAATCTGGCAACAGAAAAAAAAGCGTTTAAGTATTGGTCTCGCATTTTTACACAAACTATTTTAGGCCGACATTTCAAAGCCTTTTTTAAATCCAAACAGCCGGCCACAGGAAAACATTTAGCACGAAACGTCAGCCTTAAATAAAATGGGAACGAATAATTATGTTATGTATATGATTGACTCTTTCGATTGATAACATAAAAAATCGACGCTTGAGTTTTTGACTGACTATGATTATAATGGTGAGTTAGTAAGCCTTAGCTAAATAAATAATCTGTGGTTACTTACAGTAACTTGTAAATAATCCTTGAAGGTGAATCTTTTTATTAATTAAAAAAATCTGAAACACTATACCTGGGAATTTAACCCGAGACCTCCCGATGTCAAAACGAACGTATTTTGTACTTAGATAGGTACTCTTGCAGCACATACAGCTTACTCATGTATTGGTCATCAATATACCTACATGGTTTTTGGTTACCGGTGTCGGAGACTTTAATAATACAATCGATTACATAGCAAATACAGAACTGTAGTTACTTATAATGACTGTTGCACAATATAAGACAATTCTTCAATGATTAGTCTAGTCAAATTACACGCTTTGTATGGACCTACATACATACATACTAACAAAATGAATAAGCGAACGTTTAAGGGCGGTATATATAATCACGACTGTTATCCCGAAGGGTTAGTCAGAGACTAGGCAATGAGGACCGCACAAGCAGTCCACTGCTATAGTCCACGCTTCACCAAATGATAATTTGCTCAGCGTGCAGCGTGACAGGTGATGAGCCCATCGCCGCTCTATGCTGTTGGATGTATGTGCAGTCTTTAGTCCGTTAGTCGCCTTTTACGACACCCAAGGGAAGAGATGGGGCGGTAGATTTCTATGCCGCTGTATGGACGTTGTCGCGTTTATTTCATTGGGTATTATGGAAACTAAGGTGTCGTTACTCCCATAACTAATTTGTAAAGCTAATGTCAACGCTTATATTCAAAAGCTTTCCCTTTCACACAGAAAGAGCTTTTTGTCTTGGTGCGGTTAGCACATTCAGCCAGCGTAAGAAATTTTATTGTGCGGTTTTCACATTCAGTTACTGTCAAGTAAGAAAGATAATAGCAAATATTATCTTTGCATAAAGTATATGATAGTGGATGATGATATGAATGTTTAATGGTTAATGATATTCCCACAAACTCCTTGAGTTGCAGTAAAGATGTGTGGCTTTACTGAGATCTCACACGGACGATGTTGCACTGTTTTGTTTTAGTTGCCAACACACATGCACGTTCAAGAACACTCAACGGTTAATGAACCACCATTGTTTCACATTAATATTCGGCATGTCGTCTGTGGACAAAACACAAATTTGTGAAAACAAAACAATACTGCAGACATGCATGACATGATGCTTCACTTTCCCGCCAAAAAGTTCAGAAAGAGCTGCTAATCACTTAAACCAAAATCTTCCACTGCATTGCACAAAAATGGGTTAGCGAAACGGCCAACGAAATAGCGATACCATCAAATAGTTTGCGAGCAAGTTCAACTGGCGTGCATTATTACTACAGTGACGGTATTTCGCATCGGGCAGGCGGCCACTGAGTTATTATAACTAGAGCAGCCATTCCATACAAAAAAGTGCTCAGCTTAATGACAACGGACAACGCGTGGGGTTTCGGGTGCGCGGGCGGGGTTTTGTTGTAAAGCGTTTGCAGCATAATAATATTATAATAAGCTGCATCTCTTCTTTTTTAAAGTAGTAAAATAAGTTCTTTGTATATCTTGGTAACGACATATTGTCTTGTAAATTATGTTGTTACTTCTTTTTATAGCTGTGGAGTTTATTGCGCCCGTTCTTCTCTACAGCTAAAAGACAATATGGAATGATTTTTTTTTGCCTACTACCATTGGGCATGGGTAGTAGGTAAAAAAATGATGGTCGATTCAAAAGCACTTTAAAAAAAAGGTTATTTGAATAAATGATTTTTGACTTTGACTCAATGTGCAAAAATTAGCTTCGTGGTGGCGTCTCTAGGTATAATAACCTCAACTGCAGCGGCAAATCGTGCGGCACACTGCCTGCCGGACTAATCCTGCCGTTCGCACAACTTTAACAACTGCACGGCGCGGTTGCAATGTTTACATTTTAACTGCCGCACGCTTTGATGTCGCCGCGCCGGCAGTTCGGCTGTTTTAGACTTTCGGACAACAATTTTGATGAAACTATTGAGACTAACTTTTAATGAGACTACTGTTTTTGATCGTTTACGCGAACGCTTAAAAGTAATTCATACTTTCCTCATCCCATGAATGAGGTACCCTACATAACAATTTTTTTAATTGTTTCAAATCTTGCAGTGAATTTTATTGTCTTACAATCAGCGAAACAGTAAAAACACTAATTGAAAAATAACATTATTTAGGGACCTGACTTTAGTTGGTCGGCATAAATTTAAATGTTCAAGACTAAAATATAAATCATCGTCATCATCATCATCATTCATTTATTTCTACACAAAATAGACATCATATTGACATAAAAAAGTACTTCTTTATTCATAATCTACTTAAAATTATGTTTAGGTATAATTACATTTGAAATAGCATTAAATTAGGAAATGACAATAATATAAAGTTACATTACATTAATTTATAAAATAATATTAAATTATAAATAACATTAAATAAGAAAATGATTTGATCCAGGTTGCGGAGGACGTGGGTTCGATTCCCGCCTGAGGTAGACATTTTTTTCAACGTTTTGTTATCATCGAGTTTATTTTAACGTTTTTAACGCAAATCATCAAATATAACAAGGAGATGATATTAAATTATAAACATTAAATCTTATTAATTTTAATATTTTGTTCGTTGACTAACGATAGTAGCATAAATGTAAAATAAACGCAGTGATTACATTGGTGATCACGCCATACTTACCCATAGTGCATTTTTGCAATAACATGATTTCAATGTCGGCGGACTTCGTCAATCATTAGGTTTTTAAACTTAAGTATTTATATTTTGTTTATGTTACCCAAATAATCAAACTGTCTCAGAGAACTTCTCTCAAAGAAATGAATAGTTTGCACTATTTAAAGAGATTTCAATCCAGTCTTGCTATTCAATGGACGGCCGCTGCAACGCGACGCAATTACAATGTTTACTTTTAATTAATACAGGCTTCAGTGACACGGCTTCTCTGTCCCATCTTTTGCAACATTTTCGCTGGAAGTTTAATAAGACGGTCGTTTATCGTATTGAAAACGGGCCGCCTGAAGAAACTTATGAATCAGCAGTGATCTTGTAATAAAAAATAGATTATGTTTTAAAATATTGACTTTGAAAAATTACAACCTCAGGTGGGAAACGAACTCACATCCTCTCCGCGGGTTAGGGGATCAAACAGGTCATGGTATCGTTTCGTCATTTAGAAAAAATGGTGGCGTTTCGTCTTTGCTATTTAAAGTTAATTATTTTTAGTGTGGTTTGGTTTGGTCATTCGCTTAAAGTACAGTCCGCAATGCTATTTTATTCTCAAAAAATGCATTAATTTAGTAACACACCAGTAGAGTAGTGTTAACATTGTTATAATCAAATTGAAAAAAAAAGAATTGTTCTAAAAATTATACATAAGATTTTTAGACCTGTTCATATTGGTTTCGTCTATATAGTTTGTTGACTGTACAATATTTAAAGAGCAGATGTACAAATGACGAAACAACCACCAAATATTTTTAATTTTTTTCATTAATGACAAAACGACACTACATTTATGAAAGTTAAAAACAATGACGAAACGACACCATGACTAAACACCCCTAACCCCTCTCCGCATACCGGGCGGCTGCGTAGATCACTCCGCCACCGAAGTATTGTTTATAATATAGACCTGTCGAAATTTTGAGTTTTCAGTATTCAATGACTGCTGACCTGCAGCTGACAATTTAAAGTTTTCAGTTTTTAAACAGTAAACGCTAACTTTGAATAGGTATACGAGTGGGAGGGATAGAAGCACTTATAATTGATATTATAGTATGATAATTATTGTAACCGGTTTAATAAATCACAACCTCGATGTAATAATTGCTGCTAAAAGACTTTATAATAAATCTTCCAAGTCTTCTGCACCGGACAAATCAGAATTGAAAATTATTTTCTGTAATGAATAAATTATATGGACAAACAATCGCCTCCGTGATATAGTGGTTAGACCACCGATCTCAGACCCGAAGTCGCATGTTCGATTTCGTTTTATAACAACAACTAACAATGTTATCTCTAACACAATGAACTACTAACATTGCGGGAAAAATATCACGTTATTTTCTAAAGTTTACGCGAACACCACACATTGAGACGTAACAAATAATTTCCTCTCATAAAAATAGACAGTGGCAAGGGCAACCAACCCAACAGCTCCGTCTACATACATATAATCACGACTATTATCCTCGAAGGGTTAGTCAGAGACTAGGCAATGAGGACCGGAAAAGCAGTCCTCTGCCATAGTCCACTTTTCACTAAATAGCGACTGCACATGTGCTCAGCGTGACAGGTAGGGAGCCCATCGCCGCTCTAAGCTGTTGGATGTATGTGCAGTCTTTAGTTAGATAGTTGCCTTTTACGACACCCAAGGGAAGATAGGGGGTGGTAGTATTCTTTCAGCACTACTCGACATGGTTATAAATAAAAATAATAACGTAAAAATTTCACGCTGTAAAATCCGCAAAAAGCGTTTTATTCAAACCGTTATCACGTCCACCGATCACCGGACGGGCTGATATTGTAAAAGGTATTTTTCGCTCGCGTCCAGAGTTACTGCTTACTCCCCATTGTAGCTTGCGGTCAGGCTAGGCGGTGGCAAACTTCCAAGTCGGTATCCCGAGGATATTAAATAGCGACCACTTATCTAAGCAGCCGTCAGATACCAAATCAGCACTATCTGGCTATTTGGTATTCAATTTAATATTGCGAGGGCCCAATGTGCGAGCCTTAATTGAATTTATGAATTACGTACAGGAGAGCGTGTGCGGTCCTATTAAATACAGACATTATTGTTCATCTTCGTAAGCTATTATGTCGGATTATAAGTCGTCGTCGCGTCTGCGAATAAATTTCTTCTTACGACGGTGATTTTGCACGATTTTATGATAGGCACTTCTCTACCTATAAAATGTTACTTTCTGCTTGGAATTATTTTTATGAACGTCTTAATGTAAGTCATTGCTCAGTAATTCCTTTGATAAATATTATGATGAGCAGACCAGTGTCTCAGCAAGGGCTATTTCTTACTCCAGTTTTGTGTTACATTACAAGATACAAACTGAATTAATACTACCATTGCTTCTTGCACATAATAAGTTAAAAAAACTTTTGGACCTTCATAAGTCTTTTTCGGGTGCCTGCGTAAACATTGTACTTGGCCAGGATAAAAAAGTACTTAGCTAACTTATCTACATGGGGTCTTGAGATCTCCGAATGCATCGTGCAAAAATCACGTCGCCCGATGCCCCGTTTTGACGTGAAAGACAAACGAACAACAAACACACTTTAACAATTATCATAAAACATTGAAAGAAATAATCAAATTACATTAAATCAAATTAATTTACACTCATTAAAATAACAAAAGTTAATACGGTAATTCAATCACGGAAATTAATAATCAATTCCCATTTACAATTTCTGTATTCCCGCAACACACATTTAGCGAACAAAGAGAGCAAATTAAATTCATAAGCTGTCTACGAAAATTTAGTGAAATAAAGAAAACTTCGCAGAGATTGAGGTTTAAATTACGGCGCGGCGTCGAATTTATTTAATTCTCATCTCGCAATTTCGAATTGGAAAGCGGGGCATTTAATTTTCATAGCTTAACGAGATCGCATTTCAGCGAAACCGGATTATGGCCTAAGCAGGAACGACTCATTTGTTATTTCTCTACTATAAAAAAACATCTTTGCATTATCCGCGGGCAAATGAGAAAAGTTCTTATACTATTTTATTAAGAGAGACGTGCACGAACGCACGTAAATTCAAGTTAAGTATCTGAAATAAAATACAGCGATAAGTATGTAATTTTTAAGATTGTGGTTGAGAGCTAACTTTTATTTTTTCATTTATTCAACTCCTTTCAGCCAGTTGGAAATTGTGGTCTCATTATTTACGAAGTCAGTAGGAGTTCAGTTGCTAATATGAACCCAACACTGCATCCTTGGAATAGAATTGAACAATCACCGTTTTTGTCAATTTTTTTCCATTTCATCAATCTGATAAAAAATAGCATATTTTTTTATAATCCTTTATTTAAGTATGTATATATTAAGTTAGATTATGTAGTAGATTAACCCCTTGTCTGTCACGAAGACTTTTGAGGTTACTAACTATTTTTCTATTGTGTCTGGGTTTACGGCAGAGCTCATATTATGTGGTAGTAGGTTACCTACTTACACCCTAATCACTCTTTGTCTTTGGCTTAGACTAATTACATAAGCTCAATCTCGATATTAGGTATCTAATAAACTGATTAGAAATACCTCTAGATGAGAGATGTTAATTATATGAACACGAGCTACAATTGAGAGATGACGAGAGATGAGATATACCTGGATGAGATCGGCACAGCACAGAAGGGACTGGCACATATTAAAGGAGGTCTATACCCAGCCGTGGGCAGTGGGTGAGTGGGCCGATTGATGATGATGAGCTACAATTGACAGACCACCAAAATGTAATGTCCGACTACTATGCTGATTCAATGCTTTTCACCTATTTTTTTTCTTCTCTTATTTCAAATAAGGGAAATGTCAGTAAGTGTATTTATTTAGTTTTATAGTGGATAATGATGGGCGATAACATGAATGTTTAATGGCAAATGAAAGTCCCCTCAAATCCCATAAGTATTAGTAAAAATGTTGGAGTTTACTGAGGTCTCACACGGACTTCTTGAAATAATTTTAAAGTCACGATTAACTGTTTTGTTTCACTTGCCAACACTCATGCATGTTCACAAACACTTAACGGGTTATAGTCCACCATTATTTCACTTTAATATTCGACAACACACATTTAGAAAATAAAACAAAACTGCAAACATGACGTTTCCTTTTCCCGCCAAGAATTTAAGTATTAATAAAATCATAAACCAATTATTACGGGTTCAGGAAGAGGGAAAAGGACGACCAAGAAGGTTGGATACTAATACTACCTCTGAAGCGAGATAGCTTGCCAATCTAAAGAAGGTCTCGTATCATGAAGAAGATAAAGGCTGAATAGAAGGTCGGCAGTTACCTGAGCTAGCGTATTAGCCTGGCAATCTAAAGATTTAATGTTGCCAGTATTCAGCTCTACTTGGTAGGTACCAAAAAGGGTAATGATGATGACGACATTAGAAAATAAACACCGATTCGGCGGACATTTTTTATGTATTCTCAACTACAAAGGATTCCTAATTTTAATGTTCCATTCTAAAGATAAAAAGAAGAAAAAAACCAGCCAAGTGCGAGTCGGACTCGCGCACGAAGGGTTCCGTACCATTATTGAATAAGTATTTTAAAGATCTACCTGTTGCCGTTATTAATATCGAGCAAAGAACGGCAAATAAATCACGTTTGTTGTATGGGAGCCGAACTTAAATGTTTATTTTATTCTGTTTTTAGTATTTGTTGTTATATCGGCAACAAAAATGTGAATCATGTGTAAAAATGTCAACTGTCTAGCTATCACGATTCATGAGATACAGCCTGGTGACAGACATAGGGCGGACGGATGGACTGTGTAGTCTGAGTAAAGGGTCCCGTTTTTACCCTTTGGCTAAGGAACCCTATAAAGACGATCATAAAGGTTGGTATCCTGTAGGTACTTATGCTGCTAATCCAAAGGCCAAGGTGCCAGCCAGATTTCCTTATCTTAGTGGGGCCTGCAAAGGTCTTCCTCACGCAGTAGCACGTCGGTCGACCCATTGGGATATTTTCAGCAATAAATTAGATCTCTTTGTAGTAGGTATATTCATTCTAGATTTTTTAGCGGCAATATTTATATTTTTTTTAAACAGCTGCTGTGTTATACCTATATACGAGTACATTAAGATACACGAGTCTCCCCCCCCCCCTGGAATCCGCTTCACCCCTCGCCCCTTGAAAAGTGTCCAGTTTTACAGAATTTCTCAATTTTCAGGAATACTATACAAGCTAGGACAAAATGGTCAAAAACTGAATTATTTGCCAATAAATTACCTACAAATAAATGCTAGCACTAATTTTGATACGATTTATAGTTTCCAATCTATGGTGCATCAAAGTTGACTAAAAATTTATAACCAGCAAAAAGCGGTAGTATTCTTTCTTTCCTTTATTAAAACCAGAGGAATCGCAGACGCGTTGCCGGCCTTTAAGGAAGGAAGGAAAGGCACTTTTCTTGAAGATCCCTAAGTCGTATCGGTCCGGAAATACCGCCGCCGAGAGCTGGTTCCACAACACTGTAGTTCGATGCAAGAAATTTCTTGAAAAACGCACAGTAGTAGACCGCCATCCATCAAGGTCATGTGGATGGAATGACAGTCGATTGCGTGTAGTGCGGTGAAGGAAATTAGATAATTAGATAATTAGATAAAGATGTAGATAATGATACATTAATTTGTACCCGTGTCTCGTAGCGGAGAAAAAATACTACAAACAACCCCCTCTTTTCCCTTGGGTGTCTTAAAAGGCAACTATGGACTAAAGACTACACATACAGCCAACAGCATAGAGCGGCGATGGGCTCACCACCTGTCACGCTGAGCACATGTGCAGTCGCTATTTGGTGAAAAGTGGATTATGGCAGAGGGCTGCTATATGCGATGCCTGATTATATGTATTATTTGTTAAAACATGAGTATCATGGTGCAGTTGCTACCTTTAAGGCATACAAAAAATTAAAATTAAATTAAAAAACAAATCATTAGATAAATAAAATTAATCTAACTTTTTTATTTAACAGAGCAGTATTACTAAAATCTTACTATGCAAATTCCCACTTGAATTAACATTGTAACATTAAAGTTAACTGCTCTAATGCCCGATTTACACGTATTAAGTAATTTAGTAGTTAACTAAATTTTAACTTAATTTTAAGTGACATAACTACTAAATTGTGTGTTTACATGCAATTAATCACTTAAAACTAAGTTAAAATTTAGTTAATTACTAAACTACTTAATACGTGTAAATCGGGCATAAGAGATGACTGTAATTGTATTTTCTTTTTTTTTTATTCTTGTGTTTCATTGTTATCCCTAATAAAGATTTATATATACAGACATACATATAATCACGACTATTAACTATCCCCGAAGGGTTAATGAGAGACTAGGCAATGAGGACAGCAAAAGCAGTCCTCTACCATAATCCACTTTTCACCAAATAGCGACTGCACATGTGCTCAGCGTGACAGGAGGTGAGCCCATCGCCGCTCTATGCTGTTGGATGTATGTGCAGTCTTTAGTCCGTTAGTCGCCTTTTATGACACCCGAGGGAAGAGGGGGGGGTTGTAGTATTATTATTTAACCGCTACGCGACACGGTTAAATTAAGTTAATAATAAATTAAAATTTGTTTTTAGTTTTGTTTTGTTTTCATAGTTTTAAACTTTCCTTATATTACTAATTAACTTATTCATATCGTGTTAACTACATAACACTACATCTTTTGAGCTGTTGAGGTTTCGAGATACCCATTTAAATGTGAAATGTGCAGAGCTTGAAGTGCTTTTAACTGTAATGCTCCAATAAAGCGAGTTGACGTACCGGTGTAATTCGCGGAAAGGCGATGGATTGCAAGTACTCAACGATCGGCTGTTCTGAAAATTCTTCATATTATGCACTTGTGGATATTTAATATTTCTTAATTTCATTTTTTTTATTATGAAATTAATAGCTTTTTATATTTATGGCATTAATTAAAAAACAGAAAGAAAAAAAACCTATTAACTAAAACAAAATAACTTAAAAACTAAAAACCTATGCATACCTTATAATTAAAAAATATCTCTAAGAGATCCGCTGCCGCTCGGCAAAGTCCCCAAATGGCTGACAGCGTTGCCCTTTTGAATGGCTAAGCTAACTCGTTGGCAAAAGTAGCTGCCAGCCCTCCGGTCGCCGGAGGCTTCGACAAGGCGTTTCGATAGGTCTTTAACGAAACGCCGTGCTTCTGGCCCCCATGGCCCCAGCGTTTCCACGCCAAACGGCACAAACACATAGTTCTCGCCAAGAGCTTCGTATTTGCGCCGCTTGAGACTTTCGGCTGCGGCTGCTGCCGCGCCCGCCTCGCAGGAGGTCGCACGGATGTGGGAGGGAGCCAGAGTGTCTACACAAGTTGCGTCCCACACCAGCGACCTCCCTAATTTCCATGGAATTAGAGACATTCCGTCGGGTCTCTTGCCATCGCTCCGAAACATACCGTTTGGCTCTAAGATTGCCGGTACGTCTGCGGAGGCAAGGGCCCGACGGATGATGTCATTTAACGAGGCGTGGCGCGACAGACGACCGGCATTTCGGGAGCAGGACAGCCCGTGATGGCCGAACTTGTCAACGGGCTGGCCGCAGCTTCAGCGGTGCGGTTGGTTGACGCGGGCGCCCAAGCGCAGGCCAACAACAGCTGTTAACATTTGGGTACTCAGGAGAGTACCGATGTTTGCCGATGGTAATGCCTGCAGCCAACATCCTGACTCCTTCTCAGCCACAGCAAGGAGACGAGCGCGATCAGCTTCGTTGTTGCTCGAAGCAAGCAGGTGGTCATGCTGTTTTTGGCATAGCAACTCGTCCCACTGTCGCTGAGAGTGAGGTGCCTTGGGTAGACTGTTCGGACATGTCAAAGACCAGGCGTTCCTGCGTGGATATATTAAATTTGTTCATTACTCCATAACTCTGGTGGTTAGTGATGGTCAAGGTCGATAAGGTCAATAATGAAAGCCAACTTAGTTAAGACGGTGGTGGTAGCTAGCCAGGCGTACTTCAAACACACTCAATCACCTACCAAACCAAATTCTATACAGAGTGATCAGTCCAAATGGGATGGTGGGGAGAAGTCTAAAACTATAGGGTCTAACATTATCAATGAGCGATCGTTTAAGGGGAGCATTTATACATCACACTGAGCATGCTTACCAAATTTGGTCCAAAACTACAGGCTTGTTCTCGAGATAATCAACAAAACATTATCATAATTCACCAAAAAATACACCCTTTCTAAACCCGTACAGCTGTACTACACGCACCCAAAGATAGCCGAACATGCACACTAAACTCGGATCACACTGAGCTATCTTTTTATTGGCGCTTGCGTGCGTGTTAGTTAAGATACAGCATGTTTCATGATGTGCATTATTTTAATTGATTTAGTTTGTTAAAAAACATAACTTTGAAAAATCACTATAAAACTTATTTAAACAAGATTCCATTAAAAATGTTTTGGCTGTGACTTATTATTCACACTATCAACAATAACAACGAATAAAAAAATATTTGAATGCCATTTTCATTTAATGTCAAATCGACGACATGGGTCCTAAGAACAGATATCCCTTATACTTTTCTAGTGTCAGAACTTACACTGTTTTTGTTGTCTAATGCCATTTCTTACCCTGTTTTTCGTTGTCTAGTGCCAGAACTGGGCGGGCTGACCCGTCGCGCCGCCGGCTGCTCCAGTGCATTCTCGGCGCCGTCACCTGCTGCACACCACGAACCAGGTATGTCGAGACTTGTATTCTGAAACTTTTCAAAATAATATCGCTGAATAATTCACCTTGATTAATTTAACATAGATATCTAGCTAAAAAAATAAGATGTGTAAAATATTTAGCATTAGAAGAGCCTAGCATTGGATTCATAGAGGCTGATAATGATAATACTCCTTCTCATCCTTTCTTATTTTTTTTGTTACGATTTGCTAAAATATCGCTACGATTATTTCATACAGTAGCTAAGCTCAATATAATGATTTAAAGATCATTAACACTCCCGATTAAGACCAATATAATGTTACATTCCCACTTACAAACAGCTTGTTTGTTAAAAGTGATAATTAAAATTTTTTTAAACACAGGCAGCGGGACAGACCGAGACATATATACATAAATATACGGGTCAGTTTGTCTTTCAATTAAAGGATTTGTCTGGAATCGGACACAATGGCTAAAATTACGGCGGACGCTCATAATCCGATTGGTAGCAGTCCGGTGCATCGACCAAATTGAATTATTTAAAATCAATTATCACGCGGAGGATTCTCTTTGTATATACAGGCACGGCTTTTGAGGGTGCAAATTGAAAATAGCAAAGAGTATTACGTTTTCCCAGTAACTTGTTAAGCTTGTATGCTCCTAGAGGATCGTAAATTTCCTTAGAGCTTTGAGTGTTAAAGCTGCTTAGGAAAATATAGATTTAAGAAGGCTCCGTCAATGCGGCGCTTAGAACGTAAAACGTTGGGTGTATTATTACGTGTTAAATACTAAATGTTAGGTAATATAATGTATATTGAATAGTTTCCAAATTAGAGGTGGATTGGAGTGATTGTGATGATATGGATTATTATGGACAAAGAACATTGATTGAGTCGGAGCCCATTGTTTTCCTATATAGAAATCACTTTTAATAGGTCAAGATCTTAAGACCGCCGGCGGCCGGAAAACAATTGATTTTTAATTGTGTCTGGTTTTACGGTGCTCAAGGGGTTAATTGGTGTTTTTTTTAGATTGTATCCTTTATTTGTAATCTCGTGTATGTGCTGAGTGTGAAGTAGGTACCAATAAAGCTTCATTCATTCATTCTTTTACATTGGGCTATACATATTCTGCAAGCTTACCGCAGTTCGATCGCTTGACCATAATTGATATGATACGATTTTTAAGTAAGTACCTACGTAAATATTGTAAAAGTATTTAAAAATTAAATATAGGTAACGTAACAGCACCAGTCTTGGACAGGTATCCAATTATGGACAAAAAATAATAAATTAAAAAATTACTGCAACAATTGGAATGCATCCTAGCAACACTTTAAAACAAAGTTACACTATTATACAGTCAAAATTATGTCATTTCATTAAATTCAGCCCTTTTATTTTAAAATGGCGTAAAGGTGTTTGAGCACGCTTCGAGTCGTTGTTGGAAAATCCATTTTTACTTAAATCTCTTTGATTTTTACTAACGAAATCTTTAAGGAAGTAAATACGCACAATTATTTTAGGCTACTATTAAATTAGTTTCAAAGATTTATGGCGTATGTTAAATTGCTTAAATTTGCAACATATTTCACGCTTTTTCGGCATGATAAAGGTTATGGTAAGTACCTATTAAGTCTATTTGTTAATGTCCATAACTGGATATCTTTTCTTGGATGTTCTATTAATGGACAATTGTCAAAAATCTAATTATTTAAGGTTTAACATAGCATTATTCCTCTTATATCTTTCTTTCAATGTGGAAAAAATAGCAAAAGCCGCTGAAATATTTGGAGTAAGTACCTAGAATTACTTTACATAATAAAGTGTCAGGAAAAAGTCCTAAAGTCTGTTCTATGGGTCCAAACACATATCTGTCTGAAGACGATAAGTATTTGTTGGAGCAATGGGTCCTCATGATGAGCGAGAAACATGTCCCAATTACCGGAATATCATTCAAGTTACAGAATTTGTAACTGGGTGTTGTCCATTATTGGATGTCCATCACTAGATTTCTACTGTCCATTATTGGTCCAAAAAATAGGGTTTTTATTTTACAAATTATTTTTTAGTTATCGTATTAGGTGCGAACAAATACATTAAAAATCACTTAACTATAGGTGTGCCTAAATAATATCTAAAAAAACACTAAACTTAGTACTTATGAGAAATTTACTAAAACAACCAAATCTTTACTTAGCCTTGTCCATAATTGGGGATTCAAATGAACAACAAACCGATTCGAAAATCAATCTAAATATTGTTCATATAAACCTCTCACTCACTCATAAAAAATAATAAATTATCCTCAATCACCAGAACAGACATTACAAAAGCTAATCGTCATAGACTTTCCGTACAAAAAAAAAAACAAGAAAAACATAGTAGGGCCAAGTCTGGAACTTTAAAATACATTCGATTGGATCCGCTGACCGACACATTAATTATCGGGGTTAAGCCAACAAAACAAATTACCGGAGTTAAGATTTTAAATGTTAAAACACAAGTTTGATATTTAAGTTGTGGACGGAGGGATTTGTTCAAACGAGGGGATATTAATTACTGAACCGTCGGTTGGCAGCGGCAGCGCTGAAAGAGCTTCCGACGGCTAAATTAAAATAAGCTACATGACTAGTTAGCTCTCTGCAGCGCTGTTTGTGCTTTTTAGTAGCAATGCTCGTGAGTTTACAACAAAACCTAGAGCACTGCAGATTAAATGTACAAGTGATATTGGAAGTATTCCCTTCCAATATCACTTGTACATTTAATCTGTACTTGTACTCTTATTATTATTCTTATTTATTTTACTTTTTATTTTAGCCTGACGTTTCGAACTATAATTATGTAGCTTCGATTAGTGTTTTAATGATCGGAGATTCCGTGCTTCAGAATGCACGTTAAGCCGTTGGTCCCGGTTGTTGTTGTAAGATGACAGTCGTTAAAATCCACCAACCCGCATTGGGCCAGCGTAGTGGGTTATGGCCCAATATCCCCACGTGCACGCCCACGTGGGAGGCCTGTGCCCAGCAGTGGGACGTTTATAGGCTGATGATTCTCTGTGACGACGGACCCGCGAGTGAACCCTTATAGTATTTCATTGTAATGTGTATTGATCTCGTAAACATAAAAAAATATATTGGTCAGGTGACCTATATTGATAAATCTCACAGATTACCTACATCGTACCTGGCTCGTATTCTAAAACCAAACTCATACTCAAATCTCTGCTTGAGTACAGTTAGAAAGGGATGGTGCTATTCATCGCATATATCGCCATCTCTTTCTAACTGTATTTAAGCATGGATTTGATTTTGAGTTTGATTTTAGAATACGAGCCTTAGTCTATACAGTGTCTAATTGTACTGAAAATTAAAAAGCGGCTGTATCAGGTAGAGTTATAAATAACCGCCTCTGTGGTCTAGTTAGTGGCTAAGCCATCTCTCAGACCCAGAGGTCCCGGGTTCGATTCCCAGCGGGGGGTGCATCTTTCTGTGCTCGGTTTGGTTGGTGGTAAGGCTGCTAGCTAGCTACCATCATCTAATTTAAGTCTGTCACCATAACAACGATAACAACGATGTTTATAGCATTGTTGTGTTCCGACAGTTTGAGATAAGATAGCCAGTTCCTCAGTAGTTGAGGTTTCCGGGTGAAGGGCGCTTCCACCTTCGGCCTTATTGTCACTTACCATCAGGTGAGATGAAGGCCCTCTTAACCGTTGTACTTAATAAAAGAGCACAATCCCACGATATTTTACTATTGGGGCTTTTTCTCTTCCAATTGAGCTACAATTATTTCAGCTACCTTTATCTTACGCAAGCATATTTTTTTTCGTTATTTGCACACCTGAAAAATCGGATAGAACCTATTGAAAGTGCAGAACGATCGTGTTATTAAAAAAATATTATTTGAAAGTATGGATGGATGTTTGATACTCTTTCACGTAAAAACTACTAAATGGATTTGGATGAAATACGGCATACCTACAGATAGTTTATAACCTGGATTAACACATAGGATACTTTTTATGTCGATATTCCCACGGGAACGGGATCCACGCGGGTGAAACCGCGAGCGGCGGCTAGTTTGAATACACACAATACAAGAGTACATTTGCAAAATTAAATATTTTGCATGGGTTATTTTTTCAGTCTATTAAACGTTATTCTGGGTTAAGATATTTATTTCTCATAAAGAATTTACAATTCACTTACATGAGAGATACAAAATTATTTAAAACACATTGAACGACACAAAAACAAAGCGATCAACAAAAAACAACAAAACACGTAGGTAGTTACAACAAAACACGTAGGTAGTTTTATTAAAACTCTGGTTCGGTTCGCTAGGAGCGGTCCGTACAGTACCTCACCCCGGCGAGTAGCCCCGACACCAAATATACGTTGAACTAACGACACTGGAAGTGGCATGAGCGTACTTTGTGATATTCAACGTTAATATTATTATTAAGTTATTCATATAATAATACAATAATAGGATCATTCCGCAATGTTTACATAAGTTTTCCAAAAGTTTTAAATTATACCTGTTTTATCATTATGTTTTTAATTAAGTTGGTTTTATATATTATTACGCCCAATTTATTATTTAGTTAATATAATATATATATATATATATTTTATATAGGCACTAAGTATTCATTTACAGACTGAAATTATAGCTATAGGTTGTTAAATAAATATGATTTTAGGAGCCTTTTAAAAGTTATTATATTTAAGTTATTGGTTGTACTATACGTACTACCTTATCTTGAAAGTCGTGACAACGATGTTACTTGCAAGTAACATTGTTCTGTTCCGACAGGCAGAGGCAAGTCAGTCAGCTCTTAAGCGGTTGGTTATCCCGTTTGAAGAGCGCTTCTAACTGCGGCCTTATCGCTTCTTATCATCTGGTCACGCTTGATGACAAGTGGTGATAAGGCCAATCGTTTCCCCACGGTGACATCAAAGAACAACACTTCTCATGTAGAAGTAGGTACAGCTAAAATGAAACGTGTCTATATTTTTATTCTCCAGATTAAGAATACATACATATAATCACGACTATTATCCCCGTAGGGTTAGTCAGAGACTACAGACGCAATGAGGACAGCAAAAGCAGTCCTCTACCATAGTCCACCTCGACGGTCCCGACGAATAAGGTCATATGTGCAATACAACTCTCTTGCAGATATGACGTTATCCCCTCTCTTCCCTTGGGTGTCGTAAAAGGCGACTAACGGATTAAAAACTGCACATATATCCTACAGCATTGAGTGGCGATGGCTATGCTTTCACCAATACTTTCACCAAATAGCCATCGCCGCTCAATGCTGTAGGATATATGTGCAGTGTTTAGTCCGTTAGTCGCCTTTTACGACACCCAAGGGAAGAGAGGGGGTGGTAGTATTCTTTCACCGCTACGCGACACGGTTAAGAATCAATAATATCTGACGACCTCCTTGGTCGAGTGGTTTGTACACCGGTTTTCATGGTGTCGCCATCTCTGAGGTCCCGGGTTCGATCCCCGGTCGGGTCAATTTAGAAATTATTGTTTTTCTAAATTGTCTCGAGTCTGGGTGTTTTCTATGTATAATAATTATGTATTTAAGTATTTTAAGTATGTTTATCCGTTGTCTAGTAACCATTTAACGAGTTTCTTCGAAGCTTCTCTTGGGCTAGATAATTGGTGTGATTGTAGGAAAGATTTATTTATTTATTTATTTATTTATTTAATAATGAGTGTAATTCGTGCTCATGTGCCCCTTGCTGTTTGAAAGAACTTCCGTCAACTGAGTTAGAGTTCTCGTGTCTACGTTGGAAACGTTTGCATTTTGTAACGATAATTGTTTTCAGGTGACTATAGACTTACACTCATTTTAAAATGGAGATAATTTTTTCTATTTATTCGTGAAGTTTTTACCACTCACTCTTGGATTTTTTTTGACACTTTTTTGACAGTAACTGTCAACGTCAAATTAGACAGAATGGAGCATAGATTATGCGATATTGTGCGATAACAATACATAAGATGAACCACAGAACCGAAATAACCAAACTTGTTCATACTAAAGTAGTCTGTAAGTCTATGAAAACACGGTACAAAGTCAAGTGTGTTTTTGTAGGTGCGGTCTCATGCGACCGCTTGGGGTTTGAGGGGTTAATGTCATCCAAAGTTAGACAATCCTGTCTTATCTCTTGTCAAAATTATGAAAGGGACTTCCTAGTATATTTCGATTTTTAGGTTTCAGCTATACGATGTTGATCGTTCCTCAGTCAGTCAGTTAAGAGTTATAACTTCATAAGTTATGAAAAGAGGCATAAAGCACACAAAAATATTGTTGTTATACTTGTAGAAGCTACTGACCGAACTTTATAACTGGGTTAACTCAGCCGTGGTTATGAGTGCTCTGGGGGCGTCTCGGGCTTAGTAGTTTATAACAGACTACTCTATGATTTTCTGCGTGTTAATCTCTGTTTATTTTATATTGAGCTACTCGAAAGCTTTTGAAACAGCTTACACACGAATTCTAATGAGCATTGTCTCGAGTGCGATGGCGGCGCTGGAAGAATTTCGTACAAATAACCTGTAAATACTTGAGTGTTGCTTTGAGTCTATGGTTCGTTAGCATTAATGTTATTGTCGAGCTCACATTGATGCCCAACCTTTAAGTTTCATCCACACAAGTTACCCCAAATATAAATTAGACAATTAAACGTAGTCACAAAATACGAAACCATAAATAAGTACCTACCTACAACATATTATGATTTTGACAGAAAACTTCAGGTTTCTTATAAAAAGAGAAACGAGTTTAATGTTATGTATAACCTGTTCTGTGGTATAATTATTAATACTAATAAGAAACCGAGGAAAAAATACGTAGGTACTTACACCATACGCTGACAATGGAACCCGGCCTAGTGTGGTAGAACAGTGGTTTAAACACTTACCACTGGATCACAGAGGTAGCAGTTCCATTACATATTATTTTTAACATGAACACACTTAAATAAGACGCATTATTTATAGTCCCCTTATAAATAGGCGTTCTCCAATTTCCCAAAATAACTATTTCCTTTGATTGCGCAAACGAGTCAAGTGTTGCTTATAAAAATGAATCAGATAATTAATAGAATCAGGCGTTACTTTGCGGAAATCCATGATATACAAAAATGGAATAAAAATATCTAGTGTTAATCCCGCTAACTCTACTAGTTAGCGGGATTAACACTAGATATTTTTATTCCATTTTTGAATCAGATAGTAAAAATAAAATGTGTCCTCCAATATTTTTGCGAAGAAAAGGAAATAAACTCTTAGTTTACTCCTTTGAAAGAACTAACAAAAGCGATCAAGAAAATGGAAATCCACAATTTGTTGGAGCATTCCGAAGACCAAACACCACTTCTGTAACATTTTGTTGGAGAAAAAATAAATGGATTATAAAATAACATTATAGTGAAAACGACGATTGCGTCAGTCTTTTTGCTTGAGATATAAAACTGTATTTCATTGAATATTTATTTATTTATTTACTAGGCCAAAAATACCTTCTATCAACTTTTTACCGTTTAGGTATGTGGTCTAGTGTTAAGACCGACACCAGAAACTCTCAAACCAGAGGACCAGACGATATAACGATACGACCAGAACTACAAAACTTACAATCAAACGTCCCGAATTCGATTCCCAGTGGGAGAGATTATTTTTACTCGGTATAGTTGATTTATTAGTTTTTATATACATGATTGATGACTTTATGGCATGTTTTAAGTCCGATGTCGCCTCAACAACAATATCAGCACACGTATTCCCTCCTACCTATGACATAGGGTCCTTCAAACGAGGCGTGAAGAAGCACTTTGTGGGCCGGCAGAGTGAGGATGACTGATGCTACGTCTCTTACGCTGCACCAGTTGTCCTCGCGCCTGGACCTCATTTCCACTTAACATCAGGTGGAGTGGGGTCATTTGCCGGGCTTAGTATAAAAAAAAAATAAAAAAAAATCAGTAACATTGTTGTTTTTTATTCATCGATCATAATACTATGTTATAAACTACAAATATTAAAATACATTGTATAGGTATATACTCAATACCTAATACTTTATTACATTTCTTAATGTTTACAAAATAGATAGAGTTAGGTAACCCTATTACCTATGGATCCTGCTATGCACAACACAACACTAATTCGCCTGATGGAGGTCCGGAACTCCATCATTCGGGACTATTCGTTTTACTTTTCTCTTTGCCTTTTATAACTTGCTATCTTCTACCATAACAACAAACTTTAAATAAATTACTTTACTTTGGTTCCATAAAATTTGTATGGTATAAAACTGCACAGCAGTACATTTGGCCAGGGTGGTGGGTAATGTCTCAATCTCCCAACGTGCTGCTGGCCATGTGGAAAGCTCGTTGGCCAGCAGTGGGACGCCTATAGACTGATGATGATTATTAATATTGTCAAGAAAATATTAACGTAAACTATACAGCGCGTTAGTTAAACGGAGGGTTAAGGGAGAACATTAGGTAGTCCATTCCCTATCCGTTCATTAAAAAAAAATCTTTATTTTTTGCATAATTATTCTATTAAATAATGTTAGCGTATACACTAAGCGCGAGAAAAGATCAAATATGATCAAGTATGAAGGAAAAACAGGTCAGACCAACCACGACAGCTACTTATTCAATACCATACGCGTTAATTATATGCTTCGAGTTGTATTTTTTAATTTGTTTATGTTTACCCAGGCATAAACTACCGTAGGATTAAATATGTCCCTCGTGTTAACTAACACGCTGTATAAACAATATTTTTACATAGGTTTTAATTGTTGAGATAACAACAATTTAATTTAATTTCATTTAATTAATTACAACTTTATTTACAAAACCTGAGTCTGGCTGGTACAATTAAAATAAATTCGCTGATGAATCTGTATTTAAATTACGTAAAACTTGGCACATTCAAATTAAATTAACAGTAAAGAAAGACACAGCTTGATCCTTCTTAATTGTGCGCCCGGGCCCTAATACCCACCTCTTTTTTCCAGTAACTCTTTACAAAATAGACCTGCGGCTTAATCATGTAAGTTAGATACCGGTTGCAATTTTTCCTTTTTTTCTTTCAGCTACGCAGAGGCCTCCCTCTATCTTTTCTGTAATGTCTTTCACGAGCCACCTCATGCTAATTTATCTGCTGTGCGTCCTGATCGCTTTCAGGGCCGACTTTTAGACTTTCATGTAATTATGAAATCTTTTCGCTTTCAGGGCCGACATTTAGACTTTCATGTAATTATGAAATCTTTATCTTCTTAAAATTTAAGATACCTATGAATTATTTATTTGTTTTGTAACGTGGTCGCATGGTTTAAATTGATGTTACACAACGTTAAAGTTGTTAAATTTGAATTTAAAGTATACAAGGTTCATTTTGGACCACTCGCCAAATTTTGTTACGTGATCGCCACCTCATGCTAATTTATCTGCTGTGCGTCCTGATCGCTTTCAGGGCCGACTTTTAGACTTTCATGTAATTATGAAATCTTTTCGCTTTCAGGGCCGACATTTAGACTTTCATGTAATTATGAAATCTTTATCTTCTTAAAATTTAAGATACCTATGAATTATTTATTTGCTTTGTAACGTGGTCGCATGGTTTAAATTGATGTTACACAACGTTAAAGTTGTTAAATTTGAATTTAAAGTATACAAGGTTCATTTTGGACCACCCGCCAAATTTTGTTACGTGATCATATAGCAGTAAAACAAAAAAATAATAAAATTTAAAAAAAAAATCTTTTTGTCTCAACTTTTCCAAGAAAATAAAAATTATTGTCACCTAGCGCGCGGCCTATCGCGGTTATCAAAGCGCATGCGCGTGGCGTGACCGCTATTATTCACCCCGTGCACCAATGACAGCGCGCCTCCGTCGCGCGTCGTCGCTTTGACCGCGAAAGTGAGCGCACGCACTTAGATCTATAGGATTTAAAAAGCAGGTAAAAAATTGTTAATTAAAAAAAGAAAACATTCATTATTTTTACGTCAAATATTTTATTACTTATTACGTTTTTACTCGATATTTACTTTTGGCGGATTTGGCGAAATTAACCCTCTATTATAAAATATATGGATACAGACGAATTTTATTGAAACGTTCTCCTTTTTGTACATAGATGCACAACTATAACAGTTGTCCCCCCAAAGGGTTGGTCAAAAGCTAGGCATTCAGGACCGCAGAAGCAGTCCACTGCCATGTTTACGTCACAACTGCCCAGCCCATTGCCGCTCTTTACGGCACCCAAGGGAAGGGAGGGGTTGGTATTTAGTATCTTTTAGTGAGCCTCTACACGACACGGCTCTCCTTTTTGTAATCGATTAAAAAGGAATCTCTTGTATAGCGCCCCATATATCAGTGGCAACTGGTCGGTCGACTATTTCGCGACCAATGAGACTTTATGCAGTAAAGCTAGCGGGCGTTCTGGGGTGGCCCCACAGTGAGCTCCTATTTGCAATAAACACGTCCCTCGCGGTCCCACTACGCGGAACAAGTTACAGACTTGTTTGCACTTGCCCGATGCCGATGTTAAAACTGGGACTTTGCTCTGTAAACGGCTGGGTATTTCTTTGGTTTCGGTGATGCCCTGTGTATTAGAGTTTATGGGAACTACTATATATATAAATAGTGGACAGATTATTGAAGTACTTATGGTAATGTTTTTTTAAATGGAAAGTTGATGTTGACAACGATGACTTTGCTTTGTACACGGCTGGGTATTTTTTTGGTATCAGTGTGTGTAAAATTTGCTGTAATTTTTGGAAACTGTAGTGGACTGATCGAATCCTTATTTACCTATGTTAAAGGATAAAGCGATTCATTTTCTTTATTAAGAAACTGAAAACTGTAAATTTGGTGTTAAAACTGGTACTTTGCTCTGTAAACGACTGGATATTTCGTTGGTGTCTGTGATAAAATTTGCTGTATATTAAAATTTATGAAAATTATAGTAGATAGAGTATCGAAATACTTATGTTTTAATGGATTTTTTTACTGTATTGGCATGTTACCGATGTTAAAATTGGTACTTTGCTCTATAAAATACTGTATTTCATTGGTATCAGTGATCTAAAATTAGCTGCTTGTGTAGAGTTTTATGAAAAGTATAGTGAACAATGTCACAAAATACTTATACTTAGTGATGAAGATGAGCTCATCTTATAATAAGCTTATTCATTACTTTATTTAGCTAGGTACTTAAAAGTGATACTGTACCTAGGTACTTGTAACTGACAAATGTTTTTGTGTTCTTTAATTGTTTGTTGTTGTTTGTTGTTTGCCTTCTTTACATAATTAGGTAAGTACTTTAATTCTTACGAAAAAGGAACATTTTTCTTAGAATACTTTGTCTCCTTTTAAGTCGAAATAACTCATAAACAATATGTATTTGCAACAACTTGAAACTAAATATCTTGCTTTTCTCAAAAAAACCTATAGAAAGAGGTTTCTGAAGTACTAGATAACCTCAATCGTCGGCTAAAAATCATGTAATTTTCTTAACAAAAATATTTTAATGCATTGTGATAACGTGTCGCGTACGGCAGCGGTGAAAGAATACTACCACCCCCTCTCTTCCCTTGAGTGTCGTAAAAGGCGACTAACGGACTAAAGACTGCACATACATCCAACAGCATAGAGCGGCGATGGGCTCACCACCTGTCACGCTGAGTAAATGTGCAATCGCTATTTGGTGTAAAATGAACTATGGCAGAGGACTGCTTTTGCGGTCCTCATGCCTAGTCTTTGACTAACCCTTCAGGGATAATAGTCGTGATTAAATGTATATGTATGCATTGTGATTATATAAAAAACAGTAAAAAAAACTGTTTGGTTAATGCTACGATAAGTTCTCTTGGCAAATCCTCCCAATGTAATTTACCGATGTAAAGGCTCAAACTGGATATTCATGGGCCCTTTGTCTAAAAATATAATGAAGTGACGACGAGAGCTGAATAAAAAGTCCCAAATGCCTCACAAAGGAACCAGTAGAGATTTCAACTATTCTGTGATACTTAATAAATCATTTAAGTATTATCGTGTTTTGCTGTACAATAAGTATGTAAGAAAGTTAATACAATACTTACGTTGTTAAAATTTAGTATAAGTAGAACAATTATATATTTTATAGAAAACCTAAGAAAAACATCAAAAATATTTGTCGGTTACCGGTAGGACTACTAAAGAATATAAAAATAAAAATTGGACACACAACAGCACTTCAGGCTATACAAAACTGTCAAATTTCTTTGATCGATTTTTAACCATAGCTATTACGTGTCGAGTTCAATATCGACTGCAGAATTATGACGTTTTGGGGTAGTCTGGCGTGCTGTTGTTCGTACTTATACAATAATATAACTACGCTAACTTGGTTAAGCAATTTTCACCAAGTCCAGTCGCTATGCCAATTGCCAATACATCTGGGATTCTTCATTGATTTTTGCAATAAAAGACTCACGTCACATTAAGCAAGTAAGCGCCTTAACTATGGTTATTTTTGACATAAATTAATTTTGCAGAAGCGCTCGCATGGTGTACACATTTTGTCTTTGTGCAAAAATACATTATGGTCGCAGAGTCGGAGAGAACGTTTAAGACAAATCATCGCGTTGTAGCTTTTTACTTAAGAATTCATGTTAAGAATTTTTTGTTAAGAATTCTTAACACTTTGTAGCTGACTTGTTAGCAAGGCACATGCAAAGACAACAAAAGAATATTGACAGTTGACAAAGCGCGGCTAAATAACTCACAGCTGTAATTACCTACATTTGCAGTTATTATATGAATTAAGTTGCGCGTATTTATTACTTCAAGCAGAGTATTAACATCCTTTGCCGTCTATTGTATTATAATAATACATAATTTTGTTACCTCTGAATTCGTTATATTAACTTTACAGCACCCCAGTCCGCTTTACAAAAACATAAGAGACTTAACTCGCTTGATTCATCCATAAAACCTAAGGGGCTTATTATAAAGGCAATACTCGTGCGCGGGCAGAATATATATTTCACGTTAATTGCCGACTTCGTACTCTGAATTAGTACACTCGTATTTTACTTATCATTATCAAGTAATTAGATCTTCACAGTAACCAACAAAGCGGTAACAAATAATACAAACTTGAATTGTGAAATTGTTACCAAGGATTAATGGAATCACCATCATCATGTTTATTAGTATTTATTTAGTTTATTCGGAATTGAATTTATATGAGAAAAATGGCAAGTTATATTTTAGCTTTTACGGTTTCTTGATTGTAGGTACTACTTGGTAAAATTAAAGCAAGAATGAAATGTTATATCTACAGTAAAATATTTCGAACTCTTCTAATATAGGCATTTTAAGTAGTTAGTTTCGTAGGTTTCAATTAATGCCAATGTTGCCCCACCAATCCCCATTGGGTGCCTGGCGGCTATCTGCCCAGAAAACGACTGTATGGCAACCACCCTAATACTAATTTTTTCAATTGCTCTGTTTTGCTTTGTAGGGCCACAGATCCAGAAATAATCTTTCATGGCATAGAAGCATATGAATTGAAGATTTTTTTTTATTCTACAATTTCTATCAGGACCGTATGCTCGTTTACCGGCTCAGTATAAAGAAATTGTACCCATATGTTATAATTGGTCACGTAGAAAGGCTTATCTAGCCAAAGGTTCGGCAGTAGCACTTTCATAAGATGAGAGCTGAGTGTAAGTTTGTAAATGTCCAACGTTACTATCGCGTTTGAGTTAAGTTTTGACAGATAGATCTTAACGCTAAGATCGAGAATCAAAACTCTTAACACAAACGCGATAGTAACGTTTGCACATTTACAAACTTACACTCAGCTCTCCGATGACAAATATCGGATCGCCATAAAAGTTTGGATACAAATCTGACGGTAAACCCAATTGAGCTATACTAATAAAAATAGTACAAGAGTCACCGTCAGCAATTTCATTATGGGCTGTATCAATCATCTGTACACAAGGCTCAACAAATACAGTGTCATCAGGCGTACATAAACCAACAAACAATGTCGGCGATGAAGTAAAATTGTGGCTTTGTATCGCGAACGCCCCGGCTCCGTATCAAATATTTATGTAGCGCTGAAAACTACTGCCGATGGGGTGAAAACTTGAGGTGTTGTAACTAGAGGCGACACCATGAACAATTTTTTGCGCATTGAGTTCCTGCATGGACTGCAAACGGCAGACAACAAAGTCGGCCTATACAGGGCGTCCCACGGACATGCCACATGGAGGGAAAGTACCTTGAATATTGTGGATGGAACATTTTACTGATAGAAGACATTATTTGAATTTAAAAAACAATTTAAACTGCATTCATAGATATTTAAATAATTACATGATTAAACGGGGAATCGAATCCGTTACATAAGAAAAATAACCATCCTGTAGCTTTATCATACCGATCGAAAGGCTTCATCATAAGGATTATTTTTCGCTCAATAACATAGTGTCACAAATAAAAGGAAGACCATGAATTTTAACATTTGATGTGAAATTTTGTTCACAAAAATGAAAAGCTGACATTGCCGTAAGGACATACAACTGACATTGAAATAAATACAAACATAAATTGATTAATTTTGTATTAAAAATGTTAAAATTCATGGTATTCCTTTTATTTGTGACAATATGTTATTTAGCAAAACATAATCCTTATGATAAATGAAGCCTTTCGATCGGTGTGATAAAGCTACAGGATAATTATTTTTCTCATATAACGGGTTCGATTCCCGGTTCAACCATGTAATTATTTAAATATCTGTGAATGCAGTTTAAATTGTTTTTTAAATTCAAATAATGTTTTCTTTCACTAAAATGTTCTATCTACAACATTTAAGGTACTTTCCCTCCATGTGTCATATCAGTGGGACGCCCTGTATAGGTACGCCTCACGTGTCGCAGGCTGTCATCATCTGAGCACATTTTTTGTAAGGCTGCTCTAGTTTTGATACCTCAATGGGTGAAAACTGTAAATGCGTTGGTACAAACAGACGCGAGTTTTAGTAAAAATCAACTTTTGGGCGGCAGCGGCGGCCGCCAACCTTATTTTAATGAAACGGCCCGATAAAGTTGTGACGATTGTTGCGTCAGTTTTATCGTTGTTACTGTTCGGTCAGACGGTTTGTGTGCATTGATTGGTTACGTTTGGTTGGTTTATTTTTATTATCATTTTGCATTTACAATGCTATATTAATAAAACTGACATTGCATTTTTAAATAACAGTAGTTCAGTGCTAAGTTTTGCATGTACTTGATAACTTTATTTTTGACGTGACAACGTCTTAAATTAGGTTGCGGCTGGGAGTCACTTATGAAAAAGTGTAACGCTGGGTAACGTTACGATGAGTCACCGAACGAGAGAGAGGCCCGCCGAATGCCTTGCGTCTCTCTCCCACTCAACTATGATAAATTTGTGCAATTCTTATTTTCATTCAATTCCTTGTTCCTATTGTGCAATTTAATTATATTCATATCAATAAATATTTTACCGAGAAAAAGACGTTGTCACGTAAAATCTTCGCCCGTAAAACCGACTTTACAGGCAAACAATTTTTTTAATATTTGGTACTTATTATGAGGATAATGGTGTTGGTTGCGTGATTGCAATAAGACTTGTAGATAGTTGTCCGTATCGCGTGGCGGTGAAAGAATACTACCACTCCCTCTTTTCGATTGGGTGTCGTAAAAGGCGACTAACGGACTAAAGACTACATCCAACAGCATAGAGCGGCAATGAGCTCAACACAGGCCGCCCAGTACAGGCCACTTATTACAAAATAATTAATAAATACCGAAAATTAAAATTTTTTCGCTACTTCATTGTGGCGAAATAATAAAGCGAGCGAATTGCCATGACGGTAGCGGCCCTCTGCGGTATTCATAATAACGTTGCGTGTGCGATAGATAGGTAGGTAGGTAAGTACGTTTCATAGTAGGTACCTACCGGTATTTTGATTGAACCTCGGTGAAGTATCGCAATATTGATAATAATGTAATTAAGAAATTATAATACCGCCGCTGCACTATGAAATGGTCGCGAATTATGTTGTAAATGGAGTTACATATTAAGATCTAAATGTAACAAAGTGTCTATTTGTTTGTAATTTAACAGTGCAAAAGTATCGTAAAAGGCGACTAACGGACTAAAGACTGCGCATACATCCAATAGCATAGAGCGACAATGGGCTCACCACCTGTCACGCATAGCACATATGCATTCGCTATTTGGTGATAAGTAGACTATGACAGCGGACTGATTTTGCGGTCCTAATTGCCTGGTCTCTGACTAACCCTTCGGGGATAATGGTCGTGATTATATGTATGTAGATAATACCTTTATAGTACTTAGTATTACGCAGTAATCAGCATATCAGGTGATAATAAGGTCAATGGTGGAGGCGTAATTCACCTGGATTCCTCAACTACTAAGGAACTGGGTTATCTCTACTATCGGAACATTGCAAAGCTGGTTGAGTCGCTGATTTTTTTGCTGACCCCTTTCAGTACAATGTTTCCCGCTCTATAGACTTAGCTAGGAACCGATGGCGAAGCAACATTCATAAGTGCGCAATTATTGTAGCCTAAATTGCAATCCATTAATTATTATAGATTAAAAATATATTCCCAAAAGGGTTAGTCAGAGAGACTAAGCAAGGAGCCCTGCTGCCCTAGTCCACAATTCACTGTCTTTAGTCCGTTAGTCGCTTTTTACGAACCCGAAGATAAGAGGGGTTGGTAGTATTCTTTTATTGAGCTACACACACGGCTATAAATTGAATAGATGAAATTTAATCTTGATATCTTGAATCTCTTGTAAAAGAGTTAAACGACTGCTCCCACGAAAACAGCACAAACAACAGATGTCAATATTGCCGCGGCAAGTGCTCCAATACCGGGTAATGACATTGGAATTGGCCATTATCGTTATCCTATACATTTAAGGAGTCAATTCCCTTGGAGACAACGACCCTTGACCTACTGGGCCCTTGTACCCGCTCTCCCGTGATTTCCACTACCATCGGTACTCGATAAACACTCGATCCTAAATGGTTTGACACTCACCCCCTTTGCATTTTACACTTGTTCACCCATTTGAAATGTTTGTGAACGATTTGGGAAATGGTTTAGATTAGAGTCTTCCTCTTGTATTTGGGATGCATACGTAATCGGTAGATTACGAGATTAATCATTGATACATTGTTTTAGTATTGTAATGCATTATTTTAAATTCATATATTGTATTTTATGACCGGTAACGACATATATATATTTTTTTGTAAATGTCGTTGCTTCTGTGCGCTGTGGTTTCTTGCGCCCGTTCTTTGCCACAGTTAAAAAATGACGTCCTGAATGGGTGGTAGGTTAAAAAAATTACGACGATTCAAAGTACTTATTATTTGAACTTATTGAATAATTATATTTTGAGTTTGAGTTATGTATCTTTATAATCATCATCATTTCATTTTCAGTTTTTCTTAACCAACTGCTGGGCATAGGCCCCTCTCTGTTTATCATAACAGGCAAAAACGAAAACAATTTTTCTTCTTATCTAATTTACATTTGTTTTCGATTTTAAATTTTGTGATTTTTCACGCCCGCCCTAAAGAATCTCTTACTTACAATCATTCGTTGCTTATTAAAGATAAATAATTATTTATTGACCACAAGCGCATTGACAGCAGTAATGTAGAAAACAGAATAATAAGAAGAAACAGAATAAAAAATAAATAAAAAGCGACAACAATATAAAAAATTGAGAAGTGGCATGTGGGCAATTAGGTCCTCAGCTTGTGCTGCAACGATGTGCAAGCCGTTGCAGCGCTGGTATTCTGGTGGGACCTAAGTGAGACAAGACAATAACAGAGAAAGAAAATAGGTAAAAGCTATAATAATAGCAAACAAAATGACAAACATAATATTTGTAACTAACATACTTACACACAGAAGAAATTCCTAACACTACCAACAATATAACGATAGGAAAAGAAAAAAATATTAAAGACGGCCTTGTCGTATACAAGCAATAATATTGTAAACTCAGTAAATTAAAAGTTCTTACTTCTAAGTTTTATTTTAATTAACTCCACGCAAAGTTCCAAGAAGTTTCGTTTCGAGTTCGCATGGTATGGCCAACAGGGCCCAACTCAGATATAAATTATTGAGGAAACTACGTTCAGGAATATGCCATAACATGCCAGGCGCTTATTCAACACTTCATCGTAAAGGATTATTGGACGGAATTACGGCGCGTCCGCACTCGATAACCGAGCCGGAATGATACCTCTCTGTTTCCCCTCGTTTCGTTCATTTGTTTTTATTTGCCAGTAATGATATTTTCGTTTAGTGGAAATAGCGCTTTGTGAACGTAAAAAGGAGGCGCGATCACAAATTTATATTATGCATTAGATTATCTAAACGTATTATCTGCTGTATTTACGATATATATATATATTCATTTTATTTATTATTGAAAGAAACAAATAGTTAAAATATCGTAAGAGTTTTATAATTACTCATAGACTTAGGATTTAATTTAGATGTAATGGAATCTCTAAGTTTCGTATAAAAACAATAGTACATTCGCACTATATTCTGGTAAAATACCATAATTTAAGTACCCATTTTTTACTTTTATTTATAAATGTAGATGACAATACCCATACGTATGAATAAGCTTTCTGGTACGTGATAAAAATTGTGAAGCTGGCCCGATCTTCCCCCACAGAGCCCACAGTCTGTGGACCTTCGTCTCTCTCATGACTTGACTGATTGATGATGATCATGAATGAATGATTTTGGTTCTCCCACTGTTCTTTATCTAGCAGTTTCTTCTAATTTTGCTGCATTCCTTTAAGTAAAAAATCTTACCTACTAAAATCTCTTAAATATATAAACAAACTAGCGACCCGCCCCGGCTTCGCACGGGTTACTACCCGTACCCGTACCCCTACCTAAACAAATTAAGCCTTTCTCGATAAATGGGCTATCATCTAACACTGAAAGAATTTTTCAAATCGGACCAGTAGTTCCTGAGATTAGCGCGTTCAAGCAAACAAACTCTTCAGCTTTATAATATTAGTATAGATAAATCTGAACCTTCTGAAGTTAGTGTGCAAAAGACATTGAGCTATATTACTACGTGTAACGTATACATCGCTGGCAAAAGAGACGTTTATTTCATTCGCCTGTACCTAAACAATTTATGTCACCGAAAGCTGTTATTCTTTTACAACTACACAAAATGCCAATCATCAGCGTTTACTGCGCACAGACCAGCATGCCGATTCTATAACGCTGGATCGTAAACTCGCGCTCACTTCGACCAACACGTTCCAATCAAAAGTGACCTTTGTGACGTTATGGTAGAGTCGAATTTTGAGAATACGGATTTTAATGACAACATGCTTGGTCCTGAAGAGGTTGAGGAGCTCGGTGGCGCAGCAGCGTTCGGTTTGCGGTCTTGCCCGCTAAGCAACTTTCGCAATGCCGGGTCGCTGGATGGGTGACCAAATTGAAAACATCTCGAGCTCCTCCATGCTTCGAAAAGCACGTAAAGCCGTTTGCCGGTTGTCGTCGAAAGATGGCAGTCGTTAAAACCCACCAATCCGCATTGGGTTAGTGTGGTGGGTTATGGCCCAACAACCCTATGTGATGTTTTTTTTATAGCAGAAGGAGGCAAACGAGCAAGCGGGTCACCTGATGGAAAGTAATCACCGCCGCCCATGGACACCCGCAAAACCAGAGGAATCGCAAACGCGTTGCCGGCCTTTAAAAAAGGAATAGGCTCGTTTCTTGAAGACCCCTAAGTAGTAACGATCCGGAAATACCGCCGCCGAGAGCTGGTTCCACAACACTGTAGTTCGAGGCAGTTAGTTGGAGGCAGCAGCAGGCCTCATGTTGTCCATGAGGGAAGCCCTGTGCCTAGCAGTTGACGCTTGATCGGCAGCGAGTTATCAAATACGCATTCTCTAAATTCAACTCTACACTAACGTCACAAAAGTCACTTTTGATCGGAACGTGAGGGTCGAAGTGAGTGCAAGCTTGTGATCGATCGTTAGAGAATCGCACCCCTAAATGTTCACAAATATTCGGGCCGCGACAGATAGCGCCATATACTGTTACACATTACCTATATTGTTTTGTTAGGAATACCAGTCGTAAACTGTAATTTGTTACCATAAATTGCCACTGTCGCAGAGGTAAATTGATTTCGCCAGCGCGGTGGAAATAAACATATTATAGCATTTAATTAAACTCTTAACACCTCCTTTGTGCCAAATTTGTATGTACAGATTACATAGATTTTTTTAAGGCTTTGTTCTTTGTAACTGATTCTTCTTTATGTGCCATGTTTTAACGAAAGCGACGATCATTTCTGCATAGTTCCCGTAGACAGATGGCAACCGTTCATGACGATTTTACTGCGTTGAACGCTAACGCCTTACCGTTGGCGAAGTAAATTGGTAGACAAGTTTATCTTGGCGAATGTTCACTCTTTTCAATCGCTAACCACAAAACGCACAAGCCGTTGCGCCATCGAGCTTTTCACGCGTATTTTTCAATCTTACGTACCTACTAATTTAATTACGGATCTTAATAGGTCAAGGGTCGTAAGACCGCCGGCGGTCGCGAAACAATTTATTTTTAATTGTGTCTGGTTTTACGATCCTCAAGGGGTTAATAAAGTAACCGTGTCGCGTAACGGTAAAAGAATACTACCACCCTCTCTCTTCCCTCGGGTATAGTAAAAGGCGACTAACGGACTAAAGACTGTACACATACATCCAACAGCATAGAGCGGCGATGGGCTCACCACCTGTCACGCTGAGCACATGTGCAGTCGCTATTTGGTGAAAACTATGGCAGAGGACTACTTTTGCGGTCCTCAGTCTCTGACTAACCCTTCGAGGATAATGGTCGTAATAAACATTGTATTCATTTATTGTGTTCACATCTCCATAACCTGTTTGAGCATCAACGTGCCCTGATACCATTGAATAAGCTGTGTACACACGGCGTCAGATCAACCTACCCAAAACTTCCAAATTTCTACAATCAATTTTGAACTTTATTGATTTGTACTAAGAATCAATATTCATTGGATAAATAAGTAGTAGGTTGATCTGACGCTGTGTGTACACACGCCAGCAAGTCAACTTATCCGCAAAACTGTCAAATTTCTCTAATCCATATTGATTGACAGCCGGACCCGTCCTTATAACCAACCAATAAAGTTCAATATCAAAGAAATTTGACATTTTGTGGTAGGTTGATTTGCTGTCTGTACACGCGGCCAATTTGCCAATATGAATAAATCGCGCGCCGATCAAAACGATTCCCGCGATGAGTGTTCCCAGCTTATTATTACGCCACTTCGTGTGCTGTGGAAGGATCACGGGCTCCGAGAGATATCCTTACATGGGATAAAATATTTTACGCGCTCCAATGACATGGAGCTCCCGGTAATATTGCGGGTAATAACACTGAGGTGTTATAACTAGAGACGACTTCTTCTTCTTCATGTGCCATCTCGTATCGGAGGTTGGCTATTATTATGGCCTTGGGCCAGTGACGCTGGGGCTCGGAACAGTTACTCAATTTGTACCACTCGGCTAGGGTTACCATTTAGGATATTGTAAAGTCCTGTCAAAAAGCCTGACATTTCGATAAAAGTCCGGACTTTTTAGTCACAAAATGGAAACATTATATACTCACTTTTATATTTTGTTTTTTTTGGTAAATGAGAAGTTCATAAAGATTAAAGACTTATTTGATATTACTTAATATGTAGTTTTGCTACCTATATATATATTTTTTTATTTAAACATTTGCAACATAATATATTACATGGCGGACTTAATGCCTGAGGCATTCTCTACCAGTCAACCATAGGGTGGTGCAGAGATGACATGGTAGGTGCAATTTTCGGTGATTAATGTGACACAGGGCAGTATAATCTAATAAAATTTTAATACACTTACAGATATTTACGCAATGACATAAATATAATACATAATAATATAAACTTACACAAATATATACAAATATATATACATATAAATACACTACATAACTTATAAAAAGGACGTTACTGAGATGATTCTGCCATGGTTTCATTAAAAAAGAGCATGCGGACTTTCTTTTTAAAAGCCTCACGACTCGTAGCCATCCTGATTTCGAGCGGCAGCGCGTTCCAAAGGAGAATGAATTGGATTTGAAAGGACGATCGATATATCTCAAAATCCGGACCAATTAAATTGTATTACCTAATATGTAGTATTGCGACTTATATCCTAAAATCAGGACAAAGTAAAAAGTCGGACAAAGTCCGGACTAGAATTAATGTTTTTTTTTATATATTTTAGCGTTTTACTAACGCTTAAATATACTTGAGTAAATTTTTTTCCGGACTATAATTTAAAAGTCCGGACATGTCCAGATTAATCCGGACGATAGTAACCCTACACTCGGCGAAGTTCTGTAGTCATTGTGTCTTCTTACGGACAGGACTCTGCGGCCCTGTATTTTACCTAGAGACGACACCGCGAAGCAATTATTGCGCACGAGTAGCGGCCTATGCGACGTTGCGACGGACGACTGGCGACTCATTAAAAGAATACTAAAAACCCATGTCTTCCCGTGGGTGTCGTAAAAGGCGACTAACGGATTAAAGAATGCACTTACATCCAACAGCATATACTGCCGATGAATTCACACACACCTAGGGTTACCATCCGTCCGGATTAGTCCGGACATGTCCGGAGTTTTAGACTAGTACGGACTTTGTCCGGCTCTTTAATTAGTCCAGATTTTGAAAAATGAGTAACAAAACTACATATTAAGTAATATCAAATAAGTCTTTAATCTTTATTAACTTCTCAATTATCTAAAAAAAAAAAGTGAGTAATGTTTCCATTTTGTGACTAAAAAGTCCGGACTTTTATCAAAATGTCAGGCTTTTTGTTAGGACTTTTTAAATTCCTAAATGGTAACCCTACTCACACCTATCACGCTGAGCTCATGTGCAGTTGTAATTTGGTAAAACTATGGCAGTGGAAGGCGTTGCTTCTGCGGTCCTCATTGCTTAGTCTCTGACTAACCCTTCGGCAACAATAGTCGCAAATCTATGTAGTTGTGTAAACGCACTGGAATCTCAAAAAAAGCCTTTAAAAAGTGTCTTATCCAGTTTATACTACCTCAATGGTAAATCTCGTTGTGTTACCTGCTGAAAAAGCGTTGCAAGCGACTTTTAGAGGACACAACACCTTTTGGTTGTACAAACAGAGTGCAAATTAATTTGTGAATGTAAGCAACATATGAAAAAGGAATATTGGCAGTCTGAAATTGCAAAATAGGTAAGTATTTCTACCAAATGTAATTTAGTGTTCGGAATTAATTACAGATTACTAGTTTCGGTGAAATGTTCATTCATTCTTGTGAATGGTTTTCAATGCAGTTACTTAATTAATAATTTAAATTGTATATTGATATTGACACACGACTATAAATATATAAAGCATAAGTGGAAACCTAAATGTGAACTGTCCAATGTAGCTATTTTTAATCTACAGATCTTTAGTAATTCCTGTTATCCATTCCTATAATTATCGTAATATTGTGGATCGTATTTTATTCATTCTTTTACAACACTTGTTTACATATATCCGCATACATATAATCACGACTATTATCCCCGAAGGGTTAGTCAGAGACTAGGCAATTAGGACAGCAAAAGCAGTCCCTACCATAGTCCACTTTTAACAAAATAGCGACTGCACATTTGCTCAGCGTTACAGTTGGTGAGCCCATCGCAGCTATATATATGCAATTGAATGTATGTGCAGTTTTTAGTCCGTTAGTCGCCTTTTACGATACCCAAGGGGAGAGAGGGGGTGGTAGTATTCTTTCACCGCTACGCGACACGGTTATACTTTTGCACTGTTAAATTACAAACAAATAGGTGTCTATTTGTTTGTAATTTAACAATTTTTTGCTACATTTAGATCTTAATATTATTATAGAACTCCATCATCAAAATAATTCGCGACCATTTCATAGTGCAGGGCGGTATTAATTTCTAAATTACATTATTAACAATATTGCGATACTTCACCGAGGTTCAATCAAAATACCGGTACTATGAAACGTACTTACCTACCTATCTATTGCACACGCAACGTTATTATGAATACCGCAGAGGGCCGCTACCGGCATAGCAATTCGCTCGCTTTATTATTTCGCCACTGCATATTTTCGGTGTTTATTAATTATTTTTTGTAATAAGTGGCGTACTGGTGCGTTCGTTTTTTCCACACTATTATCAACTCAGTTAAATTTTCAAAGGGACATGGTTCTTATTATGGCGACAGGCGGCTAGTTTACTTATTTACTCAAGTGAATTATTACCAGTATATTAATAAATATTATAAAAATAGATGCAACATTAGCTATAACATAAAAAAACAAGTATCAGCTGTTTGTACAATTTATTCCGTCCATCCAATCGTCTGTACGATTCGAAAACTAAAAATCTTGCCAAATTGCCTTCTGTCGATACGTTAAGACGTTACGATGAAATGCTAATATTAAAGAGGTTGATATTGCTCTCCTTATTTTGGCAACTAGATAGTTTTTGAAAGCGGATTTGACGATAATTGGTTGGTCTCTAGGGGAAGAAAAACACTGCCGGGGGTTGTAAGTTTCAACGAAAGGATCTGTTCTGATCTTGATCTATATAAAAGTTGATTTTATTAATACCTCAGAACAGTCGGCGATATTATTTATCTAGGGAAAATTACATCAAAACCTAGGCGGCAACGGAGGGTGCAACCATTTTTATTTAATGGTTGCACTTCGCAGATCTTAAGACACTCTTATTCTGAGTGTTACAACTTTCACTGCAAGCCTTTACCTTAGCAGAATCACTAACGCTGTTTATTATCGACTACGGTGATGTGTTTTACACTGATTTGTCTGAAAAATTGCTTGATAAAATGGAGCGTCTGCAGAATTTTTGTATAAGATTCATCTTCAACCTCCGTAAATTTGATCACGTGGCTATTCGCCATTGCAGGGATTTGCACTTTCTTACGCTCCTATAGTCTATACTTTTCCTGCCAACTTCTCCGCCTTATCTTAATGACTGCTTTTCCTTCCATTCCTCAACTTTACATTGCACCTTGCGTTCTTCTTCTAACCTTTCTTTAAACATCCCCCAAGACGCTACCAACTTCTTTTCCTATTCCTTTACTGTGCATGCTGTCCGCTTGTGGAACTCTCTTCCTGAGAGCATCAGAAAAACTCAAACTCTAAGGTCTTTTGGCGATCGAGTTAGAAGCTATTTCCTTTCTTCGGCTCCGATCTAGCTAATTAAAGGAAGGTATATATTTCTGACCTTATTTGTTATTTTCCCGTATTCTTTAGATATTTATTTATTCTCAATTATTTCTTTCTTTATTTATATGCACCTGCTCCCCTATTACTTTTTACTATTTTTTTACTCTTCACCCAAGGTTGCCTGGAAGCGATTGCTATAAAGCAATAAAGTCGCCTACTTGTACTCTCTATCTGTCTATTGTCCTGTTTTAGTAACTGTTCATTTTTTGTGTGTAAATAAAGTGTTTAATATTGTTATTATTATTATTATTTTGAGTAACCTACCTACCATACTTACATTATCTGAAGATCGTACACAGGCAGCATCAGATTTTCTCTACAGATATCTGATTTTGTATTATCGAATTATGAAATCAAGAGGCCCAGAGCGACAGATAACATGCGACTTTGCAATAGTATTTCTAAAGTAAGTAAATATAAAGTAAGCCACTCTATACCACAGAGGCGATTAGAACTCTTACTTACTAACAGTCTCACTCACTTTTCAAAGCTAAATTAACACAATGTTATTAATAGGATACGGCAACTTCAGCGTTGGCCGCGTAAAAAATTTAACAAGTTTCAGCAGCAGGATTTTTCGCGATGCACGGGAAAGCATTTCGCGCTGTTTGTTCAAAAATGATACTTGAGATAAGTTTGAATTAGTTTTTTATTTGAGTAAAATGTTATGTTCTGTAATCATGATAGGATAATTAGGTCTCTGATATTTAAAAGTTGCTAGACGGCTAACAATGCACAAACACGTTTGTAGGCAAATATGTGTAACGGACGAGCATGTATAGGAGAGAGTTAGAGCGGTTTCGCACTAATTTGACGATAATTGGTACGTTTCCGATCCGAATCCGATCGGAACCCGTAAAAATACGGTAACCGGAGCAGTCGTAGACCCCTTGTGTGTCAAGCGACCTCCTGGAGGTCGCTAACTGTCAGACCCGTATGTGTCAGAGGCCTCCTGGAGGTCGCTCTTTACCCCGTCATATTTTAGAGTTGAATTGTGCTCATAAAACTATTGCTATTTCTTTTGTCTATGTTTTAATGTATAGAGTGAGACAAAGAAGGAGGCATTACAACGAACGCCACAGATGTTTTAATACGGCGATGAATAGAGGATCTGCGCGCGCCTTTTTATGTGGGTTCGACCCGCGTCTGTTATCGCCCGGTACTTACGCGCCAAATCTGGCGCATATAAAAAATTAATGGCGAGGTTTATTCTGTTTTAAACGTGTATTCCTCATTGTAAACATAACAAATAATACTCATAATAATAATTACACCTTTCATGCTTTTATTTATAATTAAATTTATTATTTTATATTAAATCAGGGAAAAAAAAGTACTTTCACATAGTTTAATTTTTTTTTGCATATTATTATAGAATCTAACTATACTTTATTATACATAGCCAAATAGCTTATTTAATAAGGATTCCAGTGATATAAGTTTTTTTATATAGTCTCTATATAAAAAATTTATGGAAATCGTCATTATACCTAGACCGGATATAAACAGGAAGTAATACGGAAGTAGCTTGACTTAAAATGACTTATGTCAGAAGATGGCCCCAGAATTACTTGAATTTGTACATAGAATAATAACCAAAGCATAGAAAGAGTGCTATGACATTTGAGTGGGTACTCCGTTTGGTCACCATTCGAACTACATTTGTATAGGTCGCTTTTGAATTCAGTATGGATATATGTCATAAATGGTGACCGGTTTTTTTATTTTCGCTAGACATTTGACGTTTTTAGCAACTTATTTTGTCTCTTTTCTTTCAATGTTACCAACACACTTAATTCTAACTTGGCTACAATTTGTGAATGGAGCAAATCTTATGGACTTCAAGTAAATCCTACCAAAACACAAATCATTATGTATTTGCAGCCCTAGAATGACTGTGTCAAGAATTTGGGTATCATGTTCGACAAAAATTTAACCTGGAGCCCTCAATTACAAGAACTGAGTCGCAAAATGTTTGCATCTGCGGGGTCTTTGAGAAGACTTCGCAATTTTCTACCGACCGCCACTAAAATTGCTCTTGCACAGTCTCTTCTTCTTCCCTTAATGGATTATGCCGATGTCAGTTATGTCGATCTCACAGAGGAGCAACCTAATAAACTTAAGCGACTTCAAAATTTTAGTATACGATTCAAATTTGGACTTCGCAAATATGATCATGTTTCCGAGTTCCGTACGAAACTCAAGTGGTTGCCTATTCGCCTTCGCCGGAATGCTCATATTCTGTCCCTCCTTTTCAAATTTTGTTCTACCACTCCCTCCTATCTTAAAAATCGTTTTAAATTCTTGTGTGACTCTCACTCACGATCATTAAGATCTGCACAAAACCTGACACTCGAGATGCCAGTACATTCTACAAAATTTTATGACAGGTTTTTTACAGTACTGGCTGCTCGTTTGTGGAACAATTTGCCTTTGACAATCAGAATGGCCAAAACGCTAGCGATTTTCAAGAAACAGGTGAATGACTATTACTTGTCTTTATAGCCACAGCCGTTTGTAGTAAGATCGCTACATTATGTAGTTTAGATGTTTATGTTTACTTCTAATCTGTATATATATATAATATGTTTATATTAATTTAAGTAGTTTAATAAGTTTTATTTTTATTTATTGCTTATTATGATATTCATGCTACACTACAAGCCCACTTTTAATTTTAAATCAATCTTGTCCATGCAAAGGTTGTCTGGAAGAAATCACTTTTAGTGATAAGACCGCCATTTGTACGTCTACTTTTATAGAATTGTATTTTTTTTCTTGTCAAAAATGTTTTTGTGGTGTACAATAAAGTATATTTATCTTTATCTTTATCTTAATGTTTATGGCCCATTTGAAAAAATATACGAGTCTCATTTGGTCTCCTTCTATGCTTTAGTTAATTATTCTATCGATTTATATCAGTGATCGGACAAGTGCGTAAGCAATATCCGAATGCGGTCCGAGTTTTATAGACCCGTATTTTACGGGTTCGGATCGGATTCGGATCGGACGTAGCGCAAAACCGCTCTAAGTGAAGCAAAGGATGTGTGTCAGGCTGTCATGAAACTGTGGTCTCTTCTGCCTACCCTTTTTGGAAGCGGGCGTGATGTGTATGTATGTATGTGTATAATAGCAGAAACTGTCCTGTTATCTATATTAATTAAAAATCAATTGCCGAATTGTTTGTACGCGCATCACTTCAGAACGGCTGCACCTATTTGGATAAATAATTCTTTTTTTGTTGTGTTTGTATTTTTATTTTGTTCTACAACTGGTAAGCGATGGCCTTCATCTCACCTGATGGTAAGTGACGATAAGGCCGAAGGTGGAAGCGCATTTCACCCGGAATCCTCAACCACTGAGGAACTGGCTATCTTATCTCAAACTGTCGGAACACAACAATGCTATAAACATCGTTGTTATGGCGACAGACATAAGATGGTGGTAGCTAGCCAGGCGGACTTAACAGCCCTCTACCACCAACCAATTTGTCAGGACAAGGTTTGTTTAAGTAAAATTTTAGGAAATACGTCACGGGATTCAGGATGTTTCACGCAGATGAAGTCACAGTTGTTTATAAAGTTTATAAAATCATCTTTTGCGTCTTTAAACTTGACTTCTCACTTAGTGATTTTGCAATACACTTGAATCATCAACTGAAAGCGATATTAAGACGAGAATAATTGCACAAAAAACTTTACTATAAACTAGTCTAAAGTTAATATCGTGGCGATGTTTGCTCCACTCGTAGTAAGTCTGCCTGCCGCCAAGCTGTTTACCGAAGCTAGAGATCAACCATAATAATATGGCATGCCCCACAAAAAAAAATCGAATTCTTGCCGATTTATTACACGCGTAGTCATAATTAAAGTAACCGCTCGCTAAGGCGAATGTCACGACGGCGAAGTCATACAAAAATGTCAAGAGGTTCCATACTGTTAAATTAGTGGCATAAGTTGATTCAGTTTATCGAGCGACAGATCCATGTTTTTGTTTGGGATTGGTTTACATTGTCCCTATGACAAACTTCTTCTTCTTCAAACGAGGCGTGAAGAGGCACTTTGTGGTCCGACGGGGTGAGGGTGACTGATGCTGCATCTCTTACACGCGGCAGCAGTTATCCTCGTTTGCCGGGCTTCATATAAAAAAAACAGTAGCAGACCTCTGATCATCATTGATGCATTGTAAATATTCTAACGCACACTTTTAGATGCAGGGAAAATGAAAGGGACGTGCCATGCTAACGTGGTTGATCTCTACTTAATTTAATGCTATTTATACAAGTTTTCTTATTGAACAGCTTTATCGCCTTCATGTCTAAATGTAATCTATTTAATTAAAAAGTGGTAGTGTTCATTCGATTCTTAGTTTTGTGGGTTTTTTCTATTTGTAGTTTTATTTGAAATCGTGCTACGTAGGCCTATTGTTATAAAAAAATATTATGAATCAGATTTTGAATACTTATATTTTTATTGTTTTTTTTGTATCTTCAGCTCTGGAGCTCTCCTTTTCCAAAACAGCATTGTTTACGGAAGCGTTTGAATCAAATGACGAGGGCGCATCTTTATGTTAGTTGGCCGGCAAACTAGCTTACGACCCACCAGTCCCCTTACTCTCGAAACCGATCGCTGTTGGATAGGATTGGTATGCATTGGATTGGTATATACCTAGCGCTAATTTGGATTCATATTGGGTGACTAAATGGCGTAAATGGCATTGAGTTTTGTAATTTTTCACTCAATATCCACGCAATATGAGCCATATTATCTCTGGTGTCGTAACTTAGGAGTACGAAAATTCACAATACCAATCCGATATAATACCAATACACTTTTCTTATACCAGTAACGTAACCTTATACCGTAATCGCTTTCGGTCCCTTCCATGGACATGGACGCGACTCTGTGGGTAACACCTTCGATCGTACACGGACGCTCTACCTCTTTACCAACCCTGAAGCTACAGTCACAGCAACGAGTAAGGTGCCCTCATCCTTGGTAGTGTTAATCTGGGCACTCGATGTTATAGGAAGGATCAGGAGGGCGAGCAACCATACGTATGATGGAATCATCGGGGTCATCAAAGACGTGCCTCACACGTTGTAAAGATCACCGTTCAGTCAATTAGTACACCTGATCGACGACCAAAAGTCATTGCGCCACCGAGCTCTTTAAAGCTATCAAACGAGTGATAATAATGAAATATTTTATAGATACTTTATTGTTATATTAAGCTGTCCAGAAAGCCGTAAAATGGTTTACAGCGTAAGTAATTGATTTTAGATTGAAGGTCTCTGGTGGCCGTATCGTAACTGCACAAGCGCGATACAGTTTAAGTTTTACGAGGGGCTGCCTAAACAAATATTATCGATATTGTGAACGCGATGAAAGGATATTGTAGAAGGTCAACGGAGTACAATACGGCGGGAACTCTAACTTTGTAAAGTGTGTAGTGAAACTTAGTTGTATTGTTATGTAAAACTGTCATCGTCGTCGGCCTCGTATAAACGCCCTATAGCTGGGTTCAAGTTTGCGTGCTTACATGAATAGGAGCGAAGCGAATACGAATGGAGATTGGGCGATAACCCACCACTGTTACCGGTTGGTGGGTTTAAACGACCGCAACTTTGCGACAACACTCGGGATCTATGGCTTGACGTGCTTTCGGAAGCATAGACAAATGAGATAATAAAGTCTCCATACATAAGAGCGTACCGCGGAACTACGTCTAAAATGGGAATATTGCCTAGATGGCGTTACCATCGAGGCAGCCCTATAGGCTACTAAAAAAATCCGCTATATAGAGCGCTTGCTTTGGTTGCTTTATTAATTAGGTGATAATAGTTTTTTTAAATGGCCGCCGTTTTGCGACAACAACCCGGACCAATAGGATAACGTGCCTTCCGAAGCCAGGAGGAATTTCGAGGTATTTTGGGTTTCGTCATCCCTCCGGTAGCCCTGTTCATATATGAAATAAAATATTGCTTGAAATAAAAATAAAAAATCTTCCGTTCTGGATATCACTAAAAAGAAAAGAAAAGTTCGGACTTAGTAACACATAAATATCTTTTTAAATAAACGTTATCATTAATATTACCAAAATTGAATTACGCGTCTCGTAAACTGTGTTATGGCATATGTTTCTGCCTTATTGTCTTTGGGTCGAGTGGTCGACCCTTGACAGCGTCTGTGAACATGGAAATAGTGTTCCCAAGTTGTTTGATCCCACCACTATTATTAGGAGGACCTCTTATATGATAAAGATTGTCGTTACATTATTATAGTCAAAGTCAAATTATTTTGTCAATGTAAACCTTTACAGGCACTGATTGACGTCAATACTTATAAAAAAACAGTTAACTATCTTGTAGTTAAGACTTAACAACTAATCTAACTAACTAATCTACTCTACCTACCTAACTATAATTTACCAGCATTTCGGATTTTGTGAGAGCCTTCGACTGAGAAGAAGCTGGCAAGAAACTCAAGAGGCCTTACTTTTTTCTCCCTCTATGTAACAAAAGTTACAGTGTAATAGATCTAATTAAGTACTATAGTAGTGAAAAAGCGTTTTGTCTGAATAGCGATAACCTTAATACCTAATTTTTATTATTTAGTCAAAGGATGTTGACTGGAATTTAATTGGATACTGGATAGCGACCACGCTATTTCTTTCTAAAGATGTCCTCCAACTATAGTCAGTGACTACATGGGTGGGTACGGTAGATTCTATTCTACTCTATTCCATAAAAGCTCTTAAGATTCTAGTCGCAAAAAGGTGCAAAGCAAAAAGTGTTGATACACGAACTCTCTCCAATTAACTCTAGCGCCGCGCATGCAGCGGCGACGAGACAAAAAACAAATATTTTTGCGCCGCCACCGCTCTATCCGATTGTAAGCGCGTCGGTGCTAAACGGACATTTTTTATTTATGATTGCTGGTCACAGTTCGTTACCTCCACGATTCATTGATAGAATGTGTTTATTAAATAGTTACAAGTAATATAAATACTTACTTTCACTTTAATCCTTTACAGAGTTTCTCTGTAAAAATGCTCTGCGGGTGTCAACACTTTTTCACTTTTTATATTCTTGAGCCACCAAACAAGCACATGATATGCCTAGTAAGCAGGATTGCAGTCACTGCAGCCTATGGTATGGATGCTTGTGACACCAGGGGTATCACTAGTTGATTCTAGATATTGAATTATGATATTCACCCCAAATCCCATAAGATTCAGTAATGATTACTAATACCGAGGCGCAGTTTGTAAGAGAATTTGAAGAGTGATGTTCCAATATTTTGTTTTTAGAATAGAATAGAATAGAATAGAAAAACGTTTATTGGTACAATTTAAAAAGAATAAAGAGGAAACACTACGTCGACGTGGCATGCAAAATTTTCATACAAAACAGAAAAACGACTTTTCGTAGTCCTCTAGTAGTTTCCTCCTTCAGAACTGGACCAATTTTTATTACTTTTTCAGCATCGGTTAAAGAAAGAGATTTTCTTTGTCTGTATGGTTGACTTTTTTTGGCATTAAGTCATTAATTTAATAAGCAGGAGCCTTCAAAATGTAGAGAAATAACTCGTTTTACGGCGTCTTCAGAAACAATAAGAGACTGTTTTTAAAAAAAATCTAACATACAAACATAGAAGATATCTTTCTTTACCCGTTGCTGAAAAAGTAATAAAAATTGGTCCAGATCTGAAGGAGGAAACAGGGGACTATGAAACGTCTTTTCTCTGTGTTTTGTATGAGATTTTTGCATGCCACTTCAACGTAGTGTTTCCTCTTAAATGCGACGCCACTAAACACAATAGAAATTCTAATCATTGAGCACTGTGCGCCAGTCGCAGATGGAAGGTTAATTGTCTGATTTATCACTCGTGCACGTTATGCACACTCATGCACGTCATCGAACACTACGTGTAATAATTCACACTCTCATAAAACAAAACAAAATTGCAAGCTTGACTGCACTTTGCCGTCAAGAAGTCGTGTGAAAGTATTCTTCAACATGACGAGCCGTCATTTCGGAGCCGTTTTTCATGCAGGTACAGTCAAGAGCAAAAATATGTAAACAATTGTAACTCTTAACACAATGGAACAAGAGTCAAAGTGTTTACATATTGGTACTCGTGACTGTACATACATACATTTGCGACTATTATTACTAAATAGTTAGAGACTAGGCAATGAGGACTGCAGAAGCAGTCCACTGCCATAGTCCACGTTTCACCAAATCACTACTGCACATGTGCTCAGCGTGATAGATGGTGAGCACATCGCTGCTCTATGCTGTTGGATGTGTGTGCATGCAGTCTTTAGTCTGTCAGTCGCCTTTTACGACACCCAGGGGAAAAGAGGGATTAGTTTTGAGGAATTATTTTGAGTTCACACTGCCCAACTCGTTTTTCAATTGTTTTAAATCTGTGACGACTTTTGTTTCAGGTATGTCGCGTCACTTCTGACTGATCCGCGATCACGGTGAGTGCTCGTGACGTTTTATTTATTTTGCACGGCGTTAATTGTCGCTGCAGTGCATCTCACTAAACGGCCAGCCGGCGAAAAAATATTGTTTAATATATCGTCGTGCGTCGTAAAAATGAAACGCAAATGGGCAAATAACTCGTTAGCTGGTTGCGGTTTTTACTTTTTTGACATTTCAATGTTGCATCTTGATTTACTTTAAAATGTGTGAAAAAATATTATCAATTTTATTACAAAGTTTTTTACAGTAGACTTACGTGAATTTTTCAAAAAGTATGTAAAATAGTTGTTGCTTCTATTTACAATAACAGTAGGTTTATTTAGAGAGTTAAACAACAATAACAACATTACATACCTACCTACTTGCATTCTAAATTAATTTCCCAATTTAACCCTTAGGGTGCCTGGTGGGTAAAACTCACACGGCGTGCTTGGTGGGTCTGATGGACCCGTTTGTAAAAACATTATATAAAAATTACTTAATTAATACTATAAAAATATTTAAATTCATAAGTTTTGTTATTTTAGTGACATACACAGATAAAAAGGATTTCTCGAAGCAAGAAAAATAGTTTTCTTGACATATTATGTTATTTTAAGGAAAATTGTCTTAATACAAGTAATGTTTATTCATTTTTAGATATTGGCAGTCTTAAAACAAAAGATATATTTTCTTGTTGCATTTTTACAAACAAGAAAACATATTTTCAATGAAGAATAAGTAAAATTAATCTAAGAAGTTCAAATGTTTTTGCTTTAATACAATGAAATACTTATTTCAAACTGAAACTTTCTTTATCACAATGATACAATTCATTAGATGAAGAAAACATTATCTTGAATCATATCTTGAGCAAATTTAAAAAAATATCTCTTGAACTAATGACATCTAATCTTGTTTTGAGTAAACATCCTGGTTTGCTACAAAATATTATAGTACCTTGTTTCAATTAAATAAAATATTGAAAAAAGATAAAAATATTTTAACTCAATAACTAGTTATCTTTACCAAGTTTTTTTTTGATATGTCAACCCACGCTTACCTAACGATATTGTGAGTGTGCGCGCCATGCAAAGCAAGTTTAGAACTGTTTGTACTGTTTGAGATTAGGCCTGTGGCTGCCAGATGAAAAATTAGTGGACAAAGTGACGACAACAATGACGCCCTAGATGGCGCTGTATTGATTCCTGCATCGCGCTATGGTTTCGTTTCATCAATAGTATAAGTATGGAACGTAACTTGCAAGTTGCATGCACTGAGATAAGATCCAAATATATTAGCACTCTTTATAGAGTGGACAGGTGTTTCCTGCAGGAAAGCAGGAATATTTTTGAAATAAAAATTAATAAGTAAGTACTAAAATTAAAACGCTTATCACAAGCATTTAAGAAGACTCTTATTTATTGCAAGGAAGGAACTAATAATATTAAACCAAGAAATGTTTTTCCCGGAACAAGAAAGGTTTTTCTTTATTGAAGGTATTTTTTTCTCAAATTAAAATAAACACCTTTGAAATTAGTAAAATTAGTGTTCAAGAAAGATTTATTATTGTTGAACGAAAAGTTTGTTCATTTAAATTAAGCGTATATTATTTCTAGTGAAGTGATTTCTTATCTGAATTGAAATCAATATTTTCTTGAAATAAAAATACATCCTAAGCTTGCACTTGCATCAAGAGAATTATCAAGTTACATTAAGAATACTTATAATTCTTGGTTAAAGATGTATTATTTTAAATCAATCAAGAATTGTTTTATTTCAAATATCAGTTTAAGATTATTATTTTTTAAATGTAAGAAAATATTAGTTTCAATATACAGTCGTGGTCAACTAATTAGGGACATTCAAGATAGTGAAGAGCAATAACCGGTTATGTACATATAAATATAAAACCCTATTGATTTTTCAGCACCTATTATTTGCATAATTTGGTCCGATTACTATACTATAAATGGCTGTAAATAAGAGAATAATTAAATAGAAAAAAGTATTTAATATCAAAGGTTGAACATGTATTAAATTTTAAGGTATAATTATGTAGCTGGACATTTAATTAAGGACAGTAAAGTATAATGATGAATAGAGTTAAACAAAACGAATAATCTCCAGTATTATAATATTTTTAAAAGCTCCATTTTATTACGTGTAAAATCAGTACCCAGTAGCAAAACCTTTGTTAGTAATTACCGCTTGACACCGATGTGGCATAGACATTATCAGTTTCCGACATGTTTCGATAGGAATGTTTGCCCATGCCTCACAAAAAGCTTGATTAAGTTGATCTAAAGTTGTGGTACGATAAGTTGAAACTTTTTTCTTGATTTCGTGCCAAAGGTGCTCAATTGGGTTGAGGTCCGGGCTATTTGCTGGCCAATCTAGCACCGATACTGACTGACTGGTAAGAAACGACTTGACTGAACGGGCGGTATGTTTCGGGTCGTTATCAGGCTGAAACGTCCATATAATAGGGAGATGCTCCTCAGCATAGGGAAGCATAGTTTCCTCCAATATTGTTTTGTATTGATGTTGGTCTAAGTTACCCTGAACTTTTCTCACAGGTCCCACTCCACGTCCAGAAAATGAACCCCAAATTTTAATGTTTCCACCGCCATGTTTCACCTGCTTTTTTGTGAATCTTGGATTCATTTCCGCTTTTACAGAACGCCGTACGTATTGCCTTCCATCTGAAGAAATTAAATTAATCTTGGTCTCGTCAGAGAATAATACATGTTGCCATTGGGCGTAGGTCCAATGTCCATATTTACGTGCAAACGCCAAACGAGCATTTCTATGTTCTTTCTTCAACAACGGTACTTTGCGAGCCACTCTTCCGAACAACCCTGCTTCTACCAGACGTCGTCGAACGGTCCTCGCTGATACACCGGCTCTTTCGTCTGCCCCAAACACTTCGTGTTTAATTAAAATAGAGCCTAGAAACGGATCTTTCTTAGCTAACCTGGTTATCATTCTATCTTCTTGCGGAGTTGTTTTTCTCGATCTTTTTGTCCTGGGCACATTTAAAGCTGTGTTATTGCGCCTGAAATGTTGCACTGCATTGCATACCATAGTTTTTGAACAATTTAAATGTTCTGCTATCCCTCGCTATGACCAACCACGCTCGACAAACTTCATGATAATTGTTCGTAGTGTTGGATCGCAACTTTTATTTTTGCCCATATTTCTTCAAAATAATTCTCAAAACTTAAAATTAAAAATCTGGATTGCCGCCAAAACTACCACAAAACAATAAAAGAAGAAATAAAAAAGTATTGAGATTCAAATTTTGAAAATAGAACGCAATATCTCAGTGTCCCTAATTAAATGGCCAGCCAGCATTCTTTGAACAAATAGCACACTGATAATCTATCAGCTATACTGTAAAGAGGTTTAATGTTTAAGAAGTTGTTATTGTTTGTATAATCGGGCACATCAATGACTAATTATACTTACGTGTAAAAGATATGGAATATTGTTAAGACTCGTTGGAAAATAAAAAATAAATTCACAATTTGGCTTAACTAAAGATTGTCCCTAATTAGTTGACCACGACTGTATATGAGGCAACCATAATCTTGGTTTAATGCAATTTGCTTTTATGCAAGATTATTTTACTTATTTGGAGAATACCGTTTTTTCTGTGTATTTACAAAATAAAACCAAAATGTATTAAAAACCTTCATCGACCAATTCAGAATAAAGATTCATTTTGAATTAAAATACATTTACTTTTAGGTAAAATAAAATAGCCCCGTGCCTGGTCGGCTTTCTCTGACACAAACGCACTTAACAAACGTGCTACTCCGAAGCAAATGAAGCTGCACGGGCGGTGGCAAAATTAGCTCTAGTCTATATTGCGAAGCTACTCTTGAGCACCGCAAGCTTGGTTTCATATTTAAAAAATATCGAGAATTACTTAAAGTGACGGGTCTGTCAGACCCACCAGGCACCCCAGGGTTAAAAAAGGTTTGTAGAATATATCAGACGTAAGAGGAAGATTATTTAAAGACAAACAAGTCATCGCTCCCACTTCAAAAGCATATAAAATAAAAACAACAACGCAAGCCTTAAAAAGCAACTACTTACTTAAATTAACAATCAAGCAGACAAACGCCTTAATTTTCTAAAGTACCAGGGGCGCAGCGCAGATGTAGATGTCTCTTAATCACCACTTAAAGCATCGCTTAAACATCACAATGGAGCAAAACGACCGTGATGAGCCTTAAATAAGGAGCCGCGATTTTATCACACGTCAGGGCAAATTATCTTTCGAGACGTCACGGAGTTGGAACACACGGGATATAATTTTGTTGACGAATTATTTGAGCAGCTGAAAGGAGTTTTTTGACGTTCTTCTTCCTTTCTTGTATTCGTAATATTTTAGGCACCTAAGTTTCCAAAAAATTACTTAGTTCTATTCAAGTGCGTTATGAATGCCAGGTACAGTATAGTTAGGTAAGCTTCGTGTTTGAAATTACACGCCACCTACCACCAGATGCTATGAAATATTATTTCGTCATTGAAAAACATACTTCTTGTGTTTTTATTAATAATAATTAAATAGTAATCAGAAGATTACTATATCAGAAGAATAGAAAATCTTCTTCGGAACCAACCGAAAATCTTCCGTGTGTTAGCCCTCAGTCGTAAAAGAACCACTGCGCTTATAGGAGGGGTAATATCAGTGATCTCGGTCATGCAAAGCGACCCTCGCAGACCCGAAGCGTCCAAGGAGATTGGGAAAAACAGCCCCCCTCTTAATGTAGATGCTATCACTCAAACAACATCCGCTGTCGCTGCGGGGGACATGTTTTTGTCTTCATCTAAACCAATATTATCGCCCTTGTCTGTCACGAGTACTCCTAGAGGTTGCTATTGTGTCAGGTACTATGACAGCTGAGCTCTAAAGGTTGCTTCACACATAGACTCGGCAAATGAAAGCTGAACCTCATAGTTATTTGATTGGCAACAATTTGTCTCTATGTGTGTCTATCTGAGGTGTCATGTCGTATGTGAAATTGATTTTTTTCTGAGAAAATTGCAGCTGTGTGAGTGACCCTGTTTTACCCTGTCATGATTTTTTTGAAATTGCCGCGTTTTTCCTGGTTCAGCTTTCGTTGGCCAGACTTTATCAATGAAGGAAGTCACTGTTCCGACACAGTACCGGCACAGTTCTTTTCATAAATTCTATACGAAGGCATCCCCACTTGTCAGTGTTAGTGCTCTCAGTGTCAGTGCCGCCACCCGCAAATCACAGACGTATTCGTTTTGACAACGTTCATAGAGAATATATGAAAGAATATTTCGCACTGTGCCGGTACTGTGTCGGAACTGTGACTTCACTGAAATGTGTGAAGCAACCTTTAATCGCAGCAAAAATTTAAGTAACAGTTAAAGTTATGTTTCCTATCCCACTGTTGGGCAAAGATCTCTATAATTGAAATCAAGTCATTGCCACAATTACTGGGTTTTGCCAAACGCCGTTTATAATAATAAAGCTCTTTGCTGCAAGAGAAAATTAAGCAAAATTTGGTTATTTATAAGAATGGTAATCTGTAGAGTTAAGAATCTGAATAAAGAATTGGTGCAGCTGAGAATCTGTCTGTATTTTTCGGAATCTGTTTAATTAAGAATCAGTAGAAATATGTTGGTACTGTTAAAATGAGAATCTGTAGAATTGGGAATCTGTAGACATGAGAATCTGTATAATTGGGAATCTGTAGACATGAGAATCTGTAGAATTGGGAATCTGTAGACATGGGCCTAAACCAAACCCGGGATATGCATCGAAAAATCAGAAAACAAACTTTGCCCAACCTGGGAGTTGAACCCGGATCTCCGGATATAGAGCCAGCGCTTGTTGACCACTTGGCCATAGAGGCGTACAAAAGAAAGATTAAATTTATTTATTTACAAACGCAATGTCCCGCAGCAGCCGCCAGAATCACCGGCAGATTACAAGATTATACGACTTTTTATTAGTGGTAATTACGAAGTTACGCAACCAATTGTTGTTACAACAACACGGGGAACCGCTAACAGGCTGTGGTAATGTAACTCTCCATATCTAAAGATTTACTATTTGATTAACCATCTTTTTGTAGGGTTTTATTATTATCTCAATTTGTATTACATTACAGCAGCAGGTGGCGGCTTATTAAAGGAATACTACCAACCAACCCATCTCAACCCTTGTGTGCCGTTAAAGGCGACTAACGGACTAAATAAAGACTGCACATACAACCAACAGCATAAAACGGCGATGGGCTGGTGACTGGTGGGAACGGTGGTGTCAGACTTAGGCTCCTATTCTAAAACCAAACTCACACTTAAATCTCTGCTTGAGTACAGCTAGAAACGGATGGTGCAATTCATCGCATTTATCGCCATCTTTTTCTAATTGTATTTAAGAGGCCTATTACATCTCGACTGTGATTTTTGCGTAAAATGGCCAAATTTGACGTTATGGATATCAGAAACAAAAATACATTAACAATTATGACTTATTTAATAGTGTAGAATAGCTATTGGAATAGTGCGTAGCGGCCTCGCTTTTTGTAAATTTTGCTTTACTTTTTAATTAAACCCAAAATTGCAGAGAAAGATTTTCATAACGTGCGCGAAGGCACTTTTTAGAGCTCATCGATTGAACTACTGTTCTAAACAAGTGAAATAAAAAAATTATAATGTTATCTCTTATATAGTCGAATAGTGCGTAGCGGCCTCGGAATTTTTAGATATCATTGATTTTATATAGGAAAAAAATCTTATTCTAAACAAAAAACTTCGAACATCGCTATAAGTTAATTGTGAATATCTCCTATCTACGATAATATTATTGAGCAAAATTTATACCAGAGTAATTGTTTTTTCATGAGGAATAAAGATTTTATGATGAATTTATTATCCTATTTCGATAAAAACGATAAATACAACTGCAAAATTACTACAAAATGCGATGCGCCGGCCGTCCGAAACCAACTTATGCTCACAGAGTGGAGATTTGTAATATTATGCACAAATTTATTATCCTATTTCGATAAAAACGATAAATATTACTGCAAAATTACTATAAAATGCGAAAATGGGCATTTTACGCAAAAATCACATTCGAGATGTAATACTCGTAGGCCTCTTAAGGCTGGGATTCCCGAAATTCCCGAAAATAGGGTATTTGAAATTATGGATTACTCGCAAATCACAAATACTCAAAATTTGGAAAAAATATAAGTTATTCCACAGTCTTTTATGTAGTCATTCCGGCCATTAAATACTCTATTATTACTGATACTTAACTGCATCAAATAAAATTTCAAACATCCGTCTAATCGTAATTCAAATATCGTATTACTTGCATTATACTTGGTTTTAGTTAATGAAAAATATACGAAAATAATTGACTTTGAATAGGTGAGGCATTCCGGCCGTTATAAGTTAAAAAAATTAAAAAGAATTCTTAATTTTTTTAAATTACCTACCTATTTTGCTAAGTTGACGGTCGCGAATCGCAATGTGCAATCAATCAGTCCCCTACTAGTTTTTGCGCTCGGGAATCCTAGCCTTCAGCATGGATTTGATTTTGAGTTTGGTTTTAGAATACGAGCCCTAGAAGCGCTGGGCCCGATTCCCAACGGAAGATATGTCGTACTAAGATAGTTATAGCCGTAATATAGTTATATCTCTAGGGATATAATCTTAAACCGTAACATAGTTACACGAAAGCGATTCATTACTATCTTACTAGAAATATAATTATATTACGGTTCAAGTTTAGTGATATAATATTACTGGATTAAGTTTAGTGAAATAATTGTAGGTCACGTAATAGGTTAGAAATTTAAAACAATCGCGAAGCTCAGCGTAGCGATTATCTTGAATTTCGAGGTTATTTTTTTATTAAACAACAGAAAACTTAGCTGCCCTACTCCTCTAGGTCATACGTATTGTTATTGTTGTCTAATAATAAAAAAAACCTCGAAATTCAAGACAATCTCTACGCTGCGCTTCGCGATTCTCTTAAATTTCTAACTTACCACGTGACCTACAGGAATAGGGCAATTGATGCTGACCGACTGATGGGGATAGCGGGCGACGTGCGGGGTTCACAAACACAACGAAGCCCCCGCCCTACACTCCTACAATTATTTCATTAAACTTAATCTAGTAATATAATTATATCACCAAACTTGAACCGTATTATAATTATATTCCTAGTAAGATAGTAATGAATCGCTTTCCTATGATACGGTATATAATTATATCCCTAGGGATATAACAATATAACGGCTATAACTATCTTATTGCGAAAGATACATATTTCTAGCTATGGCCCAATCTCTCCATGTTGATATGGTAAGGCCTGTGCCCACAGAAATATATGTGCCTGTGCCATACAGTAGGGGGGGACACATATTTTACCACTTTGGAAGTGTCTCTCGCGCAAACTATTCAGTTTAGAAAAAAATTAGTAACCTCAATATCATTTTTGAAGACCTATCCATATCTATGGAAAAAAAATTTTGAGTTTCAGTTCTATTTTTTTTCTATTTTTGTGTGAAAATCTTAATGCGGTTTACAGAATACATCTACTTACCAAGTTTCAAGAGTATAGTTCTTATTGTTACGGAAAAAAGTGGCTGTGACCTACGGACGGACAGACAGACATACATGACGAATCCATAAGGGTTCCGTTTTTTGCCATTTGGCTACGGAATCACATGAATGGTAGTTACTCATGTGACGGAACCCTAAAAATGGAGTCTCACAACACGTGTTACGGAAAGAACTCGGGTCGGGTGAAAACGCGACGCTTCACGTTCCCGTTAAGAAGTCCAATTGGTAAACTTGCAAACCGTCAATTATTTTCATCGGGTGCGAGTAGATTCGTAAAAAGTATTTATGGTAAAATAAAAAAGTTCGCCGGTTAATAAGAGCCGCCGGCCTCGAGAGCCATCCTTGACCCAATGTCCTAGTTGTCTCGCGGCGTTTCCCGACTAATTCCGATCAATTGTTCCCTTTCGCAGTAAATATTTTGTGCTTTTACATCATCGTCAAGATGAACGATCTTTAATAATAAAATATAATAAAAAACAGTACTCTTATCATTGAGTAGTTAAGCGCCTTTATGTTCAGAATCCAGCTAGAGAAAAATGTGAACCATAATTAACTGGACCTCAACCTACAAAACCAAGTAAAATATTTTAATAATTTAACTACTTACTATTATATATAATTCTAGGGAGCTCGATGGCAGCGGCTAGCGCGTTCGGCTTGCGATCTTGCCTGCTAAGTGCTAAGCAACTTTCGCAATGCCGGGCCGCTGCATGGGTGACCAAATCAAAACTCCTCCGTGCTTCGGAAGGCACGTGAAGCCGTTGGTCCCGGTTGTTGTCGGAAAAAGGCAGTCGGTAAAACCCACCAACCCGCATTGGGCCAGCGTGGTGGGTAATGGCCCAACCTCCCCGAGTGATGTTGTACACGTGGGAAGGTCTGTGCCCAGCAAAGTGGGACGCTTTATAGGTTGACTAGGGGCCGCTCGTGGTTTCACCCGCATGGTTGCCGTTCCCGTGGGCATATCGGGATAAAAAGTATCCTATGTGTTATTCCAGGTTATAAACTATCTGTATGCCGAATTTCATCCAAATCCATTCAATAGTTTTTACGTGAAAGAGTAACAAACATCCATCCATACTTAGGGTTTGATTTAAAATAATTTGACAACCGTGTCGCGTATCGGTGAAGGAATACTACCACCCCCTCTCTTCCCTTGGGTGTCGTAAAAGGCGACTAACGGACTAAAGACTGCAAAATCCATCCAACTGCATAGAGCGGCGATGGGCTCACCACCTGTCACGCTAAACACATGTGTAGTCGCTATTTGGTAAAAAGTGGACTATGGCAGAGGACTTATTGCGGTCTCCATCGGCTAGTCTCTGTCTAACCCTTCGGGGATAATAGTCGCGATTATGAGTATGTACCTATGTAATTATAACATCTCTGATGGCGATCGAGTAGCAAAGCGATTGGATCGATATCCGCAAGTTTCATTTCCAGGTCGGGCAAAATGTGGATTAAAATTTTTCAATGCATAGCTCGGGTTTTGTGAACGCAAACCCGCATCTGGCAAGAGAGGTGATTAAATGAGATCTCTCAGAGCCTGGACCTCTTTACGAACGGTGTTATACAAATGAACAGATATCTGTGTGAAGAAGTCTTAAATTGATTTTTTATCATGTATTATTTATCTAATGTACGACAAGATTATATTGTTTAAAATACGTATAGATACGGTACGTACAAACACCTATTAAAAAAAAAGAAAACCAAAAAAGCAAAAAATACCATTCCACCAATACATTGGTGGTACTTTCACCGCTACGCGATACTGTTACTAAACATGCATCAATTTAAATTTAACTTTTATTTCTCTTAATTATTTTAAAGCTAACGTAAAAGCATACGTAAAAGTACCTAAACAATATCTCTAATCCCGTCTTATTATATCAAAGTGACATTGCACTTCTCCTATAGTAAAGAAAGACAGAAAAAATAAACATTTCCACCCCCGGTTACAATAACAACAACAAGCGGTCCAACAGTGCGCTTCCCGCGTCCTCGTACTTTTCCGGAAGCGGCTTCTAGAAGGAGCTTCCCGCTTTTATTTTACGCATGCGCCGCGCGTAGTGTTGCCACGATTCAAGCGTTTTCCGGGATGCTGCTTTGTCGCCCTTGTTGAATGAATGTGCCGGAAATTTGTAGCCGAACTCTGCGCCGTCGATTTCTTTTGAAGTGTCGTCAACTTAGTATCTATTTTTAAATATGTGTCGGGGAACAATAAACAGGTCTTTGAGTTGTTTTAACGCCATCCAGTTTCGCCATCTGGATATACCTAACCTAAATAAAAATAATTCTGGGCCTCCATCCCTAAAATTAAGTCATTGCAGCAATTGATGACTTGCTACAAATCGCTCGAACAGGATGGAAAAGTTTTACAAGTAAATAATTTAAATTTTAGAATGAATGACATCAAAATGTTCTTTTTCTTTTAATCTTTTAAGAACAAGGGCACTTGTACTTTATCTTATAATATCTGATCAATATGCATTTAAGTTAAGTTTACTAAAATAAAGTTAACGAACTCTCTCACCATAAAAAAATTGTCCCGCAAATTGTCATTCGCAATGTGGCAACCCTATAGCCGCGCAGTGCGTCCCTTTCCCGCTCACTGCACGCCAGTTACCGCTGCGCAGCGCGGCGCATTACATCGCGTTGCGGCAGTTCCGGCAGTTGCGGCACTTGCGGCAGTTGCGGCAAATCAAACCGGTTCGTCATCACGATGATCGGTGACTAATAACAACTTTTGCAGTAACAAAACGCCCCGAGTGAGCCACACTTCTTCGGACTAACGGTAGTGCTGATTTGTATGATATTGCGACGCAGTAAGTACTTACTAGCAGACACTGTTTGCGTATTCCGAACGAGGTTATGGCGATTGCGCGCCTTTACGAACTTTGACGTGACCTTTACAAATGCTGCGTAGTTTTCCGGTAGCTGGTATTCTTCGTGGGCGGGAAACGTTCGTGGAACTTTTTATATATGATTCTGAACCGGTAACTGTCGGTTTGCCGGTATTGAATCCGGACTAATGAAAACGGCTACCACAGCCCTTGGACGCTTGCGATTTCAAGGGTACGCGCGCGATCCTGACCCTGAAAATCTGTTCTTATGCTTTTATAACCTTGTAATTTCACTGCATCTACTGAGTTTTATCTCTATAAACCGGAACACAAATGCAGAACAAGATGTTTGGCGCCAGAATTAGATACTATAGGGTGTTGGTAGAATATTATTTACCATCAAACGTTGCTTGTGAAAGAATACTACCACCCCCTCTCTTCCCTTGGGTATCGTAAAAGGCGACTAAAGGACTAAAGACTGCACATACATCAAACTGCATAGAGCGGCGATAGGCTCACCACCTGTCACGCTAAGCACATGTGCAGTCGCTATTTGGTGGAAAGTGGACTATGACAGAGGACTGCTTTTGCGGTGCTCATTGCCTAGTCTCTGACTAACCTTTCGGGGATAATAGTCGTGATTATATGTATGTATCAAAGACTGTATGTATCTTGCTTGTTTATAATATAGGAAGATAGGTTTTTGTTATCACGTTCCAGTGGGTCTAAGTGGGTGATTCAGTGCCGGGTAATAAATGGGTGGGGCGGCGACTTGTTGCTTGCCCCACGCGTTGTTTCCAATGTGGGCCCGGTGTTGTCGCGTCGATTTGCTGCTGAATGAAATGACAAACATTTAACGTATGAACGTGCGAACTGCGAGCCTTGGCGCGATTTATGCGGCGGTTGTGATGATAAATTAAGCATTTACCGGTTTTGGGGTTTTTTTTGTTCTTTTTTTACGTGAAAATTGTAAGCTTTCGACCGGTAATGGTAGTGTATCCATAATTGTTAAACTTTGCCGAGATTGAAGCCTAAACCAACATCCGTGCTATCAGATTTATAATATGAGTATGTTAAATAAATGTTCATAAGATGCCAAACGTTCAGTTCCTGCAAAGGTCAGTTCGTAAGGCTCTTTTTTCCCTTGATATCCATAAGGCGAGTGGGCCAGATGCAGTTCCACCCATTGTGCTTCGGACGTGTGCTCCTGAATTGGCACCAGTTCTAACGCGCCTTTTCCAGCTCTCTTACACCACTGGCGTCGTCCCGAGCTCTTGGAAGACAGCCCTTGTGCACCCGATTCCAAAAAAAGGCGATCGCTCAGATCCGTCTAACTACAGGCCAATAGCTATTACCTCTTTACTCTCCAAAGTAATGGAGTCCATTATAAACCGCCAGCTCTTAAGGTACCTAGAAGAGAACCAGCTACTAAGTGATCGCCAGTATGGTTTTCGTCGCGGTCGATCGGCTGGTGATCTTTTAGTGTACCTTACTCACCGATGGGCGGAGGCAGTCGAGAGTAAAGGGGAGGCACTGGCAGTTAGCTTGGACGTAGCGAAAGCTTTTGACAGGGTATGGCACAGGGCTCTTTTCTCTAAACTTCCATCATACGGGCTTCCTGAGAAATTGTGTTCATGGGTTGCCAGCATTCTTACTGGGCGTAGCATCAGAGTCGCAGTCGACGGTTCGTGCTCCGACATGAAGCCCGTGAATGCTGGAGTCCCGCAGGGGTGTGTGTTGTCCCCTACTTTGTTTCTTCTGCATATCAATGACATGCTGCATAACAACAGCATTCATTGCTATGCGGATGACAGTACTGGGGATACGCTCTACACCGGGCGAGCTAATATTTCTCTGGAAAGCGTCATCGAGAGCCGGAATAAACTTGTGACTGACACCGAGAACATGTTAAGTCATGTCTCGGATTGGGGCCGACATAACCTAGTCCGCTTTAACCCCTCCAAAACACAAGTTTGCGCATTTACCGCGAAAAAACATCCCTTCGTCGTACCTCTGAACTTTGAGGGAGCTCCCCTTGATACCAATCCGATTATTGGAATCCTTGGCGTCGATATTTCGAGTGACGTTCAGTTTCGTGGTCATTTGGAAGGTAAAGCTAAATTAGCTTCGAAAAAGCTGGGTGTGCTCAATAGAGCGGGTCAGTATTTCACGCCGGCCCACCGTTTACAACTGTATAAAGCACAGGTCAGGCCGCATATGGAATACTGCTCCCATCTCTGGGCTGGAGCACCCCAATACCAACTCCTTCCATTTGACTGCATTCAACGCAGAGCTGCTCGAATTGTCGGCGACGTGGTTATTTCAGGTCGGCTCGATCCACTGGCTCTTCGGAGAGACGTTGCGTCTCTCTGTATATTGTACCGTATATATCATGGGGAGTGTTCTGAGGAATTGTTCGGCTTGATCCCTGCCGCTAATTTCCTTCACCGCACTACACGAAATCGACTGTCATTCCATCCACATCGCCTTGATGGATGGCTAGACCGCCATGTATACATGCATACTGTGCGTTTTTCTAGAAATTTCTTGCCTCAAACTACAGTGTTGTGGAACCAGCTCTCGGCGGCGGTATTTCCGGACCGTTACGACTTAGGGATCTTCAAGAAACGAGCCTATTCCTTCCTTAAAGGCCGGCAACGCGCCTGCGATTCCTCTGGTTTTGCGGGTGTCCATGGGCGGCGGTGATTACTTTCCATCAGGTGACCCGCTTGCTCGTTTGCCTCCTTCTGCTATAAAAAAAAAAATAAAAAAAAAAAAAAATAAGAATACGAGACAAGCCATTTGGCAAATTCATAAAGAGTTGAAGATATAAAATTAAGAATAATTTCAGAACACGAGAAAGTTATTTGAGGAAACGCATTGACATGATGTTTCAATGAGGGGGCTTTCAGCAGAAATCATCAGAATTCTGGTAACAGTAACTTCGAGAAACCACTAGATCATTTCTGGGTAAAGGAAGGGCCTATACGAACGTACGCGGAATCTGTGCCGTTTGTAATGTAATATAGGGAGAAATTTAATCAATCATAATCATAGACACACAGCATAACGGTTTAAAAAGTTTTTGTAATCAATCAAAACTACCAACTGTAGATGAATCAAAATTATCACTCGCACGAGAATTAATTGTGGAAAAGACATACAAACAGTACCTACCTACTAGTGTGATCTAAATAAGCTTAATTTTTATTGATAATACAAAGAGATAATGTATTATTTTTTTAACTAAAATAGCCAACACTTTTTTATTTATATACCAATAAAACATAAGTTAGTGAAGTGATAATACAGTATTTTGTAACTTTGTCGTAATAAACTTTTTTCTACTAACTAAATAATAGTTATTGCTATATAATAATATTAATTTAATAATGCATAACTACTTAAATGATAATAAACGTTTTTAAAACCGGAAACCTCTTTGTTAAAAATGAATCGCCGTTCCACTAGGTCTTTAAGTAATCAATGAAATGGCTGAACGCATACTTTTTTTATTTGATAAAGGCCGCGGTCGTAGCCGACTTGACCCTTGCGTCCTGGCTAGGGTTGCCAGAATTATCCAAAAGGAGGACATGTCCTCCTTTTCCATTTTTTGTCCTCCCGTCCTCCCTTACCTACTGTAAGTCCTCCTTTTTGCACTTTTCTAAGTGCTAAAAACATTGAATGTTTCTCAGAACTGCTCAAGATCTGCGAGTTTTATTTTTGAATAAGCGCACATAACGCAAATGTGGAAAGAGTTTTTTTCACTGATTAATACTCAGTGAAGCAAAGAGAGGAACAGACTAAGTCTGCAGTCAGTTAAATCTGTAATTCTTGCTCAATACTACTTCAAAAATATGACATGTGAAGATTTTCATAATTATTTGTTGAAAAACCAAGAACTACTTACTTGCAAAAATTGGCAGCTCAGCTAAATATGATTTTAAAAAAACATGCACGTCGAACATAGAACCTCCTCCTTTTTTGAAGTCGGTTAAAAAGTAAAATAATATTAAAAATCGTTTAATTATGAATGTCCTCCTTTTTTTACAGAAAATCCACCTTTGTAGACCCATCTGCCCTCCTTGATCAAATTATTATCTGGCAACCCTAGTCCTAGTGGACTTACTTGTGAGGACTTTTAATACTTCTCTTGTGGAACATCTTATTTCTTTTGTGTTATGAACTGGTAAAAATAGCGTAGGTAGCACAAAGCACAAGATGTAAGTTTTTTTTGAACTTTTGAATATAAAATACTGGAATAGAATAGGTCATAGGTAGGTAATAAAACTTGAAAACTTTTAAGATTTGATGAAGCAATTTTGACTAAAAACATAAGCATCAAGCACTGACAAATTTCGACGGGTGAAAACCAGACCTCGGTAGCCAAGTGGTTAAGGCAGCCGCCCGGAATGCGGAATGTGCATGGTTCGATTCCCGCCTGAGGTTGTCGTCTCTTTTCAGTGTTTAAAGTTATACTAAAAGTATATTTAAGCGTTAATAAAACGCTAAAATACATAAAAAAAACATTAAGTTTTTGTTATTGAGTTTTGAGAAACATTTAGAGTTCTCGGAGAATGAATGGAAAGATTTTCTTATAGCGTTAACAATGTAACAAGTTCTTAAATTCATGTCATTACCTACAGGGCGTTACGAGTTGACATGTCTCGTATCAATGTTAGCAATGTACGAGTACAGTTTTTTTAAATAATATACCTACTGAAACATGTAACATGATAGATTAAAGGGAAATTAAAATGACGTTGTATTTAATTGCGATAAAGTTACGGAATCAATATATTCCACTGGTTATGGACTCCGGGTGAGGTGTACTACCTTCGTCCTTATCGATACTCACATGTCTTAAGAATAGGTCCTATTTAACTCAATAATAGTTATTAAAACTACGTAATCAGCTGTATCATTGTCGTCGTTTGCTAACATAACAACCCGTCTTTTCCCATGCATGTCGTAAAAGGCTACTAACGGACTGAAGACTCCAATACATGTAACAGCATAAAGCAGCGATGGGTTCATCACTCACATAATAAAGCAAATGTGAAGTTGTTATTTGATAGTCTCATTGCATAGTCTCTGACTAACTCTTTGGGGACAAAGTAAACAAAATAGATAAGAACATTAATTATAGAAGAGATATAGATAACGAGTGACGATGGCCGGCGGTGAAAGCGCTTTTCACCCAGAATAAAACATCATCATTAGCCTACAAACGTCCCACTGCTGGGCACAGGCCTTCCCATATGGACCCGCACATGTGGAGACTGGGCCATGACCCACCTTTTTAAGTGGAGGTATTTCGAGCGCTTATCTCTCGCTCTCGACGGTACGACGGTAAGGGACGGGTATAACAGCGAAACGGCGCGAATAAACGCGTTTTATATTTTAAAAAATTGATAGATGTAGGTATAAATAAAAAACGATGGGTTATAATCCCTCAAGTTATCTATGAACTTCATTTTGGTAAATGACTCATAATATCAAATCACTTATTTTAAGAATAAAACCTGGATAAGAAGATAAAATGACACAAAAATATGTTTATTTATTCTTTCTAGCCAACTTTATCAAATCGTATTTCCATCGGATGTATTCTACAGAATAAAGCCTCAACAATATTTCATAATTTTCGCAGATTTTACTTTTACTGTTTACTACTTCAAAAAGAAATTCTAAGAACGTGTTATTTTAATTTTTCACTAACACCTACCCTTAACGGTTTTATTTAATTTTGTTGGCCATTACCCACTAACGCGGGTTGGTAGATCGGATGAATAACCTATCAAAATACAACAGTGCTACTAACATTGTTATTGTATTAAGACACGAAATAGAATGAAAGACAGAAGGAAAGAACGGAATGTCGGCGTGAAACATTGGTAACCGTTGCTATTGTGTTTCGTCCGGTGACTGAAAGTAGCGGAGGCCTGCCCGTCTCAAAGGTCCTCCTACTCCTTCCTCAAAATCGGCAAAGCATATCTGCGACTCCCCTGGTTTTGCAAGTGTCTATGGCCGCGGTGATAACTTGTCATCAGGCAAACCGCCTGATCTACTGTCTCTTTTTCACATTAAAAAAAAATTGAAGAGAAAGACCAAAAATTGTTTGTAAGAAACAGAGCAAGGAAAAGATGAATGTCGTGAAATTTATAAAGTTAATAGCATTGACAATTATTTAGAAGAATGTCAATAGTACGTACGCTCATCACCTTGGCAATGTTTGCGCTTAGAGAATCGCACTACTGTCCGCGGTCTCACTGCTTGGCAAATCTTTGAAATCCTTTGATTAATGAGGGGCCGTCCATTAATCACGTGAGGCTCGAAAGGGGGGGAGGGGGTTCGGCAAAAATCACGAAATATCACAAGGGGGGAGGGGGGGTGTAGAAAGATATCACGTGTATTTATTTTATAGTCAAACGCGCGATTTCTAAACCGAAAGCGGCGTGTAGTGTGATCTTGACTCGCCGCCGTAAAAAAAAACAAACTGCAACCTTTCCTGTCTAGACATTTTTAATATGGTCCTTAATTTTCTGAAATAAAATTAGATTAAACTTTATACCTGTATTTAAAGAAAAAAGAAAAAAATTAAAATTAAATAACCTTTTTAAAAAACAAGCTTTTATACTTAAAAGTTTGTCGCGAGATTTAAGTAGTCGTATTTTCTTAGATTGAAATTTTTATAGTTAAAATTAATCACATCAAGGTATTTAATTTACTTGTTTATTTAAACATAGGTATATAGCACTTAATTAACCTTATCTAAGTAACATAAATTGAGTAATGACGTTAGAAGTTGTTAGTAAATGTTTAGTTTTTTCTTTTCAGCGCATTAAAATATAAGCTTGTTTTTTAAAAAGTTTTTAACTTTTTATTTATTTTTAACTTTTTAGTTATCCCTGGATACGTTTCTTATCTGTTCTTCTCACTGAACGTGTAGGTATACAGAATTTATTCACGTCCACCAAACCACCACCACTCATCACCCATCAAAAACCGTCTACCCATTAAGACGAATTAAACTCGACGCGGTTGTGTCGCTTAATTACTGAGTTCGTATGGCCACCTTCCAGCTCCATCAACAGACCCTGGTTACCATCTAGCACTAAAGTACCTACTCGTCAAGACGAATCAAACGAGCCCATACTGGATGGGGTTATGTCGTTTAATTACTGAGTTCCTATGGCCACCTTCCAGCTTCATCATCAGACCCTGGTTACCATCTAACACCAAAGTACTGGTCAAGATGAATCAAACGAGCCCATACTCAATAGGGTTATGTCTTTTAATTACTCTTAGCTCCATCATCAGATCAGCACCATGCCATCATAATATTGCATTGTCACACGATTTACACATGTATGCAAACTTTCAGCTCAATCGGTAGATATCTGCTTCAAAATTGAGTTGCAAAATTCCACCCGAAGAAGACATAAGTGCATAACACATTGCAATTTAATAAAAAGCTTGTAAAAAATTACTTATAAGATTTTTGTGGGTACTAAAAAATACACGTGATTTTGGGTGAGGGGGGGAGGGTTAGACTTAAACCTCACCACACATCACCAAGAGGGAGGGGGGGTTAAAAAATGCTAAAAAAACATCACGTGATTTATGGACGGCCCCTAACGTAATTGTTATTTGTTTACTTTGGCTTACAAAGTTATTAGATATTGTTGACTAGAACCACAATAACCTGACAGGTAGAGCAGCTGGTGACCTGGCCTGGTGTGCCAATGCTAAATCCTATCTATGAAAAATTTGTCATTTTAAACAATACTTTATAATGAAATTGTGCCCGCAATGTAATTAAAAATTATAAGAATGTTTTCAAATTCTTTTTTCAATTTATCTAAGACAAAAATAATACAAATTAGATACATAGAAACCGCACCACGAAAACCTCGTAGGGTTTGTCTGGATGTCGGTGAGTCGCTAATATAATTTATTAATTAGCAGAAGATGTCTACGGTAAATCTCAGTTGATGAAATTCAACCCAGACCTCCGCTAACATCCCTCGCCATTATGTAATGCTTCTTTAACTTAGATCTAAGAAATTTAACATTGTTTATATACATTGATTGCATATAGAATATATTTATTATCGTATGAGATAAAAAATAAAAAATATAAACGAAAAACTTGAAACTTTCACTAAGACGAATTAAAGTCAAATCGTAAAGAAACAGCATTAGATATTCTTGATCCGGTAAGATTGTTAACTTTTGTTTTGAGTTCACTAGAATGAAGTCATGAAAATAATGAGATCCATTCTAGTTCGGAACCTTTGATAACTTTTTATCTTGTAACGGTACTCTGTCGGGCATTTATTAAAGTGAAACCTTCTTAGTTCCTACGCTATGTCCATCCAACCGATAACTAAGCTTCTTACGAAATACGCGTTTAGCATTTAGGAGGCCTTTGATCTAATTTGGCGAGTGGGTTCCCGAGAAATTGACCATCGTTGTTTCTTGTACAACAAATTGCCCTTTACGGTTTACTAAAGTTAGGCGAATGTGACACGTTGAAATTTGAAATTATGTATGCAAGCTACAAAAAAATCTTACAGACATACTCGTACTTACATGCCGCCGAGTTATCGCCAAGGGTTAGTCAGAGACCAGACAATGCGATTCAATTTATTATTGACATAGTACGTTGCAGCACCTAGTCCTACTCGTTTATTTTTTTTCCTGATAGTTAAAGGTAAGTAAGATCGCTAAGGCGCCTATCTACCTCTTTTCTCTTATGTCTCCCTGGTACTTTTAAATCAATATGACTGTCATGATTTTAATTTATTATTGACGTAGTGAGTTGCTTAAGCACCTAGTCCTAGTTTCTATCGACATCAATATTACGAATCTTTTAAGCTCCTCTCTATTTTTTACCGTTGGTGCGCTTCGAGGAATAAAAATATAATATTTTAATTACCTATTTGGAATAGTTTAGGTGCGCTTGGTCTGGTGCGCTTCAAAATGGGTGCGCTTCGAGGAATACCCCACAATGAGGACCGCAAAATCAGTCCTCTGAGATAGTAGACATTTCACCAAATAACAACTGTTCACTTGCTCTGCGTGACAGGTGGCGAGCATATCGCCGCTCTTAGCTTTTGGATGTACACTGAAAAAAATAAAACGGGACTTTTAACTGTTGATGTACAGTAAAAAAAAAAACGGTTAAGTAAACTTATTTTTATGTTGACATAATTGATTACTGACAGTACTCTTAAATGGGCATATCCAGTAAAGAGCTAAACAGTTATTTCAATTGTATGAACATTAAAGTTCACTGAAACAAACAGTTACTTTTAAGTATTGCCCTTTTCAGAGCTTTACTGATATCGCAGCAGTTATTCTTACTGACTTCTAAACAGTTATTGTAGCATACAGTAATGAGTGAAACAGTAATTTCAATTGTTTGAACATTAACGTTTACTAAAACAAACAGTTTTTTTAGTATTGCCGAGTTCATGAGCTTTATTGATATCGTAGCAGTTACTTTTACTGTTTCTGAACAGTTTCTGTAGCATACAGTTAGGAGCTAAACAGTAAATAACAACTGTTTTTACAATAACGTTTACTGATACAAGCAGTTTCTTTCAAGTCTTGCTGTGTTCAGACTTTACTGATATTGTAGCAGTTACTTTTACTGCTTCTAAACAGTTTTTGTGGCAAACTGTTAGAAGCTAAACAGTAAAAATCAACTGTTTGAACATGTAACGTTTACTGATACAAGCAGTTTCTTTCAAGTATTGCGATGTTCGGGCTTTTTTGATATCAAAGCAGTTATTTAAACTGCTTTTGAACAGTTTCTTTAGCATACTGTAAGGAAATAAACAGTTAATATCAACTGTTTAAACATGAAACGTGCACTGATACAAGCCTTTTTTTTAAAAGTATTACTGAAATCAAAGCAGTTATTTTTACTGCTTCTGAACAGTTTCTGTAGCATACAGTAGGGAGCTAAATAGCTTAAATTAATTGTTGAACATGTAACGTTTACTAATACAAGCAGTTTGTTTTAAGTATTGCCGTGTTTAGGCTGTACTGATATCGTAGCAGTTATTTATACTGCTTCTGAACAGTTTCTGTAACGTACTGTAAGGAACTAAACAGTTAATATCAACTGTTTGAACATGTAACGTTTACTGATACAAGCAGTTTCTTTTAAGTATTACTGATATCAAAACAGTTATTTTTACTGCTTTCGAACAGTTTTTGTAAAATGCGGTAAAGAGCTAAATAGTTAAAATTAACTGTTTGAACCTGTAACGTTTACTGATACAAGCAGTTTCTTATAAGTGTTGCCGTGTTTAATCTTTACTGATATCGTAGCAGTTATTTAAACTGCTTCTAAACAGTTTCTGTAGCGTACTGTAAGGAACTAAATAGTTAATATCAACTGTTTGAACATGTTACGTTTACTGTTACAAGCAGTTTTTTTTAAGTATTACTGATGTCAAAGCAGTTATTTTTACTGCTGCTGAACAGTTTCCGTAGCATACAGTAAGGAGCTAAATAGCTAAAACTAACTGTTTGAACACGTAAAGTTTACTGATGCAAGCAATTTCTTTTAAGTATTGCTTTGTTTAGGCTGTACTGATATCGAAGCAGTTATTTTTACTGCTCCTGAACAGTTTCCGTGGCATACTGTAAGGAAATAATCAGTTAATATCAACTGTTTAAACATGTAACGTTTACTGATACATGCAGTTTCTTTTAAGTATTACTGATATCGAAGCAGTTATTTTGAATGCTTTTGAACAGTTTTTGTAGCATGCGGTAAAGAGCTAAATAGTTAAAATTTACTGTTTGAACCTGTAACGTTTACTGATACAAGCAGTTTCTTTTAAGTGTTGCCGTGTTTAATCTTTACAGATATCGTAGCAGTTATTTAAACTGCTTCTAAACAGTTTCTGTAGCGTACTGTAAGGAACTTAACAGTTAATATCAACTGTTTAAACAGGTAATGTTATTGATACAAGCAGTTTATTTTAAGTATTACTGATATCAAATCAGTTATTTTTACTGCTTCAGAACAGATTCTGAAGCATACAGTAAGGAGCTAAATAGCTTAAATTAATTGTTTAAACATGTAACGTTTGCTAATACAAGCAGTTTGTTTTAAGTATTGCCGTGTTTAGGCTGTACTGATATCGTAGCAGTTATTTATACTGCTTCTGAACAGTTTCTGTAACGTACTGTAAGGAACTAAACAGTTAATATCAACTGTTTTAACATGTAACATTTACTGATACAAGCAGTTTCTTTTAAGTATTGCCGTGTTTAAGCTTTAATGATATCGATGCAGTTATTTTTACTGCTTCTGAACAGTTTCTGTAGCATTTTGTAACGATATAAACATTTAATATCAACTGTTTAAACATGTAAAGTTAACTGATACAAGCAGTTTCTTTTAAGTATTACTGATGTCAAAGCAGTTATTTTAACTGCTTCTGAACAGTTTCTGTAGCACGCGGTAAAGAGCTAAATAATTAAAATTAACTGTTTGAACCTGTAACGTTTACTGATACAAGCAGTTTCTTTTAAGGGTTGCCGTGTTTAATCTTTACTGATATCGTAGCAGTTATTTAAACTGCTTCTAAACAGTTTCTGTAGCGTACTGTAAGGAACTAAATAGTTAATATCAACTGTTTGAACATGTAACGTTTACTGTTACAAGCAGTTTTTTTAAGTATTACTGATATCAAAGCAGTTATTTTTACTGCTGCTGAACAGTTTCCGTAGCACACAGTAAGGAGCTAAATAGCTAAAACTAACTGTTTGAACACGTAAAGTTTACTGATGCACGCAGTTTCTTTTAAGTATTGCTTTGTTTAAGCTGTACTGATATCGAAGCAGTTATTTTTACTGCTCCTGAACAGTTTCCGTAGCATACTGTAAGGAAATAATCAGTTAATATCAACTGTTTAAACATGTAACGTTTACTGATACATGCAGTTTCTTTGAAGTATTACTGATATCGAAGCAGTTATTTTGAATGATTTTGAACAGTTTTTGTAGCATGCGGTAAGAAGCTAAATAGTTAAAATTAACTGTTTTAACATGTAACGTTTACTGATACAAGCAGTTTCTTTTAAGTATTGCCGTGTTTAAGCTTTAATGATATCGAAGCAGTTAATGTCACTGCTTTTGAACAGTTTCTGTAGCATACTGTAAGGATATAAACATTTAATATCAACTGTTTAAACTTGTAAAGTTAACAGATACAAGCAGTTTCTTTTAAGTATTACTGATATCAAAACAGTTATTTTTACTGCTTCAAAACAGATTCTGAAGCATACAGTAAGGAGCTAAATAGCTTAAATTAATTGTTTAAACATGTAACGTTTACTAATATAAGCATTTTCTTTTAAGTATTGCCGTGTTTAGGCTTTACTGATATCGTAGCAGTTATTTTTACTGCTTCTGAACAGTTTCTGTAGCATACTATAAGGAACTAAACAGTTAATATCAACTGTTTGAATATGTAACGTTTACTGATACAAGCAGTTTTTTTTAACATATTCAAACAGTTAATTTTAACTATTTAGCTCCTTAGCTAAATAGTTAAAATTATTTGTTAGAACATGTAAAGTTTACTGATACAAGCAGTTTCTTTTAAGTATTGCCGTGTTTAGGCTGTACTGATATCGTAGCAGTTATTTTGACTGCTTCTGGAAAGTTTCTGTAGCATACTGTAAGGAAATATACAGTTAATATAAACTGTTTGAACATGTAACGTTTACTGATACAAGCAGTTTCTTTAAAGTATTACTGATATCGAAGCAGATATTTTTAATGCTTCTAAACAGTTTTTGTAGCACGCGGTAAGGAGCTAAATAGTTAAAAATAAGTGTTCGATTACGTAACGTTTACTGATACAAGCAGTTTCTTTTAAGTATTGCCGTGTTTAGGCTGTACTGATATCGTAGCAGTTATTTTTAATGCTTCTGAACTGTCTCTGTAGCACACGTAAGGAACTAAACAGTTAATATCAACTGTTTGAACATGTAGCGTTTACTGATACAAGCAGTTTCTTTTAAGTATTACTAATATCGAAGCAGTTATTTTTACTGCTTCTGAACAGTTTCTGTAGCATACTGTAAGGAATTAAACAGTTTAGTTTAAAATCACAATAGATAGGATTCTCTTTTCCATCTGATATAAGCGTGTTTGGTTTTGGGCAAATATTACCTAAAAAACTTAATTTATTTTTACATATTTTTAAAAAACAAGCTTTTATTTAGATGTGCTAAAAGGAAAACACGTGAAAATTGTGTAATTACAATACAATTTATACGATATAAAAGGTCGTCGCGAGATTTAAGTATGTTCTCGTATTTACTTAGCCTTTTATATAAGTAATATAAATTGTATAATGACGTTTCAAGTGAATAGTAAAAGTTTTTTTTTCTTTTTAGCGCATACAAATAAAAGAAAGGTTTTTACTTTTTTTTACTTTTTAGTCATCCCTGGACACGTTTTTCATCTGTTCAACTCATTGAACGTGTAGGTAGGTATACAGAATTTATTTACGTCCACCAAACCACCACCACTCGCCACCTATCAAAAACGGTCTACCCATTAAGACAAATCAATCTCGACGCGGTCGTGTCGCTTAATTACTGAGTTTCTATGGCCACCTTGCAGCTCCATCATCAGATCCTGGTTACCATCTAGCACCAAAGTACTCGTCAAGACGAATCAAACGAGCCCATACTCGATGGGGTTATGTCGTTTAATTACTTATTGAGTTTCTATGGCCACCTTACATCAGACTCTGGTTACCATCTAGCACCAAAGTACTCGTCAAGACGAATCAAACGAGCCCATACTCGATGGGGTTATGTCGTTTAATTACTGAGTTCCTACGGCCATCTTCCAGCTCCATTATCAGACTCTGGTTACCATCTAGCACCAAAGTACTCGTCAATACGAATCAAACTAGCTTAGACTCGATGGGGTTGCGTCGATTCTTTACTGAGTTCCTATGACCACCTTCCAGCTCCATCATCAGATCAGACCCTGTAAAAGTTTGAAAACAAAGTACTCGTCAAGACGAATGAAACGAGCCGAAACTCGATGGGGTTGCGTCGTTTCATTACAGAGTTCCTATGACCACCTTCCAGCTCCATCATCAGACCCTGGTTACCATTGAAAGACAAACTATTCGTCAAGACGATTCAAACGAGCCCAAACTCGATGAGGTTGTGTTCTTTCATTGCGAAGTTATTATGGCCACCTTCCAGTACCATCATCCAGATCACCACCATGTCATCATAATTGCATTGTCAGGCGACTTTCACAGGTATGCAAAATTTCAGCTCAATCGGTTGAAGATAATCTGCTTCAAAATTGAGTTGCAAGATTTCACCCGAACAAATATACATGCTAGTTAAATAAAAGCTTGTACCTATGTGATATAAAATTTATAAATAACTAGCTGACCCTACAGACGTTGTCCTGTTAATTAATTAATTTAATTATGAATATAGAATTAGAATTTAAAAAGAAAAAAAAAAATTCTTTAATAAGAACCTTCTCCTGACAATAACAAACAACAAAGTAATAAAGGTCCAGCCGTTCACGCGTGATGTTGTTACCTCTAAAATATTCATAACAATTTGCTGTTGTGGGCTCATGTTAAAGCTGTATAACATACCTACATCATGATTGATGAGTTTTCGATTTGTGCTAGGTAGGTACTACGTAGTTACCTACTTAGCCAATAGGCTATTTGATTACCTACTATTGGGAAATAATTCTTACGTATTGGCTGATAAATAATAAATCGAATGTTAAGTACTAATATTTCTTCCAGTAGGTAATTGGTATAAAATCTAATTTTAAAGTTTGAAAACGCTCATCAACGTCATGGCTCCATTGACATGACTCCGTCACACCTACATAGTTAAGTATAAGTAGTAAGTTTGACGACGAAGTCATATGAATATTGTTGTTTTAACCTTTCAACTGCGGCAGCGCACTGATCAAGTGTACAATGAAAAGAATTTCTATTGTGTAGTGGCGGCGCGTTCTAAGTGTTAAGCTTTATGAAACTGGAGAATTAATCTTTCTACAAGTCGTGTATTGTGCCGAATGGGAAAGTACAACCTACCTACCTACCACAACAAATTTATACACCCGAAAAACTATTTCTATCAGTTCTATCGTTTCTGTCGGTGCCCAAGAGAAAAAAAAGTGTCTCGAACTAGCTCATAAAACAATAAAATCATTGAAGTCAATACTCTAGTAAGTAGGTACCTACTTGCTACATCTTGCTAACTTATGTGTGAAATTAAAACTATTAAGTATAATTACCTAACCCAAATCTGAGCGCGAGTGACGGAGCACTGATATTACCTACCTACCCGATGCATCTAGGTACTCCAGATTTATCAGACTCCGCTAGGTTAGTAGGTAGGTACATATTTGGCATTTTGGGTAAGTTATATCAGACCCATTGAGGTACCAGACCCTACTGTTTCTTTTAGGTAGGTAACAAGAGCAATTTTGCATCTCTGCTTAACTAAAGTACCTAAACAAAAGAAAGGTATTTTTATGGCCTTCCGCCATAACTGTTTAAAACATTAGAATCATAGCATAGCAAAACATTTAAAATAACTGTCTAACCGCGGCCGCACGTTGCATCGTTAATTAGTGATGTACCTACTCACCTCGTCTCGAGTTTCGATGTCATTACGATTTATATTAAAAATAAAACGCAATAACACTTGTGTACATGACGAAATCCCAGGATCACTGATAGTTTATTGCGTAGATGAGCTTGTGCCACCTTTAACATTACTTATAAATCAGTCTTAAAACGAAATTTATTAATTTAATAATTAAATTATCTAACCATGTTTTCCCAATGCCTTGAAAAAGTAAATTTGTGACTAGCATAACACCTTTCTAACACAAACATATTTCTGTATGTTATTGTACTTTTTGTTACAAATTTAAGTGGAATAAATGGATATGAATATGAATATGACATTGTTGACATGTCACGCTTACAAATTAAAACACTCCGTATTCAATCGTAGTACTATCTACAATGAACAAAATTACCTATGATGTTCTTGCGGCGGTATAAAATAAACAAATATTAATTCAGGTCTATCTTCATTTCATTTCATACTCACGGCAGTCTTACTTATGTACGTAACTCGAGACTATTTCAACAAATAGGTGTAGGTAATCTTACTTTGTTGTAGATCCTAAATTCGAAACTTTCCTGTACGAATTACAATTGTTCGAGAACGGTATGAGGAAGTTTTAAATACCAGATTTTACATAATTTTGTTAATCCATAAACTTATCATACAAACTTTTAATTTTCCAGAAAAACTATTAGCCGATTATCAAAACTACTTTTTTTCTTTTGGAAGATGTTATGGAAAACAAAAAATTACAAAACGTTTTCGGCCAAAAAAATTCGTACAGGCAAATTTCGAATTTATGATACGTAACCGTTGTAGATACATCGTCTCCGCTGAAGTGTTAGTGTTGCCAAAGATCATAAGTATCGTGTAGTTTGCATTATTTTTGTATTTGATTGATACGATTTTTTCATACGATCTTCCAAGCATACGATTCGATCTGAGCAAAGATCGTTCCTGTTGAATCGATAAAAAAAATCGGCAGATTGTATTGCCGTGAATCGATTAAGATCGGGCATCCCTAGCTCGCACGCGCCACAATCTGAAGCCAGTCAGTTCGCGCCCGCTGTAAAATATAGTCGCAATTCGCGAAAAAAATTAAATAGTGACAAAGCAGTGTACCACGTGTGAAAAGGAACCATGGAACTTTTATTTAAAGAGTGGGGCTTTGAGAAATATCTCGACCAATTTATTGGTAAGTGACTGGTAAGTAGGTACTTTGCAGCGTACGTTCCTACCAATATTATGGCCAAATTTAATAAGATTTTATGTTACAGAGATGACTTAACTTGTTGGAGTCCATTCATTCACGTCTAAGAGAGTTTAATGGTAATAATAATAACCTACACACTATATTATGGAAAGCTTCTTGTGTTATTTTTCACATTGTGGAGATTCAGATTATCCTAAATGTGTCCCCCGTGGACACGGTATTATGGCCGATTCACACATCCATAAGTAAGTAAGTAAGTTTTACTTACTTACTTATGGATGTGTGAATCTGCCATAATATGAATCTTCCTTTAAGTTGGGAATGGGTTTGCTTGGTTCCATTGCACCTCTGTGGCGTTTGTTATGTCTAGGTTAGAATGGCATGGCTAGTTTATACTTGTACCTACATGTAGGTACGCTACACAGTCGGATAAACCTGGGACCTGGGACACCACTAATTTGACTTGCGCAGTAGGTAGACGATTTCTCTGCGCAAGTCGAACCACGTGATCCGTCAGGTCTCATCTTTCGTGACGCGGATTGTAAGTACTCGTGCACTGTGCAGTCAGTAGCTTGACAGGTTTGAACTGTTTACATGACTGTGTTGCGAGCTTGCTTACTGCACAGTCAGTTGAGTGCGTAATGCCCGATATAGACGTATTAAGTAAGTTAAGTTAACAACTAAAGAGCTAAAATAGAATTTTGTCTATTTTTCGGTTAAGTTGGTGGGCAGGGCTTGTCACTTGACATGTTTGGACAGACACAATTTAGGCTGGCCTCACACAGCCGGAATGGCTTTCTGAATTCAGTTTGATCAGTAGTCTTGTGATTCCCGGCACATGCAAAATTGCAAACGTCTCTGGGACGTTAACCGCTTGCTGTGTCAACGTGTTGGCAAATAAAACAAAACCGTGCAACATCACTTTTCATATTCTCTCAAGAAATCCGTGTGAGATCTCAATACTACTTAAAACGTGTAAATCGGACATATGGTAAAATGTAAAATAACTAAAAAATTTTGCTAATGAAAATCTGTGTTGAGATTGCTGTGGGTGCCGCTGTCTGTATATATGTATTATTCTCTATGCAAGACTGTAATTAATTCTTTATTAAGTCTGAAGGGGTTTGGTTTGGGTTTGGTTAATTTTTTAAACGTTCATAATCACTCATTTTCATTATCATCTAGTTTATGCAAAAAAAATATTCACTTTAATATCTTACTTGACACTGGCTAAATGTGCTGACCACACAGAGCCATTATTTAAGCACAGAATTTACGACTTCATTACGTTGTTGATCGTCCTTCTTGAGTGAACTAAAGAGCTTAACTACTTAAATATGTATGGACACACACTTAAATTTAAGTCACTTAAAATTTAGTTAAAATTTAGTTAACCACTAAACTACTTAATACGTGTAAATTGGGCATGAGGTAAAATGTAATATTACTAATAACTACTTACTAATAAATTTTACTTATGAAAATTTGTGTTGAGATTGCTGTGGGTGCCGCTGCCTGTATATATGTATTATTCTGTATGCAAGACTGTAATTAATTATAAATGTTTGTTATTCAAGAACATGAAGTTGACATAGAGGCGCTGTCTTTGCTCGATGATCAGCAAATCCGGGTGCTACTACCAGCTATTACCAGCTATTGGCCCTCAAGCCAAATTTAGAAGAGCGCTTCAGAAGTGGAAGGCTTCCAAACTAAATTCCGATGTAAGCACACAGCATGGTTAAGTCAAAAAGGGGTGCAGGACTTACAAAAAATTTTAAGCAAAATTAACTTTTTTTCACAATCTGACGGAAAACATTGCTATCAAAAAGAGATTAAAAAAATTCCAAAGAATTAAGGTTTCGAGGTTATTTTTTTATTAGACAACAGAAATCCAGCTCCATACAAAAATTAATGTTTATTTTTATCCTAAAAATACTTTATATCTCTTTTTGATAGCAATGTTTGCCGTCAGTTAGTGAAAACAAATTAGAGTGTATTTTTTATGCAACGCCTTCGCGACACCCGGTCTTAATTTATGTATAAAAATATGGGCACGCCTTGGAATCTTTTTTTTTGTGAACATAATTTGTTTTTATTTTACAGATTTATGACAATCTTGAAAACCTTGTGGAAGTGTACGGAGAGAATGTTGGTGGACTTACAAATTCACCAATAACTTCGGCATTATCGTCACCAAGCACCTCGTCGTCATGCAGATCCATGTCCCTATATCTCGATGTAAGTTATCTATCAATTAACACTATTCATAAGGACCCTGTATCAGCCAAATATTTTTAGTGCTTGGGCGAAGCTTTAGCTCAATCGCCGTGCAAACTTTAATCAGTTAGTGAATCCATTTTAAATATCGATGTAGGTATATTCTTAATATATATTCGATATATCTATAAATATAGTAGAATTGCGTAGCGACTCCTACCTTCCTACATTTTTTATCTATGTACTTGTTTTACTTACAGAGAAAGTGTTTCCCAAAGAGAATAGCAGCATTTATTATACGAAACCCAATGGGTCATTGGGACGGGCTCACGGTCGACTCTTTGATGCCATTACCAATTTAAAGGCAAAGTATCGACGCAACAAAGTCTTTGAACCACGGGCACGTCGTTCACTTGAAAAAGTATTAACACCGAAACCATCTACCAGTTCATCTAGCGAGAGGTCTACAACACATTTCGATGACTTGATTGCTGCTGACAATGACAACGACACTAACCAGGAGATACAGGAAATTATAGAATGGCTAAAAAGCAATGTTCACGATTACAGTTTATGTGCAGAAAAATTTGACAAAACTAACAAGGAACGACTAAAACGCATTTTATCAAATGAAAACGAATCGTACATCCAGGAATTTCCCTGTATTAGACCTTGGTATGTATTTATCACATTATTAAAGTTTGTGTCTGTTTATGTTTGTCACCTCATTAAACCAAATTGGCCGAACGAAATAAGATTAAGTTAATCAAGATCCACGAGGGCCATTACCTACATAAAATTATACAATAGTTTACTAAAAAATCTTAATATAATATAATACAATATAATATAGGTTCCTAATATCACAGTAATTTCGGTTTCAGCTAATTGCCGACTTCCATGCATGGTACCCAGGAAACGAAACCTCATTCGATGACAAATTCCCTCTGCTCAAAGTAAAGTTGCTTGCAGCATTTGACAAGATCGCAAGAAAGAACACACACCTGGCAGAGTTGAAACAACTTGCTCGTGGTGAGTTGTTCTTGTGTAATTTTTATTTAATTACCTACTAGACAAGCTACGCCCCGCGGTGTTAATCGAGCTTACCAGGCATAAAAGTAGCCTACACTGTGTTAATCCAACACGTTTAAGTTGTCTCCTTATCAAATTCATCAAAATCCGTCCAGCCGTTTTAGCATGAAAGAGTTACAAATATACATACATGCACATTACAAACATTTTACATTTACATTTTCTATTGTAGAATTGACAGCTTGTTTATCACTTTTCAGTTACCTACTATATATTTTAAAACGCAGTCGGTTTTAATGATTTTTTTTTAATTCGTGAGTAATTTATTTAAAAAAATATTTTAAAACTAGCGGTCCATCCCGGCTTCACACGGGTGGACATTTATTTTAATAAATATATTACTTATGTTATGTACTCAGAGATAATGTAGCATTCTAATGGTAAAAGATTTTTTAAATTGGTTCAGTAGTTTTTAAGTTTATTCGTTACATACATACATGACGACCTCCTTGGTCGGGTGGTTTGCACACCGGTTTTCATGGTGTCACCATCTCTGAGGTCCCGGGTTCGATCCCCGGTCGGGTCAATTCAGAAATTATTGTTTTTCTAAATTGTCTCGGGTCTGGGTGTTTTCTATCTATAATAAGTATGTATTTAAGTATTTTAAGTATGTTTATCCGTTGTCTAGTAACCATTTAACGAGTTTCTTCGAAGCTTCTCTTGGGCTAGATAATTGGTGTGATTGTAGGAAAGATTTATTTTATTTATTTAATTCAAAAACACAAATCTTACCTCTTTATAATTTTAGTACAGATATGAAAACTATGCACTATACAAAACAATAAAATATTTTTTCGAAGATATTTTTTAATTACTTACTAAATGATTACTTTTATTTTTCAGACCCAGATCCTGAGACGAGCAATCTTGCGGTTCTTCTGCTAATTCCGCATATACTTGGACCTTCTTATATAAAGAAAAAACTTTATCCTACATATTGAAGAAGAGCTAAAGCTTCAAGAACAGCAGCAAACACGCCAGGAAAAGTTTTTACATGTAAGGTTAACAATTCAGCCATACATAATAATTGCAGGCACTCTGAATAAAATTTCAGCCAGGTATGTGATTGTCGACAATATTGTATAAGAAATGCCAAACATTAGGTATCAAGGCTGTGGATACGTGTTTCAAGATAATTTGGGCTCTCAATTTGGAATATCCTATTGAATGCTTGCCTGTTTGGCAGTTTTTGCAACGTGTAATTTATACATTTTCTGACATAGCAATCCCAAAGGACAAAGTTTCTGTATCCGTCTTGGGCTTGATCGATGTAATATAAACAAAATGGTAACATGTTTTATCTGCAAAACTTTATTGACTGACTTAAGAGCACTTCGAACACATTTCCATTTCTTTCATACACACCACACATTTGATCAATATCGCTGCGTTGAAAATGGTTGTTCTCGACCTTATACCATCTGTTTAATTCTTTCCGTCGACATTTCTTAAAAAATCACTGTACGCTAGCTACCGCGACCACCACAACCTCACAGTCTAATGAATATAGACAGCTATGCGATTCTCTAAGCGACACATAGACGCTGCGCGCATGGCTGTGATCTGCTGTCTCTTTCCAATTCTATGAATATGAAAGAGACAGAGTCATTTCTCAGCGCTGCGGCAGCCGCAGCTATCAAGGCTTTAGCTTAGAGAATCGCACGGCTGTGCTCATCAACTTATTATGATGCTCATTATGAATGCTCTACAAGTAATGCTGTTGAAAATAATATCCAACTGTTATGTACTTAATTTAGCACCAGAAGTGTCTGTGCCAGACAGTTAAATAATTGATGTTCAAAATGGTAAATATTTTCTTGAATTATTCACGAGTTTATGCGTTTTCTCATACAATTCACGGCTTTCCTTAACACGACGTGATTTATTCTTGATAATATTTATTCTAAGGACCTTTTTAAACTTTCAACAGTGTCGTAGTTAGTTTTAAAACGTGGTAATTAAATGTATGAAAATTATAAGTTATAATTTTATTAAAAGTTCCTTAGTGGTTTGATCAATCACATACCTACGTCTTCACTTGGTACACTGCACTGTCACTATTTATTCTAAAATTATTATATTAAACAGCGGACGCGAACTGACTCAATTTTCCGACTGTCTAAATATATATTTTATAAATTTTTGTATTATATTTTAATACTAAGACACAAATGTAACTGGAATATTAAAAATAACGCTAAATTAAGCGAGGGAGAGCGTTGCGCGCTGGAAGCGCAATATTAAGTTATGGCGAGACGTCCGCGCAGTATGTACATTTTGTATGACTACATATTATACTTATATAAAATATACAATTGAGTAAGTGTTTTTAAAAATATTAGTTTAACATTAATATTAGTCATACACAATGCACATCGTGCGCGGACCTCTCGCCATAACTTAATATTGCGCTCCCAGCGCGCAACTCTCTATCTCGCTTAATTTAGCGTCATTTTTAGTAAAAAAATTTTTTTTTTGTTTAAATTATTGGCGAATATTTTGTACATTATTTCAAAAGTATTTCCGTTTTGTTATCTTTTATTGATGGAGGAGTATCACAAAAAGTGATTTTTTAATGTGTTTAAACTTCTCTGTCAATACATAAAGGAAATATGAAAATGGCAATACTTTCACAAAAGCTTTTTTTTTACGTTTTATTTAAAAATTAGTTTTTTTTATAATTATGTGGGCGAGCTGCAAGCAGCTCGCGGTTATTGTGTTAGTAGAGATTTTTTTAGTTAAGTTGCCATGGACGTACCTAGCCTAGTCTTAAATTTTGTCTAAATCGAAATCAATGTGTAAATTTTGCGATTAAATAATGTCAGCCATCTTGGATTTCAAAATGGACATCTTTTTCGTAATCTATGTGTTTCAGTTGACCGAAAACGATACCCATCTAAGTTGATGTGTTCGCTTCGCTCACCGCAATACGACTCCGCTCTTGCTGAGCGACGCATGTCACCTCCGTGACCTCCGTAACGCTGCAAGGTGATCAAAACGAGCCGCGCTTTCTGGTCGTCACGCGTCACACAGCAAGAGCGGAGTCGTATTGTGATAGCCATGTAGGTAGGTACACTTTTTGCCAGAAGGCATTTTTCTTAGAAGCATAGTAATTAAGTCTAATCTTGATTATAATTTATGTTTAAATATTAAATAGGTTGCAGGTGTAGGTACCTTTTATGTACGCAGTAAGTTAAAATGTTATAGTCATACTTTTATTCATAGTAGTAGAAGATCCGAGTATACAACGACCTTCACCGGGCCCGTTTAATGAATAAAAATATTTTTTGTCAAATTTAATATGTTAAAAAATATATTGAGAGTGGGTTGGCTGAAAAGTTTCAGTCCAGTATAATTGATTAATTAAATATTTACAAAGACACACACCAAACCAGTACATTATTTGTTTAATTATTTATAATAGGTACTGGACTGAAATTTTTCAGCCTACCCACTCGCGATATATTTTTTAACATATTAATTTGATATAAAATACTTTTCATACATTAACCGGCCCGGTAAAGGTCGTTCTATACTCGGATCTTAGACTATAGCTTTCTTCCGCTGCGATATCATAATATAATCTGTTAATATAAATAAAATTAAGAGAGAGAAACAGTATTTTGTTTTTTAGATGTGGTGTGTTCCTCCTCACCACCACCACACCTCTCCAAACGTTCTTTCTTTCTTTTACTGTGGTGCTCTCTTTCTTCCCGAAATTGATCCGACGCCGCCGAGTCGTGGATAAATTATTGCCGAAGAGAGAGAGGAAAACTTACTGAAAGTACCAAAGTAACAGAAAGAGGGAGAATAAAGAGAGGTGTGGCGGTAGTGAGGAGGAACACACCAAACCTAAAAACAAAATATTGTTTTTCTCTCGCAATATCACAGAATATCGCAGCGGAAGAAGACTATAGATACTGACATTTATTAACTTACTTCTAACTTGTTCATTAATTAAAAATTAATTATAGTACATTAATGTAATTATAATCTAATATTTAAAATAATAATTATTAAAAATAAATCCGTATACTTTTTACAAGTTTTTGCATTTATTACTAATATTCCTACTGAAATAAAACTGTATATTGTATAATGTTTAATATTACGATATACAGTAATTACTACCGTATATCGTAGTATTCAATATTACGGTATATCGCAATGTTCAAGCATTACGATATAGAGTAGTTATTACTGGGATGGGTACCCAGTAATTACTGTAATGTAATAGTACCTGTCACTGCGAATGAACAGTTGTAAGTACTGTAACCAAACTTTTTCGGAACTGTTCATTCGCAGTGACAGGTACTGTTACATCACAGTAATTACTGTGTACCCAACCCAGTAATTACTACTGTATTTCGTAATGTTATACAGTAGTTATTACTGGGTTAGGTACCCAGTAATTACTGTGATGTAACAGTACCTGCCACTGCGGATGAACAGTTGTAAGTACTGTAAGCGAACTTTATTGGGAACTGTTCATTCGCAGTGACAGGTACTGTTACATCACAGTAATTACTGGGTACCCAACCCAGTAATTACTACTGTTTTTCGTAATGGTATACAGTAGTAATTACTGGGTTGGGTACCCAGTAATTACTGTGATGTAACAGTATATGTTACTGCGAATGAACAGTTGTAAGTACTGTAAGCGAACTTTATTGGGAACTGTTCATTCGCAGTGACAGGTACTGTTACATCACAGTAATTACTGGGTACCCAACCCAGTAATTACTACTGTTTTTCGTAATGGTATACAGTAGTAATTACTGGGTTGGGTACCCAGTAATTACTGTGATGTAACAGTATATGTTACTGCGAATGAACAGTTGTAAGTACTGTAAGCGAACTTTATTCGGAACTGTTCATTTGCAGTGACAGGTACTGTTACATCACAGTAATTACTACTGTATTTTTTAAATGTTATACAGTAGTAATAACTGGGTTGGGTACCCAGTAATTACTGTGATGTAACAGTACCTGTCAATGCGAATGAACAGTTCGGAATAAAGTTCCCTTGCAGTACTTACAACTTAGCTTCTACAGTACCCGTTAATGTGACAATACGTTATAGTAACTGAGTCGCACAGTACTAAGTAATGCACGGTCATTGCATGTTACTGTGGAATTATGTACTTAAACCTGTGAGGCACAGTTTCTTTTAATGGATCCACAGTTGTTATAACTGATAATCACGGTATATCTTAATGAGCCCACATTTCCTAATAGCGACCTTCACAGTATCTTTTAAAGTATTCTCACAGTATCTAATACCAGACAGCCAGTATTTGTTACTGTTTTCGCACAGTAACTATTAAGTATCTCCACTGTACAAATAACTGAGAGGGAACGGTTGTTATTAATGTGTACTATCAATTATTATAACTGATATCTGAAGGTACTTCAAACTGGACAGCAAGGTATATTTTAATGAGCAACCAAAGTATACCTTACTGTGTATTTAGATACCTGTTACTGTGACGAAACGGTCACTATTAATGCATACTTACAATGAACAGAACTGGTTGCTTACAGTTTGTTCTACTGGATCGCACAGTACTCATTAATGTTGTCCTATGTAGTTCGTACTCTGTAAACACAGTAAAATCAACTGTAAGCTTAAACTTTATGACAGTTATAAGTACTATCATAGTTCAGTTAAACCTACTGTTAGACACCTTTTTTTTTTTTACTGTTTATAACAGTAAAACAAAAAAACAGTTCATAAGAGGACTATTACTGTTATCATTTACTGTCTTACAAACAGTTAGAATTACCGGCCTGAAAACAGTTGCAGATGCACAGTAAAATCTACTGTTCTAACTTAACAGTTAGTTTTACTTCTTTGGACAATAGGCTCTATTTTTACTGACCAAAGCGGTGAATATTACCGAAAAATCGATTGGGTTTACCGATTTTTTTTTTCAGTGTATGTATGCAATTTTAGTCCGTAAGTCGCCTTTTACGACCCCAAAGGGAAGAGATGGGTCGATAGTATTCTTTTAATGAGTCGCCACTACACAGCTCTAAAACAATTTTGTTATATATTACTACCCAAATATAATAAAAAACCTTAAACGAAGACGGGGTTGAATGTGAGAAATTATGGTTCACTCCCTATAGAGACGTTGAACTGCTGACATAAAGTCATTACTAGTACAAGCGTATTAGCATTCTGTAGTTAACAGGACTTATTATAAAGGTGTTAACAACTTTACAGCATATTATTAATAATGTTTAGTAGCAAAAAATAGGCAAGTAAATCCGACTACTTACAAGGTTGCGTCATAAACCACTCTATAAAAACAAAACCGGTACAACATGTCAGTAAAAATAATAACCGCTTCTGTGGTCTAGCTTAAACGACCGGTACTACCTTTGTTGTGTTCCGACAGTTAAAAATAAGATAGTCAATGGATTAGTACTTAGGGTTCCGAATGAACTGCGCATCCCTCTTCAGGCTAATCGTCGTTTACCATCAGGTGAGATGAAATAAATCTTTTTTTTATATCACAACTTGACCTTTTAAGGTTTGGATTAAACATATTAAAGCCTGCAAAACGTCGTGGGTATATCCACTTAAGACCAGCGTCGTGGGTTTACCTCATGACATTTGGTTGAATGGGAGGCCCTGTGGTACCTTTTTGTTGTATAAGTTCTGGTTGCGTGTCAATTATAGTCTACTAGCGGCCGCTCGCGGTTTCACCCGCGTGATCCCCGTTCCCGTGGGAATATCGGAAAAAAAAGTATCCTATGTGTCAATTCAGGTTATAAACTATCTGTATGCCGAATTTCATCCAAATCCATTCAGTAGTTTTCACGTGAAAAAATAACAAACATCCATCCAATACTTACAAACTTTCGCGTTTATAATATTAGTAGGGTATTATTACGTTTTTTGTGGTAGGTAGGTATAATGTATATTTTCTACATACACACATTTATTCACGATTATTCTTCCCGCGAAGGGGAAGGTAGGGCATGAAGGTAAGGGTAGATAAAGCGGGTAATTTTAATATCTCTGTGTTAAGTAAGACCGAGACAACATTGTTACACGTATCGCTAGGGCTCTCCCTCCGTTGGAAAAGTAGTACACCGCAACAAGCAGCACAACACAGTTGAGTGCAGGGGACGCTTTGTTACTTTTCTCGCGAAAAATTAAAATATTTAAAAGGTAAACACGCTGTGTTTTTATGATTTACGTGAAGTTAATTGAATAGCAACGCACATTACCTGATAGATTACCCTTAATAGTGCCTTATATGAGTAAAATTAACTAACAAAATATTTGTATCTTACATACTTAAATATTTTTCGGTGTGGGGTCGCATAGGGGATGGCGGGCAAAACGGTGACAGGCAAAACGGGTACTACCCTTCTTGCAGAAGTCAACACTACAAAATCATCATTATCACAGGACAAAAGAAAGCTCCGAGAAATCCGAAACCCTCAACATCCGGATAAGAAAAGCGGAAGAATAAAAAGGATAACACAAAGAATATAGAAAATAAAGACTATTACTGCATTTTATATGGGGAAAAATACGTACCTGATGCCCTTGAGGACTGGATACAATGTTCACAATGTAGGTGCCCTGACGAGTGCTCCTCCAATAGTGGACATGGATCCATTTTTTGTGTTTTTTGTTTCAGTTAGAACGCAAATTATATCTCTTTTTGCTCGATTAAGATACCCGTTTTACCAACCCCCTAAGGGCAAAAGGGGTTTTTCGCCTTTTTTTGAAAAAGTGACTTTGCTCAATAATTTGATTACTTTTGTTATACCAAAAGTAAAGATCATAACCATAGCCAAAGAGGTTGTTTTTAAGTTCCTACACTTTGTTAATTACATTTCTCACTATTAATATGGATTTTATTTAATCTCCCATAAGGGGCCCGTCTTGCCTAGCAGTGAAAGAATACTACCAACCCCCTCTCTTCCCTTGGCTATCGTAAAAGGCGACTAACGGACTAAAGATTGCACATACTTCTAAAAGCATAGAGCGGCGATAGGCTCCCCCACCTGTCTCGCTAAGCACATGTGCAGTTGCTATGTGGTAAAAAGTGGACTATAGTAGAGAACTGCTTCTGCTGTTGTCATTGCCTAGTCTCTGACTAACCTTTTGGGGATAATAGTCGTGATTATATGTAATCTTCCCAAAAGATTGGTCAGAGACTAGACAATGAGGACCGCAGAAGCAGTCCTCTGCCATAGTCAACTTTTCACGATATTACAAATGCACATGTGCTCAGCGTGATAGGTGGTGAGCCAACCGCCACTGTTTAGCCCGTTAGTCCTCTTTCTCGACACCCAAGGGAAGAAAGGGGGTTGGCAGTATGCTTTTAATGAGATCACACGGTTCACAGGCTATATGTTTTTGTGAAGGTATATTGTCTCTTTTCTATTGTAAATGGTATAATGTTCCCATAACCGTTTTTCTACTTTTTTAAACCACACCTTAACCCACCCGCCTCTCCGGGCTATTTATACCATATTACTCTAACAGTTTATTCCAGGAACTTCCTACAACACACGTACAATACAATAGTAACCGATACAACACGTACATGAAATGTAAAGTGTTTAAAGCGAGCAGTAGGGGCGCCCACGCAGCCTGAATGTCACCCGCCTACGTAATATTAACCTATTCAATATGAAAATATCCTATAAATCCTATAAAAGTAAAGTAGTATATATACTATACTATAGTGTATACTATAGTAAACACTGTTCCACTGGGCCAATGATTCCATCACTTCTTCTTTTTCTTCTTCTCCGTCGTTCCCTCACTGCTGAGGATCGCGACCACAGATGAGTCTCCACTCAGTGCGGTTGTATGCTGCGTGGAACGCACGGTGCATGCTGCCGCCCACCGCCTTCTTAATTGCGTCAGACCATCTTGTAGGTGCCCTTCCCTGAGCTCGTCTGCCATCCATTTGCCTAAAAATAACTTGGTTCTCTAGACTGTGCTTTGAGGACCGCACTATATGTCCGTAGAAGCTAGGGCTCTTTTCCGGCATACTGAGGAGAGCCGCGTCTTGATGTTGAGCTCTTTCAATATGGATACGTTAGTTCGCATCGCAATCCAAGGTACACGTAGCAACTTTCGCCAGCACCACATCTCGAATGCATCTAATTTACTGCTATCGCAGCTTCTCAAGCTCCAGGTTTCGGCACCGTACAGAAATATGGAGAACACCAGAGCCCGAACCAAAGCGTTCCATCACTGAAATCAAGTAATCGCTACAATTGATCGGATAACATACATACATATAATAACGGCTATTATCCCCGAAGAGTTAGTCAGAGACTATGAGGACAGAAAAAGCAGTCCTTTGCCATAGTCCACTTTTTACCAAATAGCCACAGCACATGTGCTCAGCGTGACAGGTGGTGCCTTTTTCGACACCCAACGGAAGAGAGGGAGTGGTAGTATTCTTTCACCGCTACGCGACTTGGTTAAATGGGATAAAAATTTCACAAACCTAGGCTGTGCAAGGAAAAACTAGGGACTAAAATCCCTATATAAGTAATATGTATCAGATATCTTTATCTAAGTTCACACATTACCTTACTTACCATTTCAGCTCCAAAGTTTGATTAATTTCTTTATTCATGTACTTATGCCTTTTTTTAAAAAGTTTCCGGTAAGTACTTCATCTACCTACCTACAACAGTAATGCTGGGGCCACATTACACGTCTGGCCGAACACTATAACGCGATGCATCATCGCGTTAACGCGCTACCACAGTATAAGTATGAGCTAAAGTCATATTTATACTGTGGCGCTACCGTGACGCGTAGTAAAGCGACAACGGAACACGAAGTTTTTTAGCGCGCTAATGTGGCCCCAGCACTATGGTACGCGTGCAGTAGGTAGGAGGGGCCCCCACGCAGCCTGAATGTCACACGCCTACGTGCAACGAGCCCGCCCAACTCCGTAACTTCAAGAGAATACTAGGTATAAATCGAACACTTTTTTAAACAGAAAATAATTATTTTATTAAATATTTTTTTTTTTATAAATAACGTCTATTTATACATACACACACGTATATAATTACAAATATAATTATCCCTGAAGGGTAAATCAGAGACTAAGGCAATGAGGACAGCAAAAGCAGTCCTTTGCCATAGTCCACTTTTCACCAAATAGCCACAGCACATGTGCTCAGCGTGACAAGTGGTGAGCCCTCTAAGCTGTAAGATGTATGTGCAGTCTTTAGTCCGTTGGTCGCCTTTTACGACACCCAAGGTAAGAAAGAGGGTGGTAGTATTCTTTCACCGCTACTCGACACGGTACTTCTTGATTTTAGGTATTATTCGTTTCCCTCACTAACATTAAATCTCTTCTCTTAGCGTACTTGTAGTCTTCCGTTATTCCAATCCTTCGGCGTGGTGAATAAAGACGATGCCAATAAAGTGAAATGTATCTGCCGTTCGCCGCCCACTCCGCCGCACTCAAATGTCAGCGAACACCCACATACGCTCTCTATTCAAAAACTTTACTGTGACTTGAGCGCTTTCATTGCAGCCCCTGACTTTGCAGTATCAATTTAAATCTCTGTAACATTAAGTTTAATTACTTTATATTTTTCATTTGTTTTGGCAACAAACAGTACTTAATATAATAAAATTGTAAGGAGCTGTGTCACGTCGCGGAGGCGTGGGGAGTGACACGATGAGGAGAAGTAGAATGAAGATAAAAGCACGATGAGTTCAGACGTATTATTTTAAATAAATAGTTAGTTATTATATGAAGCACAATTTAAGCGTTAGTACACACACGACTAGGTAAACGTTTAGGTTATAACTTATTATTATTATCAGGACGTATGCCTGAAACTGCCTAGTTATAATAATGCACTGTTCGCAATAACAATAATTCGGAAGGAAAACATTAATTAGAAGGAGCTAATTCTAGCTCCGCGGATGAATCTGAACTGAATTTACACCAAAGAGTAGAGCTATAATGAAAACAGAGGCTAGACAGAGAATGCAAGTAAATATGTGAATTTTAAATTTAAAACTAGATATAAAAGAATGTCATTTACAAAGAAGGTCACAAAAACCAACAAGGCTTTAGTTGCCTTGTTACAGCTGGATAAGAGTAACCGCGGATCGTGCTCAGTAGCGTGAGGCCTACTAAGTCCAGCAGTAGAGAAGTATAGGCAGATGATGATGATGATGAAGGAACCATCAAAGAGTACGCTTTAGCTTTACCCGGCCCAACTTCTTAGAAACAATTAGTACTTACCACGCATAACCTCAATTACCATGTAGTAGGTGAAAACGGAAAAATTGGCTGCTTTTCTATTAGCTGTTATTCAAAATATATTACTTATATATTTCACACTGAAATTTTCAATGTGTATTACAGAGCGTATGTGTGAGGGGATGAGTGAAGCTAAAACACGATTGGAAACATTTAGCTCGGTAGAAAAAAATGCTGAAGTTACCTCAAAAATTTCATAAATGCACATTTTGATCGTTTTTACAATAATAATTCCTATAAAATCATAAACACATATTTTGACGACCTCGTTGGTCGAGTGGTTTGTACACCGGTTTTCATGGTGTCGCCATCTCTGAGGTCCCGGGTTCGATCCCCGGTCGGGACAATTTAGAAATTATTGTTTTTCTAAATTGTCTCGGGTCTGGGTGTTGTCTATGTATAATAAGTATGTATTTAGGTATTTTAAGTATATTTATCCGTTGTCTAGTAACTATTTAACAAGTTTCTTCGAAGCTTCTCTTGGGCTAGATAATTGGTGTGATTGTAGGAAAGTTAAATTTTTAATTTTAATATTAACATAGGTATTTAGTATTTACCTTTTCGATTTCTTGACTGACTTGAATTTTCAAAAAACTAAGCATTTTTATTAACTTTTTGATAAAAATGTAAATGGCGCTTTAGAATTACCGCGGACCCCGTCCCGCGCAACACCCGCGTGGCCCCGCGCAAAATCCAAATTTTCGCTGACTACCTAACCCCCCTAACCGGAAAAAACAAAGAAAATAGTAAACTGTCCAATCCCAATACGGGTCGGTGATCACAAACTTCCTTGAACCTTCCTTCAGTTGTCGGGCCGTACGCGTAGCCACTCCACCGAGGTGTTTCACCGAAAAACCATACGCACTCATTTGTTTTGCTTAGTCACCTTTCATGCCCCAAAGCCCCCAAGCGGTCGCATGAGACCGCACCTACAAAAACACACTTGACTTTGTACCGTGTCTTCATAGACTTACAGACTACTTTAGTATGAACAAGTTTGATTATTTCGGTTCTGTGGTACATTTTATGCATCGTGATCACAAAATATCGCTCGATTCTGTCAAATTTGACGTTGACAGTTGTTCCAATTTTTGTGTCAGAAAATTTCCACGAGTGAGTGGCTAATAACCTGTAAACCAACGTGAACAACAGCTAAATACGTAATCAAATTGAGTTGTACACACAGACCACGTTGTACATCAACCGTTGCTGACCGCCCGTGCAGCGGGGCTTAAATGTCAGCGACGACACCCACGGCCCACGACTAATTCCCAGCGTTTATTAACGGAATAAATCCTATTCAGAGCTTCGCAGTACCTACTCACCGGTTTGATGACAACAAGCTCCGATATCAATGGTCTGCAATCGTTAAAGTTTTATTTTGAATTTTTGATTGTTAGTGAACCGACAACCAAAAATGGTCAGCAGCGAGGTCTCTTGTCATAACATTCATTACCAAATGTAGGTGTTTCGTTCTGAAGAATGAGCTTAGAGCATTATGGTTTAATGCTCTAAGATAATGAGCCCTGTATTATAATTAGTAGCTCGTTCTTCTTATAAAGCTGTGTAGTATCTTTTCGCCCATTGTTCTCCACAACTACACTACTGCTAAATTCGATAGATAATGTATGTAAACAAATTAATGACAAAGGAGTAGGCTAAAAAATCATTTTATTAAACTAACTAAAAAACTAAGTTAACACAGCGACCCAAAATGAGCCTTCTCCTCCGATAATAGAGCTTAAAAAATAAAAATTACTTTGGACAATCAAAAGTGCTTATCAATTAATAATATATTTTGATTTTGTACAGTTCTGGTGGAAAAACAAAATTATAGGAGTTAGGAGCCAGTTCTTTAGTAGATGAGGATTCACTTCCATCTTTTTTTATATTTTGACTCGTCATAGTGACTGCATCCTGCCTGATCGTAAGCAGCCGATGCAGTCCAAAATAATGAAAGCGCTCCCCACCGTGGAATATCTGATGAGATGATGGCTAAAGCTTCCCCTTGGTAGAGTAAAAATAAAAGCTATATTACTTCCCGTATTTTTTTTTTATTTTCCATCTTATTGTAGGAATAAAAGAACTAAACACAATATAACATTTATAAATAATAAAATAACTCAACTCAAAAACACTTAAAAGCTGAACATGGTTCATTTTCCGGGTTCATTGGCAAAGGGATGCCGTAAGTCTGGCTGACAACATGTGGTTCTACCCTCATCTCACCTGACAGTAAGTGAAGATGAAGAGGGGAGCGAAGGAAGCGATAGAAAATGCTTATTCATTTGCGTTGCTCGCGAACGGACTCCTTTATTTATATTATTTGATAATATAGCCTATTTTGCTTTTGGAACGCAGCGTATAATTTGTAAAGGAACCTTCTTGGTGTATTATGATGAGAGGATTTTACTTGTAATTGTTATTGAAAGTCTTAGTAGAAAGCGTTAGTATCTAACTAGATTCTCTAGGCGGATTATAGGAGCGAATCATTTAGATTTTATGTTTGATCATAGAAATTATTAACAATCCATAGTTATTTAATATAAGTTTGAATAAGTTAGCCTTGAATAAGTTTTAACTGCCTCTGTGGTCAAGTGGCTAAGCCACCGTTCTCAGACCCAGAGGTACCGGGCTCGATTCCCAGCGGGGGCACACTTTGTGTACTTGGTTTGATTGTTGGTAGGGCTTGATAAGTCCGCTTGGCTAGCTATACATAAGTCCACTTTTCACCAAATAGCGAGAGCACATGTGCTTAGCGTGACAGGACCACCTGTCTTTGCCTATATATAGGCTCACCAGAGCCTATCGCCGCTCTATGCTGTTAGAAGTATGCGCAGTCTTTAGTCCGTTATATAGTCGCCTTTTACGACACCCAAGGGAAAAGAGGGGTTGGTAGTATTCTTTCACCGCTGCGCGACACGGTTAGCTACCACCACTAGATACCACACCATCTTATCTAAAGCCTTGCGCCATGACAACAATGTTAGTAGCATTGTTGTGTTCCAACAGTTTAGAGATAGATAGCCAGTTCCTCAGTGGTTGAGGATTCCGGATGAAGCGCGCTTCTTCCTTCGGCCTTACCGTCATTTACCATCAGGGGAGATGAAGGCCAAGCGCTAGCGCGTAGTTAATTCAAAACGAAAATAAAATGAAAACTACACACGGTAATAACAATTAAACTTTGGCAATTTAAGTCGAACCTTTTGATATTGAACGTATAGACTTCGAGGTAAATAAGACTCATTGCTCATACCGCTCGGCCCGACCTCTGACGGTTTGCGGGGCCAAACTTCATTAATTTCTTTTTTTTAAGTAATTAAATTAATTAATATTTTTTATATTAATGTCCATTTACACGTTCTAATTTTATTTTAAATAATGTTGTTTGGGAGCGGCACACACGCTCCCAAACAACATTATTGAAATGTTTTTTATTTGTACCCACCTATGCATGTGATTTTTTGATGCAAATAAATGTTTTATCTATCTGTAAGGTCGCTGTTATCCTGTGCCTGTTGCTCCGCGTTATTTTTTTCTCATTATTATTTCAGGCTCCAATCCTTTACAAATTTAGGACTCAAGATACTGCATTGTATTAGCCATTTGTTGTTGAATTTGTGAAGTGACATTTTTTTATTATTATTTATTATTCTTCTAAACCAAGCAATGGATTGTTATGCGGTTTTCACTAAAGAAAGAACGATAACGTTTATAACTAGTAAATATTTTTTACAAAATGGCTCAAGTATCACTGTTTCTAAGTTGACGTGGACGAGGGCGCGGACGAGCGCAGCTCGCAAAAGTGTTTGCCCACTTCTTTAATGTACACATAACACTGTAGTAACTTTGTACTTGATAATTATTTAAAGTAGGTAGATAGATAGATAGATTATTGCACATAAACAAGGAACACACATTACATAAACTTAAAGCTTACGGTAAGGGCAAAAGCTTCATTAGATGTATTTTTTTATTAATTAAGAATTTGGATGCAGTAAAGTGCAAGGACAAACTTTAGTGATTTATAAATATGATTAGAAACACGGTTGTAATTATGTAGGTATGTTTCTATTGTCACAAATTAATGAAAACAAAATGTTATACGTTGTTAGTTTCGAAGTACTATTATTTATTCAGTGGTTTCGCGTAGGGCGGGAGGACGTCATTGCGAACGTCACTCCGCCAACGTCACTACATTTGTAGTCATGGTAGGCGGCTACCACGCCACTCCGAAAGCAAGCATTGGCTGCTATTCTTAGAAAGTTATTGAAATTATAAACCAAGAATAGTATTCAGCAAAGTTTGCGAGTGTTCTGCTGGTAGAGGCTCATTTATAGAATACTATCGACTCATCTCTTCCCGAGGGTGTCGTAAAAGGCGACTAAAGGACTAAAGACTGCACTTCCATCCAATAACATGGATTGTTATATAATAACATGGACTAGTTTCTCATTACCCCTTTAGGGATAATAGTGTGTACGTATGTAAGAATAGTAGGTAGGTACCTATTCAAAGAGGCTTGCGATTTAATTTTGCCCGATAGTGTCTGAAGAGCACATCGGTGTGTGCTCTTTCCTTTTTGGAATATAATTATTTCATACATTATTTTAGTCTGGCGATTAATCCCTAAGCGTGTCGGTGCTATGTAAGAAACACGAAACTGAACTTTACGCCAAGCTTATTTTAGCTTATTTTTCTTTATCCGTCATTCCATATTTTTTGCAAACTATAATGTGTTGATAGCTGCGACGTGCATGAAATGGATCATTCATGACCATTATTGACATGGTTTATATAGATCCAGATGCCAGGTCAAGGCAACTAGGAGATATTATCTTTACGCAACCCAAGTGGCGACCAACCAAAGGGGAAGAGAAGAGTCGCCGTGATTCCGGGCCCGTAGCTAAATCTACAGGGCCACGGCAAGACCCTTGCGACGAGGACGGCTTCATCAAGGTGGAGAGGAAGAAAAAGAAGCCCGCCTGCCGCAACCTGTGTGGCACCGCACCGACGGGACCAAACCATCTGCTGCGTCCAGCCACCTCGACGACGCTGCTGTACGTGTCCCGTCTTCATTACACTACGAAGGCAGAGGAGATCGTAGAGTACGTGTGAGTGAAGTCCAAGTTCTGTCTGAGGTTCGAGCGGTTGGAGTCGCGCCACAATGTAAACTTTAACTCATTTGTGGTGAGAGTCCCGACCGACCATCTGTCGACCTTCTTGAAAGAGGACTATTGGCCGAAAGGTGTCATGTTTCGGCGATTCCGCGGCCGACTACCTGATACCGAGGAGCGTCACGCGTCGCCGTCAATACGTGTGAAGTAGTGTATAACTACTTATACTTTATATTATATATGTTAGTCTGTAAGGTATTTATTATATGGGCCTCTCTGTATTTTTACCATCTAGTACACTGTTTGTTGCCTGAAATAAATAATTATTATTTACAATTACTTAATAATTATTAACAACAATTTAAGGGATGAATTATATTAGACCGGGCCGTGCACGGGGCGTGCCGTACGTGACCCGGACGGGGCACTGATTTGATACGTTACATACATTTGGTATTTATATTAGACCGAGCCGTGTCCCGTCCGGGCCACGCACACGGCACGCCCCGTGCACGGCCCGGTCTAATATAATGCATCCCTTAGTATACGAGTAATAAATAACCCACAACATAAAGCAAACTAAAAATCTGGAAGACAACAAAGAAAATGCTTTTCAATTAATTGATGTAATTATACCATGATATTATTAAATTATGAAATAATTAATTATTTATAGGTACGCATTATTTTCAAAAAGATTTACATCTGTATTATTATTGTTTGGAAAACCATACTCCCCCTCGTTAAACTTTACAAAACAAGAACTCACATAAGTAGCTATTGACTAGACACCATGTACACACGGCGTCAGATCAACCTACCCAAAACTGTCAAATTTCTACAATCAATTTTGAACTTTAACATCTTAAGGATCAATATTCATTCGAAAAATTTGACAATTAGAGTACGTTGATCGGACGCCGTGTGTACTCAAGAGAACAAAGTGGCCCGTGCGTTTAGTCACAATCATAAATCTAAACGGCTTTGGCAACCATTTTCAAAGCTAGCTGCATCACAAACAAAAGTTCTGTGCAAACAACAGACCAATACGTTTCGTACACAAACTAAACATAAACCATCTTGAACCTCATTCGGCAATACTAATAACAACTACTATTTATAGACGTAGAGGACTCTCAGCTCTCTTGTAGACACAAAACGGTTTGTGTCACAACTCCCCGGTTATTTATATGTCACTGAATGAAACTCACCGAAATAGAATGAACCGAAATGATATCTTACTACTGCCGGCTTTTTATATCTCCAATTCTGTGCATATTTTAGTCGTGTAAACATTATTTATGAATAGAAAGGTTTTTTATGGGTGAAAAGTGTTTGTATTCTTGTTGTTTGAACTCTCTTTGAAAGCATTTTTCATCAGGTTATTTACTACTTTGTTAAAGTTTTTTTTAATTAAGTTTACTACAACTAATCAATGTTTTAGTTTTTATCGGGCTAATTGTTCAAGTTTAATAAATAGATAAAACTTATCCGTCTGATAAGTATGACGCGATCTACCCAAAAAGTCACTTGTAAAAAAGAAAAGACTTGATTTGACAATACATTCCAAAATGGTTATGTACCTACTGTAAAGGTTACTTTATCAAACGAATAAGTTTTATCTGGCAATTGCATAATTGGCCCTTAGTGTGGTTTCAGAGTCACGCTGACCGCTCGCGCGGGTTGTAAGCGACGCGGGCCACTAACGAGCACATGAGTTCATCTCATGTGCCACGAGCTAGGTGTTGTCTTAATTGTACCGTTTTATAGTGACGCTTACCACCCGCGCTAATGGTAAGCGCGGGTGGTAAGCTTCACTATGGAACGGTACAAGACAACACTTAGCTCGGGGTTGTTGTACATTCGCCACAAAGTTAGTTTGCCACATTTTTGTAACTCCATACATTGAAAGTAAATTCGCCACACGTCTTCATAGTAAGTACATCATTTTTGCATAAAGTACCGATAGCAAGAAAAGTTCGTTTTGTGCGCTCGTATTGAAAGTTAGTTATTTTATTCTAAAATTATTGATGTTTTTACTTCACTTATTGATTGATTTTTCTGCTGTCTGTGTCGAAAATAAGAGTGTGGCGAATTTACTTGATAAAATAGAATTGTGGCGAATTTACAAATACTTTTTTCTGTGGCAAACTAACTTTGTGGCGAATGTACAACAACCCCTAGCTCGTGGCCCGCGTCGCTTCACCCGCGTTGGCGATCAGCGTGACTCTGAAACCAGCCTTAATTATCAGTGGTTAACGCCTCCGTGGTTGCTTGCCTGAGTGGTCAAGCGTTCGGCTCGATATCCGGAGCTCTTGGGTTCAATTCCCAGGTCGGACAAAGTGTGTTTTCAGATTTTCCGATGCATAACCCGGGTTTGTAATCACCAGCCCGCATTTGGCAAGCGTGGTGATTAAGCCCAATAATAATAAAGATAAAAAAGAAAAAATATGCTTTATTGTACACCACATACAAACAGGACAAACACATAGTACATACAATTGGCGGCCTTATCGCTAAACAGCAATTTCTTCCAGGCAACCATGTTGGACTGGCTAGAAGAAACAGTTAACAATTGAAAGAGCAGTCATACCCATCTATTGTATTTCAACGATGGAGACCTTAATTTGCAATCAATGCAACTCGTGCTCAACTGTCCCTCCCTATTCCCCCGACGTTTTGTTGCACTATAAACGATTTGGTCGTACTTAGCCGACAAAAAGATTGCTGACGCGGCTTGGCGGGAAGAATTTAATAACCTTACACACGAAAATTATAATAATGGACTATATACGTACATATAATCACGACTATTATCCCCGAAGAGTTAGTCAGAGACTAAACAACGAGGACCGCAAAAGTCCTCTGCCATAGTCCACTTTTCTCCAGTGACTGCTCATCTGCTCAGCGTGACAAGAGGTGAGCCTATCGCCGCTCTATTCAGTTAGAAGTATGTGTAGTCTTTAGTCCGTTAGTCGCCTTTTACGACACCCAAGGGAAGAGAGGAGGTGGTAGTATTCTTTCACCGCTACAAGATACGGTTATAAAATACTACCCGTTGGAAATCGAACATCTGAGCATGAGACTATCTAAAACCATTAAGACTATCACAAGCGCTCAAAAGCGGTGGGCTTAGAAGTTGGTTTAATGCGCTATAAGGCCTGGGTTCCGAATCTGGGGATAATTACCCCCGCGGGGGTAAAATAGATATTTTTCGGGGTAATAAGGCGTAGGAAAAATTCGTGGTTTAGAATTTATCTGCAGTAATTTACTTTAGTAATACTTACCAAACATGGTTAGAAACCGTTAGTCTAACTCTTGGATATTAAAATCATTTTCTGCAAGGTTTTTTTACGGAGGGGTTAAATCAGTTTCCCTAATAGATCATAGGGGTACCAAGATTAAAAGGTAAGGAACCACTGGAGAGTTTGAAATAATAATAATATTATGTGAATAACCCAAAATCCTCCATGATATACGAACCGCCATTGGGTCAGAGTGGTTGGTTATGTTATGTGCAGGGACTGAAAGCGGTTACGGTATAAGGTTACGTTACCGGTGTAAAATAAGTGTACCTTAGTAAAAAAGAGGGAAGGCTATACCGTTATATAACCTTTATGCGATATCAGTACCGAAAAACGTGGCGTTGACAGTTGCGGGGCGCGGGATGAGGGGTTTTGATACCGAGAACAAAGCAAACTAATGCAAATTGATGAGAAAAACCATGATATTAGCATTGAGGTACAATATACTAGAGAAGACACCGCGAAGCAAGTTTGTGCGCAACTAAGGTGCAGTCGCAAGGTCCACAATCTCTTGAATCACGCGCAACCACTGAGGCGTTTGCAGCCCAAGTGCGGCCGGCAGGCCGCACTTGAACGGAACACATCAGTGGTGAGCGGTGTCTTCTCTATACGTAGTAATAATAGCTTAATGGATATTAGTCGTTTATGCTTGAAATGGTTGTTAGCCGTCTCTTTCATACCGAAATATACCTTTATTATTTATAAACTCAAAATTACGGTAAGTACCGAAATAAATTTGGATATCGGAATATTCCGGTAACCGATAATTTTCGGTATGACGTCATACCGCAATATAAAGATACCATATTTTTTAGGTTATTCAGTCCCTGCCCACGTGCCGTTGTGCATTTGGTAGGTTTGTGCCCATCAGCGGGATGTTAATAGTCTGGTGATGAACTCAAAACCGAAATATAAGTTAAAAATATCAGTGTCCGCACTAAAGAGAAACGTATGCGCCCACTAGTTGTTACATTACAAAGTGTAGTAACTCAATAATAAATGAATTGCTCCGATTGTGTCGCCGGGATCATTGTTTCGCGGTAGCGCCGCTTTCTGGGTCAATCTCGACCGTTGTTTATACGACACAGCACTGGTTAACAGAAGCCTTTATACTCTGATATTTAATACACACAAGTACAAAGTTATTTTATATACTCGATTTTTATAATCTTGCTCAGTTTTTATTCAATAATTTTGCTAAGACATGGTTTTACAGACTTTATAAGCAAAAAGTTAGTCTATTATGATTTTGTCGAGATCACACAGACTAAAAAGTCCTGACTTCTTTCTTCATCCTGGATCGCCACAAGATCTACGTAACCACTTAGGCTGGTTATGTAAGCGCGCGCAGCATAGGAAGATACCTTATCATAGACATCTCACACTCAATCGTTTTATTGCTTGATAACCCTGTGAGTACAAACGGCAACGAAATTAGCTGAACACTTCAAAGAAAGCATCTGTTAAAAAGTGAAACGTCACTAATATTTATTTATTTTAGGACAACCAACAAAACAAACACAAATACAAGCAATAATTAGGTAGAACATAATATGTGTCGTCTCAATTAGAGGCTGACACGGCATGATATCGGCAAAATACGTTTAAACTTCCAATAAAAGTGTAATGAATGACACGTCACTAACTAAAGTGAAGATCGACTTTCGTTGCTGACTGTCACACAGAAATTAACTTGCATTGCATTGCAACTGCGCCTGTCTCTTATATTAGCTCTATCACGCGATGCACTCTCAAAATGGCACTATCGCTAGCGTCAATACATCGCTGGCTTCATAGTAGTGTGGTAGTAGGCTTTTAGCCGTTGTTTGGAGATTCTGAATATTTTATTGGCGACACGCGGCTCATGCAGTGTTAAATTAATGATTTTGTAAAAAAGCTTTGTATCAATACTAACGATTGGGCAACATATTTCTGTTCTTTTCATTTTGGAGCATATAAAATTTATTGTATTTTTTACAAATAAACGCAGTAGTATTATACATCATTGAGTAGTAGTAGGTATACATATAAGTTAATTAATTTTTAATATGCCTGAAGATTAATCTGTTTGGATTTAAGTGTTAGGCAATTTTGATGTATTGTCTGTAAATTGCAATTTTTTATTTATGAACTAGCGGTTTGCTCGCGACTTCGTTCACGTGGGCCCCTACCCCGTGACAAATTTCCAAAAAAAATATTTTACGCAAACCTAGTCCTGACCATTACAAACACAACAAAAAAAGAATTAGCCAGATAGATGCAGCCGTTCTGAAGTGATGCGCGTACAAACATTTCGGCAATTGATTTTTATTAATATAGATAATGCACGGCTACAGAGAACAAACCTAAACAAGCGAAGACAAAATATACCAAATAAGTCTTAGCACCGACGACAGCCGGGAACAGCATTTAAGAAAAATTTCAATAATTAAATAATAATAAGCACTTAGAAAATAATTAATAACAATCAATGACATGTGGCAAAATGGGAAATAGATTCTAATTGTAATTGGGATATAGATTTACAATGAAATGTGGCAAATGTTTAATGTTATTATTTAGGTAATCTATGTTCTGTTATTGTACCATAGTAAATAAAATAAAAATAAATAAACAGGGGCCATATGCCCAGCAATATGTTGAGAAACGCTAGAAATGATGACAATGACGAATCAATAACAATCAGTCCATTTTTGTGGTAATATGCGCTAGTAAGTGAACAATGCCTCACTGAACAAGCCTGGGTGCCCTATACACTATGTAAGCGCGATAAAAACGAATCATTGTAACTATTTGTAAGTAACATTGTTATTAGTAACTGATTCAAAGAATAGTACATTATGATACAAGTGTGCTATTTTGGCCATTACATAATCGAGGCGGGTTTATGAGCCCGAGCCAAAGGCGAGGGCTTAATGGAGCCGAGGATTGTAATTACCAATGCACACGCGTTTCATATGATGTTTTTCAACACACTAGTGAGGAAAACACATTTTCTGAAACTGCGAGTTTTTGTGGTTTTCCTAGTGTAATGAATCTTTGGTAAGCTAACAATTTTTTCTTGGACTTAGATGTTAATAGGCTGTCATGTAAATTTAGTTCATCATTACTAGAACTAGACATATTTATTTTTAAACTTTCAAAGTAATATTGAACAAGAAGCCGCTGTATGAATCAACAAAATATGGTATGTGAAAGAGACGGCAAATTTTATTACGCACGCTTCTTCTTCACGCGCAAGTGAAAATAATAATAAGGCAAAGGAAAATAGAAAAAAATTAAAATGTGTTTTATCTTAGAAAATCTTTAACAAATTAGTTGCCTGTTTATTATGTTTTCGATTTATTTTGTTATAAGTGTAAGGGGCTTGAGCTATATATTGATTACTAGCAAAAGTTGTAAGTAGTACTGGGTAGGCTGGGGCTACAATGTTGCACCGTCTTTTTCTAAGTTTGGTGTGGTCAAGTGGTAATGTTTTGTGATATCTTAGTATCATTTTTAATATAAAAAGTTTCCTTACAGCTATAAAGTTTCCTAAAAGGACAAAAGCGTTTGGCTTTTGTCTAGCCTATAGATATTAAAAATATGATAAACTTAACAATAATGTTACAAGTTAAGGTTAATTTATTGACAAAATAAATAAATTGGTACAATTACTCAATAATTTACTTATCAAAAATTGTTTATTTTGTTTATATTTTAATCAAAATAGTTAATTTATTCACAAAAATGTTTGCCTTTTTAACAAATTTCTAGTTTTAAAAACTCTATGTTTAGATTCTATTTTTAGGGTTTTGTACCCAAAGGGTAAAAACGGGACCCTATTACTAAGACTTCACTGTCTGTCCGTCTGTCTGTCACCAGGCTGTATCTCAAGAACTGTGATAGCTAGACAGTTGAAATTTTCACAAATTATGTATTTCTGTTGCAGCTATAACAATAAATAGTAAAAACCAAAAAAAATAAATATTTAAGGGGGGCTCCTATACAACAAACGCTATTTTTTTGCCCTTTTTTGCTTGATATCAACAATGGCAACAGGTAGGCACTTGAAATATTCACAAAATACTCAGTTGTATTTTTACTTTAATAATAAATAATAAAATCAACATAAAATAAATATTTAAGGGGGGCTCTTATACAACAAAAGTGATTTTTTGCCGCTTTTTGCCTGATATTAAAATCAGCACCAGGTAAACGCTTGAAGTATTTACAAAATATTTAGTTTTATTTAACAATTAAATATTATATAGAAAATTTACTTATAGTTATTTAGTTTATAAACTGTTGTGGGAGCGCTGCGGTGGGGCGCAGGCGGCGCGGCGGGACGCGCGGCAGTTGCGATTTGGTTACAGCCAGACTCCATGGTTACAGAGAGACACCAGGACAAGAAAAACTAAAAAAATGATATAAAAAAGAACTAAGCTTATTTTTGCGCTGTATTACCTGTAGTTTTATTTTGTTATTTACGATAGGAGTACACTTATACAAAATACATACTTATACATATCTAGTTAAAAAGCACAATATCTTTGTATCATCTTTAAATATGAATGATTGGTCGCGCTGCGCTCGACTAGATACCGCCCTATCTAAAAACCACAGCTCTGTAAATGCGGCAACTCATCTATGACAATTTGCAAGAATGATGTCCTTTTATTTTTTGTTTTATTAGGTACGCAAACTGGCATTTTACTTTGAATTATGCCCAAAATTTAATAAAAAATTCTGTACGTAAACTTTACACACAGCTATCAGTGTGACTGGCTCTCGGGTACGCCGATTTCGACGTAGTATTTGTTGCCGCATTTTACAAGTACGACGGAGGTATGTAGTCGAGCGCAGCGAGACCAATTATTCATCTAAGGTATCATCGTTTTATCAGCATAATCTTTTTACTGACACTTCAATAAATGCGAAACGCTCATTTCTTGTTCTCTCAGTTTCAATGTTCCTTGAGCTCGACCTTCTACAGCTTTGTAATAAATCACCATTAATTAATTGTAAGACTGCAGTCGTAAACACTCACTCACACAAGTGTATTATACATAGATAAAGTATTAGTTACAGTCCGGCCTCCCCATAAATTTCTATCCACGTGGGCAGGAACGAAGTATCAAAAGAAGAAAACAGAAAAGGAACACAGCAGGCATAATTGCCCTCGCCATTACAATATACACTCTGCGAAGGTCTATATCGCTGTTCGTGTCACAGCGTTATTCAATTGCTTTTGTTGTTTTATTTGCGACATCTGGGTTGCAGCCCTGTACCAATGAACTGGCTACGAGGAAATAACCGCGACATTATCGCTTGCGAACGCACGCTAGCTACGAACAGCGAATATCCCAATTACAGAAAGCCTTCCCGCACAGCGTGGTATTCAGTTGTATCCTGTTTTTGTCGCCTCATTGGGGAACTCTGGGTAAAGGTTTATTACAACGTAAGCTTAGTGTTTTAGAATTCGTAGAGAAACGCTCGGAATGCTTTAGTTCTCAGTGGCCGCTGACTAAAAGTTGGGAATTGTACTAAAACAAACTTCTCTTAAGCACAACGAATTAACTATTTACCGAGCTCAACCTAAATGTATAAACGTATCTACGTTTCTTTTTTAAATTTTTATTTTAACACAAAATTATGGATAGTAGTAGTAGTATTTTATAATAGTATCTCCTTTTATTTAATCAGAATATTAATATTACATAACTTGTACCTAATTCCGTTTAATTTAGTTGTCCAAATTGTAATGTGTTGTGTTGTACTGAATAAATTGTTTTTATCTTATCTTTACATGTAGGTAATAACAGTACACAAAAAAAAAGTAGGTACGTGACACAGAAAAAAGCACTAAGCTCAATGTTGGGGCACCAAACAAAAACGTGCAGATCAAAAACTGCCAATAACTTTGAAAGTGTCAATATTATGAATTATTAAGCTCTATCCTTCCTTGCGGCCAAAATTTATAATCTATCTGTTGCTTTGCCTACTAAAGTTAGGAATTCGACGTAAATCACAATATTTGTTCAATTTTTAACTCTAATAGGCAATTCGGGGGGCTGCGTTGACTACTCCGCCACTAAGGCATTGGTTAGACATATCGAAACCATGTAATTGTTTCATCAGTGTGATACGCACAGCCCCTCGTACCATAAAGGCTCTTGCACAACACACGACCGATTTTTTGTAGGACCGACTATTAAATGTCGGTATTTTACTTTCTTCCGACTTTTCGACCTTCTTCCATTCCTAATGAGTGCTCGGAGCCGACTCCATCAAATGTTACATTTTTGACCGACAATCACACACCGATATCGTTACCGACTTTTTGTAGGACATCTGCGTTGGTTGTATGGTATGTTTCATTCATACATACATTTATATTCACGGCTATTGTACCGAAGGGTTAGTCAGAGACCAGGCAATGAGGACCGCAAAAGCAGTTCACTGCCACAGCCCACGTTTCACCGAATGATAACTGCACATGTGCCCAGCGTGACAAGTGGTGAGCCCTTCGCCGCTCTATGGTGTTGGATGTATGTGTAGTCTTTAGTCCGTTAGTCGCCTTTTGTGTTCTATAAACGAGCTGCTACCAGCACAGCAAATTTGTGGGACATCTGCGTTCGTATTATAGTATCTGGGGGTTAAAGTTACTCGCGTCCGTAGGTTTACCCTTGAGACCCAACACGTGACCCCTGGGTGGTGCTAAATGAGTGACACTGATTGAGTGCTAGAGCCACGCAGCGTTGCAGCACCCATTGGGCCGGCTCTGCCGCCGTAATACCTCCCTCTCATGAATATCCGGCGCGAAATAATGGCACTTGGTGCTGTTGTGTTTCTCTTTCCTTAACCCTATTCCTTTCTTAAAGATCGGCAACGCATCTGAGACTCCTCTGGTTTAGCGGGTGTCCATGGGCGGCGGTAATTGCTCTCCATCAGGAGACCCGCCTGCTCGTTTGCCTCCTTCTTATATATAAAAAACCTACGTTTCATTCTTTCCAACAAAAAAACGGACACCGATTGTCTGACGTGTGCGCTTACTAAGACAATCGCTTCGACTGCCCGACGCTAATGTTTGAAGCTTTCTACTACCTACTTTAAAAGATTTGTGCAAAGATTTACACAGACAGTTACTCAGTTTCCACTGTCGGCTGAGTATCTATCTTTTATTTTGAAACGTCTTCATCCGCTCGCGTTGGCCGCGAAACTCCAACATGCAGGAACATGCATTTTCGTTGAGCGAGTTTTATTCGACAATTTAACTAGATTGCTGCGTACGAGTGCAGAATAGAAAAATCTCAATACATCACTTATTAATATCCAACATTCGATTACGTTAACAAAAACCGGAATTTGTATGGCGAATTGCATTTCAACTCGTTTGTCAAGGGTAGTACTATTTACAGCAGTACAGCACAAGAGAATACAAATCTCGTTTAAATCTAATTTTAACCCCTTGAGCACCGTAAACCAGACACAATTGAAAATCAATTGTTTCGCGACCGCCGGCGGTCTTATGATCCTTGACCTTGATTAATTTGCCATACAAACTTTCGTTTTCGATACCGTGACGAATGGTGAAATTTACTCATGTGATTAACCAAATGATATTCAGAAATTAGATCTTGATAAATTTAAAATCAAAGAAAAGCTTTATAAAAAAGCTTATTATAAAGTGTCAAATTATACAGAAGACAAAACAGCTTGGATCTGAAATGCTCCAAGTACTCCAACAGCTATTTCTAATTATCTATAATTTATTTATATAGTATACATATTTAATTAAACTATTTACATTCAAATTCATATCTTGTATTTTGTGACCTGGTAACGACATATAATATATAACTATATATTTTTTGCAAATGTCGTTGCTTCTGTGCGCTGTGGTTTCTTGCGCCTGTTCTTTGCCACAGTTAAAAAATTATGTCCTGAATGGGTGGTAGGTTAAAAAATATTTGGACGTTTCAAAGTACTTATTAATTGAGTTTATTGAATAAATATATTTTGACTTGACTTGACTTGACTAAGTAAAAAATACCGTGATTCACAAATTACATATGGAACGCCATCTATTGGTAAAAGCATAAACAAAAAAATCACAATTTGACAATCGAATGGTGGGTATAATAATACGTTTTTATAAGTGATCGAAGAATCAAACGCAGAATCACAGAATAACTAATAGTACGCAGAATCCTCTTTGATGCACAGCAGTTGACATTGTATAACCACCGTTTTGTTTAGCTCTGTAGCTTTCCATCAGTGTTGGCTGTCCGTCAGTCTATCACAAAACTGTTTCATATATTACTTTGAGACTATTTCTAGGTATTCGATAAAAGACCCGTCCTAACATTTTTATTGCGATGTTTTTCATCGTAACAGCAACTGTGTACCAATATTATTTTTAAATAATTACAATAGTTTAGATATAGGGAATATTACGAAATCCCTAGCAGTACCACGAAATCACTCTTTTCTATTACGTTTTCATAATAAAAATGTGTAGGTGGTGACATGACAAAAAACTAATATTCTTTCAGCGATACGTCATTGCACTAAACTGAACAAACTCTGACTGGTCGTAGTAGTGAAGTGAGTGTATATAGAGTGCACAACGTCATACAATGACCCACAAAGATGATTTGTTTTACTATAAATTAATATTCTATTTAAGGTAAACGGTACAAGGTAGCATGTAATGTAATACATGTAATCTGATGCTTTGTAAATTATAATTTAATACCTATATGTGCTACTACAAAAAACCCTGTCTTTTCTCAATAAAGGAATCAGTTAAAGAATCAACATTCGTTGTGTTATTTCGTCTCCCGACGCCATACATCTCTCACTAGATAGATGACAAAACTATTTTACGACAACAACATCGAACAACGGTCCTGATTGTCGTAAAACCGTCGACGTGGCAGTCGTTAAAACCGACGAAACCCGCTTTGGGCCAGCAGCAGCGTGCTATGGGCAAAAGCCCAGCAGTAGGACGATTATAGGCTGATGATGATGATGACTTTCTTGATGGGGCTCGTATTAAGCCTGCTCGCAATCGGCGCGCTTCGGCGGGCACTGATTTGGCGTCAAGACCTAACGCAGATGGTCTCCTGCGCGAGTGTTCTACTGGCGCAGGGACGTCTGGCATTTCTTGCATAACCTAACGGTTGGTCTCGAGGTACAGTAAAACTTAGTGAATTAAGGAGAGGGGATGCTCGGAATCGGCAGCTAACAATACGTTTGGTGTGAACGCGGCCTAACTCGTTAGTTTTTATTTAATAAAGTAAAACTGAAAAGCAATTCAGGAACACTGACGTATAAAACTAGTCTGTGTTCAGGAATTTAGTTATATCTTGTCTTGTATCATCATGACAAAGCAAAAAGAGTTTCATACATAATCCAATTATCTAAACTTTTAATCATACAGTAATAGTTACAAAGCGTAATCCATAATAATAGTCGGCGGCTTTATTTGTTTTACAAGAAAACAAGCGTGCAGATAGAATTACCAGCAGGAAAATGGATGCGCTAACATTTTCCCAGAATAAGCTATTATGCATCGAGTATTTATTCTTAAGCACGCGAAGCTTTAAACTCCACCTTTACACCTTCAGATTAGAGTTTACTATCGTGTAACAGTGTGTGTTGATAGTACAACTGTTAAGATAGTCCCACGCTCTGTTTGTGGCCATCAAAGCTCCGTTGTTATCAAATACGAACTCAATTTGGTCTAGTAGTTTGGCCTTAATAGATACGCTAAGTTGGCCTTTGATGAGCATCGAAGAATCTCTATGTACAATCGGTATCAGTGCATCCACCACTCTTTTGGCAGTTATTGACTCTTATGACCTTAGAAATAACCCACATTCTGAATAATAGTGTGTATCTACTTTTTTTTTAAAAGCTTGTAATAATAAATACGCTAAAAAGAAAAAAATGAACTTTTGCTATCGACTTATAACGTCGTTACACAATTTATATGATATAAAAGGTTGTCGCGTGATTATTGTAAGTACTCGTATTTAACTATTTAGATTAAAAGTTTTAATCAATCACATCAAGTTATTAAATTTACTTTTTTATTTACACAAGTAAATCTCGCGACAACTTTTTATATTAAGTATATAAATTGTGTAACGACGTTATAAGTTGATAGTAAAAGTTTATTTTTTTCTTTTTAGCGCATTTAAATAAAAGCTTGTTTTTTAAAAAGGTTTTTAATTTTAATTAATTTTTTACTTTTTGTATTGGATTTAGAGTCATCTAGCACTAAAGTGCTCGAAAAGACAAATCCAACGAACCCAAACTCGATTAGTTTCCACCGTTTCGTTTAGGAGTTCCTATGGCCACCTCCCGACTCTATCATCAGGACCCAGGAGGCCAATTCTCATTTTTCGAGATGTAGTCTCGAATCGAGTTTTGATTTCGATCTCTATCTTGACCATAAAATCTCGTTATTAACATTTTGTTCACGAATCTCCTATTCTCAGCGCTAATCGACTTCGAGTTTGATTCGAATTCGAACTTTATCGAGTGGTAATACAATTTAGTTATTCTAAACATCTCGAACTCGACATTTCTCGAAGGAGAGCCGCTCGAATTGCTTCGAGTGGTCGGCAGTGGTCGAGACGTAATTTCGACTACGAGAAGCTAATGAAACGTCAAATAGCGGCGAAATTACGGTGGATATGGAGGAGTTAATTATCAATTTTGTCGTGGAAGTGATTTAAAATATTGAGAGAGCTCGCTCTCTTTTTTTTATAAGGTGGAAGAAAACTTTCCACTCCTTAACTGTATATCGGCTTCCAACATTTGTAGAAGAAGCTGCTTCTGCTGTGGCGTTGGGTATTTTTTGTTGACATTGTGACGTTGTGTGTGTATTGTGAATACTAAAATGATCGTTTCGTCACCAAACAAGCACACAACCACAAACAAAAAAAAAATAAAAAATATATCGACGATACGTCACGTTTTAAACAATACAAGTTTTTTATGGAAATTAATTTGATCACAACACATTAAATATAATGATTTTTCGATACTTATTAAAAATTTACTTCTTTAATTAAAAAGCAAGTTTAATACATTTAAATACCTTTACAGTAAAAATATTTGAGTTTACATAGTTGCAACCGGTTTAAAACCGGATGAAACGTGTCAAACGGAACGCATCCCGAATTGATTGCATTAAAAAGAATGGCAATATTTATCAAAAAAAAACAAGAAGTCTATTTCGATTAGCGCTGAGAATAGGAGATTCGTGAACAAAATGTCGATTATCGAGATAGAAATCGAAATCAAAACTCGATTCGAGACTACATCTCGAAAAATGAGAATTGGGGCCCTGGACATCGTCTAGCACTAAAGTGCTTGAAAAGACAATGGCACTTTTGTAAGCGACAATAGCGCCACATTGGAATTAAATTGCGTAAAAATTGATTGAACAAATTATTATCGAGATGGCGTTCCGGAATTATATTTACTTATCCCAATATCGATACATATTAATCGCATTGGAATTGTATTAAGATTGAGTTTGCGTTCGAGAGTAACCCCTGGTCTTAAATTCAGTTGCAACATTTGTCCCACACGGACACACAGGAGAAGTCAAGTCAATAAAAGCTTGTAAAAACACACAGGGGAAGTCAAATAAAAGCTTGGAAAAGCAACCACTTTGAACGGTCACTCCTTTTTTTCGTAGTAACTCCAAAAACTGGTGTACTTTTAATGAACACAAATATTTGTAAGCAAAATCCTGCCGCGGACTTGCCGCAGCCATGAAAAGCTTCTAAATTCTTCCTCAATTTTGTTGACGCTGAAAAGTTCGTCGCCATTATTAAAGCTCACACTCACTCTGCTCGTCATGCGTTTGATGTGTAAAGTCATTAAGGTTGGCACGTCTTATCTCGTCGTAGTAAGTTCAAAAAGGCTTCCTTATAAGCCTACCAAAATTCTAAATACATCACTCTAATACAAATTAGAAATGCTTACGCTTTAAAATCCTACAAAAGGAAAGAATACCTACATACTAGCTAGGGTGGGGTGGATGGATGGTTGGGTGCCTACTATACATATAAAAAAAAATTTTTAGACGACATATAAATGCTTTTTTTTATAAGAAGTTTACTTGAATAAAAATATTATGATTTGATAATTTGATTTGATACAGTCGAAAGGCTTCCTTATATAAGATGACTGCTAGAAACCGCAAGAAACTTCAAGGGCTGGTCAGGTCAAGTGATATATATGACAGAGTTATACATGACAAAAATGACAAAAAATGAATTCGTGTTTTTTCGTAGGTACTTATCGCCCATCTGACAAGGGGCAACGGCCAGCCGGCCGGCTGTTGACCCGTCAACGTAGGTACTTATCGCCCAGCTGACGCGGACGGGTCAACAGACGGCCGTATCCTTTACAATAAATTAGATACTCAAAGACTATCCAATTAAAATTCACATAATAAATAGGATAAAATGTTTACTAGAAAAAAAAATCAACCAGTCTCAGGAAGCTCGAATGGGTTTCGAACCCACGACCTTTGGATTGCCGGTCCACTGCTCTTCCTGCTATAATGAACAATAAAGATAAAATGAATCATTTCATTAAAAATTAAAAAAACACGAATTCCTTTTTTGTCATCTTTGTCATGTTTAAAGCACTTGACCAAGGAACTTCAAGGGCTGGTCAGCCCTTGAAGTTTTTTGCGATTTTTAGCAGTCACCTAATATAAGCCTACCAAAACTCGAAATAAGTAAGTACATCACTATAATACAAATTAGATAGTACTTACTTACGCTTTAAAAATCTACAAAAGGAAAGAAGAACTACATACAGTCGAGGAAGTTCTCCGTCGACCACTTTTCTGCGATATTCGCTTGCACACGATCTACGCGCACATAGGGTTACCATTTAGAATTTGAAAAGTCCTGACAAAGAGCCTGACATTTCGATAAAAATCCGGACTTTTTAGTCACAATGTGGAAAAATTACTCACATTTTATATTTTGTTTTTGGATAAATGAGAAGTTTTAAAGATTAAAGACTTAAGTAATTGATATTACTTAATCCCTCAAGCACCGTAAAACCAGAAACAATTGAAAACTTATTGTTTTGCGACCGCCGGCGGTCTTATGGTCCTTGAAGGTTATTATGTAGTTTTGTTATTCATATTCCAAAATCCGGACATATTAAAGAGCCGGACAAAATTTGGACAAAATCCGGACTAAAAATGCGGACATGTCCTGACTAATTTTAAAGAAGCTATAAAGATGAGTTCAAGATGAAAACGGATTTTGGAGAAAATGTCAACTTTAAAATCGCTGCCCTGTAAAATTGCCATTTTGGACTTATCAAGTTCTTCCCTCCATGCACGGATATGTATGTATGTATGTTGACCTGGTTTTTGTATATCGTCAATTCAAAGACGGTTTATTAGACACTAGTGCTACATAACTTAAGTAAAAAGCATTGAAGATTCTATCAGGTTTCATTTCAGGTATTCAGGTCTAGACCTTAACTTATCTAACCTATTGGTTGGTGTTAGCAATGGGTTTACCCTTGGTAGCGGAGTGGTCAACGCAGCGGCCTGGTATACGGAAGGCGTGGGTTCGTTTGCCACCTGGAGTAGTAGCTTTTAGGGTTCTGTAGCCAAATGGCAAAAAACGGAACCCTTATGGATTCGTCATGTCTGTCTGTCCGTCCGTATGTCACAGCCACTTTTTCCGAAACAATAAGAACTATACTGTTGAAACTTGGTAAGTAGATGTATTCTGTGAACCGCATTAAGATTTTTACACAATAATAGAAAAAAAAATTTTTTTGGGGGGTACTTCGAACTGAAATTCAAAAAAATTTTTTTCATTAAACCCATACGTGTGGGGTATCTATGGATAGGTCTTCAAAAATGATATTGAGGTTTCTATTATAATTTTTTTCTAAACTGAATAGTTTGCGCGAGAGACACTTCCAAAGTGGGTAAATGTGTGTGTGTGTGTGTGTGTGTGTGTGTGTGTGTGTGTGTGTCCCCTGTAACTTCTAAAATAAGAGAATGATAAAACTAAAAAATATATATGATTTACATTACCATGCAAACTTCCACCGAAAATTGATTTGAACGAGATCTAGTATGTAGTTTTTTTTTAATACGTTATAAATTAATTAATTTAAAAAAAATACCCTATTATTAAAACATCGATCAAAGTTTTAAAGATAATGGTACGGAACCCTTCGTGCGCGAGTCCGAACTCGCAATTGGCCGGTTTTTTAACATTCCATTATCGACTCCGTCTCCATTTGGTTCAGGTGCAATAAGCACTGAATAGAGGGATTCGATCACCTGTGTAAAAAATATTTTGGTGAAATAATAAATGATTTTTGATTTGATTATCTATAGTGTTGTAAATAAGTTACAAATACCTACACTTCCACATTATCTCTTACCGCAGTACCATTAAGACTAAAAGTGGTCACATGCCATTAGCGGGTTTTCAGCGAATCAGCTAACAAAAGCGGGGTAGTTGCGCTATATGCCCCAAATATTGCCCCGCGTGCCAGATTAGCCCCGTTTCGGGCAGAAATGCAATTGTCAGAATACAGCGCAATAGGAAGAGTGGACTTGAATTAGTAGCTTGTTGTACTGTTGTGTTATTATTACATGAGCGATAAACTGTTGAAAGTAAGTTACATACTCAACAAAATTTATTATTAAATAAGGAGCTTCTAAGTAACCCTTATCCACTTAAGCGTCCGAGCCCGTATATACAACATCTGTTTTTGTTCAGCTGTTTCCAGAGCTGCTAGAAGAGTGTACAGAAGAATACGAACCCTGACTGAGCTGACAAAAAAGCTTAGAACTAAACAACTACTCAGGCTATATCAAAACTTAATATACGTACGGAATGTTCAGTCTTATTTGATTAGATATAATTAGGATATGAATTCGTAAATATAATGTTTTTGTGTTTATAACGCTTAAATATAGGTACTCAGTATAATTTTTTTTACGTTTTAATATGTTAGGAAACAAATTGACATTAAAATATCTAATAAAAAGTGGCTATAGCCTGCTCGTTTGCAGTTTTTGTGAGATAAAAAAGCAATATTGTTTAAAGAAAAAATTACACCCACCGACTATTAGTGTAGTGTTGTATGTTTAATGTACTGTTTCTGTCTTTGTTTCGTTAATTATGTAGACTTTATCGTCACCTCGATGAAACTTTCACTATGGCACATAAATAATTTACTAAGCAAACTCGAATACACTATTTCACGTGAGATTCCATATCGACGACCGTTCACAATTTATTTATTAGCGCTCGTGCCCATTGTGGTATTATAACTAGAGAGGAGCTCGATGGCGCAGAGATTTACGAACTTTCGCAATGCCATCACTGGGTGGGTGACCGAATTAAATACGTCTCGAACTCCTTCGTGCTTCGGAAGACTCGTTCAGCCGTTGGTCCCGGTTGTCCTCGTAAGATGGCAGTCGTAAAAACGGTGGATTTTGGACCAACGTGGCAGGTTATCGTTATGATGGCCCATTCTCCCCACGTGCAGTTGTGCTAGTGACCTGTGGAACGTTTAAAGTATGATAATGATGAACTAGAGGTGACACCGCATGGAATTTTGGCACTGATTTGTAACCGCAACGTCCTCAATTTCTCGGATCACTCACAATCACTAAAGCGTTTGCAGTCTATAGGCCGCAACTGAGTGCGCAAAAACTTGCTTTGCGGTGGCATCTCTAGTTATAACACCTTAACACTCGTGCCCCAAATATCGTGCGCGGGGCAGATAAGCCCCGAACTGGTCCAACATTTTAAATCGGATTGTCAGCACTAAGCCGTTTGTCTAGGCAATAAAAGAAAAACTACGACTGTTTTAACTCTGGTATATGAGTGCAATTGCTATCACCAGCGTATAAACGTCCCACTGCTGGCTATAAGCCTTCCGGCTTAGACAACAGCACATTTGGAGATTGCCATAACCCCCATGATGTCCCTGATTACAGCAGTACAAGACTATTATAAAAATTAAAACAAACATTCGATTTCTTCCACAATTAATTTGAAAGCAAAATGTTCAAGCTAAAAAGTTTCATCGCTTTTAATTCCACAATACTTTTTTTCGATACGATACGATGCGAACATCATCGTTCGATCGAGAAAATGAAAGAAATAAACGGCGAACGTCGAATATTCAGCAAACAAAATAAATCCGTCATCGCTCCTCGGGTGTAATGCCAGAGCTGCTGCCACCCAAATGAGATTATAGATATTTATTTATCCGTGTTATCACTCCGTTAGTTGGACTAGAGCGATGCTCTTTATGTTGTGTTTCGATATTATTTTACTTCGATAACTGTTTCGCGTAGCAGTGAAAGAATACTACCACCCCCTCTACGGACTAAACTACTCAGCGGGCTAAAGACTGCACATACATGCATTGAGCGGCGATGGGCTCACCACCTGTCACGCTGAGCACATGTGCAGTCGCTATTTTTTGAAAAGCAAACTATGGTAGAGGACTGCTTTTGCTGTCCTCATTGCCTAGTCTCTGACTAACCCTTCGGGGATAATAGTCCTGATTATATGTACCTATGTATTATTTTACTCTTGGACGTATTATTAAACTATATTGTAGTAAATAATACAGACAGAGCCGTGTGTGCAGCGGCTCACTTAAATAATGACCAACCCCTCTCTACTCTTGGGTGTCGTAAAAGGCGACTAACGGACTAAAGACTGCACATACATCCAACAGCATAGACCGGCGATAGGCTCACCATCTGTCACGCTAAGCACATGTCAGAGACAGACATACACAATACAGACCAGGTGAGTAGTCTAACTGCCTGTCTGTTTATCGATATGTAAAAATAATTCTTTAATAAGAGACGTACAGTTAATAAAAAGAATAATTATAACAACAAGCAATTGAAAGAGTGAAATAACCACACAACACATACACAACTCACACCTGTAATTACTTTTGCCCTGTAATTACTGGATTATATACCCGTAGTAACAGAATAAACCATCTCGAAGCTGAGAGAAATCAAAACACTATTAATAATAATGTTTATTTATGTAATCAAATAGACGTTTTAACTCATAAATTACACGAGGGTTACAGGATAGTGGGAGGTAGTATCAGGCAAACTATCATAAATACACAAATATCACCTTGTGAGTTAAAGGTCTGGTTGCATTTTCTTTAGTATTAATAGAAGATTATGCACCAAGGGGATAAAGTAGTGTCTTAAGTAGCGGGCGTCCCGTATTGAATCCCGAGCGAAACGAAGGATTCTAGCGTTAACTCCCGAGCGTAGCGAGGGTATTTAGAGTTAACTCCCGAGAAAAGCGAGGGAGTTAATACAAGAATCCTGAGTGCAGCGTGGGATTCAAGGTCGCCCAAGACGAAGGCACCTTTATCCCCGAGGAGCATACTTTACACACCATCTATGAGACAATAAAAAGCAATAGTAAAACAATAGTAGATTGTTTGTTATACAAGGAGCTAAAATGACCCAAACGGACTAAAGACTGCACATTCATCCTACAGCATAGAGCGGCGATGGGCTCATCAAAATAATACTACCAACCCCTTTCTTCCCTTGGGTGTCGTAAAAGGCGACTAACGGACCAAAGACATTCATGTTTTAGTTTTTTCACTCCTCTTGCTCAAAAAGACCGTCATTGTAGCGTTCTAGAGCGGGGCTAAAATAGCTTTTCTCGCCCTAGGGGAAAAAGTATTTTTTTTTTTTAATTTTTGTCTGTCACATGACAATGAGCCTACAAAAACGAAAAAGTATTTAGTTTTATGTAGAATAATCATGATTAAAGCCTCGACTTATTACTGTTTACATATCAACAATTTTTTTGAGATAACACAGACCACGCTTCAGCAAGAAAAAACTGCACAGTCTGCACATGTGCTTAGGTGGTAAGCCTTTAGCCCGTTAGTCGCTTTTACGATACCCAAGGGAAGAGAGATGTTGGTAGTATTATTTTGATGAGCCCATCGCCGCTCTATGCTGTTGGATGTATGTGCAGTCTTTAGTCCGTTAGTCCCCTTTTACCAAATTGAAGAAAAGTGAAGGGTTGGTAATATTATTTTGATGAGCCCATCGCCGCTCTATGCTGTTGGATGTATGAGCAGTCTTTAGTCCATTAGTCGCCTTTTACGACACCAAAGAGAAGAGAGAGGTTGGTAGTATTAATTTGATGAGCCCATCGTCGCTCTATGCTGTTGGATGTATGTGCAGTCTTTAGTCCGTTAGTCCCCTTTTACCAAATCGAAGAAAAGTGAAGGGTTGGTAATATTATTTTGATGAGCCCATCGCCGCTCTATGCTGTTGGATGTATGTGCAGTCTTTAGTCCGTTAGTCCCCTTTTACCAAATCGAAGAAAAGTGAGGGGTTGGTAATATTATTTTGATGAGCCCATCGCCGCTCTATGCTGTTGGATGTATGTGCAGACTTTAGTCCGTTAGTCCCCTTTACCAAATCGAAGAAAAGTGAAGGGTTGGTAATATTAATTTGATGAGCCCATCGCCGCTCTTTGCTGTTGGATGTATGTGCAGTCTTTAGTCCGTTAGTCGCCTTTGACGACACCCAAGGGAACAGATGGAAAGACTGCACATATCTACTATCCAACAGCATAGAGTGGCGATGGGCTCATCAAAATAATACTACCAACCATTCTCTTCCCTTGGATGTCGTAAAAGCAACTAATGGGTTAATTTTAAATAAAATAAACCAATTCATATTGTATTGGATTGTTTTATTTTCTCGCATTCGTAGTGAAAAGCAGAGTGTAACACTCGGCGCTATAAGCCCATTAAAACTCGGTTTCTATTTACTCCCTCGCTAAAGCTCGGGAGTAAAACTACCTCGTATATAATGGGTCATTTTAGCCCCTTGTATAACAATCTACTATTACTTTCCTTATATTCGTAATGAAAAGCACAGTGTTTACCTCGGGTGAAAGACTTATTTACTCCCTCGAACTATTGGCGCCCTCGCAACGCTTGGGCGCCAAACCCCGTCTGGGGAGCACATATTTTACATGTGCAATAAGAGTCTAAGGTTGCAATGGATCCCTTCGCATATAGGAATCATGGGAAATGAGGTGGTTGACAGATTGGCGAATTCGGCTGTATCTGATGGTGTTACTTATCATATTCTCCCAGACCAAACTGAACTTGTCAATACGTATAAGAATAAGTGTCAGGAAATGTGAAAAGAGTATTTTGATAAGACTTCACTGGACAAAGGGATTTGGTATAAAACCATTCAGTGTCAACCTCCTCGGATACCTTGGTTTATGAGTAACAGGTTCAACAGGTCTTTCATAATTACGGCTCATAGGTTGCGGACGGGACACTTTCCGCTAAACAATTTCGCATTATTAATGAAAAAAATCGAGTCTCCAGAATGCACAGTGTGTGACACTGTTGAAGATTTAGTCCATTTTTTGACGGAATGTGTCCGGTACCGAGCTGAGAGACGGCAATTGGCATCACTAATAGTGGAATATGCTTGATGTTGGTACATTTCAAAGCATTCTTGCCGAACCGTCAACAAGTTTAGCAAGGGCTTTTTAAAATTATGTGTGTCATTGTCTACAAATAAGAGGAAGTTGTGTTTAATGTATTTAATTTAATTTTATATTTGTTGTTACCTTAGTTTCTAAGATTTACCAGGACTGAAATGGTCTCATTAGAGACCAAAGTAAAAAAAAACCCTAGGGCAACAATGTACTATTCTTCTAAAACACACCGTACCACACACAACGTACCTAAGTAAGTAGGTACTGCAATTAATTATTTGTCTCTCATCGCCTTCTATTCTATTATCATTAAAGTAGAAAAAAACACTAAAAACTAGGCATTTTTAACAAAATGTAATTTATATTTTTCGACACGTTTTAAAAAAATATATTATTACTACCTTTGTTTGACATTAACTCTTCACTCAACGCTAGACGGAAAAAACAAACATAATAATCGAGGTCACACATTGACTAAATATGTTGCTCTAATTTTAGACCGACTATAGTAAAATATCAGGGTCATGTCTTACTATTTTTCCAAATGTACAAGATTATCTTCGGCGGCAAAATTATACATTCACGATCAAAATAATTATTTTAAATAACATTGATTAAAATAATAAAAAATCTTGTTGGAATTTTACTAAATACGTAAGTTGCTTTATCTTAAAAACGTTTGGTACATTTAACTTTATTTTAAATTAAAAACGCGGGCGCAATTTTGTAGTTTATCGCTTGTTTGTTCAAATGATGTCACAAAAAATCATTACGAAAGAGTTTTAATGCGCCAACAGGGGCTGTAGTCATTATTATGTTAGTACATCAATAAAATTATCATAAACACTTGACTCAGTTAGACTTAACACTGATAACACGGTAGCCTTACTTCTAAACTGCAGATCAAAGGCGCCTACCTACGTAAAGTTCGCGAGTGTACACACGTAAGTGAATTAAGTTTGATATCGATATAACATATTCGCGGCATCCTTCAGAGGGACGCGTCAGTTCGCCAAATCACTTCGCAACTCGCCTCGAATCGCTGCGAACTTTGTTGGCCTCGTGCCGAAACTCCGCTAACACAAACTTGGTTCGTTTCCTTCTCCTATAAACGTGGACTTATTGAGGTAATTCTAATTAAAATAATACGTGAGTTTTTGCTCAGTTGCTATCACTATTTGGGCGTGTAAATGTTTATATGATTATACAAAATGTACATTAAATTAAAACATTAAAACATTTATAACTTATAACTGTGTCGCGTAGCGGTGGAAGAATATTACCACCCCCTCTCTTCCCTTGGGGGTCGTAAAAGGCGACTAACGGACTACATACTGCACATACATCAGCATAGAGCGGCGATGGACTCACCACCTGTCGCGCTGAGCACATGTGCGGTCGCTGTTTAGGGAAAGGTGGACTATGTTGGCAGAGGACTGCTTTTGCGGTCCTCATTGGCTGGTCTCTGACTAACCCTTCGGGGATAATAGTCGAGATTATATGTATATGTCTGACCAAATGCGGGTCGATGATGCCAAACCTGCTCTATGTGTTGAAAAATATGAAACACACTTTGCAAGGGCTTATTCCCGCCCGCTCCAAGATTTTGGTCCCAAGCGCTCCAAGAGTAAAATTATATATTATTATTGTTTTGTAAAATCGTTCCCAAGGGCTCCAAAAGCGTATGCAAATATATTTCTTCGAAACCTCTGATCTCCATACATTGATTCCCAGGAGAGAATGCTTGTTTTGTATTTTTTTTTATGTTTTGGAGCTGTAGGGAATGAAATTGGTAAATGTGGTTTTACTTATTATTTTAATATGAAAATCATTATAGCTCTTGGCACATGAGTAAAGAAACGGAACAAAGACACAGCTTCGTAATATTTGATTATTTGCGTTAAAAAACGCTCAAATAAACTCAAAGATAGGTAACGAAACGGTAAAAAAAGAATTCTACCTCAGGCGGGAATCTTTGTCTCTGTTGCGTTTCTTTACTCATGTGCTCTTGGGAATGAATGTATAAAAGTTGAATTTTGGAGAACAATAGATTTGGAGCGCACAGGACCAAGACCTGTTGCCCAATCGGCCACGTGGCTTTACATTACTTCACAAATCTTTTACTTACATAAAATATCAAAATGTAACTTTATATCAGAGTTTATTTTGCTGGTGGTTTTGTTTTTCGTAGAATTAATTGCAATTTTCTTTTTCAGGTAAGACAAAACAGTTGATGGAACGACATTACCGGTAGCTTCAAGCTTTGGCATTCCCAAGTAATGAAGTAAGTGGAATATCTAACTTCTTTCGTCGTAATTAAACTTACCTATCTCAAAGCAATAAATCCCTAAATCGAGTAATACAAGTGATTTCATAATATTAAGTAGTAAGGGCGAATTGTTCTATCCAATATATATATTAAATAAATCCAATAACCTTAATTTTTCTTAATACAAAAACAATTAAGGGTGAGTTCCACCCATTAAACTGAACAACTTTCCCCAAGGAACCTATGTGCAAAAATGACAAAAAAAATTCGACCTCCCATACAAAACTGTCCGATCAGCTGACGACAATAGTATGGAGATCGAAATTTTTTTGTCGTTTTAATTATGTTAAATTGTCACTGGTTATTCAAGTACCTATAATACCACATTACTTATGTGCCTATACAGAGAAAATAATAAGTCATCATTTCATAATTATTAGTTAATAATCACCCACCACGCTCGCCAACCACGATTGGTGACCAGACCACAAATTACAAACTTGGGCAATTCATCAAAAAATCCGAAACACACACTTTGCGCGACCTAGGGCATAAACTCTGAACATCCGGATATCGCGCCGGGCCAAGCCACTATACACCCTCATTTTTTTTTCGTTTTAATAAAATTAAGGGTGAGTTCCACCCATGAAACTGAACATATTTCCCCAAGAGACCTGTGTGCAAAAATTACAAAAAAAAATTCGATCTTCCATACAAAACTGTCCGATCAGCTAGCGACAATATAGTACAGGGAGGTCGAATTTTTTTTGTGATTTTTGCACATAGGTTTCTTAGGGAAAGTTGTTCAGTTTCATGGGTGGAACTCACTCTTAATTTCATTAAAACGAATAAAAATGAGGGTGTATAGTGTGCATAAACCCCATTTAAATATTTTGTTTGTAATGTAACGCAGTGTAGAACACTACACCCCTCCAAACACTTTGGTGTCAGATAACTCTTATTTTATAACCTACAGAGGCAAAAGAGCGTTACAGCATCTGCGATTAGATCGTAAAGTGATATTATAGAGTTAGTTATACATCGTATCTCTTTAGGCTATAGAAGAAGTCCATAAGATAGTATGATATTAAGGATGTATAGTCATTATTAGCTCTTATATTAGGCCAATGCTCTTGTTTACCCAATCCGGGGGTATAAGAGGGTTAGAGCATGCTATAACTCCCTTGTAGCTCTTAACACTATGCCTGTGTTGTTATAGTCAACGACTTGATAGAATTCTTTAAACTCTTATCGCGTCTAAATGTTTGTTGGGACCGCACTTAATAATTACATCGGGGGCATCGTGTGGTGTGCACGTGTGCACCTAGCCACCCCCATTGGGTCGGGCGTGGTGAGTTATATTATAGCTCAATCTCCCCATGATCTGTTGTCAATATGGGAAGGCCAATTGCCCAGCAGTGGGACGTTTATACGCTGATGATGATATGTATCAAACGTCGCAATGAAACAGATACATTGACGCATTTAATCGCTAAAGGTTTCGCGAGCTTTAAGTGGCAGATAAGTTATCTGGTGTGAATTGCGTCCCATTCACAGCTTTATAGCCTTCACCAAATGGTTATGCAAAACTGAACGAAGCCGTGTAAAGATTAGGACTATGGGAAATGTTAAAAGAAACTAATTAAGTATTATTATTATTATACTTTTAAGTCTGCAATTTAAATAAGTCACATTAAGAGGATCTACTCACATTTAATTTAGATAACCAAAGGTCTATTCAATTTGCAGGCAATTTGTGTTTTATATTTTTCTATCCATGTATTTGTGACTTAGAGCATTAAACCAATTTGTGATCACAAACCCGAATTTGGCAAGCGATACCTATCAATTGTATTGAAAACTTGATTTCAATGCTGGAGGCCTCTGCCCAGCAGTGACACTGTATATAATTTCAAGGTTGCTTTACTTTACTTTTATTACTTTTGAAAAATGCTACGTAAAACATTTACCCGCAGTATTTTCACAAATTTTAAGCATTTATACAAAACTCTAAAATTCATTCATAAAAACATATAAAAACTCTATCTAATACAATCACTGCATAACAATGAATAATACCTTATAATCAAGTCGACTGTTGCATTTTAAGTGCACAGTGTTGCATAACTAATTGATTGTGAACCACTTATAAATCCAATAGCATGAAAAAAGAGCTATTGAAGAATATTAAAACAACGCATCCAATTATACAAATATAAGTTGCGCTTTACGATGAGCCGCTTGCGTCTAATCAGTGCACTAAGAGGCTTTGGCATAATGTTTCTCGTTAAGCCTGTTGTACAATAGGATTACTTCAACTCGCCGCTGATGCACATTACCTTAAGCAGACAAAATGAAAATAATTACCACTTTACTGTTAGAAAACTAAACGAAATATTTAATGTTTAGTATTTATCAATTTTTTTGTTACTTACCCCGCAAACGAGCTTACGGCCTGCCTAATAGAGAACGCCCACCACCGCAAGCAACCAGTGGCCACGCCCGTTAGGTCAATTTAGAAAAAACTGATTTTCAAAATTGATTTCTGGTCTGGGTCAATTTCTATGTTTATGTATGTTTTTTGCCAAAGTCAATGCCGGAGTGTCGCAGGGTTCTGTGCTCTCACCTACTGTATTTCTTCTGCATTTCGTGGTGAAAAGGCAAGAACTGGTTGCGAAACTGAACCTGACTTTCGATCGTGTCTCTAAGTGGGGATCTGAAAACATGGTCGAGTTTAATGCCATCAAAACCCAGGTCTGTGCATTCCTTACTTCTCGCTCTCTTCAGAACTCTCCGTTACCCATTTCGGTGGACCTCAGCATTCTTAGCATGGACATCGACCAGAAACTGAATCCAAAATGCTACATCGAGAGTATTCGAGAGTAAGGTGAGGCGCCCTTTTTCACTCCCGAGCAGCGCTTTTTGCTGTATAAGTGCGATCACCGTTCCCATCTATGGGACGGCTCCGCTAATTACCTCCTCGATGCACTTGATAGATTGCAAAGGCAAGTGGTACGCATTATTGGAGATACTGAGGTTAAGCCTCTCTTGAGGATCTCCAGCTGCGTAAAGACATTGCTCTCTCAGTGTCTTCTACCGGAATGACTACGTAGAGTCTTCTGAAGAACTTTTGGATCTAATCCCGCCCTCTCCTTTCCTCTTCCGGACTACACGTGCTGGTCTTAGGAACCACCATCATACTGTGTAGACTATCAGCACTCGTACCAAAACATTTGGCAAGTCGTTCCTCTATAAAACCATTCGGCATTGGATTTCTCTGCCGGCGCATGAGTTCCTATAGTCCCGGGTCTTTTAAGCGGGGCGTGAACCGGATTTATGCAAGCTATCATGGATGGGTGCGCTTGTTACCGTGCTTGTACTCCACGGTGAGGAGCGCTCTCTTTATTTTGGACTTCATCGACTGCTTACCATCAGGCAGGATGTGGTCACTATGACAAGTCACATTGATAAAAAAAAATAGTTTATTAGTTTAACCATTTAAACAAGTTTTGAAAAGAATCGTGTTGCGTAGCGGTGAAGGAATACTACCACGCCCTTCTTTTTTCTTCCCTTGGGTGTCGTAAAAGGCGACTAACGGACTACAGACTGCTAATACATCGAACAGCATAGAACGGCGATGGGCTCACCACTAAGCACATGTGCAGTCGGTTTTTGGCAAAAAGTAGACTATGGTAGAGAACTGCCTTTGCGGTCCTCATTGCCTCGTCTCTGACTAACCCTTCGGGGATAATAGTCGTGATTATATGTATGTATGTATAAAAAAGAAGCTCATATAGCTTGGGCTAGATAATTGTTGTGTGCGTAGAAAGTTATTTATTATTTATTTATTATAAAGCACACGTAACATAACACGTCTACATCGGACTCTTATAATAATATAATCGATAGTGCAGGCGAAGGTTATGCTATGGTATCGATGATAATTGACTGAGTTTGGCCTTCATATTACCTGATGGCATGTAGGTATCGATAAGGACGAAGATGGTAGCACACCTCACTCAAAAGGCGACTAACGGACTAAAGACTGCACATAGATCTAACAGCATGGAGCGGTGATGGGCTCACCACCTGTGACGATGAGCACATGTTCAGTCGCTATTTGGTGAAAAGTGGACTATGGAATGATGAATGGAAACTGTTATTTTGTATAAGTATTTTTTTTTAAACACTGAAAAAAGACGACAACCTCAGGCGGGAATCGAACCACGCACCTTCCGCATTCCGGGCGGCTGCCTTAACCACTTGGCTACCGAGGTCTGGTTTTGTTGATGCTTATGTTTTTAGTCAACATTGCTTCATCAAATCTTAGAAGTTTTTGAACAAATATTTGAACATTCGGTAAAGGTGAAGCTAGTATAGATAAATGTTTTTTTTATATTTTAGCGTTTTATTAACGCTTAAATATACTTGACAGTTTTATTAACGCTTAATATACTTGACAAATTTCGACGGGTGAAAACCAGACCTCGGTAGCCAAGTGGTTAAAGCAGCCGCCCAGAATGCGGAAGGTGCGTGCTATTCTCGCCTGAGGTTGTCGTCTTTTTTCAGTGTTTAAAATTTTACTTAAGAGCAATGCTTAAGAGTGTTTACACATTTCGATTTCCCATACAAACTTGCAAGTCGAAATTTTTAAAAACCATTAAGTCGAGATCAATAAAACTTTGCATGCTAATGTAACATACAGAGATCTAAATAGTTTGTTGAAAACATTTATAAAAAACGTTTAAATAACTGAGTTAATGCGATTTTAAACTTTCGATAGTGGGCTTTAAATTGCAATAACTCAGCTAAATAAACGTTTTTTAAAAATGTTTTCAACAAACTATTTAGATCCCTGTGTTTTACTTTAGCATGCAAAGTTTTATCAAAATTGGCTTAACAGTTTTTAAAAATTTCGACTTGGATGTTTGTATAGGAAACCGAAATGCGTAAACCCTCTTAAACAAAAAACTTATTTTATCGATTCAACATTTTCCTCATTTCATCGAAGTAGTGTTGGGTATGTTAATTTTACATACATCACGCCTGCTTCCCGAAGGGGTAGGCAGAAGCCACAGAGTTCCATTTGCTATGATCCTGACACACATCCTTTGCTTCACTTACTCTCATAACATTCTTCATACATGCTCGTCGGTGTAGGGTACTCTTGACCTGCGGATCTATCGGCTAAAAATATGGATATGGACATGGGATTCATTTGACATTTGTAGCCCGGGTATAACAGCGAAGCAGTGCGAATAGGCGGGTTTTATATTTTAAAAAATGTATAGGTGTAATAAAAAGAACGATCGGTTATACTCCCTCAAGTTATCTATGATCTTCATTTTGGTAAATAAATCATAATATCAAATCATTTATTTTAGAAAAAAAGATAAAATATGTAACATTGTCAATTTATTCTATCGAGCCAACTTTATCAAATCGTGTTTCCATCGGGTATATTTCATAGAGTACAGCCTTAACAATATTTCATAATTTTCGCAGATTTTAATTATACTGTTTACTACTTCAAAAATTAATTCTAAGAACGTGTTATGTTAATTTTTCACTAACACCACCAGTGTACGCTCGCTAAGGTCTTCCTCATCCAACTATCCCATTCACTCTCGCCTCATGCACCTTCTTTGTAATTCTTTGAAACGTTTAGTGTAAATAGAAAATGTAAATAGTAGTAATGTTGTAATATTTCAAATAAATCTGCATATTTTTCAAACCACCAACCTGCTTTAGGCCAGTGTGGCGGGATATTGCTCAATTTCCCCACGGGGTGCTACGAGGACATGGGAATGCCTGTGCCCAGCAGTGGGACGTTTAAAGGATGATGAATAAGCTTTTCCTTATCAAGTAGGCTGTAGGCTTACAGCACGAATTCCTTTCGCTAATCATAGTTGTGCGTAGATTTTTTCGGCCAGCCGTGATCGCGACGGCCAAGGATCGTACACGTTGATGATGACTTTCTCAAGGAGCCGCGTACGGCGGGTTCGAAGCGTCGCGTTAAGACTCTTGAGACCTTGATAGTTGATGAATTGTTGATGGTAAGGATGATGAAGATAAACACTTTACTTTGTCACAGTGATTTTAATAGGTACCAAGAACAAGATTTAACTACTATAATTAACATGAAATGGCGTCCACGTGCCTTTGAATTTGAAAACCAATGTATGACTATAATTAATATTGAACTGGCATCCACACGCCTTGATGACAAAACCAATGAACAACTGATTTTACTAATCTAATTAATATTACATGGCGTCCACACGCCTTTTTAAGGAGAAAACCAATGCATGGCCGACTGCCATCTTTTTCACATCTATATCCTATGAACTAGACAGGTTTTTTGATTGAATGACAAGTGATTCTTTTTTTTGAACGTAAGATCGATAACGCAAAGGCGTTAAACATTAAGATGATACACAATGAAATATATACAAACATGTTAATTTTCGATTAACAATAGTTAACTATTCATTCAGCCCTCTTTTCCTTGAATTTATTATCTATGCTTAAACCCATGCGTCATCGGACCGATAACATTTCTATTTTGTTAGTTCACACATTATAGTTATTTAACGACGGCTGATAAGATAAAGCCCTTTGGGGTTTATAAATTAGTTTTGGTTTTATTAGAAAATCGCATTGCTGCTGCTGATGCGTGGTGGCGGCTCATTAAAATAATACTACCAACCCCTCTTCCATTGGGTGTCGTAAAAGGCGACTAACGGACTGAAGGCTGCACATACATCCAACAGCATAGAGCGGCAATGGGCTCACCTATAGATGTAAAGCCGGTTTAAAATGAAATCAACCGGGCCGTTAAAAACGTTTTTTTTTCGTTTTTAACCATTGGTTTAGAATGGTTTTAAACTATATTTTTCTAATAAAAGTTTGGTGTTCATTACGTTATTGAATTTCCCATACCTTGGTATGCTCCTTGGCACCAAACTGTGTCTTTTCAGGTTTGTCAGATTGTAACAATTCAATTCATATTACAATTTATAAATTAATACAACTGCTAGTAGAAAATAGTCAAAACACACCACTTCCCGCCAAAAAACCATAGAAAAACTGATACCATCTTGGCTGTACGATGCAAAATGTTGACTCCGTTGCCTTACAGAGCTTAATTAAAAATAAAACCGTCTATAACGGCATTTTTTGCGGTTTTAAATCGTTGAATAAAGTGTTAAAAGATTTTAAACGGTTTAACTAAATGTTAGTTAACTGTATAACCGTGTCGCATCCCTTGGGTGTCGTAAAAGGCGACTATCGGACTACAGACTGCACATAGATCCAACAGCATAGAGCGGCGATGGGCTCACCACCTATCACGCTGAGCACATGTGCAGTTGTTATTTGGTGAAACGTGGACTATGGCGGAGGACTTATTTTGCTATCCTCATTGCCTAGTCTCTGACTAACCCTTAGGATCCGATAAGGGTTAGTTCGTTCGTTCATTAGGATCCTCTATAGTCATGAGTATGTAGAAAATTTGCGTTTTGTTAGCTGTGATCTGAGAATGATATTGTTTAATGGTAAGTAGTCAAAGAAAGAAAATAACAAGTAAACTCTATAACGAAGTGCTTAGCCCTAAATTTATGTTCCATTCGATCGCGTTAACGAAAACTAGAATTTGCATAAAAATATAAGAAGACACCATATTATTTTATATTACGTAAAAGTATGTGTAAGTAATTATATAAAAATGTATGTTTATTAATTATTTTATATCTTATGTTAATTTGTTTATTAGTTTATTAATTAGTACTTCGTCTATCCTCTTTCCCAGGTTCCACAAACCAAAGGTTGTCTGGAAGAGATCGCTTTTAGCGATAAGACCGCCTTTGCCCATACTAGCTCTAAGATTATGTAATGTGTGTGTTCCTTGTGTATGTGCAATAAAGTGTTCATCTATCTATCTATCTAGATTAAACAGAAACAAAGTCACAACAAAGGTTTAAGATTTGTAGGTATTATGACAAAACACTAGACTAGGTATTCTACCTCGTTGGAACAAGTTATGAATCACAAATATTTTATGAATTTAGGTTCCACAAACCAAAGGTTGTCTGGAAGAGATCGCTTTTAGCGATAAGACCGCCTTTGCCCATACTAGCTCTAAGATTATGTAATGTGTGTGTTCCTTGTGTATGTGCAATAAAGTGTTCATCTATCTATCTATCTAGATTAAACAGAAACAAAGTCACAACAAAGGTTTAAGATTTGTAGGTATTATGACAAAACACTAGACTAGGTATTCTACCTCGTTGGAACAAGTTATGAATCACAAATATTTTATGAATTTATGAATTCTGGTAATTTGTCCAGAATGGCTAATTATACCTTACTTTTTTATTATAAATAATCAACGAAATAGAAAAGAAATGGTCGGAAACTTACATCTTAATAAGATAACTCATGAAAAAGGTAGAAGGGCAGGGAATATATCGATAATATTCAATGCTATTCGTCATCGATAAAGTGTTACTATTTTGGTGGTAACTAATCTATTAGAGATGAGCTCGTTAACGCAACTGTTAGCCAGTTCGGTTTGCAATTAAGCAAGTTAAGCAATTTTCATAACCAACGGATAGGTGACCAAATTATTATTTTTTATTTTTAAACCGCCTCTGTGGTCTAGTAGCTAAGCCACTGATGTTAGACTCAAAGGTCCCGAGTTCAAAAGTAAAATTCTGGAGCTATAACAACTATGTAGGTAATTAGCAATGTTGTGTTCCGAATGTTTAGAGATAAGTGTTCCTCAGTGGTTTAAGATTGCGGGTGGAGCGCGCGAAGAATAAACAAAACAAAAATAGAAAATAAAATACAGTAAGTACTTACTAGTAATTAATCGTCCCTAGGAAATGCTTGGCAGAGGCCACAGAACCACCAAAGACGTCGAATGCAATACGAATAGTACTGTAATTTAAACACATCCAATGGAGAGTGATGCCCATAGTAGTAAATGATGTTGACAATAGTACAAAAAACTAAAAGCTTATATGTTCTTCCTACCTAATTAGCGAAAGCTTTTATTTAAACAAATAACGCTGTCTTCATTCATCTTCCATTCACTTATCGTTATATCAAAATAACCGCAATTGAGAGATCCGGAATGATAAAAAGAAAATAAGTAATGAACACTTTATCGTTGTATCTTTTCCTCCTAGTCAGGTCCCCTCCCTTTAGGCAGTAGCGATCACGAACACCCACCCCCCTACCGTCACGTTCCGGCCGTGTTCCGTAAATAAGTAATTATCGGCTTTGTTAAGGTCAGATTTGGTTTTTTTCTCCGGCAAAGATACTAATTGGACTATAAATTATTAACCTTTTTTCCGCGGGCCGTGAGGCCTATTGGCGGTGTGAAACGCTACCTTAACAGCTTTATAAACTGTTTGTATGGCATGATTGAGGGTGGAATAGGGGGCTACTTTTCTAACTTTAACACCTATCGTAACACCTATCGTAAAACCTCCTTTCAAGTACATTACTTTGCTAGTTAGCTTATTTATAACTAATTTGAAAATTATCTAACTAGCGAAGCAATGTATTTCTACTCGAAAGGTATTGCGATAGGTGTTAAAGTTATACAATAAGCCCCCTGTTTATCGTTAAAACATTGAGGTATTATAAAGTAGAGAAGACACCGCGTAGCAATGCTTTTGAGGTATTATAAAGTAGAGACGACAGAGCAATGTTTTCGCAGCGAGTTGCAATGCGACCTCCAGATAAACGCTTACACATACGTTGATTAATATTTGACATAATAATAAAACCAAGGTAGAATTGAAATATATAAGTACAATTGACTAGCGGACCCGTATCTCTATATTACTTAACAATGAATAAATGTACAAACAGGATGACGATGTCTATAAAAAGTCACATCAAATGTGTTTTGTGTTTGATATAAAAAAATTGTTTACGCTCACACCAATTATCTACCCGTGATAAACTTCTTTTGAAACTCTTTAATATGGGAAGATAAAGGATAAATATACATAAACATAGAAAAACACCCAGACCCGAATACAATTAGTAAAACAGTTTTCTCTAAATTGACCCGACCGGACCGGGAATTGAACCGGGCGAGACCTCAGACATGGCGTGACGCCAGACCGGGCGATCACTCGACCACGGAGGTCGGCAAATAAAGTTATAAAGATATTCATAATCACTGAGTTATAAGCTGTGGCTAATGTGAATGTCATTCAAAGAGCGACAGTGCGACAGACAGACACAAGCCAAGATGTTTACGTTGCGACCGGAAGTTTATAGGACAACGTAAATAAGGAAGCTCGAATATTATATGTGATAACTTGTTATGCCCAAATTACAACCCGAATTAAATTGAAATAGACCATTTTATGGCATGTCGGAAGTGAAGCGTGGTTACGATAATTTCTTGGGTCTGTAACAAAACCGTTACCGCGACACGTTATCTGAGAACTTTTTGTCTCATCTATAACAGTTTAAATAGGATATATTTGAGGTAGAGTTTGGATGTAGCAGGTTATCTCATAAACTAAGTACCTAAGTATATCCTACTAATATTGTAAACATTATATCATATATTTTATAAAGTTTGTAAGTATGTTGATGTTTAAAATTTTAAACACTGAAAAAAGACGACAACCTCAGGCGGGAATCGAACCACGCACCTTCCGCATTCCGAGCGCTGCCTTAACTACTTGGCTACCGAGGTCTGGCTTTCAACCGTCGAAATTTGTCAGTGCTTCATGCTTATGTTTTTAGTCAACATGCGGAAGGTGCGTGGTTCAATTCCCGCCTTTTCTCAGTGTTTAAAATTTTACTTAAGTATATTTAAGCGTTAATAAAACGCTAAAATATAAAACATTAATGTTGATGTTTGTTACTCTTTCACGTACAAACTACTGAATGGATTTTGATGAAATTCGGCATACAGATAGTTTATAACCTGGATTATCACATAGGATAGGACTTTTTATCCCGATACTCCCACGGGAACTAGAACCACGCGGGTGAAACCGCGTGCGGCCGCTAGTCATCTATATTTTATCATCCGAAATCAAACATTCTCTCTCATCGATATTACAATGGACCTTCAGGGCTAAGGTGGACTTTGGCTGTATCATAAATTTATTAAATTAATAAAAATTAATGGCCACGATATCGGAAATTTGGTTCGGTTCCGGAGTTCTTCTCGTAACAACATTTGTGTTGTGTTTTTTTCTGATGGAATGTTGTGAAACTCGATTTTAAACTCAATCTATTGTACAACTGTACCTTTACAATTAAAAATTGATATTTGACCTGGTGTGAAACGTAAAGTCGAAGCCATTAATAATTAGGCAAGATATAATAATAATAACTGATGACTTCGTGACCGCATTTAACACAGGCGAAGCCACGGGCAGAAGCTAGTGTTTTTATAAAGAAGCAATTAACGTTTTGCTTTACTTAATCGAAAGAACGTGAATTCTCTCGCAGTCCACAAGGTACAGTCGCTCATACATTCATCCTGCTCAATTGTACACAAAAGGTAGCCAGTAAAAAAAAAGTCGACAGCAAACAAAACATTTAGCAAATGTGCGGGGGATCCCTTTGCCGAGCCATAGCCACGGTTGGATACTTTTTAATTTAGCTCCCTGTGTAAAGTTAAAAAGTTGAAGGCAACGTTTTTGGAGAGGCAACATTGGTTTCTTTCTTGCGTAAAAGGTAAGAAGATGGGGCAATAATATAAGTACGACCTTGCCGGAGATAATTGCTGTTTTTTGTGTTATTATCCAATTGTTACGTTGTTCATTAAAAATATATATAAAAATTACAAAATATAATTACAGTTTTGGATAAGAATTTGATCACCTAGGTCGAATTTAGAAGTCCCAGGTTCGATGTTTATCGGTTTTTTATCATTGAACTTGGTTTTTTTGGTGGTAGGGTTTGGTTTAAGTCCGCGTTTTAGTATAGTAGCAATATAGATACCGTCTTATTATTAGTAAGTATTATTACTAATATTTAATGAGTACCTTTGCGGGTTACGCATTAAACCAATTTCTAGCGATACTTTTTTAATACTTACTTAAAATGGTGTCTAAAGAAGAAAACACAGGTGAAACTCCGTTATTATATACTATGAGGATCCCAGCTAGCAAAATACCCTTAGAAACGAAAGCTTTTAAGAGCTATGTCCTTAAATAAATTTTATATACGTTCTGATTAAGATAGAGACTCTAATAATGGCATATCATAAGTCTATTTAAGCTATAAGAGCATATATACTTGTAAAAAATACTTTTAGAAGTATATAAGAAAACGAGAAATGACATCAATAAAACCAGTAGTGTTATAAACGCACTCTGTAAGCCTAATTCTTAATTAACACTTATACATGCACTATGTAAGTCCACTTAATCTTAAAAGTGACTTATCAAAGTATTTTATTAGATATTGGTTGTTACACTTATAACTTATTCTTACAGACGTATATAAGCAAACTTTGTATAATGTTTATTAGAGCAATAGTATATTATACACGCACTTTATAAGCCTAATTGCCCTTGAGTCTTAATTAACACTTATACATGCACTTTGTAAGACCACTCAATCTTAGAAGTGACTTTACTAAGTGTTTTGTTAGATATCGTCTGTTACTTATAACTTATTCATATAGATGTGTATAAGCTTACTTTATAAAACATTTGTAAGAACAGTAGTATTATATGCGCACTTTATAAACCTAATTACCCTTGATTCTTAATAAACTCTTATGAATGCATTTTGTAAGATCACTCGATCTTAGAAGTGACTATTGTAAAAGATAGTAAAGAGTACTAGCACGTCAAATGTCTTAGAAACTAGATAATTGCAATTAGAATTCTAATGCATTGCAAAAAAGTCAAAAGGTGGTCGACCAGGAACTTCCCTGTTTGTCTTTTAGCCTACTTTTACTTTAATAAGGAACCCTAAAGGTTATGAGCAATGGCCGCGAGGATTAAAAAATGTGGTTGAATTTGATTTTAGGAGTGCGGTGTAAACCTTATACAATGGTAATGCACTTATATTGGTTCTGTTAAAGCCACTATAAGGCATGATTAGTGATAATGGCGACATTTCCATATTTTTCATTTTTAATATAATATTTTTTATTATTATAGATACATTGCAGAAATGGCCCGTAAAAATATTGTGATTGTTATTTCAAAATACTCGATAAAATCGACTTCGCAATTAAATAACAGTTAGTAATGCGTAATAAACATGAAATTATACTTACACATTTTGTAGGAAAGTGAATTAAACAGGACAGTAATACATAATACTTCCGTTTTTAATACTCTTCTTATTATTCAGAAAAATTTCACGAGCACTTGGCAATCCTTTCGGCGGACTGTGATTACATCTGATTACATGTCTTACTAAAAGCTCGCAAAGAGCACTACAAGTAATATCACACTTAAAACAGCATTAGTAAGTGCATTATAAGGGTAAATGCCCATAAAGAATGCCTTTGGTTTGGTATTATTAAAGCATCAACAAGAATTTTGTAAGATTGGAAATATACTTCTCGAGACCATTTTAAGATATATTTAAGGGTAAATAGACTTATTAAGTGCGCCCAAATCCACACTTATAGCAGTCTATCGGAGTACCATAAGACTGGTAAAATTATACTCTTGGGATGTGTGTAAGAGGAAATTTTGCTAGTTGGGATTTTACTTAAGTCTATCGCTATAACAACAATGTTAGTTCCATTGTTTTTAGCGGAATCGAAAACGCTTTTTATCTTACCACCTTTATCTCTAACGCTTCATCGCATTTCCTACAATACTTTTATTTTTCCCACCCGCAAAAGTAAGTGTGTAGGTAGACATTTCGGGTAAATCCCGATTGAGTCAGCACATTTAGCTGTCAAATTTGGGGAAGTTATACCAACGCGCGATCCCCGAAAATCCCGCTCAAACACTCATCCCCCTTTTCTTGAGTCACCCGACTGAATCCTTCGGTAAATACAATAAACAATCTGTCTATGTTCACATAGAGCGTGACAAACAGGCAACTATAATATGACGTCACGTAACTTCCAACTTTCACCGCTAGGGGCGTGGATGGTTGACGTCTGACAGCTACGTATTGTTTGTACGCTACACAATGGAGCAACGAAACGCAGTTTTTACCATACGGCACTATTAACTTTCGCTCACTGTTAAACAAATGAAGTGCCAGCTATTGAAAGAGTTGTAGATTATGTGCTAAATACATCATAACTCACAATAGGACGCTGTTTTAATCTAGGTAAAGTATATAGCCTACCTTTATAGTGGCAAAGGCCAATCATGGCGGCACAATTGATAGTTTAAACACCACGCTTGCTATTTAAGAGGCCTATTACATCTCGACTGTGATTTTTGCGTAAAATGGCCAATTTTGGCGTTATGGATCTCAGAAACAAAAATAGATGAACAATTATGACTTATTGAATAGTGTAGAATAGCTATTGGAATAGTGCGTAGCGGCCTCGCTTTTTGTAAATTTTGCTTAACTTATTAATTAAACCCAAAATTGCAGAGAAATATTTGTATAAAGTGCGCGAAGGCACTATTTTGAGCTCTTAGATTGAACTACTGTTCTAAACAAGTGAAATAAAAAAATTATAGTGTTATCTCATAAATAGTCGAATAGTGCGTAGCGGCCTCTGAATTTTTAGATATCATTGATTTTATATAGGAAAAAAATCTTATTCTAAACCAAAAATCTTTGAAAATTGCTCTAAGTTAACTGTGAATTTCTCCTATCTGCGATAATATTATTGAGCAAAATTTATACCAGAGTAATTGTTACTTCATGAGGAATAAAGATTTTATAATGAATTTATTATCCTATTTCGATAAAAACGATAAATATAACTGCAAAATTACAAAATGCGATGCGCCGGCCGTCCGAATTCAACTTGTGCTCACAGAATGGAGATTTGTAATATTAAGCACAAATTTATTATCCTATTTCGATAAAAACAATAAATACAACTGCAAAATTACTACAAAATGCAAAAATGGGCATTTTACGCAAAAATCACATTCGAGATGTAATACCAAAAATCACCATCACAAACTCTGGCTACGCATTGAAAAATCAGAAAGACGCTTTGCCTGACCCGGGAATTTACTTAACCCCGGACATGCCTCAACCTCCGGTAAGTGGACCGAGTGTTTAGGGATTCATGCACGATTGACGTATATTTTTTATTTTGTATTAAATTGGTGTTGAACTAATCGTTAATAATACTCTTTAAATTACCAGCCTATCAGCGGAGGAACCGTTCTTCATACGAATTCTTTTACTACTGAGGACTGGCTATCTTATCTTATGTTGAACTGTCGGAATGCAAACAATGCTAGTACCATAAATGCTATTGCGATTTGCGCTATAATAATGTAAATATTAGGCTGGGGAAAAGTCTTTTCGCGTATACCTAGTATGTATGAACTTGTAATAAAATCTCCTTGGCTTTAATTAAGTACTATTTGTATCTGGCTGGTTTTGGTATCATTAAAAGTTTAGATAATTCCAAATTCAAATTAGGAAAATGTGTGATTTTCTTTTGTTTTTCTCACTACTAGTGACTCAAGACTAGTGCATCTGAAGAAGAAATTCGATACATTTCAAAAGGAGATGTTTAATTTTTTGTCAAGACCATGTATGTACACCTACTCAAAAAATAGTATAAAATACATGTAATAAGTTGATATAACCCTTTCAGCACGCACTGTACTAAACGTGCGTTGACACTTCAAAAAATCTAGCGGTCGCGTATTTCTGTTTCGCGGTGTCGAATCGTTATGTAATATTCCGATAAGCTTTACCATTTTTGCGTAAAAATTTAAAAAATTAACCATAATTTTTAATAACTTGGCAAATCGAGATGTCTTTCTGAGATTAAAATCAAGTGTCCAAGCTGTATTTAACGTAATTAAAAGTGTAACTGTCACCATGATTTAAAAAAATAGACCGGCGTTTTTTTTTTTGTTTTTTACGTGGATTCTGAGTCGTTGTGGTTTTGTGCTGTGCTGTTTTTATATTCTAATTTCGACCGATTATCTGCTAACCGTTTACTGCCTCGTAAGTAAATAAAGGTAAGTAACTCGTAAGCAGCGATATATACGTTACACTAGATAGGCCCTTCCGAACACGCACTATGTTCCACTCATCTGCGGAGTCGACTCGGCGCCTTGTTTTAGTGTGACTTTGACATTCGCGCGTGCGGAGCGGCGAAAATATTTTTTTTTTCTTTTTAAAGTGTACACCTAGACGATTACTACAATTCAGTTGTCAAGTCAGATTTCCACCTGTTTCGGTCTCTTCAGAATTCTTTAGGCAGTGTCAGGTTAACATCACGAGAGGACTGCCAAAACCACTTGTCGCGGTATTTTGATCAGAAGCCCCAAAATTTCTATAGCAATGGGATCATGTCCCTACCTACAAGATGGCAAAAAGTTATCGAACAAAATGGCACCTACATACTTTAGTTAAATGTAATTATAAAATATGTTTAAAAAAAATCTTAAAAATGCGAAGAAACTTTTTCCCCAACTTATAAGATAAGCAAGCTAAGCGGACTTAAAACAAGCCCTATCATCAACTTTATCGAGAACAAATATGGAATCGAACCCATCATCACCACTAGACCGGCGGTCTAACCACTAACGCACAGAGGTATAATTAACCATAGATGATAACTTTAACATACGTAGACAACTTAAAATAATTAAAAAAATAGCTATTTACAATAATAATAAACGAGTATTCAACAACGTCATATTTTTGAACTGGCAAGAAATATGAACAAGCGCGTTTGTAAGTTTTCCGCGGCGCGGCGGGGCGGTGGCGCCGTATTTCCTCCATGACCGCATTGAATTCAAATCCGACACATTTCTCATGCAAATATAAGCAAAAGGACTGCTTTAACGTCAATTGAATTCATAGGAGCAACTCGGAAAATGTGTCGGCGGCGGCGGTTTGCTCCCGCTGCTGTAGGTATCATTCATAAAAGTCAAAGGTTAAGGTGTTCTGTCAAGGTCTTTGTGTAGCTTAAAAATAGGTTTTATTGTAAAACGATAGATGTGCTCATGAATAAGTCGGTTAACACTTTGAGGTCATTAACGAGTCCATAATACTTACTCGTGGAGCGATAATAATATACTTATAAGTAGTGTGAAAAAAAATACCGTGGTTGGAGGAAAAGTACCTTTAATATTGATGATGGCAAATTTCACTCAAATAAAACATTCCTTTATTTTCAAAAATAATTAAAACTGCGTTTAAAGATTTTGGAATAGTCACCTGCTTGAGCCGGGAATCGAACCGGTGAAATGTGAAAAAAAATATCATAATAATATGATCAAATGGTATCATAAAATACAGGATTTTATGATACCAACCGAAAGAAAGAGTCATTCATAAGGATCAATTTATTTTAAACAACATAGTATCTTAAATTAATGAAAGACCAAGAAAAATATTATTTTATTGTAACTAAAGCTTACTACCTAAGTATCTAAAGAAAATAGTTCACTTAACTTATGAATTGCTCAAAAGAGACCCATTTTCACGTATATGCACAGACGGTTTACTGAGTGGTAGAGCCACGCTGCGTTGCAGCACGCATTGGGCCGGCTCACCCGGCGTAAGTCCCCCCTCTCACGAATATCCGGCGTGAAATAATGGCACTTGGTGCTGTTGTGTTTCGTCCGGCCAGTGAGAGTTCCGGAGGCCCATCCCCCCTTCTCACAATTCCTATTCCTTCCTTAACCCTATTCCTTCCTTTTAGGACGGCAACACGCCTGCGATTCCTTTGGTTTTGTGGCGGCGGTGATTACTCTCCATCAGGTGACCCGCCAGCTCGTTTGCCTCCTTCTCTTATAAAAAAAAACGTATTCTACGACTGAGTTCGTTAATTTTTCTAATGGTCTTTCTTTAACTTAAGATACTACTATGTTGAATAAAAGAAATTGATCCTTAAGAATAATTCTTTCGGTTGGTATCATAAAATACAGTTGAATTTTTTTTATAAGTTTAAATAGTCAGTCAGGACCCCACCTCAACTTGTGTTGTTGCGAACGGCACGAATACTACCAACCCATCTCTTCCCTTGGGTGTCGTAAAAAGCGACTAACGGACTGAACATACATTTAACGCAACAGCATAAAGCGGCGATGGGCTCACCACTTGTCGCGTTAAGCACATGTGCAGTTGATTGGTGAGACGTGGACTATAAGCGGTGGACTGCTTTTGCAGTCCCATCGCCTAGTCTTTGACTACTCCTTGAAGATAATACACGTGGCTGTATGTATGTGTACTCGTAGTTATTAACATTTAACAACTACACTACAAAGGCCAGTCCTTGCCAGTGCAGGTTTAAATCCCGTTGAGCAGTTATCTGTCTGCCGCCACCGGCGCCGCTGCGGCTTAGCAAGGGCTAAGCCGTTAACTTAACGTTCATTGTAGCTACGGTCAAATCTAACTATTTGTGTGCACTTTAGCTATAAAATTGTATGTACAAATTAAACGTGACTAGATTCTTGTAAAATGTGTCTTATTTCAAAGTGTATACTTTAGAAAACAATACACTTTTGATACTTAGTAAGACCCATTTTTAAATTGGTAATAATAAAAACAGACAGATCTACAAACGCACTAGCGCTTAGTAGAGTATATTTTGTATATCACACTAATATTATAAAGGCGAAAGTTTGTGAGTGTGTGTGTTTGTTACTTCTTCACGTAAAAACTACTGAATGGATTTGGATGAAATTCGGCATACAGATAGTTTATAACCTGGATTAACACATAGGATACTTTTAATCCCGATATTTCCACGGAAACGGGAACCACGCGGGTGAAACCGCGAGCGGCCGCTAGTAAAATATATACATAAAAAATAACACGTATTCTGCTAAGATTTAAGAAACGTAGGTAATCGTCAGGATACGAGAATAATGTAAAAAACAACTACCTCCTAGACCCGTTTAAACTTTAATTTCAATGTTTTATGTTCGAATAAATGTTAAAAATTAACCAATAATTAGTAACAATTTGGTTTTAATACTCATTTAAAATATTACTTCTCTAATTATGGGCTAATTCTATTCTAGTTGTTATACCAATGATCTATTTCTGATAGATTACTAATTCTAATCACTTTCCGGGAAAATACTTATCTATTCTGATAATATATTTTTCACTGACACATGCACCTACCTATGGAGTTAATGAGAGATAACGCATACACTCCGAGTGATAAGGTCTCAATTTTAAACGAACTCCGGATCGAAATAAGAGATTATGGTAGGACCCTTCGATCTTTTAATCTACAATACAGATTACTGATACCCTTTGAGTGGGTATAATGATATAATCTGCTTGCTTGATGGACAAGATGTTATCTTGGCAGCATCATCGCTACTTAATATTCGCATTATTAAGAGCTAAGCAAATTTTAAAAGCGGTGTTCAGTAAAGGTAACATTTCTTATACACTTTTTCCAGTTTATGAATTTTATTACAAAGTCGAGGACCTAAATGGCGCTGCGGTTTAGGTGTTCGGTCTAACTACTTATTACTTAATCTGTGGTTCAGTTTGCGATCTGGCGAGGTAAAGAAGTACTTTTTGTAGTAATAAGTATTTTTTTATTTTTTTTATTTTAATGACTTTTATCGATTACGATATACCAGTCCTATCGGACCCTATGATTAATTTTACACTAAACATTAGGATTAATTAGGGGCAGTTCGCGATGGGAACAAAGTCTTGGATTCTTCTGACACTGGTTGAGCAAAGATTTCATGAACTACACTAACTTTTATTTCATTTACTCTAAAGTAATAAGTGTTGTAATAACTAAAAGTTATTTTCTCCGAACGCACAACAATCTTATGTTAATTATGGAACATCAAACATAGCACAAAATAACATAAAATATCATTGGCTATGGTGCCTTCAAGAAGCCCGCTGCCCGCATCAAACCGCGTTCTGTTCCTCCATTGATTGAACATGTCACCAGTTCACCACTGTCACCTATCAAGTTATCTGACTACCCGCATAAACTACAATGCATATTCCGAACAATACCTTACTAAGACAAGTACTAAGACAAAATTTAAAATTAAGAGGCCTATTTTTTTTTATTACATCTCGACTGTGATTTTTGCGTAAAGTGGCCAATTTTGGCGTTATGGATCTCAGGAACAAAAATACATTAACAATTATGACTTATTGAATAGTGTAGAATAGCTATTGGAATAGAGCGTAACGGCCTCGCTTTTTTAAATTTTGCTTAACTTTTTAATTAAACCAAAAATTGCAGAGAAAGATTTTCATAAAGTGCGCGAAGGCACTATTTTGAGCTCATCGATTGAACTACTGTTCTAAAGAAGTGAAATAAAAAAAATATAATGTTATCTCTTATATAGTCGAATAGTGCGTAGCGGCCTCGGAATTTTTAGATATCATTGATTTTATATAGGATGTTTTTTTATTCTAAACCAAAAAACTTCGAAAATCGCTATAAGTTAACTGTGAATATCTCCTATCTACGATAATATTATTAAGCAAAATTTATACCAGAGTAATTGTTACTTCATGAGGAATAAAGATTTTATAATGAATTTATTATCCTATTTCGATAAAAACGATAAATACAACTGCAAAATTACTACAAAATGCGATGCGCCGGCCGTTAGAATTCAACTTATGCTTACAGAATGGAGATTTGTAATATTAAGCACAAATTTATTATCCTATTTCGATAAAAACTATAAATACAACTGCAAAATTACTACAAAATGCTAAAATGAGCATTTTGCTCAAAAATCACATTCGATGTGTAATAGGCCTCTTAAACAAGAACTGAATATGTCCTGAATATTTTATAGTTGTAATTTTGAAAATAGATAAATAAAAAATATTCGATTGGGTGTACACTGAGTGAGTTCACAAGGACTGCACTGCTTGTCATTTGCTACAAATGTATATAGGTTAGGTTAGAAATTGTTTTATGTGCTTGTACTGTCGCATTGGGTTTTTATCTGTAATAGTAGGTAGGTAAATGGGGGGTTAGGCGTTCAGCAAAAATTCCGGGCCGCGGTAATTCGTGAGCGCCATTCACATTTAAAAAGTAAAATAAAAATAAAAAGTTAATAAAAATGTTTAGGTTTCTGAAAATCTAAATCAGTCAAGAGTTCGATCAATTATTATCTATTGTAAAACACGGTCGTTATGTGCATTTAATTATATGAAATTATAGAGGTTATTTCAGGATTTTTTTCTATCAAGCAAAATGTTTCCAATCTTGTTTTGGAAACAGTCATCCCCTCACAAATACGTTCTGTAATACATATTGAAAATTTCAGTGCGAAATATCTAAAACATTTTGAATAACAGCTAATTATTTATTATTTAGCCCATTTTGTCCTACAGCAGGGCAAAGGCCTCCCTCTCCTTCTTCCACACAACTCTGTCTCCTGCTACTACGGGCCAATCTTTTTTGTAGGAGTCAAGCTCGTCACGCCATCTTCGCCTTGGTCTGCCGCGATGTCGTCTGGCATTAAATGGGACCCATTTGGTTTTTCTTTTCGCCCATCTTTCGCGAAAGATAATAGAAAACGGTCAATTTTTCCGTTTTCACCGCCAAACCCTCCTTAAGTTTTGTTGTTTTAAATAAATAAGTAAAATATAATACTTAAGCTATGTTTCGTTTTTGTTTTATATGACAGGGGGCTTATTGTATAACTTCTACATGTAATCACAATACCTTTCGAATACAAGTATATTGCTTTGCTAGTTTGCATATTTAAAACTAATTTTAAAGTTATCAAACATGCAATGTTTATTTTCAAAGGTATTGCGATAGGTGTTGCAGTTATACCATAAACAATAAGCCCCCACGGTCAACAACGACGTCCCAACGTACGTCCATGGTTACGGTAACCGCTCACCATCTGGCGGGCCGAATGCCTAATTGCCTAATTGATATATAAAAGAAAAAAGTAAAAAAAAAAAAATCTGACTGAGTATCTTACGGCGCGGGCAGCGGCGATGGATGCGACTTTTTTTTTTATTATTTATTTATTACATACATTATAAACTTACATTAGGTAAGGTCCAACAAAACTTTAACGGGATTGTCTTCATATAGAAGTTTAAGAAATATTTACAAAGATTTAGGTGTCTTCAGAATGTTAGTTCACATGCAAATTTTGAATAAAACTCCATCATTATTCTTTCTACCTCATCCAATGAAAAGTTTGAATTAAAATAACTATATACAAATGTGTGCACGAATCTCTCGCACTTGGTTGAAGGCTTTTGATTTAAAAGCCGTGCGATTTTCATCACATTTACATGGACCGAGCAAATAGACACTTTCGTGACGCTGGAGTGAGCTCGGGCGTGAAGAATAGCAGAATGTGTAACAAAACTGACACTACACATTTTGTTTCAAAGCAGCTGAATGGCTTGTGTACTTAAATGTTGGGATGAAAATGTTGAAGTGCGAAACAGTAACTTGCACCTGTTGTATTTGTATTACCAGTTGTGCAAAAGCTTAGTATGTAATGGAGAAGAGGGAACGTAAACATATAAGTTAATTAAAACAAAAAACACGAGTAAAAAAGAAACATTCCACAAAATAAAGTTTCAATCACTTTTCTTACAAATCATTACAAAGTTATAAAACAATATTAATGTAGTAATAATAATAATAATGTAAATTGTTAATTTAACTTAACCAGAGTGACTACGAGTAGGTAAGTACGGTTGTCTTAAGAAAATCTCGTAACATTTCAATGACTATAAGTTATTGTAACCAGTAATAAAAATAACTATGGCGTAACAACACTCACATATACAATCAAACAGATATCAATATAAAATTGTTGTTATCAAAATACATCATAAATATATAAGACATGAAAGCTATTTTTAAAAAATACAGCTACCATTCAACTCGGTTCGTGTTTCAATATACACACGTAGAAGCCGTTTTTCATTGTAGAGGTTTTCGTTTTCAAAAACTTTACTAGACATCTAAATAAAAAATCAACAATGTGCTAAAAGGTTGTAAGCAAGTCACGTGTATTTATTTCTCGCAACTTAATAAACGTTTCATAGAACAAACAAAATAAAAGCTTGCCGGCAAACAATAGCAGTCCGCAAAGTTCGCTCAAAGCTACCGGCCTTTGATTTAAAAGCTGTGCAATTTTTATCTTGGTTCGCCTGGACGGTTTAGGGAACGAGCCGATCAGTTAGCATTAAGGATTTACTCGAAGAGTAACTGTTAGCGCGTGGCGTAGTGACTATAGCGTTTTGGTTTCACTGCTTCATATCCGGCTCGAAGGACCAATGTTTAACCCAAAGCTAAGGTTGTACTGGAACTAAGGAACGTCTACATACACACAGCTAATTACTATAACGCATTGGACTATCCCATCCCATCTTATGTGTGTTCTAGTATGAGACGAGAGACAGAGTCTTATTGGGGGTCACTCCATTTTATCTAAAATTACATGACAAATTTTCATTTTACAACCAACCATTGACAAAACATTATTTGTCATTTTATCATTAGACAACGAAACGTATATCAAACAAAGAAAAAGTTAGGTATGCAAAACTATATAATAGTTCTGTCGGTTACAAAGAGATTTAAATATCTTTGGTCGGTTAGGTTAGGTTGGAATTTTGACAAATAACGGAGGGGGGGCCGCAGGCCTCCCGACCCCCACCTGAGCAGTACTAAACTAATAAAGGAACAAAAACTTGTCAAACTAATTAATTTAAATAAAAAATGACATTTTGTATCATGTGAATTTGCCATAAGAGTCGAAATGTTTAAGGAAAAATGTACAAATACATACATACATATAATAACGACTATTATCCCCGAAGGGTTAGTCAGAGACTAGGCAATGAGGACCGCAAAAGCAGTCCTCTGCCATATTCCACTTTTCACCAAATAGCGACTGCACATGTGCTCAGCGTGACAGGTGGTGAGCCCATCGCCGCACTATGCATTTGAATGTATGTGCAGTGTAAAAATGTATAAATAATGAAATATAATTCAAAACATTTGTATAGAGAAAGATTTGCCAAATGTACGTTTGTCAAGGTGATTGTTTGTAAAAAAAATCTGCATTTGCGGAACAAGTTGTTTTAAAATGAATAGTGTATGAAACGTTGGTTGTAAAATAAAAATTTGTGAACAGTGTTTTGGTTAACATAAAGTGATCCATCTTATTGACACTTTGTTTTCTAAAGTTTACGCCATTGTGTACTCGCGCTTGTGTATAACATATAACAATATGTGCTATATTATTTTAGACTTAAATGTTGATGCTGCAGGAAATAGCGAAAATGTGCATTGAAGTTTAAAAAGAAAAACCTGTTGGTTGTTAATATCGTTTATTTGAGACAAGCATTGATTATTTAGAAAAATCGCAAAAAAGGCGGCTAAGTTTCTAAACGAAAATGCGAGCAAAGAGAGAAAGGGCCGATTTAAAGTTTAAAAGTTGGTGTAACTCGGGTAGCTCATTGATGCAACCTTATTACGGAAAAGAGGTTCTATTTGCCCAATTCCCGACTCCAAAGCCCCCTTGTATGTAGTTTCCGTATCGGCTGTACGTTGTGGCCTGATAAATATTTCAGAGGCAGCACTCAATCGGCGGCCCAAACGTAAATTGTAAATTGTTCAAATGGGTGCACTTCACTTGAAATAGTCGGATGTGATTTTCTCATGCTACTCAGAATAAGCTGTCGAAGAAAAGCTTTTGATTCTGAATGCTACGATATGTTTTTAACATCAGGTTTTCGATGCTTTCGTCGAATGTGTTTCTGATTTTTCCGATGCGCTCGGGTTTGTGATGGATTATCAACCGGTATTTGGCAAGGGTGGTGGGTTTAGCCAATAACCATCAATTGACTATTTGACAGTTGTAACAATAAAATATGAAATATGTCGGAAATGGTAGTTTATGATTTAACGATAATTATCCAATAGTTTTTTTTATTAATTTGTAAATATTTTATTTTTACAAAATAAATTTGCGATATTTTATCTGTGGATTACAAGACCCGAAACACGGGCGGCAAGGGGCGGCCAGGATTGAGCTTCATGTGACGTCACATTTCACAAAATTATGAAAAACTGTCTGTCAGGTTTCAAGATGAGTTTCTATATTTATTGAAATGTGACGTCACTGAGCAAAATATCACGTGACCAACCGTTTTAGCACGAAGTTTGAAATCAAATTAAAAAAAAATCTGTTTAATAAAGGTTTTTTCGAGAAAGAAAATATTGTACGGGGTATAAAATAAGCGTTTGTAATTTTTTTAATACTTTTTCGAAAACTGTCAAGTAGCCAATTGTAGCGATGACTAGATTTTAATGATGGAGGCATGATATCATTGGATGGAGGCCTTTGCCCTGCACAGAGACAGTATAGTTAGTTCATAGTTAGAAAAAAATTAGGGTTGGGATAACATAGATTCATGAAGTACACACGGCGTCAAATCAACCTACCCTGAACTGTTAAAATATGTCTCCAATGAGTATTGATCGTTAAAGCCAAACAATAAAAATCAAAATTGATTGTAGAAATTTGATAGTTTTGAGTAGGTTGACGCCGTGTGTACAAACGCGCGTTTGGGTTGCAATTTAGCATATGTAAGACAACTTTGGGCAGACTATGTGGCGAACATCGCGGGCAAGACCTGGATGAGATTGGCACGGGACCGTGAACAGTGGCACATACGAAGAGAGGCCTATACCCAGCAGTGGGTGAAATCAGGCTGTGGATGATGATGATGATGATGAAGACAACTTTCATAATGCCGGGTTTTAAAAACATATTTCGATCTTCTCAGTGCTTTAAAATGTAGGATTGTTTGGACTATTTTTTTATCCTATTTTTTTTTTTTTATAAAAGAGGGAGGCAAACGAGCAGGCGGGTCACCTGATGGAGAGTAATCACCGCCGCCCATGGACACCCGCAAAACCAGAGGAATCGCAGGCGCGTTGCCGGCCTTTAAGGGAGGAATAGGTTTAGGGAATAGGAATAGGAATGGGAGGAGGGGGGGGGGGCCTCCGGAACCCTCACTGGTCGGACGAAACACAACAGCACCAAGTGCCATTATTTCACGCCGAATATTCGTGAGAGGGTGGTATTACGCCGGGCGAGCCGGCCCAATGCGTGCTGCAACGCAGCGTGGCTCTACCACTCAATTTAATTTGGCATAACGAGTTTTGCATAATTTTTCAGTGCTGCGTTTCAAACCTTTTTTGCATCGATATACGTTATAACATAGAATAATAATAAGCGTTATAAGACATTTTTGTACCAAAAATTAATGTATCTATATTTTGTGTAACCACCCATAGCTCCTATCTATACATAGATAGATGACTAATAAATAACTCTTTCGTCGCCTACATGACGCTTAAGTCTGACCTAAACCTAACGCGAGCAGTCAGGCGTCGCGTCGCTGTGCGATAGGACACGTATTTCATTCGTGGCCTACTGGATTTTTATAAACCTGTGCCATTATTAAAAAACGCCCGTTTTCTTTTGTTTTTTTTTTTATCAGTTTCATTCAATTGTTTTCGATTGTAGCAAGTAGGCGACATAGTGAAATAGAAAAAAGTATTGGTAGAGTATTATACGTTATCGTGTTTATTTGTTTCAAGTGTCATTATTGGAACAACAAAATTTAAAATAGGTCAGTCTTTTTATGAGCCTGGATTTGTGTTTTTAAGTGATCTGTGGTATAACAATTCGTCCAAAAGTGTCGGAATTGAGAGTACAAGTGCAAACTTATATTATGGTATGGATCCAATAGATAAACAATTGATTATATCTATGTATAATAACTATTTGTAAAACATTATGTGTGACTATTTCTATTATTTTTTGCGATCATCAGCTGGCTCTGGTCATCATCATTAGCTCTGATCTTCATTGTCAGCTGTCCTCCTAGTCTGGATGTAATCAAATGAATCTTCGCGGCCTTCCTCAACGCCCATTGGGTAGACAACTAAAGGTCTTGGCCCACTATACATAGTGCATCCGCCTTAGTTATTCAGCCCATTCCCGTCTTCTGAACCGCCTCTGTGGTCTAGTGGTTCGACCACCGGTCTTAGATCCAGAGGTCCCGGTTTCGATTCGAAGGTACATGTTCGTACTTGGTTTGGTAGGTGGTAGAGCTTGTTTTAGGTCCGCCTGGCAAGCTACCATCAACTTATCTAAATATGTTGAAATCACATCAATGTTAGTAGCATTGTTGTGTTCTGACCTTCGATCAATAATACCAACTAGATAACGCGTCACGTACAAAATCAAAGCTAAATTCTGTCCACGTGAATAAATACTTTTTCAAAGCAATATATTACTCCTGTCACTTAAAAATTAAAAGACGTTAATAACATTTAGTGGTGAAATCAACCTTAAGGGGCAACAAATAAAGTTCTTTCTCCTGTTGCCTTGCGAGAAAATAAGAGCTCACTTCTCAAGTGCGCTCTTATTTACCGAGACACATTTTTAGCGCTGACCTGACATCTAATTGTATTGTTGATCGAAGGTTCTGACAGATAGAGATTAATTTGAGTAGCAGTAGTTGAGGAATCCGAGCGAAGAGCGCTTTCACTTTAGGCCTTATCAACACCTAACATTAGGTAAGATGACGGACAAGTGCTGTATTTAAAACCTTGTAGCTTGGAATTTGAGGCTCTTGCGAATTACACGTACTAACCAAACAAGGTTTACGTAATTGTGTGACGGTTACTTATAACAAGTAATTACAATAAGTATTATAACTAATATTAAATTATTATTAAACTAATATTATAACCGCCTCTGTGGTCTAGTGGCTAAGCCACCGGTTTCAGACCCAGAGTCCCGGGTTCGATACCCAGCGGGGGGTACATCTTTATGGGCTCTTTGGTTGGTGGTAGGGCTGTTAAGTCCGCCTGTCTAGCTACCACCATCTTATCTAAGTCTGTCGCCTTAACAACGATATTTATAGCATTGTTGTGTTCCGATAACCTCAGTTCCTCAGTGGTTGAGGATTCCGGGTGAGGCGCGCTTCCACCTTCGGCCTTATCATCAGGTGAGATAAAGGCCAAGCGCTTACCCGTAGCCGAATAAAAAAAAATATATACCTACTGGTCTGCTAGGCAAAGACCTCCATCTTCATATCGTCGTTACAATTGATGGATATTTGCTTAAGAGGAAACACTACGTCGAAGCGGCATGCAAAATTCTTATACAAAACACAGAAAAACGACGTTTCGTAGTCCCTTGTTTCCTCCTTCAGAACTAGACCAATTTCTATTACTTTTTCAGCATCGGTTAAAGAAAGAGATTTTCTATGTCTGCATATTTGATTTTTTTTTAAACCAGCCACTTAATTTTTCTAAAAACGCCTTAAATCGGAGTGATTTTGCAAAATTTTTAAGGCTCCTGGTTATTAAATAAATGACTTAATGCAAAAAAATCAAACATACAGACTTAGAAAATCTCTTTCTTTAACCGATGCTGAAAAAGTAATAAAAATTGGACTAGTTCTGAAGGAGGAAACAGGGGACTACGAAACGTCGTTTTTCTGTGTTTTGTATGAGAACTTTGCATGCAACGTCGACTCGACGTAGTGTTACCTCTCGTTTGCCAAAATTAAATGCGGGTTTGTGATCACATACCCGGGCTATTCGCTGGAAAATCGTGTTTTAGATTTTTCGGAGAATACCCCGGACTTTGCCGACCTTACAATTTTCGACCTCTGGGAGATAGCCACCAACTGGTTGGTGCCTAGTACAGACGCCAGCACTTCAGCCTACCGTAAAATGTCAAATTTCTTTAATACATTATGAACTTTGCCACTAGTGTTCAAGGATCAATATCGATTGGGAGAAATTGTACAGTTTGGGATTGGTCTGCAGGCGTGTGTAATTACGTTCCGTTTATAAATGTTTCCTTCCAAAGTTACGAATGCAAATGACAGTGTTTTTTTTCATGATTCATCCGTTCTAAAGATGATTCATGAACAATATAAAAAGAGTATTTGTCGGAAATCATCGGAATAACAACTAATGTGGTCAGCACAGTGTAATCTGTTGTTATCTTGCGCAACTTAAAATATGAATCGTGCAATATATCACCCATTTATTCAACATTTCAAAATTTTATTCGTCGTCATCTGTCAACAACAGTGGGACATTAGCCTATAATAATTGTCCCACTTTTGTTTGACTGTGTCGCGTAGCGGTAAAATAATACTTAATTATTGAAATTTTGCATTCACAATGCTATATAGATAACGGATAAAATGTTTACTAGAAAAAAATCAACCAGTCTCAGGAAGCTCGAGTGGGATTCGAACCCACGACCTTTGGATTGCCGGTCCACTGCTCTCAAAAGAATACTACCACCCCCTCTCTTCCCTTGGGTGTCGTAAAAGACGACTAACGGACTAAAAACTGGCTGACTGGAAAGGCTCACCACCTGTCACGCTGACCACATTATGCAGTCGCTATTTGGTAAAAAGTGGACTATGGCAGAAGACTGCTTTTGCGGTCCTTGCCTAGTGATTATATGTAGGTATGTATGTTCCACTGTTGGGTTTATACAGGTATTCACACACGACAGCTAATGGGGAGATTGGGTAAAATGTGGGTAAAACCTACGACCCAATGCTGGTTGGTGGTTTCGCCCGTGGGTTTTTGTAGGTAGTTACAGTTGAAAATATAGTCCTGTAAAATTTAAAATTATTTCTTAGTTTTGAATATTACGTTACTGTTTTTTTTCAATTTAAGTATTTTTTTTTCTTACGTAGTTAATATTAATTTTTCTTTATTGATAAGGCAAAATCTCCAAGAATTTTCCTTCAACGTAACAAAATTTAACAAAATTTGCGTTTAATTTGGTACCAATATTAAAAGTCTCTCTTTATTGTAATTCAATGAATAATTATAAACTGACGTCAATAACAGGATTCCTATTTCTATTTAATTTAAATCTAGAAGATAGCGCGATTTTTAAAAGATAGATACCTACTATTCTATGGTAAGTACTACCTACCTACCTAAAAATAAAATTACCTTTAAATTTTTACATTTTATTTGGCACCGGTTATCGAAACGTTATTAATATCAAAGTGTGAAAACTATTGTCAGCGGTTCAGCACACACCTCTATTTTGTACAAAGTTCCTGATCTTTTGAATAGGTGACGTTGGAAAAATGATATCGCAAGCAAAGAATTTCCCAGCTGTAACAAATTCCACAGGTTTCATGTAAAAACTGAAAGTCCATAACTTTAACCCTTAAAAACAAGAAAAACTATGAGAGAAGTATATTCGCCACCGGGATCGAAATGCATTGTACCGGTAAGGTGTCCCGAATAGCAGCAGCAAATCGAAATCTACAAACATTACAAACCAAAGTTCCCGGCGCGGCGGTCCAACCGGTGTTTAGTAAAACACGACTTTAGCGGACACACCGGGCACAGAGTGCTATAGATGGCTCGGAGCAATAGGAAGCTAGTGTTGTCACACGATTGTCAATAACCGGAATACCGGTACACAAAAGTAATTTAAAAGGAAGGATTACCTATGTGAAAATTTAAAAAAAAATTCTAACTTGACCCGACGGGTAATTGGACCAGGGATTATAGAAATCCGCCAAAACCGGCGTGCTATACACCCGACCACGGAGGTCGTCAAATGTCTCCCTTTTCCAGCGTTTACATATAATACCGTTATTGCCTTCATCCTAATACAACATTCACCCGTAGGAGGTTACAATGCACATTAGAACCAAGACCTCTGGCATAAATATGGTCGTCTTGCCAAATTCGACGTCTGGCAACACTAGTCAAATAATCCGCATGCCCGAGTGACAGGAAGCTACACTTTAATTACATTAGTAATTGTCTAAATACATATTTTAGAAAACAAAATACAATAGCAGCATTACTTACACTACAAATAAGCGTATCGTGTAGCAGTAAAGAATACTACTACCTTCTTCCCTTGGGTGTCGTAAAAGGCGACTAACGGACTTATAGACTGTACATTCATCCAACAGCATAGAGCGGCGATGGGCTCACCACCTGTCACGCAGAGCACATGTGCAGTCGCTATTCGGTGAAAAGTGGACTAGGGTATGGTAGAGGACTGCTTTTGCTGTCGTCATTGCCTAATGTCTGATTAACCCGGGGATAATATTAGTGATCATATGTATATGTCTAAGCACGTCTAAGAAACGTCTAAACACCGACGGTAAGGTTGACAAGACGTACCGGTTTTTATAACCGGGTCGTCTTACCGGCCGCAACGTCGGGCATCACTAGCCGACGTCCTATGCGACTAGCCGGGTGACAGGTAGCTCGGTCCCGAATGCCGGCATTCCCCGCGCCTCCAACAATAAATATTTTTGTTGGAACCCCCCGAACGCTTGGCGCCGCACTTTTGTCTACTTAATTGAGTGAACCCGAGACATTTTTTGCTAATGTTCCTCGGAACTGGATGTGGGAAATTGCCCAGTGATAAAACCCGAGCGCAAGTTTGTGTTATTGTTTACAGAACAATGATTAGTTTTTGCTTCGTACGCTATCCGGATGGGATTACATTGTCCTACCTGTTTTGGCAAGTTTTTTGGGCATATATTTCACTATTAATCCTAGTGCTAAAACCTTACGCGTATTTCGTTACAATATTGGCGGATTATAGAGACTTGTAAATCTACTTTTAATTACTGGCTAGTAGATTTGTAGTTTGTAATAAATTTCTAGCTTCCCGAAGTAATAAATCCAAAATTACTGACTATACTTTATTGCTATAATTAAGGAGCTATTACGCAGAATTGAATTACTTTTAAAATAATATAGTTAGGTACTCTATATAATATTTTATTAGGTATTAAATTTACAAGCTCCGTGGTCGAGCAGGTTCTGCCGTCACCATCTCTCTGGTCCTGGGTTCAAATTTTGGGCAGGTTGTTTTAAAAATAACATAAAACTAAAATTACAGCAAGGTAGCAAGACGTTTTCGATCGACACACATCACTCACGGGTTGCCGGCGAGTGACGACACTGCTGTAAGCTTTTCACTCTCTTTCTGAAGAATCTCCATGCTCTCTTAAGAATACATAATCAGACGCTAGTATACTTATATTATATAACTAGCGGCCGCTCGCGGTTTTATCCGCGTGGTTCCCGTTCCCGTGGGAATATCGGGATAAAAAGTATCCTACTTATATGTTAATCCAGGTTATAAACTATCTGTATGCCGAATTGTATCCAAATCCATTCAGTAGTTTATACGTGAAAGAGTAACAAACATCCATCCATACTTACAAACTTTCGCGTTTGTAATATTAGTAGGATATTAAGTGAATTAGTAATAATCTTTATATATCATATCACATGTGCTTTTATGTGTACATGTTTATCACACGTATTTTAATTGCATCTTGTATTTAATTAATGTACTTACTTATGATTTAATATAGGCATAAATACATTAACAATAAAATTTATCAAGCGACACAAATAAATGCCAAGATAATTATTTAGACAAACTAATCTTTGTCCTATTATGCTAACGAAATAATTACATAGACGACGCGACGACGACGTAGCCATCACGTCCGCTGTACGACTGATCTAGTATGTACCGAAATAACTCGTGACTCATGTTTGAAACGTACTAAAGAGCTTGTTACACGTAAAATTCTAAATGTAATAGAATTTACTAGTCTTATACCTATATCATCATCAGCCTACAAACGTCCCACTGCTGGGCATAGGCCTTCCCACGTGGACAATAGCACGTGAGGAGATTGAGCCACCTGCTGGCCCAATGCGGGTTGTTGCTGGTCGGCTTTAACGACTGCCAACTTACGACGACAACCGGGACCAACGGCCATGGTCTTGAAGCTTGAGATGTTATAATTTAGTCACCCATTCAGTGACCCAGCATTGCGGAAGTTGCAGCGCCGTCGAGTGTTTTTACTACTTCTTTGAGCTTCTAGCACTTGACTGCATTATGATTATTAACTTCGTTTAAATCTAACTTTCAAATTCAAATCTCGAAGCAAATCAGTATGTGTTATGATTTTTCATTTCATCATCCATCGATTTTAAATTAGTGTTATTATCCACAGATAATCTTGATAAGTTAAATATTATTTTTATACATATCAGACTTAGACTACCATCTGTTTAGCAACAGTGATTTTTTTCTATGAGATTATTTTTAATGAGCTATTAATACATTCATAATAGTCTTGCTAACCCCTCCAGAAAGCTACCACGCTATTTTTAGGAATGGGCTAAAGTCAGTAGTTTGAAGCTATGAGGATTGAACCCTTCTATCACATTAAAAAACTGAACTACGTAGGTATTCTCGTAATTAACCAAAGCATCGCCACTTTTTGTCATGTGTCTGCTGTAGGTAGGTACCTATTGTTTTATTTTCGAAAGTGTTTTGTCAAATATTAGGTAATGTGAAATAATAGTGGACTATTAACCGTTAAGTCTTCGTGAACTTGTTTAAATGTTGGCAAATAAAACAAAACAGTGCAATATTCCTTTTTAAATTCTCTCAAGAAGTCCGTGTGAGATCTCAGTAAAGTCACACATCTTTACTGAATAAAATTTACCATTAAACATTCATATTGTCAATGGCTCAATGCACTAAGCGCACCAAGCTATTATTTAAGAAAAAAAGAACAAGAGCATCCGCCTTAGAGCATTGAATGCTCTGAGGCATCCGCAGACTGAGAATCCTCTCAGTCTACGAGAGCATCAATCGGTTCCGCTACCGACACTGTCTATCTGTCTATGGTACGCGAGAGCTTTAATTTTATGCACTTGACCTTCATCTCTCCATCATTATGTGATGATAAGGTCCATGGTAGTAACGCACTTCACCCAGATTTTCAACAACTGAGGTACTGGCTATCTTATTTGTAGAAATGCAATTGAGGAAATTTGAAATAAATAATAATAAGATCAAAAATGCCGCAGACAAGATAGAATAACAAACAACGATGTAAGGCGACGCTATTGAGGAGATAATAAACTTGTAAAAGTCACAGTAGGTACTTATAACCATAAAATTATGTTACAACACTTTCAAGTAAACAAAACTGTTGTAATTAATGTAATTACTCAAAGCAACACAATTCAACATTCAAACATTGTTTTTAATGTTATAGTTGTGATTGTGAATCGCGTGAGAGATTACGCCTAGTGGGGAGATCATAACAGCGGCAGTCATCTTTTTACAAGCACTCCGTTTTATAGACTACTGAAAGCACTACCAAGCTACTGCACTAAACGACTGTACAAACTACAAGGGCCGTATTACCATTGTTATAGGATACATAATTGGATGACAAACTTTAAAGGATGCCAAGAAGATTATCTAGTTTGACACTGTTGGACCAAATTAAACTTGTGTTGGCATATAATAAAAACAGAACGACTTACTTATGGTGGCCAAGGAAGATCAGCGTCGAATCTGAGTGAGATCTTTCCCCAGCAATGGAACAGTTTATAGTCTATACTTAGGTACTTAACTTTTTTACTTTTTCTATTGAAGTTTGACACAAATATTCTCGAAATAGGCTCCCTAGTTATTATCACATTAAAAGTTATTATATTATTAGCATAACCATTTAGTCTCGCTGCGATACATTAATTTGAACATTCAACACAAATCAAGCTGAATTGCCAGCAATTAGGAGTAACCACATAGCAGATATAATAACATCTTAAGTATATATTTCGTACACAAGGTACGTATATATAAGGTGACTGCTAGAAACCGCAAAAAACTTCTAGGGCTGGACAGGTCAAGTGTTTTAAACATGACAAAAATGACAAAATAGAAACTCGTGCTTTTTTATTTTTTATTAAATAATTCATTTTGTAAATTTTAATTAGAAGGTCTTTGAGTATCTAATTAATTTTAAACCAATAATATAAGAAAAATAAAATTAAAAACAATTAAAAAGAACGATTATTTACAATGCGCGGGCATTGAACGGCTGGCCGGCCGACTGTTGACCCGTGCGCGTTGTCAGCTGGGCGATAAGTACCTACGTTAGTCTGCAAACTTTTGAAATGTGCGTAGGTATTAGGTGCAGTTAAGTCCAACGACTATCGATAGCATCAAGTTATGTTATGGCCACATTTTAACTGTAATTATGATAAGTGTTATGATGTATGAACGTAATTTCAATTCAATCCTAGTAAAAATCTATCACACCACACATTATGAGAAGTTACAATTATCTTTCCTTTCAAATGAAAGATCAATGGGTAGTTTTCTAATGTCGCGTCCGTACGCTAAGCACTTGCCGCTAACTCCAAACCAAATGACCAGATGACCTTTCATGTTCTCGACAACTAAACAGCCTAAAGCATTGTGATAATAGTATCAGTCTTACCTATTTATTTACACTAAATTAAGTTAAACTAATGTCTCGCAATAAAGGCAACGTTAATACCTAAAAAGCTGCGTAATTAATAGGTGCCGGTAGGTACTTACATGGTGTTAAAAAGCATTCCAGTTTATTACATCAGCGAACAGGAAAGGTGATGAGCTTCCCATCACACATAGCAGGCTTTGGACTGTCAAACTAATGTAATAATAATTAAATAAAAGTGAAAACCTGTGCTAAACTTTCGTAAATAAATTAAAATTTATTAAAGGATGAACTAGAACAACTTTTCTGATCGGCACATGATTATTATTACACTAATTCGGCGTGTTTAAAAGTTCATCACCTATGTATTTACAAGTCTTATTTACACCTTAAAACTAAGAACTCTCTCTTCGTTTAAGCGCATAGCACCACTTACTACCTCGTCACTCTCACGATAGCAAAATAGCATCTCAAGATATTGCTGGTTCGTATACCTAGGCATTTTTACGCACACGCGACGCGACGCGAATGCACCAGAATGCATAAGTTGACTGCCGAAAAAATCAAAGCAGCCGTGCGTGTGTGTAGGTCACGTGATTAGGGTTGGCACGCACAAGAAAATAAAACCATTACTTACTTAGATCCTAGAAGTTACTGACATGTCAAAACTTTGGCCTTTTGTTGATAACAAACTCTTTCACATTTTTTTAGTCATTGACCTTATAATAAGCTTTCTTTATTAACACACGTTTAATGTGCGTTTTGAATTTGATATCTGTCAATGCAATTTATAGAAAATATCGGAGTTTCTCGCGTTTCTTTTAGCAACAACACGTGTTGTGAGACTCCATTTTAATTCAATCTACCGTACAAATACTAAATGTACTTTAAAAATATACCACTTGAAATTGGCTTAATGCTTAACGCGAAGCCATTATTTAAGTTATAATAATATTAGAAAACATCAAAGTCAGAAGTCCTTTTTTTTATCACCCCTTATTTTTTAATGTTTTATATTGTAGCGTTTTATTAACGCTTAAATATACTTAAGTAAAATTTTAAACACTGAAAAAAGACGACAACCTTACTTTAAGGCAGCCGCCCGGAATGCGGAAGGTGTGTGGTTCGATTCCCGCCTGAGGTTGTCGTCTTTTTTCAGTGTTTAAAATTTTACCCCTTATTTTGCTTGTGTTCTTGTTGTCTATATACTCAATTGCAATTTTCTATTACAGGTAAGACAAAACAATGGCTGGGACGAAAATTACTATAGATAAGTACAGGCTATAAGCATGCTCAAGTAAGGAAAGAAATTAAATATTTATTTTGAGTATTATGTACCTATTTTTCAATATTTCAATTTTCTGTGAACCAGGTTTTTCATAGTGAAAATCAGTATCTAATAGTGAAATATCTCTAAGAGCCGTATTACTTTAATCTTACTATAAAAAATATGGGAAATTGCATAGTAAGATTAAAGTAATACCACAGTATAAATATTAGCTCATATTTATACTGTGGTAATACTGCTCCAAGAATTCATAGTAAGGTCCATGAACACCGTCTAACTATGCGGTAGAAGATAAGGTTTTACCGAAATATTATTCTGTACCAGCTGATTGCTTGCTTAGAGCATTCAACCAACTGATTGGTCTGCTACTGTATAGGTCTTTTCAATTAATTTGCTCGTCTCTAGCAATCGTTTGTGACTTGTGAGTGAGTCTCGCGTCTACTACAAAATTTCCTTTAAAATGTTACTGACATAATTCACTCGAGGATTTAAAACCTTATCACACTTATTCAATAAGTACTGAAAATATCCACAATGACATCTTCTATACTTACTTTGGTAAGTTTAATCTATTAAGCCATTACCGGTTGTCAACACCATAGCATGTCGGATCTAATTAAAACTTTATCGCATCCAACATCCAAGTAACTAGTACCTTCGTCCGGTTTATCAAATTCTGCATCATTTCCACCATTACCTACATCATTTTCCATCACCTTTAAAAACTTTTTAGCGCACTGAGTTGCGGCTGCAATCGCCTAACAAGTCTTAGGGTTTAAGTCTTACGGAGTAAGTCTTATTCCAGGGGCCTTATTCTGTAACGATTCCTTGTTTCAAAACCACGTTAATACCTTAAAAAGTTACGATATCTTCCCAAAAACGTATGCGTTTGATGTTTGTGCGCGGTAAGATTTAGGTGTGGAATCTATAGATTGCGATACAGAATCGGGGCCCAGTTTGGTCGAATCCAGCCTAAGGGTGGATTCGACCAATCTGTAATAAGACTTACTCCGAGATTAGTCTATACAAATTCGGCGCTTAATCTAGGTATATATGACCTTATTCCAGTTTGGTCAAATCCACCCTTAGGCTCGTATTCTAAAACCAAACTCACATTCAAATCTCTGCTTGAGTACAGTTAGAAAAAAGGGATGGTGCTATTCATCGCATATATCGCCATCCCTTTCTAACTGTATTCAAGCATGGATTTGATTTTGAGTTTGGTTTTAGAATACGATCCTAACAACACAGCCCCGCCCGGCGCCCTACGTCCCACGAGTACCACTATCATCCAGCTGAGCACATTTTTTGAAATGGAATAGCTGCTCTAGTTATAATATCTCAATTATTACCAGCAGTCGCGTCGTCGGCTCAAAGCTCTCGGAAATCCGGTGCTTTGTGATGGGTCACTTGACACCCTTCTCTACATTTAAGAGTTTGGGGTTCAATGGTAGGTACACACATGTTATTGTCTACTAATTAGTGGAGTAGTCGGGACTTCCTTTGTTTTTATTAGAACTCCTTTATGTAACTCGATATTGGAGATGGCCAATTATAATTTTACGTACCCTATATATTACGGTCCACCTTGTTGAGTGGACCAAGGACAAGGTAGACCGACAACCTGATACAGGTCGCGGGTAGCCGCTGGATGCGAGCAGCCACAAGGCCGGTCCTCGTGGAGAATAGAGATCCTTGAGGGAGGTGTGTTGTGCGATTCTCTAGCGCAAACATCGTTTAAGCTTTAAGCGGCTTAAGACTTGGTAGTAGCGGCTGCAATAGCGGTCATTCTGCTACATCATTTTCGACGCTTATTGTTTTCTAAGGTTTTAGCGAGCACTTCACATTGAAATGAAACACTTCGAGTAAATGTTTATCGATCTCCCATACTATTGTCGTCAGCTGATCGGACAGTTTTGTATGGGAGGTCGAATTTTTTTGTCATTTTTGAACATAGGTTTCTTGGGAAAAGTTGTTCTTTTTCATGGGTGGAACTCACCCTTAATTGTTTATGTATTAAGAAAAATTAAGGTTGTGTACTAAATACTGGTATCAAATTTTGCAGTATTAACAGCTCCATGTTATGTCCCGTTAAGAATTTTAGGTAAATACAGCTGCTTATTCCTATCACTGGTGATGACTATAATCGGCGTGTGAACAATAACCCATCACATAAGTTCTTGAAACGTATGCGGGCTCAGTAACAAAAAAAGATTTCATGTTTTCTCATAGTTTATGGGAAGGCCCGAAGACCAGCAGTTAAACGTTTATGGTCTGATGATATAGGCTGATGCTACAAGGCTCTCGGTGCAGTGACGAGTTGAGATCATAAATAGAATATTGATTATCGATGGCTCGTTTCGTTGTTTATGGCAGAGTGCACTGTTTAGTTTACTACCTACTTTTAGTGACGTATTATGTGACGTCATTTGTTTGCTAAAAGCTATTGATGTTTTTTTCACATTAAAGGTTTTATAACAGGAGGTTCAAAACTTTTTACTTTAGCATGCAAAGTTTCATTAAAATTGTCTCTCATTGATTTGTCAAATTTAAAACTTGGAAGTTTGTATGGGAGACCGAAAATAAAGCATCTTATCCACCTTTACAATCTATTGTATGACAGGGAGGTCCCTGTCATGAGCCACATGTGACCCGTAAGTACTCAATAACAATAGATTTTACATAGACGTATTCTAAGCATCTTTACCGATTTATCTCTTATGTACACCTAAAGATATATCAAAATTTTCATCCGCCCGAGGATAGGTACGGCTCTGAAAAGCGTTCGGGAATCCCCCGGCTTTATAATAGTGACGGCATAACGTCCCGACCATAGAAATGTTGACTAATGCAGGGCTGACTCCTAGGAAATACTAATTTTAAAAATAAGTATATTATGATATTTGTACAGTAAAAATTAAAAACAAAATTTTTGTGTCATCCACTTTTGCTTTGCACTAAATTTTTTAGTGGTGGCCAATTTTGGCAACAACATTTGTCCACGTTAAAAAAGTCTAAGTATATAATCTGAGTTAGGTATGCGACTACCTAGAATCCTAAAAAACATATTTATTGTTTATGTATAAGTAGCCTTTTACTTTTCTAATTAGAAAAATTTCAACCCAACTTAGTGCTGCACAACACAAGTGAACTTACATTGAATTAAGTAATCCTATGTTTTTCAAAAATGCCTACAACAATAACAGCTAACTAAGAACACACGTCTGCATTAACCGTGCCGCGTAGCGGTGAAAGAATACTACCACCCCCTCTCTTCCCTTGGGTGTCGTAAAAGGCGACTAACGGGCTAAAGACTGCACATACATCCAACTGCATAGCGAGGCGATGGGCTCACCACCTGTGACGCTGAGCAAATGTGCAGTCGCTATTTCATGTAAAGAGAAGATTTGTAGAGGACTGCTTTTGCTGTCCTCATTGCCTAGTCTAACCCTTCGGGGACAATAGTCGTGATTATTTTATGTAGTATGTCTACATCAAACATAACTCCCATAATTAAGTAAGTACCTACTTACGCAAACTACCAACTTAAAATATTATTTTCATAATATTTAAAAAGGGAAAAGTTATTACCTCATTTGGAAATCGAACCAACGTCTTCTGCATGACTATAATAAATTAAAATAAATAAATACCAAGCGGCTGCATCGACCACTCCGCCATCTTTTATTTTCAACATTTATACCACATTATCAAGAATAGTATCACCACGTTTCACTGTCTTTGTGTTACATATTTTTTAGTTATTATTCTGAGGTTATTTTCAAATAAATAATAAACGTTTTAGTGTCAACCCTCCCCATGGTGAGTGAATGCTCGATTGTTGGTCCTCTTTGTGAGCCTACAATGAGGAATAAAAACACATCCCCTTTGTCCACGCGACCGGTATCAATCCCGCCAGTCTGCATCACTCCTGTCCTGTTATTGATACCGGAACTGTGACTAATGTATGCTGTACCTGCTCTTTTTAATCAACAGTTGTAACAAATAGTTATTACTTTCTAATCTTCCAATTTGGTAAGTGCATCACTCCTGTTATTGATACCGGAACTGTTACTAACGTATGCCGTACCTTTTTAATCTTTCCGTTCTTTTTAATCGTCAGCTCTGACAAATAGTGTTGTAATCTTCCAATTTGGTAACACAATTACAATTTTCTATATTATTAACATCATTATCATTACATATTATAAATTAAAGTCGTCGTTTTCCTATGTATGTGGACAACTTATTTATTATTCTAAACCACACAATGGATTTTTATGCGGTTTTCAGTACAATCGATTGGACCGTCAGTAGTGGCTCTAAAGCAGTTGCCAATGCCAAGGTTGTGGTCAAGTGGCGTTCGGCGCGTTCGCTTCCCCGCGATCCGGCAACGAACGATTTCGCAGTTAACGGTTCGCCGACACCGTTATAGTTCGGGCGGCCATGCGTTTGATATTCTGATGGACTTTTGGAGAATCTTATAGAACAAGAAGCTGAAAAGTCGAAATGTCGTGGCCATTATCATGAAATGCTCAGTTAATGAAATGTTAGAACATGATAATTTCATAAATAATTTTTATAATTTCATGATATGGCTAATTACGAGATAGCCACGAGAGACACATACATTTATATTGTCCGCCCCCCAAAAAATAAACTGATGGATCATGACATGACCCATGATCTAAATTGAATTTCTGTATATGAGTTTTAAAGGTAAAATATGTTAAATAATAATTCCTATTCCTTGTGTCAGATGACACTGCCACCGCCATTTTTGTTGTTTTTTCATATTTTTAAACATAGGAAAAGAAATGGATTGATCCCATACAGACTTAATATGATGTGTGTGTGATACGTAATTTGTGTTCAGAATTCTGATTCAATTTCAGATATTATTTTTTACGATTTGTGTATCATTTCGATTGGATTTGACGCCAGAACAAGCTTGCTGACTACTCTACCGGAGAGGTATTCATTAATATAAAAAGAGTATGTGGTTATAATGATTCGTAGTATGATGGCGTTTCTTAGAAAAGAGAGAGTGGGAGAGAGAGAGAGAGGAGTAAAGAAAGAGAGAAACTTGCACAAGTAGTTGTATAGATCTGAAAAAATATACTGACCTATAAGAACAATAATACTTATCATATCGAATAGGTTTTATTTTTATTAAGTTTTCATTTTATCTTTACATAATATTAAAATGTGGTCACTTTAATAAGAACTTTGATTCCAAGAACTCAATATTAATCCACTTACACGAATAAACCGATAGCCACACCATCTAAGCATTGTTTATCTAAGATTTCTGCTTGTAAATGGATTTGAACAGAACTTTTATCTTATCTATACATTTTCTAAGATTACTTTAAAATGTTATAGACAGTATTGATGAAGTTTTAGAAGTCACTTTCGGACGAAGATTAAGTTCCTTGAAAAATAACTATAAGTAAGTAATAATAATAGCTTGCATGTAGGTAGGTAAAATTTGATAATTGTTTATCCTAAAAACTAACTGTAAGTATTGAATGGTAGAGCCACGCTGCGCTGCAGCACGCATTGGGCAGGCTCGCCCGGCGTAATACCACCCTCTCAACGAATACCCGGCGTGAAATAACGGCACTTGGTGCTGTTGTGTTTCGTCCGGCCAGTGAGGGTTCCGGAGGCCCATCCTCCCCCTCACCCTCCTCCTCAATTTCCTATTCCTTCCTTCTATAAAGGCCGGCAATGCGCTTGCGATTCCTCTGCTTTTGCGGGTGTCCATTGGCGGCGGTGATTACTCTCCATCAGGTGACCCGCCTGCTCGCTTGCCTCCTTCTAATATAAAAAAAATAACATTTACTTAAACAAAATTAAAGGAAATTAAATACACACAAAAACATTTTAACTCTGTGTTACTATCATTTAGAACACGTTCATAAAACTCCATTATCCTTCAAAAACTATTATTAATTAAATTAAAAACGTACCACAACAATCTTAACTTATAATTATCGAGTCGCCTTATGTGTTATTGTTCTTTTCATCAAACTTTTTGTCACCCTACATCCATTCAATCGAAGGGAACCAAGTATTTTCTAAATCAGACTAAGGAGCTTTCTCATTCGCTGACTTAAACGCTCTGAGTAATAACACTTTGCTATTTAATTAACGCCAGAGCAAATCAACAAGATAAGCGTTGATGAACTACCACTAAGGAGAAAACGCTATTAGTCACAGAATTATCAATTAAGTTTGAATTATATTACAACTCCGCCGATATTAAATACATAGAGACGAAATAGTAAACGGGCGAAGTAATTTGTACTTAAAATTCAAAGACAGTAAAGATTTACCTACTTTCTTTTTACATGCACATAATGTTTAAAATTTGTATAGTTTAATTACAGATTACAGTTTTTATAATGTGATCGAAGCTATAAACTCGTAATTTATGAAAGGAATAATAATATACAAAAAGGTACGGCTATCTTATTTTGTAGTAAAAAACTGACATATCTGTCATCCCCTTCCGAACAAGGAAAAAAAAGAAAACCTGAAAAAAAATCATTTTAAACCTCTAAAGAAGTACTTAGTAACTATTATTTAATTTATATGCCTATAGACACTTACGGCCTTACTTATATTTGATGCTTAAATATTGTTTATAAAGCTGTTTGTTTATAAGTAGCTAATAGATAAGATTCAAATTTATTTACTAAAAAACGTTATTTAAAAAATTAACGTCATTTATTAAAAAATTACGTTTTTTTGGTATAAGCTACTCATAACTTTCTACAAAATTGTTCCCCTGTATGTATGTAAGAACAAGTACCTACTTATGTGATAAATTATCCTGCCAAACAATAAATTGAATACTTAATCTTCGATTAACTATAACGTGGGTGTTATGTATCACATGACTTACTGTGTTTATTGGGCCACCCGATACTACTTACTGACTTCTGTCTGTAATTACGATAAATTATTACAATACATAATTATGGTAATTTCGACTTCGATCTAATGCATAGTATAAAGTCAATGTTAAATTGTCCTATTAGAATAAGCAATGTTTTATCGCATTAAACAGATCTAATTTCGTTTAATTTACATAGTATTTTTCTAACCGAATTCTCAACAGGGATATACTCAATGTATCTGTTTATCTTTTCTTATCTCTATATCTTTTATTTTTTTAATCCCGACTTTTCGAACTAGCCGTGTGGTGTGTGTATGCAGCTCACTAAAAGAATACTACCAAACCTCTCTCCCCTTGAGTGTCGTAAAAGGCGACTAAGGGGCTAAAGACTGCACATTCATTCAATAGCATAAAGCGGCGATGGGCTCACCACCTATGACGCTGAGCACATGTGCAGTTGCTATTTGGTGAAACGTGAACTATGGCAGTGGACTGCTTCTGATGTCCTCATTGTCTAGTGTCTGTCTAACCCTTTGGCGATAATGTTATCTATTGTATATACTTTTTGAACTTTTGACAGGGCCTTTGAATAAAGGGATTTCTCTATGTTCGAGTAGTTGAAGACTAACCTAGCGTCACCTAAGTCACTAAACCTAGGAAGGACCTCTTGTGACGGTCCCAGTTTCCAATCTCGGTACGGTACAATTCAATACCGAATTTAGAACTCGCATTTATCTGTAGTCTGATTCGAAGTCAATGACCCAAACTGTGGTAATCTGCGAGAATGCTTGCAATACCTTTTGTGAAACGAAAAGTGAGCGAACTTAAAAACTCCAGTCATCTGTGTGGAAAATGAGAAGTGGCTCATGCTTGTCAGTTACAAACACCAACAATTAATTTGGCTAGTACCACGTTTAAGAACTATTAAATAAATAAAAAGTTTTATGTAGAGGCTTTCTAGCTTCCAGAGTCTAGGTGTCACAATAAAACTTTAAAGAATTGCAAAGAAGGCAACGTTTTTCTTGACTTTTCTTGTTTTAGTGGCACATTGTGATTAACATTATCAAATTTCAAGTAAAGAATGTTTTGTGAAATATAACTCTTATTTTTAGGTAAATGTTAAAAAGTGATGATAAATTTACGAATTGAAAAAGACAGTGTCGAAATATTTCCCTGTCCCTGTCGAAATAGTGCCCTTTCCAGGTGAGCTACCGTGGAACTTATCCAGACCGCCGAAATTTATTTTTACCATTGAAAATGGTTATCAGATGCAAATCGCCTGAGACGTATTTTAAGCCATAGCTCCGAGGATTGTGGAAGGATCGAGATGGGAATAGGTAGTACCAAGAGTTAAGGAATTTATCAAGACACGTGTGAACGTTTGAAAGTTCATTCATCGGGCGCCTTGGCGCCCAATGAACTTCACTTAGGTTGTAAAAGAAAAGTAAATGTTATTCTCTGTGTTGTGCAGTGTTATAATTCGACTTTTAAGTAATTTAGTTGTATAATTTTAGGGATGTAGGTAAGGAAGGGGGTGAAATTCAACGCGCGCCTTGGCGCCCGATGAATGAACTTCACTTAGGTTGTAAAAGAAAAGAAAATGTTATTCTCTGTGTTGTGCAGAGTTGTCTCCTGTGTTGACACGATTGTTTAGGATGTCTTACGATACCGGTATTGTGCCGGTGTCTTGGAAGGAAGCGAACATACAACCCATCCCCAAAAAAGGGGATCGCTCGGATCCAGACAACTACCGACCCATCGCTGTAACTTCTGTGCTGTGCAAGGTTTTTGAGCGGATAATTAACTCCCAGCTCATTCACTACCTAGAGGATCACTCGCTGCTCCATGATCGCCAGTATGGGTTCAGAGCCAAGCGATCAACGGGTGATCTTCAAGCGTATGTTACTCACGCATGGGGAGAAACGATGGACAAGCATGGCGAATCTCTGGCAGTTATTATTATTATTTTTTTATAGCAGAAGGAGGCAAACGAGCAAGCGGGTCACCTGATGGAAAGTAATCATCGCCGCCCATGGACACCCGCAAAACCAGAAGAATCGCAGGCGCGTTGCCGGCCTTTAAGGAAGGAATAGGCTCGTTTCTTGAAGATCCCTAAGTCGTAACGGTCCGGAAATACCGCCGCCGAGAGCTGGTTCCACAATACTGTAGTTCGAGGCAAGAAATTTCTTGGAAAACGCACAGTAGTAGACCGCCATCCATCAAGGTGATGTGGATGGAATGACAGTCGATTGCGTGTAGTGCGGTGAAGGAAATCACCTGCAGGGATCAAGCCGAACAATTTCTCAGATCACTCCCCATGATATATACGGTACAATATACAGAGAGACGCAACGTCTCTCCGAAGAGCCAGTGGATCGAGCCGACCTGAAATAACCACGTCGTCGACAACTCGACAACCTGTGCTTTATACAGTTGTAAACGGTGGGCCGGCGTAAAATACTGACCCGCTCTATTAAGCACACCCAGCTTTTTCGAAGCTAATTTAGCTTTACCTTCCAAATGATCACGAAACTGAACGTCACTTGAAATATCGACGCCAAGAATTCCAATAGTCGGATTGGTATCAAGGGGAGCTCCCTCAAAGTTCAGAGGTACGACGAAGGGATGTTTTTTCGCGGTAAATGCGCAAACTTGTGTTTTGGAGGGGTTAAAGTGGACTAGGTTATGTCGGCCCCAATCCGAGACATGACTTAACATGTTCTCGGTGTCAGTCACAAGTTTATTCCTGCTCTCGATGACGCTTTCCAGAGAAATATTAGCTCGCCTGGTGTAGAGCGTATCCCCAGTACTGTCGTCTGCATAGCAATGAATGTTGTTATGCAGCATGTCATTGATATGCAGAAGAAACAGAGTAGGGGACAACACACACCCCTGCGGAACTCCAGCATTCACGGGCTTCATGTCGGAGCACGAACCGTCGACTGCGACTCTGATGCTACACCCAGTTAGCATTGATGTCGCCAAAGCTTTCGATAGAGTATGGCATCGCTCCCGTCTTTCCAAGTTGCCGGCCTTCGGTGTGCCGCCCAGTTTGTGCGCCTGGGTTGCAGACTTTTTAGAGGAACGGAGGATTCGTGTCCTTTGTGAGGGTAGTGCCTCCGAGTTCTATAAAGTCAATGCCGGAGTACCGCAGGGTTCTGTGCTTTCACCTACTCTATTTCTTCTGCATATCAATGACATGTTGTCCTTGGGCAATATTCATTGTTATGCGGGTGACAGTGACGTGCATGAGCGATACATAGGACATTCTGCGGCAAAGCAAGCTGATATCGTGGTGAAAAGGCAAGAACTGGTTGCCAAACTGAACCTGACTCTCGATCGTGTCTCCAAGTGGGAATCTGAAAACCTGGTCGAGTTTAATGCCAGAAAAACCCAAGTTTGTGCATTCTCGTCCAAGAAAACTCCCTTCCTTACTCCTCCCTCTCTTCAGAGCTCTCCTTTACCAAATACAGTGGACCTCAGCATTCTTGGCATGGACATCGGCCAGGAACTGAATCCAGAATGCTACATCGAAAGTGTTATTTTAACTGCCTCCCGTAAGTTGGGTATTCTCAATAAGGTGAGGCGGTTTTTCACTCCCGAGCAGCGCTGTTTGCTGTACAAGACTCAGATGCGATCAAGTATGGAGTATTGTTCCCATCTATGGGACGGCTCCGCTAAATACCTCGTCGATGCACTTGATAGACTGCAAAGGCGAGCGGTACGCATTATTGGAGATGCTGAGGTTACAGCCTCTCTTGAGGAGCTCCAGCTGCGTAGAGACATTGCTTCTCTCAGTGTCTTCTACCGAAATTACTACGGAGAGTGTTCTGAAGAACTTTTTGATCTAAACCCGCCCTCGTTTCCTGTCCCGGACTACACGTGCTGGTCTTAGGAACCACCATCATACTGTGCAGAATATCAGCACTCGTACCAAAAAATTTGGCAAGTCGTTCCTCAGTAAGACCATTCACATTAAAAAAAAAAAGTTACATTATAATTCTTGTAAGTAATGTAGTTGTGTAATTTTAAGGATGTTAGGAAGGGGGTGGAATTCATCGGGCGCCTTATTTCACTTAGGTAGTAAATGAAAAGAATATGTTATTCTCTGTGTTGTGCAGTGTTATAATTCGACTTGTTATTAATAAGTTGTGTAATTTTAAGGAAGTATATTATCTCAATAAAAAATTCTTATTATTCAACTTGTAATGTGTGTGTTACTCAAAATAAAATTTAAAAATTTCGTAAATTTTTGTATTCATTTTCATTGCTCCGATTCTTGCGGGGACTGCGAAATCTCAGATTTTTTTTACTTTGTAAACCAAAGGCGCTCATTCAATGTCAACAACTTCTCGCGATATATCATTATGATCATCAAATAAACTGATTGGACGTTTTGTTATGTTCATCAATTCATCATCATCAGCCTATAAACGTCCCACAGGCTTTCCCACAAGAACAACAGCACATCGCGATGTTGGGCCATAGTATCCCACCACGCTGCGGTGCCCAATTCGGTTTGGTGGGTTTTAATGACGGACATCTTTGTTTTTTTAAGGTAAGATAGGCTTGCATTTGGCCACTTTCTCACCTGATGGTAAGTGACGTAGCCTATGCTTGCCTACTTGCTTGCTTGAGGTATCATGCTTGCCTAGAAAGAACCTCTTAACTCGTGATTTGAAGACCCCAATATTTTACAACAACAACCAGGTCTTACGTGCCTTTCGTAGCACGGCGAAGCTCGAGATGTTTAATTTGATCACCCATCCAGTGACTCAGTCTAACGAAAGTAGCTTAACTGGCGAGACCGCTAACAGAACCGTATTAGCCACTGCGCCATTAAGCTCCTCTTTGTTTGTTTTGTTACTCTAAACAATATCTGTTTAGTTTGTATTTACTTGCTGAATAATTTTACCTTTTAAGAGTAGGTCTGTTCTTCGCTGGTGGGCGTTTATAGCTGCAACGCTACACTAAAAGCAGGTATTACCGTAAACCTGTCACACACAAAAGTATCGCCTAATTAATTTACCGCCTAGACAAACTATTCAGGTTTAGAGGCGCTAAGTTATTTAGGGTATTTTATTGTTTTAATCAATAAATATAAATAAACTTTTCCATACTTAACTCTGTGCGAGTCGTTTTTAGAAATGGTTACGCTTTATTACAAAACGAGGAGGATAAAGATAAAACTGGTTTAAACCTACTGCTTTAATTCACATTTTGTAAAAAGAGGAATAATTCTGAGCGAATAAATTAGTGCCTTTTTTTAACTTTTATTAAACAAAAATAATTACTCACAATAATTTGTATGTATACCTAAGCATCACAAAAACCGTTTGTCGGTTTGTACGAATGCTTATGCCGCGTTCGCACGCTTGTAAAACCTCAACAAGCCGTCACAAATTCAAACGTGTGGATAGAGCGTTTGGCTTGGTTTGCATAGGTTTGCAAAACGCAAAACGTTTGTAGAGATTTGGAGTTTGCGGCAAGTGGCAAGCATGCGGACGCAGCATTCATAAAGTCACATCAACACAAACATCATTAAAAAAATTACAAATAATCAGCTCGGTCACACACCACAGCCATTGTAAACACGTCAGCAGAACAACCATCCAAAACTGTCAATCTCCCCGATCGATATCGATCTGAAGAGACTTGATAATCCAAAATGAATGTTCCATATACTTAATAACACTATTAATAACTAAAATTATTACAAACCCAAGTAACACATCAAAGCAGTATAACAGCCGCATTACAGCATTTCTGTATCGTTATCGCATTTTGAGTTTTGTTGTATAATAGGAGCATTACAAACGTTTATACGGCTACTGTAATGCTGGCTTGGGCAGAAATTATACCGCTATAGATTCTATATAGGTTTGCAAATAGTTGTTTAATTGCATTACAGAGGCATTTGATTAGCATTATTGTGGTCAAGGAAGATAACAATTCCATTTCAGAAGCATTATTATGGTCAATGAAGTTGCTAATTACATTACAGAAGCACTAATAAGCTAGCAAATTTTTTGATAATGAAGATGCTCAGTGCGTTACAAAAGCATAAGACGAGCTATTAAATGTTCACAGTTCGAACTTAATAAACCCTACATCATTGCAAAAACATCTCTAACACCACGGTACAAATGTTTATAATACATTGACGTTGTTTTTAAACTATTTTGGCTCGCATATAATAATGGACGAAGACATGTCAAAACGCTTGATTGTAAAAGCAAAATTTATAATACTGTGTTACATTTTGACTCTTTGTTATTTCATGGCATCAATATGAATGCGCAATGTAGTTTACTGTAAATGTATAAATAAGTTTCATTGAAAATTTTCACGCGCCTTCGATGTTTTGTGGTTTTAGTCTAAAATGTTATAAAAAGATATGTGTGGAATAACCATAACAATTGTGTATTTTTATTATATAACGTATTTTGCATAATTAACATAATAGTGTTGGTTGAGCACTACATTAAATTAGGTTTTATCCTTGTTTTATAGGTTTATTGCTTTTAAAAATAGGTTCGAATGATAATATTTTAGGTTATAAAATATTTACAAAATGGGGTCTGTCTATAGCAGCATCGTGAGCCCTTAAAAAAGCTAATTAATGCCGCCAGCAGTAGTAGCTGACCATACGCATTATTGTAATGCGTATGGCCACGTGTATAGTCACGTGTATTTGATTAAAGAGCTGTTAGCTATACAACAGAACTCAGTTGATCATTAAAAATGCAAGCATTACATTGATTCACGTTTATGCTGTTCAGAAGTACTAGGCTTTTATTTACCACTTTAAAGTGCTAATTTACAACAAAAGGCACTAAAAACAGCTAAAAGCTGTATAGCTGCGTTAGATTTGCTGCACTACAACTAAAGTGACACAGACAAGTGTGGACTGATCGCCCGCCCAGCTCGGATGGCTATTATTGCTATCTATTGTCACGTAAACGTAAATTACATCTTAAATAAAAAGATACAATATATAAAAACTTTCGATTACACACGGTTTTTTTTACTATGTCCCACTTTCGACGAAAGAATCCCGCTATTTTCACTCAAGAAGTTTAAAAATCCCGAGTCGACAAAAACTATTCTGGCAACGCTGACTGACTACGCGCAAGCTTCGATTCGTAGACGCGCGCGGTCAGAATGCAGCGCAACTAGCGCAAGCGAATATCGCCGAAAAATTGTTTAATCAATATTGATCTTTATTTCTAAATAGGTAATAAAGTTCAAAATTTATTAAAGTTTGACATTTTGTGGTAGTTTGTACTGCTGGCGCCTGTATGTTAAAGATAATACGCGATAGTGATTAGCCTTGACCGCCTACTAATAGCCGAATGTAAACAATACAGATAATGCGTTGAATCACACACTATAACAATGTGACGGTTTTCTTAGAACTGTATTATTCAGTTACAACTACAAGAAGAAAGGTCACTGTCGTAGGGTGGAGGTCACTATATAAGATATCCTAATAAGATTTGGAAAAGAGGAAATATCTACTTATAACAAATTGCCTTTATAGACGTCAAATTACCTAAGTAATGACAAGTACATAGGTACATACAATAATCACGACTATTATCCCCGAAAGGGTTAATCATAGACTAGGCAATGAGGACTGCAAAAGCAGTCCTCTATGCCATTGTCCACTTTTCACCAAATAGCGAATGCACATTGCGCTCAGCGTGACAGGTGGTGAGACCATCGCCACTCATATGCTGTTGGATGTATGTGCAGTCTTTAGTCCGTTAGTCGCCTTTTACGACACCCAAGTTAAGAGAGGGGGTGGTAGTATTCTTTTAGTGAACCACTACGCGACGCGACACAGCTAACAATATATACCTAAATAGATTAATCTGGATATTAACATATTTATATAAGGCCATAATCCACCAACCCGCAATGGGCTAGATCATGGCCCAATATCCCCACGTGTTATATTTCACGTGGGAAGCTTGTGCCCAAAAGTGCTATTCCCTCTTTTCTCAATATTTTATTTTTCATAATTTTATTGAACCTTAATAATCATTTATCATAATGATGATGATAAGGTTCAATCAAATAAAATAAAATTAAATAAAAAAATTATAAAAAAAAATTCTAAGAGTTATATTATAGTAATTACAGTAAGTAAACCTAATTTCTTTGTCCCTCAGACGTTATACAAGTTCCATGCACTGCACCACGCCTGTTGCGTATTAGTTATCTAATATAATAATCTATATCTTTATTGTAATTATTAAACAGATAAATTTAAATCCACTCACGACACCATGACATTCATAACAATAACATTATAAATAGCAGACAACTATTATTTCCGGTATAATATTTATTCCGTTTGCCATCAACGTTTGCTACCTTGAAGTATTTCCTCTTCCCTACAATATATTCCGGAGTCTTGTTAATAGGAGCTAACTAATCTAGTGAATAATACTTGGTTGACCGTCACCGATTACTATCAGTTAACGGTAATGAAACTCAGTGTGTATAGTGGGAACATACCACTACCGCCGAGAAAATGATAAGCTGATTGCGCAGGTACAGACGGCAGCTGGTCAACCCATCGCGACCAATGTCAAATTTCCTCAAATAGATTTTGAACTTTATCTTTAGGGGTATAAGGAACAATATTGATTATATAAATTTGACAGTTTTAGATAGGTTGACGGGTATGCGTGTATAGGTACTGCGGACACAGGCATTAATATATATATTAGAACATCATTATCTCTCATATTACAAAACTTGTATTAAAGTCAATCCTACTTTAAACCTGATGCTGTCTCTATCTTCCTGCATATGTTTATACTACTGCAACCTCTCATTATTTAACCATTCCTTTGCATATATTTTTTCCAACAAATTAATGACATCGCTTATCTTTGTTCTGCTTATTAAACGTCCTATTTGTAATGTTTAAAGAGTCACAGAGTCGTATGACTTTTTCTTTTTAGTAAACTAGTCTAAGGCTCGTTTCCTGAACTGAATTTGAAATTTTCGAAAGTTTGGATTCGGCCTTGTACTATCTAATTGACAATTACTTTTTAAATGTATTCACTTTAGATCTTTTTTATAGAAATGTTCCAATCCTTTAATATCGTATAACTCCCAGTGTTACTTAACTTATGAACTACCCCCCTAAATTTTGAATTAAATCATCATATTCTTCTTTTGTAAAACTAGATGCACTTTTAATTCTTTTCCAACACGTCCAAATACCCGGTCTGTAGGGAGGAACTAATGTCGCGAACGGGGAAGATTAAATGAATTTTCTCTAAATTTAGAGGGGACTGCTTCGTGAGCCAATACAGTAATGTGATAATGATATGGGAGTTTTTATTTTGGCCCTAACAGCCATCACAGAATAGTCTCAAGACTTTAATATGGGGGCTAATTATTGGTAATCTAACAAAACAAAAACTTGACAAAAGCTTTGGAGCTTTTTTCAAGTTTTTGTTTTGTTAGACTGCCCATCAATCAATGCATTTTACTATTGGAAAAGTGACGATTTCTACAAGAGTTTTGAACACATTAAAAACAGTAATAAAATCGAAGGACATGTTACTTTTTGACGGCACTTGATACTTTTGTTGATTTAAATAATAAGTTATTATTTTGAGGTGTTTAAGTTGGAATCCAGTGTTGCGAGTGTAGAAAAAATTAAAAAAACAAAAAGTCAAAAGTGGAAATGTGACTTTTTGTTCGCCTACTCCTGATTACGGTGTTTGCTATAATAGTTGTTTTTCTGTGCGAGGTAGCTAAGCGGCAAAACCACCAATAGAATGATTTCATTTTCATTAGCGAGCCGTGCGATCTTATTGGTTGAATTTAAGGTACCTACTGATAGACATGCTACTAAATAAGTATGGTTATTAGCATGCTTATTACAAGCGTATACGTAATAAGCATGCTAATTACTAGCAACGCTTTGACACACATACTACTAAGTAGCAATTGCTCAATAGTGGCATGCTTTCGTGCTACTAGCATGAAAGCATGAGCAATGTCTCTCTGTACCTTTAGATCTGCAGGAAGAGTTTTAATAGCTCTCCTAGTGTTGCTGCGGAAGCTGATTATTATTATTTATTATTCCTATTTAGTTAGAGATTTGCATATTGAAATTGAAATATTTATGACAGTCACGAACAGTTTGTTACAAATAATTTGGAAGTTGTGGCGGCAAACGGTTTGCTCGGCTGTATTGCTCTGTTTGAGGTTAGTTTGAAACAAGTGGTGTTATGCTCTCTGTTGGTCAAAGAGTTTTGGAGTGTTTGTTATAAAATTGCTGATAGTTTCATTCTGAAGCTGGTACAAAGGAGATTTTTGATACGGTTTTAAACTGTATATTATGGAGTAGTGGCCACCGCGCCCCGACTCTATAAGAAATTGCTACATTTTATCTACTGTATACTAAAAATATTAAGTCAACCCATCAATTGTATCGATAACTTGATTTTAATGATGGAGGCTTTAGCCTTGCAGTGTTATAGGTAATTATTATACTAGCTTTACTTTTACTTACAAACTATAAAAATAAACTACTTAAAACTTCATATTTACTTATTTCAATCCCTTTACTCTAAATGCCTTTACGTCTATTGCAGACTGCCATATCAATAAGTAATTATTTAATTTCACATAAAATGCAGATGAAAGTCAATAATTCATACTATTTATGTGCCATCATAGAATACCTCAGTAGTTACATTAAAATCGGACTATTTGTAATTTTCCCGATTCCTTTGCCATTTTTACCTCCTGTTTTGAAACGCCGCCTTTCTACAAAGCCATAAAGATATTTTCGAAGCTCAAAGATAGGTACTGACTTTGATCTTCATTACTTGTAAATACGTGTACATATATTATATCCAGGTAAGGCACATTCCGAGAACGTGGCGCATTCATGCAAATCGTCCTTGCCGGTTCCTAGTATCACTGAGACGGCGCGCTTTGACATTTCCCTAACTCATTGAACTCCATTTTGTTACCACGAAATTAAATCATAGTTGTTGTGATTATATTTTGTTGAATGTGATGGCAATGGCTGATTTTGACATTGTTCATAATTTATTTGTGTGACCTATTATTGGTTTGTTGTGCTTTATATTATGAGAGTTACAAATGAATTCTTATTTGCAGTAGGTTAATAAACGACATGCTTACTTATTGATATCCTTCCCATGAAACAAGCACTAGACTTTCTCATTTTAATTGCAAAGCAACAATTTGCAAGTCTCAAAAATACACCAACAAGTCCGACAACAAAACACATTATCAGAGCGCACAGCTCTTTGTAGAAGACTGCCGTTATTATCTCGAAGCTGCCGCACGTTCGTCTCTTTCACTCATGCGAAAGACGAGTGGGACAGTAAGGGACAACTATACATTGCCATGATCAATCGCCGCAAAAAGGTGTAGTGACGTCCACAGGATGCTTGCGCGCAGCTGGCTGGAAACTTTTGTGTTTTTATATTTTTTTTCTCTTACTATAAACAAAAAGAGGTTCGTTCTGTGCAGTTTAGTTCAGTTCAGAACAGCCCGCACTTGTTTCCGTAATGGGAACGAAAAATGTTAATGAAGCAAACGTCTCAGTAGAATGCATGTTGAATTATATGCCTCTGCCTCGGCAAGGCCGTAATTTGCGGAAATAATCGTTCCGAATGACTACAATTAATTCGTTTTAAGAAAATCAATGTTTTTGCCAAACCGCTAACAGTTAAGAGTCCTATTACATCTCGACTGTGATTTTTGTGTAAAATAACCAATTTTTGGCGTTCTTGATCTCAGAAACAAAAATACATTAACAATGTTGACATATTGAATAATGTAGAATAGCTCTATGCATAGTTCGTAGTGGCCTCGCTTTCTGAAAATTTTGCTTAACTTTTAAATTATATAGTCGTATAGTTCGTACCGGCCTCGGAATTTTTAGATATCTTTGATGTTATATAGAAAAAAAAATTCTTCTAAACTACAAAACTTCGAAAATGGCTTTAAGTTAACTGTGAATTTCTCCGATCTACGATAATATTATTGAGCAAAATTTATACCAGAATAATTGTTACTTCATGAGGAATCAAAATTTTATAATGAATTTAATATCTATTCTATTTCGATAAAAACGATAAATACAACTGCAAAATTACTAATATCCTACTTCGATTAAAACGATAAATACAACTGCAAAATTACTACAAAATGCGTAAATGGGCATTTTACGCAAAAATCACAGTCGAGATGTTTTCGAGGGTTTCCAAGAAATGTAACAGTTCAACAAAACGAAGTTTTGATGAACATTGCAGTCGGGCTACAAATATTTTGTTTATTTACTCTCGGTGATTTGAAGGATAGGAAGTTCAGCTAATCCCTTCGCGTAAAATCACTTATTTTGTTGTCCTCCTCCTCCTATTCCCATCTTCTATGTTTTTTTATTTTTACTTACAACGGGGAACCCCTTGGCCTTCATTTCACATTGTAAGTGACGATACGGTCGAAAATGGAGTCGAGTTTTATTCGGAATCCTCAACCACTGATAAGAAGAGATAGCCCATCAGCAGGACTAGCTATCTTATCTCGACTGTCGGAGCACATTGATGCTATAATACTAACATTGTTGTTACGGCGATAGACATAGATAAGATTGTGGTGGCTAATCAGGCTGACTGACATAAAATAAGCCCTACGACCAACCATATCGAGTACTATAATAATACCCTCCGCTGGAAATAGAACCTGGGCCCTTTAATGTCAATGAGACAGCTTGTTAAACCACGAGACTAAAGAGGCGGTTATAAGTTAGGGAGGAGGGTTTCCAAGAAAAGGTTGCATGTTTCTTATCAGATGCGATGGTCATTAGATTATATTGTGTACAGAAAGAAACGCCTTTGTATATCAATCAAAATATCAATCTTTATACTTGTCCCAGTGTTAGGGTTGGGACAGTCTGGTAATCTTTGCCCTGTTGAACTGTTGACTTAAGGGGGTGCCGCGCGAGTGCAAAAACTGACATAAGGCTCTTAATGAACTTCATAGCAAAATCAATCATATTGATATTTATAATTAAAACAATTCTGCTTTGAAGTTTCAGACCTAGTAATTTAATTAGAGCAAAACTTTATTCTGCGAAATGTGCAAAACCATCACGCGCTTGTGATAAAAATTTAAATTTACCTTTTAAAGAAGGGGGTGCCCTGCGGAATATCAGTACAAATATTTTCATGTAAGAATTATTGTTTCGTGCGTAAAATTAAAAAAGTTATCGAAGAAATATGTTTTTAGGAGTCATTAGATTTATGTATTGTTTGTTATTGTTTAAAGAATTTGTTTCAAATTCCAACAAGGCCACGACCTTGTGCAATGATCAGTCTAACCATAAGTGTGTAATAGTACAAGTGACTTAAAAATACGTAAAATTTCACAATTTCGTGCAGTACTCCCTTAAGCAAATCCTACTAATATTATAAACGCGAAAGTTTGTAAGTATGGATGGATGTTTGTTACTCTTTCACGTAAAAACTACTGAATGGATTTGAATGAAATTCGGCATAATGTTATTTATAACCTGGATTAACACATAGTATTCTTTTTATCTCGATATTCCCACTAGAACGGGAACCACGCGGGTGAAACCGCGAGCGGCCGCTAGTATGTACATAACTTTTCTAACATTTGGTCTTAAAAGAGGAGAATAGAAGAAAAGAAATATATAAAAAATGTGAGTAGTTGTAAGAGGAAAAAAGTTACTTACCCTGCTTTACTACAAATAAGAAATATATAAATAAATAGAAAAGGCAAAACTAGGACAGGGATTTAAAATAAAGTTTGTAAGTATGGAAGAATGTTTGTTACTCTTTCACGTAAAAACTACTGAATGGATTTGGATGAAATTCGGCATACAGATAGTTTATAACCTGGATTAACACATAGGATATGCGGAATTAAAGTGCGTGAGGGATAATTGCGAGAACTGGTATGAATGAAAATAGAAAACAATTAGCTTCGATCTTGTTAGAGGAAGTATTTAAAAAAAAACATTTGGTCGTAGCGCACTAGCACATTCCATAGAAGGAATGCAAAACAAAAGTTTCCTTTTTGAAGACTAAGAGTTGGGCGTGTTTCGCTGGAAGACTTGTAGCGGCTAAATTCACGATAGCCTTTATTGGCGCCTTCTGATTTTCCAGTCTTGTCAACCAACTCCAGCTCTCCGGAGAGTATAGGAAGGAATGAGGACTAGTTTGAGAGATGCCAGCCACCGCTACAAAACCTCCGAGGGTTGTTCGGTCACTACGCTTCCTCGAGGATTTACTTAAGTTTCTCAGCTAAAACTCAGTTCGCTGTAAAGGTAACAACTAACAGCAATTTCTCTCCAAATAAAAATCTAATGTTAATACTTTGAAGAATAACCTATAATACTTACCTATAACATTTTCTGTAAGGGATTCTCCGTATATTTTGTTCTAGTGAAAATATCGTGACATACCCGCGATGGAGCGGACCCGCTAATGTGGGACTCTTAACTCCTCGCTCAACGATATCTGGCAAGAATTAGTACGAAGGCAGCTCCGCAACTCTATCCAAATGAGTAATAATCTTACGACCGTATAATCCTACTAATATTATAAACGCGAAAGTTTGTTACTCTTTCACGTAAAACTACTGCATGGATTTGGATGAAATTCAGCATACAGATAGTTTATAACCTGGATTAACACATAGGATACTTCTTATCCCGATATTCCCAAGGGAACGGGAACCACGCGGGTAAAACCGCGAGCGGCCGCTAGTGCTCTATATAACGTGACGTACAATGGAGGAAGTTTCCGGTCGACCACTTTAAGGCGATATCGCTTGCGCTTCATTACGACCACGCGTAGAAAAAAAAATTAAATTCATTATAAAATTAAAAACATAATTATAAAATTTATTAGTTTTTTTAATAAAATTAAAGCAAAATAAATGTTTCAATTTATTAGAATTTATATAATCTTTTAATTAATCGATTATTCGAGGTACTCTTAATTCGGTTCACACTAGAGTAGTGGGTAAGGGTAATCGTGAATTACCCGTCCACCTACCAATGGGAAAGTCCAGTTGGTGGACGGGTCGTCACTGGCATGCGCATAGATAGTGTGCAACTGTGCAAGCGAACATCGCCAAAAAGTAGGTATTCCTCGAAGCGCTCCCATTTTGGAGCGCTCCCAACGAAGCGCCCCAAAACTATTCCTCGAAGCGCTCCTTTTAATAACTGATAATAAAAGGAGCGCTTCACAATTAAAAATATTGAAATTTTATTCCTCGAAGCGCTCCCACGTTGAAAAATAGGGAAGAGCAAGAAGTAAACGTAATGTAATTATGGTATCGATGATCTTTTAAAACTCATTTGTGCATCATCACGAACACTCTAATGTGTTATGTATTTATACGATAAGGGATATTAATAAATTAAACGCAAACATATACTCGTCATGTTTAATCACACTTTGCGGAAAAATCTACAAAATAATTATAATATACACAATAGTTTTGGGGCGCTTCGTTGGGAGCGCTCCAAAATGGGAGCGCTTCGAGGAATACCTCCCAAAAAGTGGTCGACTGGGAATTTCCTCGACTGTACTGTTTTGTTAATCGTGTTTATGGGGCCACTCTCATAACACACTAAGGAGTATTGAAATAACACAAACGACCAACTACTTACGAGAACTAAGAGACTGCGCGAGTTTGGTTCAACTAGCGCAGGGACGTCTGGCACTGGTTGCATAACCTGACGGTTGGTCGAGGGTGCCAGTACAAATAGAATTAGTGAAACGAGGAGTGGTATTGTCTTGCTATTTTGGCCAGGCGTCGACGTGATAAGCACGTGTTTCCCGCCATAGCACGGTGGGACACGCTCCAATACAAGGGCGGTCGTAAATAGATTAAGCCTTTACGACTTGTTTATCTTATTAAATGTGTTATTTGGGTTTGTTAGTAAAATTAAAATACATAAATGAAAAATGATTTTATTATAATATATAATATACTCTAAATTATTAATGTCAATATTTTCAGTGTCAGAGAGGTCAACAAAGTTTGTACGACATGTCGACACTTTTCAGTGTCATTACTTTTATTAGCAGTCAGCCAAATATCAAGAACACGCATCCTTGAAAACAAGCATTATTATACTTATATAAAGTACTTAAAACAAACAAAAAAACAATTAATATTCAGTCAGAAACTCAGCAACAAATTTCGTAGCAAAGACTACAAGAAAATCTATCAACCGTAGCAGCCTTGACGTCAGTGCATAGGCAGATGGAGGCAGACAATTTTAACTTTTCCGAGTTTAAAAAAGTACATAGATTTTATTTAAGTATACCTCAAGAGTTGGAGTGCAATGTATTTAAAAGTTCACTGAAACTTTAAAAATGTAAAATAAAGACTAACATAAAGTTCGCCTCGTAGCACGCGCCTATAAAATAAAATGTACAGTAATATATAACAAAAAATATAAAAATTATTGATACTTACCCTGTTCTTGGATATTCATAGCAGAAAAACCACTTACAGCACGAATTGATCGAATAATTATAACAAATAACTTCACGCTTTCGAACGACTTACGATAACACTGTTTACGTATTCAGATGCGCTTACTTTGAATGCACAAAAGATATTGAATGTGCTTCCGAATTACTGACCGGTTTGTAGTTAAAGAAGATACGGCAACTAGCTAGTGCAATAGCAAATAAGAAAATGAAAAATTAGAGTATACTTTCAGAGCGTATACAAGATGATTCGTAATTGGCATAATGCGAAGAACACTTTGTGATTGCAAAAATAAATGAGCAGTTCTTTTCCACCTGAATGTATGGTCATAGAGGTCTATGGAAAGGTTTCCATATGGACTACAGACTACAGGACATGGGGAGAAAAGTAATCGAAAAGTGGAATCGAGAGAGGAAATTCAGAGTCGGAACTAAGTTTGACCTCATTAAACATTTCCCAGCTTTACCAATTAATTTGGCATTTACTTTGTGGAAACTGAGCTATTCCTTCTTCCTAGTAATGTCAAGAAAGTACTGAATAGTTATGTCTTAAGTTTAAATCCGGAACCTTAAAACTACCTAGAAAGGCGTCTACTCACTTGCATACCTACTCGGGTAACTTTATGAGCTCTTGTGCTTCGTATTACATCCGCGTAAAATATTTTTGGGTAAGTATTAAATTCTTATAAGTTGTTGATAAGAGTTTTACGAGGATAATAACAAATTAAGCTTTTCTTGTTTTTTTTACAATGAAAACACAGAAAGTGAGACCATACAATTAAACTGTCGATATTAAGATTAAAAACAAATAAATAATATTTTGTAATCTAGTTTTTCTGTTTAAAAAAGGAATCAATATTTTATAAAAAAAAAACAAAAACAAACTAACAATATTATGTTAGGAGTAAAATCAACATCAATTTTAACAAAACGTTTACCTATTCTTCTGGAAAAGAAACTTTAGACGCTTGTAGGTATAGGTATATAATATAGATAGATTTAGTGCCTACCTACCTACGAATCTTCATCACAAAAAGAAAGAAAACTTCTATATTGCCATCAATACTACGTTGTAAAGCCTCGCTTTATTTAAGTACCTGTTAAGAGCCACCGCACACATGCTACTTTTAGCATCGGCGATCGGCGATTTTGCGACTGTATGATGATGATGATGATGTTGATGATGATGATGATGATGCATCACGTTTTTTGCGTTCGATCGTAGAATCGGCTCGTGCGTTTTAGTAATGCAGCATCGTGATTTCGTGACTTCATGCGTTTTCGGACGCTGCGTTTTAGCGACTGCTCCGATGCTGGATCGGCATTAGCGCAGCAATTACTGCCAAATGAATCCGAATGTGTGCGGAGTGGAGCTTTCAGAGGCTGTGTCTAGCTTCCGAAAAGCGACTCAATCGCCGCGTATGTCGTTTTTAAGTGTGCGGTGTGGAATGTGTGGTCCAGCGACCAAAAAGCTTTCAGCTTCTAAAAAGCGGCTAAATCGCCGATTGCCGATGCTAGAAGTAGCATGTCTGCTCTGACCCTTAAGTATGTACCTAATGAAGTAGGCAAAGAGTAGATGACTCTCCAATTTTATTCCAGCCGTTAGAATTTTTTTTAAAACGGACAAACTATTTCTATCTGTGTCGTTTAAAAAGAGTGTTTGTTATTACTTAACCGTGTTGCGTAGCGGTGCAAGAATACCTACTGGACAGAAGGCGACTAACAGACTAAACACTGCACATACTTCCAACAGCATAGAGCGGCGATGGGTTCACCACCTGTCACGCAGAGCACATGACATGTGCAGTCGCTATTTGGTGAAAAGTTGACTATCGCAGAGGACTGCTTTAGCGGTCCTCATTGCCTAATCTTTGACTAACCCTTCGGGGATAATGATCGTGATTATATGTATGTAACTTTACTATTTCAATAAAAATAAAACTGTTCTACTTAAACAGAAATTATATGAAACATTATACGGTAGGTAGTCCAAATCATAGTATTGAGTTACGTGTTGTTGATATAACTAATGAACGACACACAAAACAAGCCAGCACAAACTAAAAAGTAGACCAAAATAGGTATAACCAAGAGCAATCCAATTTGGCGCGCTCTGACTTGACACAGAAAACAAAATATCGGAAAATCTGACCCGCTCTCATGACTCATAATAAGGCACATCCAACGAGCACATGGGCGAACTACTGGCTGGCTAAAAAACTAGTGTAGTCTTAATTTCACCGTTACTAAATTCATTACCTACTTGGCTACTTCCTTTCTCCTATAAATTTTGGAAGTTGTTTTTTGTGATTAAACATCGTTTAATTAATGATTTTTCTGCGCATTCATATGAGACCTTATTGTTATGTATTACAAATATCATTCGATATAAATGACCTTGTTTTCTGAACTTTTCCTACTAAGTGATTTCCTTGTCTTGCTTTTCGGACTGACAACAGGCGCGCGCGCACCGCGATCGATAGGTTGCGCACAGGCCGAAAGCTCGCACGGCGCCAAAGTGTGAACACCACAGTGTTGTGTATTGCATTTTATTTAAAGTGCATGCAGAAACGAGCTTACGGTCACACGGTTAGGCGCGCCTAATGAGAAAGTTTATCGAGCGTTTATTGCGTAGCAGCGGGAAGCTTCGCTGAGGCGCTCTCCGCCGCAGGTGCGCCCCTCCCCCCGCCGCCGCCCCCCGCCGCCCCTGCGCTACGACGCAGCTTTCTTTCCCCGCCGCGCGCGGCCGGCGGCCGCCAGTCGACTGTCAACCACGCAGGCGTATGGTCGCTCCGCCCGCCAATCAAACGCCGCGCCAACTGTAAACACGACCGCGACGCACTAGCCGTGCACGCTTCCGTTCGAGACGTTACCTGCTTTTCAGGGATCACCAAGTGTCGTGTTGTGCCAAACCAGTGGATCATTAAAAGTGTGTGGAAGGAGAGACGCATCACAATCTTCATATACATGTAAATAAAATGTCAGCGTCGTCTCACGTTTGTGCCGATGCCGGTGCGGTGGCCGGCGGTGTCGATCAGATCGCGAAAAGAAATTGTGGGCATTGTGGTATTGTGCGAAACGGGTTCCGTCTGGTAGCCGAGGTCGCCGCGGCTACCGAATCTACATACTGCTACTTACAGAGTGACGCCGGCCGGCTTTCGTCGCGCCTATGAGCTATCGTATCGAGCATCCTCCGATACGCAGTTCGGCGACGTACACGGACGCGGCTCGGCCGGCGGTGTCGCATTACCATTTTCAGGGAATGTAAACAACGCATCAAACAGCCATTTGATCTACTCTTTTCTAATCGGCACTCTGAATCTGTTTAAATGTAATAAGTAACTTAAACGTGTCTCACCAAAAATGGAAACTTGTTAGGCAGCTAAACTTTGGACTCGGTAAAATTGTGACATTCTTTTCTCGTAAATACGAAATCGTACATAATGCGACTAACAAAATAGAAAACTCAATAAATTCACAACAAAAACAGACGTTGCACAATACTTTTATTGCAAAGTTTAATAAATAATGGGAATAAAATCGGAAGCTCGTTCGCAACCTGTCAAACGTCAACAAATCCGTAAGCGCTCCATAGATAATCCAGAAGATCCCCGAATGCACTTGCGTTTCCCGCTCCCGCTGACCTTAACCGTGGAGTCTGGATAAGCCGGCTTGTCGATGGCTATCAATTAGTGTCGTGCTCTATGCCTTACATAGACAATGGAGGACAAACAAGCTATGAGTAAGAATGCTCTGGGATATTGATATGAACAAATGCCTTTCAAACCCGTAAACTCGTCGTGCATTCTTTGATAATGAGATGGTTTTAGGATTATTATCGCAAATGAATCTTAAAGATATTTAGCGAAGTGGAAATTATTACTGATACTGACCCTACTGACCCTGAAAAAGACAAACATTCCATATTAATAGGTCAGTTAATAGTTAATAATATTATAATGACTGAACAGACACAATGTATTTATTTGTTATATGATGAACATCTACTACCTTATTCAAACGCGAATAGGTACTTTATTTAGCTTACGCAATCTAAGCTTAAGTTAACACAACTGAACATTGATACAGAAACCTTTAGCCATATCAAACCACACCATTCAAGTTTAGGAAGTCCCAAAGCTCTCGGAATCTAGATCAGATCCCCAAATGCATTTGCATTTCAGCCTTCGAGCTTCGCTGACGTAAACCATGGAGATTGCGGCGCAAATCGGCTTGTCAGTGCTATGTAATTAGAGACTTGCTCGGACATGATAGACGTAATTTAGGCGCTTCACGGACAAAAGGAACAAACAAGCTATTAAGACCAAATCTGTTATAGATACGGTCAGCCTCAGAAATTGCTTAGACATTTATACTTACTTCAAGAAAACTAGTCTACTTGCATGAATGAATTTTCTTTATAAGCTTTTGACCGATATCTTAGTTCTTTTTGCACCGCTCTTATGGGTTATTTGACACTAATTGATCAACTTGTAGAGGAATGCTAAAATTTGTTTTTCAATAAATATTAAATATCTCAATAAATTGCGGGACAAACAAACATTCAATAAAGTTCTGGGTCTTTCACTACTCTATCCTGTGAGTCGCATGTAATAATGTTATTACATTGGATTTTTTTACGATACCCGTCTACAACATGACCTGGCTAGCTACCACCATCTTCTCCAAGTCAGTTACCACACCATAACAACAATGTTGTGATCTGACAATTAATTAGGATAGGCAGCAATTGCCAGTTCCTTGATAAGTGAGAAGGATTCTACCTCCTTGCCTGGTTTCGCCTTACTCACCATCAGGCGAGATGATGTCCAAACGCTACTCCGTAGGGAAATATTAAAAATTGTCTAATAATTATCATTTTTTTCTACCATTCAACTAAGACTTTCTGAATATTACAACTTTACAACTGCATACACATCTTAAAATATTTGCGCAGTAATGAAATTTCAAAAGATCTAAACTTTGATCAGTTCAGCCTCTTCTAAATAACACTTGCTTACATTTGGGCGTATCCAATACATACAAGCTTACATATCTATTAACACCCGCTACAAATGAACGGTGCTCAATTAGTTGGCCTATAAAATAAACATGTTCGGCTAAACCGTGGCCGTCCAATTTGCCGAGGTGTGCTGTAAACAAAATCATCATCTATCACTCGATTTATCCTATTACGGCTTAGTTTTACTAGCCACTACCCGCGACTTCGATTGTGTGAACACCCGTATCCCGTTGCGATTTCACTTATACCTATGCAAGACAATTTACAAACTATGTCTAAAGAATAATGACCCTTAAAGTCCATTTTGAATAATGGTGAAAGAATTTTTGAAATCGGATCAGTACTTTCAGGTATTACATCATACATCCAAGCTTACAATCTATACTATTATTATACCTCTTTATAATAATAGTCTAGATAACATTACAGGTACTTGTAATCTGAACGCGTATACCTACGATGATACACCTTGCCATAGCTGAGCAGTCGTAATTAAAGCTGATGTAGTCATCATTGATAGTAGTGATCTGCTGATTAGCCTTAAAGTCCTTGAAGTAATTCAAGCTGAAATAGATGCTTCTAATCTTAATGAAGTTTTACTTTTAAGAACTACTAGCTAAGCCACAGTGATAGAGCTTGTTGTAAGCCCGCCTACTACCACCATCCTTTATAACTATGTCGCCATAACAATGATATTAGTAACATTGTCTGTTCTTACAGTTCGGGATAAGACCCTTCTCGGCGTGTAGCCCTATAGATCAGCTATCTGTGGAGGTCTTAACCACCACCATCTTCATCTTTCAAAGCGCATTCGTATGAGATGTTCCGTCCAATCCCATTTCATACACTTTGGGATAAGACTCTTCTCGGCGTGTGGCCTTGAAGATCAACTATCTGTGGGGTCTTAACCACCTCCATCACCATCTTTCATAGCGCATTCGTATGAGGTGTTCCGTCCAATCCCATTTCTTAGAGTTTGGGATAAGACGGCGGCCCTACAGATCAATTACTATCTGTAGAGGTCTTAACCACCACCACCACCATCTTTCATAGCGCATTCGTATGAGGTGTTCCATCCAATCCCATTTCTTACAGTTTGGGATAAGACGGCGGCCCTATAGATAACTATCTGTGCAGATGTTAACCACCACCATTCCCATTTTACATAGCGCATTCGTATGAGGTGTTCCGTCCAATCCCATTTAAGTTTCGTAGCCTTGAACCTCACAACGACAATTCCGGTTCAGGAGCGTATACTTATTTATTAAGTAACCGTTAAAGTCTCGTTTATCATATATCACAAAACTATTATGACTTGAACGATTGCAGCTTCTGCGATTTCATAAACTAAACGGAAAGAAATAGAATCGATTTCGAAAATATGGGGTATGTAACGGATTTACCGTTTAAAGTTAAAGCTAAAGTTATTAACTAAAATTAGTGGCTCTAGTGCATTCGCAATACGTGAACAAAGTATTTGTACCTATCTACTCAACACCCTTTGAAAGTTGCGGTCTGCTAGTACAGCTAGCACAACTTCCTTTGTAGTGCTTAAACTTTACCCTCCTAGCCATTTTCCCTCAAAATAATCTTCTACTTAGCGCGTTTACCACCAAAACCGCAGCCTGTTGAGTTTAATTCACACATAGTCATAACTCTAAAACACAACATTTGCAGCAACACCGCTGTAGCATTCATTAACATAAGTGGATTAGCTAAAACACCGTGCAATTTGGTTACATCAACTGTATCAGTTGCTTTTAGCAACTGTCGATTTGAAACCGACTAATAGATTAGATGTCCGATACGAACATTGGTTTTCGCTTTCTCGATAAAGATGATAAAACAATGCTGTTATACATCGCAACATGCAATAATATAGCAATCTTAGTAGTCACGATATTTATGAATTTTATGAAACCGATGGAAATCTTAAAGCTATTAAACCTCACCAAACATACATAAATATCAACAAAAGTGGTGATTTCAAATTCAACTTAACTACAACAGTGATTTAAGTAACATTCTCAAAATTTGGTACAGTAAAGGACTTTCATTACATATATAATTTCTAGCTCAATATAATCTGTTCTGTCATATCTAAGCACTTTCATTTCAAGAACACAAACAGACAAGCCTAAACTGGGGCATTCGCAGTTGCCCCCCGCGATCTTTCCAAATCCCGTTTCGCTAAAATCCTATGTAGGACTCCAACCAATGGTGGACTACAATCGGATACCCCAACAATAGGCGTGATTGCGTGCGATTGTTTAAATTAGTACGGCGCACTGTAAACTGGCAGTGAAAGGCTCACTTTCTCCAGCCCTGCGGCCCTCGCACACGATATGGCTCTATTGCAAAATTTCACACTACTACCAGTGATAGCTATCAATTACGAGGGATTAATAGCTTTAGAAACTATATTAATATTTTACACTTTCCTTTCGGGGGCATTGAAATTACAACGATCCGTTTGTTTTAATGACGAATTACTGGTGATGATCTTAGCTTTCTATGCAACTTCGAGGTAATGACAAGTAATTGGTCATGTGAGCATCGCCGTAAACAAAGCGGTCAGTCAAACTTTGTGTTCAAGTTTGAAGAGGAGCGTGAATAAGTTCTTCTTAGACGTTGTTAACACACGTAGAACCACTCTGTGCAAAGGGTTATTCACTTAAATCCTGTTATGAAGATAATAAAACCTTTGTTAACCTTAAGTTGAGATATTAGGCTTAACTTATAAAATTTCAAATCAGCCTGCCTATGATAAAATTTTACAAACTTATTTAAATAAGGACACTCTGACTCGATATGTGAAATTATACTTTCAAATCCAACCGCTTTCCTTTTACAAATGCTCAAAATAATCAAGTCGACAAATGACAACGATATTTAACGTTGCCTTTTAAATTGTAGTTATTAATTAAATAGTTTTATTCTCCCAGCTGGCTCATTAACACGGCGTTAAGCTCATTCTGCTCTTGTACCGGTGTACGTTTTGACAAACGATGATTATACCTCTGTACGGCTATGGCTTACCACCATTGTGGGGCCCGTTATTTGCCCAACATCCGACTTTTTCATTCGGTGTCTCGATCTCATATTTTGGGTCAGCACAAATCGCTTTGTTCATTATGGCGTGTGTACGTGTTTCTTTGTTTAGTACAATTTAAAGGACAGCTAAATTACTAACAAATGTACCTACACGAAGAATGTTATTGCGAACAATATTATCGTTTAAATCAGCAACTAATTAATTATGATTGAAATATTTTTTCGTTAATGTTCATATAAATTGCATAAAAGTCACTTGAGTGTACTGCAATTAATCGAAAGTTTTTACAAACAAATCATGCTAATGAACATGAGAATTTCCTTTGTGTTAAATTAAATGCATGAAACCGAGCGACAGCTCACTGGGACCAGTACAAAAATAAATCTATCCAAATGTCACGAAAGAATGGAAATAAATAAGTACGGTCTACGATTGGCCAATCGACTGCAGGACCGAGATAATCGATTTGTTATTTCGCACGGCCCAACGTACGTGAACTTAAAGTTAACTTACGATCGAGCTCTGCACCTAAGTGGGTTTTACGCAACACCCAGCTTATGTAAGCAGCTTGTGATTCTTGTGAAACGTGAGCCGTGCTTTCGTCTCAGATAGGACTGACTGGCATCGGCGAATTGGTAATAATGATTAATGAGTGATGCTGGTCCGAACAAGAGGCATTATAAAGGTACCTATTGAAATTCAAAATTCAGTTGCCACAGCGGTTGGCGCGTAAAACAGCAATTATCCTGTGTTGATTAATAATTTTACCTAATAGCCCGCTCTTACTAAATTTATTGCAGAAACATACGACTGCGCGCCGCCGGGCGCCGGCGTTGCTAAATCAAAGGCGAGTAGATAGAAAGTATTACCTAGATTATGTTTTTTTTCTTATCGTGCTATCGCGCTGTCACGATATGGTAATCGATATTGATAATAACTATTCGTGATAAGGCGTCGGAAAATTCTATTATTTAAATGGTCTAAATCCAAATCGAATTAACTAGAGATATAAAACATGTTGTTTAAGAAGTACCTATTGCAATATGACGTGTGCCACTAACCTTACACATACACCATTACATTGAAGTCGTGACCGTCGAGCTATTAGTCCCCATTGGGCGGTTCTATCCGCAGTTAGCAAACAATCCATCATAATAGCATTATCTAGTATCGGCCGGTGGACTGCGGCCGTAGTTGGCACAAATTGGGCCCTAGCCAGCGCCGACTGCCAAATGCATCCAAGGAGGCTGCCCTTTCCAACGCTTGATAGCATCGGCTTAACCATTTCTGACGTGGGCACGCAAAAAAGATTTTACTATCTTGGTAATTTAGATGAATTCGGAAAGCTCAGGGCCCTGATTCTGAATCGCAATCTATAGATTCCACACCTCAACCTTACCGCGCACAAACGTCAAACGCATACGTTTTTGGGAAGATATCGTAACTTTTTAAGGAACTAACGTGGTTTTGAAACAAGAAATCGTTACAGAATAAGGGCCCTGGCTGTTCTGTTACCAGTAAGTGCATAAGCAATGTCTGGAGTTTCAGCGATTTTTAAAACAGTTTCGTTTAGTAATTAATTTGTCTTGTCTACGTGCAGGATCTTAGTCAGGGCACGTAAACCATAAAATGCAATATTGTATGTTTATGACGACCACATTGCACTCTAGGTGTAGCACTGGGTGCACGCCAGAACACATTGCCAAATATTTAACAGTTGTCGCTGTTTGCTAACACAACTACACTCTGTTATGGGGAATTAACTTTGGTTACATGATAATTAACATATAGGTTAATTCTTATTGGACCTGGTTAGAATATGGTTCGAGTTCTTGGATTGTTAAAAGATAGACATGTGTTTTTAATAACGGTTCAAAATACTCTCTTAAGTAGGATTGGGTCGGACACGTTTGCCGCTTATCAAACGAAAGATGGGCGAAAATAACAACCGAATGGGTCCCAATGGGTCAGACGACATCGCGACAGACCAAAGCCAAGACGGCGTGACGAGCTTGACTCCTACAGAAAAGAATGGCCCGTAGTAGCAGAAGACTAGAGTTGTGTGGAAGAAGGAGAGGGAGGCCTTTGCCTTGCAGTGGGACAAATTAGGCTATTATTAACCTCTTATTAAATTAAAGTGACCATCAGACAGTCAGGCATCGATTCGAAATCTACGTTGGGAGACTTATTCTTATTCTTATTTACACATTCCTTGTACACATTCTTCTCAGTAGAAGAATCGGTTAAAAACTTAACAAGGTCATTTTCTATTCTCCCTTTTTTACAGCGTCATAAATATTGGAAATGCCTTCCCTATCATAAAAGGACACTTTCCATCATAAATCAACATACAAATGGATTCCAGAGTCATTTTTGCAATTAGCTTGGTATACACATAAGTGTTATACCTAGTTGCAGAAAAAAGGGGTCATTAATCTGGTAAAAGAATTCGCTTTGTTCAAACTATCAACTATTGATTCTATCGTCCAGAAAAATTACTAAGTACTTCTTGCTCATGGTTTTATCGTGGTTTTATCCATGAAATATCAAAAACGAAGCGTGTACCAAAATCGTTATTCCAGATAAATGATCCCCTTCTACTCGTATAACACTTATGAATTGTATGCATCAAAGTTATCTATTCCTATGGTCAGTTTTACGACTGCTCCAGCTAGATGAAGTAAGAATTGTGTCTTACAAATATACGCAATAGACTTATTATTAACATGCGACCATGCCCGCGACTTTATCCACGTAAACACCCTTTGTTTTTCGTAATCAGCGTATCAAATGCATTACTGGGCACAGGCCTACCCACATGAGGATTTTGGGCCATAACCCACCATACTGTCCCGATGCGGGTTAGTTCTTATCCCGTTAACCTTCTAATAACTAACCCGTGTCATCTCTTGTATACGTCCCGAAAGGGCTGGTTGCAAAAATTCCATCAGCGTTCTTACTTCATTGGTTGTGCGATCATTCATTCATTAGTAAAAACTTCTCTTGTCCTTTTTATACAGAGAATATAGATATCATTCGACTGAGCAATCATTCTCGATAGCACAAGCTCATAATGTGTCACATTAAAATTAGTTACGCGTCTCCATCTCATCGCGCGATTAGCTCAACACCGGTCACCTTTGTCTTCAATTGACTCATCTCCATTTATTGTAATGTGCCAATAATCGCGGCCGATTAAAATCGCTGTAATTGTAAAGCTTCATATTCGAGGCGGACTTGTTGGAATTGGGATTCATTGAACGGAGATCGAAGTATCCGTCCATTCAACGTAATGAAGAGGACAAATATTCAAAATGTTGTGCTGTATATTGTCAGTTATAATTAAAGTATCATAAATAAAGATGAATACATATGATATACTTATGATAAATATAAATAAACTATAGAAACATTATCAATAGCGATATGTAATCCCATTGCTATGAGTTTTAAAATAATTACGTTTAATTATCATTTACTTACATAGCTTACCTACTTTAATACCTATCCAAAACGTGATGCACACTATCCCACAAATAATTACATATTATGATGTACAATTTTCATAGCTTTCTAATAGCTAAGCTAGTTTCATTGTTACCAAAACAGTTCGTAAAGTTGATGGCCTCTTCTAATGCAATAAACAATGGTCCTTCTGGTTTCCTTCTGTCCGTAACGGAACCCCGATCGAGGCAGGTTTTGGGAGCGGGGGGTGCGGGGCGCGGGGCTTCCGTCGACATCTGTCACGGCAGCTGCTGCGATCGCACGTGCGGACACACCTATTATTAAGGTTAATTTTTTTTCACTTCTTCAAATTGTTCCCGAAGATTCCCGGTGAGAAAGGATTTCGCTTGAATAGCACGCTGGATTTAACGATCTCTTTTGTTGCTACTACATAATTTTCTAACCTAAAATATTTAAAGTTTCTCCCAATAATTGCGTGTTAACTCTTGTAATGACTTGTATGTTTACTTTTGAGGCGCGTAAATTGTACGCTTTAAAATTTTATACTTTTGTTTGACCGTTCATTTTATAATATAGCTAATCTATTGTAAACGCCTTCAAAGAGTTCCTACAAAAATGAGGAAAATAAAATAGTAGGTATGTACCTAACAGCGAACAATCGTTACGTACGAACCAACCGTTTCCACTACGCGGCGGCGGCGGCCACGTGACGTTTGTTTACCGGCTCAAGGCCGCGTGCATACTGCGACGTTACATATTCGGTGCACGTAAACGGCAAATATTGTAGCGAAAAAAATATCGCTGTCCACCACCCGGTGACGTCATCTGTCATGCAGCTAGATTTATTCAAAGAGGTTGCTCATAAAAATATGCTACTGGCTGTTAATTAATTCGATATTGTTATTTTTTTTCGAACGTGCACTGGTAGGTTGTTTGTTTCTTTGTTTTTAAACTAATAGATCATAAGGTGCCGCGCGATCGCAAAAACTGACAGTGACTTAATGGGACCCTGCACGAAATTGTGAAAATTTACGTATTTTTAAGTCCCTTGTACCTATCTATGCGCTGAATTAGTTAAATACACAAAATAACTTATGTAAGTTAGCCTGATCATTGCACAGGGTCATGGCCTTGTTGAAATTTGAAACAAATTCTTTAAACAATAACAAACAATACATAAATATAATGACTCCTAAACCGTTGACCTTATATCGCTGTTCTAAACACATATTTTTTCAACAACTTTCTTAATTTTACGCATGAAAAAATAATTCTTACATGAAAATATTTGTATTGATATTCCGCAGGGCACCCCCTTCTTTAAAAAGTAAATTTTAATTTTTAACACAAGCGCGTGATAGTTTGCACATTTCGCAGAATAAAAACATTGCTCTAATAATATTACTAGGTCAGAAACTTCAAAGAAAAATTGTTCTAATTATAAATATCAATATGATTGATTTTGGTTTGAAGTACATTAAAAGACTTATGTCAGTATCTGCGATCGCGCGGCACCCCCTTAAAAATACGTAAATTTTAACAATTTCGTGCAGGACCCCCTTAAATAAGTAGGTACGTTCTATTTCATTTTTCTTTTAGATAAATCAGAAACTTTTTGTACTGTGCTACCTATTTATTGTTTTAAATACTGTGCTATTACCTTACACGCTTACAACAACTGTAGTTTACTTGCAGCTTCCCTAAATTACATTAAACTTAAATACGTCATGTATGGAGTTAGACTGAGTTAGTTCTTTCGTTTCGTTCTTATTTGTTAACGTTTATTGTTTTATTGAGCAGATGCGGAGTTTAGCTACCGAACATTCCGAGATATCGACCAGTAAACAAACATGGCTGAGTCATCGCTCACACAAATTAGAATTCAAGGAATCATAGCTTGTGAAATAGGATAGGATGCATATAGTAACATTCGCTTACGGATTAGTTTGATGGATTGTTGTGGATAAGCGCGGCGGGAGATAACAACTTGCACTTATTCCGATGCAAATTTATATACTTACTTAATTGTTGCTTGTTGGCGCGTATGTATTTCAACGACATCCCCTCTCCTTACATCACTAAGTTTTATTTGTACTGGCACCTCGAGACCAACCGTTAGGTTATGCGATAAGTGCCAGACGTCCCTGCGCCAGTAAACCAACTCGCGCAAGAGACCATCTATCTGCGTTAGGTCTTGACGCCGAATCAGTGCCCGCCGAAGCGCGCTCTTCATTTGGTACTCATAAGACTAGCGTCTCAGGAGAGTTTCCCCGTGAACACGTGTAGTACACTGCCTATTTTCCTGATAGGTAACTGGAGCTGTCAAACTCGCTCACTTCTCGTTGCACGAAGGGCACAACTCGCAGTTGCCACTGCTCTGCTGTATTTCAACGACAGTTAATAACAAGGAAAAGTTGGAAAAACGCTCTCTAGAATTTTCTTAACAAGATGATTTTCCATCCTTTTCTCGAATATAGTTTTGTGGACACAATTTGTTTAGTATTGTTTTTTTATTTACTTTATATAAAGTAGCTAATTAAGTACATCAAAATCAAAATAATGAAGTAGTCAACTTACTGCCTTGGAATAGTCCAAAAAAACCTTATAAAAAACATAAGTACCTACCTACTTAAAAATCTGTTCTGAATAATTTTCTGCTAATTTTAAACTATGCATTCAAGTCCAAATCATGTTTAACTCAAACTTTTCTATAAATATAGTAGTATAGGGTATACGTACAAAAGAGTGAAGAACTCAAGTTGACTGGTGTCGAAAAAAAGGCAAAATAAAACAGTTATCAGTTCTATTTTCATTAATTCACTTACAAATATGTACTCAGGACAAATAAATTACATACCTACGCACTAAGTCAAAAAATTTGAAGTAAGTAATTGTTATATCCGACGATATAATTTGCACACCTACTTAAAAATCTGTTCTGAATAATTTTCTGCTAATTTTAAACTATGCATTCAAGTCCAAATCATGTTTAACTCAAACTTTTCTATAAATATAGTAGTATAGGGTATACGTACAAAAGAGTGAAGAACTCAAGTTGACTGGTGTCGAAAAAAAGGCAAAATAAAACAGTTATCAGTTCTATTTTCATTAATTCACTTACAAATATGTACTCAGGACAAATAAATTACATACCTACGCACTAAGTCAAAAAAATTGAAGTAAGTAATTGTTATATCCGACGATATAATTTGCACATTAGCGTTGAACTCCACAAATAGCTCAATCATTTTCTGTTGTGGAAGTGTCACTTAAATGTGGGTATTAGTTATTACCTACGGCGGTCTATTTCCAGCCGATAAGTATTGAGAACAATCAGGTCAAGTCGACGTCAAGGACAGCTCCAGTCAGAAACTAGTGTGAGTTTTAATCACCACAATATTTTTTTCCTAGTAGTAGTAGCCTTATCAGTCTCCATGGCCCGTCTATGTCTGTACCAAAATTCATCAAAATCGGATCAGCGTGAAAGCGTCACAAACAATCACACTTTCTTATTATAAGACAAGAGTAAAATACAATAAAATTAATAAAATAATATTGTTTATTATTAGTTCAACTTAAAAGTGATCGTCGTTTTTCATTTGTTTCCATACGAATGCTGAGAGCGCTCTTCTTTTGTTTATTACAGTGCAAATACAAAATTGAACACATCTCCGCGTATGTTTTCTTCTCAAATTTATTGACGAGCCAGACGCGGCTCAGCTTACGAAAACAGACCTTCCAAATGTCACAGCGCGACAGGTCGGCAACAATGACGTCAACGGGCGCTGTGTATTGCGGAAACAATGCCAAAACTTGATTGACACCTTTAAAATATAAACGGAATAACGTATGCCCCATTGTTGCCCAAAAAAAAACTTAGGACAAAACAAATGAAAATTGCAGAAAAGAATGTCCACACCGAAAATAAACTTGTGCTTTGACGTGACGAAAGCTCACAAAAGTAGCCTTGTACAAAGTTGTGTAATGAAAATTTCTATTTCTGAACCCATTCATTAGAAACTTTGACGAAAGTATTACGATTTTTGTCTCAAAAATGGAAGTTACGCAGACAGACGCCATACAAATCTCGTGCTATTTTTACGACTCACGGAATATCACAATGCCCAATGTTTGACGTCATTTGAGGTGTTGTTTAAAAATGTATATGTGCATTAACAGTGGCGCATCGTAACCGGCATTGCACCTTTGACCCGCAGCGTCGCATTGCAGCTACCACCTCACCGGCATTCGTTTACCATCACGTGCTGCCTCGCCAAACAAACTACGTCATCACTCCTCTGACTATTTTACAGTCGCCTCTCTACAAATATAGGTTGCGGGAAATCTAGTTAAAAGTGACCGTCGTTTTTCATTTGTTTCCAATACGAATGCTGAGAGCGCTCTTCTTTTGTTTATTACTTATCGAAAGACAAATATTGAAGAAGCACTTCTCTTTTAATGTACTGTGAACAAAAAAGAGTTGGCCAAACACAAAACTACGTAACCGATAGTGACCGATACTAAAGCTATATTTGTAAGTTAGTGGTTAGATAATACGGTTATGTGACTCTTCCACCTATATAATAAACTACCGTTACGGCTTGCAGGAAGTCAAATAAACGGTTTTGATAACGATGCTCAGGTACCACAGTGAGTCTTCGCGTTCGGAGCGTGTTGCATCATTTTGCATGTCAGTATTATCGGTTTTAATAATAATCCCTGTTTTCGGTTGCGCCATCGAATTGCGGAATCTGATTCTGTACCGATAATTGAGAAATATTACTGACAAAAAGTTTTAATTGAGATCATAGCAACACGTTTGTAGAGCGTTGTATTTGTGTCATTAATTGTAATAAATATCTGTAATGAAGACAACATTAATTAGTGTTATTATTAGGCGTGCGTGATGGTAAACTAGGCGGATTTTTAGTGAAGCTATTACACTAAAAATGTTTCATTCTCAATAAGCCAAAATCGATTTGCAGACGCCGCCGATGCAGAACGCTGTGATATACCTTCTGTGATGTGCGACAAACAAGCCGACGGATATTTTTCTATGTGATTTACCCAGTGCCCCAGTACAAACCGAGTACAAAAAAAATACGGATATTTTAAAAGAGAGATAATATTTATTAGGCAGCGTGGCCATTAAGTCGGCTGCGTTGGTGCGTTATATAGTGTAAGTGTTAGTGTTAGCTATGAAGGAGGAGTGCAAGTTGTGTAGTGCAAATGGGTGGCCGGGGCAACAGCCGACGGACTTTTCGATATCGTCACTGATGAGGCCGGCTGCTTCGGCCCAGACGGGGCAGGAGCCTCGTCACGATGCTGTGCTGCTGTCGGCGTATCTTCTCAAACTAGGTGACTATCCATTGTATACGCTACAACACTACGGCACGGGTGAGTAGCGCACTCGCTTTTTAGCTCAAACCTTGTTTGTATGAAGTGAATGAATGATACCTAAATGTTTTTTATAAGTACATTTTTTTAATTTAATGAGACTTATTAAAAAGTACTTTTGAATCGTCAAAAGTAGGTACTTTTTAATAAGACAAACAAAAATTATTCAGGCAGAAATTGACTTACTTATGTGCTTATGGCTGCTGAATCTAGATATTTTTTTCCTAGTTTCCTAGGACAACTCCTATAATACTCGTACAAAAATTGTTGTTAATAGAATATTCACTTTTTGCCAATAGGTTAATTTATACCGTAGTTCTTTAGGTAAGTAACAATTTACAAAGGCAAATGTAGAAAATGCACTTACCTATAATTTAAGTTCAGGGGCCTTACCATCAACTCTTGGGGAAGTATTCATCATCATCATCATCAGCCTATAAACGTCCCACTGCTGGGACAGGCCTCCCACGTGGACAATACCACGTGGGGATGTAGGGCCATACATAACCCACCACGCTGGCAATGCGGGTTGGTGGGTTTTAACGACTGTCATCTTACGACAACAACCGGGACCAACGGCTTAACGTGCCTTCCGAAGCACGGAAGAGCTCGAGATGTTTTTAATTTGGTCACCCATCCAGCGACCCGGCATTGCGTAAGTTGCTTAGCGAGCAAGATCGCAAGCCGGACGCGCTAGCCGCTGCGCCATCGAACTCCTGAGCAGCAGTATTACTTTAATCTTACTATGCAAATTCCGGAGGTGACAGTATGAACTGAACCTGAACAGAGCAGCAACAGTTTAGTAATCTACATACATAATAATCACGACTAGGTATATCCCCAATAGGTTAGTCGGAGACCTAGGCAATGAGGACAGCAAAAGCAGTTCTCTACTATAGTCCACTTTTCACCAAATAGCGACTGCACATGTGTTCAGCGTGACAGGTGGTGAGCCCATCGCCGCGGTTTAGTATCTACCTACCATATACCCCATCTACTGCGTCTATACGTAACGGTGCACGAGCGCGATCGTTCTGACGAGCTGTCTATTGACGCTTGCAGAACATTGAATTAACTCACTTACCTACCTAAATTATTTAGGAAGTGTCTAGTCTACCACCAGTGGTTATTTAATAAAAATTAATGTAAGTTCTGCCGTAAGTTATTAGGTATTCCTATTTGTTCCTTAACGCAAGCTAATAAAGTTTAATTTCAAATATACATTATGGTAGCGTAACTAGCGTAGTGAAATAGTTCATTAGCGGCAGACTAACATAAAAAGCTATTCTGCCACAACTTATTAGCTATTGGAATATGTATTTTGAAATTTCGAGGTTATTTTTTTTATTAGACAACAATAACAATACATTATGACCTACAGGAATATAGCAGCTAGTATTTCTGTTGGTGTGTCTATGAGGTCTATAGTAATGTAGAAACGATATCGTTACCACAGTTATCTTTTTCGCACATAGTATTTAGCAACAATACACACAACTATTAATTAACTAACACAACGAGTCAACAAAAGCGCGGCCGGGAATCGCCTGGCGGCTGACAGTGACAGTCTGACATCTGTCTACGATGCGTATTGACTTATAAAACGTCAAACTAGCGTCACTTTTTTATTTTTAATAACATAAAGTGTCACAATCCGAATATAATGTTGCCATTTTTGAGTAATATCAATGTTGGTTTTTAATGTTTAAAAAAACAGAGGTCTTTAAATTAATAATACGGTCATAAATATGTTAGTAATGATATATTCTTCAAGTATTCGTACATTGGCGTCAAGTTAAAAGACTTTGGAATTTAGTACCAAACCTTATAGTAAAAAAATTATGTCCTTTCATCAATACATTTTAGCCCTATGGTAAGGTTATAATAATGATCAATATCGATTGGAGACAACGCTGACTGCAGGCGTATAGTATGAGCTACTTCCAAAGTCGACCGTACCTTCACAATTTTTTTGTGAACTTCCCATGTCGCAACGGAAATAAATCCAGAGAGTTCACTAATAAAAGTCACTAGTACCGTTCTAGAGGCTCGCCGAAGTTTCGTTTTCCGTATAAAAATGTAAGGCAAGTTTTAATATGACTTATCGGCAGTTAGACGTTTTAATATCCGCCCGCTTTGCACTCAATATTTCAAGCAATCGGCAATCGTATTAGAAAAACTTTTAAAGTAATAATAAGTAAATGTTTTAGTGGATTGGTACATAAACAGGTTTGTGTTTTTTGCCTTAAGAATCCCTCTTATATCACTCATAATTATTCTGTTTATAATGCTAGGGCCACACTATTGCGATAGCGCGAAGATTCGCGTTACGCGACACGTCTGGTCAAACACTTCGCCCTACCGCGAAGATGCTTCGCGATAAGACGAAGCTTCGCGCCGCTGTCTGTAGATTGCCGCACATCAAAGGACGACGATCAAGATTATCGCGAAGTCGCGAAGTTTTTTATTATGTGGCCATGCATTTCGTCGTAGAGCGAACACGAAGTATTTATCGCGACAACGCGAACACGAATCTTTGCCGTCAAGTGTGGCCGTAGTATTATGCTACGGCCACTCTATCGCGGTAGCTCGAAGATTCTCGTTGTCGCGACACGTCTGGCCAAACACTTCGTCTTATCGTGAAGCATCTTCACGATAGGACGAACGAAGCTTCGTGCCGCTGTCGGTAAATTGCCGCACTTGAAAGGACGACGTTCAAGATTATCGCGACGACGCGAAGTTTTTTTGATGTGGCCACGCACTTCATCGTAGAGCGAACACGAAATTTTTATCGCGACAACGCGAAAATTAATCTTCGCCGTCAAGTGTGGCCGTAGCATATGCTACGGCCGCACTAAGAGTAGGTATAGCGATAACGCGAAGATACGCGTTGTCGCGACACGTCTGGCCAACCAAACTTCGTCCTATCGCGAAGATGCTTCGCGCCGATGTCGGTAAATTGCCGCACATCAAAGGACGATGTTCAAGAATATCGCGACGTCGCGAAGTATTTTTGATGTGGCCAAGCACTTCGTCGTAGAGCGAACACAAAGTTTTTATCGAGACAACGCGAACACGAATCTTCGCTGTCAAGTGTGGTCGTAGCATTAGCAATAGCTTTGAAATGCTGTTATTTTTTATCAACTTTAAGCGATAGTTAGACTAATACGAGATGGTGCGCGAATTCGAAACCAATCGTGGAAAAAATACAAGCATTTTCGATTGTTCGCCATAAAATTGCTAATATTAACATACGTTAAATTATAATAAACTTAACTTTCCAAATTTTTACATTTAAAAAGTTGGGAGTAAATTATTATAATTTAACGTATGTTAATATTAGCAATTTTATGGCGGATTAACTGTAAATCTGTGATCATGGTGACTAACAGCTGTGTCGAAACATCAAAGACACAACAAAAAACATGGTAAGTATTAATAATTATAAATAATCCCTTTAATTATACCTACACACCGAGACGTTACACATTAAATAGTATAATTATTCGCATTAAAATTTTTACATATATAATAAATACATATAAAATATATAATAAATATAATACTTACATATAGTATATAACTACAACCTTAATTATACGTAATACAAAACAAGAACAACTTTCCCCAAGAAACCTATGTGCAAAAATGACAAAAAATTTCGATCTCCCATACTATTGTCGTCAGCTGATCGGACAGTTTTGTATGGGAGGTCGAAATTTTTTTGTCATTTTTGCACATAGGTTTCTTGGGGAAAGTTGTTCAGTTTCATGGGTGGAACTCACCCTTAATTGTTATTTTATTAAGAAAAATTAAGGTTGTATATAAAAAGTAAATATTGGTTGTAGTAGCTAACTTCCTAGTTGACCACTTTTTTGTAAATCTACTCACGTTGAATTTTTTTACATAATAATTTTGTTGACCCTATCCCGGACATAGTGTTACTGTGTGTGTTGCAAATTGTGCAGTGTTCGCGTAAACCTTAGATAACAATTACCTAGTGGTCTTGAATATTCTTGATTTAAATTGAATCGACTAATCGACTCGATCCGCCTAGCACCGAGAGTATCGACCTCGCATAGATCCGCGATTGAAATCCGGATCCGTCGCAAACCAATTTATGATCCATTCGGCGTCTAACTACTACTGGCACCGAAATGAACTTGACATTTATGGTTTATACTCACTTTCGTGAGCGGCTTCTCGTGTGGCTTTTATGGGAAACATATTTTTATAAAAAGTTTTATAGGATACATTCCTGATGTATAGTTTTATTATCTTTTTAACTGTATTTTCTAATATTATTAAGGCGTTCTAGCAATTCAATTCTATAAATTAAATAGTTTAAAAACATATAGGTAGTTAGTTAATTAAAGAGAATTCATTCTATTCAATCAAAATCAATTCTAGATATCAAGAATTTTTAAAGCACATTAAGCTACTTACATAATTCTTATACCGACTTAGCTTTAGTCAAAATTCATTTATCAATTTCTCGTAAACATTACCTACTAGTTACAAAAACAATATTACGACATACTACACACATAAATCGGGAAGGTCGTCTTTATATTCATAATGCATAATTTGCAAAGAAAACATCGTAGATTCGCAAAATGGCGGACGCGCCCGCGCAACGCTGCGTGTGAATTGGCCGCTGACAAGCGAGGCTGAGAGACTCTTCCTGCTTAGCATTTCCTGGTACATCGCAAAAAAATCATGAAGTTTATCGTATGATGTTTTAGCATGTACGTTAAAAATATGTACATACATAATACCGCCAAAATAAGTGGTTTTATTAATAACTAGCGTAACTACTTATAAACACCGTCATACTTGAGCCATTTTGTACAAAATATCTACAAATTATAAATAAAAACCATCCTCAGTTATCGTTCTAGTGAAAATCGCATAAAAATCCATGCCGTGGTCATTGAGGTAAGTACATTATTTTACCTCAATGGACGTGGTTTAGTTAGAACAAGAACGCGGAGCCCTAGACACTGGAAAACGGCGACTTTAATTTATAATAAGTAAAATGACTAATACTTACTTACATACATACATAGATACATATCCGTGCCTGGCGTGAAGAACATGATAACTCGACTTATACGATTTTTTTTATTGTTGCAATGTCTTCAATCAATATCTACGTTACTTTTAGAGATATTGCCTGTGACAGTATATAAATATGTCCATATTTTGCGTATTTTATTTAACAAAACGAGATAATTATGTACGCGATGATTCACAAAAAAATATCGTACGTAATATATCCATATATTAAATTATACTCAAAAACCGACCTAGCGTACGTTAATTGACAAAACAATGTTTTCACTGGTTTGAGCACTAATGTATGGGGAATAAGTTGATAAGTCTCTGGGTAGTATATGTTGATAAGTCTTATACCTTACAAAATAAGCAGATTTTACGAGAATACGTAAAATAATATGAAAGATCACTTAAAATTATCCATAAATCAAGCTATAAAGATGAGTTCAAGATGAAAACGGATTTTGGAGAAAATGTCGAACTTTAAAATCGCAGCCCTGTAAAATTATCATTTTGAACTTATCAAGTTCTTCACGCCATACACGGATATAATCAAGACAAATAACCCCGAAGTGTTAGTCGGAGACTAGGCAATGAGGACAGCAAAAGCAGTTCTCATAGTCCACTTTTCACCAACAGAAGTACCTAGGAGTTAACCTGCAGAAGTAGGAGTAGGAGTTAACCTAAATATTCAACCAGGTACTTACTAAATATTTTAAACAATGTTATACAGTCATCGAAGTTCGAACGTTATTAAAAACCAACATAGAATCATTGAAAGTTTATACTTTTATGACGCCAAAAGTTGATAAGAATTTCAGAGAATAGCACAGTTATGTTCAACAAAAATGGTAATTAATGACCAATCAGTTACTCAGACAGACAGACTAATTTCGATTTGTTGAAATTATGTTTTGATTGAATAGAAAACCACAATTTTAATAACATTTGTATGCTTCGATACTTATAATTATGTTAGGTAAGTATACCACTTTTAAGGCGGCTGAAATTAAGTTAAATCACGCGGACTACCCCATGACTCATACATATGACAATATTCCTTAGCACAGAAACAAAAGTTCAGTATCGAAATAAATGCAAATTCCAAAAAAACTAATAGAGATTAACTGAGAAATGTGTATATTAATATTATGGAATGAATAATGCTCGTACTCAACGGTAATACCACACATAGCATTGTTTGTGGTGCTGTGAAATCATCAACGAAAATGTAAGTGGTTATGTGTTTGATTTGTTACCTATTTAATTTAAAGTTGTATTATGCATATATGTAGGTATTAAAATGTGACTAACTTCAATGAGTTGAGGTCAGCCCCCTTACTCTCGAAACCGATCGCTATTGGATCGGATTGGTATTGTGAATTTTCGTATTTTTAAGTTACGACACCAGAGCTAATTTGGATTCATATTGGGTGAACTAAATGGCATTGAGTTTTGTATTTTTTTCACTCAATATCCACGCAATATGAATCTATATTAGCTCTGGTGTTGTAACTAAGGAGTTCGAAAATTCACAATACCAATCCGATCCAATAGCGATCGGTTTCAAGAGTAAGGGGGCAGGTGAGGTTAACGACTTGTTTTGAACAATATTTAGGCTACGATTTATATTTTGTTCATATATGAATCAAAATATTTACCTAAAAGTCATAAAGTACTTTATTCGTTTACGTAAACAATGACTTGTTTCTGAAAGCACTAGAATAAACCTTATTTTAAATTTTAATCCGGAAAATTACCGCTCCGTAGTAAGTATTCTGTACCCGTAGCCTCAGGAATTAATGATTATTGCAATATTGAAAGTAAAGATTAGACATTGCATGCAAAAACGATTCCCAATAGTTGCTCCTATTTTCTAATTAGTTATGTATGACGTTCCGAGACCAAAAACATGAAAAAAACTTAAAGAGAACACTTATTTTAAAGCTATAAAGGTAATTATGAATGTAACATAATACATTATAAAAACACTAAAAACGCTACATCCACACAGACTACCAGATAATTTAAAATAAGGGTAACAAAGAAGATTACCGCATATTCATAAAGATTCCACTACACTTACGTAAACTGTACACTGACTAACAAAATTACCAAAATGTCCGAGGCTCAATGCAAATGACGTGTTCTCTCGGCGATGACGTCATAGCTTCCCTTCGTGACTCATCGCGAGATGGACGTTTCGAGGGTGGTGGGACTTCTAAGGTGTATGCACACTAGAGCGTTTATTTGTAACAAAACATCGAGCCACTTTGATATATTGTCACTAGAGATGAGCCGACTAGTCGAGATCGGGAAAGCCAACTTATCCGGCATCTTTCATAGACGGCGACTAGTAGGCGACTATTCGACAAAATAATATAACGATTATAGTCGGCGCATAACAAATTGAATACTTACTTAATTCAATAATTTACACAAAGGAGATGTTTAATTTTGTATAGAGAAATGGCCAACTCCTTGTACACAATATTTCAAGATAGCTAATGCATGGAATAATTTTTTCGAAATGATTTTCTCCAAATATATGAATAGTTTTACGTAAGAAGTATTTGAAATACCAAAATATGTATTGCAACATTGCAAGTTTCGTGATGGCAGGTAGGCGGCAGCGGCATTCTGTCAATGTGAAGTGGCTGTCAAAAAAATGTATTTTATTGTATTTTTTTAGTAAGTGTACTATCTTATGTGTATGTGTGTGTCGTATGTGTCTTGGCCTATAATTAAACATCTACTTTATAATTTCCCAGAATGTCTAAAGTTTCAAATAAAAAATATTGTCAAAGGTTGGTCAAAGGAATAATAAGATCACATTATAGGAAATTTCGAATCATTTATAATAAATTCCGTCAAAAAATAAGGCAATGTCAAAATGGCAAAAGCATAATAATTATTAAAGGCCGCAGAAAAGCGAGCTTAAAATGATCGGCATTGCCGACTAATCGGCAATTCGCAATCCGATTAGTCGGCAAGTCGGCAAATACAATAATAGTCAGCCCATCTCTAATTGTCACCCTTCCACGAATCGAAGGTTGACCACGGCAACACTTCATTATAAAACCAATAAGCTAATTCATTGAGTGCGGGAAAAACAGTCGGACATTTTCCGTCCTGTGCTGATCTCATCCAGGTTATACTAAAATATTTTTAGATCTGCAAAGCATAGAACAGTGAATTCAGTATCTAAATATAACGCCGAGTCTTATTACCAAACAATACTACCAATGTTTTCCACATCTATGATAATAAAAAAATGTCCATATCTCGAAAGTAATATATAGCAATCCGAATAAATACACAACACAGTACAGCACATTATAATCTTATTTTACTTATGTCCGTAAATGAAATAATTAGGTACAAATATATTTTTTTTAAACTAACTTATCCTATCCTAAGTAGGTACCTACTAATATTATAAACGCGAAAGTTTGTAAGTATGGATGGATGTTTGTTACCCTTTCACGTAAAAACTACCGAATGGATTTTGGATGAAATTCGGCATACAGATAGTTTATAAACTATTAACACATAGGATACTTTTTATTCCGATATTCCCACGGGAACAGGAACCACGCTGGTGAAACCGCAAGCGGCCGCTAGTCTTATTATAATTTAAAAATCTAATACGTCTTTTCACTAAGTACACAAAAGTAAAATAATAAAGACAGTAAATATAAAACTACTATGAATTGTTATCAAAGATAAAGTCCGCCTGTCATCTTATCGTTTATATCGGAATTCCCCCACTACACCTTATTAGTTAGGTAGGTACCTACGCATAATTCACGGGCATAGACAAAAGTCTGTACTTACTTATAAATAAAATGTTTCATATCAATGTGTTATGTTAGCGTAAACTTTTATAAAACAGCAGCCATAACAACAAAGATTACAAATCTTATTATGATCTTATGGCGATGTATTACGAGTTGAGTGCCATGCACAATAAGGCAGATGACAATTCGTGCTTATGTACTACCATGTTATTTTTTTCAGTTAATACAAGATAATCGGAATAAAAGCCATCGGGTGATCATTACGAGATGTTATCACTCACTTTATCGCATTCTCCCTTTTGCGGGGTGTAATAAAAATCATGCTAATAAGCATTTTGCATTTTGTATGGTACTTACTACGCTCCAAGTTCCAACTCGTTATGAAACACATAATTTAACCGCCATTTTTTTATTGAGAAAAAGACCGATATTATATATCTTGGTAGTTGTACATTGTTTTGATTAATTTAATTCTCATTCTATTTAGTTTTTATTTATCGTTTTTTTATTTATTATCGACCAAGACAATTCGGCTGTGCTTTTTATTCAACAATTCTAATCACAAATATTACAACCAAGAATTTTACCAAAAGCGCGGTAAGTAACTCAATTTATTATGATAAACTTCGGCAACTAGTGTTGGGGTAGGGTGACATTAGGGATGTGCTAATCGATTGATTGGTTATTTAGACATAATTTTCGCCTCACTTAAGGTACGTTACGTACCTACTCCTAAAAAACTAATTTCAGATTTTATACTAATTATTTTTGTTCCCGTTCTGTTTGTTACTGTTCATACGCTGATTATGAAGGTAATGGTTGAACTTATATGGTAAATTGTCTGTCTTTTATTTATCGCCCACTCCAAGCTAAGGCCGCCTCTGTCTAATCTTATTTATACATACTCGCCGGCGGGTGCGACTAACGACTACGCCACGGGACGATTCAAGAACGTCTAGAATGTACTGGATAGTTATAGCACGTTCTGTGAAAGAAATAAAGGCGATAATCGTTTGGCCTTCCTCCCCGTCTCCGACTGAATTTGTATAACACAATGAAATACAAGTGAGCGCGGCTTTCCATTGAAAAATGTTCAAGTGTCCATACTTGTTACAATTATTGTGAGTACTCGGAATTTATTGAATGCTTTTTGGTCAGTTAGTATTTAATAACGTGTGCTTTAGTCTTGACACTTGGAACGCGGCGCTACTAGAGTAGAGACTAGTAGAGACTATTAGAAATTCTATTTATTGGGCACGATTAGTGATGGCGCAGCCTGCCGCAGTTGAAAGGTAAAATGTAGATACGTAATTAGGAAATTAATTGAAAAACATTTACTAACATTATTATGTTATTAAATGACTGTTTTGAGAATTTAATATATTTTTCCAGCGATGTATACACTAGAGGGCGTCCCGAAGTTCCGAACACGCACTGTGTTGGTCTCATCTGCGGAGTCGACTCAGCACCACCACATGAGTAAATACCCATGTCCTTTAGGTCTCTCATTACAGCATTTGAACAAATGATTTGTATGAACGTTCTAGTCTATCTCTTTTATGGTCAATGTATTTTTCACGGTAAGTAAAAGCTACTGCCCTACTCTTCATATATTAAATCGTCGCGTCGCTACAAATTTATCGGTATTGGCTTAAAGAAAAACTGATTTACGCATTTTATTTCATATTCATTCACGCAGCTCTTACAATAAATAAAAGAGAACTAAAAAACAATTTACCTACACAGAGTTAGTATTGAATTGAAGATTAAAATAAAAAAATAGGAAAAAAATAATAATTTAAAAAACAGTTTTATTGATAAGAAAGATAATGATGATGCAGATAATGTACTAAAAGCTAGAAAATAATTAAAAAGGTCCTAGGCACCAGTCATCACACCACTCTCCTCATCACTCTAGTATAGCTAGGGCATTGATCAGACGAGAAATGAAATCGTGTGGCGCGCAAAGAACTTTATACATCATTGGTGGCGCGTGAAATTACTGTCAACAGTCAAACCTTCATTTTATTATAAATGCTGATTACACATTTATACAGGTTATGCTACGCCCCACAATTATTTTCTAGCTTTTAGTACATTATCTACATCATCATTATCTTTCTTTTCAATAAAACCGTTTACCTAACTTAAATAAAATACTTACCTATTTTTTTAAGTCTTTGGTTTTTTTTCTATTTAATGTATTTTATACTAAGTACTTACTAGTCAAGCCCTTTCAATTAATATCCATATTGAGGTGGTTGAACAAAAAAGCTACCATTTTGTGGAGGCAATTCGCCTCCACAAAATGGTAGATTTTTTGTTATGAATATAATTATTGTATTGTCTGAATATGTACTGAATATAATTATTGTATTGTCATCAGAACTAAAGGTGTGTACTAAATTTCAGAACAATCGGTCAACAGGAAGGGGGCAAAATTTTAAGTAGGTACTAAATCTGACCCAACAAACAAGACAAGCTAAATAAAACCGTTTAATGACGTCAATCAGAGAATTTGGTACCTTTATACTTATAATAATGTTGTTGTAACATTACATAATTAAGTTAAGGATATATCGGATATAATATTATGTGATAATAATAGTATTAATTAGGTAGGTAGGTACACAGTATTATTAATACCTATTCATTCGCAACGTCGAATTGCATTGATAAAAGCGAACCTAACAATAATTTTGCGTTAACGTTTTTGTATTTATATTCTGTATTAACCTACTCAAAGAGTTATAAAGAGGTATTTATAAACCCTTCTGTTTAACTACAATAAACATTTTTATAAATTACGGATCAAAGTGTAAGTGTTAGTTAAATGAGTACGTACTTAAGCTTGACATTCTTCTCTACAGCCAAAAAAAATATCCTAAATAAGTAAAAAAGCACTTGCACGATTTAAAATGGCTTATCTTTCATACAAAGTTAACTGATGATTTCGACTTCCACAACCCGAGCATCTACCCCGTTCAGTTACCTTCACACATAGAATAATAACATAATAACGCATAGAAAGCGAAAACACGCACGATAAGTGAGGCCAGTAAAACCTAGCCATAATGGCTTGGTACCGAAACGGCCCGCGTCAGTACTAATAATCTAAACTTATCTGTCTATCAACAGTTCCAATTTCCTTACTTTTGGGGCAAATCTGATTCCTCTAGCAACATTACTTGTACACTCATGTGCGTGTCGCCGAGATAGTACGCGTAACTTACTCCTACATCCATTTTTTCTTGCCTCATGCCATGACAGTTTTCTAATACGAGACTATCGTTCTATGCGTTATTATTCTAAGCCTTCACAATTCATATTTCAATCGTTTTCACTCACGACAACTGTTCCATTTAACGCAATAAACAATTAGATAGGAAGCGTAACATCTTCAACCCTCGCCCGGTGATGGCTATAAAAAGTTAACTAAAACAATAATCAGCCGAGCGCGACCCTCTTCGTGTGAGCCCGACCCTCCAACACAGAGTGCATGTTAGATCGACTGTATACTATGCGTTGGCCTTCGTTGAATGAAAATAATTGTGCCCTAATACGATCGTCAATTTATACCGCAAGAAAAAAGTTTATAGTTCTTTTGACGGAGTGTTTGAATATTCTTGAAAAGAAGAAAAGGAAGAATTAGTCCTTGCCGGGTCATGCGGCTTCTCGGTATGAGGTCTTCATCATAGGGTTAACGAAACCTTGGCTTAGACATTGACGTTAAAATACACATTGTTTATTAAAACTATCGCGTTCCATTATGCACTCATATTTAAACGGTATTTAACGCAACCCGTTTAAATATAAGTTCACATTGTTTAACGTTTGTAACTAATCTTTGTACAAATTCATTTTGAAAATATAATCTATTTTAAAAAATTCTTCTTAAAAATTCTTCTTAAAAAAAATCTTTATTATTTTTCTTCTAGAATATGGGAAGGTCTTTTATTGCTTAATCGATGCCGCCGATGATGAGAATTATCGAAATTTTATCTACCTACCACGGGAACCAACCCATGATATTTCTTTCCAAAGTTATACGCAACATTAACCTGTCCCTATAGTAACTGTAGAATGCTAAAATAGGTTAAACCAACTTCGAATCGGCTTTGGAAATATTGGTAGGTCCACGGTACGTAGCAAAGTGAAACACGAAAACCACTAAGTCTTCCTACTTATCGAATTTTGTTATCGGGGAATTTGCTCTGCGTTAATGCGCAAAAGATAAGAAGGTATCTGGATTTATCTATTAGTTTATATGTATTCGATTGCTAATATGAACGTTATAGTACCTACTTATTGATTTGCTACATCGATTATACCCTTTGCCTTTGCTAAGAATGATAAAACTATAGCGCGCAATTTTGATATGACGGATATGAGACGTTTCAAACCAGGTTTTTAACTTTAGTCCATTTTTTATGATAGAAATGGCAACCATTCTCTTTTGGTTGGAGGTAGAGATGTAAATATTTAATTTGCTATTAACCACTATATCTTATCTGAGCTGAAAACAAGTTAACAACATCATTGTGTTGCGTCATTTAGGGGTAAGATAGCCAGTTCCTCAGTTGTTGAGGATTCCGCGTAAAGCACGCTTTCATCTTTGATCGACATTTGGTGGACACTATCGGTTGAGATTAAAGGCACTTTTCCGTTGTGGGATATAAAAATAATGGAATAAAAGACGAAAGGCAAACAAAAAAAACAGTGGTTAAAAATTAACATCGAGGGGTAAGCGTGAAGCGTCAGCTGTCATTTGAATTATTTATAACATTGCACGCCATCTTGAAACATAGTCATTGGAAACTACGTCGTTATTTCGTCATTATTAATTTAAAATTTACTATGCGCTCTGGTTTTACAGTGCTACTAGTTAATTAACCAAAATAACAATAATAAAAATGCTACTGTCCAAAAATAAACACTACTTACCTATAGATACGATAAATATAGATATTTCGAAAATTCTACTAGTGTAGTTGCTAGAACTTTTACAATATCTCAAATGCATGCATAGCACATTAACAGAATAATATTAGTTTACCAACGACGACTTACAATAACAACGATTGCTGAAAATTTTCACACCATAGTTTTATTTTATGTGTGTCTTTAGCCAACACGCAATAATAATTGGTTGTGAAATCTAGCCGATTTTGCCAGCAACTGTTACTTCACTCTAGTAAGTACTTATAATAACCAAGGAAATAATATTTTGTTATAGAATTGTAGAATCTAATCTCGCTCTGTGCTTTCTGCGATCTTGCAAGATCAGAAGATCAAGAAGAAAATCAAGTCTCCCAATCTTGGATCAAAAATATTTTATTTTGGAACCCAGGGTTAAAAATATTTTGAGCTCTAAGCCGCACGTTTTTCGTCACTGTTTATGTAAATAAGGCCAAATGTTACCTAATTACTGTTTATTTTCTTAAATCTGGGAATAAAAAATAGCAATATCAATTGATGAAATGTTTTCAGATATGATTCATTTTATAATATAATATATAATATTGTATTTGCCGAAGCGAAGTGTGTGTGTGTGTGTGTATTACCTTCTTAGGGTTTATCTTTAGCCTATAGCCTATATTGGGCAAAGACCTTCCCACATGGACATCAGCAGGCCTATTCTCTAACTCGACTGACAGTTAAAGTGAAGAATACTCAAGAGAATTCGCCATACACTGATGTGTACTGTGCCAATAGGCTACATGACAGTTTTCGAAAAAGTATTAAAAAAATGACAAACGCTTATTTTATACCCCGTACAATATTTTCTTTCTCGAAAAAGCTTTATTTTAAGTAAAAATTTTTTTTTTCAGTGTTTAAATTTTTACTTAAATATATTTAAGCGTTAATAAAACGCTAAAATATAAAACATTAAGCTCGTGCGAAAACGGTTGGTCACGTGACATTGTGCCCTGTGACGTCACATTTCATTAAATAGAAACTTATCTTGAAACCTGACAGATAGTTTTTGATAATTTTGTGAAATGTGACGTCACATGGAGCTTAATCATGGCCGCCCGTGTTTCGGGTCTTGTAATCCACTAATAAAAAATCGGAAAATATTTACAAATTATCCTAATAAAAAAAACTATTGGATACCTACCATTTCCGACATATTTCATATTTTATTGTTACAACTGTCAAATAGCCAATTGCTAGTGAAAATACAGAGCGCGCGCGCAATGTACGGCGAATTTCCTTGAGTGTTCATTATTTTTAACTGTCAGTATAGTTAGGGAATAGGCCTGCAGGCCATTATCCAATACGCTGGCCCAAATCAGGTTGGTGGGTTTTAACGACTGCCATCTTATGACGACAACGGGAACCAAATCAAAACTTTCAAATTCTCACTGAATCTATAACCCTGATTGTGTAATAGAAAATAAAAGGCCTGTATATTTAAGAACAGTAGGTACCATAGCTAAATAAGTATATCTTATCTAAACATAACAACAACCAGTATAGGACAAGAATCTCTACTTACTTAACACCGTTTTATTTAAATAAGCTGCCCACTGAATTACAGAGGATGTATAAAGATAACGTGAAAAGATTTCGGTGTAATTTGAAAAGACATTACTTACTTACCTACTAAAAAGTAAAAAGCGACTCGCCGGAACCCAGATAAACCCTGTGAGGTTTTCGTGGCACGGCACATTGTAACAATAATACTATGTAGTGTATTGAATAAATGATTTTAAAAAAACCAACGGGTTTACGTGCCTTCCGAAGCACGGACGGATTTTAAATAGATTTCTTAATTTATATCATACCTACTAGCGGCCCGCCCGCGCTTCGCCTATGCTAACTTAGAAAGACGTCATAGTTCAGCCATTTAAAAAAATATATTTACAAAATATAATCAAAAACCAACGCTCTATCTTTTAGTGAAAAACGCATAAAAATGTATAATAGTGCGGTGCCACAAACAGAGAAAAACAGCGACTTTACTTTTTATTATGTAATGGTGATTGTAATCGATGCGAAAGCGAAGTGTTGTGCCGACCGACACCAGGGGGTCTATCAGCTAAAAAATATGGATATGGACATGGGTTTCATTTGACATTTGAAGCCCATATTTTGTCCTTTTATGGGCATATTATGGGTTTCAAATGTCAAATGAAGCCCATGTCCATATTCATATTTTTTTAGCCGATACCCAACAAACAATTTGGTCATGTAATGACAGTAATTTGTTCCACTTTTTGTCGTGTACAGGTGCGCTATTAACCTAATTAGTTATATTATATATTGTTATATAATATGGTCCTATAGACGTAATGACAACTATATTCTAGGACAGTTATATAGTTATAGTCATGACGACTTATGTAAAACTTATCTATATAACTTTTTAGTCGTAAGAACGTTATGGGCATATAACAGTGTCGGATGTGTCAATGACGTCATGTTTTTACCTTTCTTACAACTTATAAACGGGCGATAGTTGTTTATACGTCGTAATGGCAATCATTAAATAATAGTAGAAAAAGAGTCCCCAGTACAACCTGTATACGTCTTCAGGGAACACAGATATCACAATACGACCGTTATTTAACTAATGTCCACGTACAGGTTTTAAAATAAACTTGTATATAACGTGCATAACTGAAGTCCTTCAATCATCTTATTTGACTTTTTCACAAGCTGGAAGAGAGGAATATCAGGATGGTTCCGTATTAAAAAAAAATATTTGAAAATACTGAAAGTGCATAAATTCTTTTAATTAAAAGGCCGGAAATTACAAAGACTAACAATTTGAGTTTTAGTAACTGTAGTAACTTTCAAAAAGTGAATGTATTACTGAGAAGGACATACAAAATATAGATGATGACTTTAGCAATAATTATAGAAAGTGGGCTATCGATTATAATATTCCACATGACGCGTTAAGGAAAATAAATATAATACTGAACGAAAGAATACTCTGTATAGGTCTTTTAGACCCAAGAAGTCTTTTAAAAAGTGGAAGAGATGTTTCAATAATCGTTGTCGATAATGGTCAATTTGAGTTCATTTTTTTTTTTTTTTGTCTACTTATTATGAATTAGTTAACTAAGTACTTACTCTAAATTGATATATATAAAAAAATCGGTAATGTTTTATAATTTCTTTATATTTGTCTTCGATATAAACTTATCCATCAGGCATTTGAATCATTTTGTAGTACTTATGAGGATTGCCTACAAAAGTAAAACTATTAGGTACATACAAAATAAACATAATGGAGCAATAAATGGGTACATAATCATAATATTTGTCTGTATTTACAATTTTACTTTGTACCTAATGCACCCTAATAGTACAGGAATGGCTACGAAACACTTTTGCAGAAGACAATTTATACGTCGGGAAGTTATATTGAAGTCCCATAACATAGTTACCGATAAAAATATGATAAAACATTAAATAATACTTAAGCATTTATGAAGCGCATGAAAAATTACTTTAAAACTTACCTTACATTAATCAGTAAACTTTTTTCCACAACAGAAATGGTTGTAGCTGACAAATAACAGAGTTGTTTTATTATTTTAATGTAATGTATATTAATAAGATGGCCGTCGCCTTCGATTGTGTTTTAATCACGACAGAGTAAAGTAAAGCGAAACCAAAATTGTTATATCTTATGATTGTTTTTACGTTATTATGACATTTACACGACGGTAGCACGTCGGTAACATGTCGATAAATGAACAATTACTCGTCAGGAAGTCGAGTACACATTGCAGCAGCTAACGTTACTCAACTATTAGTTAAATCGACAACATCTATACGACAACTAAGCGACCAAAAAGCCATTTATATTACTGTTATTCGATTTTCTTATGACATTAAGTTGAATAAAATGGGCCTAAATGCCGTTGAGTAAACGTAATGACGACGTCTACACGACTACCTTTTAAAACATAAAGTTCTAATCAAAACGTTTATTCAACCACACAAATGTTTGTTGGGTAGGGTAGCTGACCTTCTATTACCTTCTAAAGGTCGCTCTTTTATAATCAAAATGTATTTATTAAATATCGTGTTATTTTCCAATTGCAAAGCTATTGTCTTCATATATTTCTAAATAAAATGTGTTCAATGTTCGGTTGTCATTTATTAAATAAGTTTTAATTGATTATTTTCTTGTTTCAGGTAAAGTTTGCTCTTGCGCCCTATGCCGGAGAACACCACCACAGATACCACACATGGTTCCACCATATGGTGAGTACGATACCGAAACCGTCATCAATATTGTTTTTTATTACTAATACCGATACCGATACTGTTGAATACAATGTCAATAAAGCTACCAAAAAACATAAGTACCTACTAATATTCGTGAAAAAACTGAAACAATATTTTTTATTACAATATGCAAAGTGCCGCCTTTAGCCGCCCGATAAATTCCAAAAAAACTTATTTAAATCTTGTTTTTGTTAATACCCTATCGATTATTATATTTTTTGTTAAAATTTCGAATTTCTTACTTTAGTTACATTAACCCCGATACAACACATAACAATGTTTTAACAATATTTAATAAAATTTAATACTAGCTATAATCACCACAAGAAAACTACTTACCTAAATTCACTTGAGTATACAAACACAATAACAAAACAAACTTCGAATTGCCCCATCTAGTTACATTAACCGCGGTCAATCTTATTAAAGATTCACTCAAATATCTGATGCAGCAGCGAAACGTCATGGATATAATGGCATTAACCGTGTTTCAGCCTTTGTCCAATTGAATCCTCGGTGCAGTAATCAAGTGGTAGTGGGGCAAGGGGAATAGGAACGCAGAAGGTCCGGGTTTCACGAGTTTACGGAAACTCCGCGTGGTAAAACTTCGAATGTTCTTACAGTTCATAGAGGATGAATCTGAAGACTTATTTGAAGAAAATGACGTCTCTAATTTAGAAATTAAATATCTAATTTAGGTACTTAAATTACTAATATGCTTTTTAATCGTCATTTTTAATTTAAAATAAAATTGTAGACGTAAAGCTCTAATTCTTTAGGAAATTAGAAACAGCAAAGATAGTAAAATAAACTGGTGATCTTCAAACTGTTTTAAGCGTTCTAGCAATTAATATGTCTATTTGAAAGCTAAATTGTAAGCTCAAAGCATTTAAAAATATCATTATCATAATGTATTTATTACTATCACTACTTACTTGTATTTTAATAAAAAAAAGTTTAAAAATTGCATAAGTTTAGTATCGTGCAACAAACCTTCTGCCGCCAGTTTAGGTGTGCGGGATAGTGGGTCAACGGGTCGTTCCGACCCGGCGGGTGCGCGCCCGCCCGCATCGTCCCGTTCCCATGTTATATTATTCACGTATTATCTGTGGCCGTTGTAAAAAACAACCAATAAATATTTTACCCCCATACGAGTAGTTACCCGCAACAATAAATACTTTTTGTTCGAAACTCGAAAGCCGGGACAATGTTGCCATGTATTTTATCGAATTTATTTGACTCTACTTATTTGTGAATGGCGATTTAAATGGATCGGTGGTATATCACGTGTAAAATAAATAATTCAGTAAAAAAAAAATGTTAAAGAAATTAAAAACATATTTGTATCAATAAAATAGAAATATATTGTATCTTATTTCGAATTTAGTCCTTAAATAAATAAACAAATAAATAAAATAAATAAATAAAATAAAACTTTCCTACAATCACACCAATTATCTAGCCCAAGAGAAGCTTCGAAGAAACTCGAGCCTTAATTGAAGGCTATTTATATTTTTACTTAATTGCGCTTTAATTTATATTTTTCTGTAGAGTAATGCTATACGTCCTAACATTAACCCGAGAAACTCACCAGCACTTAAAACATATTTAAACAGACAATTATTATCCTTCCATTACTCCAATAAAAAAGAAAGTTTCAGAAATTAAAAACAAATGGCTTAAGTCAATAAGGAACATATCTAATATGTACTTAATTGCGCTTTAATTTATATTTTTCTGTAAGACTAACGTTACCAGTCGACCTTCATAATTTAACATTAACCTGAGAAACTCAATAGCCATTTACAACTTATTAGACAGCCAATTATGATCCTTTCACGTTTCAATGTGAACTCCAAGTGTTGCGCTTCAGCCTTCGAGCGCGCATATCATGTTCCAACATTTCGATCAAAGCTATTTCACGTGATCTCGATAATCCCATTTGCTAATTACTCGATTAATCGTGAATTGTAACTTCGTTGCGTCAAACGCGCGGCACTATGAATAGAGTAGGGGACTTAACCCCGTATAAAACGCGCTTGACTACTCCAGGGTTAAATGTCAATTCGTTTCATCAAATAATTGTTAAGAGGAAAGTGCGTAGTTGGCCCGCATAGCATGATCATAAATAATGTTAATAAACGAGTGTGTCATTGCTAAATAATAGGGTTATATATTACAGATCTATGGAGACTACCTTCCGCCCGAGGATTTGCCGTCGTGAAATTAGTTCTCTTCTGAATTACTAACTGAGTGAGATGTTTTATCAGTGTAAAAAGTAGATTATGGCTTTTAAACTATCTCTGAATAGAAAAGATAAAAATAAAATAAAATGCATTTACGATATTGTTTAGGTACTTTAATTCAATTTACACTACAAACACTAGTGTACATCTAAACGTTTATGCGGATTTGTCGCGTTTATTTTAACAGTTGATCATGAATATAATTAAAATCTATTATAGTCAAATGCGACGCTGCCCACTGAATCTTTTCCATTAGCTAACAGTAAGTTTCCTCGGCCAATCTGTTCGGTACGGATACAAGTTTTATCACCGTCTGGCGATATAAAAATATCTATTTACAGATTTTATTGCTGTTAAGTATCAATAGGTATCTAAACTAGGTAGCTGTTCATTACGAAATTCGTGTTTAGTTCCCTTATAACATTGGACTTAAACATTATTTCTATTGACAAAATATTAAAGCATCCTAATCGATTTTCTGGTTGTTTGGTCAGTGAAGCAATGCATACGATGTAAAATGTCATAAGTCAAAGTCACAATTAAAATGTAGGTTAAAAACACTTCGCTCAAATATAGATTAGGCAATGCAAATTACGGGCGGTAAGTACCGTTAGTAAAAATCAGATTTCCTCTTGTTATTTGACGTGTGTTGCGCGATTGTACCATTTGTGTTGTTGGCTTGCCTTGTTGCAAGCGCTTGAGACATTTTAGTATCGTACGGTATTTGTGGAAAGAGAATTATTGGTTGCGAAGACATAGCTTGGAGCACTCTGCTATTAAGAAATCTTACTCTACGTAACTTACGTAGATAAAATTAAGAGACTAGCTGTTAAAGGTTTTGTTGCTATTTTAATTTAATGTTTGTTCAAGGATACGGGTTGATTTTTGTTTGTTTTTTTATCATGCTTGATCAAAATCATTTAGGTATTATTCGTGATAATAAAAGTGATATGGTTTTTATATGATTATCATTATACGTTCGTGATAAGATAAGGTTTTACTATATCTTTAGACTTTCATAATTTCGACAACCTTCAGAAATATGTATTTATTTAATACTAGCGTAGCGACCCGCCCGCGACTTCGTCCGCGTGAACCAAATATTTTAATACTTATAACATAAAAGATAGATTGCAGAAAAAAAAAATTAAAATTGATTTCTTTATTAACACAGAATTCTTATCTAATTCATATTAGGTATGTATTATTCAAAAGTGGGTAGACAGATCTACACAAAAAAAATTGTGTAAACAAATTTTAATAAAACCTCTTCTCATTCAACAGTATTTGACTTAGCCATCAATGCTGTTTTTAAATAAAATATTTATTTTGTACTTCCTCATAAAATAGTCAGACAAGATGCGTTATCAACGGCGATAGTGTTAACATCATCTGTGAATTTATTCTGCAAATCGCGCTAATTTTGCGAAGGCCGACAAAGAACCTCGCGAAAACTGACCTCGTCGGTTATCACAACGATATATTATGAATAACGCAGTAAATCACACGCGTGCTTTTACTTAGGCGTCTCCGAGCGTAGTGCACGTATTTTAAAACAAAACTGAGGAGAAAGAAAATAACGCGATTTTATTTTAATTTCTTTAGGGTATTTAGTGCCAGTCAGTACGTATCGACGGTTGTCATGACGTCATGGAAGAAAATATTTGCACGTAAGTTAATTTTCGTCGTAACTTGACATTATTATAATTAATTACACAACGTTGACATTTAGCTAACTACTATTTAGTATTAATAACCTTTTATTGGGCTCTTTAAAATATTGGACGCTATAATTTTAGCATACCCTTGATATAAGGTACCAATAAAATTCGACTGCAGTTAAAGGGTTAAAACAATATCTTGCTGTTTGATAATATTTTAGATATAGCTAATAAATAATTAACGTTTACGGAATATCTATGAAGTTTGTTATTAAATTGGAAGCAATATAAATAGTGTTACTTTATTAACCAATAACATGACATTTAAAACAATTAGCAGTTGTAAATAATAAGACTAACTACCCAGATAATTAAATAAACAAACAATATGACGTATGACTTGCTTTTAAGCCTAGTTTTGCAGTTTTGCAAAGATCTAAAATAAAAAGTTTTAAGTTTGCTATTAATATAAATTATGTATCATCATCAGTATTATTTACAAGAACTGTTTTACTATCTAAGAAGTACCAACATATGAGAAAGTTTACGTTTTAGTTTTTGAATATTCTAGATAGAATGAACAATATTATTAAAATACTTTAACACTAATTATAACCTCTCACTTTTGTTATGTGCTTAAAATACTGCATAAAAAGTGATAGCATGCTTCATTGTGTAGAATGCCCAAATAAACAGCGTCATTTGATACTAGAACTCAATATTTACATTTCCGTACAAAACATTCGACTGTCACGTAAATAAACGTTGCTTTACTAAATAGTGCTTTAATGGTCACTAGAGCCACGATATAGAGCGAACAGTTGATTTGACTCCGGCTAGCTTACGCCGTTGTTGCTAGTGAGAGAGTGTAAGCGATCTTGTGGCAGGTACTACCTGGTCTTCTCTGTGAGGTCTACTGATGCCAGGGTAAAATGAACACTCTTTTTACTGTGCTGATACTTCGTGCCTACTGCTAATAATCCTTCCGGAGCGTACCGAAACAAAAACAAATAAGGTGCCGTTCGTTTATTACGTGAGAACATTTTTAGTTTACCAAAATTGTTCAAAATAAAGAGGCACGTAGATGTACAGTAGGCCTCAGAATTATTAAATTTTATCATTTATTTATTTAGGCAAACAATCAGTGTAATAATAAAATACTGTAACTTATAATAAGTTAGTAAGTTATAAATATAAGATTAAAAAAGTACACCAACACCGTTTACCACAGTATAATAAACATCGAAGAAACATATTAGCTTAAAGATAACATGCCGCCCCGCAGTTATTAGGAAATTGAGTTTTTTTATTTGTTTAAGCAGTAAATACAACCAATCGAATCAATCACAAGTAACAATCAAGAAACAGAAGTAGCTTAACACATTAATACAATGTAATGTAACACCAACTCGCCGCCCCGCCGCATTTTCTTGCCGCCGCGGAACGATCGCGCTCGTGCAACCATTGTATGAAACTACTAGCGTCCTCTCGCGGTTTCACCCGCGCGGTTCCCGTTTCCGTAGGAATATGGGGATAAAAAGTATTCTATGTGTTATTCTAGGTTATAAACTATCTGTATGCCGAATTTCATCCAAATCCATTCAGTATTCAGTAGTTTTTACGTGAAAGAGTAAGAAACATCCATCCATACTTACAAACTTTCGCGTTTATAATATTATTGCGTAATGACATATTAGTAGTAAAGTGTTAACTCCTAGACCGTATAAGTAACCGTCTCGCGTAGCGGTGAAATAATACTACCTCCCCTACTCTTCCTTTGGGTGTCGTAAAAGGAGACTAACGGACTAAAGACTGCACAGTGCACATACCACATCCAACAGCATTAGAGCGGAGATTTGCTCACCACCTGTCACGCTGAGCACATGTAACTTGGTGAAACGTGGATATGGCAGTGGACTGCTTCTGCGGTCCAAATTGCCTAGTCTCTGACTTCCCCTTTGGGGATAATGGCCGTGAATCTATGGATGTGTACACTTGAGAGCAAAAATATCACACACTCGTAATTTTTTGAACTTATGCAGAAATACTAAAATGATGTCTACAATATTTTAGTATTTCTAACGACCTCCCTGGTCGAGTGGTTTGTACACTGGTTTTCATGGTGTCGCCATCTCTGAGGTCCCGGGTTCGATTCCCGGTCGGGTAAATTTAGAAATTATTGTTTTTCTAAATTGTTTCGGGTCTGGGTGTTCTCTATGTATAATAATTATGCATTTAAGTATTTTAATTACGTTTATCCGTTGTCTAGTAACCATTTAACGACTTTCCTCATAACGAAGCTTCTCTAGATAATTGGTGTGAATGTAGGAAAGTTTATTTATTTATTTATTAAATAATCATATACTTACTGCGTTATATGATTTTAGATGAGTTAGGTATCAATCTGTTCATTATAAAACTAGGTTATGTTAGATAAACTTAGAAAATAAGACTTTATTAAAAAATATCAGGGGTGTGCGACAGTTTTGCTCTCAAGTGTATAAAGGTTAGCCAGCCCACAGTGCATTCTTCATAAACTTAATTGATATCTTGAGCAAGCCGAACTACACGACTGTATTAATAACCGTTAACACAAACGGTAATAACAATCTGTGCAGGACTGGTTACGCAAGAAGGATCTAACCCATTAGGACATAGGAGCTATTTAATAATTTTATAAAAAATTACTTAAACTGTATTTCTGATGCTTAAAATTGGATTTAGGTTAGTTTTTATCTAGTGTTGGTCGTTAATGAAAGCTTTGTTTTGTTTTTCTCTTGTTTTTCAATTTTGTAGTAATTGACCAAACTTTGTAGGCGATGGGAGTTCAGAAAAAAAAGGTCTAGGATATTTGATAAATTGAAGTAGGTTCAAGGGTGCGTGCGCGTATACATACGTAATACCTAAATCATTTTTTAAAGTGTTTTTTGTCAGTAGTTTTGTTTCTGTTTATATAACCAAAAATAATAATTAAATGTCATTTACAAATTTCCAACACCGTTTCCACCTCAAAATAATCACGAATAACCTTGTTACGGCGGCGTTAACCGCGTCAAAATGTCAAATAAATTACCGGCCAACTATCAATAATCAGCGCGTGTTGTTTAAAATTCCCGACCCGTCCGTCACAGACAGATTTGGCACTTCGACGCGCGCTCAGAAATCTTAATACTTTTTTATATCCATTGGGATAAGAGACGTCACGCGAAGCAAACTTCAGTCATTGTGAGTGTCCAAGCGATTGTGGTCATTGCCGCAAATCAGTGCGCAAAAAATTACGGTGTCATCTCTTGATATAAACTTCAATGTTTATATCAGCCATTTTTGCTGAGCGCCTTTGATGCATCGCTTCTGTTTGTGACGAAACGTGAAGAAGCGAAACTGGTTTAAAAAAGTATCAGATGTTTTGGCGTTTCCCTTTTTGTTCCTTTTATATCCGGTTCGAAGGACCATTTAAAGTATTGGTATAAACCATGAATTATAAAATATGTTTTCAATCCACCTATTTTGTATGGAATTGTATCGGAAACTACAGCTTTTTGTTACGATAAGTGACGAAGAAGCCGGAGATATAAATGAACTAAATACAAAAAGCTCAAAAACTAAGAAACTGGCTATCCTATAACACTGTGGATTTTAACGACTTCCATCTTGCGACAACAACCGGCGACGAGTTTACGGTGCATTCGGAAGTTTGAGATATTTCAATTTGGCCATCCATCAATCCTGGTGACCTGGCGTTGCAAAAGTTGCCTAACTTGCAGGATCGCAGGCCGCTGCGCTATCGAGCCCCAACTACATATCTATCTACATACTTACATCACGACTATTATCCCCGGTTATTAGGCATTGTGGACCGCAGAAGCAGTCCACTGCCATAGTCCACGTTTCATCAAGTTACAACTGCACATATGCTCAGCATGTTGGGTAGTGAGCGCATCGCCGCCCTATCCTGTTAGATGTACCTATGTGCAGTCTTTCCTTTTACGACATCCAAGGGAAGAGTATACCGCAGTGTCTCAAGACGAAAGTCTTCGACCAGTGTGTGTTGTCAGTGATGACATACGGTACCGAAACGTGGTTGCTCTCTAAGGGCCTAATGGGCAGGCTCAAAGTCACGCAAAGAGCAATGGAGAGGGCTATCTCTCATATAATCAGAAATGAGGAGATTCGTAAAGTAACCGACATAGCCCAAAGCAGCAGGCAAGCAGGGCACATCGTCCGTACAACCGATGGCCGTTGGGGCACAACGGTTCTCGAGTGGCGACCGCGCACCGGAAGACGCAGTGTGGGCAGGCCTCCAACAAGGTGGTCCGACGATCTGGTGAAGGTCGCGGGTAGAGTTACAATTTAGGAATTCGAAAAGTCCTGACAGAAAGCCTGACATTTCGATAAAAGTCCGGACTTTTTAGTCACAAAACGGAAACATTACTCACTTTTTATATTTCGTTTTTAGATAAATGAGAAGTTAAAGATCAAAGACTTATTTGTTATTACTTAAAAAATTTAGTTTTGTTACTCATATTCCAAAATCCGGACAATATAAGAGCCGGACAAAGTCCGGACTATAGTCTAAAAGTCCGGACATGTCCGGATTAATCCGGACGGGTGGGAACCCTAGTCGCGGGTAGCCGCTGGATGCGAGCAGCACTAGACCGGTCGTGGTGGAGATCCTTGGGGGAGGGCTTTGTCCTGCAGTGGACGCTCTTTGGCTGATGATGAAGGGAAGAGAGGGGTCGGCAGTATTCTATTGTGAGCCGTTACACAACGGCTTTAGTAAATAAATATTTGGAAAGTAGGTATCCGTCCGAAAAGCTTCGGTTTCATTGTCGCGCCGAACTGTGTTTAATTTGGACAGAGTGGCCGCCTCCGCGTCCCGCTAACACAGATTAACTCCACAACTAGAACGCGGCCTCGTAATAACGACGTACCCACTACCCATACACGGTAAACATCGTTTATACGAGGGGCGTTCAAAATATTCTCGGTATTGATACGTTACAACCTCTTTTATATATATATTTGTTACTGGCCGCTAAGATTCATCCATTGACATTAAAAAAAAGTAAAATTGGAACCGAGATGTTCTTTTGTTTTTCTGCAATTGCCGAACAAACATGAACACCATGAGCGAATTAACAATTTTAACGAAATTAGAGCACCGATCCGTCATAAAATTCTTGACAAAACAGGGTAAAAATCAAAAAACCATAAAAGAGGAAATGGATTGTGTTTACCGTGAGTCTGCTCCTTCTTTATCTACTATTCAAAAATGGTCAAGCGAATTTAAGCGTGGAAGGGAGAGTATTGAAGATGACCCTAGACCTGGCCGGCCTGTAGTGGCTACCTCACAAGAAAATATTGATAAAGTGGAAAAACTTATATTGGAAGACGGCCGAGTGAAGGTAAAATCTATAGCTCAAGTAACCAATCTCTCTATTGGTACCGTACATGACATTATACATGACCATCTTAATATGTCAAAAGTAAGTGCAAGATGGGTTCCGCGAATGCTGACGCTTCTTCAAAAGGATATGCGTGTGGCTTGCTGTTCAGATTTTATCGACCTGTGTGGTGAAAATCCCGATGAGGTGCTGCAAAAAATAGTTACTGGAGATGAAACCTGGGTTCATCATTATGACCCAGAGAGCAAACAGGAGTCCATGCAGTGGCACATTAAGGGTTCAGCTCATCCCAAGAAGTTCAAGGTAATCCCGTCAGCTGGCAAGGTCATGGCCACAATATTTTGGGATTGTGAAGGAGTTTTGCTTATCGATTATAAAGAAAAAGGTGTAAATATCACAGGGCAGTACTACGCTAACGTTATACGTCAGTTAAGAGATGCGATCAAAGAAAAGAGGCGAGGAAAGTTAACCAAAGGTGTTCTGCTTCTGCATGACAACGCCCCTGTCCATACTGCTCATATTGCCAAGGCAGCTATTGTTGAATGTGGGTTTGAAACTGTTACTCATCCACCCTATAGTCCGGACTTAGCCCCAAGCGACTTCTTTTTGTTCCCCAATCTTAAAAAGGATCTGCGTGGAAATAAATTTTCTGACGATGAAGCGTTGAAGACGGCCGTGGAGGAGCATTTTTACACCAAAGATAAAAAATATTTTTATGAGGGATTAAAAAAAATAATTGATCCATCTTATAAGTGTATGAACATAGGGGGGGAGTATATTGAAAAATAAAAATATCAAACTTTTCGTACTTGTTTGTTTTTATCCACATACCGAGAATATTTTGAACGCCCCTCGTACGTACCGACGCCATCGGAAATATACACCTAATACGTTTTGGTAAGATTGGTGGCGACTGGCGGCTCTACCATCAAGTCTTCTCTTACATACATAAGTAGGTACAGGAACTTACTCACGACTTCTATCCCCGAAGGTAAGTCAGAGATTAAAAAAAAAACAAGATTAGGCAATAGGGACCGCATAAGCAGTCCACTGCCACAGTCCAGTAAATGTTAACGTTTGTAAATGTTGAGGGTAAATGATATGGGACTGTACTAGCCCATCTCCATCCCCCCCCCCCCCCCCTCCTTGCAACCTACTCGTCCCTAAAGGTTCTAACTCTTTCCTCAAGGCTGACAATGCTACTCTGGTTTTGGTCTGGCGGATGTCCAGGCGGCGGTGATCACTTTCCATCATAGTATATCCATTTATGGTATCTACTATCTACACGGCATAAAAACTATAGGTATTTATTAATTTATTCAATGCAGGCGAACCGACTATCATTAAGTACCACAAATTATTCTCATTACCTTTTCTCATTCATTTCATTATTGGGAATTCAACAATATTTTGAGGCAGTTTATCAAATACTTAGATAAGTACCCAAATACTTTTAAATATTACCATATTTACTTACTTAATTATTCTTTAACCCCATACAAGCACTTAGCTAAACGTTATTGTGTCACCTAGAAAGGGTAATGCAAAACTCATGTACCTTTACCGGTTCGGGATAATTTACAATAATAACTACTTACGTTACACGGTTCTTCTGTGCGTACAAAATTAGATGACTTGTAGCTAAGTGATATTATGTTTGTTTTTATAACTAGCGATCCAATTCAGTATTTTAAAATTATCTAAAGTATTATTGTTATAAGGACAGATGGCTTTTAGTTTTAATGTTATGTTGTCCTACGAGTCATATTATTTTTCTTTTCTTATGGCATTGGACTGCTTCTGCGGTCTACTGCCATAAGAAGCAGCAGCAGATGAGTGATGGTTACTGATATATTTATCATAATAATTATATCATGACTGACGCACTCAGATAAACATAACAATATTTGAACAGTTAATCCATTTTGTTATTACTAATTACATATAATATGTTAGAAAAACACGGAACTTGTAGCAGCGTCTTATTGAATTTAGAAAACAGTCTGATTTTTAACAAATTTTTTTGCTGACTTTTCACTGGGTTTATAGCATAAAGTATCTTAGGTATCTCTGGTATACCTTACTCAACGTTTCATTTCAACTGAGAGGTACCGGTTCACTTCCCTATTTTCTGTTTGATTAATCGCAAAAATGTGAAAGTCATATCCGAATATTCTTTGCATTCCGTTTTTGATAGCGTTTGTCGTATCTTATCTTAAACATACACAATTATTAAATCACCAGAAAACGTATTTAACAAATAGCGACTATCTGACACTTATTTACGTGTCGGGTACTGATTTAAAACACTTTCCGAGTTTGAGATCACGAACCCGGGCTTTCAAGCGTGGTGAACTGGTGAATAGTGTTGATTAGCGATGAATTCATTTCAATGTCGAAGGCCTTTGCCCAGATGATGAAAAGTATCAGTATACTAACAGTATACCTACTATATATACTTGTGGACTTGTGGATAGATAGATAGATAAGATAATACTTTTGAATAACTAATAAAACAGCAGGCAAATTGCTATAAAGCTATTACTTTTAGACGATCAGTCGAATGGTGGAACTTATAGGTACTCTAATATCGAAAAAGCTGATAATATTTAAACATGCAGCTAAACATATTTTTAAAAAAAGTTTTGTAATTAATTAATTAAATGGCTAATATAGGCTAATTACTACTACGTACAAGGCACTTTAATTACTTACCATCATTCATAAAGTTATTAATGTAAAAATGTCTGGTAACTAACCGATATAGAATTCTGTTGACCCTAATAATACTATAATATCGTAAAAATAGCGATAACGTTCGCGACTATCGTGTTCAAGGCCGACAAGACACGTGTTTTTATGCAAATTACTTTACATTTACTTAAGTAAATTGTTTTTTTTTTCGTTATCAAATAATTTGTGTTATGTTTTAAAATTATCTGACTATGTATCTATTCAGCAGCAAATAAAGCAATTCAGCACTTACTATGTAGTAGCGTATCCTATAGTCATCATAAATATGCGGTGTACTGTCATCTGACAAAAAAACGTAATGATAAATGTGTTATTTTACAAATGATGTTAGGGCAAAATTAAGATTCCTTCATCTTTATAGAAACTACCGATTCTATGAATAGTTTATTTTTAAGAAAGAAAATTAAACGAAAGTAGTTAATTACCAATTAGGGTAAAATGTTTACTAGAAATAAATCAACCAGTCTCAGGAAGCTCGAATGGGATTCCTGAGACTGGTTGTCTTTTTTCTAGTAAACATTCTTTCCTATATCTATTGTCAATGCAAAATTGCAATAATAAAGATACCTATTAGGTTTATTAGGTGAGATATCTAAATAATTTTACTGTAGCTAAAACCCACCAAGATGAAAAACGCTGTCAATGCGACAATGCGTGCGCGCTGCTGTAATTTTCACTAGCAATGGCACCGTACCACAGCAGTGTAAATGAATAGACATGGACATGGGGTTAGCGTTTGCCACTTGTCTACGGAGGCTGGGGTCAGACCAAAACCCACCAAGATATTCTAATGCGGATTTTATAGACTGCCATCTTACGACAACAACCATGAGCACAGAACCAAGGGCGGTGCCTTCCAAAGTAACTAAGTAAATGTACTACCCATTCATTATGTTTAAAACTTCTCTCAGCTTGTAAAAGAATTCAAAAGTACGGAAACAATTCTGAACTTGGCAACTTTGACAATCAGCATTGGTCATTATATTCTTGTACTTTACCTCTTACTTTTTTTTGTAGATCTAGGGCTTAAGGGAAACTCGTTACTCTAAAACGTGGACTAATAGTTGATCTTGTTTTAAAATTGATGTTAAGTATCTCGTTATTGTTAACAGAAGCAGACAGAGATGGCATCACTTTTTTAACCGCTGCAGCTAAGTTTAAGTTTTATAGCACCAAAGCTTAATCACGTCTTTGTGTGTTTGTGCTTGTTCAAAATAAAGTTGAAAAACCTTTTAAATGCCAATGCCAAGAGTCCTGTGACACGAAATATTAAACAGGTAAGTAATGCGTATATTCATAGTCAAGCAATATGTCAAGTTCTTGTTCAAAAACTATTGTCTAGAAAACAATGTGACGCACACGCATACCATTCGTACTCACGCCAGCAGGATCAACCTAACTAAAACTGTCAAATTACTCCAATTCATATTGATTCTTATAACCACACCTCATAGGTTTAAAATTCAATGTAGAAACTTAATATTTTGTGGTGGTAGGTTGATCTGATATCGTCTGTACCGCCAATGTTTGCCTTCGACGAAAATGTTTGTCCAAGTGTTGGATGCGACCTTGGAAACGCGAATTTATTGCGAAAATTAACTACTCTTCGGCGCCTTAATTGGTCGCTCGAAGAATTTTACGGCTCCCCTTTAAATAAGAAAATATATTTTCGGCGCGGATTCTTCGGTTAATCACGTCAGTTTGATGTTTCATTGTACTCAATATACATCGACGATCGAATTCGGTCACAGATTCGGACAAGTAATTTGGCGATAGTCAGAACGTTAGTTTAATTCCCATGTTGTTGTGGCACTCAGTAATTTAAGCCATAAAAAAGTGTAAGTAAACCCTAAGGATAATGAAACTAAAACATCATTTAGCCAAAGAAAACTAAATTATGTTATTTAATATCAAAACAGTTATTTTGTAAAAACATGCATTTAATTAAGAGATGTCGTTAAATCAATTGCTTAAATTTGTTTAATACCAGAGACAAATCGGTAATACGTAGCGTACGGTATGAGTGGCAAATTGATACCCAGATATTTGCCCACTAACAGCTATGTACACCGAAACCGAGACCGAGGCACAAAGAATCACGTATTTGCTCCCGACGGTGATTTAATTCATTTGCCGGTTCAAAAGACCCGAATAAGTACTATCTAACGTTTCGTGACGCTCCGCCCGGCATAAACCTCTTTTTATCCGCGTCTGCGAAAAGTAATTTTCGTCGAGTTGACGTGTATTAGCGGGCCGTCTGGCTATTCTTTGATGTAGAGCTGGGTACACAACGGAGTCTGTTACTGAGACGGTGGTTATTGGTGTTGAAACTTATTTCGGCTGCAATGTTGGCGCAATTACGAACCGTCATTTGTCTTGATTTGGTGAATGTTTGCTACATGCTTTTTTATTTTGGTGGTAGATTAAAAAGTGACTGTAGACGATTCAAATGTGTATTTCAATCAATTAAATCTACTTGAATAAAAATATTTTGATTATTTTAACAATCATCATCAACATCTCGTAATAGTCATAGTTACTATTTCAAGCTCATATCTAGCTTCAAACTTGAGAATTTGACCGAAAGATAAGCAGATTTTTTTAATGCCTACATTTATCTTATCTAGCTACTTTCTCAGTTATACAAGTATTAATTACGTGTCTAACAGATGATGAACACCCAGGCTAACTAGGCGCGACACCAGACATCGCCACAAGGCCAGACATTGTCGGCCCCAGCTCGTTCCGTCCGATAATCCAGTGTTTGTTCAGTATTCTGTACCTTAAAGTCTTCTATCTACATCTTACAGTTTATACTTGCTTTAAACGGGTCAAAGCTAAATCAAATCGCTGTTGTTTCGAGTATTGAAATTAAAAGCAAGTAAATGAGAAGCGTGTAGGTACAATTATACATCATCATCATCATCAGCCTATACTTGTCCACTGCTAGACTTAGCCTTCAAGAGATCCTCTCTTCTCCTACATATACGTACAATATTCTATTTCCCTATGAGCCATTTGACTAAATAATAGAACCTTACATTCAGATGAATCCGTATTTGTATCGGTAATAAAAAAATTGTTACATATCAAATGTGTGATCGATAACATCCTCAATTTGTTGTGAAAAAGTGTGTTTTGATTTATTTTGTTCGTGGTGTGTTTATGAGCTTTGACAGATTAATTTTATCAGGTGTCATCTTTGCCATTGCATTTTGTTTAAGTAGATAAACAAGTAAGCGGAACATTCAAAGTGTGTATTGCATAAATAAAAACTCAATTTTTGGCAGAACTTTAATTATTTATTATTACAGAAAATTTAGATACATCGATATCTTCAATCTTAAGCCAAATTTAAATCGAACATCAAAAAGAGTTTGTAGTTCTATATTGTAAATTTTACCAATCTTGTGTACTTAAGTCTTAATTGAGACTATGCTCTTATATGTATACAAACAAATAAACTATATCTTATACAAATGTGAGCCACTTGTATTGAGTAGGGTAAACTCTGTGATTCTCCTCTCCCTCCTTTACGACAATGTAACGTAAGATCCTAAGTCATAATAAATGCGGTACTGTCTTTACCGCCGCCGCCATGTTTATATTAATTTATTGAAACGCCTTCGATGTTTTTCTATTTCTCTACGTTACCGTCTTCTTCATAATGGTCCTTCGAGGGTTTGATGTATTATGACTAGTTGGATGCGTCTGTTTATTTATGACTAGCTATCCGACACTGTTTGCGGGGATTTTATAGCTTCTGCTTTAACTAGATTTTTATCATAGACTGTATGGAGTTTGTCATCTATACTAATATAATATAGAAAGTTTGTAAGTTTGGATGTAGAGGTTAATCTCCGAAACTACTCATCCGACTTTGAAAATTCTTTCACTAATATTTAGAATCTACCTTCAGGGTGGACATATGCTGTATATTATACTGTATATAAGCAAAACCATCACGGGATAAGGATGTTGTCGTAGATAAAGTGTGGACTTTAAGCTTAGCGTATAAGTATAGATAATGGTTATAAATAAAGCTATCTATGCGCACAGGTATTTAAAAGGTAATGTGTTGTCAATTAACAATTCTTTCAACTTGGGAATATGTAAGCACGCAGAAGATGATACAATTTTCTTAACATAATAAACCTACACTTACATAATCCAAACATAAAATACTACCACTAGTATTAATACTAGTGGTAGTATTTTATGTTTATTATGTTAAGAAAATTGAAAGAATTGTTAATTGACAACACATTACCTTTTAAATACCTGTGCGCATAGATAGCTTTATTTATAACCATTATCTATACTTATACGCTAGCCTTAATAACTAGCACAGGTCACGTATCAAATATGACTCGCTACAGTATTTAGTAGATAACCTACTTGGTGAAATCTCTGAAGACACCGAGACGCGACTAGGGTTACCATTTAGGAATTTGAAAAGTCCTGACAAAAAGCCTGACATTTCGATGAAATTCCGGACTTTTCAGTCACAAAATGAAAAAATTACTCACTTCTTATGTTTTGTTTTTAGATAAATAAGAAGTTAATAAAGATTAAAGACTTATTCGAAATTACTTAAAATGTGGTTTTGTTACTCATATTCCAAAGTCCGGACAAATTAAAGAGCCAGACAAAGTCCGGACTAGAGTCTTAAAGTTCGGACATGTCGTGACTAATCCGGACGGATGGTAACCCTAGACGCGACGCCGAAGGCTGACACACGATGAAAATTATGTCAACGCCTATATTATTAAGAAAGAGTCACTACATTTTATTTACAAAAAATTACTTAGAAAAAACTGCTGAAACAAACGAAACCTGACATTTTTTAACAGCTTTACGATTTTCTTGATTCTTCGTGCTTCCATTACTGCGTTTACGCGGTTTGGCATGCTGCCCACCAAGTCCCTTAGTCTCCCTTTTTCAAATTTGATTTTTATGACATAAATTTACAATAACTAAAAAGTTTTAATACCTTTATATAAGGAGTATTTAATTGTCTTTAAACTCAATTTATTTAATTAGGCTAGCATTCTGTTTCCGAGATTTATAGGTTTGTTTAAGTGACCCGGATTCATTGCTCTCGAGTGTAGTTGCATACATATAATCACGACTATTATTTCCGAATGGTTAGCCAGAGACTAGGCAATGAGGACCGCAAAAGCAGTCCTCTGCCGTAGTCCAATTTTCACCAAATAGCGACTGCAATGTGCTCAGCGTGAGCCAATCGCTGCTCTATGCTGTTGAATGTATGTGCAGTCTTTAGTACGTTAGTCGCCTTTTACGACACCCAAGGGAAGAGAGGGGGTGGTAGTATTCTTTTAATGAGCCGTTACGCGACACGACCTATAGTAAGCATATATATTTTATATACCACTATAAGGTAACTAGGCATATGGCCGGCCGTAAGCGGCACCCGATAGCCAAAGCCGTAGCATATCATGGGGATTGTCTGCAGTGCGATTCTCTAAGTTAAAGCCTTGGTAGCAGCGGCTGTCGCAGCGCTGAGAATTGACTCTGTCTCTTTCATATTCATAGAATTGGAAAGAGACAGCAGATAACAGCCATGCGCGCAGCGTCTATGTGTCGCTTAGATAATCGCATAGCAGAGGAATTGTTCGGCTTGATCCCTGCTGCTGATTCCCTTCACCGCACTACACGCAATGGACTGTCATTCCATCCACATCACCTTGATGGATGGCGGTGCGTTTTGCACGAAATTTCTTGCCTCGAACTACAGCTCTCGGCGGTGGTATTTCCGGACTGTTACGACTTAGGGATCTTCAAGAAACGAGCCTTCACGCGTCTTGGATTCCTCTGGGAATCGCAGACGCGTGCGGGTGTCCATGGGCGGCGGTGATTGCTTTCCATCAGGTGACCCGCCTGCTCGGTTGCCTCCTTCTTTTATATAAAAAAAGAACTTTGGCAACCAGAAGTATCACTCACGCGTTGCCGACCCTGTAAATACGTACTCGCCCTCAAAACATATCGTGGGAGCGCCAACCCTGATCGCAGATATAGGTCTGGGAAGTTTATTTCACTCGGGCGACCGTACGTCGATGTCCCGAGTGGAGCTAAGGTCATCGACATACTTCCTCTTTTATTAACAATTCGCTTGTATCTCTGCCTGCTCTGTTGGTTGTATTCCAATTTTCTGGCCATTTATCTATCGCATGGGCATTTGGGGCGTCCCACAAAAATCATGTGGACCATTGAATTTTGTTAAACTAATTAAATTATTACTTACGTGTGTGTCCTGAAATTGTTATTTTGATGAGAACTACTTAGTATGAAGCCAAAAAATAAAATTATTAATATTATGTAGGTAATGTAAACCTACCGTGTCTGTGTCTTTTAGTCCCTTCAAGATCAACTGATCATAGTTTCCCGGGGGGGCGATCAACCAAACCACAACAGAACCGGAGTTTGATCGCCCCCCAGGAAACCTTGATCGATCAGTTTGCGCCTTTTAAAGTTTTTGGAAAAAATTGTTACAACACCAATTACATTTTCCGCTGAAACTTATAGTTTAAAATATAGTCAGCCAGGCCTTTTCGGGTGAAATTACGTAATTTTGCAACCCTAACCTCGATACAAAAGCCTAAATATTAGAAGTTGTGTAAAATGATGAGCAGAAACTAATTAAAAAGTGTTAAGTTTAGTTTTCAAATTTTGTTGCGAACAAATTACAATGATACATATGATACGTTTGTTATATTTCTTGGACAACAAACCTGTTAAAGTGTATAGTGTTGATTAAAAAATAAGGGTGTCATTTTTATATTGGCTGACAAGAGCAACAACCCTATTAGCTACCAGGACATGTCCGAGTTGACTTTACCAAGGCGTGAACAGCCCTAACCTCGATATCCAAGCCTAAGGTCGTTGGCACAGTTCCTTTTTCGGATTTTATTACTGGATCCATTCCATTGTGTTGCCACATTAGGTATTTTATATGTAGTTTCTGTTTCTATTATGTTATGCCTTGTAGCGGACGGGTACGATTTCATTTCTTTTATTACTTTTCGACTGCGTCCTGGGAGTTTTGTGAGATAACTGTGGGTGTATGGTTCGGTAGGTTGAGTGATTGCTTTACGGCGGACAGACAGGCGCTAGCTACTGTACTGACTGAGTACCTACTGACAAGTAGGTATATGTCCCTATAAATGAGCTCAGCTTTCGTAATACCAGAGAAAATATAAATTTAATTGTTAGCAACCTCTACGAGTCTTCCTGCCGTACTCAGAGACGTCAATTTAGATTTAATGACAATTAAGTCTCTTGCTGTCACTTTCTTATGTATAGTGCTAAATAGAGAAGAAAAGATATTTAATTCTTTACGTCTTTGAGTACGGCAGTTCGTGATCATGACAGATCCTTATCTGGGGTATAGTAAAGAAAATATGTAACGTGATATATTCTTGTATTGTCCTATAAGTATGTATGAATACAAAAGTGTTTTAGTTTTCTTGTCTATCTGTATGTATTTCGGCTCAAAAGTAAGTCACGCATCGTCGTGATACATGCATAGAAAGAAATTTTCTTAGTTTTAGATATTTCGATCATCTTACCTAAATTCGTAGCCCGTAGTAATAGGTGAAAATAGTCCTAAAAATAATAAAAAAGTGGCTATACTTACGTGTCGTGTGCCTTTATTACACTTATAAACGTATAAGGCTGGCAACTTTACAAAATAAGAAAATAACATAATATCCATGTTTGTTTGTTTGTTAAGGCTTGCACGCTTAAACCGCCAAGCTTTAAGCTTTAAGGTTTTTCTCAGGTCGGTAACGCAAAAGATACACCTCTGGTGTTGCTGATGTCCATGGGCGGCGGTGACCGTTCACCATCAGGCGGCCCGCATGCTCGTTTGCAGACTATAATTATTCAAAAAAAAAACTGATTTAGATGAAATTGTCACGAATAATTAACGAGAGCGAAGCCGCGGGCGAAAGCTAACAAACAATAATGTCAAGAGTCTAACAAAAACAATAGACTGAAAGTCCGCTATCGAGCACCTATATCTACCTATATACCTGTTTACATCAGCTGTCTCTATCTTGGCACAGCGTATTTGCATTGTCATCTGTTGGAAAGTTGTCGGAGCTCATAATGTGGGGCCAACACAACGACCAATTAGTGGCCCGCCGCGCTCGGTTTGCGGTCAACTACAAACTACAATGCAGTGTCGTTGTGCCAGTAATACAACGAATACAAGTTGACAAACGAAGCAAACAATCTATACCTACCTACACATGCAATAAAATTAAAGTTTAGAGTGCTGTATGGTGATGGCAACTTTCGCAATGGCGGGTCGCTGGAGGGTGACCAAATTTAAAAAAAAACATCTCCAGCTCCTCCGTGCTTCGGAATGCACGTTAGCCGTTGGTCCCGGTAGTTGTCGTAAGATGGCAGTCGTTAAAACCCACCAACCCACATTGGGCCAGCGTAGTGGGTTATGGCCCAATATCCCCACGTGCTATTTTCCACGTGGGAGGCCTGTGCCCAGCAGTGGGGCGTTTATAGGCGGTGATGGTGAAGGCTTAGAATTAAAAGTATGACTTACCACTACCAACTCAACTCTACTCTCTAGGGCTTCGATCAACAATACAACTAGATGTCAGGTCGGCGCTAAAAATGTGTCTCGGTAAATAAACGCGCACTTGAGAAGTGAGCGTTTATTTTCTCGCAAGGCAATAACAGGAAAAAGTACTTTATTTGTTGCCACTTAAGGTTGATTTCACCACTAAATGTTATGACGTCTTTTTTTTTTAAGTGACAGGAGTAATTTATTGCTTTGAAAAAGTATTTATTCACGTGGACAGAATTTAGCTTTGATTTTGTACGTGACGCGTTATCTAGTTGGTATTGTTGATCGAACCTCTAGTCTAGGGTGTTGTAAAAGCTAGGCTACTACTGACTGAAGTTTACATCCACAAAGTATAATAATTGTCGATGGGCTCACGACTTAGGTAATGACTTTGCACATGCATGTACAGTCACGAGCAAAAATATGTAAACATTTGTAACTCTTAATACAATGGAATAAGAGTCAAAGTGGTATTATACATATTGGTGCCTCGTGACTGTACTACTGCAGTTGTGGGTGTGTGTGGAATGTGGCACTGCACTGTTTTGTGGTTCTCATTGTCTAGTCTCTGACTAACCCTTTGGGGATAATAGTCGTGACGTCAGTGCGTATGTATGTATAAAACAACATACATATAATCATTGACCTAGAAGTATAGACAAGAACGTTCATACAAACCATTTGTTCAAATTCTGGAATGAGAGACCTAAAGTTCGCTGCAGCCGCTGCGGCGCTTAAACATTTAAATGCTTAGATTAAAACAAAAAGGATTTTAATCTAAGTTTAAATGTTGTCTAATCAACAGACAGACATCGCAGCGCCGCAGCGCCAGATCGGTCAAAGATAACGTAGTGTGTATCAAGATGGCGTCCCAAATAGATTGTCAATAACAATAATTGAAAAAATATCTTTTCTATTCTAATAATACGATATAACTACATAATAATGACATGAATAAAAAATAATTTTACTAACTTGACAACTGAATTGTAGTAAACGTCTAGGTGTACACTTTGGAAAGAAATAAAGAATTATTTTCGCCGCTCCGCACGCACGAATGTCAAAGCCACACTAAAGCAAGGTGCCGAGTCGACTCCGCAGATGAGTGGAACATAGCGCGTGTTCGGAAGGGCCTACTAGTGTAACGTATATATCGCTGCATATAATCACGACTGTTACCCCCGAAGGGTAAGTCAGAGACCAGGAGATGAGGACCACAAAAGCAGTCCTTTACCATAGCGTCCATAGCTGTTCACTTTTCACCAAATAGCGACTGCACTTGTGCTCAGCGTGACAGGTGGTGACCTCATCGCCGCTCTATGCTGTTGGATGTATGTGCAGTCTTTAGTCCGTTAGTCGCCTTTTACGACACCCAGGGGAAGAGAGGGGTAGTATTCCTTCACCGCTACGCGACACGGTTGCGATAAAAAAAATGTTTATTTTCTGTAACAATATTTTGTTTTACATTCTTTAGGGACAGGAGTCTCATTTTAAGCTAAGCCTGTACCAGGAGATACCGCTCTTCCATAGCAATAGCTATCTTATTTAATAATTATATTTAAACATTTTATTAAATAAAAATTAGTAATTAAAATTAAAATTAGTAGTTGTGTGTGTGTGTGGTTCTGTTTTTACGTGCGCGTGTATATATATATGTGTGTGTGTGTGCGTGTATAAGATTGTGTGTGTGCGCGCGTTTGTATGTTTATATGTATGTGTGTTAGTGTGTGTGTATGATTGCCTATGCGTCCATGATCATCTGTGTTTGTTGTGTGCTACGAATTTAGTTTGATTTGATTTACTTATCTATTTTGTTTGGTTAGTGTTATACATGGTTTAATTGCTATTTATTTAAAAGTAATTCCGTATCTTCATAAAAAATTAAAGTTTGATGTATAAAAGTTAAAGTGAAGTAGGTACATTCAAGAGGTATCGATACGATAGCCGAGCGGATTGATGGTTGGGTTTAAACGCAAGAATTAATCATAGTTGAATTCCCATTGATAGTTCCATTAGACTACTGACGTAAATCGGTATGGGTTACTTACTTTACTTAACACGAGATTATAACTTACCGGATGGGTTAACATGACTAATTATTAATGAATTTAATTATTAATAATCCAATGACCTGGCCATCACCATCTGTATGCTCAAATGAAATAAGTATATATACCAGCAAAAGTTACACGACCATTGTCTACCAATTTGTAGGTACTAACTACTAAGTACTTACAACATTTTCTAATAATAAAAGTTTCAAGTAGGTATGGTCTTCGAGAAGTTAAACTACTTATCAAAAGTTGGCATACCGCCAGTCGTATGTTTGACGACAACATAAAATAATATGGCGTCTAAACATAAATACAAGCACCTAGAGTTACTGCATTGAAGACAGACAACGGTTGTATAATCGGAACCTTGCACCGAGGGGGCCACCCTCCTCATTTCAAGGTCACTGGGGTGGATGCCGCCGACACGGCTCCCGTTTTATTTAAATATATGAACTCTTTAAGCACTGCCTGCTTGCTTGCTTAACCATGTTTTATTATCTATGCCATTTAAATTACCTATATGTCAACTTTTTGGGGCAAAAATTCAAATTTGAATGGTGGTTTTTTTAATGGAAATCAATTTGTCATTTGTTTCATTTCTAAGTATCCTCAGTGTACTTATTTGTTTATGGTAAATATTGCAACTATAATACCTAATTGTGTTTACTTATGTTTTAATCATGTTTTAATGGTTGCTATGTCTGAAACAAAACTGATCTTATACGTTATTTTCGGCAAGAGATTAAAAAAAACACCATTTTGAGGCTAAATATCCCGTTTGTGGGAAGATTATACCTACGTGGGTCAATGATAATAAATAAAAATACCTATCATTGACGTGGTTTTGAATAGACCTTTTGTTATTTTGGTGTCTATCGCTGGGATAAACCTAATCATACTCGTATAAACAAAGCGAAATCGATTAGGTAGGTACCTACCTATTATTATTTTTTACTTATTAAGTAGGTACCTAAGTATAAAAAGAAACAAAAATGCATTTCTAGTAGGTACTTAATGTTTTTATAACAAATATGTTTCAATGTGAAAATGCAAATAAACAACAAAACTAATAAGATCAAAGACGATGGCCAGTTTTGTTCGGAACCAAACCAAAACGCAAGCACGTAGAAAAGCTTACTCCAAGTTAGCGCCGCCTCTCGGTCGCGCGACTCTGCCGGTGCGCTATTCTCAAATCGCGGCGCAAATGAAAATAGTTACGAGCGATACGCTTCACCGAATACCTATTTACTTTTTCCTCGAAAAAGTGATTGTTTAGTTTGTTATTTGTGAACGATGCTTATCAATGTGGTTGTCATTAACATAACACACGAAATGAGATGTGAAAAAAATTTAATACCTGTAGTCATATTTTGTAAAAATAATATTAGTATTTTTCTATTTCACAGGAATTTAGAAGTAAGTCTGGGCTAGAATAAAATCTTATTATCAGTTACTCTGTTAGCTATTCGCTCTGATTAAATATTATGATGATAAAGAGTTGTGTATGACAAATCATAACAGTATCTACTTGGGTACGTATAATAAATTATATACCATGTTAATAGTTGAGTTATTAATGTTATTATGTAGGTACACAGATACAACATATTATTCGAACTGATTTCATTAATCAACCTCAAGGTGTTCCAAGCAATTTATCTAACAGTCACAGCTTTACACTTTTTGTCTAGACATATTGACTACACGCTTCAAATTGGCCGCTATGATTTGGCTAAATGCCAATTAATTATTAATAGCTATACCGCCTTTGGAGCGTAACGTGGCTTGTTTGTGACTAGCGAGAGCAGTGTGGGTGAATGGACCACTTTTGTTCACTTAACGACACATCCCACGAAACTGATGACAATATTTTTTTTATCTTTTGTTGTTATCAGTAAACGACAAATTAGTTATTCTGGCGGCTTAATACTGACATCCATGTTTTTTAAACCGATAATGTTGTGTTAATTTATTATGTGTAACTATGAGTTGTTTGGTATTTGGAATAAAATGTTATCCATCGTAACATCAATACTATCAACAAATGAGTTAACGATTCTATTTAGGAGGATGATTGGTATGATAGCATCTACGGTAACAAATTGACGTAATCGCCGTAAGAAAAAATGAAGCAATGCCGACGATCGGTTACCGATAAACTGATAAAACACACTGGCATGTACCATTTGCCTATTGTATAGGTAGCACGGGGGTAACGCACGCTATCGCGACAAAAAACCACGACAAAAAACAAGCGGCAAACGCTGATCGTCCAAATGATCCGAGGGCGATGACCTCGCGAATTAGCGCCAAAGTCCGTCAAACTATTATATTCCTCTGCTTTCTGACTATTGCGAGCGTTGTTTAATCTGCGGATTGTTGTCTGCGGTCATACCGTTTAGGGTTCTTGAACCGTGTTTTATATTGTTTTGACTGTCCCTAAGTTCGCTTTGGCTGATGTAGGTATTGAATTTATTATAATTAGTTGGTTTTTCATTTGTAGGTAAGTAATATTTTGTAGATAATGTAAAAAAAACTATTTAACACAATTGTAATGATAGTTACTATTGATTTAACATATTATTATCTCTTCATAAGATAAGATTACAGGGTCGGCAACGTGTGAGTGAGAGTGTGAGATACATTATGTATACACTATAGTGTTGCAAGCGTCCAAAGGCTATGGTGACCAGGCGGCCCTTACGCCTGATTCCCACTTTATTAGTATAAAAATAAAACAAATAAAGATAAGACTAAGAAAAGACTTCTGAGTCCAATTTGTACAAAAACACTTTACCGCGACACTATACTCCGTTGCTCATTTACGTTTGGTTAGTACAATTTATGCGTCACGTTGAATCATTATGGCGATACACAATCGGCGGCGGTCGTTGACAGCGGGGCAAGAGCCCGCCTCACTTCCAAATATTCCTATAGGTAATTTATTCGACCATTCGATAGTTCAAGCAAGTTCGTACTGTTTCAATAGTTAACTTTTACGTAGGCTCTGAGTCTGAGCTAAGTGAACTGATTGATCAAACAAATACTTTCGTATTTCTATTTATAGATGTACAAAACAGTATACTAATGAAGATGTTAATTGATTGAAGTGTTGGCCTCAAATGCCTTCACGATATATTTTTCATAAATTATCCTACCCGTTGTCCATATGAGAAGGCATGTGCCGTAGGACGTTAATAGGCTGATGATGATGCTCCCATAAACCACAATGCCCGCCGCTGTGCCGTCCTACGTTTTGAAAACGGAAACATGGCATTACGAGTCTTTTAAAGCACCGAAGAGTTTCTTGTTTTTTTTTACCATTGAAAATGGTTATCAGATGCAAATCGCCTGAGACGTATTTATAAGTCAAGTCGAATCATTACATACGAATGTTTAACAGTACACTGCACAACACAGAGAATAACATTTTCATTTCTTTTATAACCTAAGTGAAATTCCAACTCTAATGCACTTCTCTCCTGCATCCGCATCTTTTAACACCATTACCATGACGATCGGTCAATAATCACAGAAGCTACATCACATCACTTTTATACACGGAAATACCCGTTTTTCTACAATTCCAAATCTAAAGAGACTACATACAGGTCACAATTATTTACCTATTTAAAAAAAATCATTATTTTGTTAAACTAATACCCTAGGTAGGACTTTATTTTAAAAAATTTCTAGTCTTTTTTTTTTGAAATATTTACAATTTAGTAAACAAATAAGTACCCACCAAAAAACCGTATATTGTACATTTTTCAAAATTCCAAAAAGATTTACTAGCCAATTTTTGAAAATCAAACTCTTACACGTGTCTCGATAAATTCCTCAACTCTTGGTACTATTTCTATCTCGCTCCTCCCAAAATCCTCGGAGCTATGGTCAAAAATACGTCTCAGGCGATTTGCATCTGATAACCATTTTCAATGGTAAAAAGTACAATAAAGTACACCCTGTAATACCGTCCCACTGCCGGCCATAGGCCTTCATCATAGAAATCAAGTCATCTCTACAATTGATGTTTATTGGCTTAACCACCACGCTTGCCAAATGCGGGTTGCGACCCTTTAAAAACTTATAAAAATATTATAGGTATTGTATTGTATTTAGGTTTAACAAGGATGGTTCGTTTTTGTGTGCTACCTAATTAGCGAAAAGATTTCAATGGTTATGTTGCTTTATGAAAAACAACATTTCTTTTTAATTCAGAGAGCGCGATACGTGTATGTTGTCCTAGACGTGACCCCTGGAATACGCCTGACGTTGGTCGACGTACCGAAATCGTCCCTTTGTTTTTATTAGTTTAATTAAATACAAAACGTCTACAAAAACAACAATGGATTAAGCGAGAACTCCCTTCAAACAATTTAAATTATTCCATTAGCTACCTACTGGTTTGTTTGTCAAGTAAATTACGGATTAATAAGATTTATTAGATAAGTTGAATAGTTAGGTGGTATACTTAATTAAAACTTTTCAGACACCTTAGGTAATGAAAAGCAAAAATAATAAATTTACCAAACAACGCCATGACTCCTGGTTTTCTTTTATCGTTCGAAGCCGTTGGAAATAATTATATGCGTTAAATTAATAAAACCCAAACCACATTATGTTTACCGAGATAATATTGGCGTAACTTTCAATAACTTGCAGAACGTAACGATGCACAAAACTAAGCTTCATAATAACTTGTCATTACCATCCACTTAACCTAAAACCACTTCAGTTTGCAAAACAAATAAATAACATAAAACAAAATGTATATTTCAAGCCATTCTGTTGATTTCGGACAGATATGTAGATTATCGTGCGATCCAGAATTGAGGCCCGAGGTTCGGACGCGCTCCAAAGCCCGTGGGAATAACATCGTGGGCCGTTAGAAAAAACCAATTACCGCTAACAAAAGTCAACCTCATTCGACGAGCGGAGGCTCTGTTATTTATACCACAAGCTCAATCAATATGTGTGTAAGCATTTGTAAAAACTAGAAAAAAATTAATCCCCATAAAGAATTAACTATATAGCAGGTAGTACGATCAAGAAATGAAAAATGACGTTTAATCAACTGCGGAGCATCAATGTTGTGAAATTGAATCGTTCAATACAATAATCGGTGTTGTTTTAGTTTGCGCTAAATTGTAAATTTATTCGGTTATTATTTTTCATTTACGTGTCAGGTCAGCCGTTTCGCTTAATTTTCGGAGGTGGAAACTCATTAATATAAATTAAGTGTTAAGTAGCGTTACGTGTTGAAATTAAAGGGGACACGTTTCAATTAGCACTTGTTGTACACGGCCTTATGAGGCCGCGATATTGATCTTTGTTACCCTCCGTCTGTGGCCTGATTTATCGGCCTTAAACCACCGTTCGTGAGCAACTGGCTGGTTTGGTGTTAAAGGTAAAAATAAATCAATAGCATGCAAACTCCTTAGTGTGACAATCTTGATAAGTATTTTAATTAAACAAAAAGTACATGCACAGGTTTTGTACTGAATTGATGAACGGGAAATTGAACTCTATTGTGGGTGGAACTCTACCATAGAGTCCATTATTGTGAGTATAAAACCGTAACATTGCAATTTGTAAAAATTTGCTAACGATGCCCGAAATACACGAATAAAATTTAATGTTAAAATGATACGAGAAATCATTATCCTATTAAATCATATTGGATCACGATGAAAAATAAAATTGTTTATTCGTCTGTTTACATATCTGTACGATAGGGTCTGTGGTGGCGCCCGTCGTTTTAAATTGAAATCGTATTTCGAACAACGAATTTGAAATTCAAATGACGTACGACACTTTTCTGTGCGCTAGTTTCCTAAAGTTAAAAAGTGTCACAACTCAGATGATGATAAAATTATTTTCCCATCTGTCTGTCATATTCTAAATCATGTTAAATGTTGTTCTGTGGGAGTTATATAAAAACTTAATAAAAAACGGCATCATGCCAATCCTGAAAGAAATATAGATGGGATGGGATGGCATATAGATATATATTTTTTATCAATGTTTCGTTGTCTTTCGACTGATGATGACCGGCACATCATAATTTCATTCTAAAAATCTCCTAAGAGAAATAAAGCAACCCAATCAGTACAGACAGATAAAACTCGACTCCACAAAATGTCCCCGTCTAATTACAGTAAAACCTCTTTCATGTTGTCGAGCTCATTTTGTTTATCATTCTCAAATTAAAAAGTCAGCTAAACCATACAATAGATCTTACAAATCCGCCACGGTACGCTCACCCTCGGTGGTCCGCGCATTATGCTACTATGCGGTCGACCGTTACGAATCCGCAGTTGAAAAATTATACCTCGCTCATTTTCTCTAAACTGCTGGTTACCATCGCTACCGTGGTAGGAAGCTATTACTTTTTCCCTTTCCTCTATTCGATCATCGCTCGTGATAATATTGAATTTGAAATCGAGTGCTGATTCATTCTGATACCATGTTTAGTTTGAGCAATTATGGAATCGTTTCTATCGTTTGAAATTGAAAGAGGTTCCTTGCACTTAGCCAAAGTTAGGTAAGGTTAAGGTAGAATAACTTATTATTATTTCATTTATGATACGATAAATGATAAGTAATAATAAGTGAAATATAATGTCAAATTTTTAATGATATTTCACCTCTTGAATTTCAGTAAAATAATGAAATTTTACTGATACTACACACACACGTTATCCTTGAGAGAATTTAATAATTGACGTTGCATTGCTTTGTTTTTCTTGCCAACATTTATGCGTTCACGAACACTTAACGGTTAATATTCCAACATTATTTTACATTAACATTAAATGATGGCAAGTCCCTAATAGCAAATGACAAAATTAAAAAAATATATATCCTATTCTATGTCAAAACATCTGTGGTTTTCATTAAGTTACTCAATTTTTAGAACCGAAATGCCTCATTCATATTATGAGAGAGAGCGCGCTCTGCGGTATACATCCCAGAATAGAAACTACGTGATCAAATACCGAAGTTTAGTTAGACACGGTTATGCCTTAGTAATATCACGTGTCCAACTTAATTACTTGTTGACTGTCTTACATAAACGATTTGTCAAATCTTAATCTTAAACATTTTAAACATTCATGGTCACTACAATTATTTTTATGAAAAACGATCCCGTTTTTTGAACATGTTTGAGTTGTTGTTTTTGAGTCCCCGATATTTCGCCGCAGTTGCATACACCATGATCACGGAGTAACATTTACTCCGTACTCAAACAACAACTCAAACATGGTAAAAATCCCGTTTTTTCATAAAAATTATCTTAATCTTAATGGATTTTGATTGCAAAATCAACCGTTAAGAAAACCATGAATTTTATCATTCTGGAGTAGGTACCTACCTACCTACTAATTAACTAACTCGTCAAGTACCTAGATCCTGTAAAACTACAGGGCATAGAGGAATAATAATAACTGAAGCATCAGAGCCGGCAGCGCGTACGTGATGCGCTCGGTGTCGTGCGCGTCCATGGGTTGATCGTTGGCCGCGCACCATCAGGCGGGACGTATGCTAGTTAACCGGCAGTTATCAGTATCAAAAAATAACATCATCATCTTCAACAGCCAGTAGGTAACACCTACCCACTAGAAGATGCGCCTAATTAGTACATAATATACGAACGGGCGTAGTGCAGATACGTACACTTTAATATAACAAAGTGTTAAAGCATCATATAGGTACAACTAGTTTATTTTCTAGTAATACTTTATTGTTTTGAAGCATTTTATGCATCTATATGCTAATGAACTATGAAGTTCTCTCCAAATTATCTTGTCAATCGTCTAGTTAGGTATCCTAGTTAGCCACAATGAAGCTTAATATAGGTACAACTAGTTTATTTTCTAATAATACTTTATTGTATTGAAGCATTATAATTATGCTTCTATAATAATTTGCTATTGCACTACTTATACGTTGTTATCTCTAATCTCTCTTGTAATACATAATTTGAAGAGCTTAATATGAACGCGCAGACACGCAGTGCAATACCGGGTGGCGGGCACCGACACGGGACTGGCGGGTGCATGTGCGTTTTTGGAGCGTGTTGTGATGTGACCTCCTAATTACCATAACATTAAATTATTGAAGCAAACACACTACTAAGTTATCTCCATAACATACATCTATAATAACAAACGCTCTTGTAATAATTTGAAACGCCTTATTAGATATCGGAGCGGGTGCAGACGCCCAATGCAATACCGGGTGGCGGGTACTGACGCACTGGTGGGTGCGTGTGCGTTTTTGTAGCCAGCGTGCTGTGATGTTAATGTGACCTCTTAATTACCATAACATTAAAGTGTTGTAGCATACAGACAACTTAGTTAAATCCATAATAACAAACGCTCTTGTAATAATTTGTAGCGCCTAATGAGATATCCTTGCGTTGCGGGGGCGCAGACGCGCGGTGCAATACCGGGTGGCTCGCGCGGGTGCGTTTCTGCGGCGCGCCGCGCGGCCCCGTGAGCCGTGAGCTCCTAATTGCGCGCTCCGTGTCGCTAATTGAACGGTTAGCAACCGGTCCGAGTCGTGTTTGTTGAACGATTACGCACCTTATTATTGGCGCGGCCTTTTTGCTTCGATATCAATTGAATTCTAATTGAAGGTGGTGCATTTGTACGAGATTGGAGTTTAAAAGTGGTTTTTTAAGTGGAGAGTGTAGAGTCTACACTGTAGACCTTTAAAATCAAGAGTTATTTATACATTTAATCTACTTACAATTTAGTCTTGATTTTTAAATTATTTTATGACAGTAGGTAGACTATCACAGGTTCATTAATTATTACCTATACTATACATAAACATATTCATCCAAGAACTTGAAGTATAATTTGATTTACCGGAATTATGCATGTGTCGAGAAAATCAAAATTTATCAAAGTATTTAATTTTATTAAAAACCAATAGAAATTTATAAAAGCGCCAATCACATTATAATAATGACAACAAAACATGATTGAGACCTTTTTTCTTTCGCATTAGAGAATGAACCACAATAAAAGGCGAATATTAGAGTTATACTTTAGGAACAGCGTTTTCGCGTGTTTATGAGCTGCGGCCGATAAAACTTCCATTATTGTCTTAACATCTTGGCACGGCCCGAGTGTAACGCTGAGCGGTGAAAAACAATTATAACTTTTCATTTTATTGCGACAGTTACCCGTATTTTTGTTACAACTACTTTGTGCGATTAACTTAAGCTTGGGAGTATAACTTACCCTCTTTAAAATTGCTATCATGTTTGTCATGGATCTAAAAATATTATGATCAAGAGTAAGATAAAAAGTTTGTTTTTGTGTTCTTGGTAATTATATTATTTCGTATGTTAAACATATATTAAGAACACCCATTAACCTGCGTTTCCGCGCTACTAAGTACATTACATTTCGTACTAATAAATTGTCCGTGTTTTTCTTTGAAAAAAAAATCCGTTCGTAGATTATCTACTTAAGAATTTAGCTGGTAATTGAATTTATCTTTATAATTTACTTTTGAAGTTGGCTTCTAAAATTATCATAAACTTTTGATTAAACATTACCTTTAATGTTTTTAGTCATAACCCGTTCAATGAGTAGGTATGTAATAGAAAACTTGCCTTTCACACTTTTGAAACTATCAATATTTAATAACTATGTGTCTTATTATCTGTTAACTATTTACATTTACGTTCCGCATTTGTTTTTCCTAAAGAAATTACACACATTTGTCAAACCCCCATCCGCTCGGCCTCGGCCTTTAACGTACTCGCATCACCTGGCGACAAGCGACCATCAGTCACCGTCACCGCAGCCACCGCGATCGCCACAATGCGACTGGTGGATAAACAAACGCAAAAGGTGGTTTCAAAAATAAAAAAGCAATTGACTTAAAGTATCCATTACTTTGAGTTTTATACTACTAGTAATATTTAGCCAAAATTGTTAAATTAATCCTTAGTATTTTTATTTTATCTAACAAAATAAAAAAATTAAGTACTACCTTTATTCAAATGCTTTACTTACGCTGTACTAATGTGCAGTTAACTTTTCTGCATATTTTGTTTGTCATATTATTATATAAATACATAACGTCGCGTCGTCCGTCGGTGCGAGCGTGCGCGTATAAGCAGTTTGTAAACTGCGTAACTGCGTATTCACGATATTACAAGAAAACTGTAAAGTAATTATGATGTTGACTGTAAAGCTTGGCTAAGTATTTAAATAAAAAAAACACAATAAAAAAAACATTTGTCAAACCCCATCCGTTCATCTACTTTTAATATACACTCGCGTCACCTGGTGTCCGTCAGTTCGTCACCACCAGTCGCCACAATGCGACCGGTAGATTAACAAGCGCAAAAAGTGGTCTCGAAAATAACCCCCCTCGTCGCGGCGCAGCTGCGGCTCAAGGTGAACCGCCCGCTTCTTTAGGCCAAGTTTTGCAACGTATATCGAGATTTTTTTTATTTTTATTAATTCACCTCTCTAAAGTATCTAGAGCTTACAATGCGTAGAGCTTAAGTGCATTCTGTTTATAGCGGGAACGTTGCGACGCGACTGTTGATTGTCTAATCGAGACGAGGGATTCGTTCTAGATTTAAGTACTAGGTATTTGTTATGTACAAATTTTTACTTCGTTTAATAAAGCTTTAATAATATTTAGTTCACTGTCTGATTAAATAAATAAATAATGATATGTTGCCTTGTCTTCTTGTGACCACAATCCTGTGTAGGGTTCGACCGTCATTCAGGATATATTAATATGTGCCTAGTTATAAAACGTAATTTACTCTGTGATAAGTTGTAAATTTCAAGAAATAAAGATCATTATTTTTTATATATATTATTTATTTAATATTATTATATTGTTAGAAACACTAGAAACTACAAATATTAATCAAGTTACAACAATATGTGTGGTAATATTGTTATCGTCGTTCACCACAAGCTCTTCTATTACAATACTGTTTAATCAATTTTGTAATAAGCGCTGTAATTGAAATACTAATCATAAGGAAAAACCTCTTAAAAACTTTTAAAACTCGCTCCATAAAAATTATACCTACAACACTATACTAGAATAAAGGATACAATCTAAAAATAATCTAGAAAAACATATTTATAAATGTTAATACAAAAGGTCTAAGAAAAGGATACTATAAATAGCATTGGCCGTACGACGAATGTGTACGTGATAAAAGGCACATTGCCATTCATTCATCACAACAGACCTTGTCAATCCATAGGTAATATAAGTGCGATAGTTTTTCAGTGTTATTATTACTAAAATGGTGACACTGTGTCGGTTAAATAACTGTTTTTATTACGTGCAACATTTATGTTTGATATTTCAATCATGCACGACTTTTTGACGGGATAGTGCAGGCAGAGCAGAGGCAGAGGTATGCGTGCAGTAGGTATTGTTTGAAACTGAAGGATTAAGCGATAATAACTTATCTAGGTATCATCATGTTTTTTCAAAACTATTCTGAATAAACTAACAAGTATTTGACTAAAGGACTTCAAAACCATGCTATTTAATAACATACCTAACCGATTTTATTTTATAATATTATTATGACTACTCTTCGTCAGCTGTAATTTGTTACGTCGATGTACCACCGGATATCTTATTTTTTATCATTAAATTAACACACATTGCCTTTAATATCATTACAAATGCACCTGCTTTGTTTGTCTGATAGCTAACTACCGCTCTTTAACGTCAAAAGTTAATTATTACTGTCAAAAAGTTTAGATAGTTGTGTAAATAATGAATCGGCTGTCATATTATAGGTACCACAGAATAATATACAAGGTTATACTTATGGAAATAAACAAAGTATGTATTTATACTTAAATAAAAATTTTGTTGCAAATTATTTATAATACTTGAAAAAAGAAAATTACTTAATGTGAACGTCAAAATAACCCTCACCTTCTAATAATTCGAATTATTCGGGTCGGGAGCACATTATCTGTACTACCCGTATAACAAAACTGCGTGATTTTCGAATAGGCCTCCGTTCGAGTGCAGTCCAGGCTAATGCCGCCTCTCGTTTAGTAGCCGCGCTAACGGTATTGCGGCACTCTGCACACTAGCGCCCGCGTAGGCTAATTTGGAACTAATGCGTTGGCGCGCTATCTCTATTAAGTTTGTAAATTGGGTTGCGTATTTTTGATATTATAAATAATTTATTATTTTAATGCCATATACGATTGAAATGAAATATTTACTTTTTACGGATATAATTCGCGTTTATTACTACTTTTCAGGTTTTTATTTTACTTTAAATAGATAAGTAGGTACTATTTCGTAAAACTTAGGTATTTATGTGAAATATGCAAGATTACTTGCCAATATCTTATATAAGAAATATAGCAAATAAGTCTTGTAATGTAACTTATTTATTTCATTACACAAAGACAAAAACCTACACACAAAAAATAATGGTATACCTATAATGCATTTTTGTGTATATAAGTCGGTAAGTACCTACTTATCTGCTCTGCTACCTTGGTAGCAGATACACAAAAATAATAAAATTTTACCTGTTATTTTTAATTTTTAATCAAAAATATTATATAAATAAGTAACCCACCAACCCGCATTGGACCAGCGTGGTAGGTTATGGCCTATAATATCCCCACTTGCTATTGTTCACGTGGGAGGCCCGTGCCCATCAGTGGGGCGTTTATAGGCTGATCATGATTAAGTATGAAATATTGTTGTATTATGGCCCCAGTACACAGTGGCGTATGCTGGGCCACTGCCGGCCATCGCCATTGTGTAGACAGGGTAAATGGTGTACAGTGGCAGGCACTTGTCGATAGTGCGCAATTTACCCCGTCTACACAATGGCGATGGCGGCGGATGGCCGACAGTGGGCCAGCATACGCCACTGTGTACTGGGGCCTTTAGGTAATTTGGCGAATTATTACAGTCGGAAGTCAGGACATAGTTTTTTTTTTGTTTTGAATTACCTACACTTAAAAAAGAAACAAATTCATTTCTGCGGTCGCCTGCTTGTGTCATACACTTTACTAGTTAAAGACAAAACGCTTCCTACTGAAACAATTGAAACAAAATATAAAAAAACATCGTCGCAGTAAACCGTCGCTTGCGCAACTGGATGTGGCTTTGACCGCAACCTCTATCGCGTCCGTGGTTATTGCATCATCCGGACAAGGTCTGGAAACGTACCGAGAACTCGCATTTTTAAAGTTTGTCAAGTTAAACAATTTAAGTATGTAGGTACCTACTATTCCACTCCTGGGCAAATCCTTTTTCATAATTTTTGTTTTGTTACGTTAATAACGCTCAAATGATCTTGAAGATTAAGAAACGTTGAAAAAAAACACTAAGTACCTCATGTGGGAATTCCTCTTCTTTGAATTCAAGTAAATTGTTGCGATACCTACAACTTGTTGTATCCGCTGTCTTGGCTTGTATGTGACTAGCTTTCTAGGTTCCCTCTTCCTTCGAAGGCGAGAACGACAAACTATCTCAGTTACAGTTGTCAAAACTCGATAAAATTATGTTGCAGTTAGTGTTTTTAGACACCACAGACAAGCAAAAACTACTATAATGTTTATTTTTCACATATCGTGTATAGAATTAACATGAGAAAACATGTCGAGAAAATTTTCTCGGGTTGCGCGGAATAGAGAATACCTACACATAATCCAACAGCATAGACCCTTGAGTGTCGTAAAAGTCGACTAATGGACTAAAGTCTGCACATACATCCAACAATATAGAGCTGTGATGTGCTCGCCACCTATCACGCTGAGAACATGTGCAAATTTTAATTTGACATCCAACAATATAGAGCTGCGATGTGCTCACCACCTATCACGCTGAGAACATGTGCAAATTTTAATTTGGTGAAAAGTGGACTATGGAGTGAACTGCTTTGCAGTACTCATTGCGCAGTCTCTGACAGTAGAAATTTGACAGTTTTGGGTAGGTTGATCTGACGCCGTGTGTACGGTCGGGGTCACCGTCGCTTTACCACTTCGCAGCGATTTTCGTATGAAGCGCACCGACCGCCCGGGTGCGTGCCCGTACCAAATAGACGACGCGGTGTGCAAGGGATTTTGACCTTTAGACTGGTAAAGCGACGGAGTCCGCCATTGTACATACATACCGACATAGGTACTACAGTCGAGGAAATTCCCGGTCGACAACTTTTCGGCGATATTCGCTAGCACATAGGGTTACCCTTTGTCCGGATCCGGATGTCCGGACTTTTAGACACAAATCCGGACTTTGTCCGGCTATTTAATTTGTCCGGATATTGGATTATGAGTAACAAAACTACCTACATTTTAATTAATTAATATCAAATAAGTCTTTAATCTTTATTAACTTCTCATGTATCTAAAAACAAAACATAAAAGTGAGTAATGTTTCCATTTTGTGACTACAAAGTCCGGACTTTTATCGAAATGTCAGGCTTTTTGTCAGGACTTTTCGATTTCCTAAATGGTAACCAAGCGCAGCGAATATCACCGAAATGTGGTCTACCGGGAAGTTCTTCGATTATATGTTACATAAGTCATCAATATTTGCTAGCATTAGGCTAACAGCTAATGTCCCTTGTATAACAACTAAGTGTACAAAATTTGAGCGTAACATTAGCTAACAGCTAATATGTGTTGTTGCAGGCTACTACCAGCCCGCGGGCCCGCTGATCAAGGAGACGGGCGCGGAGGCGGAGCGCGCGCTGGCCCGCTACCACCCGCCGCCGCACTACCACGCGCCGCATCCTTCCGTGAGTACCACCACTGTTTGTTAAAGGGGCCATAGGCGGTGAAAACAGAAAAATTGGCTATTTTCTATTAGCTGTTATTCAAAATATATTAGACTAGAGGCCGCTCGCGGTTTCACCCGCGTGGTTCCCGTTCCCGTGGGAATATCGGGATAAAAAGTATCCTATGTGTTAATCCAGGTTATAAACTATCTGTAAGTATGCCAAATTTCATCCAAATCCATTTAGTAGTTTTTACGTGAAAGAGTAACAAACATCCATCCATTACTTACAAACTTTCGCGTTTATAATATTAGTAGGATATTTCGCACTGAAATTTTCAATGTGTAAGTATTATAAAACGTATGTGTGAGGGGATGAACGAAGCCAAAACACGATTGGAAACATCTTGCTCGATAGAAACAAAATCCTGAAATTTTTACCTCTTAATTTTCATTAAAATACACATTACGACCGTGTTGTGTACAATAATAATTCCTATAAAATCATAAAACACATAGGTATTTATTTATTACCTTTTCGATTTCTTGACTGATTTAGATTTTCAAAAAACTAAACATTTTTATTAACTTTTTGATAAAAACATTGAAAATAAGACACCATTGTTAGTGGTTTTCTAGTGAATCTCTTTCAAGGAAAAGTAAAAACCCGATTGACACTAGATAGCTGTACAAAGAATTGTCAAAAATTTGTCAACAAATTGTTTACAAACACCATCTTCATCGAATTTGGCTGTAGTACTGTTACTACAGCCAAATTCGATCCATAATGTTTGTTACCACCGCGTGGTAATGATCTTATTACCGTGGCGTGCTAGTACCTAAATAGATCAGGGATCGGAACACTTTGTTGCTGTATTTCTTTAATCAAAATATTGGTAGGTATGTATTTTCTTGTGCAAGCAGTATTTTTAAGAATAGGTCGGTCGGTTTCATTCGAGTCGCACACACTGCCCTTGATGTTTTGTTTGATGGTCGCGTTTCAACTATTCGCGGGCCATTCCTGGTAACCTAATACTATATTTTCTCTGCCACGAGCACGAGTACGAATACCACCACTGCCACTATCCAACAACAACAACAACTATACAGATACCTACGACCTCCATACACCCAACCATCCACGCCCACACAAATGGGCGGCATTCGCGACGAATACGCCCACATGCCGGCCGCGTGGATCGGACCCCTGGGGCCGTTGCTTCGTACTGCATTGCACGGAATAATTGTGTTGCCACCCAACATTCATTTTTAAACGATACAGTTTTGTTTAACTCGTTTACTAAACTACTAAACGAACTACGTTCCCTGTAGACACTGCAGTGTAAGCAGAATTTATAGCAAAGATGAACAATTTGTATGGACGTTCTGAAACTGCGGAAAAAAATCAACCTTTCCTTACAAAAGTTTGTGTAGGACATATATACATAATAATCACGACTATTATCTTCGAAGGGTTGGGCAGAGACTAGGCAATGAGGATAGCAAAAGCTGTCCTCTACCATAGCACAGTATAAATATAAGCTAAAGCAGTCCGGAAGCTCGGCCCTTTTCTTGTTTTATATACCTACGGGCCAATTGAGCGTTAGGGTTGTCCTCTTATTTTTGTAAAACTGAAAAAGTTTTTGTTTAGTTAGCGCTGTATCTCAGCTAGTTAGCGCTTTTTTTGATATAACTAGCAAAGCATAAGGGTTGTCACTTTAATTTTTTTTAAATTAAAAACTAATAAGTTAAATATGGCGGCTAATTTCCTCATTCTATTATCAGATTTATTGTCGGAAACCCCACAGATCCCCTGATATCGATTTTTAAAGCAATCGGTCGAATAACTAAAAAGTTCAAGATGGAGGCTATTTTGTCTCATACTAATAACGGAGTCGTTGTCAGAAACCACACAGATCCCCAGATATCGATTTTCAAAGCAATCGGTTAAATAACTAAAAAGTTCAATTTGGCGGCTACTTTTTCTCATTCTAATTACGGGTTCATTGTCAGAAACTACACAAATCCTCAAATATCGATTTTAAAGTTTATTAAAGATTAAGTTTCGTAGTATCAATTCTTATTACTCTTCACCATTAAAATAACGCGCGCTCAAAAAATCCTAAACAACCAAACGATTTATTTAAAGTAAAATATAAAATTAAAATATAAAATTACTAAATAAAAAAGCTTTTTTATTTAGTAATAATAAATCATTCTTACCTTTCAACATCAGCAGGAAGTTTAAAAAACGAAAGCTCCGGTTTTGAAGAAGCCGAGTTCAAGTAGCCGAATACTACGCAATACACATTTTAAAAATCGCGCGCACAGCGCACGCAATACACAACAGACCTTTCAACATCAGCAGGAAGTTTAAAAAACGAAAGCTCCGGTTTTGAAGAAGCCGAGTTCAAGTAGCCGAATACTACGCAATACACATTTTAAAAATCGCGCGCACAGCGCACGCAAAACACAACAGTGAACACTCGTTCTCGACGCGATACGCGCTACCTACTGAGAGCACTGCGATGTCCGCTTAGGGGACCTGTAAAGACGTGCGTCTGTGAGCGTGCGTCATTTCGAGCGTTTGTACGTAGCTTCCTTACTGCTTTAGTTCATATTTATACTGTGACCATAGTCTACTTTTCACCAAATAGCGACTACACAATGTGCTCAGCGTGACAGGTGGTGAGCTCATCACCGCTCTATGCTGTTGGATGTATGTGCAGTCTTTAGTCCGTTAGTCGCCTTTTACGACACCCAAGGGCCCTTGGGTGTCGTAAAAGGCGACTTAGGGGTGGTAGTATTCTTTCACCGCTGCGCAACACGGTTAGAATGTATGTATAGGGCAGCTGATTTTTTATACGCCCGGCCCCTCATGGGGTCATATAGTGGCCATAGCCTCATACTGCCTCGCACGCAACAATTGTGTTGTCGCCCAACGACTATTTTGAAACGATGCAGTTTCGTTTCTTGTTAAACTCGCTCAACATGTTGAGCTGACACAACTGAATGTTACATAAAAAAATTAACTTTTCTTCAATAAATACCTAAAACTTATTCCCTATGGCCACTGGTCCGGCAACACACTGACTGGATGGTAGAAAAGATCTGCAATTTTCTTAAATATTTTAACCACTTATGATAAATCGCCTAGTTGATGGCACATGAGTAAAGATACCGTTTCTTTACTCATATGGTTGATGGTTAATGTTTACGTAGGTACTGACCGGACGTGAAAAGCGCACTACAATATTATACTTATTTGATTTACGGGAATTAAGTCTGTCCAAGCTCGTCCACTTTTTTCAAAACTGCTGCTCTTTTGATTATGTTTTAGTATGGAATTCACTTGAAGCCATTAGTCTCGGTTGCCGGTTGTTGTCATAGGATGGCAGTCGTTAAAACCCCCTATGTGTTGGTTGTGCGTGGGAGTACGTCATAGTCCAATCTACTCATGTGCTATTTGTTTTTGTGCGAAGGCGGAGCTAAGCAGTAGGCGTTTATAAACACAAATCACTTTGCATTCATTAATGCAAAGTGATTTGTGTTTATAAATTTATCCAAACATGGCCTAACCTGAATAAAAACGGAAAAATTGGCTGTTTTCTATTAACTGTTATGCAAAATATTGTAGATATTTCGCACTGAAATACTCAATATGTATAGAACTTATGTGTGAAGGGATGACTGTTTCCAAAACACGACTGGAAATATTTTGCTCTAAAGAAAAAAATCCTGAAATTACCTCTAACATTTCATATAAATGCACATTACGACCGTGTTTTATAATGATAATTTCTATAAAATCATAAACACATAGGTATTTTACCTTTTCGATTTCTTGACTGTTTTGGATTTCCAAAAAACTAAACATTTTTATTAACTTTTTAATAAAAATGTGAATGGCGCTTACGAATTACCTACCGCGGAGCCGCGGCTCACTAAAGTAATAACCATTACCTCTCTTACCTTAGGTGTCGTAAAGTCGACTAACGGACTAAATACTGCACACATACAACAGCATGAGTGGCGATATAATCACCACCTATCACGCTTAGCACATTGTGCAGTTGTAATTTGGTGAAACGTGGACGGTATAGAGGAGTACAATGTGTGGTCCTCATTGCGTAGTCTCTGACTAACCCTTCGGGGATAATAATCGAGAATCTAGGTATGTTATGTACTCGAGGAAGTTCCCGGTAGACCACTTTTCGGCGATATTCGCTTGCACAGGGTTACCATTTAGGAATTTGAAAAGTCCTGACAAAAAGCCTGACATTTCGATAAAAGTCCGGACTTTTTAGTCACAAAATGGAAACATCACTTATACATATTTTGTTTTTAGATAAATGATTAAGTTAATAAAAATGATAAACTTATTTGATACCTATTACTTATGTAGTCTTGTTACTCATATTCCAAAATCCGGACAAAGTCCGAACTAGAGTTTAAAAGTCCGAACATGTCCGGACTAATCTGAACGTATGGTAACCCTACCTGCACACATTGAGATACAATAAACTAGAGAAGACACCGCGAAGCAAGTTTGTGCGCAACTAAGGTGCAGCGGCAAGGTCCACAATCACTAGAATCACGCGCAATCACTGAGGCGTTTGCAGCCCATGGACTGCACCTTAGTGCGCACAAACTTGCTTCGCGGTGTCTTCTCTAGTTTATTGTACCTCAATGCTTGCACACGATCTACGCGCACGCTGTCGTACGAACGCGCGGTTCGAATGGAGCGCAAGCGATTATGCCGAAAAGTGGTGGCCCGGGAACTTCCTTGACTGGTACGTGTGTATGTACAATTTACTAATTATATTATTATTCTGTTATTCGTACAGGTGCTACAGCAGTACGGAGCGCCTTATTACCCCGCAGACCTGTGCTATGGCCGGTACTATAGGCCCTCGGGAGCCTACCACATGCCACCTCCGCAGCCAGACGCACCGGTAAACATACTTCACTTGTTAAACTTACGAAATTGTTATGAAATGCAACACTGACGTATCAATGTTGCGTCGCTATGACAAAGTTAAAAAGTGCTTACCGAAAAGTTGTTACAAATGCTTGTCTCGAACTCAGCAGACTAGATTTTCGCAGTAATAAAGCAGCAAGAAAGCAACCATTAAAAAAAAAATTGGTTTATTATTATTGATTTATTTCTATAGTTAAAGGAACTTACAAATCCTCACAGGTTTAAACTTAATGCGATGGTGTAGTTATTTACAATATGGCTTGGTTGGTACTCCTTACATATTTAGCTAGTGTCAAAGTTACGGAAAAATATCGTAGATTAATAAAGAATCGGAATTTGTACAAAATAAAAAACAAGCTCTAACTGACTGACTGGTGTAAATAGTTGAAGCCAAACAAAGCGCCTCGGTGGCGGGTTCCGGGTTCAATTCCCAGGTCAGGCAACGTTTCGGATTTTTCAATGCATAGCCCGGACGCAAAATAACATCTTCAAAATGATGTACACAAGCTTTATTCTCTTAGAGTAGAATCGTGTGTAGATAATTTTGAACCGTAGGCGGTATTACTATTATCATCATCGGCCAATATCAGTCCACTGCCGGACGTCGGCTCCCCCAATCATCAATAACACATTAATTCGTGGAAATAGACATTCGCGGATTAAGACGTTAGGGGATTTAGACAGTCACGGATTTAGACATTCGCGGATTTAGACATTCAGGGAATTAGACATCATCAACCAAACCAAAATATTACAAACTATAAACAAAAACCATCCTCAGATCGCGATTTCTTTTAGTAAAAACCGCATAAACATCTATGCGTGGTTTCGATGAATAAAGCGGACTTTATTTTATAATATGCAATAATGATGATAATAATGAAGAGTTGTTAACTGTTGTTTAAAGCAATCCTCGTTCGTTTCCAGATGGTGGGAGTGGGGAGCGAGCCCTACCCGCCGCCGCAGTATTACGGCACACCGCCGTGTTACCAGCACTCCCCGCAGAGGATACCATACGTAGGTCAGTACTTAGGTATAGATAAGGTGCTTTCTTTTTACATTACTCATCTCATGCGAAGTCTTTTGGCTCTCCCGCGTTCCAATGGAAACAGTTAAGAGTGCCCGATACACGATGTAGGAGAGGTGTTACTTTACCCTATGATGAAGTGATAGGGTAAAGTACTGAGGTACAATTTAACCGACAATACGAATTAGCAACTCTCCTAATACCTATCTGTTGACGATGCGGGATTGCGGGAAACATTTTATGCTTTAGCGGGGAAGCGAAGAAACTCGGCTTATCTCTGAAAGACACTTCAAAATGTGCAAAATTAAATTTAAGTTATTTTAATAGCCGGTTTCAAAATTTTTTGTCTTTTGTTTCTTTAATAAAATGTAGATAATATATAAGTAAAAACCCGTTATTATCATTCCAAACGCCAATTACATTTAGCAACAACACCGTGAATGCAGACATTAACTTACCATTTTTGTTACCAATAAACAATCCTGTAATGACTTTGAATAAATTATTTTCTATTTTATCTTCTTAACACACTCGTATGTTTTGTTACAGAATACAGATGCCCGTGCCCACTTAACGCGTGTCCAAAAAACGTCCTTATTGGGCCCGCTACTGGTAAAGCCCCGACCGGTGGCGGCCCAGCCGACATCTCTTCGGCCCTCGCGCCGCCCGGGGGCGCCTTCCGAGCGAAGGTGCGGGCGTGTGCCCTCGATGCTGCCGCGGACACCCACGGCAGCGGGAAGGTGAGCCAATCTCACTTCTAACCACTTAAGAGGCCTATTACATCTCGACTGTGATTTTTGCGTAAAATGGCCAATTTTGGCGTTATGGATCTCAGAAACAAAAATACATTAACAATTATGACTTATTGAATAGTGTAGAATAGCTATTGAAATAGTGCGTAGCTGCCTCGCTTTTTGTAAATTTTGCTTAACTTTTTAATTAAACCCAAAATTGCAGATGTTACGGACAGAAGTCTCGACTTTATGATATTATATAGTTAGATATAATACGGCTAAATTTAGGTATGTGTATTTGCATAAGTAGATTAAGTCTCATATGTGTAAAGGTTTTTTGATAATAAATAATTAATTTTTTGCGTTTCATTTAAACAAAAGGTAAAAGTTATCAAACAGGTAATGGTTTTGACAAGGTAAGGGCCAAGTATACGTGCCCAGGGGCCTTACGCCTCTCTAAGGTAATTAAAGTTAGGAAAGTAAGAGATTAGCTTTCGTAATTATAGGTTTCTATTGTTAGGAATATCAATGTAATTAAGAAAATAAATAAGTAGGGTATCCAGATTACGAGTGATACCGTAGGGTAGGTAATAAATTTAAGATAAAAAGAGAGGTCCGAACGAAAGGGACAGCTGCACAAATTACGACGGTTCATGTGGGTAGTTAGTTATGGTAAAATGTAAAACTGCCCACATGAGCCGGCAGCTGTCCCACAAGGCTGCTAGTTGCCAACCCATAATGTGTTTAAGTCACGGCCGGTCAGAGCAGAATTTGTAAGCTCTCCGGACCCCACCTTGAAGAATAAAGAAGCACTAATCAAGAACCGAGTTTTATTGAAGAACATACAGTCCACATCGAAGCACAACGGCTAAACTGTTCGGCGACTACACCCGTCGGGAACAATTTCTTTGGACCTTCGGAGCCGGATTTGAAGAACTGAAGCCTTCGTCCATTTGAAGATAGAAGATCTACGTAACCACCAACGTGACCACCAACGTAACCACCAACGTAACCACCAACGTATTGTAACCACACCACTTGTGTTCTGCAACAAGTGCTAACGCGGGCGGACCGCGGCTCAAAACGTCACATCACCTAACGGTGCCAAACGGTGTGCGTTCTGAGTAAACGCCGTTCAAGGCGGGACGACTTATCGGACGGGGTCGTCAGTTTGTCTTTTTTAGGGCAAGCTTAAGAGTCCGGCTACGCCAGTACGGTTTGTCGTGGAGCGGGGGTCCTTTCTGTAGGCACTGCCTAAGCTGTCGGACACTCCAGCCGATTCGCGAGCGCCCCGTTGTCCACGTCGACTCTCTGCTGGGTAGGTCCTACCTTTCCACTCCCGCACGAACTCCATCCTTGGACGGGCTCCCCACATAGCGTGCCCGTTTGAGATTGTTAGGAGTAGGGGCAGCAAGAAAGAAGATGCCGACCACCCGAAGACAAAGCCAAGCCGAGACGACAACGGGACTACGAACGTTCGACAGAGCACCCGCATCACCCTCAAACCTTGCCTCAACCGTGACGCCAATGGAACCGCTACAAGAGACCGCTGAACGCGGCATCACCGCCACTACGGAAGTTAGACGCAACGAAGACGCACCCCCACCCGACGCGCCCAGAGCCGGGCCGCCGTCGGTACGATCGACAACGAGCGTCGCCTCACGAGTGAAACAAGCGCAACTTCAAGCGGAGGAGCGGCTCGCCGAAGTACGTCGGCGAGAGTTAGAATTGGAAACGGAAATGATTAAGAAGAGACTTGCATACGAAATCGCCGTTATTGAAGAAGAAACGGATTTAGAACCGGAGAGCTTACCCGCCGATATTGCCCAACTGAGAGTGGATGAATGGTTGGATCGGCGTCGGAACGTGCATGAGCCCGACACAGATAAAGTCGGAAATGTGCGACAAAGACAAAAGGATGCACGCGCAAGTGAGATGGACAGAGGTCGCCACCTCACTGATTCGCCATATGTTGAAAACGAAAACGTAGTGAAAGAGGCAGCGAACCGTGATCAAACGGGCAAAGACGACACGGGGATGGTTAAGCTCGCACTTACACTAGAGAAAATGATGCATAATCGGCCGGTACCACGACAGGCGCTGGATTTGCCTATATTCAGCGGCTCGCCGGCCGAATGGTTGCCGTTTAAAGCGGCGATGCGCGATACGACTAAACAATTTAACTTTAGCAAAGCCGAGAACTTGGCACGATTAAGAAGCTGTCTTAAAGATGAAGCAAAGGAAGCGGTGTCCGCTCTTTTATATACGGCCGTGGACCCGGAAGTGGTTATGAAAACACTCGAGCAATGCTTCGGACGGCCAGAAGTAATAATTGATCGAGCGCTGGACGACATTAAGAGACTGCCGCGTCCCGGCACGACGGCCAGTGAGTTGAACACGTTCGCGATCAAACTGCAGAACATTGTGTGCATACTCGATAATATCGACAACAGAGGGTACTTACGAAATCCAATGTTAACGCGAGAAGTGGTGGACAAGCTCGGACCGCACCTACGCTCAAGGTGGTGCGACTACGCAACTGACTACGGAAGCTATGCCGAGCCTGAGATCGTCACGCTATCCCACTTCCTCATGAGAGAAGCCGACAGAGCCCTACAGTATGCATACGTGAGCTACAACCCTACGCGAAAGAACGTTATTACGGAAACACGAGCGAACGTGAAACAACGAATCGAGCGAAAGAAAAATACGGCTGTATACGCAACAAGTGATGACGTCATAAACAAAGAATGTCTATGTTGTGGAGGACGTCATGACGTGCCGCAATGTGATCGCTTTAAAACCATGACGGTTAAACAACGATGGGAATGGATAAAGAAAAGCGGGGTGTGTTTCCGTTGTGCGAATAAGAAACACCGTCGCCTACAATGCGATAAACGCGATCTGTGCGGAGTTGATGATTGCCGCCATCCCCACCACGCCTTGCTACACGAACACCGCACCAGGCCGAACGAAACCGAGATGGTGGCGTCGGTTAATCACTCGACCGATGCTACCAAGGTGTTACTGAAAGTATGTCCCGTTACCATCAAGGGACCAAAGGGGTCAATCGACACATACGCCTTGCTCGACGAGGGGTCGACTGTTACGCTAATCGACCAAGACCTGGCGGACTACGTAGGCGCGGACGGGCCGGCGAACGATTTGAAAATACGAAGCGTGAATACACAAACGACGTGCGAAACCAAGACGGTGAATTTAAAGTTAATTGCAACTACGAATAAACGACAATTCGACATTAAACCTAGAACGATGAAAGATTTATCACTCAACGGACAGACGGTGCACAACGACTGTTTGAGATACACTCATATGAAAGAGTTATCAAACAGCAACGTCTGCTACGGACATGTCAAGCCTCGAATACTGATTGGGGCAGACAATTGGCATCTCATAGTCACACGAAGATTGCTACAGGGCAAGCGAGACGAACCGATCGCATCGCTCACGAAGCTGGGGTGGGTAATACACGGATCAGCGCCACGGTCAAGCGTGCTGATGGAGAGTAATACGGCTGCGGTGTTATACGTAAACACGCCGCAGTGCGCGACGATCTCGCGCACTCTTTTACCCGACAACGAACTCCATGCTATGGTAAAGAAGCACTTCGAAATTGACTCACTGGGAATAACAAAGAAGGAGCGAGTGAGCCCGAGTGATGCACGCGCCATGGAATCGTTTAGAACGACGACAAAGAAAGTCAACGGAAAATACGAAGTTAGATTACCGTGGCGACGTGATGACGTCACGCTGCCGCCAAGTTACGAGTCAGCATTGAGACGATTGAAATCCATAGAACGGAAGATGGACAAGTCTGACGAATTCAAACGAGCTTATACGAATCAAATAGAGAATCTATTTGATAAACACTATGCCGAGGAAAGTAGCGAGAGCGATTTGATGAGCCCGCATTTATGGTACTTACCTCACTTCGCCGTAACAAATCCGAATAAGCCCGGAAAACTACGAGTTGTCTTTGACGCGGCCGCCGAAGCAAACGGAGTTTGTCTGAATGACGAGCTTTTGGAGGGTCCCGACTTACTACGCGACCTGGCGGGCCTGCTACTACGATTTCGCGAACGAGCTATCGCAATTACGGCCGACATCCGGGAGATGTTTCTTCAAGTTAAGATATTTAAAGGTGACCAACCCGCTCAGATGTTCCTATGGAGGGGCGCCGACCGAACGAAGCCACCTACACGCTACAAGATGACGTCAATGATATTCGGAGCTAAGAGTTCACCTTTCTTAGCGCACAGCGTGAGAGATTTGAACGCTGAAACGCACGCTGCTGAGTATCCGCGCGCATACGAGGCAATTACGAGAAACCATTATATGGACGACTACGTCGACTGCTACGACACCGAGCAAGAAGCGATTGAAACGATAAAGGAAGTCGCGAAGGTTCACGCGCAGGCAGGATTCACGCTGGCCGGTTATAACTCTAACGGACCGTGCGTGTTGCGTGAGCTGCCAGCAGAAAGCCGTGACACATCACCTCGACAGCTCGGCGCTAGTCTTCAGCAATGTGGCAGAACGCTCGGTTTACTATGGGACGCTGCTACAGACGAGTTGGCGTTTAACACCGAGATGGTTCGCGTGCACGACGACGTGAAGCAAATGAGGCGCGCTCCTACTAAACGAGAGGCGCTGAGTGCGGTTATGTCAATATTTGACCCACTCGGACTGTTGAGTTATTATACTATACGAGCGAAGATCATCTTACAAGGCATATGGCGGTTAAAAATAGAATGGGACGAGGTCTTACCCGATTACGAGGCCGGCGAGTTCCATGAATGGTTGAACGGATTGAGGGCATTACGTAGTCTGCGTCTACCCCGGCGTCTACACATGGGGGGAGTGACGAGAAAGCAACTACATGTTTTTTGTGACGCCAGCGAAGTCGCTTACGGCGTTGCAGTATATTGGAGAATGAAGGGTGAAAATGGCGAAATACAAGTCGCACTCGCCGCTGCTAAGGCCAGAGTGGCACCGATAAAGCAACAAAGTATTCCGAGAATGGAGTTGCAAGCGGCGTTGATAGCTACGCGACTAGCGAGCTCAGTATTGAATGAACAAAGATGGCAACCTGAGAGAGTCGTATATTGGACCGATTCACAAACAGTGTTGAAATGGATAAATAACGACACGGTGCGTTACACCCCCTATGTAGCGCACCGCTTAACTGAGATCACAGAAACGACGATGCCGTCACAATGGCGATGGGTCCCTACGGCTCACAATGTCGCGGACGACGTAACGCGCGGCAGTGAGAGTATGAAAACGAAGAATGATCGGTGGTTTGTCGGACCGGCATTTTTATACGAAAACGAAACCGAATGGCCTACGAGTGACGTCATCAACAACGAACACAGCGCGGAGAGTGAACACTGCGTGACGCACACGCACACGTGGCAGAGTGATAGTAGCGTAGTGCCAGACGCTAAACGCTTCTCTTCCTACGAGCGTTTAGTTAGAACGATGGCGAACGCGCTACTATTCACTCAGAGATGCCGCCGCCGCGCTAGTAACATGACACTTGAACATATCAACGAGGCCGAGCGCCTACTAACCATTGAATCGCAACGAGAGAGCTTCGCAGACGACATCGACCGCCTCAAAGCATCCCGCAAACTACGCGCGGGCAGCAGACTACGACGACTCGACGTGTTCATCGACGAAGGCGGAGTATTACGAGCAAGAGGGCGAATAAGGGCAGCGGGTGTGTCTGCCCCCGCTACTACGCCCGTAATACTGGACGGCAGCCACCCGTATGCGCGGTTGCTACTTAAACGTGAGCACCGTCGCGCCCACCACTCGCACAATGAGCGCGTCGTCAACGAAATAAGGCAACGATACTGGGTTCTACGATTGAGGCCGGCTGTGAGATCCGTGGCGTTCAATTGTGCATTTTGTAAAGTGAGAAAGACGCTACCTACGACGCCGGTGCACGGCGACTTACCAAAAGCACGTATGGAAGCTTTTGTACGGCCTTTTACGAACTGTGGCCTAGATTATTTTGGCCCGATGACTGTGACTATCGGCCGGCGCCATGAGAAACGATGGGGGGCGCTATTCACATGCCTCACTACGCGAGCTGTGCATATTGAACTTACGGCGAGCTTATCTACCGACTCAGCGATTATGGCTCTAAGACGAATGGCGGCCAGGAGGGGATGGCCCCACGTTATATATAGTGACAACGCTACGAATTTTAAAGGCGCGGACCGAGAATTAAAGGCCGCATACGAAGAATGGGAGCCAGCGCTACGAGAATACGCGCTAACGCAACGCACAGAGTGGCGTTACATTTCGCCAGGCGCGCCACACCAAGGCGGCGCATGGGAACGGCTGGTGAGAACAGTCAAAACGGCGCTGCGCACTACGCTCAACGAGAAGTCACCGCGTGAAGAAGTACTTATGACGCTACTAGCCGAAGCCGAGCACACTGTCAACGCTCGGCCTCTAACACACGTCCCTGTGAGCATCGACGACCCGGAAGCGCTGACACCCAATCACTTCCTTTTGGGTAGCTCGAGCGGCCTGCCCACCACTGGGCCGTGCGAGCGCGCCGACCGAAACACATGGCGGGCGGCGCAGGCGCTGGCGGACGAGTACTGGCGACGCTGGCTGCGCGAGTATCTACCACTACTCATACCGCGCGGCGGCACGCGCGACTCCGAGCGACGCAACGTACGAGAGGGCGACGTGGTCATAATTGTGGATAACACACTACCCCGCAATGTATGGCCTAGAGGCGTCGTCACGAAGACATTTCCTGGACCTGACAACGAAGTACGCAACGTAGAGGTGCGCACCAAAGGCGGCACGTTCCGACGACCGACGACGAGACTGGCTGTCCTGCCGATGGAGTGAAGAGGCTACGCGGATGCTGCGCCGGGGGGAGCCTGTTACGGACAGAAGTCTCGACTTTATGATATTATATAGTTAGATATAATACGGCTAAATTTAGGTATGTGTATTTGCATAAGTAGATTAAGTCTCATATGTGTAAAGGTTTTTTGATAATAAATAATTAATTTTTTGCGTTTCATTTAAACAAAAGGTAAAAGTTATCAAACAGGTAATGGTTTTGACAAGGTAAGGGCCAAGTATACGTGCCCAGGGGCCTTACGCCTCTCTAAGGTAATTAAAGTTAGGAAAGTAAGAGATTAGCTTTCGTAATTATAGGTTTCTATTGTTAGGAATATCAATGTAATTAAGAAAATAAATAAGTAGGGTATCCAGATTACGAGTGATACCGTAGGGTAGGTAATAAATTTAAGATAAAAAGAGAGGTCCGAACGAAAGGGACAGCTGCACAAATTACGACGGTTCATGTGGGTAGTTAGTTATGGTAAAATGTAAAACTGCCCACATGAGCCGGCAGCTGTCCCACAAGGCTGCTAGTTGCCAACCCATAATGTGTTTAAGTCACGGCCGGTCAGAGCAGAATTTGTAAGCTCTCCGGACCCCACCTTGAAGAATAAAGAAGCACTAATCAAGAACCGAGTTTTATTGAAGAACATACAGTCCACATCGAAGCACAACGGCTAAACTGTTCGGCGACTACACCCGTCGGGAACAGCAGAGAAAGATTTTCATAAAGTGCGGGAAGGCACTTTTTTGAGCTCATCGATTGAACTACTGTTCTAAACAAGTGAAATAAAAATATTATAATGTTATCTCTTATATAGTCGAATAGTGTGTAGCGGCCTCGGAATTTTTAGATATTATGATTTTATGTAGGAAAAAAATCTTATTCTAAACCAAAAAACTTCGAAAATCGCTATAAGTTAACTGTGAATATCTCCTATCTATGATAATATTATTGAGCAAAATTTATACCAGGGTAATCGTTACTTCATGAGGAATAAATATTTTATAATTAATTTAGTATCCTATTTCGATAAAAACGATAAGTACAACTGCAAAATTACTACAAAATGCGAAAATAGGCATTTTACGCAAAAATCACATTCGAGATGTAATAGGCCTCTTAATACATATAACAGGACCGATCACTCGCAATTAAAACTCGGGCCGAGAGAGAGGTAGGTACTTACCTGTGCGTGGTTTTACATCTCTTTCTATAGTTATGACTTGTAGTTTTATTACGTGGGACAATTACGTATCATATAGTCATTACGCTTATTTCCTACAACATCATGGTTACCCTTGTGAAACACATGACAGGGTTACCAGAGTCACTATAATAAATATTACTAAGTATATAGGAAGGAATACAAGGAAAGTAACTAAAAATAAAAACATGAATTAGCTAAAGAAATAATTAGTTTAATCCGTTAGTCGCCTTTTTTGACACCCAAGGGAAGAGAGGGGTTGGTAGTATGTATTATTTTGATGAGCCCATCGCCGCTAATGCTGTTGGATGTATGTGCGGTCTTTAGTCCGTTAGTCACCTTTTACGACACCCAAGGGAAGAGAGGGGTTGGTATAAATTGGCTTAATGCTTAATTAAATGATTAATTAAGGTATAATAATAGTAATAAAACCTTCAAATGGAACCTGCAAACTCTTATTTACTACCAACAGCTTTATTTTTATCGGTTGGCAAATAAAAGAAAGGGATAAAAAGATTAGCATGTGACCTCTAATTTGGCACGTTTTCCACTATTTGATATTGAGTATTAATGTTATAGAAATAAGGTGTATTTTAGCAATATGACATTTTGATAGTGCTCGGTCCTGATAGATGTATTAAGTCCATGCTTCTAACTTAATAGGAATAAGATACAAACCTCCAATGCTGCTGCGGACACCCACGGCAGCGAGAAGGTAAGCCAATTTCACGCCTATCTCAGCAGGAATAAGGTGCAACCCTCATTCCTCATCATGCAGCCCACAGCCGTCTTCCCAGCGAAGGTTCAGGCGTGCGCCGTTTGATATAAATACTTATGGTCTAACGTTCAGATAATATAATTTCATTTCATATAATTTCATTTGATATAACGACTAACTTAATATAATAAACATTTAATATAATTTTAGTTTCTATAATTTCATTTGATATAATGTACTTTTGATATAATGGACATTTGATATAATAATCAAATGATATAAAACATTACTCATGTAATAAGCAAGCAGTATGCAAGCAAGCAAGCAGCATGCAAGCAAGCATGCAGCATGCAAGCAGGCATGCAGCATGCAGCATGCAGGCATGTATGGAGCATGCAGGCAGGCATGCAGCATGCAAGCAGGCATGCAGCATGCAAGCAGGCATGCAGCATGCAAACAGACATGCAGCATGCAAGCAGGCATGTTTTCTGTCACGGCTCCGGCGCTGCGGTACTCCGGCGGTCCCACACGAGCTTATCGTCGCAGATGGCTTTCGCTCACCGAGGCGAGCGTTAAACCCACCTGCTCCTCAGCTCGTAGGCCGCCTCGTCCCTCCGCGCCTACGCGGAATTAAATTACACTCTAGCGTAGGGCAGACAAGTCTACGTGGAGTCGGTTTTGCCGCGATTCGTTTCTGTCACTGACGTTTTTAGCACAACCATAACGTAAACACAACGTATTAACTTTTTAAGACAATATTTGAAATCAATTTAGGGATAAAATGGTATTCTTATTTTTAAGCAAAAATTATACCAAATGAAGTTATAGAATATGATTATTCTACCAATATAGCTTTATAGCATAAGTTGTTAGAGAATATGAGTATTATATCAAATGAATAATATACGTAATGTTGTTATAGGAAGTGTATTTAGATCAAGTAAAAATTATATCCAATGAACGTTATGTTCTTTGAAATTAGTTCATTTGTCATTATATGAAATGATACGCACCCGCCGCGGACACCCAAGGCAGCGGGAAGGTGAGCCAATCTCACACCTATCTCTACAGAAATAAGGTTCAATCCTCATGCTGCCCGAAGGCGCTTCTGAGCGAAGGTGCAGGCGGGAAGGTGAGCCAATCTCATGTCTATCACCGCACAGAAATAAGGTGCAATCCTCATTCCTCATCACGCCGCCCGGGAGCGTCTTCTGAGCGAAGGTGTGTTTACTTACAGTAAAAACTATCGGTTGGAAATATTGATGAGACATGAATGACAATGCCTTATACCGTAAACTGTGATATATGTTATTAACACTCTGCTTTGTGTTCGCAGGACCCTCCACTGGAACTACCACCGGCCGCTGCGGACACACCACACCCGTGTCCACTGCCAGCAATAGGAGGAGCGTCACCAAAACGCGAACTGTACGATGTTCGCGACAACCTAAGGCTATCGGGGGACATTCCAGGCCCCGCGGAGCCCTTAGGGCCTCCGTCGCCCGCGCGCGGCTCGGCCGGCGCGTGCGCCCCGCAGCCGCCGCCCGCCGCGCCCCGCAGGGCTCGCCTTGGCAAGGCGATGGCCAGGAGATCACTCGCGGGAGACGACACAGGACTACTGCTAACAGTCCCCCAACCCCCACAGCACAGCGACGCAGACGATGACGTACTCGCCATCTCCCCACCCGTCTGCGCGCCCATAGATCTATCTTCCTCCGATGAACGGTCCACCCCCCTAGTCGATGTTAAGAAAGAAAACGAAGGACCGACAAACGCGCTATCGAGGAAAACCGACGCCCAAGCTTTGAGGGAACATAACTGCACCACCGTTTCGGAACAGGCAGACGTGATAGACACAAGCAAAGCTGTTAAGCGGAGATATTCCAGACCAAAATTAGAAATCGACATGAAGGATACGCAACTTGAAGACGTCTGCAAAACGAACGGCATCGGGGAACATGTTAAATTACAAAAACGTAGAAAGGTGTCGGGCGAGCAAACGGATGTACGGTTGGAGACTATCACTAAGGAGCCAAAGAAAAAGGCGTCACCGATGAAGAGGACGCCCAAAACTACCTCCATTGAAAAGAAGACTGTGAAGAGAAAACTAGAAAGTAATCCTGCTAGCCCCAGGGTAAAGAAAGCGCTCGTGGAGTCCGTTGCGACTGAAGATCCGAGACTTACGAACGTAGCAGCAGTGACGGCAGCTGAAGAGCCAGCGACGACGAAACCTAAAACTAAAAGCGCGCTCCTTCTCGACAATCTCATCAGGAAGAACAGCATTGATAGAGCAGACTCCAAGGGCTACGCTCCCGATTCAAAATTAAATCCGGCAGAGCTGTTCCTAGGCCCTGACGAGAATGTTTCTCAGAGCTGTTCGAAGAAAACCTTGAACATCAACAATAACGTCGTGGAAAACGGCAGCGCGCCCGCGCCTGTCAACGGTGTAAGACCGAACACGATCGCCGCCGTCAGTCAGCTCATCGGAAAGAAGCTTGCCTCCAAAAACGTGTGCAAAGTCGAGAAAGTCGACTCGAAAATTACGCACAATCTCAAATCAGTGCTTAAAACTGCGACACCCAAACTAGACGAGGAGCACAAAAGCATTGAGGACGAACCGAGCGTCGAAAAACTAGGGGCGACACCCGCTGAAAGGGTCGAAACTGACGTAGTCGAGGAGTTCATAGAAGTTAAAGATACCAGCGAGCAGATTACCGAGAAGGAAAACCCTAAAGACAGGCCGCGATCAAAGTCAGAAACAAGAACGGAACCGGTGGAATCTCAGAAGGTGGACGACAAAGAGTTAGAGAGTAAATCTAGCGAAGTTAAAATTAAACGTTCGAAGCTGTCACACGGGGAGATGAAGACCAAGAGTGTGGATAAAGTGGTAAAGTTGTTGGTGTCGAAGAGGCCGGCTATAAAGGCGGATGAGGCGTCGACGGTGATAGAAGAGGCTTGTGAGGGCGTCGGGGCAGCGCGTCGGCGGCGGCGGCGCAGCGGCGGGCTGCGGCGGCAGCGGCGGCCGCCCGCGCCGCTCGCGCCGCCGGACCACGAGCCGCGCGCGCCGCCGCGGTGGAGCAACGGGTGGAACTTCGACGGGGAACATTATCTCTCCAAAGTTTATCTGAGCGTGAGTTAAGCTTTGATTACAATTGTATATAATTATATTAAGATAAGTATTATTATCTTGAAATTTCTCAAGCGCAACCAGAAAGTAGTTGCGCTTCTGTCGCACTCGCACGGTTGGACATCCCATCATAATTCAAGAAGCGCGCGGTTGCAGTGCGACAGAAGCTCCAGTGTAGAGCTACGAGATAATAGTGACAGCCGGTGCCGACAGCTTCGCGACGCAGCAGCTGTAATATGAACTCCTTCATGTAAAGCACAGCTTCGCTGCGTCTTATTAGAAACGTCTTTAGTACGTGACAGCGCTCTTTTTTTTCTCTAAGATAATGGCTTCGTGTGATCAGCACATTTAGCCAGTGTCAAGTAAGATATAATAGTAATTGTTTTCTTTGCATTATGTAGAATTGTAGATGATAATGAGTGATAAATAACGTATAATGGTAAATGATATTCCCCAAACCCCTCGAAACTAGGGTTACCATCCGTCCGGATTAGTCCGGATATGTCCGCACTTTTAGACTCTAGTCCGGATTTTGTCCGGCTTTTTGATTTGTCCGGATTTCGGAATATGAGTAACAAAATTACATATTAAGTAATATCAAATAAGTGTTTGATCTTTATTAACTTCATTTCATTTTGTGACTAAAAAGTCCGGACTTTTATGTCGAAATGTCAGGTCAAATTCTTAAATGGTATACCTACTCGAGACTCAATAAAGCTATGGGACTTTATCTAGATCTCACACGGGCTTCGTGAGAGAATTTGAAAAGTGAAGAAATCCAAGCGCTCCTAAAGTGTCCATATGTGTTGCGCAGAACGACTCCCGGCTGGACCGCACGGCGCGCTGCTGGGCGCGCATGCGGCACGTGAGCGGCGACAGCGTGGCGCGCGGCGACTGCGTGCTGCTGCGCGCCTCCGTCGCGCGCGCGCAGCCCTACGTGGCGCGCGTCGCCAGCCTGTGGCAGAACCCCGACGACGGTCAGTACACGCACACTCCTGTCATGCTTATTAGTGTTGCCGCTCGATAGTCCAATATCGATAGATTATCGATATTGACGACCTCCATGCTCGAGTGGTTTGTACATCGGTTTTCATGGTGTCGCCATCTCTGAGGTCCCGGGTTCGATCCCCGGTCGGGTCAATTTAGAAATTATTGTTTTCTAAATTGTCTCGGGTCTGGGTGTTTTCTATGTACTTATAATAAGTATGTATTTAAGTATGTTTATCCGTTGTCTAGTAATAATTTAACGAGTTTCTTCGAAGCTTCTCTTGGGCTAGATGATTGGTGTGTTTGTATTGTAGGATAGGAAAGGAAAGTTGAGCAAAAGCAATAGTATCGAAATGCGTATGGATAGTATCGATAGTATAGATTGCTCATTTTAAAAATAAAATAAAAAAATAAATTTTTGTTTACGCTCACACCAATTATCTAGACCAAGGTGAGTATTCTTGTGAAACTCGTTTATATGGTAAGATAACGGATAAATATACATAAACATAGAAAAAACACCCAGACCCGAAATCTATTTAGAAAAACAGTTTTTCTCTAAATTGACCCGACCGGGGATCGAACCCGGGACCTCAGAGATGGCGACACCATGAAAACCGGTGTACAAACCACTCGACCAAGGAGGTCGTCATTTTGGTGCGATAGTATCGGTATACTGCTTATACTATCCATATTATCGATACTATCGAAGCTCAATATCGAATGCACTATAAACGCAACGCAATATTCAGCAGCAATAGTATCGATACTATTGCTGCTAAATATTAAAATAACAATCGATACTATCGATTGTTTTATCCTATCGATAGTGACCTTTCCCTCGATAGTATTGCTATTTAAATTTTACTAGCTACATCAATCAATATTAATAAACAATACTTTTAAATCATAGCATACTATCGATAGTATCAATTGTTGTTACAATAGTCATAGCCGATACTATCGATTGTTTTGTCCTATCGATAGTGACCTTTCCCTCGATAGTAGTGCTATTTAAATTTTACTAGCTACATAAACCAATAGGTATTCATAAATAATACTACGTTTGGAAAAGCATGGAAGAGGCTTTTACTCAGCATTGGGTAGAAAAGGGCTGAAGAAGAAGAAATAATACTATTAAATTACAGCCTACTATCGATAGCGCAAACATATCGATACTTGTTGTTACAATAGTCATAGCCGATACTATCAATAGTAATTTCGATATTGAGCTTCAATACTATCGATAGTATTGCAGTAAGTATACCGATACTATTGCATCAAATTGAGCTATCGATAATATCGATGATTTCCGAGGTCAACTATCGATAGTGCGACAACACTACCTGTCATATACACGCGCCGCGACAGCGTGCTGCTGCGCGCACGTATTGCAACCTCATAAAGTGCGCGGAGCGTCGCGTCGCTCTCTCGGTGTGAATTGACTTGCGTGAAGCATAAAGGCGTGAAGTGCCACGTCTCTACGAAGCAATACTGAAGCACGCTAAAAGTTGCGTGTGCTCATATTATACTCTCTAAGATTCTTCATGAAGGTTTCCTTCTGCCAAAATACTTCGCTATACCTCCTTTAATGAGTTCCATAGACGAAAGTCCCCGACCCTATGCTAGTGCGAGAAAGACAGGCATTCTGACCGCTTCAAAATGTAGGCAATGGTACTCTTTATTAATCTAAATATTATTGATGACAGGGAGATGGGTGACCCTGGTGTGGTACTTTAATTACTATTCTGTGTGATTACCCGTAGTCTTCGACCAACAATACCAACTAGATAACGCGTCACGTACAAAATCAAAGCTAAATTCTGTCAACGTGTATAAATACTTTTTCTTTACTAACGAACTGAGACAAAAGTTATAAATCAGTTTTAAGTTCAACCTAATTACAACAATGGTACCCAGTTATAAAGTCACAAATCTTCTAAGTATTATCTTATACTTACGATCATCCGTCACAAACAACGAGCAAAGTAATGATTACTCCTGTAATAATAAGTACTTATTATTGTTCTGGGCTCCTGTCACTTAAAAATGAAAAGATGTCAATCACATTAAGTGGTGAAATCAACCATACTTGGCAACAAATAAAATACTTTTTCCTGTTATTGCCTTGCGCGAAAATAAGACCTCACTTCTCAAGTGGGCTGTTATTTACCGAGACATATTTTTTTAGCGCCGACCTGACATCTAGTTGTATTGTTGAACGAAGCCCGTAGTGGTTATATATAATGTAATGTATTACCGCAGGTGAGATGATGGTATCCCTGGTGTGGTACTACCGGCCGGAGCACACGGAGCGCGGGCGGCTGCCGGCCGACGCGCCCGACGAGGTGTTCGCGTCGCGGCACCGGGACGCCAACTCCGTCGCCTGCATAGAGGACAAGTGCTACGTGCTTACCTTCAACGAGTACTGTCGGTGAGTGCATACTTGGCGACCGCACATTAGTCTATGATTTTATTATAATAATTATTAATAAGTAACCTAAATAATTAATGATAAATAAGTAATTTAAAGTTAGACGCGGAGTCATGTAGGCTATGCGATCACGCGGACTACTATAACTCTATTTTATCTTCTTATCTATATTTACTTCTTACGTTCCTGTCTTAAATCTAACTTATTTGTACATTTTGGTCCTTCGAATCGGATACACTCTTGTACTTCCCTTCACGTTAAACCATGGTTAACCGGAACAGCCATTCAGTATTTAAACCGCCTCTGTGGACAAAGAGCTTCAGCATCACCAAACTGATAATAGATGCCACTACTCAATTGCTTTTTTACACTTTTTAACGATTTCATCTCCTATATTCTTATTTCTACTTTAACTTTCACAATTTGATGGGTGGTAAACATTTGGCTGCAGATCTTCCACCAAGCATTAACGTATAACACCTCCACAGATACAGGAAACGGCTAAAAGCTGCCGAGGAGGGCATCATTATCCCACCGTCGATCGTGCCGCCGCCGCCGGCGAGCGATCTCACGCCTGCGTTGGCGCCAAACGACTGCAAGCTGCCGCCCGCCGTGTCGCCCGAGCTCGTGCTATTCTGCCGCAAGATATACGACTTCAGATCGAAGAAGATACACGTGCCTAACAAGTGAGCCTCGCCACGCCGCCGTAGGAACACAGCACGGAGATTACACTCCCGAAGCGCCGGCGCGAGCGACGCGTCGCGCGACTTTTATATGTACTTTTAATGAGTAAGAATGAACACCAAAGTTACGTTGCGTAATTGAAGAATGAAAAACTTTGTTCGCTCGCGGCACTCGGAGGCATCATGACGGTGACAACGGTTTGCGACTCGGCAATATATAAATCGTAGTGTCCCTAACCCTAAACCCCCCCCCCCCCTAAATTAGTACAAAACGCGTTCCCGGGTGCAAAACGTAGAATGTGTGGACCTGTGGCCATTTTATGTGAAAACTAATTATGTAATTTGTGTTTAGCGAACGCTGAACGGTCCGTTGTTGATTTGCTTGTGTCGTGGTTTATAAGTAGATATTCCTTTTAATGTAAACTTTAATCAGTGATTTGCTGTATTCGATTGATTTTTGTGACGTATCATTTTGTATCAAACGATGCCTTTTATAATGTGTAAGTAGTTGTAAGGGAATCTTGATCGATGACGCGCATAATTGTGTATGGCCTTGTATTTTTTTCGCTTGTGGGCGGCTCGCGTCCGTTTTGTAATTCGCGTAGTACGTGAGAGCGTGTGTGCTGCGACTTTGCTGTCGCTTGTACGGCTGATACGATTTTGTTTTACAATTAAGTTTCTATTTGGCTATTTTGAGAAAAGGCATTTATAATTACAACTATTATTTTTAATTAATTGTTACATTGTTGTCAAAGTAGAGTCTATATTAAATTATTCTTTTATTATTTAAGAACACTAAATTATGCATGAAGCAGCATCGATCCATACTGAATAATGAAAGTGAATTTTTTGATATGATCCTCTAAGAGGCAAACTAACCGATTGGATCTCTGAAAAACAAAATAGATTTAAATGTTTTGTAAGAAGTAGTGATAATACGGTCTCTACGCGCTTACCCAATGCAAGTATGTAAGATGTTTGTTTTTCAGAGTATACATAAACAACCAACCAATAAGATTACCTATTGGTTTTATACCGTATATAATAATGTAAGTTTGTTTAGTTTCTTTTTGTCATCACAATTACTTTAATGGAATAAAAGTAGGACTTACCGAAACTGAGTCTTTCTAATTTCTACTGTGCTAATAAGTGAAGTATTAAATGCATCCCACTCTGTAGGTACAATACATTTGATCACTTTGTCATGGACAGTTTGATACATTTTTATGTATCCGCAAAGCATTTTGTACGTAGATATAACAGAAAGTTCATTAACAAAATTAAGAAAACACCATGCCTTTAAGGAATTGATTTATACACATTTGGCCGGAACAATCCAAATTAGATTTATCTTTTCGCGAGAGCTCTCAGTACTTTTCAGAAAGACTGATTTACCTGACGGAGCAATTTGAAATGAATTATATTCGTAACTACTCCAGTCAATTTGAGAACATTCTGCGCGTTTCATTTCACAACCTAACAAAACAATGTCAGCCAATACTTTACACTTTATTGAAAAAAATAACAAATGGGATCATTGTAACATATTTTAAACGTAATATTAGTGCATAGATGTAAACAAAAAAAATAAACATTTTGGGTGTTGGAAGCAAAGAGATATATTGTATGAATGTAATAGTGAAATCTCTTATCACTAGAAACATAATTTTTAAGTAGCGCGGAATAATAAAATAAAGATATATTTAACGTTATAATTCCCGCGTGGATGTTTTGTAAAGGGCATTTATACGTTTGCAATTTGTACCAATTACGTTCTGTCTTCACTATTTCTTACAATGTATCTCTAAATATTTAGGTTTATCTATCTTTCGGTTGGATTTTTCTTTGTTGTAGATATACTTATACATTTTATTTTGTTTGTATAAACTTGCTCGAGTTGTTATCTGTCCAGTGAGAAAGACGTTAAGGCGTAACCCGGACTTTACCACGAGTTGGTCAGTAACACCTAAATAATATTGCGTGACTCCTATGTTAATAGAGTTGAATTTGACAATGCTATTAGTCATATAGACAAGGCTATTAGGATAGTCGTATACTGAGAATTATCCATCATTGATGCTTTGACTAGTGCACTATGTAATTAACAATGAATTGAGTTGTCAAAGCTTTTTCTAGTAGGGATAAACCAGAAGCGTAGAACCGCAAATTGCTAATATGGCTAAATAAAATTTCGCAATGGCAACAAGCTGGCCTACGCCGTTGTACGTATAAAAAATTTACAAAGTCAAAGTCAAAGCAACCTAAATAATGACTCGTAAATCTAAGGGGTTAGTATCAGTTGGTCTAAAACGCAACTGGTCTACCTACCTAGGGGGGTTACTCTCGAACGCAAACTCAATCTTAATACAATTCCAATGCGATTAATATGTATCGATATTTGGATAAATAAAGATAATTCCGCAACGCCATCTCGATAATAATTTGTTCAATCAATTCCCACGCAATTTAATCCCAATGTGGCGCTATTGTCGCTTACAAAAGTGCCATTTGACATTTTTTAGATTTGTGATTGGAAATTGATTAATGCAATTCTGTTTCAAGAGTAGCCTACCTGGTCTAAATCGCAACTGGTCTAAACGCAACTTTTGTCGGCGACCAGCTATTTAGACCACATGCATTTAAGACGAATTGATAATATGACAGTAGACGAAATAATATTGCGACGAGTTGCTTCATAGACCGATTACATATTCGACTGTCTGCAAATTCACCCAAATGATTTTTAGGTGAGTTCATGCCATAGACCACTTGCGTTTTTGACCATTTGATACCTACCCAACCTAAGTCTGTAGGTACATCTTATTATTTCTCACTGGTTGTCTATTCCAAAGCTTAAGTTTTCTATATCTTTTTCTATTTTCGTTGCTTGATGCCAAAAAGTTAGCTGCAAAAAAATCTATTATTCAGTAATGATGTAATACCAATCTCTTTCTATTTAGGTTATATGTATGTCGGTGGAGTCTGCATATGATTCTAAAGCAAACTCTATTTGTAGAATTAAGTTTATACCTAGTATCTAGGTATTAAAATATACTTTTGCTTAAATGAAAGACAAGTATGGTTATTGTTACTTCCCCGGTTAGTTACATGTTTTACTGGCCTCATAATTTTCAGACAATAGTGACTATATGTACAATAGTATTCCTATCTCGTGTATATGCAGATTGCGCTGACGTTATTACTCATTATTAATTAATTATAGAGTTAATGAGTAAATTACATAATAATAATATTACTATAAGTGAGCTCTCTCTTGCTTGTAGGTGGATTGTTTTGAGAAATGTTACCTGGTATTCCGCAATTGCAACCTTCTTTTAGTCAATGATTTTAGAAATTAGGTTTTACTAATAAGAAAAAAAAACTTTGTTTTTATTATTTATTTTGTTTCAATGGAAATTATATAGGTATATTTTTATTATTGTAACCTACATAGTTATGTTGGCTGTAATTTAATATTGATGTAATTAATATATGTATTTTTATTTCAAACTGCATTTAATTTTCTATTTTTTCCTCCGCGGAGAAGCTTTTGATCTTCATCTCACCTGATAGTAGGTAAGTGACCTTATAAGGAAGAGTGTGCAATTATACTTCGCCCGCAATCACCAACTACTGAGGAACTAGTGGCTGACTAGTGAATCTTATCTGAGACTGTCAAACATAGATACATAATCACGACTATTGTCCCCGAAGGGTTAGTCAGAGACTAGGTACTCAATGTCAGACTGCCAGAAACTTGTATTACACAACAAAGCTACCTACTATAAATGTTGTTATGGCGAGACTTCGATGGTGGCATGGCAGCTAGCCAGGCAGATCTCAAACGGGCCCTAACATCAATCAAACTGAGTAGGTACAATGATATACCCCCCCCGCTCCCCCGAAATCGAACGCGGGACCCATGGAAAGACAGGGCAGAATAGTGTAAACTAGTAAAGTATAAAATTTTCGGAAGAAATAATACAAGAAAATGCAACAGTAAATATCGATTATTTATTTACTAACATGTCTAAGCCACAAGTACAATTCCTATAATATACGTTTTAATAATAAATGTCCAAAATGTTCAAAATCCGACAACACCAACCGCACAATAGTACCTAAGAACAGCGTGTAGAGTGTGAGCTTTTTACTTTTTGATTGAGTTACCAATTCAAAGTAAACTTCAATTTCTATTAAATCGAAGCAAATACCACTTACTCGTAGTTACGGACAAAACAGATAATCAATATTCTTTTGTTTAGCCTACTAGAAGACTTAAGCTCAATATAATTTATGTCAAATCTTGAATTGTATAAGGCAAAACAACAGTTAAAAAGATTATTAAATATCGGTCGTAGTGCCACCAACTTGTCAAAAGATAGCGCTGTTCTTCTATACCACAGAAAAATAGGTAGTTATTTTATCTTATCTTATTGAGGCCAGCCGAGGTTTAACTTTCACAGTAACACTTCAGCCCTACGTGATCTTTTGTGCAACCTCATCCTTTCACTCTACTTCCTCAATAAAAACACTGCCATAAGTTTGGCAATGTAAGTTTTCTGATTTTTAAAAAGTAGTCGTACTTTAGTAACTCTATCGAATAGCGTAAAAAAATCGCACTCAGCACTCATATCGATTCATAAACTATCAAGTAGGTACCATAAAATCGAAATACTAAACAACATTAATTTCAAATGTTCCATTAGCCTTCTTGCATTTTATACTAAACTTGATCTCCTATCCTACTAACGTAAGTGGGATACATACATAGGCGAACAATACACAATTAAATATATACCGTTTTGAAAAATTCAATAGCCGTGTCCACACCGGCCGAGCACGGCTCGCGAGCCGTTTGGCTCGGACTTCCTGTTTGCGAGCCGTGGCACCCGGGGAAAATTTGAAAAGTTGCGAACGGGCCCCGCGAGCTAAAGTGAGCCAGTGCAACCTTTCAAATTTGCCTCGGATTGCGCGAGCCGTGCTCGGCCGGTGTGGACACGGCTAATTAGTTGGAGTGTACTTTGACTTTGGACGTCTACCCATAAAATAACAATGGTAGAGGTTCAGAAACAAATGAACAGTCAATATGAATGATAAGGCGATACGACTACCGTGCTTTTCAGTGAAGTTACAGTTCCGACACAGTGAAAAATATTCTTTCATACATTCTCTATGAATTTTGTCAAAACGAATACGTTCATGATTTGCCGGTGGCGGCACTGACACTGAGAGCATTATCACTGACAAGGGAGATGCGTTCATAGAGAATGTATGAAAAACACTGTGCCGGTACTGTGTCGGAACTGTGGCTTCACTGATATGTGTGTGCTGTGGCTTCACTGATATGTGTGAAGCAACCTTTACAGTACAGACGCCAGCACTTCAACTTACCACAAAATGTCAAATTTCTTTAATGCATTTTGGACTTTGTAACAATGGCATAAGGATCAATAAGGATTGCAGAAATTTGACAGTTTTGAATAGGTTGATCTGCAGGTGTGTGCACTTGACCATGATTGTGATGAAAAAGTAATGAACAAAAAACTTACAACATATTGTGCTGAGCTTAATAAGTTCAATAAAAAAAAGTATTTTAAATTTAAGAGAACATTACGATGCATTTGTGATTTTCCCAATATGTAAGTATTCTGTAAAATGATAAATAATGGAAGTCACGTTCAAGTGGGATTTTTGTTCACTTAACATAAATAAAATATGACACATTTGCGTACTACTTTATGCCTCTGATTTTAAAACATAGACTAAACTTGAAACTGCTTTAAAGTTGATGCTATCTCGAAGATAACGAAACGTTGAAAAAAATTACTACCTCAGGTATTCCCACCTGAGAGGAACCTACACGTCCTCGGCCGTTGATGCTATCTATTTCTGTCAATAAAGGCAGACAGTATCACTTTTAAACCACGTTTCGTAATAGTAACAGGGCATACGTCCAAACATATTGCAGTACATTCAAAACATATAAGCCAAACTGAATAGTTACTATGGATGGACGTCGCTCCAGAATCATCACTATCAGTTTTAGTTTGACATGAGCAGTGGTGGTACCTTTATAAAAGCCTAAATAAAATGCTTGAACAAAAGAAATAGTAATTCAAGAAGTTAAAATGTAACTTTACCTAAGCTGTATGTGCTATATAAATCAATGTTACGTACCTATCTAAGTATAAATCATTTGTAATGTGCTTTAGTTTGGCAAGCTCGAGCTTCTCCATAGCGGGCAAATAAATATAAAACTAAAATTTTTTAATAAGTATTAAAGAAGCAACAACATATTATTTTGTATCTTAGCTCTTCACTGGGCACAAACTAGACAATGGAAATATCAATTCTTTGGCCCTCTAAAAGGCGGTTATGCCAAACAAGAAGTTAATAAACTATTAAATATCTACCAAATAAAGTTGGGCTATCCTGAAACTAAGGCAACTAAGGTACGCCACTAAACATGTAAAACTACGATTTCATGTTATACAGCAAAAAATAGCTTAACAATAAGGTCGAGATTCTGGAACAGGTCGTATGAGTTATCTGGCTGAAACACATTTATATAATATTTCTTAATACTTATGAAATATTATTGCTGATGTAAGTAGACGAATAAGTACACTATGCTATTAAATTTAAAAACAAGTAAGTGGACTTATGAACCACTTGGTTGTAATGTAAGGACAAAGTAACAGGTTTTATTATTTTTTTTAGTATTAACTGATAATCGTAAAAACACGAATAAATAAGTATTACAATTATCAGACTTGAAATACCAACATCAACACTTAGAATCAAGAAAAATAATGTTATGCCTTTAAAATTTTGAAAATAACTAATTAAATTAAAAATCAAATATACCACTATTTAAATAAAGTATAAAAGGCAGTAGTAAAAAAAAATCTTAAATTTATTTAATTTACTATTGTAACCACAATAACAGAAAGGAATGTCCCTAAAGAATAATTATCTAATAAATTAACATAAAGTTACATTGAAGGAAAGTAAAAAGAATACCATACAATAAATTCTATTGTCAACACCATAACTATTCACAAAAATAATTGCAAGATATTTCACATATAAAATATAGTATTGTTATTAGCAGCTAAACAAACTAAAATCTGATAAGTGAATACTGAGATAAAAAATCTATTGTTCATAATAACATAACCAAACCAGCTCAGCCAAACTTTTTATTTTAAAAGAAATGAACTTTGAAGAATAACATTCTTGGTATATACAATGAAGAACGATATTCATAAAATAAATATTACTATCCCCACAAAAGATGCCATTGTGACTTACAATAATTTAATTTCATAGTCTATATTAGTATACATTTTGAAATCTTTTGATTAGGTTTTAAATGAACTGATACATTTCTATATTTTATTTAATGTTGCGATATCTATGGAGCATGCAACATATGAAAATTAATCACTGACACGGTTTAACAGTTGTATCAATAAAACTGTAGTTACATCAGAAGCAAATAACTTTCAGTCAGGTAACACAACTGAAAATATAACAGGGTTATTATATTCCAATGTATTATGAGCTAATGAAACAGATTTACCCATTTTAATTATAAAATAGGTCTATAACATTTTTATAGCAATAATTATGGCCATTATCCGGAAACAGTCAGATTGCCTCAGAAGTTACAACAACTGTTGGTTTTTCGTGCAGTCTTATAGAACAGTTTGCTGTGCATCGTCAAACTCTCCGATTTTGCTACCATGTCATCCAACTTCTCACCTCTTTCTAGTACAGCTTTTATGGTGTCATGCAAGATTATCTTTGTTTCGTCCAACTCACTCTGAATCTTTGTTAAGGCATCCGCTTCTTTGGGGTTCTGGTATCTAGCTAAGTACTGGGGTAGCAGAGGGAAATCTACTGTTGTTTCATCGGCAGTCGGCCAACTACCAGCTGGAACAGCTGCTGTGAATTCATCAAGTATTTTCGTTATAAGTGTGTGAGCTACTCTGTTGGGATACTCGTGATCTGATATTAACACACCGGCTAGATTGTCAGCTCTCACATATACATGAAGCATGTATTCTCCCTCTTTGAAAGACTGTCTCGAAGCTTGTTGCGTTCTCTCAACCATTGTTTTGCTAACAAACATCATAAATTCTTGGACAGAACTCCTTTGAAAGAAGCTAAAACTCTGCAGGTCGTAAGCCGATTTAAGAACCGTGCCACTGTTCACTCCTTTGTGGAGTACCAGCAATGCATACACTTTCACCATGTTGATTGGAAGGTTTTGTCTTTCAGACTGAACAGTTCTGAAATCAATAATTTGGTATTGTAATAAAGAGTAAATTAGATTTTTTTTGTTTTAATTGGTTTCTCTACAACTACCATAAACAAACTACATAAATATTCCCCACCAGCATAAGTATAGACAAAAATTACAGTATTGAAAAAAGATATACCTATTTTTTTTTATATGAATTGGTTTTGTCTGTCTATTACCATATCTAAATTTATTGATGGCGAGAAATTTATTAATTGTCTTAAAGAACAATCTCTGGAAGTTTATATGAGGATGACATCACAAGTGTGTCCCTGTAGTTATTATCCAGGACGCGAGCTTTAACTCTTAGGCGCTTCAAGAGGCAAGATTATCTGCTTGGGTTGACCGTGTTAAGTTCAACACATAATATATTGTAAATAGTACATTATAAAATGAAATTAAAAATCTAATAAAAATAAAGTGAAAGCAACGAAATGAAAATGCATGAAATCACATATTTCAATAATTTTTAAGTATCAATTTAATTGGTTTTTTTCACTTACTATTTATTTACAGCTAAGGACAGCATTAATCAATCCGATTTCTTGTTTACTATCGTGAAAATCACGAAATTCTAAAAATTCACAAAAGCTGACATGTCTACGCGTTACTGTCAAAAAATTACTGACAGTGAGTGACAGTGACAGACATGACAGACAGCTTTTTTTCTTTTTAATAATGGCTTTGTGTGATCAGCACATTTAGCCAGTGTCATGTAAGATACCGTAAAGTGGGGCTATTTAGGAATTGAGGAACTATTTGGGCCGAACTGTCTTAGAGCATTCAACCAACAGGAGACGACACGCGCACTTATTTCTATGCAAAAAAGTCTGTCATTTCCTGCGGGGGGAAGGAATGACACATAGAAATTGTTAACACACTACTGCATTTTTAAATGACGTCGCTACGCACGCAAACGACAACATTGTTGAACACTAGCATAAAATAGACGCACACTATTATATTCACACACAGAGATTACCTGTCCGTGCACAAGTCTAACGTCACATTTATGTAAACATCTATAGAGGTTGTCACTATCGATTAAATTTTTTCGATGTCGATTCAATTTAATTCAATTCAATTCAATGTCAAAATACAAGAAAAGATTTTTTTTATTTAGGCTCCTGACTATTTTTAATTAACTGTACAAAGCGCGCGTGCTGCTGTACCTAATTTTCACTAGAAATTTGATTTCCTGTAATTGTGACAATATTTAATTAGACACGTATTACTTACTTTATTAGCTCTGTAATGGTAACCATTGGTTAAGATCACCAACGTGACATAGATGTCATGTTGGTGATCCTCAAATATAGGTAAATATCGCCCGCAGTATCTATGGAAAAATAAGAAAGGTTCTTTGCAACCGAAACCTCTTAATCGCCTTCCGAATACGTCTTCTCCAATATTATATCAGGGGGGCGATCGCGCTGAACAATCTCAACCAAACTACAATTGAACCTCAGCCGTTATAGTGCTATCGCGTTTGACACACGCGATAGCGCTATACGAATTACAAAGTGGGCAGAACGGCTGCGGTTCAGTTGTGGTTTGGTTGTGATTATTTAGCGCCCCCCTGGCCTATGCGGATGTGAGGCTTGGACTATAAAGGAAGATCTCAGGATCTCAGACGTATAGACGCTTTTGAAATGTGGGCATACAGACGCCTGATGTCTATATCCTGGACTCAAAAAGTCACCAATGAGGAAGTTCTGCGACGGGCCAGCCAGAAACGTGAGGTTTTGGTGAGGTTTTGCAAGCTATCTAGCAAAGAAAAGTTGCATAATATGGGCCATGTGCTTAGACACGACAGACACGAGTTCTTGGAACCGATAATGATGGGAAAAGTTGCTAGAAAACTGATATCTGGTCGCAGAAGAAAGTAGTGGTTGCGAAAAATTCGGGAGTGGACGGGAACAGCGAATGCCGCTGAATTCTTTTGCCTTGCCAAAAACAAGTCCAAATATGAAGAGCTGACTGCCCTTAGGATAGCCACCCTTTAGGGTGGCTCTACAACTAGTGAATTTTGTAGTACTAGTGAATAAACTTCTTCATAAAGAAGAAGAAATATAAATAAATAAATTACACAGTACACATCAGTTTACGAGGAATTACGAATAGAAGACATGGAGTGAGCATTTGCCACTGTTCTACAGCTTGTATCAAGCAGGGCCAGCCATATTTCACGTACCTAATCACTTACTTTTCTCTCGGGCATTGTGGAAGTACAACATACTTTTAAAAATAATACGAGTTTATCGACATTATGACAACACTATCAATCAGCTGATTGGAGTAATGAACTCTGTCTAGAGTTACTTCCTCCTTTGCCTCTGCGGTGACCCTAGTATTTTTGTGCCTATTGTGCTGACTCCACCCGCTTTCAACTATTTATTTTTGATAAAGTTTAAAGGGTTCCGTGTTGTTATTTTTTTCACTAAGAACATAAGTTACGACTACCTACTTTTATTAGTTAGAAAAGAAAATTGAGACGTTCATTTATGCCCGTTTGCACTAAACTTAAGAATCGCCTAAGTTCTTGCCTAATTTGTTTAGGCTGCTCCTAGCGAAAAATTTGCTTGCACTAACCTTAGGCAATTTCTAACTCCACTTAGGAGATTCATAACTTTATGAGCCCGAATAGGAAGCGCCCAACGAGTAAGGCGATACTTAAGTAGGTAGTGTTTTTTGTGTTTCAGCATGGAGATTTTCTTAGCCTGTCCAACTTCGGTTGGCAAACGACAAAATAAAAGAGTATTTTATGTCATTTTCTGTCTGTCACAACCAAATCAATCAATCAAGCACTTTTTGATGTGTTTCTTGTTTACATTTCGATTGAGTTGTTTAGGTTTTTTAGAAGTAGTAAAGCATAAAAAAGCGTAGAGATAAACCACGAAAAGATGGCACGCCCCTCCACAATTTGTTTTGAATGCGTGTGTGCATATATGTCACATTGTACAGTAAAGAAAAGTAAACAGTAAAGTAAAGTACTAACTGCTGAAAAGGTGCATGCAACCAATGTACCAAAAAGATGGTTATTGTTATGGATAACGCAGATGCGTTTGCGATAAGATTATCACAATACTTTAGCGAAGAAAACACCTACTTCAAATAGCAATCAACCGGAAACGCATAAATGGCTCAAAATAAAAACGTACCTACCTACCTATTGACGAATCCATGAAAAAGATCGATCTTTACGATATCATTATAAGGTACAAATAGGACAAAAGGGCGTTTGCTATTGACTTGATTGCAAAACAGTACGAGTGTTTTTTTAAATACTAAAAACACAAAACCGTCTATTTATTTAACTTTATTATAAATAACAGCAAAACTACAAAGAGGAAATATAATTAAGCAACCATGCCGTATGTGAATGATAATTACATACGGCATGGCAGACCAAATAATTTCGAATTAATTTTGATTTGTGTGCTGACAGCTCGCTCGTTGACAGTACCTAACTTTCAAATTCTCGTCGATTTATTGCTCGACTCAAAGCTCGACCACTCATAATTAAAGGACCGCTCGATGAGGCGGGCGAGTGTCTGTCATACAAAAATGGCATAAGCTCCCATACTGTTAAATTAGTGGCTTAAGTTGACTCAACCTATCGAGCGACAGATCCATGTTTTTGTTTATCTTCGGTCTACAGTTGCCATAGTAACAGAATTCACACATCTTCATTGAACACCGATGCATTGTAAATATTATTGTATTACGCACACTCCTAACCATGTGGCAAAATTATGTGGTTAATCCTCAGAATAATATTAGTTATTATTTTATGGGTTGATCTCAAGCTTAGTAGCTTAATTATTAGATTGTCAAGACAAGACGTTGACAAGTTCAAACAGATATTGTTTTTTAAAATAATAGACCATAAACAATCTACCATTCCAATCGTTCGCCATTCTTTCATTATTCACTTTACTAGGCAATTCCTTAGTTTCGTCACAGCTGAGACAGAACTGTTAGTGCAAACCTTAGATTAAAACAAAAAGGGAAGATACGGCATAGACGGCTCGTGAGTGAGCCGTCAAAATTAGGCCTAAGGGCACAATTTCACTTCAGTCACAATTTGCCGAGCGAACAGGCTAGTATCGCACTTGAAGAACAATATTGCGGATATTATGCCGTGTTAAAAGGGAAAACAATGCCTAAGTGTGTTTTTAAAAATTGCTCAAATAGTTCCACAACTAAAAACAAGATCCACGGCATCACTTTTCATTCGTAAGTACACTAAAACATTTATTTCCTAAATCACTGTTTGTTTTGAATGCAGTTCGCCATTTTTAATCAAGAAAAGGATAAGAATACAATTCAGTCGTTTGTGTGAGGGAGAAAAAGCATCTGCGTAAACATTACCCACACCCACTACGCATGCGCCAGTAAAGCATGGGTAGAGTCAACAAAAAAAAAATTAATGAATTATTTTTAAGTTGTGGTGTGACTTATTTTTAATGTGTGGTGTGACTTATAGATTTCCAAAAGACGAACTCATGAAACATAAATGGCTACTAGTGCTAAGGAAGCAAAGAGAAGAGCCAGATTGGATACCTACTAATAGTAGTCGAATATGTTCGAGACATTTTAAATTAGAAGTTATGTACACGACCAACAAAGGCTACAGAAAAATATCAAAAAACGCTGTGCCATTCTTTCGGGTACGTATTGTTAAATTTTTAAAAATACTAACGTATAACATAACTATTAAAATGTAAAATACATTTCTCAATGTATATTTCAGGCCGAAATGGAAGTAGCTAATTATTCTCTTTCGAGACCAGATTCGCCTAATTCATTAAACAATGTTTGCATTTCGGACTTGGAATCAATTTTTGAGAGCCCGAGAAAAGCTTTCTTGAAACGAAAATTAAGTGACGAGACTGTAAAAAAACGAAGACTAATGCAAGAAAACAAGAATATAAAGAGTAGAAATAAAAGATTATACCAAAAATGTAAAAGCCTTAAAGAAACACTCACTAGTTTAAAAAATAAAATTAATGTCTCAGAAGACCAATTCACAGAGCTTTCTTTCAAGGCAGAAGCTGTAGATTTATTTCAAAGAATGGGATGGTGTAAGAAATTGAAAAATATTCCAAGAACTAAGTTTCCGCCTAGCTTAAGAAAATTTGCCTTAACATTGAATTTTTATTCCCCTACTGGGTACAAATATGTGCGAAAGGTGTTTGAAAATAGTCTTCCTCATCCTAGAACGTTAGGTAAATGGTATGAGAAAACGGAAGCTGCACCTGGATTTACAGCTGAAGCCTTCGATATTCTTAATAAGAAATTTCAATCAACGAAAACGAGAATGTTATGCACACTTGTGGTAGATGAGATGGCAATACGACAGCAATCCATCTGGAATGGAAGAAAAACAGAGGGATTAGTAGACTATGGGACTGGATCGATAGAAAATGATAGTATTGCTTCGCAAGCGTTTGTAATGATGTTGGTTAGTATGAACCAAAATTGGAAGCTGCCAGTTGCATACTTTTTTGTGAATGGACTAACAGCTGAGTGCAAATCAAATTTAATCAAGATATGCCTAGAGAAGTGCTATGAAGTAGGGGTTAATGTAGTAGCTCTAACTTTTGATGGTTGTAGGTCGAATTTTAGTGCCGCCAAATTGCTGGGTTGTAAGCTTGACAATGTTAATTGTTTAAAAACTACTTTTAAACACCCGTCATGTGATACGGATGTGGCAGTTTTTCCTGATCCTTGTCACATGATAAAACTTGTCCGAAACACATTCGAATCGAAAAAAGTTTTGTTTAACTCGGAAGGCCAAGAGATTAAATGGCAACTTTTGGTGAATTTACATAAACTACAAAACAGTGAAACTTTAACTTTTGCTAACAAATTAACTACACGACATCTTGATTTTAGGAATCAGATAATGAAAGTCAAGCTTGCAACCCAGCTGCTTAGTTTAAGTGTGGCAAAATCTTTAAAGTTGTGTGAAGAACTCCTTCAATCGTCCAAATTTCTAAATACCGATGCAACCGTTCAATTTATAAAAAACTTTAATAATATTTTTGATATAATGAACTCAAGGAAAAGAAATAAATTTGGCTACCAAAAACCAATATGTCCACAAAATAAAAATGAAATATATAGTTTCCTTCACGACATGAAAAATTACTTAATATCATTAGAATACTTTGTTAAAACCCGCTGTACCAAAAATCGCAAAATAAAAATGACAATTAAAAAAAAAAAGGCAATAAACACTGTTCGCAAAACTGGTTTCCTCGGATTTGTTATATGTATAGAAAGTCTGAGGCATTTGTACAGTACTCTCGTAGAAACAAATGCTTTAGAGTACATTGCAACTTATAGGTTATCCCAAGACCATATCGAATTATTTTTCGGAATTCTTCGGAGACAAGGCGGATACAATAACAACCCGAACGTCAAACAATTTCAGGGCATTTATAAAAAAGCATTGGGTCACTTAGAGTTGCGTTCATCACTTTCTGGAAACTGTATTCCCCTTGATAACTTTCCTTTGCTTACATGCACATCGGCCGTTAATATTATTAATCAAACTGTTGAACGAAAATTTGATGACGAAACATTTAAAAAACATGCTACATCACGAATTAAATCACGTGTGCAAGTAGAAAATATAAAAAAGGGAAAGGTTTTATGTAGTGATTCTACCGCGGATACTAACGTAACTTTATTGAGTTGTCACTTAAGTGATAAAATTACACACAATATGTCAACCTGTTCTGAACAAATTATAGGTTATATAGCTGGTTGGGTCGCCCGCTCCCTAATAAAAACCATAAAATGTGAAGAATGTGTTTCCGAGTTAATAACTGTTAAAAAATTGCACTTCCACAAATTAGTTGTAATAAAAGACATGGGTGGTTTATGTTATCCCTCCCGTGACGTCTTTCTTATATGCGTCAAGTGTGAAACCAAATTAAAAAAAATTATTCCGTTACAAAAGCATATAACATGTGAAAAAGAATTTTTACGCATAAAATTAAGAATTTTAAAAACCTTTATAGACACACATATTTTAGATAAATTAATTGATCATTCCAAAAATCAACCGGTTACATTTAATAATCGGACTCATTTATTGCGTGCAATAATTGATAAATACTGTGATGTGAGGTTACACCACGCGCACAAAAATGACCCGGCTATAGCGGTTGCAACAAAACGCCAAAAAAGGAACAAATTATCCTTATTTGAAGGGAAATGAACAGTTTTTTTTATTATTTAAATGCCTCATCATCAGTCTATAAACGTCTCACTGATAGGCACGGGCCTCCCACGTGAACAATAGCACGTGGGGATATTAGGCCATAACCCACCACGCTGGCCCAAAGCGGGTTGAAGGGTTTTAACGACTGCCACCTTACGACAACAGCCGGGACCTTTGAAAGGTTTTGAAAAAACCTTCAATAGTAATCAAGTTAGTGAGGCCAAAGGTTAGCGCTGGGTATGTATGTTCTTTAACCCCTCTACGGGATCGTGACAATATACCAGTAAGTTGAGTTTGTTGTACAATTGTCGTTTTGATTAATTTTTCATTTCTCCCGTTTCTTTTTTACATATTATTGACGTAAGGTTACATTTAACCTTACGTCAATAAACTTTTCAACTACTGATTTGAGTAAAGTTATTTCGTGATTGTGTTCATCTCCTCCAGGAAACACATTCTTGTTCATATATAATTTTAAAATTGTTGTTCATATAAAGTTGCCATCATACTTTTTTTGCAAAGATTTACCTCCACTCACGCGAATACAATTTCGTATCACGCTTTCAGCTGTCATACAAATATTAAATACATCGGTAGAAGCATAGAACAACTCTCCCATGTCTCTTAAGTCTATTAATTTGTGAAATAATTGTTTCTCTTTTGCACATAAGTTCATTATACACTGGTCACACTTTAGTTTTTAACCATATTACTGACAACAAATCCCGAAATATATCCTACTATTTGCGGCATAATACTAGGAGATGGACTGTCATCCAATATAGAAGAAATTGTATTGCAATTGGTTTGATATATTTGAAAATTTTGCTCTACGTATCTGTTACGTAAAATCTCTGATTCGCTTAAGTTCCTCTCTTCACTAACATCAAGACGAATCCTATTGAGGTGTTATTAATCTTATCGAGAGATTGAGCTCCAAATAGGATTGGTATATTGTCAAGTGGGAGACAATTTCCAGTTTAGAACTCAGTTCTAAATAAGACAAAAGTTTTTTAAAGCTTGCTTTAAATTGTCGACTGTTCGGGTTATTATTATGCCCACCATGACTTCTAATAGCGCCAAATAACAGCTCAACATGGTCCTGTCTGAATTTTTAGGTCAATAAAAATGAAAGGATGTCAGTTCCAACTAAAGTGTGATATAAGTATGTCAAGCTACTGATGCACATTAGTTGTCCCAGCAAACCAGTATTATTTTGCGTCTTATATAACGGTACTAATTTATTCGAGAACACTTTTCTTGATTCATTGCCTATTTTAACAGTTTTTTTGTATTGAACTTTAATTGACAACGATAGTAAATATCTTTTGCTTTTGACAAAAATGACAATATTTGTATAGAATTATTTTGCTCACAGTTTTTTTAAAACCATAGTCTTTCAAATTTCGTGTGTTTAAAATATCAAATAGATTATTTAAAATCGTTATAAATTCCGCAGTACTATCAGAATCTTGAAATTCATCAATTTTCAAAGTTTTGTCACAAAATTCTAATGCTTTTGAAACAATCCTGCTTAGTAACTGTGTGGCCAATCTGACGTTGATTATTTGATTTTTAAAATATGTGTCTTTGTGATAATTTATTTGCTAAATGTAAACTGTTTTCATCTTGTAAATTGTATAATTAGTAATGAATTGCGATTTAATCTGTTTTTGATAATTTGTGTCTAATATTTTTTATGATTCAAATGTATTTCTCATTAACTTTACCATATGACAAGCATCTAGAAACACAACACAATCATAATCTGCACAAGGATGTCTAAAGTTTGTTTTGATATTTTTTGCATTTTCTATCTCGCACCCTAATTTTTCATGGTTGCAATGTTACTTTTACAACCATCAAATGTTACAGAACGAATTTCAACTCCTATTTTTTCACATTTGTCTAGTGCTATCTTAATCAAATTGTCTTTCATTTCATTTCATTCAATCTGCCTTTAAAGTGTCGATAAAAAAGTAAGTCAGTGGTAATTTCCAACTATCATTAATTGCAACCAATATATATACATATGCCTGAGTAGCCATTTGGTTGCTATCGTCGCTTCGTAAACCCATGTCTACCAGACCCTCATAATGCTTACCCGTCCATATTTTTTGTCTTCTTATTGCCATCTCATCAGCAACAAGGGCGCATAATATTTTTTTCTTACTTTCTTTTGCCTTTGCTTCTAACCTGTTCAAAGTTTCGGCACAAAATCCGGGCTCCGTAGCATTAACCTAGAACTGGTAACAAATTATTACAAAACAAATCTACTCCATGCATCCACTGTTCTCTGTTACACAATTATTGGCGTGTCTATTGGTCAACGTTGGCCAAACATTTGTAGCGTGGGTTATTGGTAATTGTGTTCAAAATTTACTATTATTTGTTAGTTTAAAGCTTTAAATATAATTTATTCTACTTGTACTTACCGAAAGTAACACTTCAGCCGTAAAATTGCTTTTTCGGGTATCATTTTTGCAACTTTTAAATACACTTTTCGGCATTGTGAACGTGTTTACATTGGCCGCGTTTCAAGCAAACTAAACAAAATAAACGCTCACTTCTCAAGTGTGCTGTTATTTACCAAGACACATTTTTAGCGCCGACGTGATATCTAGTTGGTATTGTTGATCGAAGATCGTATTTTTTTTTAATATAAAATATTGTTTAAAAATTTATGTAAGTTATATTGTTTAAAAATTTATTTAAGTTATATTGTTTAAAAATTTATTTAATAATAATGATAGCTATATCAAGCAGCATAATTTAAAAAAAATTGTTGACGTTTTCATAAAAATCAGCTACTTTAAAAAGCTTCTAAAGTGTTTACTTCTTCTCGCTGTTGACTGTACATAGTATAATAAATAATTATATGATTGCAAAATGTGTTGATTTAAAAATATATTTCATAAAAAATAAAATTATTTTATTTTTACAATCTTTTGTGCTGACGCTACTCCGCAGTGGCGTCCGTCGTCGGAGTCAGTCGTACCAACTGCGCAGCTTGCGAAGCGACTGAGATGACTCCCTCGCGCTGACGTTGAAATTACCGCTCTGTCTCGCTCGCTCGATTTGTACACTTAAAGATGTGCGTGTGTGAGTCTTTGCGTATGTAGTTGAGTAGGACTATATTTTGATTGACACAAGTAGGCGCATGCCGTATCTTCCCTTTTTGTTTTAATCTAAGGTGCAAACCAATTATTTTGTTAGGCTGCTCCTAAGACTCCTAACTACCAAGGCTTTAACTTAGAGAATCGCACTGCTGAACAATAACTAAAGCAGTATTGTTCTGAGGCTTAGACAAGTAAATGTTTGTAAATACGGGTTTCATTCAGCACTGTCAGTAAAAATAACAAAACAAAAAAATCTGTCACCATGTGAGTTTTCATTGTAACTTTTATGTCGACTCTAAAAAAACAGAACATAATAATGTTAATAATTTTAACAGTGATAAAAAATGACTTAACTAATTTAAAAATATTGCTAGTTTTCGTAACTCAAAGTCTAATTTACAAGCCCTAAAAAGTATGGGCAGTATTAACTTATTGGCGGTATTGGTACTAGGAGTCATTCCTGGTATGGGCGGAGTCACAAGAAAGCGTGCTGTTATACGAGAAACTCACAAAGGGTTTTTAAAAAAGATTTATTAATATTAAACGCGAGTGTATTGTACAAAAATTGCCGGTTGACTGGTCGGCCAGTCTTCCAGTTCTAACTACGTAATATTCTAATGATACAATGTTGCAGAGAGGGCTGACAAAGCATTCTTTGTCAGCACAACCCTTTACAAATCACGGATATAACAACCCCCCCTTTAAGAGGAAACTTACAGAAGGTGAGTTTCCGTAAAACTACGTTACTCGCAATCGAGGCAATATTGTGATATCCGCAACAGGTTCAGGTTCGTCTAAAGGTTTTTTATAACATAAATATTTCCGTTTTTTAGACAATTTTAAAATTATGTAACATAATATTATTAGACATACAATAAATGACAATATGCTAAAGATTGGAAAACTAATATGATTAGAGAGGTTTGGTTTTTCTAAAGTTTGTAAAGAATCTATAATTTGATCAGAGTTGTCTTTAAAAGATTTTAAATTATTTAAATTTACAGTTTTAATCTTAGAACTTGGAATGTTGATTGTGATTTCTTTAAAACGGTTAATATTACAGCAGCTATCATTTATAATATTGAATTCTGAATATATATATGGTATAGTTATACTAGGATTTGCATTTCTTACTAATTTAACATTTTTATGGAAAGCTATACATTCTGTTGGCATGTTAAGTACACCTGTACCTGATATTGTAAAGTCGGAGATTACATTGTTGCATTCTATAGAAAGTTTTGTAGGTTTTGATTGGACAAAAATCCAATTATTATTATTTAATTTATGCCAAATATCTATATCTCCAGAAATGAATTTAACAGGACAATTTTCTGGGAGAGAAGGCAAAGCTTTTGTGATTATTTCTATTTCACATGAAGGGTTAGCAAAGACTGCGTATATATCTGTTATTTGACAAAGGTAAGTTTCTCTAGGTATAATTTTACAATGATTAAAGTCTTTGAGATAGGTGTACGAGGATTTATCTCTACTTACAGCTAAATATTGTTCAGAAGGTAATATCATCACAAAAGAATTAGGACTATCACTAATATGTGGAGTTGGTAACGGAATATTTTTATAAACATTATAATCTGAAAGACTTACAAGAGGTATTTTTACAATAAACATTAACTTATTATTTAAGTAGTAACATACTAGATCCGCTACATTGATCAACTTATGAATATTACTTAAATCTAAACTTACAGGAAAGTCCTTATATTTAGGCACAATTTTTAGGTTGCTAGTGATATCATTATACATTTGGTTTGGTGTAAGTATTGACGGATGTAAGATATTACTTTTTACAAAAAGAATTGAATTTAAAAGATCTTCAATTTTAAAGGAAATTGTTAACAAATTTGATTGTAATATATTAGAAATAACATTAAGTTTGGTCTTAAAGCTAACAACATTTATAACATCTGATACATTTTTAATTGAATAGGATAAATTGTCGATGACGTCATTCAATTTGGCCTGATTAATATTTATTTCGTGTAAAGAATCATTAATTTTAGAAATTGCAGTTTGTGAAACCATTATACTCTTTGTAATAGATTCTGCTAGCTTTTTGTCATTATTATATAAAACTTGGATTGCGTCATCATAACTTTTCGCATCGTCTTCATCTAATGTTCCAAATATGTGTTTAAATACGGTACCAACACCAGAGAACCAAGCAGATCTCTTAGAGATACCAGTAGAGATAATATGAGAAATTGATTCGAAATCTCGCAAAATATCATCATATAACACCTGTAGAGGTTGTAATATTATTTTGACATTGTGAATAATCAATTTCGTTACTTTCGCGACAATAGAATTGAACATTATCAAACACATTTTTAATATTTTCTATATGTGATTTTATTGGAGAAACGTCTACGGGCATAACAATATGAAAATAGTCATTCATAATCCTCAGTGTGCCGACAGGGTCAAATAGTATACCAGCCTATTTCACCACGTCGACAGGTGCGACAATTGTCAAGAAAAGATAAAAATTGTCGAGTGGTCAGTTTCACTACGTTGACAAGTGCGACAATTGTAAAAAATAATTGTCGCGGCTGAACTGTCTTTTAAGTGAAAATGTATCAAGTATTCGTCTAGGAATTTAGCGAACTCTTTTTTCAAATACCTAATTAGAAGTTGTTAAATCAAATAACAATAAGTCTTTTAAAATCGAAAAGCCTTCAGTCTCTCAATAACTGCCATACAAAATAATGCCTTTGATAAAAACTTATTTAAAACTATTAAATATTTTCCCGCCATTTTGCAAGTCTGTATTTTTAAGTGTTTGATTTAATAAATAATATAACATTATGAACGAAAAAGATGTCAATCTTAAAATTGATTCCGACAGCATATCGGTGCTTTTTGGTAAATTTAATAACAAATTGACATTTGACATGAAAATTAAGATTTTTTTTTTATAAAAGGGGGAGGCAAACGAGCAGACGGGTCACCTGATGGAGAGTAATCACCGCCGCCCATGGACACCCGCAAAACCAGAGGAATCGCAGACGCGTTGCCGGCCTTTAAGGGAGGAATAGGTTTAAGGAAGGAATAGGAATTGGGGGAGGAGGGGGGGGGGGGGAGGGGCCTCCGGAACCCTCACTGGTCGGACGAAACACAACAGCACCAAGTGCCATTATTTCACGCCGAATATTAGTGAGAGGGTGGTATTACGCCGGGCGAGCCGGCCCAATGCGTGCTGCAACGCAGCGTGGCTCTACCACTCAGTCAGTGTCACTCATTTAGCACCACCCAGGGATCACGTGTAGGGTCTCAAGGGTAAACCTACGGACGCGAGCAACTTTGACCGCCAAAAGAAATGGAAAGAAATAGCTCAATTGTTTGAATGAAACGGAGTATTTACATGACAAAGATTGGAAATATCTAAAAGACACAACGTGTCAAAATTGGAGAAAGAGGACTGTAGTAAGTTAGTATTTAACAAGTTTCAATACGTGCACCGATTCTATTTATTACATATTCTACACTGATTTTGCTAACACGGAATTTTTCCCTAATCGCAAAATCCGTAAGTTTAAAAGAAAAATTAATTCTTTCTTTAAATCTTCATCTATATGCAAAGTCATCAAAATCATTACTATCACTATTGTCACTACTACTTTCACGGAGAGCCATTTTGAAAATACTTACGTAGGTATGTTAAATACGAAACTTTACAATTGTAACGCAAGCATGACATAGCTTTTATCTCATGTCAAGATTTATAGACATATCTACAAATATGTCGACTAAGAATAATAATTCTTGTTTCACAACTTATTTGTCATTAAACAATTGTAACAAAATGCCTGTCATGTTTCTAAGCATTTATATAGAAAATAATTTTAAAAATTGTCACATGTCACCTGTCGTTTGACAATTGTCACTCGACATATGTCACTGACAATTGTCGACGTGGTGAAATAGGGGGGCTTTTAGTGATATATTCTATATACTGATGTTCTTTACTGGCTAGGATGCCATTACAAAATGATGCGGCCATCCTGTAATATAAGAATAATGATAATGGTTAAAGTAGTAATAAAAGGTAAGTAATACCTAAAAGGAATAATAATAAAGAGTAATAAAACTAATCTATGATTTTTATCTAAAATATTATAATTAAGTAAAGTAAATTATTTGTATAAAAGTATAATCTTATTTTTTTTATATAAAACAGTAAAATTAGTTTTCATAAGCTGGTTTGACTTCATCGTAATGATGTTTTACATGACGTCTATTTATAAGGAGTGTGAGGGAATTATTCCCATGAATTTTAATAATTTTATATGGACCTTTCCATAAAGGCGAAAGGGCTTTGCGAAGTCTTAAATGATTTTTTAAATAGACATATTCTCCTGCTTTATACTTTACTGGTCGAGAATGTTTATCATAATAGGTTTTAGACCTTTCTTTGGAAGCATTTATATTTTCGACTGCTTTTTCGCGAGATATTTTTAAACGATGTTGTAACATTTTAATGTATTCAGGGTAAGTGACGTCAGAACGTGAATCAAATATGCTATCCGGAATGTACGGTTTATGACCGAAGACAAGTTCATATGGAGTGAACTGTGTAGTTGTATGAATGTTGCTATTATAAGTCAACATGGCTGTGTATACGAATTTATGCCAATTAGTTTGATTTTCGTTCACATATGATTTCAAATATTCTTTGAGAGTTGAATGGCTTCGTTCTAAAGCACCTTGAGTTTGGGGATGATAAGGTGAAGACCATATTTGCTTTATTTTTAAAAATTCACAGGTTCTTTTAAATAGATCGGCTGTGAAATTTGTACCCTGATCAGTTAATATGGATTTGGGAATGCCGAATAATGATATAAAATGTACTAAGCATTCACATGTCTCTTCTGCTGTAGCATTTGAAATAGGATAGGCAATTGAAAATTTTGTTAAATCGTCTTGAAGAGTAAGTATAAATTTTAATTTCTGCAGCCCGGCTTCTGGTAATGGGCTTACGATATCGAGACTAATTCTTTCGAATGGTCGTGTAGAATTAGTTGTTATTTGCATGGGAGATCTGTTGATTTTTCTAAGTGGTTTGTTAGTTTGACACAGTTTACAATTTTTACATAGTTTTCAATATCTGTACGCATATTCTTCCAGTAATAGCGTTCTTTTATTCTATTATACATTCTATTTGAACCTAGATGTCCTGCTACTGGAATATCATGGTTTTCTTTCATGATTTTTGAAATTTCAGTTGGCACAGTATATATAATAGTGTTATGATGTATGTTTATTGTTGTATTTGTATTATTAAACAGGTACATGAGCATACCATATATTTTTACAAAAGAAAGTTGTTGAAAAGGATTTTTAAAGTCAGATATTGCAATTTCGTTTATCTCGCCCTTAAGTAAGATATCGTCGCGTGCACTCTTAAGAGATTTAAATATTTCAGGATATGTGCAGTTGTCAAAGTAATAATGTTTTATGAATAGGAAGTAATAAACTTTATTCTTAATTTCTACCCTTTTGAAAGAATTAAGTTCACGCTCGTCGTTGAGAATTTCAGAAGGATCATCTGTTGTTGCGAGAATATCTTGGACATAGGGATTTGATTCGTCAAAGTCAATTGAAATAGGGATTAGAATAGTTTTAGAGCTACTTTTAAGGAGAATTTCATTATGTTCTTTTATGTAAGTATTAAATATTACATCTTTGTTCGTAAATGATTTTAAGAAATTGTTATAGTCGTCATTATGACGATTTTCTTTATTTGTTTCAGGATCAAGATTAGAAGGTGAAGGATTTTGTTGTTCTTGAGGTAAGTTGGAAATTGAAGGAATTGTATTTTCAGGATCATATACATGGATTGGAATATCGTCATTATCTAGAAGAGATATAGAAGGTAAGTCATTACTATCTAAATCGAGGGGACTCGAAGGAAGGCGAATATCTAAGTCCTCTATTGTTATAGGACTGAACGGGAGAGAATCATCTGGATTTAATACAGGTTGTGGATTTTCGAGAACGTCATTATCAGGTTGAGATGGACTTTCAACAGGTTTTGAATAATTATTATTTTTAGGAAGAACAGGATTGACTGGATATCGAGATAATGCATCGGCATTGCTATTTATTTTACCCTTTTTAAATTCTATTTCATAATCGAACTCTTCGAGTTTTAATCGCCACCTTATAAGTTTGGATCCCGGATCCTTGTGATTGAATAACCATTTAAGTGGTCGGTGATCAGTAACTATAGTAAATCGGCGGCCATAAAGATATGGTCTAAAAGTTTTGGTACCAAAGATAGGTAGGTATGGTAAGATATAGCTAGGCATTCTTTCTCAGTTGTGCTGTAGTTACTTTCGGCTTTATTTAAAGTTCGTGACGCATATGCAATAGGCCTATAATTACCTATAGGGCCTTGTGAGAGAATGGCTGAGATAGCAAAATTAGAAGCGTCGCAAGTTAAAACAAAGGGTTTTGCGAAATCTGGGTAAGCCAAAATAGGAGCGGAAATTAAACAAGTTTTTAATTGTTCAAAGGCTAACTGGTGTTCGTTTTGCCAATGAAAAGTGACGTCTTTCTTCAAAAGGTTTGTAAGAGGTTTAGCGATTTTGGATAGGTTTGGTATGAAACGACGATAATAGGATACTAAGCCTAGGAAGGATTTTATGTCTTTGGGACATTTAGGTTGAGGAAACATTTGAACGGCTTTAGTCTTTTCTGGATTAGGTTTTACTCCGTGATCGGTTATGATGTGACCAAGGTAAGATACTTCTTTACGAAGAAATTCACATTTATCAGGCTGAAGCTTTAAGTTAAAATGCCTGAGTCTGTCGAAGACGTTAGAAAGGGATTTTATGTGAGAATCAAGGTCGAATGAATAGATCACGATATCGTCTAGATATACGAAGCATTGTATGCCTTGTAGGCCTGAAAGAGCCGAATTCATTAACCTCTGGAAGGTAGAAGGTGCATTTTTAAGGCCAAATGGCATTCGAGTAAATTCGAAGTGTCCTTGTGGGACAGAAAAGGCTGTTTTAGGTGCATCGCGTTCAGACATTTTAATCTGACGAAAGCCAGATGCAAGGTCAAGTGTACTGAAGTACTTACATTTACCTAACTGATCTAAAATTTCTGATATATTTGGAATTGGATAGGAATCACCTATTGTGATATCATTTAGACGATGGTAGTCAATGACTACTCGCCATTTACGTTGGCCAGAAGCATCTGCCTTCTTGGGTACCACCCATATAGGAGAAGACCAAGGTGACATTGAAGTTTTAATAATTCCTTCATCAAGCATCTTATTTATTTGGGTATGTACTTCTTGTTTGTGTACATCAGGAAATCGATAAGATTTGGTATTGATAGGATCAGAAGAAGATGTAGATATTTCGTGTTGTATAGCGTCGGTATATGAGAGGTGTTCGTTAGGACGGTGAAAAATATCGGAGAATGTAGAACAGAGTTCATATAAAGCATCTGTTTCTTCGCGATTTAAATGAGAGACTCGCAAAAGGTCGAGAATTTGATTAGTTCGGTCTAGAACGTTATTTGAATTGTCGTAAGGATGTATAGTATTAATAATTTGACACTTGTTGTTTTTATCTAGTGGCGATATTTTTAACTTTAAATTGGAACCTATGGTCAAAGGCGATTCGGAAATATTGACGACAGAAATGTTTATTCTTTGATTTGATTTTACTTTTACAATGCAATTGGCTATAAGGAGTGATTCAATAGGATTTTGATCTATGATAAGTCCTTCTTTTATTTCAGGATTTAGTACTGAACATTCTATGATTGTTTCTGTTCGAGGTGCAATGGTATAAATGGGTTCATTAAATTTAAGTTTAAGTTTTTCTTTATCAATTATTAGTAAATCCTTTTCGAAATCAATTTTACTGTGAGATTCAGATAAAAAGTCATTTCCTATGATTCCATCATATGGAAAGTCTAAGCCGGCGACGAGATGAAATTGATGACTTAATGAATCGAATTCTACAAGAATAGAACCTTGTGACTGCATAGGATTAATTGTTGATCCTATTCCAGTAAAGGTTGCAAAGTTTTCTATTATTTTGTTAGGCATTTTTTCTACAGAACATAATTGAATTAAGCTTATAGATGCTCCGCTGTCGACTAGAAGTGTTAAAGGCTTAGAGGATACTGATGTCTGGACTTCGATAAAAGGTAAGTATTTTCTTATTGGATTTGTAGTAATATTGTATATGCTAACTTTCTCTTTTTCTTTTTCAGGTATGCTGCGAGGAGTAGAAAGAGAATATTCAGACGTTGATATCTTGTCATTAGTAGGTAAAGTAATGGAAATAGATTTTTTGACACCACTATGAATTTGGGGCTGATTACCCTGTTTGTTAGTGGGCTGTTTAGAATTAGTAAGATCTCTACCAAAAGTTTGGGGCTGGTTACCCTGTTTGTAGGTAGGATTTGAATTAGTAAGATCTCTACCAAAAGTTTGGGGCTGGTTACCCTGTTTGTAGGTAGGATTTGAATTAGTAAGATCTCTACCAAAAGTTTGGGGCTGGTTACCCTGTTTGTAGGTAGGATTTGAATTAGTAAGATCTCTACCAAAAGTTTGGGGCTGGTTACCCTGTTTGTAGGTAGGATTTGAATTAGTAAAATCTCTACCAAAAGTTTGGGGCTGGTTACCCTGTTTGTAGGTAGGATTTGAATTAGTAAGATCTCTACCAAAAGTTTGGGGCTGGTTACCCTGTTTGTAGGTAGGATTTGAATTAGTAATAGAATTAGATATAGAATGAATTAGAGAATTAGATCTGGTATCGATTTTAGCGCTAAAATTTCTCGCACGGTACCGGACGGGAAATCTTGCCCGTTTAAATGATTGTCTGTTTCATCAGTACCTTGTTCTTCTGAGTTAACGACATGAATAGGCTGATTACGACTTTGAAAGTTAAAATTAGGCGAAGGACGATTATTTTGGTTAAAATTGTTTTGGTTATTATTAAAGCGTCTATTATTATATTCGCGTTTACGACAACGCTCTATTGTGTGCCCTGGAATTTGGCAGTATCGACACACTGGCGGATTATATCTGGAAGTAGAAGGCATAACATTTTCATGATTAATTTGATTAGTAAAATTCGTGCCACGCTGTGTAAATGATCGATTATGATTGAAGTTCGGCGATTGTCTATTAGGTCGCCACTGATTTTGAGAAAAGCTAGTATTAGTCTTGCGAAGAGTAGATTGAATGACTTTTTCTTCCGACAAGGCAGAATTGATTGCGTCATTTAACGTCTCTGGATCGCGGCATCGAACTACTGTTGACAGTCTGGGGCTCAAACCCAAAATAAAAGTATGCAGAGCTAGGTCTTGCATAGCAGCGACACGGCCTGCCAGTTCGGCTTTCTTTTTAAGTGGAATAGATATGTTGATTTCAGTTAATAATTTGGACAGGCATGATTCTATCCGAAGCGCGAACTGATTGACTGTTTCGTTAAACAACTGATGACACGCTTGAAGGTCTGAGAGCAGTGCGGCGTAGTGTTTTCGTTCACCGAATTGCGATTTTAAGAAATCCTCTAATTGTTGGTATGTTTCGAATTCTTTTATGGAGCAAGCGGTTTCTGCTCGTCCCTCGAGTTGCAAAATAATATATTTTAAAAGAATATCTTGCTGCTGTGTAGCAGCAAGATTAATTGCATTTCTGCAATTGTTAATGAATGCATTTAAATTTTCTCGGTTACCATCGAACTTCTTAATAAATTTACAGAGGATATTTAAGTCTATTTCTCTAGCCGGTTGCGTCATGCTTTGTTCGTCTTTGGGCATCGGTATTCGTTAATATAAACAAGCGATAAGACGCCGGACGCGGACCGCGGGCGATAACGCTACACTGATCTCAGATTGAAACAAAGGATTAATAACTTAATGAATAACTATTTTTATAACAATGGAAAAAATGTTTTAAGCTTAACTGAACTCTTAAAACGAATTTAGTTTTATGCACTTTCACTTTTATATTCACTTGACTTCATAGACACAGATGTAGAATAGTTTTCACTTACAGGAACGTAGCGATGATGGTGATCTGGCTCATGATTACCAGGTTGCAGGTCTCTGGATACAGCAGGAAGTAGTAGTCGATTGACGATAAATCGTAATTAGCACAAAATAGTATATTTGATAACTGGATATGGAAGTAGATCGCGTTCACTGGAATCAGCTCGGATGGGTGACCGTTTTGTTAAGGTCACTGAAAATGGTTCGGATGGGTGACCGTTTTTTGGAGATGAGTTCAACCGGTTTCAAGAAATCACTTGTTGAGACACTCGCGTAACTGGACTCACTTTCACGGAACTGAGGCGAACCCCTGGATCTTCAAAGATCCCTTTACGCTGCCACCAATGTTATACGAGAAACTCACAAAGGGTTTTTAAAAAAGATTTATTAATATTAAACGCGAGTGTATTGTACAAAGGTTGCCGGTTGACTGGTCGGCCAGTCTTCCAGTTCTAACTACGTAATATTCTAATGATACAATGTTGCAGAGAGGGCTGACAAAGCATTCTTTGTCAGCACAACCCTTTACAAATCACGGATATAACAGTGCGCTTGCGTCTTTCTTCTTAATGGGTTCTGTAGCTCATTTTATTTTTCTAACCGCTTTGGTTTAAATTTACTTTGGTCTAAATGTAAGCATTCCTGAAATCCTAACTAGTGTGATACAACATAGTTAAACTTTACTAACTAACTAAGTTTAACGAGGTTGTATCACACAAAGTTTCAATACTTAACACATTCGTTTTTGTTTACAACAATAATGTTAATAAGAATAACATTTTTAAACATCTGTGACATGTACTAAATAAAACTTACGTGTGATGGAATATTTTATTACTAATTGACCAAATTAATGGCAACAAACCTAAAAATAATACGCAGCGCTTAAGCCAGTTTACACTTTGGTAGTATTTTGTGATGAATTGATGAATAACTTAACTAATTAAAAAATATTGCTAGTTTTCGTAACTGTAGTCTAAATTTCGAACCCTAAAAACTACTAGGGTTATGGGCGGTATTAACTTCTAGAACCCCAAGCGGTCGCATGAGACCGCAGTTGACTTGCCTTTGTGGGAGCGGGCGAACTACATTTTCCGAATTCTAAGTACCAGGAGTAGGCGGCACACCCCACCATAGCAACGCCCAACGGTACGGTAGGTTTGTTTGCATGTTTGCCTACAATTTTTTCGCAGTTGTTTGTGAAAGCTTGCAGAGTGCATACCTACTTTTACTTATTTTTTTGCTGTTTGATTTCGATTCGACTACCTATTAAATTAATATGGCATTTCTAAGTAATCAGGAGTATTACGAAATTATTCTTTGTGTCGGAGCAGCTAATGGCAGTCTCCGTGGTGCTCGTGAACTGTACCGCGAGAGATTCATCGACGGCAGACCAGAAGCTTAGCAGCAGCAACGCTTGCCATCGGCGGATTGCTTTCGACGAATGGTTTTGCGTCTCCAGCAGACTGGATCCTTTCGTGGGATGAGTCCGGAGGTCCAGCCAAATATGCGGGACCCGGGTTTTGAGGTGTTGTGCTTGTGTTTTGCTGTGTTGGAGCCACTTTTGTAAACTGTTTATTGTGAAGTGCAATGGACTACACGTGCTTCGTTTTACCTCTCAAGCCCCAAGCGGCAAGAAGTGAATCTTTGTGTGCTGTTTTTATCAGATTTATCTAATGTAAGTACTGTTGTTTATTAGAAAATTATTATTCTGACTAATGATTAGTAGTTAGGTAATAAGTAAGTTGTAAGAAATACATCGAAATACGAGTAAAATAATACGTGATGTAATCCGTTAGCATGTTTCAAATTTCCGAGTGAATTGTAACAATATTTGTTTTGTTTACTGTTACATGATAACTTTGTTATTTTAATGTTTTAAACAGTTTTTAGCTTGACAATTTTTTTTATCGACTGACCGTGAGTGAGTGAATTTCTCCAATGAATATTGATCCTTAGAACCTAACAATAAAGTTCAAACTTGATTGTACCGGCCGGTCGAGAACTGACGAGCCAGAGTGAGGCCAGTAAGTGGGGAAATCTTGTTGGCGTAAAACCATTTTGAGTGACGCTACAGTTTTACGCCAAGACTAACGCGCAAAACTGATCGTCAGTGGCCAGCTTAAGAGTAGTACGATTATTTATTCTGTGACTACACCTCAAAGTGCTTCGCTTTAGTTGTATTGAGTTATTTCAAAAATAAGTCATTTTAATCTAGACCTATGTTATGTAGGTAGTCTACCTAGTCGTAGGTAAGGGTACCTTTCTACTTTAGAGTCGAAACAATGTGACTGTAAAATGAAAATATTTTTATTACTTTGATAATAATTACTTAGGTAGGTAGGTACCTACTTAATACAAATAATTAAATCACGAAAGTAAAATAGCTGCCTACTCATCTGTCTTTGTTTAACAAATCCAACAAAAAATGCCGCCAAGCGACTGCCGACAAACAACCCAGGCGGGTTGTTTGTGTCAAATGTGCCGCCATGGTCAAAGGTTTTTGATTTTCGCTGCCCGCCGCCGTCACAGTAAAACCTCTTGTTTGTAAAACTGTGCGCCTGGTAGGGGGCGGAGGCGTGGCTGACTAGGGCACGCAGTTTTATAAACAGGAGTTGCACTGTAGGCAGTATATCATACAGAGTTCATGACCCTGCTAGTGATGGCTTTAGCTTGTTCTGACATTAAATTAACGACAGATTAACTTTGTTTGTAAATGCAAAAACTAATTAAATTGAGCTTATCTTAATAGGATATATAAAGAAAGGGTCTATACTAGGGTTAATTTGAAACCCTGGATTAAGGCTGGCCCCGCTTGGTACACGCTGTATAGGAGCCGTCCTAATAGCATTTTTTGTTGGCATTAAGTTGGGCCACGTACCATCGATTAGTTGGCCAACAAGTATAATTGGCGCGCAGTTTACGCATTGGGCCCATAACTGATGGCCAAAGTAGGATTACCTACAAAGGCCCAACTATCAGTAGGGCCAACGTGGACTAGATTATTTTGGCCAACTTATGGTCGATCGAGTATTAGAACAGGTGCACTTAGTATCAAATTTACCTAGTACGAGTTGTATTATGACCCATCTCTAGTAGGTACTGTCCCATCCAACGATCCAACGAACATCGCACTTCCCAGAAAGGAAGGAGTGAAGGACGATGGCGACGGATGCAGTCCTCAAAAAGAGAGATCGTAAATTAAAAGTAGGAATGAAGTCTCGCCCCGAGCTACCGTTCCAATTCCAATTGACGCGACACCCAGATGCAATATTCCAGAGTCCAGCGAGACTTGATGATTCGAATGTTACCATGGGTATATATCTAAGGCCACAAAATTCTCGTCACCGCGATTTAGAAATGGTATAAAACAGTACAGCGCCCTCTATGAAGAAATATCGGAACTACATACTTTAAGGATCTTAGTATGTATCTAACTTTTGAAATTTTGTCCTTTGCCCCCTCCCCCGCCCCTCTCCTCCCCCCTCCCCCTCCTCTGCATCCACACCCTTCCGGGTCTAAGCACCAGATTCGCGAAATCCCAACATTATTTTGCTGAAACGCCTACAGTAATGGGCGATTTTCTGACAGCCAAAATTAAAAAATAAAAATTAGTTCAAAATCACTCGATAGATGGCGTTTTATGAAAGCCGACCCGTTCCTACCTAAGGGCTGTAATAAATTCTACACTTTTGCTTGTCTATCAAAAAAATAAAAAATAGTACTTACAATTATTATTTTTTTGCAACGGTTAAGCGCTTGGCCTTCATCTCACCTGATGGTAAGTGACGATAAGACCGAAGGTGGAAGCGCGCTTCACCCGGATTCCTCAACCACTGAGGAACTTGCTATCTTATCTCAAACTGCCGGAACACAACAATGCTATAAACATCGTTGTTATGGCGACAGACTTAGATAAGATGGTGGTAGCTAGCCAGGCGGACTTAACAGTCCTACTACCAACCAAACCGAGCACACAAAGATGTACCCCCCGCTGGGAATCGAACCCGGGACCTCTGGGTCTGAAACCGGTAGCTTAGCCACTAGACCACAGAGGCGGTTAGAAATATATTCAGGATCTCCAGGACCTATTTCTATTTTGGAATGAATAAATATTACGTTGCCATACATGTGTTCTTCATGGACTCGCCTTTTACTAAGCGACATACTAATCTATGCTAAGCGCCATCTATTAAGTAATTTACAAACCAATTTATTTTTTTTGTGATCTCGGAAAATCGCCCATTACCCGACGGTAGGAATAACATGGTAGTAATGGATAAAGTTTTTTTGTGTTGGCGCAATGGTTGTTATCTTATCTTTTATCCCTACAAATATTGCCCAACTGTAACAAAATAACGTCAGGCCCGTGGTAGGCTATCCGTTGGTTAAATTGCGCAAGTTATAACCATTGGGTCTATTTTGAATTTAAGTTGGCTAGTAAACTAACCATCTGCCAACAGTTGGCGAATAGAAGCCAACGGCAAATGCTATTAGGGCGTATGGTAAGATAAGATAGACACTTTGCTTTTCGTTATAGTTAAAATCGCAAGAGGATAGACTGATAGGTAAGTTATTAAAAATGGTAGGTATTTTAAAAATGCTGCAATATTTTTTTTTTTAAATACTTTGCTACCTAACCTTACGACTCTTAAACAGGAGGAACTGAAAAACTGAAAAACATGTATTTTCATGGTTCTAAACGCCGATCAATTATTTTTATGTAGTTAGTCTAGGAAGGGTCCTCTAAGAAGAGGACTATGAGTATGAAAGTAGACTAACAAAATGAAAATGAACCTTCTACATTAACTGCTCCTATTTCAAATAATTGCAAAATATATATAAAGGTTTTTCATCTTTAAGGATTTCTTAAAGTTAGGAAAACAAAATGAGAAAACCAAACAACAATTTCAATAATTTTTATTTGTAATGGAAGTATTTCAAAGAAGTAATGTTTAGTACTTTATCATAATAAAAACTTCAAACACCATATAAAAATAGATTCACAATTCTACTAAATCGTAGCGGATAGTGGCAGCTTTGACGTATACATTAATTGACGTAAGTAGGTATATATGTTTTGGCAGAATTTTTGAAGAAGCTCTTCTTCATGTTGACATTTAGCTTACTAAACAAAATAAGTATCTAACCATCTCGCTAGATAACAAACTCTTTTTGTGCAGATGTTTTAAAAGCCTTGTTGTGCATCTAGTTTTTCTAAGTGATCGAAGAATAAAAAGCTTAAATTCTGAAAACGGGAGTAGGCACGACACGCTTTTTCAATCTTGTTTTTGGATTGCATAAGTTTGAAAATGCTGTGAGCAAGTGTACTAGTGCGCTTAGGAGTCCACGAAACATGATTTCCACAAACTCGGATCCAAACATCTCAAATAATTACATCTTTTGGTTGGAAATCTGAAAAATTAATAACAAGAATAAACATTATGATGAAGTCGATATCGATATTTTGTACTGTCGTATCTCTAGAACTGTTTCAGTGTGCCAATGTAATGAAATAAAATTTTCCTAATTTCGGGATAAATGACAGGCTGTAAATATAATATAATAATGAAGTAGACTGATCATAAACATACAGTTTAATAGTATTGATAATTTTTAAAGCAATTTAGTTAAAAAAGACTGAAGAAAATGAAAATAAGTAACAATTAATAAATAGTTATCTATTATTCATTTAATTAGCATCCATAGTGAAAAATAGTTTTAACAATAATGAATGGGACATAAAAGTAGTTTTTTAATGTTAGCACGTTTAACTTTAAAAGTTACGCAAAGTTGCAGATTGTCGTTCTAGTGGCAACACTTTTTGATTGACAATATTTTTCAGTTTGTTGCAAATTTAGTGCATTTATCAATAGTATAAAGACAAAATAATACTTACAGATGAAAAGTAACGCTATCGTTTTGTACATTTGATGTATCTGTTCGCTTTTTGCACGAAAAAACGCTGCAATTTGGCATTATTTGCTCCCGTCGTGACGCGCAAATGGTGCAGTGACATGCGAAAACTAGTTTTATATAACGGGTATGACCATTGGGCATACCCTCTTGGCAGAGGGGAACGTCTGCCAGTGGCGTCTCCGTTGGTTGAATGCTCTAAGCGAACGGTGCACAAAAATATTTTTTTATGTAAATTTACTTACCGCAAATTGGCCAACATTTTCATAAGTTAAGCACGGACCTGAAAAAAAGGTCCGTGAAGTTAAGGCATAATTTTAATAGCTAACCTTTAATAAAAAACTGTTATTTGACATTTGTGTCTATGCTTCTCTAGATTAAATGTCGATGAAAAACGTGAGAAAATATCAAAATAAAGGTTGGTAAAACTTCTATAGTAATATTAAATTGTGTTAAGGTCAAGTTAAGGTAGCTATTTCGTGAAACTCTGATTCTATGACGCATGTTTTGTGCTACAAATTAAGCTTATATTCTTGTCAATTTAAGTGTTTCTCTTGAATCCAGGACCAATTTATTGGGCGGGGGCTCAGAACAATAACTAAATTATTGTTCTGAGGGCGGGGGTATTTCGGACTATTTCGGGACAGTGTCAAAAAAGAAGAAACAAACCAAAGAAACAAGACATCAATATTGTAGACATTACAACGATTATAAAAACTTGTAACTTGTTAGTTATAAATGAACAGAGAACTAAATTCGTGTTTTTTAATGATGATGATCCATTAAGATAAATGATATTATGTACTACGTACTAGAGAAGACATCTCAACCAAATTGTTTGTAACACGCGTTAGAGCCAACTCGCTCCAACTGTAGTAGTCTGTGGCGGGCGCTAGACGCAACAATGTGTGCATTCTGTGTTCTATTTTATTAAAATAAGCCTTTGTGTGTGTTAAAGTACTGTTTAGACAACTCAGGAAATACAAATAAACCCAAGGAAACAATTTTTACCGGGAAATACCTACGTACTCGATGTAACATGCATTTGACTAATTGTTTTATCAAATCGCCGAGACATGAAGCGGCGGCCTTGCGGCGGCCATGTTTCGGTAAAATGCATAGAGTAACAATATTTCTGTTTTGTGCAGAAGTGACACTTTTAACGCGTTATGTGAAATAATTACTATGGTTGAGATTATGGTGGCAGTTTGATTGGGGATTTCGTTAGAAATAATAAACTTACCTAGAATACTTTTTTATTAATGAACTTGACCGTTTTGTTTCGAGATCATTAGATATATTATTTATATGAGATATTTACCTCCGGGGTATCACAGGATTCACACAGCGTGGAAACTAACCTTATTCTTTAGCTCCGACGCACCGTTTCTGAGATATTTTTATTTATATTTTAGTACCTACTACCTAGGCAGAAGAAATAGTACGCATGTATATGTATTTAATCATAAATAAACGCAAAGAGTTTCTTTCATTTTATCAAATTATAGTATTATCTGTGGTTTAATCTGAAATAATCAAATGTAATAAAGATTGAATTCTAACGAAAGGTAGGTAGAAAACATGCACAACAGCTATGTAAAGTCGCGTAAGCGCGACGTGCAAATGGCGGCGCTTTTGACCTATTGGCCGCAAGAAAACAAAACTCTAGAAGCGGTCTAGCGCTGTATTTTAAGATTGTTCAGAAATACGATAAATTATTGTTTTAGCGCTGCAGCGCACTTTTTAACTTTTAATAACATAGAACAAGACTTTTGCTTGGAATAGCTCCTCTAGTACGTAGTACTCGTACATTATAACTCAATGTTTATGACCACCTTTTCAGGTATGCTATCTGAATTTATATGGTTAAAGAGTAATATGTTGTTATTGTCTGTCACGAAAACTCGTAGAGGTCACTAACCATTAAGGTGCAATAAACTAGGAAGACCTGTTTAGTCTTTACCTGCTGCACCTTCTTTAGTCACTTCCCAGTGATTGCGGTGACAAGACATAGACGTCTCATATTTAAAAAAATGCCTTATTTTTCACAGAAAAGTGGTTTTTCAATCACTTAAGAAAGATTACGTTGCCGATATTAATTGTGAATAATAGGAGTCAAGGATAATTTTTTCCAAAAAGTCGTGTCCTAATTTTAAATAAGAAATTGGAACGCGACTTTTTTATTTTACTTTATGTGTGAGTGTTGTGAGTAATTAAACTAATAATCGTAAAATAAGTAATTCAGAAGAAGCGGGCAGCACTTAAATACGATTTTTAATCTCATCTCAATAATGCTTGATAAATTTGAGCATCTGAATATTTGATACTCAGTAATATTTTTACACGTACTTACCTACTTAAATAAATATTTTTCTAAAATAACTGAAAAAGATTATTATTATTATTTATGTAATGTTTTAACTAAATTAATTCCTTACTTTTATTTTTGGCATTAATTTACTTCTTTTCATTTCAATATTACAATTAACAACAATCAATAAATATAAAAACTAACACTTATATTTTTGGTTTTTTCAACAACATTATCTTACGACTTTACAACTCGGTAATAAAACTGTATGAACAGTGTGTCGCATCTGCGCGCTTAGACATTTCTATGACAACTAGGTAAGCACCGCACCACGGTACAAGTATCATGTCATTGATAGCTGTGCACATTTTTTTGTATGGGACGTCTTCTCTAGTGCATTTAATAATACTCAATGTGATGATCTTGTTTACTTTGATTATTATAAAATATTTGTTGTTGATTTAATTTCTTAAGGTTTAAGTTGCTAAAAAAATTATTATAGCCCTTACGATCATTGTTAAACTTAGATTATAAGAATAATTTGATTAGTAAGAAGAAGAATTTGTAAGTTTTTATTACATAATACCTTAGATTAAAACAAAAAAGGAAGATACGGCATTAGCGTCTCGTGAGTTAGCCGCCAAAATTAGGCCTAAAGACACAATTTCACTTCAGTCACAATTTGCCGAGCGAACAGGCTACATCGCACTATTGCGGATATTCTACTGTGTGAAAAAGAGAAAGACGCTACTCCGCAGTGGCGTCGGAATCGGTCGTACGTACTCGATGAACGTCAGGATTGAGGAGCCACCCCTAATTTTTAAAGGAAAATCATACCATCAATTAGTAGTATAAAAAATAATTTTGTAGGACAAATTCTGGAATTTGTAGTATAATACTTTCTAAGGTACATCAGTATAAAGGTGGCTCCTCAATCCATACAGTATGGATTGAGTAGCCAGCCTAGAACTCGGAAAGTAATGAAGTTACATTTTTGAAAATTTTGTATGTTTTAGTAGGTATTTTGTAGGTTATCTACAAAAAATTTCAGTGCAGTACTGCCGAAATTAAAGAAAATACAATAGTTTGGTTGTGGCTCCTCAGCCCGTATACAAAAGCGTGAATTCCTATGAAATTGATCCACATATTAATATATTCGAACTAATGGACAATTAGTAGTATGTATGCTTGAATTTGTAGTATAGAAATAAAATAGTAAGATTAAGTAAATTAGCTAAAAAAATACATTTCATCTGGCTCCTCAATCCAGACACTTGCATTTAAATAATTGACTGTATCTACCTAACTATAGAAGATAATCAAAAGCTTTATATACCAATATTTAGTAGAAATTTCTACTAAATATCTATGTACAAAATAACATTGTACAATTTGTTCAAAGGAAGTTATGACGAATATTAGATATTCCATACAATTCTTTATATAGGGTGACCATATCGATACTGGCAAAAAGAATAAAAATACGTGTACTTAAATATATAAATATATATAAGTACACGTATTGAGGTAGCGTATTGTATGTTTTGCTTCGTATGTACAAAACGATACGCGTACGTTAACTTTAAGCAAATGAGACACTAACCCGCATTGGGCCAGCGTGGGACGGCCTGTCCCCAGCAGTGGGACGTGTAAAGGTTGATGATGATACCAGTTCCGACTGCTGATATAATTGAAAAAAAAGGCTACAACTCTTCAGACTCTAGTTTTAGAACACGACCAGAAATGCCATTTATCACAATTGCGGTTACATAGCATTTGTTTAAGTTTATACAAAACATAAACAGTATTTTATTGTACAAATTGTCATGCTACTAACTTAGTTATGGTAAAGAATCATAAATGGCTCTTTCATTTATTTATTTATTAATTCCTAAATCACGCAAACAGGTTTACATTTTAAAAGTTCTTAGTAAAAATTTAGCACTTCTAGCTTTCGATCACTACTAATAAACCATACATAGTAGTAGTTTCGATTGAATCCTCATCCACGATCTTTTGATTAAATATAGTAAGTACTTACCTATACTAAATACTACTGTAGTAATATAAAACTAATTAATTAACAATCTAAATATAAAACTAAGAAAACCTGAATTATTAGCATCATAGAATGTAAATTAAAGTTTTTTTCTTGAGAACCTGATCCAAAATGTCAAAAGGATGTAGGATAATAATCCTTTGTAGTTAGAAAAATAAAGGAGATGACCCACCCCACTTTCCTATTCATTGTCCGCCCTACAATAAAAAGTTCATGCGTCATCGTGATCAAAATTGAATTACTGTATTGGTTTTTCAACCTTTAACAAGAATCAACAGTAATTAGCAGTTAAGGTTAACCAAAATACTAATTAAAAATTACTCGTGCTTGTGACAGGTAAAATTCCCGCTGACAATTTTGTCCCAAATTACATTTTTAAGCATAGGAAAAGCAAAGAGATTGCTCTCATACAGTCTTAACATAACGTTATTCGTAATTTGTGTTATGCATCATTAGCATTTTTTGTCAAATAAAGGCTGTTATATAAGTAACAACTTATTTCTTTACTTTCGAACTTTGACTTTTTTCTTTGATTAAAAATAATAAAACGTGTGATTCATTAGATTGTTTTATTTATTTATGATGTTTGGCTCAATAATCTTTGATGCCAGTACCGTAAAGTATTATCAGATGGAGTAGATAGGACATGACGTACACTTTGATTCCTTTTTATACAATTTTCGACGCCTGTCAGTTAAGTAATTCAATTATTGCAACAGAACACATACACTGGTAATACAGCGTGAGGCGCAAACATTAAGTTTATTTGTGTATTAATTATTGTTATTTAACATACAATATGATTTTCGAAACTGAATAAGCCAAAATACTAAGTGCCCGTTTTGATTGCTCGGACTGGATTTGGGGGTTAAAGTTTCTCGCGTCCGTAGGTTTACCCTTGAGACCCTATACGTGACCCCTGGGTGGTGCTAAATGAGTGACACTGACTGAGTGGTAGAGCCACGCTGCGTTGCAGCACGCATTAGGCCGGCTCGCCCGGCGTAATACCACGCTCTCACGAATATCCGGCGTGAAATAATGGCACTTGGTTCTATTGTGTTTCGTCCGGCCAGTGAGGGTTCCGAAGGCCCATCCCCCCCCCTAACACAATTCCTATTCCTTCCTTAACCCTATTCCTTCCTTAAAGGACGGCAACGCGCCTGCGATTCCTCTGGTTTTGCAGGTGTCCATGGGCGGCGGTGATTACTCTCCTGTCTGGTGACCCGCCTGCTCGTTTGCCTCCTTCTTTTATATAAAAAAAAATAAAAAAAACAGTGTCGTTCGTAGGAATTTGTAAAACACTAACAATGAAAGTCGCAAATTCGTAGAAACAATATTCAAAAAGTTGTAAGGGTTTGACCATAGCCGCGCGGTTGAAAAGTGGCTGTCACTCATTCTCTCTCTCAAACGATGCATAATAGACGTCCCATTCTTTGTGTTAATAACAGATACGATTTTTCATAATTTAAAATAGCTAGTAATAAATACGTTATTATGAGATTACTTACCTTACCTCAGTTTGTAGCTTAGTTTTCCAAATACTATAGGTACAGTAGAGGAAGTTCCCGATCGGCCACTTTTCGGCGATGTTCGTTTGCACACTATCTACGCGTACGCTACTGTACGTACACGCGGTCGGAATGGAGCGCAAGCGAATATCGCCGAAAAGTGTTCGTGTATGTATGTACACGTGTATGTTGTGACACCTTACCGGGAAGCGAATAACTACATAAAAGGTATTTGTATGAAATTAATTTTGTTTTATTTAAGCGAGACTGATACCTTTTTTGTAATTATGACAAATAATATATGAATGGGTATGGGTGTCGGTGTCGTTAACAGAGTTGAAGTGAAAGGTATTATTACTAGGTACTTAATTATTTTAACGACTGTATTGTATACTGTACAAGGTTCACAATACACGGAAAGCAAAACAAATTGCGTTTCACTGTTCATATTAGTCCTTCAAAAAGATAATAGATGACTCCAGGATGACGTTTAGACAATTATACTGCTATTGTTGTTCTCGTTTAACATTTAAATCAGAAAAGTGATTGAGCGATGCAAAGTGTTAAAACCAAGGAACATACATACAAACATACATATAATCACGACTATTATCCCCGTAGGGTTAGTCAGAGACTAGGCAATGAGGACAGCATAAGCAGTCTTCTACCATAGCCCATTTTTCAAAAAATAGAGACTGCTAATGTGTCAAGTGTAAGTTATAATTTATTTAATTACTTTTATAAGATTCAATAGTAAAATGTATAATTAGATTTTTTTTATTTATAAAGTTCGGCAAAAAGTTCTTGATGCCAGTGCAGTAAAGTATTACAAAATGGCAGATGTGGTAGATAGGACATGATAAAAGTTTTACTTTAATTCCTTTTGTACGTAATATTTAAACATAATTTAATAGGTACGAAGTACATTTTATATATTTGTTTACATAAATTTGGTAGTAATTTTATTTAAACGTATATATTTTATTTCACAGATTCAGATCCTAAATCTCTGTCATCAGAAATAGGATCTGATAAAAGGTTAACGTTTTAAACGCTTAACAAATTACATAACTGAATCAAAGGAACATGATGTGATTAGAACAGTCCAGTGTAATGTAGCTTTTAAAAATGCAAAGCTATGTATTTATCCAATATCATCGATAAGTATTAGCAATTATTAAGTTGCATTGAAAAAGTGTCGAAAAGAATTTTATTTGTAATCTGTATAAAACAAAATTTGCTTTAAAATTATTTAAACAATATTTATAACATTATAATAATAATTGTTTTCTAAGGTTTAAGCGAACACTACACATTGAAATGAAACACTTTTTACGTATTAACTCGCGTTTAATTTTACTACATTACATAGTTTTTTAGTTTCCTGACGTTTCGAACCCTTATGATAATTATAATAATTGTTAAGTTCATAATAATATAGGTAATATATTTTGTTAAAAATTAAATGTAAACAACAATTTGTCCGGTTTTCATTCATAAAACATGGTCACCTTATATAAATTGTATGGAATATCTAATATTCGTCATAACTTCCTATGAACAAATTGTACAATGTTGTTTTGTACATAGATATTTAGTAGAAATTTCTACTAAATATTGGCATATAAAGCTTTAGATTATCTTCTATAGTTAGGTATATACAGTCAATTATTTAAATACAAGTGTCTGGATTGAGGAGCCAGATGAAATGTATTTTTTTAGCTAATTTACTTAATCTTACTATTTTATTTCTATACTACAAATTCAAGCATACATACTACTAATTGTCCGTTAGTTCGAATATATTAATATGTGGATCAATTTCATAGGAATTCACGCTTTTGTATACGGGCTGAGGAGCCACAACCAAACTATTGTATTTTCTTTAATTTCGGCAGTACTGCACTGAAATTTTTTGTAGATAACCTACAAAATACCTACTAAAACATACAAAATTTTCAAAAATGTAACTTCATTACTTTCCGAGTTCTAGGCTGGCTCCTCAATCCATACTGTATGGATTGAGGAGCCACCTTTATACTGATGTACCTTAGAAAGTATTATACTACAAATTCCAGAATTTGTCCTACAAAATTATTTTTTATACTACTAATTGATGGTATGATTTTCCTTTAAAAATTAGGGGTGGCTCCTCAATCCTGACGTTCATCGTACTCGTCTGTTGCGAAGCGACCGAGACGTCAACGCGCTACTCGCTGACTCCCTCGCGCTGACGTTGAAACTTACCGCTTTGTCTCGCTCGCTCGATTTACACTATATAGGTGTGCGTGTGTGAGTGTTTGCATATGTAGTTGAGTAGGACTATATTTTTAATGACTACAAGTAGGAGCATGCCGTATCTTCCCTTTTTGTTTTAATCTAAGCATTATACCTTGATAGTTAAAAGATCCTCTAGAATTGTTTGTTTCTTTGTTTAGTTTTAGTTTGTATTTTAATTTACGAATTTCTCGGGTTGTAATATGGAAATATGGTCCAAAAGATGTAAGGTTATAACTGTGTAAACACATTTTGAAGTTAATTAATAAAGAAATCACAATATTGATATTTTTTTTCTGAAATTACTTACTCCAAAAAAAATATCTGAGTCAAATTTCAAGATTTTTCGATCAGTTCATAGTAGGTAATATAATATGTCCCGAATAAGTCAAGGAGTCTATGAGGGATTAAGCCTTAAATTAGGCATAAATGTTAAAAACGTGTAGGTGTCCCACAAAGCCTCACCGGGCGGTTATTTGGGACACTGGACTTTATATTTGTTTTATAAGTAGCTATTACTTTTTACAAAGCTATTTTGTCGGAAATGTGAAGCAGTAACTCCGCTCTACATATAAGGTGACTGCTAGAAACCGCAAGAAACGTCTAGGGCTGGTCAGGTCAAGTGTTTTAAACATGACAAAATTAATTTATTTTAAACCTATAACATAAAAAAATAAAATGAAAAGCAATTAAAAATAACGATTATTTACAACGCGCGGGCAACGAACGGCTGGCCGGCCGACTATTGACCCGTCCGCGTCGTCAGCTGGGCGATAAGTACCTACTTTGTTAGTCTGCAATCATGAGACCCCATTTATTTTCTTTAATTGAAATGTGCGTAAGTAGGTATAAGGTGCAGTTAAGTCCAACGACTATCGATAGCATCAAGTTATGTTATGGCCACATTTTAACTGTAATTATGTTATGTGATAAGATGTATGAACGTAATTTCAATTCAATCCTAGTAATCCTAGTAATCCAATCAATGGGTAGTTATCTAATGTCGCGTCCGCACGCTTGGCACTTGAGTTTCATGTCCTCGACAACTAAATAGCCTAAAGCATTGTGATAAGTATTACCTATGTTATGTTGTTGTTATTTAAGCGGTTATATTACTATTTAGTCTTACCTATTTATTTACACTAAATTAAGTTAAACTAATGTCTCGCATTAAAGGCAACGTTAATACCTAAAAAGCTGCGTAATTAATAGGTGTCAGTAGGTACTTACATGATGTGAAATAGCATTCCAGTTTATTACATCAGCGAACAGGAAAGGTGATAAGCTTCCCATCAAACTTAACAGGCTTTGGACTTTCAAACTAATGTAATATTAAATAAAAATTAAACCTCCGCCAAAATTACGTATAAATAAAATAAAATGTTTTAAAGGACGAACTAAAATAACTTTTGTGATCGGCACATAATTATTATTACACTTATTCAACGTGTTTAAAAGAACACCACCTATTCTACCTACAAGTCTAATATGACTTGACACCCATTTGTTACTCAAATCATTAATTTACTGAACTGATTACTTCATTCACGGTAGCCTATTCATCATAATACTAATACTTTACTAATTAACTCATACTAGTTATTAGTTTAATCGCGCATACACAAATGCACCTCACATACCACAACACACCAAAACTTCCCCGAGGAACTGCGCACACCTGCTGCGCATGAGACTCAGTGAGTTCAGTGACTCAGCACAGCAGTGCCACAGTGCGATTCTCTAAGTTAAAGCCGTAAAGTTGGTAGCAGCGGCTGCCGCAACGATGAGAATTGACTCAGTCTCTTTCAAATTCATAGAATTGGAAAGAGACAGCAGATCACAGCCATGCGCACACAGCGTCTACGTGTCGCTCGCATAGCGACGATCCATCGCTATTTAGGGCTGCCGCTAACAATGAGCGGTTCTTTTTCGATATGAATTACGATTATTGGTTAATTATTAATTGTAAAAATTACGATTATTGATTATTGATAATTAATTAAAATCAATAATCGTAATTCATATGTAAAGTCAAAGAGGTTTGATGAGACACTGTTGCTTAAAACACAAGTCAAATGCGTCGTAAAATTTTGACAGGTCAAAAAATATCTAGATATTGCGTCACTCAGCGACTTTTATCGTTTATTTATACTATGGCGAGTGCTCTGAAGAACTCTTTGACCTCATCCCTCCTTCTCCCTTCCTCCATAGGAGTACGCGTGCTGCTCTGCGGAGTCACCAATTTACAGTCTCTAACATTCCATCACGCACAAAGAAATTTGGTGACTCGTTTCTTTGTCGCACTTCCAAAAGATGGAATAGTCTACCAGCACACGTATTCCCTCCTACCTAAGACATAGGGTCCTTCAAACGAGGCGTGAAGAAGCACTTTGTGGGCCGGCAGAGTGAGGGTGACTGATGCTACCAGTGTTGCCAGTTCTCTTCGTTAATTTCGGACGGAGGTTAACCTGAAAAAGGACGGTTTTTAAGGCAAAGGGACGATTTCGTAAATTATATTTTTTATATACACCGAGATTTTTCATTGGTTTTGGAGCCGAAACCCTGTTTATCATCAGTAGAAGCTATTTAGCTTGTAAAACTAAAAATATGAGCATAAAAAAATCATTAAAAAAAGATAAATAAAAAATTCAAGAACCCTTAGTACGGGACGATCTAATAAAAGTGAACGACCGAGGCGCTTCAAACGCGCCGTCTTACTATGTGAACTAGAACGTTACTATGTGTTTTCGACAAAAAGTCACTTTTACAACTTTTTTATCTTTGCTCGTAAAGCGATTATTATTTCTTAAATAGGTACAAAACTTTTATTGTATTATAACGTTTTCGACTCCAAAACCAATGAAAAATCTCGGTGTATATTATTTCATGAAATAACTTAAAAAGAAAAAAATGCATGCATAAAAAACATGAACCTTATTTACTTGCATTAATGTAGTTTTGTAAAACAATTTAAAACCGAAAAAGTGCATGCAAAACAAAATTATCTACCTCACTTGAATTAGTGTAGATTTAGTTTTCAACATAACATTTTCTACGTCAAAATGAGATATCAATGTTATTTAGCTTCTTAGCAATCCAGTTATCTTAAAGTTAGTTTAAGCTTTTGGAATATTAAAAATATAATGTGATTTTTTTATTAACGAATCTTGCCATTGAGCTTTTTTTTACTGGGCTCGAATTTCTTCACACCACCACCACCACCACAACCGATAGAGTATAACTCGGTCAAGTTAACATGACACCTGAAGCCCTACTCTAATTATTTCACTCGATTCTGTCATGCCCGGAGAGTGAGAGGGACGGCTGGAATAACCACGGAGCAAAATTGCTCCGTGGGTATAGCCTGCAGCAGGTGTCATGTTAGTTCGACGGTCGAACTAACATGTCAAACTTCGACCAAGTAGTATAAAACGTCTCAATGGATAGAGTTGTAGTTACGTTGGGATGCGTCCAAATACGTATAATTTATACACAGCGTTCATCGATATATTAAATAATTATTTTTAAAACCGATATAATTTAAAGTAATCGCAAAAAGGGACGGTGACGATAAGGGACGGTTAAAGGACGGCCAAGCGTTAAATAGGACGGAAAACCGTCCCTTTTAGGACGGTCTGGCAACACTGGATGCTACGTCTCTTACGCTGCACCAGTTGTCCTCGCGCCTGGACTTCATTTCCACTTAACATCAGGTGGAGTGGGGTCATTTGCCAGGCTTAGCATAAAAAAAGAAAAAAAAAAGATGGTGGAGTGTTTAACGCCGCCCGCCGCCCGGATTGCGGAGGATGTGGGTTCGATTCCCATCTGTGGTAGTCAACTTTTTTCGACGTTTCAATATCTCAATTTTAATAAGTTAAGATTTCGTGATAAAAGAAAAACGTTGTTCAATAGAAAAAAGAAACGGTAGCGCGAAAATTTAATTAATTGATTTGAAGTTATGTAGCATCCACATAAAAAGACCTAATTTTGTTCTTGATTTACCGACCTTGATTTGCAGACCAAAAACAGCTAGTCGCACTAGTAGTTTCTCAGACGTAATGCGATGCGTACCAGTTTGAATCTCAATCATTACCATCAGTAGCTTATTTAACCATTATGTTATGATCCTTTTAAACTTTTACGAGCAAACATTTTTGGATATGTTTATGACCAACACAACAAATCGAATAAAACTGTAGTCAATACAGTTACATGTTAATCTTAGAATTGATATTCCAAGTGTGTTAGTTTGTGTACAATGTAAACCTACGGGTGCGTTGTAGTTAGGGATAATTTAAGTTTTTCTTTTCTTTTTATATTGAATTGCAATCCAGATTTAATACATACTTTATTTAACATTTACTTGATAGTACAAGTTTTTTGGTATACCAAATTAGCTAATAAAAATTAACAGATAAATTATTGATCTAATAAAATAACTTTAATAATTTTTTAAATTGTAAATTCGCTTATATAAGGTGACTGCTAGAAACCGCAAAAAACTTCTAGGGCTGGTCAGGTCAAGTGTTTTAAACATGACAAAAATGACAAAAAAGAAATTCGTGTTTTTTTGATTTTTTTATTAAATAATTCATTTTGTAAATTTTAATTAGAAGGTCTTTTGGTATCTAATTAATTTTAAACCAATAACATAAGAAAAATAAAATTAAAAACAATTAAAAATAAAGAATATTTACAACGCGCGGGCAATGAACGGCTGGCCGGCCGACTTGACCCGTGCGCGTTGTCAGCTGGGCGATAAGTACCTACGTTAGTCTGCAATGTTTTGAATTAGGCGTAGGTATAAGGTGCAGTTATTAAGTCCAACGACTATCGATAGCATCAAGTTATGTTATGGCCACATTTTAACTGTAATTATGATAAGTGTATGAAAGTAATTTCAAATCAATCTTAGTAAAAATCTATTACACCACACATTATGAGAAGTTACAATTATCTTTCCTTACAAATGAAAGATCAATGGGTAGTTATCTAATGTCGCGTCCGCACGCTAAGCACTTGCCGCTAACTCCAAACCAAATGACCAGATGACCTTTCATGTCCTCGACAACTAAACAGCCTAAAGCATTGAGATAATAAGTATCAGTCTTACCTATTTATTTACACTTACTTAAGTTAAACTAATGTCTCGCAATAAAGGCAACGTTAATACCTAAAAAGCTGCGTAATTAATAGGTGTCGGTAGGTACTTACATGGTGTTAAATAGTATTCCAGTTTATTCCAGCGAACAGGAAAGGTGATAAGCTTCCCATCACACTTAACAGGCTTTCAAACTAATGTAATATTACATAAAAATTAAACCTCCGCCAAAATTACGTACTTAAATAAAATAAAATTTATTAAAGGACGAACTAAAATAACTTTTGTGATCGGCACATATTTATTATTACACTTATTCAACGTGTTTAAAAGAACACCACCTATTCTACCTACAAGTCTTAATACGACTTAACACCCATTTGTTACTCAAATCATTAATTTGTTACTGAACTGATTACTTTATTCACGATAGCCTATTCATAATAATACTAATCCTTCACTAATTAACTCATACTAGTTATTAGTTTAATCGCCCATACACAAATGCACCTCACATACCACAACATAACTAGGTACCTACACTACACAACAAAATTTCCCCGAGGAAACTGAACACACCTGCTGCGCATGAGAATCAGTGAGTTCAGTGCAGTGACTGACTCAGCACAGCGCAGCGCAGTGCCACAGTGCGATTCTCTAAGTTAGAGTCGTGAAGTTGGTAGCAGCGGCTGCCGCTGCGATGAGAATGACTCTGTCTCTTTCATATTCATAGAATTGGAAAGAGACAGCAGATGACAGTCATGCGCACAGCTCGCATTCGCATGCAGTACGAGTACGGCAGATCTGACGAGAAATCCGTCAATTTGGCAACACTGTGTGTGGCGGGCGGCGTTTCTTCAAAGACGCTTGCGACGATCCATATCTATTTAGGGCTGCCGCTAACAATGAGCGGTTCTTTTTCGATATGAATTCGAATTCATAATTCATATCGTGTGTAAATTGTGTAATGGATGTAAAGTGAAAGAGGTTTGATGAGACACTGTTGCTTAAAACACAAGTCAAATGCGTTGAAAAATTTTGACATGTCAAAAAATATCTAGATGGCGGAGTGGTTAACGCCGCCCGCCTCCCGGATTGCGGAGGATGTGGGTTCGATTCCCATCTGAGGTAGTAAACTTTTTTCGATGTTTTAATATCTCAATGTTAATAAGATAAGAATTCGTGATAAAAGAAAAACGTTGTTTATTAGAAAAAAGAAACGGTGGCGCGAATAATTAATAAATTGATTTCAAGTACCTATGTAGCATCCACATAAAAAGACCTAATTTTGTTGTTGATTTATTTTTCTTAATTCTGAATTCACGTGATGCAGACCAAAAACAGCTAGTCGCACTAGTAGTGATGCGATGCGTACCAGTTTGAATCTCAATCATTACCATTAGTAGCTTATTTAACCATTATGTTATGATCCTTTTAAACTTTTACGAGCAAACATTTTTGGATATGTTTATGACCAACACAACAAATCCCATAAAACTGTAGTCAATACAGTAACATGTTAATCTTAGAATTGATATTCCAAGTGTGTTAGTTTGTGTACAATGTAAACCTGCTGGTGCGTGGTGGTTATGGATAATTAAAGTTTTTGTTTTCTTTTTCTATTGAATTGCAATCCAGATTTATTAACATTTACTTGATAGTATAAGTTTTTTGGTTTACCAAATTAACTAATAAAAATTAACAGATAAATTATTGATCTAATCTAATAACTTTTATAATTGTAAATTCGCTTAATATTCAAGTTTGGACGATAGCTTTAATTATTTAAGTTTGTCTATTCATGTTTGTAAAAAAAAAGTGAGAAAGAGTTTGTTATCAACAAAAGGCCAAAGTTTTGACATGTCAGTAACTTCTAGGATCTAAGTAAGTAATGGTTTTATTTTCTTGTGCGTGCCAACCCTAATCACGTGACCTACACACGCACGGCTGCTTTGATTTTTTCGGCACGGCAGTCAACTTATGCATTCTGGTGCATTCGCGTCGCGTCGCGTGTGCGTAAAAATGCCTAGGTATACGAACCAGCAATATCTTGAGATGCTATTTTGCTATCGTGAGAGTGACGAGGTAGTAAGTGGTGCTATGCGCTTAAACGAAGAGAGAGTTTTTTAGTTTTAAGGTGTAAATAAGACTTGTAAATACATAATACATGAACTTTTAAACACGCCGAATTAGTGTAATAATAATCATGTGCCGATCACAAAAGTTGTTCTAGTTCGTCCTTTAATAAATTTTAATTTATTTACGAAATTTTAGCACAGGTTTTCACTTTTATTTAATTATTATTACATTAGTTTGACAGTCTAAAGCCTGCTATGTGTGATGGGAAGCTTATCACCTTTCCTGTTCGCTGATGTAATAAACTGGAATGCTATTTAACACCATGTAAGTACCTACCGACACCTATTAATTACGCAGCTTTTTAGGTATTAACGTTGCCTTTATTGCGAGACATTAGTTTAACTTAATTTAGTGTAAATAAATAGGTAAGACTGATACTTATTATCACAATGCTTTAGGCTGTTTAGTTGTCGAGGACATGAATGGTCATCTGGTCATTTGGTTTGGAGTTAGCGGCAAGTGCTTAGCGTACGGACGCGACATTAGAAAACTACCCATTGATCTTTCATTTGTAAGGAAAGATAATTGTAACTTCTCATAATGTGTGGTGTAATAGATTTTTACTAGGATTGAATTGAAATTACGTTCATACATCATAACACTTATCATAATTACAGTTAAAATGTGGCCATAACATAACTTGATGCTATCGATAGTCGTTGGACTTAACTGCACCTTATACCTACGCACACTTCAAAAGATTGCAGACTTACGTAGGTACTTATCGCCCAGCTGACAACGCGCACGGGTCAACAGTCAGCCGGCCAGCCGTTCATTGCCGGCGCGTTGTAAATAATCGTTATTTTTAATTGTTTTTAATTTTATTTTTCTTATGCTATTGGTTTAAAATTAATTAGATACTCAAAGACCTTCTAATTAAAATTTACAAAATGAATTGTTTAATAAAAAATAAAAAAACACGAATTTCTTTTTTGTCATTTTTTTCATGTTTAAAACACTTGACCTGACCAGCCCTAGAAGTTTTTTGCGGTTTCTAGCAGTCACCTTATATTATGCAAGTTTGGACGATAGCTTTAATTATTTAAGTTTGCCTATTCATATGTTTGTAAAAAATGTGAAAGAGTTTGTTATCAACAAAAGGCCAAAGTTTTGACATGTCAGTAACTTCTAAGATCTAATGGTTTTATTTTTCTCGTGCGTGCCAACCTTAATCACGTGACCTACACACGGCCGGCCGCTTTGATTTTATCGGCAATCGGCAGTCAATTTACGCATTCTGGTGCATTCGCGTCGCGTGTTCGTAAAAATGCCTAAAACACGCCGAATTAGTGTAATAATAATTATGTACCGATCACAAAAGTTGTTCTAGTTTGTCCTTTAATAAATTTTAATTTATTAACGAAATTTTAGCACAGGTTTTCACTTTTATTTAATTATTATTACATTAGTTTGACAGTCCAAAGCCTGTTAAGTGTGATGGGAAGCTTATCGCTTTTCCTGTGCGCTAATGTAATAAATTGGAATGCTCTTTAACACCATGTAAGTACCTGCCTACCTATTAATTACGCAGCATTTATCGATATCGACGTTGCCTTTAATGCGATACATTACTTTAACAAATAATTTAGTGTAAGTAGGTAAACCCAGATATGTCATTATGCGTGGCCGAAATGTGTCATTATGCGTGTAACCCAGACTGAATAGTAAAATAACGTGAGCGTCAAGTTGGCAGGCACACCACGGAATTAGATGGTTTTGACTATGTCAAAAAATTGTGTATAAATAGTGATAAATAGTGACGTATAGCATATAAATAGTGATACTATGGTTCAAAAGATATTTGAGTATCTTGGTGTGCCTGCTAACTTGACGTCAAGTTAGCAGGCACATTAAGAAATACAGTTCGTATCAATGTGATTTATATGTCAAAAAACTGTGCATAAATAGTGAAACGAATACGCAAAATTTCAACAATTGTACTTCAATACAAACCGAGATATTACGGTCTCTAAGTGGGCTGCCAACTTGAAGATTCTTGCGATGGCGATTCCAGAGAAACGGGTTGAAGTTTTAAACAAATAAATACATGAAAAAATTGTGTGTGAAATTGTGAATCTTTCAATATATATAAAAAAAGAATTCTTCTTTGCTATTTTCCAAAAATCTAATGTAAACTTCTACCATACACATTCGATTTTAAGTACAATCGTGCACAATTTTATTTATTGACTTATGATACTGACATAAAGTCTAATTATTTTTAATTCAAGTCATAAAATTACACTTAAATCTATCGTTGTAATGTCAGTTTCACGTTATTTCTATGGAAACTTATGTCAAGCAATTTGTAATTCTAATGACTCGAATTAAAAGTCTCGAGATAGTGGTGGACGAGCGAGTGTCGCGAACGACCGAGAGATGGCGTGATTTTGTTTACGTGCGGTGAGCCGGTGATACGAGAATGGTGCGCGAAAAGTTTTATTTGTTTGTGTTGAAATTGATAAGCAGTGAGTACATTTGCATCAGAAGTGAAAGTGTTTAAATCGTTTAATAACAACCTACATTTTTATAGGTACGCAGCTTATTTTCTATTATGGTATTTACAAAAAAGATATACCTAGGTACGGTCGGGGTCGCCGTCGCTTTACTTTGCAGCTTTTTTCGTGTGAAGCGCACCGACCGCCCGGATACCTACGTGCCCGTACCAAATAGACGACGTGGTGTGCAAGGGATTTTGACCTTTAGACTGGTAAAGCGACGGAGTCCGCCATTGTACCTAATGTGAGGTAGATATTTTCTCAGTCATTCAAAACTTTTCATATTTACTACTCGACCACCGACAAGTTACCTGCCTAGTCTTTTATGACTAATGAAGAAAGAATGAGCTACCTACGAATAGTTATTCCGTATTTTGTCTCTTTTACTCTAATTAAAAATTACGTTTAAATGACAGGAACAAAACACGGAATAACTATTCCTAGCTTATTCTTTGTTTATTAGTCATAAAAGACTAGGCAGGTAACTTTAACATTTAATGCACTAGGAATATACTTGACCCTAGTTAACTTTACGAAAGATTAGCTTGGTAAGTACCTACTATGAAGTAATACGTATTAGTCGACCAACATAATTAGGCGCATGTCAGCTAGACGTTTATCACAGTTGTTCAATAATTTACAAACTAAACGTATCTTCTTCGATATTCCATTTTAAAATCTGACCACTCAGCATGTGCAAACTAATTGAAGTGCAATATATTTAGATTGTTAATCATTGAACAATTATGATAAACGTCTAGCTTTAATGCTATTAATTATGTTGATCGAGTAGTAAATATGAAAAGTTTTGAATGACTGAGAAAATATCTACCTCACATTAGGTACAATGGCGGACTCCGTCGCTTTACCAGTCTAAAGGTCAAAATCCCTTGCACACCACGGCGTCTATTTGGTACGGGCACGTAGGTACCCGGGCGGTCGGTGCGCTTCACACTAAAATCGCTGTAAAGTGGTACAGCGACAGCGACCCCGACCGTACCTAGGTATATCTTTTTTATAAATACCATAATAGAAAATAAGCTGCGTACCTATAAAAATGTAGGTTGTTATTAAACGATTTAAACATTTTCACTTCTGATGCAAATGTACTCAGTGCTTATCAATTTCAACACAAAGAAATAAAACTTTTCGCGCACCATTCTCGTATCACCGGCTCACCGCACGTAAACAAAATCACGCCATCTCTCGTTCGTTCGCGAAACTCGCTCGTCCGCCACTATCCCGAGACTTTTAATTCGAGTCACTAAAATTACAAATTGCTTGACATAAGTTTCCATAGAAATAACGTGAAACTGACATTACAACGATAGATTAAGTGTAATTTCATGACTTGAATTAAAAATAATTAGACTTTATGTCAGTATCTTAAGTCAATAACTAAAATTGTGCACGATTGTACTTAAAATCGAATGTATGGTAGAAGTTTACATTAGATTTTTGGAAAATAGCAAAGAAGAATTCTTTTTTTATATATATTGAAAGATTCACAATTTCACAAACAATTTTTTCATGTATTTATTTGTTTAAAACTTCAACCCGTTTCTCTGGAATCGCCATCGCAAGAATCGTCAAGTTGGCAGCCCACTTAGAGACCGTAATATCTCGGTTTGTATTGAAGTACAATTGTTGAAATTTTGCGTATTCGATTCACTATTTATGCACAGTTTTTTGACATATAAATCACATTGATACGAACTGTATTTCTTAATGTGCCTGCTATCTTGACGTCAAGTTAGCAGGCACACCAAGATACTCAAATATCTTTTGAACCATAGTATCACTATTTATATGCTATACGTCACTATTTATCACTATTTATACACAATTTTTTGACATAGTCAAAACCATCTAATTCCATGGTGTGCCTGCCAACTTGACGCTCACAAAATAACGCTTGACTAACAACAACACAACATAGGTAATACTTATCACAACGCTTTATAGTCGCGTAGCCGGAAAAAAATTACTTACGATAATTCTAAAACTTTTCGTTTTTGCTGAGTGGATAGAGTATGTGGATTGTGAGCTAATTTTAAAAAGTTAGAAATTTTATGACTGTGCTTTAGGTATGGTTTAGGTATTTCATAAAATTTCGTGTAACGTAATGTATATAATATTAAAGTTTGATATGTTGAGTGTTTCATAATAAGAACTATCTTATCATTGTGTTACATGTCCTTTGTAATACTATTTTATACCACACAAAAAATTACAAACATACATACAGTGCATTTTGTTTAAATCACGAATAAAACATTTCGCTAACGTACGTTTCTTTATGCGGACGCGGGCGGCTGCGGGCGCGGCGCGGCGGTGGCGGCGGGCAGGCGCGGGGGTGAGGGCATACCTACCTTCACTCTATATGACTGATAATCCACTCGTCACGTCAGAAGAGTGGATACATGGCGAACATAATACAAGAAGACGTAATGCATAAAAGTAAACTAAGTACCTTAACCTACTTACTTTACATCTTAGCTGACAACAAAACATTATTAAATGACAAGTTTTGAGTAGTTAGTACTTACAGATCGCGCAATTCTTCTTTCAGATAAGATTATTCTACAATCATCCGAATTGGATGAATGGGGTGAAAACGTAAACACGCAATAATAAATTAAAATTTACAGAATCGCTCATCATGGCCTTTGTAATGCTATTTTATACCACACAAAAAATAGAAACTTACATACAGTGCATTTTTTTAAATCACAAATAAAATATTTCACTAAATACGCGATTGGGCATGCAGGACGTGGGCAGGTGGATTTGGGAATCAACTCGTCACACCAAAATTGTCACACCGCCAAAAGCAGTATTATTTGTTTCAACCCGTCACAAGTTGATTTATTTCTATTAGGACATTGTAATTTTTGTAGCTATTGCTGCTACTTACTACTTACTGCTCTTTAAGGGGAGGTATTTCGAGCGCTTCTCTCTCGCTCTCTCGATGGTACGGCGGCAAGGGACGGGTATAACAGCGAAGCGGCGCGAATAATCGCGTTTTATATTTAAAAAAATTAATAGATGTAATAAATAAAAAACGATCGATTATAATTCCTTAAGTCATCTATGAACTTCATTTTGGTAAATGACTCATAATATCAAATCACTTATTTTATGAAAAAAACCTGGAAAAGAAGATAAAAAATGACACAAAAATATGTAACTTTGTGAATTTATTCTATCGAGCCAACTTTAACAAATCGTGTTTCCATCGGGCGTATTTTACAGAATAAAGCCTCAACAATATTTCATAATTTTCGCAGATTTTAATTTCACTGTTTACTACTTCAAAAAGTAATTCTAAGAACGTGTTATTTTAATATTTCACTAACACCTAGCCTTAATGATTTCTTGCAGTAAGCCGAAGACATTATCTTATTTGCCCCTGCCCCTTATCTGTGCATAATACCATAGAATACTTACATAAAGTAAAAGTACAGAAGATTCACTCTGCAAAGTCATTTAAATAAACAGCGACTCTTGCTAAGACACAATAAAATTCAATTCAGGTCGTACACCGCTCCCTTATCTACAGTTAAATTCACCTAGAAGTTGCCTCTCTTTCTATCGCGTACTCTTATCTCTTCTAATGACTTTTGAGTTGTCTTCTTTTAAATAATAATTAATCTGAATACTTACTTAATTTATTACAAGTTATGGTGTTTATAATGTGTACTTAAATGTGAACAAATTACCATTTCAAATAATCCTAGGCTAGGTATGTCAGTACAGTCAACGCCACATCAGACTACCTAAACGGTAATATAATATATATTACTGTGCTACCTATACATGTTTATTTTGAGCACCACCAGTGACACTCCGTGTACGTGAGAGCTCGAGCGCTGGTGACCTTGAGCAGAACGTATAAACACTAGGATTTAATACCGAAATGGAATTTAGACTTGTGTCAAAGAAGACGTATGTATATGTTACATAGTATGTTATGTAACGTAAAGTAGTATTAGCAGTTACTAAATTAAGTAACTACTAGGGTTTGCAGTCCTGGTACTGTGAAGAAAACAGGATTCCCGGTACTGCGCTAACTATGGTACCGGGAAAACCGGGAATTTCCGGTACTTTTTGGTACTGAATTTATAACCCAGATGTAACTAACGTTTAATTAATGGATCAATCAGCAAATCAAAATATTACACAATATCTTTATTAAAAAAAAATTGTTTTGCTAATTGTTATACTAGCTGTGGCATCACTTTGTCGAATAGAATTGGTTAGAGGTCATCCGAGTTGAATGTTTTAAATTTAAAAGAGTCTATATACAATGGATTTTTATCATGAGTGTTTTAAGGTGAGTAAATAATATAAATTCGTCCAAACCGAGACCGTTCAAACGGCGACAGACCCTTCTCCAACGGATGCCCTCGACCGAGATTGTGGTATTGGGAGACTGCAATGTCCACCACGTCGAATGGCTTGGTTCATTCAAAACTGACCACGCGGGTAGAGCCGTTCATGACTTCGCTTTGGCCTACAGTCTGTCCCAATTGGTAACAGAGCCTACGTGGATTCCAGATGTGGAGGGCCATGCACCTTTCTTATTGGACCTTCTGCTGACCTCTCACCCAGACGGCTATCAAGTTTCTATTGATGCACCGCTAGGCTCATCAGACCACTGTCTGATACGTAGCACTGTGCCTTTCACAGAAATTTCAAAAACGTCGAGTCTGGCATTATAGGTCAGCGGACTGGGACGCGATGGGAGTTTCTTTGCGTCCTACTACGAGTTTGCTTCTCATTGGATGATCTTGATGTCGCCGCCGACTTTATCGTTGATGTGATACTGCAGGGAATGAAACTTTTCAATCCAAACTCTGTGGTTCCCATTGGCGGCAGGTCTCAACCATGGTTTGGTCGTTGCTGCCAAATGGTGTCTCGCCAAAAGTGACGACATTACATGACCTGGGCTAATACGGTGTCATCAAAGGATCCAAACACCAGTGCGCTCAGAAAGAGGTACAACTTTGCGGCCAGGTCCTTTAAGAAGGACATTGCCAAGGCGAAGTCATCATTCATAAGTGGAATTGGCGAGAGGCTAGTGCGTCTTCCTTCGGGTACGCGTGCGTTACGGTCTCTTGCCAAAGCTATCTTAGGGAATTTTTGTCAGCCGTCCCTACCACCATTGCACAAGACCGATGACTGCCTGACCCATACTGCAAAGGAGAAAGCCGATCTCTTGGGCACTCTTTTCGCATCAAACTCGACCTTGGACGATGGGAAAAACTCTCCACCAACCATGCCGCATTGCGCTTGTTCAATGCCAAACGTCCGGTTCCTACAAAGGTCAGTTCGTAAGGCTCTTTTTTCCCTTGATATCCATAAGTCGAGTGGGCCTGGTGCAGTTCCTCCCATGAGTTGGCGCTGGTTCTAACGCGCGTTTTCCGGCTCTCTTACACTACTGGCGTTGTCCCAAGCTCTTGGAAGACAGCCCTTGTCAACCCGATTCTCAAAAAAAATCGATCGCTCAGATCCGTCCAACTACAGGCCAATAGCCATCACCTCTTTGCTCTCCAAAGTAATGGAGTCCATTACAAACCGCCAGCTCTTAAGGTACCTAAAATAAAACTAACTACTAAGCGATCGCTAGTATGGTTTTCGTCGCGGTCGTTCGGCTGGTGATCTTTTAGTGTACCTTACTCACCGATGAGCGGAGGCTGTCGAGAGTAAAGGGGAGGCACTGGCAGTTAGCTTGGACGCAGCGAAAGCCTTTGACAGGGTATAGCACAGGGCTCTTCTCTCTAAACTTTCATCATACTGGCTTCCTGAGTAATTGTGTTCGTGGGTGGCCAGCTTTCTTTCTGGGCGTAGCATCAGAGTCGTAGTCGATGGTTCGTGCTCTGACATGAACCCCCTTAAATGCTGGAGTCTGTGTGTGTTAGCCCGTACTCTGTTTCTTCTGCATATCAATGACATGTTGCATAACAACAGCATTCATTGCTACGCGAACGTCAGTAAGGCAGTAACGCTCTACACCGGACGAGCTAATGTTTCTCAAGAAAGCGTCATCGAGAGCCGGAATAAACTTGTGACTGACACCAAGAACATGTAAAGTCAAGTCTTGAATTGGGGCCGACATAACTTAGTCCACTGTAACCCCTCCAAAACACAAGTTTGCGCATTTACCGCGAAAAAACATCCCTTCGTCGTACCTCTGAACTTTTGAGGGAGCTCTCCCTTGATACCAATCCGACTATTGGAATCCTTGTCGTCGATGTTTCGAGTGACGTTCAGTTTTGAGGTCATTTGGAAGGTAAAGCTAAATAAGCAAACAAAAAAGAAGTTATTTAAATGGAATTATCAAATCATTGGAGTGCGATGACGATGAAACCGTACGGTGTAGGGTACGGGTACATTAGTTACAAGTTTTTCCCCAGAAAAAGTACCGGTGACGTCACGGTTGAGAACTGTGGAGACAAAAATTTGGTAAGTATGGTTTGCAACTAAGAGCATAGGCCGAGGTTACCGGTAACGACTATCGCAAACGCGGAGCCTAATATTGGCGTAATTTGAAGTTATAACAAAAGTACCGAATTTCCCGGGAAACAAATTCTTAGTACCGGTACTGCGTAAAAAGTCAATTTCCCGGGAAATACCAGGAATTCCCGAGAACAAGCCCTAGTAACTACCAACCTAGTTAGGTACTTGTAGATTGTAATAATATAGGTAGGTACTTAATAATTGTAGGTGACTAGTAGAATTGATATTATAATACTTAATTAAGTAAATAGGTATCTACGTACTTACGTAGACATACAGACGCGGGGGGACTGTGTTTTATAATTAGTAGGTACCTAGGTAGTGATGAATGATTTAGTGATAATAAGAGTACCTACTTACCTTATTATATTTTAGGAAATACTTTTGCATACTTACCTGAAGCTCTTAATTGATGAATTGTCAAAAAAACACGCAAGGGTTGTGAAAAAAACTTTAATCGTATGATGTGGCCCTAGCTAGATACGCAATTCTATAGCCTATTGTACATCTTAAAAATTACTTTCCTATTATTGTGATTTGTGAACATGACAGGATGATAGATTGATTAACCAAAATGAAAAATAAACAGATAAGTACTTAATCATTTGCAGTTTTTATTTTTAATTCAGAATTTGTTATATGTGGCGGCCAGAGTCGCCACATAATTTATTATCATCACGTATCGGTTAAAGAGTTTGTAAGCACATTCCTAAACGCGTGCAGATCCGATAAAGATATGTCACGGCATCCTCCCTCCAACATCTACGTAGTATTACTGTATAAATAGTCTTGTAAGGTTTAGATAATAAGTTAGTCACAATGTAGTCACTGTAAATATACAACATCATATAAAGAGACGCAGTCGTTATTTACCATCGCCATGGATCCTACCATCATCACAACATCGCAATCTACGCCGACGGAACACTGGTGACCCCGCTTAAGCAACAAGCAACCTTCCAACGGAGTACCCCGAAAAAAACACGTGAGTCATATGTAATATCTACACATCAACCATGGCAGCAACATCTATTCAGCGACGGACACAACAAAATCTTCAAGATAAAATCTATCTATATATAAGATATATCTATATTTTAAATCACTACGCCGTGCCACTTCGAGCTGCGACTACGTCATTTAACATCATTCTTATGGCTCCCACAACTTTGGCTTCCTTTCCGGCACATCGTAACAAGAACGTTTCATCGACCAAGGCAAAGAAATAAGGTACCCAGAAAAAACAATGTGAAATAAAATAAACTAACGATTTCATAACTGCACACATTATGTCATAAATTGTGCAGAGCAGCGAACGCGCAAGAATTTCCGACGCAGCACTTTTCGCCGTTTACTCTACGCTTGCACAAGGTCAAGATCAGAAAGAACACAATATGTTGCTTATTCATCACGATTATGAAAAATGAAACAAAGGAAAATAAGCATATATGTATACAACGAGTATTCACCCGTTTAACCGCCTCACTTTTACCGACTGACAAAGTGATTTGAGGTATGTTATTTATAATTACGGGAAGAGATATTTAGAAGCATTATTTTACCAGTCGATTGTTTTATGAGATATTATTACACTTCATAGGACACTTAAATGCTACTAGCTACCTCCAGTGCGAATTGATTTCTCCGGTTATCTGATAAAGAGCCAAGGAATACGCCAGTTCGAGGATAATTATGAAGCTATAATGAAGTTGTACTCAAAATGAAGATACTCAACAAGTTTAAAATGCTTTGATTGTGCAATAAAATATAGTAGAATAAATAAGCACAAAAATGAACCATGTTTGGGTAACTAATGTAATAATAAGATTTTAGTCAATTTTAATTAAATTTTTTGTTATTTACGTATTTCCTTATAATATATTGAATGCAACATGTCTTATCTCTATGTACTTAATGCTTAATCTTAGTCAAATCTAATTTTTATGTTTTGTTATTATGTATTTTATTAAGTCTATTAGTTCAATTTATTATTAACATGTAATGCGTAATTTAAAGTTCACTGTAAGAATATGCATAATTTAAAGTTGTACTTGTTTATGCCACTTAATTTGTGTGTATAATATAGTCTTGGTATAACGTGATAAAAAAAATATTTTAGTAACAATATTAAGATGTTGAGAGGAATTTTAGACATTTTAAAGAAAAATCAAGTTTCTTATAAAAATTATTCGTGTAGTAGGTCTTTTTTAAAAGATATACCTATAATAAGTATTTTGTTCAAATACAAGGAAACAGCTCTCTTAGCAGCATTCAGCCTGCCAGCCTGCCTCAAGGTTCCATCGCAGCAACGTAACGCTTCCTGGATCCTCGGCATCACTCGACGGTCAAAATAAGTACCGTCGCACTCCACACGTCTCGACTCACAGCAGACATGGTAGCACACGCTCGTCTCGAGTCACGTAGACCGGAGAACGCTCGTTTTGTCAATGAAGACTTGAGCACGCTCATCACGACTTAACGTGGATTAGAGCACCACTGGCATCTCCAAGCTGAAGACCTGATGTTTTTTTTTTCATTCCCTTTTTCAAGAGGGGGAGTACTGTGGCGGCCAGAGTCGCCACATAATTTATTATCATCACGTATCGGTTAAAGAGTTTGTAAGCACATTCCTAAACGCGTGCAGATCCGATAAAGATATGTCACGGCATCCTCCCTCCAACATCTACGTAGTATTACTGTATAAATAGTCTTGTAAGGTTTAGATAATAAGTTAGTCACAATGTAGTCACTGTAAATATACAACATCATATAAAGAGACGCAGTCGTTATTTACCATCGCCATGGATCCTACCATCATCACAACATCGCAATCTACGCCGACGGAACATTATATACTCATCCGTTTACGTTACGTACGTTTTCATCCCATTCATCCAATTCGGATAATTGTAGAATAATCTTATCTGAAAGAAGAATTGCGCTATCTGTACTTAACTACTCAAAACTTGTCATTTATATATATACATAATGTTTTGTTGTCAGCTAAGATGTAAAGTAAGTAGGTTAAGGTACTTAGTTTACTTTTATGCATTACGTCTTCTTGTATTATGTTCGCCATGTATCCACTCTTCTGACGTGACGAGTGGATTATCAGTCATATAGAGTGAAGGTAGGTATGCCCTCACCCCCGCGCCTGCCCGCCGCCACCGCCGCGCCGCGCCCGCAGCCGCCCGCGTTCGCATAAAGAAACGTACGTTAGCGAAATATTTTATTCGTGATTTAAACAAAATGCATGCAGTATGTATGTTTCTAATTTTTTGTGTGGTATAAAATAGTATTACAAAGGACATGTATGAGCGATTCTGTCAATTTTAATTTATTATTGCGTGTGTTACGAAAGAAAAATGAAATGATCAAAGAAGCACACCACTTAACTTTCTAAACTTCGTTCAACATGTATACCACTAACCACTGAAAGTCTTAAATATTATTTCATAAATTTTAAAATTTTATTTAAAGACAAAAAGAGTGATTTTGTGATTTTCATAGTTCCACATATATTATGTTTCTAAACTTTTCACAACACAAAGATAAGATAGTTGTTATTATAAAACACTCAACATTTCAAACTTTAATATTATATACATTACGTTACTTACACGAAATATTATGAAATACCTAAACCATACCTAAAGCACAGTCATAAAACTTCTAACTTTTTAAAAGTAGCTCACAATCCACATACTCTATCCACTCAGCAAAAACGAAAAGTTTTAGAATAATCAAAACTTCTTTATGGAATTTAATGTCCCACGACCGGACTATTAGGCTGTTTAGTTGTCGAGGACATGAAAGGTCATCGTTTGGTCGTTGGTCGTACCTTAGATAACTACCTACATTTGATCTTTCATTTGTAAGGAAAGGTAGCTGTACCTATCTTCTCATAATGTGTGATAGATTTTTTTTTTGTAATACGTAGGATTGAATTGAAATTACGCTCATACATAACACTTATCATTACAGTTAAAATGTGGCCATAACTTGATGCAATCGATAGTCGTTGGACTTAACGGCACCGTATACCCACGCACATTTCAATAAAAGGAAAATAAATGGGGTCTCATGATTGCAGACTAGTAGGTACTTATCGCCCAGCTGACGACGCGGACGGGTCAACAGTCGGCCGGCCAGCCGTTCGCGCGTTGTAAATAATCGTTATTTTTAATTGCTTTTCATTTTATTTTTCTTATGTTATAGGTTTAAAATAAATTAGATACCTACTCAAAGACAATCTAATTGTTTTTTGTTTTTCAAAATTCATTATTACAAATACATAGGTAAGGCACACTATAACTTTAACAATATAGTATACACTTGCGTAATGGTTAAAAATTACACTTCTTCAGGTCAAATCACCTCTTAAAGTTTACACAAAAATCAAAATTTTACACTGTTACGTGATATTAAGTTGTAATTATTATGAAAGCTATTATTAGTGAGTTTCTTAGTACGAAGTTCACATTTTAAAGAATGATTAGTCACATAACAAACAAGACAAATTAAGTACAAATTTAAAATTTATCAAATAAGTGGAGGTATTTGCAACTAAAACAATTATCCAAAATAAGTTGATCTCTTGCGCTTGCGCTTTTAAAACAGCGCGTGGGCTCAGTGTAATTTGGTTTCGCACGCGGTAGCCGGCATTGTGCGAGAGTGCGGACGACGTCACGTGTAGTGATGGGGCAAGCGGTAGGTGCCGTAGGTGTCGATATATGGCAATTCGTGTATGTTAGTAATTTTTCTTTTTTATACTAAGCCCGGCAAATGACCCCACTCCACCTGATGTTAAGTGGAAATGAGGTCCAGGCGCGAGGACAACTGGTGCAGCGTAAGAGACGTAGCATCAGTCATCCTCACTCTGCCGGCCCACAAAGTGCTTCTTCACGCCTCGTTTGAAGGACCCTATGTCATAGGTAGGAGGGAATACGTGTGCTGGTAGACTATTCCATCTTTTGGAAGTGCGGCAAAGAAACGAGTCACCAAATTTCTTTGTGCGAGATGGAATGTTAGAGACTGTAAATTGGTGACTCCGCAGAGCAGCACGCGTACTCCTATGGAGGAAGGGAGAAGGAGGGATGAGGTTAAAGAGTTCTTCAGAGCACTCGCCATGGTATAAACGGTAAAAGACGCTGAGTGACTCAATATCATGTATGTTATGAATGTAAACCTTTACAGGCACTTATTGACGTCAATAATAATAATAATAAAAAAACAGTTAACTAACTTATATTTAAGACTTAACAACTAATCTAACGAGCTATAGTCTGTGCCAGACAAATGCGCATCGCTACCACTGCACGCCGAAATAGAATCGCGTCGAACCGAAATATAAGCCGTGGTCATAGAATTGTGTAAACAAACGTATCCTGGTACGAGACAAAAATAGCGGGCAAGTGTCTCTCCCCTAGCGACACAAACGGCTAAAATTTATAGGTAATTTATCGTTTTTTTTAGGATGAAAGGTGAAGAATGATAAATCATAATGAATTGTTAACTTAAGTTATTTCTTTAAGGCATAAAATTAAATGTGATTTCCAATTATCGTATTGATATCGTGGTAAGTAATAGAAATTGGAAATAACTGAGTTTTTAAAGTAAAATAAAGTAACGGTTGAAATGAGTTTTGGAAAACATTAGTATACCTAACCAATAAGGTTGACATTTTTAATCATTCAAATATCTTTTTTTATAAAAACTTAAGCATAAAAAACGTCAAAAATTAATAAGCATAAAGTGTGTTTTAAAATTGTTTCGTTTTTCGTCTTGGTACAAGCACAGAATAACTAATATTACTTCCGTACAGAAGGTTCACCCTCCAACGACCCCCCACGCGACACCGAAACCCATCGCGTGACCCGAGCGTTCATATTCCGTTAAGCAAAGCCGACTCGATATCGATTTGACGTCCGTCAGGAGCGCAGGGTTTACGCGCGCGCGTAGGGATTACGAGTTAAGGCTAGATAGGTCGTGCTTTGAGTTTTTCAAACCATCTGAGACATAGAAAATAATGGTTTAAATTCTGGAAAAAAAGTATGTATTACAGTCTGACCGCCACCGCCGCACCGCGCCCCGGGCACGCGAGCGGCGAGGCGGGGGGGCGAAACAGTTGCTCCATTTTGTCATTCTGCCGTCATCGCTCACGGCGGCAACTAGTGACGCACATGAGATAAAATATCCAAAAATGGGTCGTGCATTATCTCAAGATAATCAAGACAGTCATTTTTAAAGTGGCCGAATATTTTAAGAAAAGAAAAGCAAACAAAGAAAGTTTATATTATATATTTCCAAGAATTAAAGATTTATTTCATTTATATTGGTTCTTTAATTGTACTTATTTAAAAATCATACTGGACACAAACGAATTGGATGTAATTATACTCGTAAATATAAAGCTTCAATAAACTGTGCTTCGATATCGTAAGATCTGTCTGACACTACGAATCTCATGTGAGTTTATGCTCTTTACTTCCCACTCCCCCCACCACCCGCGCATACCCAAGGCGCGGCACAGCGGCTGCGGCCAGGCCATAGTTAAGGATCTAATCTATTCAAAGTCTCATTCAGTTACAAGATCCAATGAACTTCACTCGATAGAAAAAAAAATATCCCAAAATTACCGCTTTTTGTAATGTTTTTTCAATATTATGACTAAACTACTGATAGTTAACATTTAATTTTTGTACTCAACGAAAGACAAACAATTCGCAGATAAATTAGCAGAGAATCATATAAAGTCTATACCTACCTAAAGGCAATACAACCTATAAAACGCGCCGCTTCGCTGTTATACCCGTCCCGTACCATCGAGAGAGCGAGAGAAGCCGCGAGAGAGAAATACCTGGCCTTAAGCGACGACGCTCGACGTGGAGCGTGCGAGCCGAGCGGCAACCTTTACTGTCATACGCCTAGGCGGCCTTCCTGGGAGGCACGCCTAGTATTTGTTAAATAGGGATAACTTATCATCTATTTGCTGTTGAGTCTGGGAAGTACTACAATCAAGTGAAATGACTTCATTGAGATGTGAGCGATATTTTTCCCAGTCTCCATCATTGTAGTTAAATATGCTGACGGGTGGTTTAACAAGAAACTTACCACCTATAGAAAAGAAAAGGGGCAAGTGATTAGATGACAGGCAGTTGAGTGCATCATTAAGATCGGATCGATAATGTAAGAGAGTTGGTGTACTACTAGCGTGAATTGAGAAGTCGCTACTCAGCATATGCTGAAACAGTTTATTTCCATGTGAATTTTTAACTCCAGGGATCTACATATCATGGTTTGCGTTAAGGTCTCCCATTATCAAGACACGTTGCGAAAACTCTAATAATGTATTAAAATCACGAGTAATAAGTGGTAGATTGGGAGATTGATAAGCAGAGATGAGTAAGTGCTCACTACCGGATATGAACATTTTAATACCCACCACTTCGAGATGCTGTGTATGGGGCATGTAGATGCAACTGTGCTCAATATTCTGCCGGACCAGCAAGGCAACGCCCTGACCCCGAGAGCTGATATGTTTGTCCTGTCTATAAAGCACTTACCCGGGGGTATATTATATATTATATATTAGGATATTTTGTATATTAGGACTCAGACGGGTTTCACTAACTGCCACAACATCGACATCTAAGGCACCCACTAAGTTCATTAATTCATATCTTAAGTTGACCAGACTCACACACAATTACCAAGGTGCGTAAGCACCATCATGACTTTGTAGAGTAGCGATTTGCAAGCGACAAACTTACTTTTGAGGTCTCTGACAGTAGTCAGAATTGTAAGGATTTCTTTAGTTGTCACATCATTATGTGTGCAGTCTGTGCGCAAGCGTCGTTCCGTGCGGGTGTGCTATCCCTAGTGCATACTCGAAGATGTCAAACTTAAAAACCGTGAAGTGTTCAAGTTGTAACATTGTAATAAATGAGTTGTTAGCATTTATTCAAAATAAAATTGATGTGATAGACGTTGAGAGCATCATTAACATCTGCGCAAGTGCTATCTCTGAGGCTGAAGTGGATAATTCAAAGGCGTTGCTTTTTGAATCCTTGTCAACGGGTAAAAAGAAGATATCAAGGAGGAAGGAGAAAAAACTAAAGGACTTGGAGGACATAATAGCTGTGTTTAAGAATACTGATCCTGAATTAATGCCTATTTTCGTGGCCAGAGATTTGTGCAAGTTACCTCCTGTTACCTTCAACAATATTGATGTTACTGCATTATTGAAAAAAATAGTTACGCTAACGAGTGAGCTAAATAACATCAAAAGTAATTATGTAACGGTTGAGCACTTAGACAAAGTCAAAGATGATATGCATAACTTAAAATTTGGCTCAATTATTGACTATGGTGACGGTAATGATAACAAATTTAAAAGAGGTGCATTTTGCTTAGATAGTGGGCCAGTAGGTATATCGCCGCTGGCGGCGCTATGTGACTTTTCAAGGGTGGGAACACAAAAAAACTCTGACGTAATAACTCCGAGAGTGTTGCCCTTGCCCGCAACTCCACCATGCGGGCTGTCACTGTCAACACAGGAAATAAACATAGACAAAGGAGTGAGCAAGACGGAGGAAACTGAGTCACACGATAACATCTGTGCGGTAGAAAGAGATGCGAAAACATGCACCGACGCTCAACATGACGACGGCATTCCTTCCGCTGCTGTGTTCGCTACATCCGCTGCAGTCCACTTGACAAGACGGGAATCAATGGCGGAGATGGTTAAAAAGAACGGAAATTTCAGACAGAAACAACAGAGTGAAGAATGGATTAATGTACAAAGGAAACGATTACGCAACCGTTTTGAAGGTCACTTAGGCAGAGCCAAGACAGGACCACAGAATAACTTTAAATCGGCTGATTTAAAAGTGCCATTATTTATTTCGAACGTACATAAAGAAACGACTGAAAGTGACATTAAAGATTACATTTTTAATAATACGCAAGAAAGAGTGACCCTAACTCAATTGAAAATGAAGACAGAAAAAGGTTATAATTCCTTTAAGTTATTCGTATCACGACATAATAATAATAATAGTTGCAAATTCTACGAATTTGCAACTTTCTGAGACGATGACTTTCAGATCTCTCTCCGAAGCCAACACCTACAAATACCTTGGTATGTCACAGTCATTGGGTATAGAGAGTAAGGGTATAAAACAGTCGGTGAAAGAACGCTTCTTTGGTCGCCTGACAAAGGTACTTAACAGTCTTTTGTCAGGAGGCAACAGGGTGCGCGCTTTCAACGGCTGGGTTATGCCCTTACTGGTATACACCTTTGGCATACTAAGGTGGACTCAGACCGAGTTAGACGCCCTGTAGGCCTAGCATGCGTAACACGAGATATGTCGCGGACGAGAGACGACAAATCATTTTAAGTTGTCATGTTAAGGTTTGTAGACAAAAATACCACAATTTATGCAAAAACTACTATTAGGTCTATTTTTGAGTTAATATGTAGAGTTCTAAGCGCATTCATGTGTCTTTAGTGTCGATAGACATTAGAGATAAATGAATAAAACACGAGAAAACGCGTCGAGAAGAGTTTTCATATTGCGCATGCTAGGCCGGCTGGACAGAAAGGTTCGACAGCAACTGACATCACATCGCATGCTCCACCCACGCTCGTCTGTTATGAGACTGTACATCCCGCGGAAATGGGGTGGTCGAGGCTTTTTAAATGCCAAGACCCTCCACAACCGTGAGGTATGCAGTCTCCGAGAATGTTTCAACAACGAGTGTGGGATGCATCGCGATGTGGTGTCAGTTGACAGGACCTTTACGCCTCTCTCCTTAGGCAAAGAGAACTGGCGCAAGCCTCAGGTGCTGAGCACCGAGGATCGCAAGGATGTATGGAAGAGCAAGGAGCTGCACGGCCGGTTCTATCGGGTCTTAACAGGGCCCGATGTGGACCTGCTCGCGTCGGTGAACTGGCTACGATTCGGGGACCTCTTTGGGGAAAGCGAAGGTTTTGTCTGTGCAATTGCGGACGAAGTTATCAAGACGAACAACTACCGGAAGTATATCATGAAGGACGGTACGGTCGACATATGTAGAGCATGCCGCCGTCCCGGAGAGTCACTCAGGCGTATTATTTCCGGTTGTTCTCATCTTGCTAACGGCGCGTACTTGCACAGACACAATCTTGTAGCCAGGATCATTCACCAGCAACTTGCTCTTCAATACGGTCTTGTTGAGTCCGAGGTGCCGTACTATAAGTACGCACCTGAGCCAGTTCTCGAAAATGGTCGTGCTTTGCTCTATTGGGACCGATCGGTTATCACGGACAGGACTATTGTTGCCAATAAGCCTGACATCGTGATAGTCGATCGGTCCCAGCGGCGGGCAGTGCTAGTCGACATCACCGTCCCACATGATGAGAACCTCGTGAAGGCTGAGAAGGACAAGCTGTGCAAGTACCTTGACTTGGCTTACGAGGTTACCGCCATGTGGGATGTTGACTCGACTATCATTGTCCCGATAGTCGTATCTGCAAACGGCCTAATAGCGAAGAGTCTCGACCAAGAGACTCTCGCTAGACAGCTGGATCAAGGGCCAGATACAGAAGGCAGTACGGCATCGTCAAGAGGTTCCTCTCTCTGCAGCCCTAACCACCGGTAAATTGGGCCCTGCCCCGCTGCTGGCGGCACCCTAGGTTTAGGTTTTTTATAATGTTAAATGTTTTATTTTTTATAGTAGATTTGTTTATTATTTTTATATAATAATAAATAATAATAATATAATATCTTTATTTACTCTTCACAAATTTACTTAAGGCTAAGAATGAACACTAAATTTGTAAGAGTCTGGTGCCTGATAATGGTTTAAGAAAAACCTGCCCCACAGGTCACCAGGCAGTTAGCATTCAAAACGAACACGCAAAAAAAATAAAATAAAATAAAGATTGTCAAAGCTAATCCAGATGAAAATACGTATTATATACATTGCAACATAAAAGAAAAAACTTACAGAACTCTTAATAAAAAAAATAAAAAAATGGAATATTATAAAAAACCTATACTTAAAAAATAAATAAATACGAGAATAATAATAATAATCGTTTATTTGACAAAGAACAATACATTTACACACGGCCCTTATTTAGTACACAGTAGTTACACAGTAGACCTTATTTAGGGAATTTACATATTTTTAAAAGAGCTAGGGTGTATCAGGTAATTTCAGTGGTCACAGTCACAGCACAAGGCTCGCAGGCCTGAAACGCTGTAACCAGAGAGCGATCTGCCGAATTTACTTGATTTAAACTTTGTATGGAGCTCCGGTTCTGATACAAACAATTTGTAAAATAAAAAAAAAATAAAAAAAAAAGTTAGGTATAAAGAATCTTCGATTAAGCATTTAAAAATAATATAAAAAAAAACAAACAAACAAGCCAAATCAATTTAAAATTACATTAAAAAAGTGGGTATGATAGTGTGAATGAGTAGTGTTAGGTGTGTGAAATGTATTTCGTGATGAGTGTAAACAGCAAGTCACCCAGCAGACGGAAGAAGTTTTTCTGTTTGTATGTAGTTTAGGTCCATCAGCCAGGCTTTAATTAATAATTTGGCCTTACTTAAGGAGATGTTATTTAAGGGACATTTCCTGTTAATACTATTGTAGACATACGGGTAAGAAAAAAGGGGCAAACGCTTGGCAAACGAAGTGCGGACGGCAGGCAGAGGAACCTTGAAGATGCGCCTTTTAACCAAAGATTCGTTATGCGGCAAGTTCATAACCTTCCTATGTTGCTCACAGCCGACCCGCCACACGTATAGCTGTCGGACTCGAAGTATTTCGCCTTCTTTGTAAAGAGAGTCCGTAGGATATCGGAATGGTTTCTTGAGCATAACTCTCAAAACAGCACGTTGAGCTCTCTCTAGTTCAATGAAGCTAGTTTTACATGAGCCGCCCCAAACACCTATACAATAAATCAGAATAGATTGACACAGTGAGACATAAACCATTTTAAGTATGTCAGGTGGGGCTGACCTTCTCAGAGACTTGACAATATGTAACATCTTCTTGAGTCGAGACGAAACGTAAGATACTTGCTTTTTGAAGGACAGATTTTCGTCTATGTGTAATCCTAAATATTTTACCCAGTTATACCTTTCTACAGTTTCACAGTCGCAGGCAAACGTTCGTGTTGCATTGGTACAAATAGTTCTTCTTAATATGTCACTTTTGTGCAGAATCAATCGAGACAAGTGTCCAGGTGAAGAAGCACTGGTTTTGTGAAAAGCCAAAAACGTTGTTTTCTTTGTGCTAAGCATCAGTAGATTATGGTCAAGCCAGTTGTTAATGAGGGACATACCTTTCTCTGTCAGCTTCACTACATCTTTCCAGGTTGAGTCCCGGAAGAGTACAACCGTATCATCAGCGTAGCATATTATGGTAGCACCAGGTATGGACAGATCTAGAAGATCGTTTACGTACACTATGAACAAAGTAGGTCCGAGGATACTGCCCTGTGGAACTCCAAAACTTATAGGTGATGTGTCACTATGAACGTTTCCAACTCGTACAGACTGATAGCGACCAGAAAGATAGCTGCTGAACCAGTTTAATGGAGTTCCCCTGATCCCAAGACTTTCCAGCTTCTTCAAGAGTATCAACTTGGAGACTGTATCAAAAGCCTTTACGAGATCGACAAAGACTCCGATGCAGCGCTCCCTCCGATCTAAGGAGGCAGAAACAGTGTCTGTTAGTAGAGAGACGGCATGCTCCGTGGAGAGTTTCCGTCTAAATCCAAATTGTCTGTTCGAGATCAAGTTATTGCTTTCCAGATAATTCACAAGCCGTCTATTGATAACTTTTTCGAGCAGTTTAGAAACTTACTAAGCAGAGAAATTGGTCTATAGTTAGATGGAGTGTCTTTATTACCGTCTTTATGGACTGGAGTTATTACGGCATGTTTCCAACGTTCAGGGAACTCTCCTTGATAGATACTTAGATTGAATATGTGTACCAGTGGGTTCACAATAGTATGTCGTATCTTTTTTATAAGTACTGGGATATAACCATCTGGACCAGCAGCACTCTCGTCCTTCAAACCCATTATAAATGAGTCTATTTCATATACGTCGGTTGGTGCCATATAGAACGACGTTGACGGGGAAAACGGTGGATTCACTTTTGAAGCTAGTTCCGCCTCTGTGGTGTTGAGTTTTGTTAGGGTTTTATCAGCTACATTTTTACCAATACTTGTGAAGAACTGATTTGCAATGGTAAGTGATTGAGTAAGATCAGAACTAACCTTGGTGAGATTAGACGCACCATTTTGTTTGCTCGAAATATTACAAATATCTTTTACGGTTGTCCATAACTTTTTAGAGTTGTTTTTGTTAATGGTGATCTGATCCTCATAGTACTTATTTTTTATTCTATATTGGAGTTCGTTAAGAAAATTTCTGTAACGTTTGTATATTGTTTGTTTTATAGGATCAGATAGATTTTTTCGGGCTTGCAAATGCAGCCTATCGCGTGTTTTTTGGCAACGTATTAAACCAGGGGTGATCTATGGTTTCAGGTTTCTGCGCGATCGATTTGTAGTAATAGTTCGCGAGTTCTTGGTTATAGCTTCACTTAATATGCCGGAGAACGACTCAACAGCTGCATTGGTATCGTCGCAACTCAGAACAGGGGTCCAGTCTACTGTGGTCAGATCGGAAAGCAGACCCTCAGAGTCAACTCTAGGTCGGGATCCTTTAATTACTCGGTGAGATGAGGGTGCAGTGGAAATACCAGTAATAACAATATCGTGATCTGTTATGTTACTACTACAAACAAGCCCCAGTGCCAAATCGGACGAATGTCTAATGTATATATGGTCAAGGCATGCTTGGTAACGGGTCGGTTTCGTAATTGCGGTAATCATTTGATGTTCTGCCATAAGTAACGTATATTCTGTCACCCTCTCACATTGACTTTCTTTGAGTAAATCAATGTTAATATCGTCCGCAAGAATAACTGTCTTAAATTTTTTATGCTCTTCTAGAATGTTGTTAAGCGAGGAAAGAAATTGGTTGATATCACTGAAGGAAGGAGAGCGATATATGCCTAAGACTAAAATGTCACCCATGTTATTGCTAAGTAATTGCATTCATCGCAAATTGGTTCACTAACAGTAGGAGACTAAACATTTTTTATGTAGGCAGTTACACTACCGCTTTTATTAATGTAATTCTCCGTACGGTATACATTATAACCAGGGAGCTGAGGAATAGTGTTGTCATTGAGCCAACACTCGGTCAAAAAAATAACATCGAAGTCTACTTTAAGTCTTTTAAGGGTAATTAAGAAGTCGTCAAAGTCGTGTTGGATGCTTCTTATGTTGAGAGTAAGGACCTTAAAATTCAGATCAGAAGTCAAAACAGAAGAACACAATTCGGGACTCTCAAGCGCAAGACATTTAATGGATAAGATATCATCTATATCTGAATCAAACATATTTGACGTAAAATGAACTACTATGTAGATATTAAGGGTATGTCTGCGCTAGCCCGAGAGGTGCTGAGACATGCTGCGTAAATAAGTATGTGGTGTTTTGTTGCATTAAAGTGTAATGTGATGTGTTTGTGTTGTTGTGTAGTGTTGACTGGTTATGTATAAGTTTAAAATGATTATATGAAAAAGAGTTAATATGATGGCTTAGCTTAACAAGTAATAAAAAAGAGGTACAAATAGAATTAGCTGTAAACTATCTGTTCTTTCGCGTAAGACGCTCATTGATAAACACGCAGGTACCAGCGGAGGTGGTACCTGTGGTGGTTGATTTTCGATGAGTTTTGCTGGCCTTTATAATCTCATCTCGCTTCAGGCGTCTCACTAGTTTGACTAGTATAAGGCGGGCTGTAGTTGGGTGTCCGGTGACAGGTTTAAATTTTGGACCAACTCGGATTGCGAAGCTAACTTCGGATTCGTTTAGGTTGACCCCTAAGTTTTTTGATGTAACTATAATTGTGTTGATTAGGTTTTCAGTGTTCTCTTCTGGAATTCCGATTACTTCGAGTTCATTATTTATGTCACTTTGTTCCTGTACGTCAAAGTCTCTCTGTGATTGGAGCACAGTGCACTTGAGGGTTGAAATCTCACGTTGGGCTTCGTCTAGCTTCTTCTTGTAGTCAAGAAGAGCTGTATTCAGAGTGGTGGGTATTGCAAGAACTTGTGTACGTAGGTCTGCAAATTCTTTGCGCAAGACGGTAATTCCACTAACTTCTTCTCTCAATTTCTTAACCTCACGAAGTAGTTCCGATAAGTTAGCATTATCTTCAGTATTAAGGTTTATCGTCTTTAGCCTGCAACCCCGCGTAGTGTTAACATTTTCTTCACCCGAGCACATGAGTAAAGAAACGGTACAGAGAGAAAGCTTCTAGGAGCATACGAAAATCCATACCTAAAGTAGTAGGGTTGCCAAAGAGAATAAAATAAAATAAACAAACTTTTATGAGTTTTTTATTAGGTATGTAGACAAGATAAGATATTAAGTAAGTATAAGTATTTACAAATTGATACTCTAAATATAGCACGTGGGGATGTTGAGCCATAACCCACCACGCTGGCCCAATGCGGGTTAGTGAGTTTTAACGACTGTCATCTTACGACAACAACCGGGACCAACGGCTTAACGTGCCAACCGAAGCACGGAGGAGCTCGAGATGTTTTTGAAATTAAATACTTTCTTATTGAAATACAAATATTTACAATTTTTACCGCATAATTAAATCGATAAAAGTGTGAAAATGGGAGAATCTACTAAAAAAATGCGGTTGCTTTTTCGACGCTGTCCGCTTCCTCACACGAATTTCATCATTAAAAATATGTTTACAATCACACCAATTATCTAGACCAAGATTCTATTGAAACTTGTTAATATTGTAAGATAACTGATAAATATACATAAACATAAAAACACACCCAGACCTGAAATCAATTTAGATAAACAGTTTTGCTCTAAACTGACCCGACCGGGAACCCGGGAATGAACCCGGAATGAACCCGGGACCTCATAGATTGCGCGACGCCAGACCAGGCCTGCTAACCACTTGACCACGGAGTTCATCATTACCAGCCGTACGTATGCAAGCAATTGAATATTTACCTACATTGAGGAACACTTGACATACCTACTGCATTATTTCGTTCGCATAATAATTTCAAGCTTGTATGCAAACTATTTTACCGACAGTCGGTGATAGATAAGGTTAAAGTAATGACGATTCGGAAACAAAACAGCAAAATATTTGTAGATTCACCCAATTAGTTACATATAATGTAATAAAGGTACTTAAGTTAAGCAGAGTCTCCTGCGACAATGTTTTCTGATAACATAACCTAACAACAAACCTCTAACAAATTAAACGACCATATTTTGTTAGATGTTAGGTGTTAGAAAACACAAAACAGTGTCTCAGGAGACCTGTGTGTGACCCGGCTTAACATACATACCTACATAACATAAAGGTTTGTGTGACCTACTTAATCATATCTAATTTTAAATAGGTATAATCTGGTTTCGATTTACTTACCTACCTAGTAGACTCCTTGGGATAAAGGTAATTGATTTTTTTTCTATTATTATTCATACAAATGGTACAGTAAACAACCATTTTACAAGTCCAGAACTAATTATTTACACTTTCATAACTCTTAACAGTTTATTGTACTTAAAACAATTTCGTAAAAAATATACAGAAACACTAAACAAATAAGACGCGCGCTTCGTGCAGGCCCTCCGTTTGTCCACTAGCCGAGCGAGCGTAAACCGGTTTTATCCAGTGGCGGCGCGTACGCGACGCAGCGGCTAGTGGACACGCACACATGCGCCGTATGCTTGTAGTAGTTGACTCGAGACGGCGCGGTTGTATGTAGCTGTCACTCTGTACCGTTTCTTTACTCATGTGACCCGAGTCTTCGTAGTTGGTGCTACTGGTCGATCGAACCGGTGTCGATGAGTTGTCTTGTTTGGGACGAGAGCAGGAACACGAAGGGCATAACCATTTTTCTTTATGTTTTGGTGTTAGTTTATTCCAGTCTTCTTTTCTTATGCTGAGGCATAGTAAATCATAGAACTTGTTGCACTTAGTGCATTCCGAAAATTCTAGATTTAGTATTTTTTTCCCACACGCATAACAGGGTTTGGTCATGTTTACTTAACGCTCAGCGCGCGCGGTAGATGCGCGATTAGTGTCACAACAATCACATCTCACACAAATCGTCGGGTGCTCGCGCGAGCGAGGATGACTCACGCGGCGATAATGCGGTGAATAGGTAAGTACTGCCGGTGGTGCCGGCCGCCCGCCGCATACGACGTGGCGTGGCCGATGAATTAAAAAACTTTAAAACGTTTTCGCTTGTATCTTCTTAAGTATCCAAACAATTTACAAGCGGTTTTCACCAGCAGCGGACAAATTTAAAGAGCTTGAGAATTATGTATAATTCACTATGAGACGACAACTTTTAATAACTGGATTAGCTAAATGAATGGGGAGCAGAATAATACGTGTCTGATATGAACCGGGGCTCGGACGTCACTCAACTCAACGACATAAAGTAAACTTGATAACAACATGTGGCCGGAAGGAATCTCTTTTCGTCGGTTTGTAGAACTGACGCAAAAAAGGATGTATAACAATTATACACCCCTAAATGAATCACAGTCACAACAAGTCACTTAGTACACTAGTTAGTTTCAACTTGAGATGGTCATCGCGTGTATGAATTTAAATAAAACTATATTTAATACGTGAGAAAACATTGCAACAACGATGTAAGCACGTGCAAGCGAATTCCTAGAGCTGCGTCTAAAAAAAATGGTTAGGGTTTACAAATTTAAAATTCTAAAGATGGAAGCAATAAAATATCCATAGACAAAAGGCGGGTTGTCAGTATGCGAAAAAGGTTACAAATTATTGCCTTCATTATGCGGGACGGAACAACATTTTAAGAATTCCAGATAACAAAAAAAGAACCTTTTTTTAACAAAAAAAAAACTCTTAAGGATTTAGTTGAAAATTAGAAGACGATGGGAAAAAAAAAATTAAAGCCACACGTGGTGATTGTTGAGACCCATATAAAAACTCTAAGGGGCATCGCTGCACTGCAGACACACATAAAGATAAGCCAATCGGAAGAGCGCATTTACTGGTAAGAGTTTTGTGTTTCAGACACTGAGGAACTGAGGGCGGGGCTGCCTTGCCTTGCGAAAGACGTTTGGATTGGGGGATGGCATTCGAGATTCATTCGGAGCGGGGACCCGGTGCAGAGAGGTGGCGAGACAACAACGAAGCGACGAGTAGTTGTTTACTGTCGTACAGTTTTACTTTATATAGAGCCAGTGAGCATAGAAATAGTAGTCAAATTTGTCAAAGCAGAATAAATCATTAAAGTTGATAGGGAAGTTGTGTGTCGGTACGCGAGCAGTCGGCAGTATTCCGGTAAAGTTATAAATTCAATAACAACTAGATCCTTCTGTAGCTTCCTCGACATAGTGTTGATAAGATTGATAACTGAATTGTATATAATAATAAACAAAATGGACAAAGAATTTTACTCAGTGTGGGACTACGTTAACGTAGATTATTGGCATCCGATTTTGCGGAACTATTACCTGGAATTAACGATAGTAATAATATAGTCATATTAATTGTAATAACATGTTGCATAGAACGATTCAAGGGTGATTTTAATTGTTGTGTTGGCAAAGTCTACCGCTCTACAATTACCAATTGAACTACGAGACATATATGAAATCTATGTGTGCCCTATCTAATAAATTACATGCAATCTAGAGAGATTAAAATACCTGCGTGTGTCGAGAAAGTTACTTGTACATTGCTTTGCATGATTAGTCATTATGAAATGTTAATTAGGACGGCCTAATGGGTTTTTTTGTTCTAATCGTTGGTTTTCCCGTTAATCGATGGCCTAGGAACTAACGATTGGCCTTGGAAAGTCTAATTATTGTCTATAAATTTAATTAATTGTACATAAAACACTAGCGATTGTTGAGTGAATACCACTAACGATCTTGAGTGTGTTCGAATGATTTGAGTATAAAAGCTAATTATCCTGAGAGTATAAATCTAATTATCTTGAGAGTGAAAGCTTATTACCTTATGAGTAAAAGCCAAAATGATTTGGAATAGACCGTAAATGGTTCGACTATGTTTGAAGGTAAATTCTAGAAAAGAGGCAGCAAGACCTAGTGATGGTTATAATATATAGCTTTTAATCTAAAGACTTTACAAGGCATAAATAATGAAAGAGTTTCGTAATTTTATATTTAGATGAGTAGATAAATATAGGGTTAAATAAACAATCATATAACTAAATAAGTAATGAGATAAACAAACACAACTAAATAAAATAAATCTTTAAATAAATAATCGATAAATCAATCAATAAATCATTAAATAATAATCGATAAATCAACAAATACATAAATAAATAATAAACGATAAATCAACCAATAAATCACTAAATATTAAAACAATAAATCAACAAATACATTGAGGTAGAATAAATTAAGCTATCTACCATAATCTTGTGTTTTATTTTATTTCAATTGATTTCTACAACGCAAGGAACAGCAGAGATAAATACTTGTGATTTGTATATCGTAATAGTGAGAATTAACATGATCTTGTTTATCAAATGCAGTCTAGCATTCACGGTTATTATCTCTATTGTTTTGGCTTAATTCTTTTATCTTGTAATCCTTGTTCCGCTAGTTACTCAAGCTAGTTCTCTAGATAAACAAGCCTTGTTTCACTAGCCACTTGTGAATAGATGACTGTAGACTTAATCTTTGTAGACATACAGACGTAAAGCTATTGATTATTCTAGATGAGCAATCATTTTGATACTCTGGTTTAATTCGGGCTAGCCACTATAACTAGCCTACGGCAACTGCACATTTGTATCCAGTCTAACTAGAGAGTGAGACAGGTATCATTATAGAACAGAAACATTTAGTCACATTAGAGTTGATAGACAATAGCAGATTAGATGCATAGTTGAGCAGATGGGGAGCAGATGCAGACATCCGACGGATAGTAAGTAACGGTAGGTAATATTTATTATAATTAAGCTAGGATGTAGGCCCGGAGGTAGGGTTATGTAGGGCTAATACAGAGATTTTGCAATGTTTTAAGGGGGGAGAGATCATATTTGTTTTATTGCTAGTAAGGCAATCGCTCTAATGTGAAGCCTGAATTTAATAAATTGAAACTAGTACATGATCGTGACGGGATTGCGGCAGCTAGGGTTGTCACATATACACGTCCCGTCTTCAACTGACCTTGCATTCTATAGTCTGACGAGACTAACTCATCATTACATATACTTAGAACAATGAGTGAGAATAAAACCATGGTATAACAAAGGGGAAAAAGATGCGAAAACGCCATCACTCATAATTAGCGCTCAGCGCCATGCAAAATTGACATGAAACACGCTTCGCAGCGTATAGGGTAAAACAGGTCAGTTGTCCCCATAAAGTGACTTCGGTCAGCAGCGCGCTCAGCGTCAGCTGTGTAGGTACCCCGACATTCGCCTGGCTGGCTTTCCGACGGAGGATCACAGAATCCTACAGGTACAATACACCTTTCCACGCGATCTTAACAATTGCTATGGCTAGTCTGTAACGCATTTAATCAACTCTATGCAATCACTCATCAGACTTACTATGTGCTCTTAGATTTCTTTAAGATTGAAAATTTATCTAGGCTTCATAGAAGGCCGAGACTCGCCATTAGTTAGAGCAAGCTAGGTGGAATGGAAAGATGTATGGTCACTGTTCGTTCGGTCTAATGTACTGGTATAGACATGTGCAATCGACTTGATTGGAAGCAAAACAATCAAGATAGTCTAGCTCTCCTAAGATGTTGGATCTCTGTATTTAGCAAAGTATACTAGATACTCTTATAAAGCATATTAGACGATCACTACACGGCTCGAACCACCACAGAAATGGTGCCGTGACCAGGATTTCCAATTACGTACTCGTGACACGATACGATTGGATTTAATAAATAAAGAAAAAAAAATAACACAACGTAGAAATCACAAGTGTCTAGTGTCACAAAGCTTTCAGAGGTAACGAGGTGAAGCAGAGGAGTTTTATTGTGCATGAACTATATTACTGTGCATGACTTATAAATCTTGTATTATTGTATAAGCTTGTGTGTTGATAAGTGATGATTTTACAGGACACCAGCGGGAGCTTAGAGCACAGCACATTACTTATCACTTTATTTTACCTTGTAAATAAACATAAGCGGGATTAAAATCTGAACGCAACTTAAATATGATAAAGAAAGAGTTTTTTTGAGAAGGTTCACTTTTGTTGTTTACGGTACTAACAAAGAAAGGCGCGAACATCTTAAACGCAAATACAGTCGCATTGTACGGACCGCACTATAAGTAAATTGCTCTAGGGACATAAAACAATTGTTTAACATGGCCGAAGGCAGGAGTAAACGTGTCATTAGAAATCGTGGGTTAGGTTCGGACAGATCAATGGACGATTCGAGTACAGAAAATAATACGACCCTAGGATTGTTGTTACAAAAAATGAACGAGTTGAGAAGTTAGAACTGTTAGGTCAGGGAAACAAAGATAGCGGGGCTAGTTCTTTGTCACGTGAAAGCGTGATGTCCGAAGAGGGCGGAGTAGGCTCTTTAACTACTCGGAACATCTTTGTTGTTCAACCCACGGTTGACAAACCTAATTTTAACGGGAGATCACAGATTAACCCTATTACGTTCTTAAAGAGAGTAAAGAAATACATAAAGTCTCTAAACGCGCACGATAGAGGGCTAGATATTGCTTTGGAATGTGTTACAGGGCATGCTCGTCAGGTTATGGAGTTATACTCGAAGGGTTGGGCCACGTTTGCCGATTTCGAGGCTGATTTTAAACGAAATTACTGGACTGAACAAATTCAAGAATCAGTAAGGTATAAGATAATTAGAGGGGAGTATTCTATTAATTCAGGTATCTCTATGTCTGAACATTTTGCCGAACAGACAGAGACAATGCAGTCTTTGACAATAGCCTTTAGTGAAAGGGACCAAGTTAACTCTATAATGAGACATTACTCTGTAGATGTACAACAATTATGGTTTACTAGAACAGAAGAACTCACTATTATAAATGGCGCTAACTTCCTTAGGAATCTAGAGCAAAATATTGTTGTAAGGCAACGGGTAACACCCATGAGAAATAATATCTCTACTAACAATAGACATTAGACGAAACGATGTATGATGATAGCGATTATCAGTCTTTAACAAGTGGTGTAACTGTCTTATTGGAAAGTCAGTTCGACTCTGGCGTGGTATGTGAGGAGGGTGGTAGTATGTGTGAATTTTGTACGAAGAGAGATAGGGTTGTGTAGGTATACGGTATTCCATGAGCTAGATGATGTAGATGAGACAAGTGATGATTACTCATTACCTAGACTACCGGAGGTGTGTGTGTGTTTGTATGGCAAAAGTATGAATGCATTGATTGACACCGGGAGTCAAATAAGTGGTATCACCAATGAATTGTACGATTCGATTCGGAAGGAAGGGGGCGATCTACCTGAGATCGCTATACCTGCTATACAAGTGCAGGGCGCATTTGGTTCGAGAAGTGAAAGTACGAATCGATTGGTGTTAATTGAGTTCAAATTAGGTAGCACTTTAGTCGAGGCACCTGTGTTAGTTATGCGTAGATTACCTAGGTCATTGATACTAGGGTACGACTGGTTAGAGCGAGTGAAAGGTGTGGTAAATTGCGGAAGTGAACGGACACTAACGATAGAACATTTTGGAGTTCGGACTAGTGTTAAATTAAATTCAGATTGTGAAGTCGAAAGGTTAGGGGGCGCGTTGAACGCTACTGTAATTAACTCTGTGTTAGTGAGAGACACACAACAGATTGACAATATATCCAATTGGAAGGATCAATTGGACAATACCGGCTTAAGTAGCGAACAAAAGAAGTTGTTATTGCCTGTATTAGACAAACATAGTAAGGTGTTCACAAATAAGTTAGGGTTGACAGATAAGTACGAACACGTCATTAAATTAATAGATGATAAACCTTTTGTCAAACGTAGTTATCCGGTACCGTTGGGACATAGAGAACAGGTCAAGAAAAAATTAGACGAACTAGAGGGGTTGGGAGTTATTCAACAAGAGGCAACGCCGTATTGTAGTCCGCTTACTTACACTAAGAAACGAGATGGTACTATAAGACTTTTATTAGACGCGCGTGAACTCAATAAAAAGATGATAGGAGACGCGGGATCACCTCCGTTGGCATCCGAAATAATTCAATCATTCCATGGGGTCAACTTTATAAGTTTAATAGACTGCAATAACGCTTATTTCCAATTACCTTTACATAAAGACTCAAGGAAGTACACTGGTTTCTCTTTTATGGGGAAAACGTACACCTATCGTGTATTACTGCAAGGATTAAAGACGTCGGAAGCAGGGTTTTCGAGGGCTATGGACATATACTAGATGACGTACGGGAGTTTCGTATTAATTATTTAGATGATCTTATTGTATTTACAACGGGAGACCTAGGTCTACACTTAGGACACCTAGATCAAGTACTAGATAAGCTAGAGAAAGCGGGGATGACAGGTAGATTAGAGAAATGTAGATTTTTGTGCGTGGAAGTAAAACTGTTAGGACATATAGTAAATACTAACGGAATACAAATGGATCCGGACAGGAAGAAGGCTATAATGGACTTTCCAGTCCCAAAGACTATTAAACAGTTACGAGGATTTTTAGGTTTAATAAATTACTTTCGTAATTTCATTTCGAGATATAGCGAAAAGGTTATACCATTGTGTGATTTGTTAAAACAAAAAAAAAACAAAAAAAAACAAAGTGGGCGTGGACTGAAGAGATAAATGAATGTTTTGAGAGAGTGAAAGTACTGTTTGTAGACACCGTATTGCTTCATCATCCAAGTCCAAAAGAGATTTATTAATTACAAACGGATAGCAGTAATATGTGCGTGTCTGGATATGTTTATCAAATGACAAATGACGGAGAAGAAAGGGTTATAGGATTCTGTAGCAAATCATTAACGGAGACAGAGAGAAGATGGACGGTTACTGAACAAGAGTTATGGGCTATAATATATAGTTTATCCAAATTTGAGACTTATTTGCGGGGGGCGCGATTAGTGATTAGAACGGATCATAAGAGTTTGATTTTCTTACAGTCGTGTTAATTATTGAGCGCGCGAATGATTCGATGGATGCATTATGTGAGTCGTTTTGATTACACTATAGAACATGTAAAAGGCCGGGATAATGTAGTCGCCGATACGTTATCAAGACATATAGCAGGGACTACTGATATAATAACTAATAAAACAGCTGGACCAGAAATGAATTTGTTTAAGACACTTTTAGGGCGGAAGGTAACTCGGAGTTGGAAGGATATTAGTGAGCACCAAAGCAATGATAGGTTAGTTCGCGAAATAATCAGACGCATGAGGCACATAGGTAAATCGGAGTCTAAACATTATGTACTAAAGGAGGGTGTTCTTTATAAGAAAGGTTTGCAAGGAGAAGAGTTGAGGTTGTATATTCCAGAGAAGTTGCAAGTAGATTTAATCGCTAGCATACACGCAGAGATAGGTCATTTTGGACGATACAAGGTTATGCTTTAATGAGACAGCGGTTTTATTTTCTAATATGTCACGTACAATAGGACGGATTGTGGAAATAGATTTTAAATCGACACTGAACTGAAATTTCGACATTTCAAAATCTATTTGGGGGCGTGTGAGATGGTCATCGCGTGTATGAATTTAAATAAAACTATATTTAATACGTGAGAAAACATTGCAACAACGATGTAAGCACGTGCAAGCGAATTCCTAGAGCTGCGTCTAAAAAAAATGGTTAGGGTTCCGGAAAATGCAGGGCGCATTTGGTTCGAGAAGTGAAAGTACGAATCGATTGGTGTTAATTGAGTTCAAATTAGGTAGCACTTTAGTCGAGGCACCTGTGTTAGTTATGCGTAGATTACCTAGGTCATTGATACTAGGGTACGACTGGTTAGAGCGAGTGAAAGGTGTGGTAAATTGCGGAAGTGAACGGACACTAACGATAGAACATTTTGGAGTTCGGACTAGTGTTAAATTAAATTCAGATTGTGAAGTCGAAAGGTTAGGGGGCGCGTTGAACGCTACTGTAATTAACTCTGTGTTAGTGAGAGACACACAACAGATTGACAATATATCCAATTGGAAGGATCAATTGGACAATACCGGCTTAAGTAGCGAACAAAAGAAGTTGTTATTGCCTGTATTAGACAAACATAGTAAGGTGTTCACAAATAAGTTAGGGTTGACAGATAAGTACGAACACGTCATTAAATTAATAGATGATAAACCTTTTGTCAAACGTAGTTATCCGGTACCGTTGGGACATAGAGAACAGGTCAAGAAAAAATTAGACGAACTAGAGGGGTTGGGAGTTATTCAACAAGAGGCAACGCCGTATTGTAGTCCGCTTACTTACACTAAGAAACGAGATGGTACTATAAGACTTTTATTAGACGCGCGTGAACTCAATAAAAAGATGATAGGAGACGCGGGATCACCTCCGTTGGCATCCGAAATAATTCAATCATTCCATGGGGTCAACTTTATAAGTTTAATAGACTGCAATAACGCTTATTTCCAATTACCTTTACATAAAGACTCAAGGAAGTACACTGGTTTCTCTTTTATGGGGAAAACGTACACCTATCGTGTATTACTGCAAGGATTAAAGACGTCGGAAGCAGGGTTTTCGAGGGCTATGGACATATACTAGATGACGTACGGGAGTTTCGTATTAATTATTTAGATGATCTTATTGTATTTACAACGGGAGACCTAGGTCTACACTTAGGACACCTAGATCAAGTACTAGATAAGCTAGAGAAAGCGGGGATGACAGGTAGATTAGAGAAATGTAGATTTTTGTGCGTGGAAGTAAAACTGTTAGGACATATAGTAAATACTAACGGAATACAAATGGATCCGGACAGGAAGAAGGCTATAATGGACTTTCCAGTCCCAAAGACTATTAAACAGTTACGAGGATTTTTAGGTTTAATAAATTACTTTCGTAATTTCATTTCGAGATATAGCGAAAAGGTTATACCATTGTGTGATTTGTTAAAACAAAAAAAAAACAAAAAAAAACAAAGTGGGCGTGGACTGAAGAGATAAATGAATGTTTTGAGAGAGTGAAAGTACTGTTTGTAGACACCGTATTGCTTCATCATCCAAGTCCAAAAGAGATTTATTAATTACAAACGGATAGCAGTAATATGTGCGTGTCTGGATATGTTTATCAAATGACAAATGACGGAGAAGAAAGGGTTATAGGATTCTGTAGCAAATCATTAACGGAGACAGAGAGAAGATGGACGGTTACTGAACAAGAGTTATGGGCTATAATATATAGTTTATCCAAATTTGAGACTTATTTGCGGGGGGCGCGATTAGTGATTAGAACGGATCATAAGAGTTTGATTTTCTTACAGTCGTGTTAATTATTGAGCGCGCGAATGATTCGATGGATGCATTATGTGAGTCGTTTTGATTACACTATAGAACATGTAAAAGGCCGGGATAATGTAGTCGCCGATACGTTATCAAGACATATAGCAGGGACTACTGATATAATAACTAATAAAACAGCTGGACCAGAAATGAATTTGTTTAAGACACTTTTAGGGCGGAAGGTAACTCGGAGTTGGAAGGATATTAGTGAGCACCAAAGCAATGATAGGTTAGTTCGCGAAATAATCAGACGCATGAGGCACATAGGTAAATCGGAGTCTAAACATTATGTACTAAAGGAGGGTGTTCTTTATAAGAAAGGTTTGCAAGGAGAAGAGTTGAGGTTGTATATTCCAGAGAAGTTGCAAGTAGATTTAATCGCTAGCATACACGCAGAGATAGGTCATTTTGGACGATACAAGGTTATGCTTTAATGAGACAGCGGTTTTATTTTCTAATATGTCACGTACAATAGGACGGATTGTGGAAATAGATTTTAAATCGACACTGTATAAATCTAATTATCTTGAGAGTGAAAGCTTATTACCTTATGAGTAAAAGCCAAAATGATTTGGAATAGACCGTAAATGGTTCGACTATGTTTGAAGGTAAATTCTAGAAAAGAGGCAGCAAGACCTAGTGATGGTTATAATATATAGCTTTTAATCTAAAGACTTTACAAGGCATAAATAATGAAAGAGTTTCGTAATTTTATATTTAGATGAGTAGATAAATATAGGGTTAAATAAACAATCATATAACTAAATAAGTAATGAGATAAACAAACACAACTAAATAAAATAAATCTTTAAATAAATAATCGATAAATCAATCAATAAATCATTAAATAATAATCGATAAATCAACAAATACATAAATAAATAATAAACGATAAATCAACCAATAAATCACTAAATATTAAAACAATAAATCAACAAATACATTGAGGTAGAATAAATTAAGCTATCTACCATAATCTTGTGTTTTATTTTATTTCAATTGATTTCTACAACGCAAGGAACAGCAGAGATAAATACTTGTGATTTGTATATCGTAATAGTGAGAATTAACATGATCTTGTTTATCAAATGCAGTCTAGCATTCACGGTTATTATCTCTATTGTTTTGGCTTAATTCTTTTATCTTGTAATCCTTGTTCCGCTAGTTACTCAAGCTAGTTCTCTAGATAAACAAGCCTTGTTTCACTAGCCACTTGTGAATAGATGACTGTAGACTTAATCTTTGTAGACATACAGACGTAAAGCTATTGATTATTCTAGATGAGCAATCATTTTGATACTCTGGTTTAATTCGGGCTAGCCACTATAACTAGCCTACGGCAACTGCACATTTGTATCCAGTCTAACTAGAGAGTGAGACAGGTATCATTATAGAACAGAAACATTTAGTCACATTAGAGTTGATAGACAATAGCAGATTAGATGCATAGTTGAGCAGATGGGGAGCAGATGCAGACATCCGACGGATAGTAAGTAACGGTAGGTAATATTTATTATAATTAAGCTAGGATGTAGGCCCGGAGGTAGGGTTATGTAGGGCTAATACAGAGATTTTGCAATGTTTTAAGGGGGGAGAGATCATATTTGTTTTATTGCTAGTAAGGCAATCGCTCTAATGTGAAGCCTGAATTTAATAAATTGAAACTAGTACATGATCGTGACGGGATTGCGGCAGCTAGGGTTGTCACATATACACGTCCCGTCTTCAACTGACCTTGCATTCTATAGTCTGACGAGACTAACTCATCATTACATATACTTAGAACAATGAGTGAGAATAAAACCATGGTATAACAAAGGGGAAAAAGATGCGAAAACGCCATCACTCATAATTAGCGCTCAGCGCCATGCAAAATTGACATGAAACACGCTTCGCAGCGTATAGGGTAAAACAGGTCAGTTGTCCCCATAAAGTGACTTCGGTCAGCAGCGCGCTCAGCGTCAGCTGTGTAGGTACCCCGACATTCGCCTGGCTGGCTTTCCGACGGAGGATCACAGAATCCTACAGGTACAATACACCTTTCCACGCGATCTTAACAATTGCTATGGCTAGTCTGTAACGCATTTAATCAACTCTATGCAATCACTCATCAGACTTACTATGTGCTCTTAGATTTCTTTAAGATTGAAAATTTATCTAGGCTTCATAGAAGGCCGAGACTCGCCATTAGTTAGAGCAAGCTAGGTGGAATGGAAAGATGTATGGTCACTGTTCGTTCGGTCTAATGTACTGGTATAGACATGTGCAATCGACTTGATTGGAAGCAAAACAATCAAGATAGTCTAGCTCTCCTAAGATGTTGGATCTCTGTATTTAGCAAAGTATACTAGATACTCTTATAAAGCATATTAGACGATCACTACACGGCTCGAACCACCACAAACTGTAAAAACATCAAGAGGAGTATTAATTGTGTCAGGAAGTTATGTAAAGATGCTGACATCCTGGCATTGCAGGAGACATGGTTGCTGCCGCATGACCTGACGTTTATGGAGGCAGTTGACGCGGATTTTGCCTTCACAGCTAAGTCATCGGAGGACCTGACTACTGTTGTCAGGCGAGGTCGACCCTTCGGAGGCGTTGCAATTATGTGGCGTAAAAGTGCTTTCCAGAGTATATCTGTGTTGAAATGTGAGAGTGATCGTATTGTTGCAATTAAAGCAATTATTGGCAATAATCGTGAAATTATAGTTATATGCGTCTACATGCCTACAGATCTGGCGGAGAACTTACCGGACTTTACAAACTGTCTAGGTGAGGTTAGTGCTGTAATAGATCAAGCTAATGTAGAATCTGTATATGTCTTGGGTGATTTTAATGCTCACCCAGGAACTTTGTTTAGTGACGAGCTTCTTAATTTTTGTAGTGATAATAAGTGGACAGTTGCTGATTTTGAGAAATTGGGCATTGAGTCGGATACCTACACATTCATTAGTGAAGCGCATGGGTCCAAGAGGTGGTTGGATCACTGCGTGGTTACACAATCAGCTTGGCAAACAATATGTAGTGTTGAGGTTAAATATGGTGTGTACTGGTCTGACCATTTGCCCATAACTATTAAATGTAAACTTGACATAGTTAGAACTAAGCGCATTGTTGATGAATGGGTTTGTAATAATGTTATTTGGGAGGAGAGAGATGTTGACGAAATAAATAAATATTGTGACCTGTGTAATGACAAACTGAAATATATTCACTTCCCCAGTGAGCTTGATTGTTGTGCTGACCGTATGTGTAATGATATCCAACATAGAATTGTAATTGATACACTTTATAGTGACATTGTAAAAGCTTTATGTACAGCTGCTGTTAGTAGTAAAAACGATAGGAAATTGGCTAAGGGAAGGATTGTTGTGGGGTGGAGCAAGTATGTGAGAGAGGCTCATTCACAGGCCAGACTTGCATACCAAATGTACATACAATATGGAAAGCCTAGCAGTGGTCATGTTTATGAGAACATGCTTACTACTCGCAGGATATTCAAATCTCGTTTAAAGTTTTGTCAGAAAAATCAGGAGCAAATTAAAGCAGAAATATTAGCTTCAAATGTTAAAAATAATTTTTTTTGTGCATTTTGGAAAGCAGCTAAAAAACTCAGTGGCAAGGCTAGCCTGCCAGTGAGTGTGGATAACTGTAATGATCCTAAGAGTATTGCAAACTTATTTAAAGATCATTTTAATGTAAACTCGATACTTTTACACAATAATGATTATATCAGCAGTGATGGGGCTGTTACTAAGAATGCATTAGGCTTTTCCAGTAGTGACGTTGAGAAAAGAATTAAAAATACGAAAAGGGGCAAGTCTCCAGGTAGTGACAGGCTCAGCATTGAGCACTTGCAGTATGCGGGCAAGCATCTTGGTCGGGTTTTGTCTATGTTTTTCACCTTTTGTATGAGGCACTCCTATCTACCATCTGAGATGATTAAAACTATTGTAGTTCCTATACCTAAGAATGCTACTGGAGATATTAATGATAAAGCTGACTATAGGCCAATCCCCTGGCTACTGTGATTGCGAGGGTCTTTGATGGCTTGCTGGATGAACACCTAAGCAAACATGTAGTACTCTGTGATTCACAATTTGGTTTTCGTAAAGATCTCTCAACGGAAAGTGCAATCTTGTCACTGAAACACATTGTTACTTACTATAATAAGAGGAGTACTCCAATATATGCATGCTTCCTCGATCTGTCAAAGGCCTTCGACAGAGTAGACTATGAGAAGCTTTGGACTAGGCTCGAGGAGTCCTGTACAATTAATTAAAATCTTGTCCTTTTGGTATAGGCACCAGAAGAATGTTATTAAATGGGGCAATACTTATTTAGATGAGTATAACTTGGACTGTGGAGTAAGACAGGGGGGACTGACCTCCCCGAGACTTTTTAATTTTTATATCAACCAGCTCATCGAGGAGCTTAACAGCTTCATGGTCGGTTGTCACATTAATAACTTATGCGTCAATAACTTGAGCTATGCCGACGATATGGTTCTGTTGAGTCCATCGGTGGGTGGTTTGAGGAAACTTCTTAATATTTGTGAGAACTATGCTGTGGATTATGGTCTAATGTATAATGAAAGAAAAAGTGAGTTTATGGTTATAAGAGGTAATAACAAGCAACCACACTTTGTACCACCTGTCTGTATAAACAAAGTACCTTTGATCAGAGTCTCGCAGTTTAAATACCTTGGTCACATTATCACTGAAACCTTGTCTGATGATAAAGATATTGAAAGAGAGCAAAGGGCATTGTCGGTGCGTGCTAATATGTTGGCCCATAGATTTGCTGGGTGCACTGTTGTGGTTAAGCTTACTTTATTTAGAGCCTTCTGTCAAAGTTTTTATACCTGCTCTCTCTGGACCAATTATTCGCAGCGGGCCTACAATGCTCTAAGGGTACAGTACAATAACGCCTTAAGGATATTGTTGAGATTGCCTAAATTTTGTAGTGCGTCAGGCATGTTTGACGATGCAGGGGTAGATGACTTTTATGCAATAATGCGTAAGAAGTTAGCTTCACTTGTAACCCGTCTAAGAGGTAGCTCTAACGTTGTGCTAGGGCTTATTGCTGACAGTCCGGAGCTGGTAGTGCTGGGGAAGTTTTACAGACTTCATTGTCATGTATGACTTATTCATTCCTATCCGCTTGGTACTTTATATTGTCAGCCGCACAGTCAGTGACGGCCAATAAACGAACAGTCTACAGTCTAGCGTTGTTTCATTGTAACGTACCTAACATTGGCGACGAGCTGTCAAAATAAACTACCGCGCGTGTGTTGTGTGTGCTAACAAATTAAAAGATCGATCAAAATGCCTATCGGACAAATCGAACCATATAATTTCGCTAGCAATAACTGGAAAGCGTATATTCGACGCGTTAAGCAATTTGTAGCATTAAATAAAATCAGTGCCGAACTAGAAGTTGCCACGTTAGTGACTGTCGTAGGCGCGGAGTGCTATGAATTGATGTGCGACTTATGTTCACCGAGTACCCCAGAATCGAAATCTTTTTATGTGTTAGTGGAATTGGTGAAAACACACTTGGAACCGGATCGATCTGAAATTGCCGAAAGACATAATTTTAGGCAGCGAACGCAACATCAAGGAGAAATTATTCGCGAGTACCTTCAAGCTTTGAAACATTTGGCTAAAACGTGTAATTTTGGAGAAAAATTGGAAGAGAATCTAAGAGACCAATTCGTATCCGGTCTGTACGTTGAAGACATGAGATCAAGGATCTTTGCAGAGAAGAATGTGGACTATAAGCGCGCCGTGGAGCTGGCGCAGGCGCTGGAGGCAGCGGAGCGGCACGCGGGAGCGTCCGGGGAGCGTGGGCGCGGTTCGGCCGCAGCGCACTTGCTCTCGATGTGGTAAATCAGGGCATTCGGAAGGCAAGTGTCGATTTAAATATTATAATTGTGATGAATGTGGCGAAAAAGGTCATCTTAAATCAGTGTGTTCTAAAAATAAAAGTGAAAATTTTAAGAACAGGAAATCGAATAGAAATCAGTTCTTTATGAACCAATCGGACACTGACGACGATACTTGTAATTTTTATAATTTAGTTATAAGTGGTGATGGCGATGGTCCTTATTACGCAATGGTTAAAGTTGAGAATATATTGTGTAAATTTGAAATTGACACAGGAAGTAAACTATCTGTTATTTCTAAAAAATATTACGATTTAAATTTTAGTAATGTTCCTATCAAACAAAAACAATTATGTCTAAAATCGTACACGGGGGACACTATCGAGACTCTTGGTTTTATTGAGGTCAATGTAAATTAAGGCGAAAAACAAGTTAAATTAAATTTATTTGTGATTGAGAATGGAGGACCACCTTTGACGGGCCGCGTATGGATTAAACAGTTACAATGGGCGATTTTCCGAAATCAAAAAAAAAAAGAAATTGGTTCGTAAATGACTTCATAGATGGCGCTTAGCATAGATTAGTATGGCGCTTAGTAAAAGGCGGGTTCATGAAGAGCACGTGTATGGCTTCGTAATATTTATTCTATTCCAAAATAGAAATAGGTTCTGGATGTCCTGATAGACATGGGCGCCGAGTAAAAAAAATCCAGCGGCGGCGCGCCTTAAAAATATGCTCGGCGGCGGCGTGAAGCCGGCGGCGTGGGATTTTTGAAGTCGTTTTTGGTTATGTAGTTAAAGGTAGAAATAAGAGTGATAAATAAAACCAACACTTCACAAAGATTTCAACAACAAAACATTATATCGTCGCAATATAGACGTTAGTCCGAAATGCTGTCCAAGGAATACGGAGCATCTTTCTCCAGCACCACATCTCAAAAGCGTCAATGCGTTTGCGGTCTGCAGCTTTTAGTGTCCAAGTCTCAGCGCCGTATAAAAGATCGAGAAGACACGAGTCCGTACCAGTCTGGTTTTGGTTTTTACGGAAATATTGCGATCTCTCCAGATTTTTGCAAGCTGAGACATGGCGCTCTTAGCCATGCCAATCCTCCTGCGCACTTCCTTCTCGCACGAACCATCGTTACTGATGTTGGAACCCAGGTATATAAAGTTGTCCACTATTTCTAAGTCCAATGAGCCAGTGAGTTCCAACTTCTCAGATCTATAATAGGCGAAATCCGAACTGGCAGTCACTGAGGAGATCATTGGTCTCAAGGTATGCCAGCAGTCGAGAGTTCAGTACACGTTCCGTATTCTTGCAGAGTATGGACTTGACTGAAATCGTCTTACAGTAAGATGGATCGGCACGGCTACCTTTTTTGGGCACAGGCTGCATGTTAGCCAGCTTTTACGACTGAGGAACTAGACCAGTCTCAAGTGAGAGGCGATACAGGTGTGTTAGAACAGTAGACAAGTTAGGTGCACACTTATGTGGGACTATGGCCGGGATTCTATCAGGACCACTAGCCTTATTCACGTTAGAGTACGGAGAGCTTTGAGTACCTCTTTGCTGCTGATGTGAGGTTCTCCCATGGAGAGGTCGGCTATAGGCAACTTAGGTGGAACCTTGCTAGCGACTTCTAGACGTGAGTTCTTTGCAAAAAAAGTGGGATTACCTTCTCAGCTGCAGTGTGGGCAAGTGAGCCGTCAGGCTTTATCAGCGGTGGAAATAAAGGTATTTCCAAATGTTTCGCACCCATTAGTATTAAATATAGCCGACCCCTCTATCGGGGAGCTTCATGTCCGCGGCGGGGAGTTACTCAAAGCTCTCCGTGGAAATAAAGGTATTACCAAGTGGGTGCGAAGCATGTTTAACACCGATGGGGCCGATGTGATTGAATCGTGCCCTACGTAATGTTCTTTAACTGGGGCTTTCTCAGGGTCTGGGTACCCGACGATTTGCGCGGTCGAGCATTAGCTCAGGCTAAGAAAGCTGACGGGGTTCCGGTTACAGTTACAGCACTGTGCCATACGCCCCAACATTTTTAAGATACTATGCCAACGCGTTGGTGTGGACGTCTTAACGCTAGGCTCGTTCGCGAAGTCCCCAAACAAAGGGCGTTCTTCTGATTCTTCTCCCTCTTGATCGGAAATAGGGTCGTCTTCGTCCTCATCGAGCACCTGAGCTGACGCCTCGCGCGGCGCCCGCACGGCCCACATGAATAAAGAATAAACTGAGATTATTGTTACAAGAGCCTACACATTGGAATAGTCTAGTCGGCGCGAAATTTTGAACAGTCGGCGGCGGCGGCGGCGCGCCATACCTAAACGGCGGCGGCGAGCCACGGCGGCGCCCATGTCTAGTCCTGAATATAAATAGGTAAGTAAATACTATTTTTTTATTCTTTTGGTAGACAAGTTAAAGTGTAGAATTTATTACAGCCCATAAGTAGCCCAGCTTTCATAAAACGACATCTATCGAGTGTTTTTGAACTAATTTTTACTTTTTAATTTGGGCTGTCAGAAAATCGCCCATTATCTACAGTGAAATGTCATAATTTGAGGGAAGAGGACTCGATGGCGATCTCTTTACGTAAAGAATTCCCTGAGGTATTTGCTGAAGGTTTAGGTACGTTTAAGTCTCAATTTAAGCTGTATCTAAAAGCTGATTCCCCTGTTTTTGTTAAGGCGCGACCATTGCCATTAGCGTTACGCCAGCCCGTTGAGATGGAGCTCGATCGGCTGCAGCGGGAGGACGTTATTTACAAGGTTGAGAAATCAGATTATGGCACGCCTATTGTGCCGGTGATTAAGACGAATGGTAAAATTAGATTATGTGGTGACTACAAGGTTACGATCAATCCACTTTTAAAAGATTATCATTACCCGCTGCCGCGAATCGAGGACATCTTTGCTGCCTTAGGGGGTGGCAAAGAATATACAAAACTTGACCTGTCTAATGCTTTCCAACAATGTTTGTTACACGTAGACTCACAGGCGATGACGGCCATCACAACTCACGTCGGAACTTTTGTTTATAAGCGCGTCCCTTTTGGTATAAAATGTATACCTGAAAATTTCCAAAAAATAATGGAAGAGACGTTAAATGGATTGCCGTCAACGGCTGTATTCGCTGATGACATCTGTGTGACAGGCAAGGACAGGGCAAACCATCTGGCAAACTTGAGGGCAGTGCTACAAAGACTCAAAGAAAATGGTCTTAGAATTAATTACAATAAATGTGAATTTTTCAAAGAAAGTGTCACTTATTTAGGCTATAAAATAAACAAGTTGGGATTACACACAGACACAAAAAAAATTGAGGCCATTGTAGCAGCGCCATCTCCGAACAATGTCACCCAGCTAAAAAGTTTCATGGGTTTAGTAAACTTCTATTCTAAATTCTGTGTAAATATGAGCGATATTTTGAAACCACTATATGGTTTATTAAAGAAAAATGTAAAGTGGGACTGGACTGCAGATTGTAACTCGGCTTTTAACAAGATAAAAAAGGTTTTAAGCAGTTCCCCTGTGCTCGCGCATTACGATCCGGGCCTTGAATTAATTTTGTCGGTAGACAGCAGCGCGTACGGCTTAGGAGCGGTGCTAACGCAGCGCTACCCGGACGGACGGAGCGGCCCGTGTGCTGTGCGTCACGCACGCTCAACGCGGCCGAAGCTAACTACTCTCAAATAGACAAAGAGGCGACCGCTATTGTATTCGGGGTGACTAAGCACCACCAATATCTGTACGGTAGATATTTCACGCTGCGCAGTGATCATCGTCCTTTAAGTTATATATTTGGTAAAAATAAAGGATTGCCAGTGACAGCAGCTAGTAGACTTCAACGCTATGCAGTTAAGTTAGCAGCTTATAATTTCAAAATAGAATTTATTACATCGGCAAAAAATTGTTTTGCTGACGCCCTTTCACGGCTCCCTCTAGAATTGTCAAACGGCAACTAGACAGGGTAGGCGAAGAAGGTAGCTATCTTAATTACGTACAAGAAAGTTTTCCGATCAGTTTTAAGGACATAAAAATTGAAACCGCGAAAGACACGTTAAACAAAATAACTGGATATATTATGTACGGTTGGCTGGCACACAATAAATACAGTGACATTGAAAAGACATTTTTCAACAAAAAAGATGGCTTGCATATTGATCAAGGCGGTATAATCTGGGGTTATCGCATCGTGGTGCCAAATTCCCTTAAGACGACTATCTTGAAGGAAATTCATGAAGGGCACCCAGGCATAGTTAAAATGAAACAGATCGCGCGTAATTACGTCTGAGGGCCTAGTCAACTGGCAAACGCTCGACCGGTGACAGCGTCAAAATCGCTCATCAAATTCGCTAGGCTACATCGATATCGATAAGCTAAGGGATATAGAACATACAGGCTTGTCTTAGATTTTTTTTGTTTGATGATAATGTAACGCTTATGTAAGATTAATAAATAGGTAGTAACCACACCGATCCTTTTGAGTTTTAGTGAATTGAATGTCACTTTACTAAGAAATTCGGGTAGACTCCTTGAGACAATTTGAAAAATGAATCAATCGCTTTTTTCGCCGGAAGTTCGCCAGGCAAGCACGTTTGTAAATAAGTACTTATAATGATGACGAGTGACTTACCTACCATAATATGATATTGATATGAGACCAAACCCATTTTTCAGCTTATAATATAAATAAATTAAGACTGAAGACCACAAGCAAACGCTTGCTGCCAAGAATTTCTCAAATATTAACAACTTGACGTCCGTCTGTAATGAAATAAGTGATAACACTAAATGTTACAAACCGCGCGAACATTTAAACAGTTTGATCTTAGATGCGAGTACCCAATAGGTAGTGATTAAAACGTTTGCATCTTGTATGAGTACATCGCCTAACGTAACTCTATGGCGTAGCGGCTAATGCTTTCGGGTTTAGTTGTCTAACTACAACACCTATCACATTACTTTTTTAATTGATTATTGTCCTAAATAAAATAAAATAAAAAACATTCCAAGTACATGGTTTTGCTAGTTAAATTAAAACTAATTTTAAAATATGCAAACTAGCGAAGCAATGTACTTACTGTTACTTGAAAGGTAATGCTAGAGGTTAAACTAATGCAAAAAGTCCCCGCCCGCGCCGCACCGGTTTGTGATCTTGCCAGTTAGTTACGCAACTTTCACATTACCGAGCTAAAGGATGGGTAACCAAATAAAAAGCGTCTCGAGCTCCTCCGTGCTTCGGAAGGCACGTAAAGCACACTGCGGTTGTATTGGCTCAGGGCTTAAGCCTGTTATAGCCCAGTCTGCCTTAGTGCTGTCGTTCATGTGGGAACGTTCAGGACGTTCATAGGATGACGATGAAGACAACATTCAACATTCCACCTTCGGCCTTATCGTCACTTACCATCAGGTGAGATGAAGGCCAAGCGCTTACCTGTTACCCGTTAAAAAAAAAAAAAAACATCGCCTTAATATAGGATTGTTTCATTGTTACTTATTTATAGCGGTAGGTACCGAAAATAATTGAAATTAAAAGTCAAATCATTTATTAAATATACGCCTTCACAGACACAATGACATGATCGTGGTCTCTACGCGACAAGTTAAAATATTTATTTATTTTACATTATTTATTTCACTGCCATTCATTATGAGTTGGTTGATAATGTTTCGAAATAAAACATAGGATTATTTATATGTTTACCAAAAATAATTTTAAAACAATTAATTTTATATAATTACCCTAGTATGTTGATAATGAATCAAGTACAACTTTAAGCCATGTTTAATGCAGTTTCATTGTTGGATACGACATGTGGTACACATCCCTTCTTTATTGTGAGCCTGTTGCAGCATTAAATATTGGTGTTATTATAATTAACCATGCTTTTTGAAGGTATCCAGAATCTCCTAAGAAATTGGAACAATATACTTACTTATAGAAAATTGTCATACATAAAAAGTTAGTAGGTAGTATATATTTACCAAAAATAATTTAAAAACAATTAATTTTATTTATTTATTTTATATTCACAGGTGAATCGACAGTTCTATAAAAAGTATAACACTGAAAATGTGAAACAGCAAACCATTTACAGATTCACACAAATAAAAATGTGATAGTAACATTACAAACTCAAGCAACAATTACAATCTATTACTTCACAATCGCCAAATTGATAATAACTAAACTATTACAGAGTATGGTAGATATGAAACTTAATTTGTATTATATGTATAACAAGCCACCTTATGTTAAGCCACCTATTTAAAGAAAAAACAATATTATAACAAACACAATAGAACCCACCAGATTTAATAATAGGATAATAATAATGCAAGTTTATACATATAATTACCTTTGTATGTTGATAATGAATCAATTACAACTTCTAGCTTAATGTTATGACTAGTAGAAATTGATATAAGTAGGTACTTAAACATTTTCTATAGGTACCTACTGCAAGTAAAATTAAATATCAAGTAAAAAATAACATTAATGTTGTATTTCTTAATATATTCTTATTTCCTTACCTAACTCTCTCAGAGTCAAAGTTTATTAAATATGAAGCTTCACTTTCTCTTATTGCCATTAAAACTATATGTGTATAAAAATAAATGCCAATTGTGTGTATAAGAAGGTACTGTTTTTTAGTACCTACCTAAGTAAATCTTTTTAATAAAGTACAATAAACTTAGAACTAAATTAACTTAATACTTAATTTTTCCCCATCATATAAACCAAATCACTATTTTATGGGTTAAATATATTTATGGCACACTGTTCCTTTTCTTAAAATAAAAATGTTGTCAACGAAGGTATTGTTTTTTTGTACATAAGTAAATCTTTTTAAATAAAGCACAATAAACTTAGAACTAAATTAACTTTATACTTAATTTTTCCTCATCAAATAAACCAAATTACTATTTTATGGATAAATATAATAATGGCACAGACTGCTCCTTTTTCTAGAATAAAAACGTTGTCAACATTAGAGCTTCACAAGAAAAAATCATATAAATAACTAAATTCAACGATGCCAAAGCCATGTTCAATGCAGTTTCATTGTTGGATATGACATGTGGTACACACCCCTCCTTTCTTGTGAGTCTGACGCAGCATTAAATATTGTTGTTATTATCATTAACCATGCTTTTTGAAGGTATCCAGAATCTCCTAAGAAATTAGAACAATATACTTACTTATAGAAAATTGTCATAGATAAAAAGTTAGTAGGTAAGTACCTATGTATTATACAAAATTGCTTGATATTGTTTTTTACCAAATAACCATGTTTGTTCACCATTCTGAGGAAGTCCATCCTCCAAATTATGAGGTAACATTTAAGATTTTTGAATCGTCGTCTCAAATCTGCAAAACCACATAAAATAGTTTTATCTTTATGTCAATACTCTTTATTCTAGCAATTTTAACAAAACTGACATTTCCTGGTAAATCCCAATATAATAATAGGCATAATACTTACCTTTATTATGTAAGTAATAATTTATTTATTAAAACTTACCGTTTGAACGTAAGGACTGTTATCTTTTCCTATTAAGAAAGATGCTTGTCTGTATAAGATTTATAGGGTATAGTCAATAGGTACACCTTACTACACTTAGAGCCTTGGTTTAATACTCTAAGCTACCTGGCAAATTAAATCTTTATTGGAACCTGTAAAACAAATAGGCAATCTAAGTTATAAATTGATAAATGGACATTATGGATAGGTTACATTTAATATTTATACAAAAAGTGCCTTACTGTTGTCTTATTCTTGACCTTTCTTGTCATGATTAAAGGTACTTAGGTGGATTTGTTTGGCCCAAATGTTTGTATGGTTTGAGAGCCCCTACAAATTGTTATGCAGCGACTTGCTCTTCGTTGCGGAAAATGTTACATGACACACATTTATTTGGTCACTCACATCGCAACAACTATATCAGCACGCAATTCCCGGCAGACCTTAGTTAGATATTTGAAAGTTCGTAAACGAGAACTCCGAGAACTATTTACAAGTACAACAAACTCGATTTCGTTAATTTGCTCCAAGTAACGTAGGGAAACATTTCTTCCTTAGTGCCTGAGCACTTGATTATCGCAGTCCACAATAGCCCTAAAAAGAGCATTTTAAACAAAACTTTCAACACAACACAAATATTCCTTCATCAGCTGATCAAACAATCGCCATTTTGTGTGAATTTTTATCTTCAATGTTTGAGTGATCGCTAGATTAGCGATTCTTGGCTTGTCAAACTGTCAATTAGGTCTATTTTAGCGTAAATTTTACGTCGTAGGTAACTTTTGCTTATGTCAATCCCATACATTCGGTTTATCGTAGCGAAGATTTCGTAGCGTTTAATTTGTTTGCCAATTGACTAGGCCCTCTGGTGGGAAAATATAGACCGTGATATAGAACAAGTGTCGCGCGAGTGTGTCCCTTGCCGAGAGCTGCGGCCGGCGCCCCTCCGCCGCCCCGTTGCACTCGTGGCCCTGGCCCGCGGAGCCTTGGTCATGTTTGCATGTTGATTTCCTCGGTCCCTTTAGTAACAATTATTATCTTATCATTATTGACGCGCATTCAAAATGGATTGAGGTAGAAAAGGTAAACACGACGTCAGCCGCCATAGTTTGCGACTGCTTAAGACGGATTTTTTCACGATTTGGCCTGCCAAAACGCATCGTTAGTGATAACGGGCCACCATTTTCCTCGTTGGCTTTTGGTCAGTATTTAGCATCGAACGGTATACAACACACCCTAGTGCCGCCATATAACCCTTCAAGCAATGGAGCTGCTGAAAATGCAGTACGCACGATAAAAAGAGTTCTGAAGAAGGCTGAGTTGGAAAGGGATGATATTAATAAGGCGTTGAGTCAGTTTTTATTTATGTATAGAAATACTGAGCAGAGTACGACGGGGCGCGAGCCCGCAATGGCTATGCTAGGCAGGCGGCTGCGCGGCCGGCTCGACCTGTTGCGCCCCGACGCCGCGCAGCGAGTGCGCGCGCGCGCCAACTCACTGAAGAACGGCGGCGCAGTACTCCGTTACGAATCGCTGAACCTAGTGAACAAATTCTTATAAGAAATTATTCCAAGACAGGCAATAAGTGGATTGAAGGATCAATAAAAGAACGCACAGGGCCAGTATCATATTACCGTTAAAACGAGTGATGGTCGCGTACAAAAAAAACACATAGACCAAATACTAGCAAGGAAGTCACGTCATTCATTAAGTCAGGTCGTGAATGACTTACAGGAGCAAACAAACGACGCAAGTCCAGTCGCGTCGGGCTCAGGCTCTGATAAAGATGAGTACTTTGATAGTGCGGAGGAGGAAGCGAGCGAGGGCTCGGTGTCCGCGGCTGTGCCGCCAGCGCTGCCGTCACCGACCACTGCACTTGTAGATACTCGCCCGCCGCGCAGGGCAGCTGCTTTACGTTGCCGAGAAAGACTAGTTAAAATATAAATTAATTATTAAGTTATTATTTACGCTTTAGTATATAGATAGGTACTTACTTTATGTAACAATAACCTTATGCTAAGTATTTTATATTTTTTTCTTTCATAAACTTTACTTAGTAGGTACTTACTGTTATTATAACTAATGGGTGATTTTCCGAGATCAAAAAAAAAAAAGAAATTGGTTCGTAAATGACTTCATAGATGGTGCTTAGCATAGATTAGTATGGCGCATGGTAAAAGGCGGGTTCATGAAGAGCACGTGTATGGCTGCGTAATATTTATTCTATTCCAAAATAGAAATAGGTTCTGGATGTCCTGAATATAAATAGGTAAAGACTTACTATTTTTTTATTCTTTTGGTAGACAAGTCAAACATTGGAGTCTCGCGCGGAACGTCAAACGGTCTGCATGCGTATCAAGTCGTACTTGAAAGTTGCTTACGTACCTACTTAAATAATGGAGTGCCAAAAATGTAAAAAAATATTATCCAAAAAAGGATCACATTTTCTGTGCCAGGGGACATGTCAAGGAACTTTCCATAGGAGCTGTGTCAAAGGTCTAGCTGCCGATATAAAAGCCGGGAAAAACAGAACTTACTGCAATAACTGTGAAGAAGAGGGTTCGGAAGATGAAGAGCCAGAAGAAGAAGATTATAACCATGAAAAAATCATTAAATACATTCAAAAGAAAGTTAGTGCCATACCTGGGTTAAAAAAACACTTGGACACAATTCAACAAAGTCTTAGTTTGCTCTCTGATAAATATGACACTTTGTTATACGAGCATGAGCAAACTAAAGAAAAAGTATCAAAGCTTGAAAATACTGTGGTTGGCATGAGTAACAAATGTGTTTATTTGGAAAAATGCAACCTTGCCCTTGAGCAAAAGGTAACCGAGTTTGAGCAAACATCGCGTAAAAATAACCTGGAAATAACAGGAATTGAATACCTACCTAACGAAAATGTGGAAAAAATTGTCACTAACATTGGTTATATAATCGGGGCAAGCAGCAGCGAAGTTGAATGGGTAAAAAGAAGCCGATTACCAAAACAAGGCATGAAGCCACCGTCCATCATTGTTGGTTTCAAGAAGTCGGGTATGGAATCACGGGAAAACTGGCTGGCCAAGCGTCGCAAGCTCACAGAAGTGACAAGTAGCGGTGTAACTGGCGGATCAATGAACTCGAAGATCTACATAAACGAGGACTTGATCAACAGCACCAAGGCTTTATTATGGAACGCAAAAAAAGAGCTTCATGGTCTTTACAGATTTGTATGGGTTACTAATGGGAAAGTGCTGGTGAAGAAAGCTGAAGGCGAAAAATCAATTTGGTTACGTGCGGAATGTGAAATAAAGGACTTGCTTAAGGCAAAATAAATAATTAAGGTAGATTTTTGATTATTAGTTCATTACTTTTAAAATGGCAGATCTAAATGATTTAGAATCCATTATTGATAACACCCTTAATTATACGTGTGTTAACGAATTACATAGTTGGTTAAGTTCATATAAAAACAATAAAGTCCTTACAGTATTGCATGTAAATATCCGTTCCATAAAAAAACATTTCTGTGAGCCGCAGGTAGCCATTCATACATGTGTGGAACAATTAGAAATTATAGTTTTAACTGAACCTAATATAAATTACTCGTTGTTGTCATTATATAATATAAGTGGGTATTCTTTAAATACGTATACACGAACGGGCCGGAGCGGTGGAGGCGTATTGGTTTACACGCGCAATCGTCTGGGTGCGAATGTGTTTGAGTCATCGGCGATCGCTGGAATGTGCTCAGCGGAGTGCGTTGCCATTACACTAAATTATAATAGTGAAATTATATATTTGATATCTATTTACAGACCGCCAAAAATTAATAGACATGACAAAATTATTCAGTTCCTTACTGAATTCCGGATTTTATTAGATAGTATACCTTCTAACTCCAAAGTGATATTTTGTGGCGACATTAATATCAATTTATTAAATAAAAACGACAAGCATGTAATTTTGTATGAAAATTTATTATCAGAATACGGATTTTCAAAATGCATTGATGACGTAACACGGAAAGAAATTTTAATGGGGAAAGTGGTTAAATCTTGCTTAGATCACATATTTATTAGAGCGGGTGATATTATGTCTATTAATTCAGCGGTGGTGAAACACAAGATATCCGATCATTACTTTGTATCAGCCGTGGTGGAATGGAAACGGGCTCCGTTGCAGTTGTCGTCGCACTCGTGCGAGCATTCAAAACCCATTAATAAAGTTACGAAACGGGTGCTCGATAATAACATGATTAGAGAAGAGCTATTACGCGCTGACTTTAATAGTTTGTTAGCTATTGATTGCCCAATAGTATTATATACCGAATTAAGCAATTTATTTACAGATATATATTCTAGATGTTATAAAAATATAAAAATAAATTTAAGTAATAGAAATAATAAAATTTGGATAAAAAAAAATTTAAAAAACATGATAGAAGAAAAAGATAGGTTATTTGAGGTGTGGAGTAACGAACCAAAGAATATGTTGAAGCGTCTTAATTATACTAGGTTTAGAAATAAGTGTCAAAAGGCTATTAATAAGAGTAAACAAGTTTATGAAAAGGAAAGTATATTAAAGTGTAACAAGAATATTAAAAAAGTATGGGAAAAAATAAATATAATGATGGGAACTACCAAACAGTCTTTAGATTCGTCAATATTATCAAATATAGGAAGGCAAAAAAGTATTAAGGATATATGTAACGAATTTGCAATAAATTTTACAAAAGACATTGACAATATAAAACATACATGTAACGATATATGGTTAGATAGAAATAGCTATGTACATGCCTCGCCTGTGTGCATGAGGTGGCGACCTGTTACAAGTGCAGAAATTAAAAGTATTTTAGTTAAAAAAATGAGCATAAACAAATCACCAGGCAGTGATCTCGTGCGCATGTGTGATTTAAAATTTATAGCTAATAAGGTGAGCCCAGTTTTAGCAAAACTTATAAACTCGTCAGTAAAAAAACATAAAATTCCTTGTAAACTCAAAGAAGCACTAATCCGTCCAATACATAAAAAAGGTGACCGTAAAAATGTATCTAATTATAGGCCTATAGCAATTTTATCGAGTTTAGATAAAGTTATGGAAAAATGTATCGTCAATCAATTAGGAAATTATTTACAAAACTACAATATTATAAATAACTGTCAACATGGGTTTTTAAAAGGGAAAAGTACAAACACCTTATTACAAAATTTTACTAATGAAATTAATAATAATTTGAATAACAAAAAGATTGTAGTAGCCATTTTCTTTGATTTTAAAAAGGCGTTCGAAACTTTGGAGACCTCAACCCTTTTAAACGCTATGGTAGAATGTGGTGTGGGAGAACCACTGAACCAATGGTTTAGTGATTATCTCACAGCGCGTTCTTATCGGGTTAAAGTCGGCGATGAACTCAGTGACAGTATGGAGGTGAGGTGCGGGGTACCGCAGGGCTCCGGGTGTGGACCTATGTGCTACCTCATGCATGTTAACAGCTTATGCAACGTGCTGCAGCATTGTTCAGCACATATGTTCGCGGACGACCTGTGTGCCCTGCGTGCCGGCACCGACCTCGTTGACACATGCCGACTTGTACAGCAAGACATCGACGCCGTTGTAAAGTGGTCACATGACAATGGCATTATTTTAAATACAGACAAAACCAAATTATTAATTATTCACTCACCTTATTTGTCTACAGCTAGCTCATCACCACCATTAATTTCTCATGAATTCTCATGTTTCCACAACCAACTAATTAACTGTAAGTGTAAACCTATCGAACGAGTCACAAGTATCACTTATCTTGGTGAAAAATTGATGAAAAGTTTTCGTGGACTAGTCATATAGATCATATTTGTATCAAATTAAGAATTCTCTTAGGTAAAATGTATCATTTAAGTTTTAGAGTTCCGCTTAGTACGCTAAGGTGTATTTACATGGCATTGGTAGATTCCATTTTTTGTTATGCTCTTGACTGCTATGGATTAACATTTAAAACTAACATAGATAAATTAGAAGCATTACAAATTAGATTTTTAAAATTTTTGGTTAATAAAAAAGTTAAAAACAGTTGCAAAGGTGACTACAAAAAATTATTTAAAATATGTAAAATTCTTCCCATCGGTTTAAAACATAAATTTTTCATATTATTAAATCACCATGGCAGTCAACAATACAACCTGAGTCTTGTAAGGAGCGACCATAGTATGAGGTCAGTGTCTGCTGGCAAATACAATGTACCCAGTGTCCACAACTACTATGGTGATAGGACACTTGAAAAGCGCTTGCCATATTTGTTAAATAGCCTGCCGCAGGATATCAGACTTGAGCCTGACAAGGCTAAATTTAAGGTAAAATTAAAAAAATACTTTTTAAGTTTATGTTAGTTAGTAAAGCACAATAATATCATATATGTAAATATATCATAAAGGCATATCATGTTTAAAGTTATACTTAGATAGGTGTAATTATAAACTATTGTTTTGTTAATGAGACTGTTGATCTCACAGTCAAACCGAATTAATCGGTTTTGTGGGACCTTACCTAATGTAAGTTTATAATGTTTGTAATAAATAAAAAAAAAAAAAAAAAAGTAAAAGTGTAGAATTTATTACAGCCCTTAGGCGCAGGACAAACACAAGCGGCGTCGGGCGAGGCGCGGGTGCGGCGCGGGCGCGACGTATGAGCACCCCGCCCGCGCCACGCCGCATGTATATGTCCCGCGCCCCGCCGCTTCTAAACAATTCATATTAAAATACGAATGAGCGGGCGCCTCGCCCGCGCCGCGCCAGCGCCCGACGCCGTTTGTGTTTGTCCTGCGCAGGACAAACACAAGCGGCGTCGGGCGAGGTGCGGGCGCGGCGCGGGCGCGGCGCGGGCGAGGCGCGGGCGAGGCGCGGGCGAGGCGTATGAGCAACCCGCCCGCGCCACGCCGCATGTATATGTCCCGCGCCCCGCCGCTTCTAAACGATTCATATGAAATACGAATGACGCCCGCGCCTCGCCCGCGCCGCGCCCGCGACGCTTGTGTTTGTCCTGCGCCTTAGGTAGGTACGGCTGGTGGCCGGCTTTTATAAAACGACATCTATCGGGTGTTTTTGAACTACTTTTTACTTTTTAATTTGGGCTGTCAGAAAATCGCCCATTGTAGTTATTATTTAGAAGGGAAAAGTGTTATGTATGAGTTATTCATTCCTACCCGCTTGGTACTTTATATTGTCAGCTGCACAGTCAGTGACGGCCAATAAACGAACAGTCTACATTCTGGCGTTGTTTCATTGTAACGTACCTAACAATGTGCTGAATACAACATAGCTTTAAGAAGGTACTAACAATAACATAATTACTAACATAGTTTTAAGATGGTATTAACAATAGCATAATTACTAACATAGTTTAAGGTTTTAATTGTTACTAACAAATTTATGGACATCATTGTCTGAAATAAATGAATTTTATTTTTATTTTTTATTATCCACAGATGGATTTTTCTGCTGGGCAAATGAGCTTGAGGTATAGCCAGTTTGGTTTTCTTGAGTGAAATGGACCGGGTCTTGCTCTCTTGAGATCTCCTCGCAAGAATCTCTAAACAAGGGCTCCTTGAGTATTGGTGTAGGTAGGTTCTTTCTCTGGGTATTATGTTTAGTAGCGGCAGCCCAGGATTTACCGGGTAAATATGTGGCTGGGTTTCGTGAATTGCGTTGGCTTTCCTGATGGTCACGGATTCGTTTCACGTAGACCAGCCTTGCACTGCATTCCCTATAGTTTGCTGGGTGATCTTCATTGCAGTTCACACATTTAGCTGGTACTGTACGATCTTTCTTGGGGCACTCTCCTATGAGATGCTGGTTTATGCACTTTACGCAACGTGGAGGCATGTTGCATGGTAAGCATTGGGTTCCTAAGGTATGACTTTAACGGTAGGTATCTGACAATAGTAACAACGCAGTTCAGGACGTATTTTATCTGCCTTCTGGAACTTCTTGACGTCTGCGCCGGGAGCCAATTTAACCAAGAATGGTGGACATTCGACGGCCTTCTTGGTTTTCATCACTGTTACCGTGATATCTTTAAATCCCATGGATGCAACCTCATCTGGTACTTGATCATATAGACATGCAGGTAAACCACGCATGACAAGTTTAGCTGTCCTTTCATCACTTCTCGTGTAAGTTAGAAAATGGAGATTTTCTTTTGTAAGACCTTCTTTGAGTGCTTTGTATGCTTCAGCTGAGTGACATTACTGAAACTTTTCCCTTCCTACGGTAATGGAGATGGAAAGTTGTGATGTATTTTGATATAAGGTCTTTTATCTATTCATGAGTTAAGTTATCTGTTTTTAATATAATAGGTGGTATGTGACTTGCCTTCTTGTATGTGGTAGCTGCTGCATTGTCTAGGATGTCCAAATCTGCATCTGTATCCACGTCGGTTTGAAGTGGTTCAAAACTGTTTTTGTGGAAGATGGACCTTGGGCGTCCTTTATCCACCGCCTGAGTGAACGCTAGCCGCTTCACAGCCCGAACTGATGATGATGGTTCGTCTGCTTGACGCTTTGAAAGGTTGGGATTCGACCACGACCTATTAAGGAATTTGTCCATGTTGCGTTGAAAAGCAACACATAGCTGAGTTAGAGAGTTTTCGATATCGATAGTAAAATTGGTATGTACAACACTAAACGTAGACCGGTTAACGTACACGTGTACTCGCTAGGACAGTAGACGCGGCACTGACAATCTAATAAAAATTTACAAAATGAATTATTTAATTAAAAATAAAAAAAACACGAATTTCTTTTTTGTCATTTTTGCCCTTTGATTGTACAGCTTGTATCAAGCGGGGCCAGCCATATTTCACGTACCCAATCACTTGCTTTTAGTGAGCTGGCACACATGAAAACATTTCTTGATATCTCGCGCATTGTGGAAGTACATACTTTTGAAAATAATACGAGTTTATCGACATTATGACAACACTATCAATCAGCTGATTGGAGTAATGAACTCTGTTTAGTGTTACTTCCTCCTTTGCCTCTGCTGTGACCCTAGTATTTTTGTACCTATTGTGCTGACTCCACCCGCTTTCAACCATTTTTATTTTTGATAAAGTTTAAAGGGTTCCGTGTTGTTATTTTTTTCACTAAGAACATAAGTTACGACTACCTACTTTTATTAGTTAGAAAAGAAAATTGAGACGTTCATTTAGTTAATTATTCTCTGTTCCTATCACCAGGTCAGGTCAAGAATGTGTTATCTATCAGGTAAGTACTTTTGACGGTTAATTAGTATGAAGGTACGAATCCAAAACATTAACGATTATTAGAAAATTAAATGTACTTAAATGTAAAGAGTCGTCTGAGTATTGTTCATGAATTGAAAGGCTACGAACGCACGAGAAATGTCTTACTTCGCATAGCATTTCTACTTTGCTTAGACCTCGATTTTCTAAGCGACCCATAGACGCTGTGATTGCTGTCTCTTTCCGATTCTATGAATATGAAAGAGACAGAGTCAATTCTTAGCGCAGCGGCAGCCGCTACTACCAAGGCTTTAACTTAGAGAATCGCACTGCTGAACAATAACTAAAGCAGTATTGTTCTGAGGCTTAGACAAGTAAATGTTTGTGAATACGGGTTTCATTCAGCACTGTACTAAACTCACCCGTTTACACGCAGTAAAAATAACAAAACAGAAAAATCTGTCACCATGTGAGTTTTCATTGTAACTTTTGTGTCGACTCTAAAAAACAGAAAATAATAATGTTAATAATTTGAACAGTGATAAAAAAAGACTTAACTAATTTAAAAATATTGCTAGTTTTCGTAACTCAAAGTCTAATTTACGAGCCCTAAAAAGTATGGGCGGTATTAACATAATGGCGGTAATGGTACTAGGAGTCACTCCTGGTATGGGCGGAGTCACAAGAAAGCGTGCGCGTGCGTCTTTCTTCTTAATGGGTTCTGTAGCTCATTTTATTTTTCTAAACGCTTTGGTTGACCCGGTATAAATGAATTTCATTCATTTATACCGGGTCAACATTCCTGAATTCCTACCTAGTGTGATACAACATAGTTAAACTTTACTAACTAACTAAGTTTAACTATGTTGTATCACACATATTTTCAATACTTAACACATTCGTTTTTGTTTACAATAATAATGTTAATAAGAATAACATTTTTAAACATTAGTGACATCAGTACTAAATAAAACTTACGTGTGATGGAAGATTTTATCACTAATTGACTAAATTAATAGCAACAAACCTAAAAATAATACGCAGCGCTTAAGGCAGTTTACATTTTGGTAGTATTTGTGATGAATTGATGAATAACTTAAGTAATTTAAAATATTGCTAGTTTTCGTAACTTAAGTCTAAATTTTGAACCCTAAAAACTACTAGGGTTATGGGCGGTATTAACTTCTAGAACCCCAAGCGGTCGCATGAGACCGCAGTTGACAGTGCGGGCATTACTGTGCCTTTGTGGGAGCGGGCGAACTACACATTTCCGAATTCTAAGCACCAGGAGTAGGCGGCACACCCCCGACATAGCAACGCCCAACGGTACGGTAGGTTTGTTTTCATGTTGTTGTTGTTTTCATGCCTACAATTTTTTCGCAGTCGTTTGTGAAAGCTTGCAGAGTGCATACCTACTTTTAGTTATTTTTTTGCTGTTTGGTTTCGATTCAACTACCTATTAAATTAATATGGCATTTCTAAGTAATCAGGAGTATTACGAAATGATTCTTTGTGTCGGAGCAGCTAATGGCAGTCTCCGTGGTGCTCGTGAACTGTACCGCGAGAGATTCATCGACGGCAGACCAGGGGCCCAAGTCTGCTAATTTACGAATGGCATAATTGAATCGTAATTGTATCGCAATTGTATCGCATTGTAATTGTTTGACACATTTGGTATTCTTAGATGTGTAAGAGAATACCAAATGTGTCAAACAATTAGAATACGATCCAATTGCGATTCAATTATGCCATTCGTAAATTAGCAGACTTGGGCCCCAGAAGCTGAGCAGCGACGCTTGCCATCGGCGGATTGCTTTCGACGAATAGTTTTGCGTCCCCAGCAGACTGGATCCTTTCGTGGGACGAGTCCGGAGGTCCAGCCACCTTATAGAATAAAACACGGTATTATCAAACATACTATTATTGAGAAATTAACCTTTTTATCCAAAATTTGCCCTGAATAGCCCCACTTTACGGTAGTTATTTTCTTTGATAAATGTTTAAATTGTTTGATAAATATTTAATTTGATTATTAAATATATTTTTTGTGCGGTTGATAAAACAAAAATAAAACTAAATGTCAAAGTAATACTCACTCGTTCAATAGTTCACTTGAAATATTAGCATTTTTAGATGATATTCTTCTCTCAGAACAATAACTCCTCCTTACTCCTCCCTCTCTTCGGAACTCTCCGTTACCCATTTCGGTGAACCTCAGCATTCTTGGCATGGACATCGGCCGGGAACTGAATCCAAAATGCTACATCGAGAGTGCTATTTTAACTGCCTCACGGAAGTTGGGTATTCTCAATAAGTTGGGTATTCTCAGTATTCTCAATAATGCTGAGGTTACAGCCTCCCTTGAGGACCTTCAGCTGCGTAGAGACATTGTTTATCTCAGTGTCATCTACCGGAACTACTACGGAGAGTGTTCTGAAGAACTTTTTGATCTTATCCCGCCCTCTCCTTTCCTCTCCCGGACTACACGTGCAGGTCTTAGGAACCACCATCATACTGTACAGACTATCAGTACTCGTACCAAAAAATTTGGCAAGTCGTTCCTCTGTAAGACCATTCGGCTTTGGAATTCTTTGCCGGGGCATGTGTTTCCCAGCTTCTACAGTCCCGGGTCTTTTAAGCGGGGCGTGAAACGGCATTTGTGCAGGCCTTCATGAATGGGTGCGCTCATTATCGTGCTTATTCCACTGTGGGGAGCGCTCTTATTATTTTGGACTGCATCGGCTGCTTACCATCAGGCAGGATGCAGTCACTATGACAAGTCGTTATAAAAAAAAAAACTAAAGCATAGAAACCACGCTAAAAGCCGAGCTAGACAACAGATATCTTACTCATATGACTTCAATTTAATTCTGTAACGAAAGTGAATGCAACCATTAATCCACATTCGTTTCTATTTATTCTAGGTTGTCACAAGGAAAATGTCAAATGGATGTAAATGAATGTCTTAGACCACTATCAGATTAAATGTGTCGTTATTTTCCTTTTGTTGCTGTGTAAACAAGTAGCAACCTAACTTGGTTACATTATAATGACGGATTATTTTCGCGTTAAGTTGTAGCTCCTCTCCACAGACGTATCGTATTTATGAAGCAGACCTAACATGACAGACGTCTAGTGAATCCAGATCATAGAATAATAATATTATTCTGAGATCCAGATTTACCACATACATAAATAAATGTCATTCAGGCGGCGGGGCCGAACCAAGATTAACATAACAACTATACATAATATGCACTGACCTCTATTATACAAGTACGCTGGACTTCATACTATGTATTGCAAAATAAGGCCATTTGATTTTCGCCATTTTGTCGCTGTAAGCTGTGTGAGGTTCTGTGGAACTAATTTCCGCAACCTTTTTGATAGCGTGTTTTAAAAAATCACAGACGTTTATTAAGAAGCAAACATAACACAACAACAAAAAAGCGTGACCATTACGCCTAGAAACAAATTTCACGTACACATTTACAATAAAAAGGGCTAAACTCAGGCACGCAAGGGACCTCAAGTACCTACATTTATAGTAATGTCATTCGTTTTTAACCGCCTCTGTGGTCTAGTGGCTGAGCTACCGGTTTCAGACCCAGAGGTCCCGGGTTCGATTCCCAACGGGGGGTACATCTTTGTGTGCTCGATTTGGTTGGTGGTAGGGCTGTTAGTCCGCCTGGCTAGCTACCACCATCTTATCTAAGTTTGTCGCCATAACAACGATGTTTATAGCATTACCCGTTGGCAATAAAATAAAATAAAAACGTAGGGGCGGGGCTAAAATGCGTTAGCCCCGCCCCTATTCAGGGTTTAAAATTATTACATTTTTTAAATTACGTGACCAAAAGATTATTTTGTATGGAAGTATATATGAACGTTTTTTCGCAAACCTAACCAACTCTTAAATTTCCTACTTGGAAATAACATAAATACCCCAAATCGCTAAAATAAGGTTTTTATAAATTATAAAGACTATTATAGAAAATTTTTTTGAAATTCGTCCATAAACAAAAAAGTGCAAAAAGACTTAAAAAAATTTCGGCCAAAAACTTCAAAATTTCAATTCTCCTAAAACTTAATATAATCATAATTTAGACCTAAAAATACAGAAAAACAAATTTTTCGGCAAAATTTTTTAGATAAAATTCTTCAAAAAATTAACTTAAAAAAATTCCTAACCTAACCCTAACCTAACTCAAAATGGCACAAAATGTTGTATATACAAGCCCGCAATCGGGCGAGATGGGTGAGCCGGTGACACCAACCGCCCCTGAAAGGTCCGTTGTGTCGCATAAGAGGAATTTAAAGAAATCTTTCCTGGAGAGCCTTGATGAGATAAACAAGGCGGTTCAGGAGGGTAAATCGGTGACGAAGCTGAACAAGCAGAGGATTCTGTGGGCCACGCAAAGGATCAGAGACGACTTCGAAACCTTCGAGAGGGTAATCGAAGAGGAGATATACACGCGGCCCGCTTATCCCGAACCGGAGTTCTCCTTTACCCAAGAACATGTTAGCGAGGAAAGCTTTCGGGAATTAGGCCACAAGCTGGACAACAGTGTGAGCGCCGTAGTCGCTATTCAGAGCGAGGCAGCGGCGGAGATCCGGCGGGAGGTTGCTCAAAAGGTCGACGAGATGATGGTGCAGCAGGCACGTCTCGAAGACCTTGTGCGGTTGACCGGTAACATGGTGACAGCCGCACTGAAGGAGCACCCCCCCGTCCTGGGTCCGCCGGCCGGCGCTCGCACTGTCCACACGGTCCAAGAAGCAGAACTCCCGAACGCTCCCTCCTATGCCAGCGTCGCTGCCAAGCCCCAACCCCCTACACCCATAACCTACCCCGCAGTCGTCGTGTCTTCGTACGACTGTACGCTTAAGCCTCCGGAAGTGATGTCTCGATGGAAGAAGGAGATAAGCTTCCGGAGGCTCAAATATGCCCCAGTAAAAATACTGCCGCTGCCTAACGCAAAACTCAGAGTTGAGTTTGAAGACAGGAGGCAATGTGAGGAGACAATAGCCACGCTTCGAGCAATAATTTCGTCGCAGAACAGGCGAGACGGTGACCACCGCTAATGATCATGAAGGGCATATCCAAGGATGTTGCCCGCGAGGAATTGGCGGAGGTCCTCGTAGCCCAGAATGATGTAGAGGTCTCCCGCATTTGCTTCCTGACTTCAAACCGCAATCCGGCATTGTACAATGAAGTACCATTCTTGCTCTCGGGAGACTCAACGTGGACCATAGTAGGGTCCACGTTGAGGACTCCTCCCGATTCGTGCAATGCCGAGAATGCTTGCAGTACGGCCATACAAAGGCCAAGTGTACGTCAGAGAAGAGGCCTTGTGCCCATTGTGCCAGCCCGGGCCATCAAGTAGCACAATGCCCCAACAAGACCCAGGGGCCAAAGTGCTACAACTACTCGGCCCATAACCTGCGCATGGGCACTAAGGTAGACAAGCCACAACGCCACCAATACCAGCGAGTGCCCCCGTATTCGGTCGATGGTTCTGCGCCTGCAGAGCCAGACCGACTACGGGAACTAAACCAAATTTTGCCTAAACTGAACTAAATTTAAATTAAAATTAGAAACTTATCTAAATTTTTAATATTAATCTTAACTAAAAATAACCTAATGAAATTAAATATATACCACAGAAAACAACAACAAATAAAAATTTAAACTGATCTAATCATAACTAAACTTTTAAAAAACAAAATTTTAAAATAACTAAATCTATCAAATTTATCAAATCTAAAAACTATAAAACAAAAACTCAACTAAAATTTAAGTCTTAAATATAATTCATAATAATCAAAGTAAACTAACTAAATAGTGATAATAAACTAAAATACACTAACTCAAAATTAAAATCTTAAATAATCTTAAACTAAATTACAATCAACTTAAAATACACCAACTTAAAATTAAAACTTTAAACAACATCTAAAACAAATGTAAAATCCAAATAAATCAACAATTTAATATGTACAATAGCTCTTTGAATTTAAAATACACCTAAAATAAAAACTAAATAAAATTAAAATAAAATCATTGCAGTTTTTAACTACAAAGACTGAACTCAGCGACTACAATTCTTTTTCCCTTCTTTCTTTCCTTTTCTTCCTCTTCGTCTTCTTTTTATCCTCTACCCCCAAATAGACCTGCAATTAATTTGGAAATAGGCAAAGACCTTAAGCCTAAGCAATAAATATAAAAAGTAGCTTCATTTTATCGTCATCCCCTAAACTCCTTAAATAACCCAACATCCTAAATCAACCCCTATCCAAATGTCCCTTAAATATATTTTTCGACCTAATTCCCCTCTTATTCTCCCTAGTAGCTCTTCGCAAAGCTTATATTTACAACAGTTGATAGTAGCACTTTCAGTTGTCCGCGGCTTAGTACCCCCTCTCAGACTAACGTTGTATGGTGATTAAAACTATGTCATTAGGTCTATAATAAACTACTAAATATAACATAATTGAAAGTTTAGATTTCATCATATAAAATATTTTTTGTGGCTAAACTTGCCGAACAGTCACAGACCACGGTCTGTGCGAACAGTCCACTGTGGCAGCGGCGGCGGCAAGTACTAACTGACAGGCTGATACCTGCCGGCGAACTGATCGTGTGTGGTACCTCAGAACAATATGCTTTAGTTATTGTTCTGAGTGTGGTACCATTAAATTAGAGGATTACGGGATTTTATATTTTATGCATTTGTTTGACATTGACAATGTCAATTGACATACTTCTTGGCGGCAAAGTGAAGCGTCTTGTCTGCAGTTTTGTTTTATTTTCTTAAATTTGTGTTTTGTCGAATATTTATGTGAAATAATGGTTGATTATTTACTGTTAAGTTTTGGGAACGTGCATGAGAGTTGGCAAATAAAACAAAACAGTACAGTGCAACATCACCTTTCAAATTCTCTTAAGAAGTCCGTGCGAGACTTAAGGCACAGACGTATTGACTTGAGGCGGGTCTCCTGCGACACTGTTTTGTGTTTCCTAACACCTAACATCAAACATCTAACAAAATATGTACGTGTATTTTGTTAGATGTTATGTGTTAGAAAACACAAAACAGTGTCGCAGGAGACCCGCCTTTAGAGCATACTCTAAGATACGAGATCTCAGTAAAGTCCCACATCTTTACTGGAACTCAAGGGGTTTGGGGGAAATATCATTAAGCATTATTATCATCGGTGTAAGCTTAATCAATGAACTCTAATATTACGACTGAAGGAATAGTATCCATGGGCACGAAATAAATTTAAAAAGTAAAAGACAATTGACAAGTTGTTTTACTTTACTTGCAGCAATATTGGTATACAATATGATAATACATCGGTGTTTGCCGTTAACTACAAGTTAAAAATTTAATTTACATTTTAAGTGTAAGTCTGTGTATGTTTAGGCTATGATAGGACTGACATGTCATGTTTTAGTCATAAGTCCTTAAATAAATAAAGAAAAAAAAAAAAAAAAATTGACAAGTTTGACAACTGACTGACAAACAAGATGAATTTGGAAATTTTTGGAATCTTGTTTTGTTGGTTGGGTGTTCTTTGGACATAGAAAACATTCTTTGGATTATTAGGATCTTTAAGATCAACAAAAGCATTAATCATAGTTTTATTGCAAAGGAAATTAGAAAATAAATAAATCGAATTAACATATTGAGGTTTATGTGACTGATTGTTAATCGAACCATGTCTGAAAGCACGGAAAAGGTAGAGAATGCATCCGATTCCAGACGGCGAATACTTAACATAGCTGTGTCCACAGTTCTATTGGAATCTGGTTTCGAAGCTGCAGACAAAATGTCCTTAGAGACTCTTACCGAAATGCTTCAGTGCTGTAAGTTGTTTATTACATCATTTCTTTTCGAAAACATTACTTTTTAGTAATACATGCTGTTTTGTTTACGATTAGTAGGCACTGCAAAATTGTTAGGTCCCTTCGTCACAGAATAGGTAAGTACTTCGTAATGAAGTACTTGTCTGACTGCTCGGAGAATAGAAGTTAACCGAAACCTTTTTTTAAAATTAATTCTGTAAAAGTTAATATCAACCTTTGAACAATAATAACAACCCTTTCTACAACAAACATAATTATTAAAGTAATGATCATCAGTAATATCACTCACTTTTCTTGTTACAGTTTTAACAGAAGTTGGCAATTCAGCCAAGGGTTACTGTGAACTATCCGGGAGGGTTGAGCCTGTTCTTGGAGATGTTGTGATGGCACTTATTAACATGGGTAACACAATACATAATAATAACATTTAGTTATTTTAATTTATTGAAAACTAATAATTATACATTAAATTTTTTCCTTGAACTATGTGTTATAGGTATGTCTCAAAGGCCTTGAACAATATGCAGCTCGTCCAAACAGGCACAATAACATTTAAATGTTTTAATTTATTGAAAACTAATAATTATACATTAAATTTGTTCCTTGAACTATGTGTTATAGGTATAAGTCTCAAAGGCCTTGAACAATATGCAGCTCGTCCAAATAGGCACATAATCCAGCCGCCGCAACAAGCTCCAGCTCCTAAGACCCCCGCTATGTTGTCGGCAGGATCAAAAGCAAAACCAGCGCCGCATATACCATTCCACTTACCCCCTTTGCCAGATCCTCATGCATACATCAGAACTCCTGTAAGTATCTTTTTTATATTACTGTACTCAATATAGTAATAAATAACAGTAACTACAAATAATAAGTAGCTTTTTCAAACTCACACCAATTACCTAGCTAGACCAAGAAGTTAAGCTTCCATATTTATGAATCTAGTTTAATGGTTAACTAGATCTTAACATATTAACTTACTTAAATAAATACCTACCTAGAAAACACCCAGATCCAAGACAATTTTAAAAAGTTGTTAACTCAACTGGGTATTGAATCCGGGACCTGAGAGATGGCGAGACACCAGAACTGGTGTGCAGAGTTTATCTGAATAGTTATCTTTTAAAAAGAAAAATATTTGTACAAGAATAAATACCCACACAAAACAGCATCATACTTGTATTTTTTTTAGACTCACAAGCAACCGGTCACTGAGTATGAAGCTATAAGGGAGAAGGCAGCTTCCCAAAAGCGAGACATTGAGCGAGCACTGACTAAGTTTCTAGCTAAAACTAGTGAAACACACAACCTTTTTAACACCGAAGACAACCAAGTATTTCCTTGTAAGTACCTGTTACACTTAAAGTAAGTATTGGCGTTATCATGTAGTTTCATGGGTTTATAAGTAACTTCAACCCAAAATGTCCTTTTATTACAGTGATTGCATGTAAACCAACATTCCCAGCATATTTGCCATGCCTGCTACCTACAGACCAAGTGTTTGATTTTGATGAACTGGAATACCATTTCCAAGTTGCTAATAGAACAGAAGATATGCCTACAGAAAAGAAAGGTAATTTTAAAATAACATTGCATCAGTGTTGAGGATGGTTAGTAGTGGGTTCTTTGGTTGATAAACAAATAAATATTTTTCTTACTTTGTATCACAGCATTCATAGCAGGAGGTCCGGCTGTCAATGCCTACAATGCAAAAAACCTATGTAGCGAATAATCCACATCTCATATTCCCTACTTTGTATTATGACTAAATTGTCTAATGGTAGTGAAATGCCTACTTTTTCAAAGTTACAGTTGAGAAAAAAAACTACTTTGACACATATCATTTTTATTCATACTTAAAATCTATTATTTATTATCATTTTACCTATAAAAAGTATGTTAAAAAGACTGTTAGTGAATAATTCACGATTACAAATAATTCTTATCATATTCTGTAAAAACTGTAAAGCTGAAATATACTATTGCTTGAGTGGACAGGGACAGAGTGTAAATAGTTCCGTATCTAACTGTACCTATTTTCAAAAAGTAGGCATTTTGCTACTATGACATTAGGCGATTTAGTCATAATACGAAATGGGGATTAAGAGGTGTGGATTATTTGCTACATAGGTTTATTGCATTGTAGTTATTGACAGCCTTATGTAGCAACCAACATACAATTATCAAATTAACTCAATTTGAGAATTGTATGTTCGTCATCTCAATTCTCAAAGTATGTGTCCGGCTGTCACCTACAATGCAAAAAACCTACGTAGCAAATAATCCACGTCTCATATTCCCTACTTCGTATTATGACTATACAATTCTCAAATTGAGATAATTTGAGAATTGTACGTTGGTTGCTACATAATTGTGGTGAATATACTTTCATTGTGACTTTTGAACCATCTCTGTTTCCTCTTAGAACTTTCAATTAGTAAATGATAACCACTACTCTAAAAAACTAATAGTGCTGTAGTAAACTCTTCTGTGTTGACTTCACCAACGGCGTCATGCTTGTTACCGAAATTAAAAAGAAGAAAGTCATAATCTGGCTCAAAGGGCCATCTGTTGGTCTCCAGGGAGCTTTAATATGAAAAGCAGACTGTTTAGGTTGTGAACTAGGTGTAAAAATTAGTCACATGAAAGAAATATCGTTTTTGTTTGCATTGCAGTTACAGTTTTGTTTTTTTTCTATGAATAATAATTTTGGTTTGTTTCAATAGAACAATCAGACAATGAGGGTGACAACGGTGGAGATAACGATAATCCAAATGCCTCACAATCAGAAAGCCAAGACGCTGCTGCATCGAGTCCAGACAGGAGCACAAAGACAAGCGTATAATAATAACCTACAAAATTTTATAGGAATAATAAAACATTAAATTTTTTATCAATAGCAACTTATTTTTTTATTTTGATTAGCACTTATTAACGCAGTTTATATGTGTTACATAAAATAAGAAGGGGGTTTATTTGCAAGTTTAGGTTATTTGATTAACTAATTTGTCTTTATCTTACTAATGGCAGTAAAGTCAGAAGATGACCACTGAACTAAAAAAAACCTTGCTTGTTAGGAATTATAAAGTAAATATTAAATACAGTGGTTTAAAAGAAAATTTTATTTAAGCCTTACTAAAAGAAGAAACTCTTAAATGATTCAGAATTGATAACAGGTAGAGCCTTGATACCATCTCTATTGATCACCGTCACTTGGAAGTTAGGCAGGCTAACAAACAGTCTCTTGTGTACTTCCTGAATACACTTCTTTAATATGTCATATGCCTCTTCCTCAGTAGCATCTGTAAGAAAAGTAATACATACATACATGTAATCACGACTATTATCCCCAAAGGGTTAGTCGGAGACCAGGCAATGAGGACCGCAAAAGTAGTCCTCTGCCATAGTTCACTTTCACCAAATAGCAACTGCTCATGTGCTCAGCGTGACAGGTGGTCAGCTCATCGCCGCTCTAAGCTGTTGGATGTACGTGCAGTCTTTAGCCATCAGTCGCCTTTTACGACACCCAAGGAAAGAAGGGGTGGTAGTATACTTTCACAGCTATGCAACACTGTTTAAGAAAAAGAAAAATAAAAGTAATAAATAAACATAATGGTCTAATACAAACCATTCTAGCAAATCTAATATCAGATGCTGCCAAAAAATATGTTGCTTAATTAAATAGGAAAGCAGAATATGTAATAATTGTCATTAGATACAATGAGGCTACAGGCAGATCCAAGTGGGTAAAAGTTAAAAAAAAATCCTAAATATAACATTATCAAAATACTCTCGTAATCAATGTTAACCTAAGAGAACCAAGCTACTGCATTTTATATGTACTACTGCTAGTGTACACTCACCAGCATTAAGATATAATGTGCGAAAATTAATGCTGGTGACTGTACTAAAGTAAATAATAAGGAAGACGTCAGCAGCCCTATTCTCTAACTCACTGACAGTTAAAGTAATGAACACTCAAGAAAATTCGCCATACACCGCTGTGCACTGTGCCAATAATTGCTAGTGAAAAATATAGAGCGTGTGTGCAATGTACAGCAAATTTCCATAAGCGTTCATCACTTTAACTGTCAGTTGAGTTAGGGTCTGCTGGATAAATCAAATTTATCTAAATACTTTGTTTTGCATTGAATACTAACTTCTCTATATCCTGCAAACAAATGGTTGTTATTTTCCAAGGCTTGGTCCATTTTAAGAGCTTTTGTAAAAAGATTGTATGTGTAAATCCTCTACTAACTTTGGGGTTGTGTATGAACACAAAAAAACCCCAAAATATATAATAATGTATAATACCTACTCATGAGAGTATTGTAAATATTTATGTAATTAAGGCTAAGGAATACCTTTTTTGTAGTAGCGGTCCATAATACTCAAGCTGAGATAACCACCAAAGCCATGACAAGCGTATGGAACCTTCATACTGGATGCCAGGTAGTCCATGAAGTATAGCTCCGGGCCATTTTCTTTATCATAACCTCCCATTAGCAGATTGACAAAATAGGGAGTCTGAAAACAAAGTGACAATCATATAAAGACTAAACTACAACTTGCAACAGGCTGGTATAGTAGAATATGGATTAATCGCTTTCTGTCCTTATGGAAACAAGTGTACTTAAAATGTAGGACATTTATCACATCATAACTATTATAGATTAAGCGCCATACACTAAAACCGACTGACCTGCCGACTTCTTGTCGGCTGGCTAGTTGGCGGCATATCACTCAAAGCAAGTCGTAAAACATATAGAACGCCGGATTGTGTCGGCGACTTTGGTGTGTATTGCGCTTTAAACAACATTCCAGACTTTGCTTTGGTCAAAAATTTAAGAAACAATAATTGGCTGACAGTATATCTACTCACATTGCTTCTGAGGTACTCAGCAAGATTGCGGCGAGTGAAATTAGCTGCTGCAGTGGGGCCGAGTTCATAGCCATTGCGCATCTTGTACAACTGAATATTTTTGGCTATGTATTCGGCAAACTGAGTCGTGTCGCCAGAATCACCGATCACGCCCATTACCAATCTATCGGAGATCTTATGGATCTTCTCTTCGTCTGCAATTAAAATAGAACGTTAGCCAGGAACGCTAAGAGAAACAACCTAATAAAATATAAGGAACCAAACCAATAGACTCACCATTCTTCATGACCATTATACTGTGGCTGTTGGTTTGATCAGCAGCTATCATCACAAAATCACTGCATTGTAAACCTAACAGGCATTGTAAGTTAATATTCGACATGTTGCAGTGAATCTATCAAAAATAGTATCAAATATTCAAAAACCGCTAACAATTAGTAACAAGCGGATAAAACCTTTGCTCTGCTGTCTTGTCTCACACAAACTTGTCAACTCACTCCACTTCTTTTATAAATTTGTTCCGTGAAGGAACAGGCTCAGGTCAAAGACCATTCTGCCTTACTTATTATGATGCTGCTTTTATAATTGAAGCTATAAATCAAACAAAACAAAGGATCGTAGCCACAGACGTATATTCCTAATAAACGTCTGTGATCGTAGCAAATCAACACAGACATAGTGCAAATCAAGGACGATATTATTGGTCTATGTAGTAAATGAAACTCCGTGGATGGACTCTCCCTGCGGTAAACAGGCGAGATGTATACACAAAGAGTAGAGTAATATATTTGTATACATGTGTATGTAGGAAGCTACTTATAAGTAAAATCATAGTAATTAAACAAATCAAATCATATTTTACTTAATTTCGTTTGATGTTTTTGTTGAATTGATAAATGAGAGATGGTGAAGAAACAAAATACGCACAAAATGTTAGATTTACAAAGTAAAATACGCACGCTAAACATACTTTTGGGAAATTTAATACAAATTGTAAATTATTTTGATTCAATGACCAATAAGCTATGCAGCCTATGCACAGACATATAATGTCTGTGAGCCTATGCAAGCCTATGCAGGCTAGATCCCTATGCCAGGTTAAGTTAATAAAAGTTTAATCTTCTAGAGTTGAGCGTTTCTCAAAATTTTCGATTTTAGGTCCAAATTATAAATTATGTTGTATAGTAACACTGAATACATAAAATAATTGTCGTAATTCTATATTTCCTTAATATTATTAATATATTAGAATATGGTTCGTCGATTTTATGTATTTTATCATTAGATTAATTAATTTATTATGATGATGGGCTTGATAAACTTCTCATTTCGTTACTTATGAAAGTCGAAATAAAAAACACTGTCAAAAAGAAATCCACTCTTTTCTATAAAGAATTAATTACAAACATAAAGTCTTCCAAAAAAATAACAATAATATCATATTCAAATAAAAATAAAACCAAGGAAAAACAACATTTTGTTCCATTACGTTACATTTCTGAATAAAATCAATCTAAAAGTTTCCATTACTCGGTTGATTTAAGACATATATTTTTTTATTAATAATAAATTAATTAATTTATACGCATTCTATTGATTTACTACCTCACATTTAATGTAACTTAATTAGATTTTATGGGACGGTAACACTAATAGAAATGTTGGTAACATTAAAGGAATTGTAAAGCTGAGACTGCACTGTACGGCAAAATAAACTATTTAAATAAACATTATCAAAACGAAACATACAAAATAAATCAGTCTTAATCATAATATAGGTAATTGATTCTTTAATAAAATTGCAAATCTCACATTTGTCTAAGGTTTAGTGTTCATAAATACAAAAACCACACATTGGACACCAATTGGTCGTAATTTAAAGCATTTTCTGCATTTCTTTGGCATCTAAAGTGGATATTAAATGATACTGTTGTTTACAGTTGGTTTCGATTTTTCATGTTATGTGTATTTTCTTTTCTGGTCCCTCCATTTTTTTCGTGTTTCAGTCTTTTCTCGATCTGTCATTTCGCTAACTTTTTTGTAACTTTTATCAGCTTTAATTCTTTCCAAGTTCTTTTTTTTTTGTTCTTCAAACTTTGCATAATTTTGCTATAATCGCTCCCTATACCTCTTTTGCTTTTCGGCATTTGTTAGTGGCATGCTGTTATTAACTGTAAATAAACATAATAACATGGAATAGCAAATTATTTCAACTACAAATCTATGTACAATCAGCTTAACAAATTCTTGTTTTGTTACTGTGGTTTCCGCTGATACTCGTACGTAACCACACCGAAGTAACCAAATAGGAGGTAACGAATAGTGTTAGTTAAGCATTATAAATGTATTTTTAAATAGAAATTAAAGAGTGTGTTGTGCATTTAACATTAGTAGGACATCATTATTAAACAGTTTATATATTTAGGTTTGTGAAATCATTAATAAATCAAACTTACTTGTATTTTCACAGTAACAAAAACAGACTTGAATTTTTGACCCAACAGACACGGCGCGAACTCCAAGCGAACTGAAAGGCTACTTTCTTACTTTTTAAAATGTTGCCAAAGGAATACAATAAAATTACCATGCAATCTTTAAAAGAATACTGAGTAATACTGGGTAACAAAAGAGGATGAACCAAAAAGGAACTTTCTTCGGGACAACATTAATTTAATATTAATTTAAAAACCACAAATTTAAACAGATATCTTTTTATGCACACTGCTAGCTACATAGTATGTGTATTTGTTCTAATTAAATTCATACCTGATATTTCTAATTTTTTTCCATTAAGTCAGTAATGATTTGATAGTCTAGAAGTAGGACACGCCATTTTCCATACAGTGATAGTTATGTCCCTAAAGAATTTTAATATTTCGTAATGTTTATCTATCACTGACAGGAAAGTGTTGCAGGAAATAAAACTATTGTTAGCACCTCTACTCAGCCCTTCAACATTTGGGAAGTTTCAATTTATGCAAACAACACAAACTGCTTTTAAAATATATTATTTTCCTCTATGTTTTAAAGTTATGGGACACTGACATAGAGCCCGTTTACAAAAAAAATAAGAATTGCTCAATTCATGAGTGCGTTCCGTCGTTCTGGGTGTAGTTGTTTGGTTAAAGTTTAACTCGTTTGAGTTGAAACTGAGCCACGGAACGATCGAGTTGTTTTTATAACCTCTTCTGAAGTATTCCTGTCCAAAACGAGAGAAAACTCTTCTTTTGTCTACATTTTTTCCACTTTTATACAATATGTAAACCTAATTATTAAAAAGTAAAACAATACGAAACAAACAGGCCGAATTTTTCGTGACGTTTTGACATAAATTGCAAAATTTGACACTTTAAATGATATAAACGTCAAATAGCTGTCAGAGTGAAAAACAACCATCCGATTTGATGGTTGTTTGGTTGCTGCGCTCTGAGCCACATAACCATTGAGATTTATAACTATAGAGAGAGCATAAGTTTGCTATCTCTTTCTGCCTTAATCCATTACTACTTTTGTTCCGTTTCGGCACATCGTGTTTACCCTATGTAAAAGAAAGACAAAACATAGGATGAAAGGACCGTGTTGGTGAAACTGTGCAACGTTTTACATGGATCCAGCGACACTTGGCCCCAAACAAATCGCTGTCATTATTTTACCTACCAAATAATTATTTGTTTTTTTAGTTGAATAAGTGAATATTATAAGTGTACATATTATTCCGTTGGGCTTAATTGAACAACAAGTTGTTCAGTCAAACATTGCAGTAATAGAAGTGAGTGGCAAGTGCCTGGAATATCGTTTCTTACGTAAGTTTTGTTAATCTGGTTTCGTGATGATTATTAGCAATTTACCATGCAATATTTGATTTGTTTCTATTGAAAATGCTAATAAATGATTGTAAATCTCTAATTCTAGTCTTAAATATGTGTGCTTTTGGTTTAATACGGAAATTTCATAAAATTATTTCAACATAACCTGTAATCAGTATTGTCAGGTACTTGGCAAAGTTTACCCCAAAAATACTTAGGTTTTAGTATGGAACGAATAGCATAAAATAAATTATCTAATTAAAATATATCTACCTGTACTTTTTACCTTTCCTATCTATTCGAGCGATAGACTGAGCGTGGTAGAAAATAATAAATTTAGTTTTAAGGTTTTAGGGGCCTCACGAGAATCAAGCCAGCCTAGTGTAAATTATTTTAGTAGTTTATTTTCTATTTATTTTAGATTTCCAAAGGACGAAACACTCAAAAAAATGATAATGGAGACATAAAAATAAAGAAAAATTAAATCTTAGCGAAATCGCAGCCACTTATCAAAACTTGATAACACGAATACTATTGAGGAATTGAATACTGACAATAAAAATAATCTAGAAGTAAGTATCACAAATCATAAAGTGTGTCGCTTCTGAGATTTTGGTGTCAAAACTTGCATTTTTTTTATTATTTTATATATTTTTCCCATAACATCAAAATTTTTGTTTGTTTTCAACTTCTCTATTGGTTTATCAGTGACCGCGATTTCGCAAAATTCTCCTTTATTTTAGTATGAATTTTCGGTATTCCACAAAATTAAGATGAAGTATTTATGTTACAGGTTGTTTAATCGTGCAGTAGTTGCAGTACTGAAGAAACATTAGAACCAAAGCAGCAATTAATCTTTTTCACTTAAATAATCTTGACTTTGTCAGATTGATCCTTATTTAAAAACAGCGATTAAAAGTTAAACTTACGTTGAAATTAATGTTAGAAAGAAACAATTTAGGCCACGGATTGTTTCATAAATAAGAGTTACCTATTATAATTTGGCTTCACGTGTTATTTTATTTTATATTGTATAAAATTTCTCAAAGATTGATTGATATTTCATCCACAAAACATTGTTGTTGATTTTATGTTTTCGTTTCTTTTATCCTAACCATTCTACATCCGACACAAAAATGAGAGGTGTTATGTCGAGAGGTCGAGACTTGGTATTTGTTCTTAACATTGTATAAAATTTACCCATATTTAGGAAGTGACAACTGTGAGCTGGCAACATTTTAGTAACGCACACATAGGCCCTTTTTTTGTGCATGTGTGAAAATTTTGCACATCGAAGTTTCCTCTATAGTATCTATCTCAATTTCCTTTTTCAGAGATCTCAATGCACAGAACGGATGAAACTACGCTCTGACAGCCGTCAGAGTAAAATTTTACCAAGCCACGGAACGGGTAGAGCGCACGCCGGAGTGCGCTCGAGTGCACTCGTGTGAAGCCACGGAACGCAGCCCTGAGGGCCTAGTCAATTGGCAAACAAATTAAACGCTACGAAATCTTCGCTACGATAAACCGAATGTATGGGATTGACATAAGCAAAAGTTACCTACGACGTAAAATTTACGCTAAAATAGACCTAATTGACAGTTTGACAAGCCAAGAATCGCTAATCTAGCGATCACTCAAACATTGAAGATAAAAATTCACACAAAATGGCGATTGTTTGATCAGCTGATGAAGGAATAGTTTGTTGTGTTGCAAAGATGGGCGATTGTTACTGATTCGTACAATCGAATGGTTTGATACAACTAATATTAACAATCGAATACAAAAACAATCGATCACTAGTTTGCAAATTCGAATGAAACCGCTAGTTCACTCATTCACTATGCCATTCAAAATTGGTCTTTATCTATCGTAACATAAAGTCTACTTTTATTTGATATTCGAAGGAACAATCGAATAATGCAATGGCGCGATTGGCGGGAATGCAAAAAGAGCAAACGCCATGATTGTTTATACTTCTTTCTTTCTCTCTTACACACACTTATTTCGTTTATCTTTTTATTCCCTCGTACAAGTTAGTTCGATGGTTTGAATATTCGACTAGATAAACTAGTAGTAATGAAATTTGAATCGGAAGGAATGAGACGACGCTATACATTCTTATTCGCTTCTCGCTTATATTCAAAATCGAATGATTTGTAAAGTTATTCGAATAATTCGAATGACTTCTACAATCGAATAATTCGAATACTGTCATTCACAATCGCCCATCACTATTGTGTTGAAAGTTTTGTTTAGAATGCTCTTTTTAGGGCTATTGTGGACTGCGATAATCAAGTGCTCAGGCGCTAAGGAAGAAATGTTTCCCTACGTTACTTGGAGCAAATTAACGAAATCGAGTTTGTTGTACTTGTGAATAGTTCTCGGAGTTCTCGTTTACGAACTTTCAAATATCTAACTAAGGTCTGCCGGGAATTGCGTGCTGATATAGTTGTTGCGATGTGAGTGACCAAATAAATGTGTGTCATGCAACATTTTCCGCAACGAAGAGCAAGTCGCTGCATAACTATTAGTAGGGGCTCTCAAACCATACAAACATTTGGGCCAAATAAATCCACCTAAGTACCTTTAATCATGACAAGAAAGGTCAAGAATAAGACAACAGTAAGGGACTTTTTGTATAAATATTAAATCTAACCTATCCATAATGTCCATTTATCAATTTATAACTTAGATTGCCTATTTGTTTTACAGGTTCCAATGAAGATTTAATTTGCCAGGTAGCTTAGAGTATTAAACCAAGGCTCTAAGTGTAGTAAGGTGTACCTATTGACTATACCCTATAAATCTTATACAGACAAGCATCTTTCTTAATAGGAAAAGATATCAGTCCTTACGTTCAAACGGTAAGTTTTAATAAATAAATTATTACTTACATAATAAAGGTAAGTATTATGCCTATTATTATATTGGGATTTACCAGGAAATGTCAGTGTTGTTAAAATTGCTAGAATAAAGAGTATTGACATAAAGATAAAACTATTTTATGTGGTTTTGCAGATTTGAGACGACGATTCAAAAATCTTAAATGTTACCTCATAATTTGGAGGATGGACTTCCTCAGAATGGTGAACAAACATGGTTATTTGGTAAAAAACAATATCAAGCAATTTGTATAATACATAGGTACTTACCTACTAACTTTTTATCTATGACAATTTTCTATAAGTAAGTATATTGTTCTAATTTCTTAGGAGATTCTGGATACCTTCAAAAAGCATGGTTAATGATAATAACAACAATATTTAATGCTGCATCAGACTCACAAGAAAGGAGGGGTGTGTACCACATGTCATATCCAACAATGAAACTGCATTGAACATGGCTTTGGCATCGTTGAATTTAGTTATTTATATGATTTTTTTTTGTGGAGCTCTAATGTTGACAACGATTTATTCTACAAAAAGGAGCAGTCTGTGCCATAAATATATTTATCCATAAAATAGTAATTTGGTTTATTTGATGAGGAAAAATTAAGTATAAAGTTAATTTAGTTCTAAGTTTATTGTGCTTTATTTAAAAAGATTTACTTATGTACAAAAAAACAGTACCTTCGATGACAACATTTTTATTTTAAGAAAAGGAACAGTGTGCCATAAATATATTTAACCCATAAAATAGTGATTTGGTTTATATGATGGGGAAAAATTAAGTATAAAGTTAATTTAGTTCTAAGTTTATTGTACTTTATTAAAAAGATTTACTTAGGTACTAAAAACAGTACCATCTTATACACACAATTGGCATTTATTTTTATACACATATAGTTTTAATGTCAATAAGAGAAAGTGAAGCCTCATATTTAATAAACTTTGACTTTGAGAGAGTTAGGTAAGGAAATAAGAATATATTAAGAAATACAACATTAATGTTATTTTTTACTTGATATTTAATTTTACTTGCAGTAGTTACCTATAGAAAATGTTTAAGTACCTACTTATATCAATTTCTACTAGTCATAACATTAAGCTATTGAAGTTGTACTTGATTCATTATCAACATACAAAGGTAATTATATTTATAAACTTGCATTATTATTATCCAATTATTAAATCTGGTGGGTTCTATTGTGTTTGTTATAATATTGTTTTTTCTTTAAATAGGTGGCTTGACATAAGGTGGCTTGTTATACATATAATACAAATTAAGTTCCATATCTAGTATACTCTGTAATAGTTTAGTTATTATCAATTTGGCGATTGTGAAGTAATCGATTGTAATTGTTGCTTGAGTTTGTAATGTTACTATCACATTTTTATTTGTGTGAATCTGTAAATGGTTTGCTGTTTCACATTTTCAGTGTTATACTTTTTATAGAACTGTCGATTCACCTGTGAATATAAAATAAATAAATAAAATTAATTGTTTTTAAATTATTTTTGGTAAATATATACTACCTACTAACTTTTTATGTATGACAATTTTCTATAAGTAAGTATATTGTTCCAATTTCTTAGGAGATTCTGGATACCTTCAAAAAGCATGGTTAATCATAATAACACCAATATTTAATGCTGCATCAGGCTCACAATAAAGAAGGGATGTGTACCACATGTCGTATCCAACAATGAAACTGCATTAAACATGGCTTAAAGTTGTACTTAATTCATTATCAACATACTAGGGTAATTATATAAAATTAATTGTTTTAAAATTATTTTTGGTAAACATATAAATAATCCTATGTTTTATTTCGAAACATTATCAACCAACTCATAATGAATGGCAGTGAAATAAATAATGTAAAATAAATAAATATTTTAACTTGTCGCGTAGAGACCACGATCATGTCATTGTGTCTGTGAAGGCGTATATTTAATAAATGATTTGACTTTTAATTTCAATTATTTTCGGTACCTACCGCTATAAATAAGTAACAATGAAACAATCCTTTAGTAAGGCGATGTTGTCTTCATCGTCATCCTATGAACGTCCTGAACGTTCCCACATGAACGACAGCACTAAGGCAGACTGGGCTATAACAGGCTTAAGCCCTGAGCCAATACAACCGCAGTGTGCTTTACGTGCCTTCCGAAGCACGGAGGAGCTCGAGACGCTTTTTATTTGGTTACCCATCCTTTAGCTCGGTAATGTGAAAGTTGCGTAACTAACTGGCAAGATCACAAACCGGTGCGGCGCGGGCGGGGACTTTTTGCATTAGTTGAACCTCTAGCATTACCTTTCAAGTAACAGTAAGTACATTGCTTCGCTAGTTTGCATATTTTAAAATTAGTTTTAATTTAACCAGCAAAACCATGTACTTGGAATGTTTTTTATTTTATTTTATTTAGGACAATAATCAATTAGAAAAGTAATGTGATAGGTGTTGTAGTTAGACAACTAAACCCGAAAGCCTTAGCCGCTCATACAACATGCAAACGTTTTAATCACTACCTAGTGGGTACTCGCATCTAAGATCAAACTGTTTAAATGTTCGCGCGGTTTGTAACATTTAGTGTTATCACTTATTTCATTGCAGACGGACGTCAAGTTGTTAATATTTGAGAAATTCTTGGCAGCAAGCGTTTGCTTGTGGTCTTCAGTCTTAATTTATTTATATTATAAGCTGAAAAATGGGTTTGGTCTCATATCAATATCATATTATGGTAGGTAAGTCACTCGTCATCATTTTAAGTACTTATTTACAAACGTGCTTGCCTGACGAACTTCCGACGAAAAAAGCGATTGATTCATTTTTTAAATTGTCTCAAGGAGTCTACCCGAATTTCTTAGTAAAGTGACATTCAATTCACTAAAACGCTCGACCGGTGACAGCAGGGGGGTGACAGTTCCTTATGGATAGTCACTTCACATAGAAACAGGCGCCATCTACTTTGCCTAACACTAAACTTTTAGTATATAAAATTTTCAAAAGATGTCGCACTACTAGTAATGCCAGCTATCTGCAAAAAATAATATTTGATTGAATAATTAATAATTTTAATTTATACAAAAATGCTAATAATAAAAAAGACATTTTCTCAATTTTTTTTTATATAAATAGTTTTACACCTCTTCATAATGTTCAAAAGTCTGGTGGTAATTGGCAACATTTAATGCAAATGGCCGATCTTTGATTTGGTGGTCGATGCAGTTGCAAGTTGCGCGTACGCTTTCTGTGTTTTTGGTGTATTGTGCGAATTCCTGATATTTCCAACCTCGAACGTCGAGTTGAGCGTGCTGCTCCTCCGTTTTTATCTTAGGACTATCCGGAATCGTGGACTGCCCGTGCGATAAAGACGCTTTTTTGTATTGTGTTGTGTTTGTGTCGTTTGTCTTACATTTTCGCATAATTTTGGATTTGTACGATGCCTCATCGCTGTGCATTTGGATGTAAAGCCACGGGTAAGCCTTCTTATTTTAATTGTAAAACCTAGCAATATACAATTTTACTAGAAACAAATCAACTTTCCTAAGGAAGCTTGAGTGGGAATTAATTGAAACTTTGGAAAGTTTAGATTACCGGTCCAACGCTCAAACCGCTAACTACTAGCTACCTTCTAACTCATAGTTAATCACAAATTAATTTAGACATGTAAGTAATATATAAAAAAGTGTTATGAGTAGATTGTTTGATGAAGACAAAGAAGGTTGTCAATGTAGCAAAGGATTTTTTTACTAAGGTGCGAATTTTACAGAAAAGCACAAACCCGAAAGACACTGACAAAGTTTAGAAAAACAGACAATAAAAAAAATCTATTATTACAAAGCCAGTTTGTAACACAACTATTACACAATATAAACCGGGAGTGTGTGGGGCATCGAGGCAAAACTTTTTATGTCAGAGCTGGGTTGATTAATAAGGGCTGCGATTCTCGCTCCAGAGCGTTTCTGGCTCAAAGAGTTTCTATAGCAATTAAGCGGGGTAATGCGGCAAGCCTGACAGAACTTTCTTGCCTGGTACGACCCGGGGGGAATTTTGGATGATTTAATTTAGTTTTATTTTTGTATGACAACCTGTTTTTTAGTTAAATTTACTGTAAATAAGTTATTCATAGTATCAGTGTTTTTATAAGTACCTACTCTTTATTGAAAATAATTTTTATTTTATTTTTATTTTATTAAGTAAGAATATCAACAGCCAACTTAAATCTATTAGTATACAAATAAGAGTATTACAGCTAAGTTGATTAGGCCAGAATCGTTATTTATAATATGACGAATTATCCTAAATGAATATTATGTATTAAATAATGATGTTACATATGAAGTGAAAGTAAATGTTCTTTACTAATGAAGTTCTTAAACATGTATTAAGTTATTGTTAGGTACTATCACTCAATCATGAAAAATTCAAATAAAAGGATAGGTATGGTATAAATTTTCCAAAAAAAAAATTACATTGTTTCAAATAAAAAATCCTTATTTAGAAAACTCCACTTGTTTCTAACAGATCACAAATCACTATACTTAATTAGAAGAATTTGCATTAAAAATTTAATAATAAAATTTTTATTATTATTTTTTTATTTTTATTATGATTTTGATTCGTTTGTAGTTCGTTTTCATTTTAAATTAGAAAAGTGACGAAACAATGCTACTCTCTTACATGCACAGGTGCGAACTAGGCTTTACAGACCTTATTAAGGAAGCTCTTACATACCATTAATATTTTAATATCTGATTTTTTATTGTTTCAGATGTGGTGATGCATGTGTTTCCCAATCCTAACAAGTTTCCTGAGCGTTTTAAGGCCTGGGTTAGCCTTGTCGGTGGAGACCTTCAGATGTTATCAGACAATGAAATATACAAGAAAAAGAGGATCTGTGATATTCACTTCACTGATAACCACAGGAATCGCTTTAAACGTCTGAGTGCATTGGCAGAACCATCTCTCCATTTGCCTCGTATGTACCTTTATGAACATTTTGTTATATGCATATTACTTTATTATTTAATTATTAATTTACAGATAAAGAGGACAGTAAATAAGCATAAATAAACTTTAACATTATATTCTAACATTAACATTATATTATATTATGGCCCAATATCCCCACATGCTATTTTGGATTTACATGGGAGGCCTGTGCCCAGCAGTGGGACGTTTATAGGCTGATGTTGATGTTGAAACTTTAACATCTTTTCCCTTAAATTTGAATACTTCAGTCAACGGCATATCTAATGATAATATTACAATATTTCTTTACAGACTCATCTAGTGCCCAACAGGCTGATCCTAGGGCTCATGATCAGCGTGCTGTATCCCACGCTGTTACTGCAAGCATAGGTAAGCTAAGTACAAACATTCATAATTGATAAAAAAACTACCTTTTAATACTTGAACTTAAAAGTAAAGTACACTTCTATTTTCTGAGAGTAACCTAAAGTATTCTTCTTATTCCAGTGTATTTTTGATTTATTTTTAAACTTACAAAATCTCTATGTTCTAATTGTTCCTCCATTTTATACTTTTTCTTGGTTTCCTTACCACGCATCCTATGTTAAATAGTTAAAGATTATTACAAAATAATATTTTCTTTCTCAATCGTTCACTGTTAGATAGGCAAAGAGGCATCTATCTTGCCTAAAAACTTTGTTTAAATGTAGACTGTTTATGATCTATTTTATGTAAAAAAGAATCGGTTTCTTTTCAGACACTTCAAGAATGTTTTTATCCTCTACTGCTATTAATGTACATCCTGCTGAAACTATGCCTGTTACTACTGATTTAGGTAAGTAATAGTAATGCATGAATATGTTCATCATCATCATCATCATCAACCGAAAGACGTTCACTGCTGGACAAAGGCCTCCCCCGAATTCCACCACGTCCGGTGTTGTGCTGCACGCATCCAGCGGCTACTCGCGACCGCGCACCAGATCGTCGGACCACCTGGCTGGAGGCCTGCTTACACTGCCATGAATATGTATTTAGAATAAAAAATGTGTATGATTACAAGTTCAGGTTCTGGCCAGTGTCAGTTGGTCAAACTCCAAGATGCAAGTCCATATACGTACTACCAGAAATAAAGATAACCAACTTCATTCTCAAGATTAGTCACTAGCCTATTTCAAAGCAACAATGTAGATTAATATGTAATACTGACTAGCGCCTGCAGCATATCCAACATACAATTTGTTAATTAAATAAAATAAAATAATTTTGTGCTCTTATGTTTACTTCTTTCGATAAACTTTGTATCTAATAGTAATCTTATTATATTTCCTTATAGACACATCTAGAGCTCAACGGGTTGACCTTGCAACTCGTATTCAGTCTGCTGTATCATGTGCTGCTTCTACAGGCTTAGGTAAGACAATGCACAATATACATACTTCTTAATTTATTAGTAGGAGAAAGTGACCGATTCCCAACAAGTGTATAGTTTGAGTTTAAAACTCACAAGTTGGGTATCATACTTTCTCCCGAGTGATACATAATAGGCTTTATACTTGTTTACACCAGCTATACTATTCATGATATTAATTTAAAAAAATATATATTTCAGGTCAAAATGACAAAGCCGGAGGATTAGTCCCTAATTTATTAGTGGAGCATAATTACAGTGCTGCTAGTAGAACGAAGAGAACAGCTAAAGGTAATTTTTTATATATTAAAACTAAAAATATTTTTACACTTTGTAATGAAATCAAATGAAAAATATTATTTCAAAAACACACGGGCACAAAAAAACGGGCAGTATTGAACCTGCATCCTTCTGACAAATCGGGTCAGGTGCTCTCCTAATTGAGCTATCGTGGTTCTAACCAACCCGCCTAAATTAATCAACACTATTTATTTTTTTACTTTGAAAGCCAAAGGCGCCTATTCAATGTCAGCAACTACTAAAATTAAATAAACAAAACAAAAACATTAGAAAATTTTTATGTTGTTAAATAAATAAATCAAAACATGCTTTGCTCGACCTTGTGGCCTGATTCACGTATTTCGTAATAGTCGAAATGTCGTTTACGTTTAGAAGTCGTCTATTGAAAAACAGTCACAAATCCGTATTCACCTGTCATTTCGCTAGAACGATTTCTCGATAGGAACGCAACTCAGCGATTTGTCAACTATTTAAACTTGCTGTTGCCATTACAGTTTTACCAAATAAATTCAAATACTTTTTGTTAACAAAACATGCAGAAATGTTTTTAATTTTTTTCCAACGACTTGGAAATTGTCTAATTTGACGTGTAATCGCTGAAATCCGATAAAACTAAACGTCAAAATAATAGGTGAATACCGCGGAGGCAACGATCGAACTTCGATTAATGCACGTGAATACGCTTAAACAAAACCGACTTAAACAAAATCGTGCGATTGATACGTGAATACGAAAAGTGACTTCAGCGATCAAATCGCTTGCATGTCGTTGAAGTTTTGTTACGTGAATTAGGCTACTGGGAATCGAACCCAGGACCCCAGACCTAGGTCTATGATGGCACTAATACTAATAATAGACCATAGGCAACTATATTTAGGAAAATTAATATAAATACTAATATGCAAAACGGGTTTTTCAATGTATTTGTTTTTGTTTGAGTCCACAATATTTCGGCGCAGTGCATATTAGTAGTTGTGATAGTGCCCATGAAAGTTTGAAAAGCATTAATAATTTTTAGATATTTTTTTAATATACCTACTTATATGTATTTTATATTTGTGTTTCAGAAACACCTGGAAAACCATTGTTCTCCATTTATACCAAGCCTCTTCAGAAGAAAGTTCGATACTTACAAAATGAAATAAGCCGTTTACGCAAAAAAAGCAAATTATTCAAGGAACGTTTGGCAAATGCAGCTGAATTGTCAACTAATGTTGAATTTCAACGACTTATTGGAAGTATGACTAAACCAGCCCAGTTGTTTATGCATATGCAACAACAAACAGCAAAAAAACCAAAAGGAAGGCGATTCACGATTGAGGAAAAAATCCTAAGTTTGTCTTTATTCAAAAAAAGCCCCAAATGTTATAATCTGCTATGCAAATATTTTTCGCTTCCATCTAATAGAGCAATGAAGCGCTTGATGAGCAAAATAAAATTAGGCCCAGGAATAAATAATATTATATTCGAAAAGATAAAAAAAACCATTCTTAACAAAGATATCTCTGATCGCCTATGTAGCTTCATATTCGATGAAATGTCAATTACGCCAGAAATCTTTTATTCGGCGCATAAAGACCAATTGGAAGGTTTCTCTAGCAATCCAAAGACAATGTTTGCAGATCATGTTTTGGTCTTTATGATAAAGGGTGTGAAAAGTAATTTTAAGCAGCCAATAGCTTACTATTTCACAAATAGTTTAAACAAGATTGAACTGAAAAAATATTTAAGAACAGTACTTGATCATTGTTTTAAATCTAGTCTTATTGTAGTAAATACTGTATGTGACCAAAGCCCAGTAAATGTGAGTGCCATAACCGAAATGGTTGATGAAACCAAGGGCATGTTTTTACGCCATGGAAAAGAGTGGCGCCATGATGTTATTAGAGTCAAGGGCCATAATATAGTTCCACTTTATGACACCCCGCACATTATCAAAGGTCTTAGAAATAATTTATTAACAAAAGACCTATTATATGTCACCAATGCTGAGGAAAAAACAATAAAGTGGAACTATTACCAAATGATAAAAGAAGCCGACAAATCGTGTGGAGAGCTGCGACTTTTAGATAAAATAACGGAAGAGCATATAAACCCCGAAAAAATAAATAAGATGCGGGTTAAGTCAGCTACACAACTGTTCAGTCACAGTGTTGCTGTTGTAGCTGACCATTTAACAGCAAGAGGTGTTCTACCACAGGAATGTCGACGAATTATCGACTTCACTTTACTTTTAAATAATTTATTTGATTCGTTAAATGTCAGCAGCCTCTCCATACCAAACGGCAAAATTTTTAAAGGCCCCGTTAAACGCAATTCACCTCACCATGAATTATGGAAAAAAGCAAAGATAATTTTAAAGACTGTTAAATACATAAAAGAGGTTAAAAATGGGGACAAAATACGATTGGTGGAGACAGTGGTGCCGTCTGTAACAAATCTAATAAAAACGATAGAAGGTATGGAAAATCTATGGGAATTGTTATCTACCAAATATGGCCTTGATGCTATGCTGACAAGAAACTTTAATCAGGACCCTTTAGAGAATTTCTTCGGAAATATTAGGAGTTATGGAGTGAGGAATATTGCACCAAATACTGTGGGATTTGAAGGTGCCTTCAAGGCTTTATTAATCAACAATTTTAGTTCTCCACACTCAGGACGTGCAAATTGTGAAGAAGACTTTAATGAATGCCTACAATCATTCGATTTCTTTTTAAGAGAAAAAGTTCAAACTCCTGATATTTCCGAAGAAACAGATGAAATACATTTTCCTAGTGAAATTTGCTTTGACCAGACTCATCAAAACGATGCTGGCCAAAGTAATTATGTTTGTGGCTGGGTCCTAAGAAAATGCCTTAAAAATTTAGTAAAGGGGTGCCAAAATTGTAAAATAACGTTATTAGATAACAATTCCAGCAATAAAAATAACTCTTTTATCGTGGCAAAAGAATATGATGGTAAAAAGTGGCTGTGTTATCCTAGCAAAGAATTAGAATTGTATTTTAAAAATATTCAAAACATGGCCGCTTCTTTTTTGAAAAAAGAAGTGCCCAAGAAGTGCCTAAAACAAAATATTATTTCGTTTTCAGAAATGTTAATAGACGGTGACCCATTTAAATGTCCAATGCATAAAAATAATTTAAAGAATGTTTTTATGAAGACTACTTTAAACATAATCATTTATAGTTGGTGTCGCTCGGTCAATCGTATTTTGTCGGGGAAATTAAAGTATGAAGGTGATGATGTGACTAAAGTAGCGGCACAAAATTATTATATTAAACATAAAAATTATAAAAATAGAAAATAAATCTTAAGCTAACTATAACAGTGTTTTTATTTCATATGTTTGTACCTGCCTATTTAATGTTTTCCATCAATGAGTAATTTTGTTTTATTTTTCTTGTGTGGTTTTGTTTCAACAAGAAAAAAAAACAAAATTACTTGTTGATGGAAAGCTATCTTAATTTTTAATACAATCAATACTTAATGTAGGTACCTACATCTACGTATAGATTTATGATTAGTTCGCGTTAAAAAATAGAGATGGCGCTAATTCACGCTTCAAATCTGTCATGCATAAATATCTCGCAAGAGGGCTCTCTTTCCCCAATATATTATTTTACTCTTTGGGTGACAGCGTCAAAATCGTTCATCAAATTCGCTAGGCTACATCGATATCGATAAGCTATGGGATATAGAACATACAGGCTTGTCTTAGTATTTTTTTGTTTGATGATAATGTAACGCTTATGTAAGATTAATAAATAGGTAGTAACCACACCGATCCTTTTGAGTTTTAGTGAATTGAATGTCACTTTACTAAGAAATTCGGGTAGACTCCTTGAGACAATTTGAAAAATGAATCAATCGCTTTTTTCGCCGGAAGTTCGCCAGGCAAGCACGTTTGTAAATAAGTACTTATAATGATGACGAGTGACTTACCCACCATAATATGATATTGATATGAGACCAAACCCATTTTTCAGCTTATAATATAAATAAATTAAGACTGAAGACCACAAGCAAACGCTTGCTGCCAAGAATTTTTCAAATATTAACAACTTGACGTCCGTCTGTAATGAAATAAGTGATAACACTAAATGTTACAAACCGCGCGAACATTTAAACAGTTTGATCTTAGATGCGAGTACCCACTAGGTAGTGATTAAAACGTTTGCATCTTGTATGAGTACATCGCCTAAAGTAACTCTATGGCGTAGCGGCTAAGGCTTTCGGGTTTAGTTGTCTAACTACAACACCTATCACATTACTTGTCTAATTATTTATTGTCCTAAATAAAATAAAATAAAAAACATTCCAAGTACATGGTTTTGCTAGTTAATTTAAAACTAATTTTAAAATATGCAAACTAGCGAAGCAATGTACTTACTGTTACTTGAAAGGTAATGCTAGAGGTTCAACTAATGCAAAAAGTCCCCGCCCGCGCCGCACCGGTTTGTGATCTTGCCAGTTAGTTACGCAACTGAAAGTTGCGTAACATTACCGAGCTAAAGGATGGGTAACCAAATAAAAAGCGTCTCGAGCTCCTCCGTGCTTCGGAAGGCACGTAAAGCACACTGCGGTTGTATTGGCTCAGGGCTTAAGCCTGTTATAGCCCAGTCTGCCTTAGTGCTGTCGTTCATGTGGGAACGTTCAGGACGTTCATAGGATGACGATGAAGACAACATCGCCTTAATATAGGATTGTTTCATTGTTACTTATTTATAGCGGTAGGTACCGAAAATAATTGAAATTAAAAGTCAAATCATTTATTAAATATACGCCTTCACAGACACAATGACATGATCGTGGTCTCTACGCGACAAGTTAAAATATTTATTTATTTTACATTATTTATTTCACTGCCATTCATTATGAGTTGGTTGATAATGTTTCGAAATAAAACATAGGATTATTTATATGTTTACCAAAAATAATTTTAAAACAATTAATTTTATATAATTACCCTAGTATGTTGATAATGAATCAAGTACAACTTTAAGCCATGTTTAATGCAGTTTCATTGTTGGATACGACATGTGGTACACATCCCTTCTTTATTGTGAGCCTGATGCAGCATTAAATATTGGTGTTATTATGATTAACCATGCTTTTTGAAGGTATCCAGAATCTCCTAAGAAATTGGAACAATATACTTACTTATAGAAAATTGTCATACTTACATAAAAAGTTAGTAGGTAGGTAGTATATATTTACCAAAAATAATATAAAAACAATTAATTTTATTGATTTATTTTATATTCACAAGTGAATCGACAGTTCTATAAAAAGTATAACACTGAAAATGTGAAACAGCAAACCATTTACAGATTCACACAAATAAAAATGTGATAGTAACATTACAAACTCAAGCAACAATTACAATCGATTACTTCACAATCGCCAAATTGATAATAACTAAACTATTACAGAGTATGCTAGATATGGAACTTAATTTGTATTATATGTATAACAAGCCACCTTATGTTAAGCCACCTATTTAAAGAAAAAACAATATAATAACAAACACAATAGAACCCACCAGATTTAATAATCGGATAATAATAATGCAAGTTTATACATATAATTACCTTTGTATGTTGATAATGAATCAAGTACAACTTCAATAGCTTAATGTTATGACTAGTAGAAATTGATATAAGTAGGTACTTAAACATTTTCTATAGGTACCTACTGCAAGTAAAATTAAATATCAAGTAAAAAATAACATTAATGTTGTATTTCTTAATATATTCTTATTTCCTTACCTAACTCTCTCAAAGTCAAAGTTTATTAAATATGAGGCTTCACTTTCTCTTATTGACATTAAAACTATATGTGTATAAAAATAAATGCCAATTGTGTGTTTATGAAGGTACTGTTTTTTAGTAGTACCTACGAGGGGCGTTCAAAATATTCTCGGTATTGATACGTTACAACCTCTTTTATATATATATTTGTTACTGGCCGCTAAGATTCATCCATTGACATTAAAAAAAAGTAAAATTGGAACCGAGATGTTCTTTTGTTTTTCTGCAATGGGCGATTTTCTGACAGCCCAAATTAAAAAGTAAAAATTAGTTCAAAAACACTCGATAGATGTCGTTTTATGAAAGCTGGGCTACTTATGGGCTGTAATAAATTCTACACTTTTACTTGTCTACCAAAAGAATAAAAAAATAGTATTTACTTACCTATTTATATTCAGGACATCCAGAACCTATTTCTATTTTGGAATAGAATAAATATTACGCAGCCATACACGTGCTCTTCATGAACCCGCCTTTTACTAAGCGCCATACTAATCTATGCTAAGCGCCATCTATGAAGTCATTTACGAACCAATTTCTTTTTTTTTTTGATCTCGGAAAATCGCCCATTGCCGAACAAACATGAACACCATGAGCGAATTAACAATTTTAACGAAATTAGAGCACCGATCCGTCATAAAATTCTTGACAAAACAGGGTAAAAATCAAAAAACCATAAAAGAGGAAATGGATTGTGTTTACCGTGAGTCTGCTCCTTCTTTATCTACTATTCAAAAATGGTCAAGCGAATTTAAGCGTGGAAGGGAGAGTATTGAAGATGACCCTAGACCTGGCCGGCCTGTAGTGGCTACCTCACAAGAAAATATTGATAAAGTGGAAAAACTTATATTGGAAGACGGCCGAGTGAAGGTAAAATCTATAGCTCAAGTAACCAATCTCTCTATTGGTACCGTACATGACATTATACATGACCATCTTAATATGTCAAAAGTAAGTGCAAGATGGGTTCCGCGAATGCTGACGCTTCTTCAAAAGGATATGCGTGTGGCTTGCTGTTCAGATTTTATCGACCTGTGTGGTGAAAATCCCGATGAGGTGCTGCAAAAAATAGTTACTGGAGATGAAACCTGGGTTCATCATTATGACCCAGAGAGCAAACAGGAGTCCATGCAGTGGCACATTAAGGGTTCAGCTCATCCCAAGAAGTTCAAGGTAATCCCGTCAGCTGGCAAGGTCATGGCCACAATATTTTGGGATTGTGAAGGAGTTTTGCTTATCGATTATAAAGAAAAAGGTGTAAATATCACAGGGCAGTACTACGCTAACGTTATACGTCAATTAAGAGATGCGATCAAAGAAAAGAGGCGAGGAAAGTTAACCAAAGGTGTTCTGCTTCTGCATGACAACGCCCCTGTCCATACTGCTCATATTGCCAAGGCAGCTATTGTTGAATGTGGGTTTGAAACTGTTACTCATCCACCCTATAGTCCGGACTTAGCCCCAAGCGACTTATTTTTGTTTTCCAATCTTAAAAAGGATCTGCGTGGAAATAAATTTTCTGACGATGAAGCGTTGAAGACGGCCGTGGAGGAGCATTTTTACACCAAAGATAAAAAAAATTTTTATGAGGGATTAAAAAAAATAATTGATCGATCTTATAAGTGTATGAACATAGGGTATATTGAAAAATAAAAATATCAAACTTTTCGTACTTGTTTGTTTTTATCCACATACCGAGAATATTTTGAACGCCCCTCGTACCTAAGTAAATCTTTTTAATAAAGTACAATAAACTTAGAACTAAATTAACTTTATACTTAATTTTTCCCCATCATATAAACCAAATCACTATTTTATGGGTTAAATATATTTATGGCACACTGTTCCTTTTCTTAAAATAAAAATGTTGTCAACGAAGGTATTGTTTTTTTGTACATAAGTAAATCTTTTTAAATAAAGCACAATAAACTTAGAACTAATTTAACTATATTTATGGCACAGACTGCTCCTTTTTGTAGAATAAAAACGTTGACAACATTAGAGCTCCACAAAAAAAATCATATAAATAACTAAATTCAACGATGCCAAAGCCATGTTCAATGCAGTTTCATTGTTGGATATGACATGTGGTACACACCCCTTCTTTCTTGTGAGTCTGATGCAGCATTAAATATTGTTGTTATTATCATTAACCATGCTTTTTGAAGAATTAGAACAATATACTTACTTAAGTATAGAAAATTGTCATAGATAAAAAGTTAGTAGGTAAGTACCTATGTATTATACAAAATTGTTTGATATTGTTTTTTACCAAATAACCATGTTTGTTCACCATTCTGAGGAAGTCCATCCTCCAAATTATGAGGTAACATTTAAGATTTTTGAATCGTCGTCTCAAATCTGCAAAACCACATAAAATAGTTTTATCTTTATGTCAATACTCTTTATTCTAGCAATTTTAACAAAACTGACATTTCCTGGTAAATCCCAATATAATAATAGGCATAATACTTACCTTTATTATGTAAGCAATAATTTATTTATTAAAACTTACCATTTGAACGTAAGGACTGATATCTTTTCCTATTAAGAAAGATGCTTGTCTGTATAAGATTTATAGGGTATAGTCAATAGGTACACCTTACTACACTTAGAGCCTTGGTTTAATACTCTAAGCTACCTGGCAAATTAAATCTTCATTGGAACCTGTAAAACAAATAGGCAATCTAAGTTATAAATTGATAAATGGACATTATGGATAGGTTACATTTAATATTTATACAAAAAGTCTCTTACTGTTGTCTTAATCTTGACCTTTCTTGTCATGATTAAAGGTACTTAGGTGGATTTATTTGGCCCAAATGTTTGTATGGTTTGAGAGCCCCTACAAATTGTTATGCAGCGACTTGCTCTTCGTTGCGGAAAATGTTGCATGACACACATTTATTTGGTCACTCACATCGCAACAACTATATCAGCACGCAATTCCCGGCAGACCTTAGCTAAATATTTGAAAGTTCGTAAACGAGAACTCTGAGAACTATTCACAAGTACAACAAACTCGATTTCGTTACTTTGCTCCAAGTAACGTAGGGAAACATTTCTTCCTTAGCGCCTGAGCACTTGATTATTGCAGTCCACAATAGCCCTAAAAAGAGCATTTTAAACAAAACTTTTAACACAACACAACTATTCCTTCATCAGCTGATCAAACAATCGCCATTTTGTGTGAATTTTTATCTTCAATGTTTGAGTGATCGCTAGATTAGCGATTCTTGGCTTGTCAAACTGTCAATTAGGTCTATTTTAGCGTAAATTTTACGTCGTAGGTAACTTTTGCTTATGTCAATCCCATACATTCGGTTTATCGTAGCGAAGATTTCGTAGCGTTTCATTTGTTTGCCAATTGACTAGGCCCTCTGGCCTCTGGAGGAGTGAAGTGAGACTTCTTGGCGGGAAAGTGAAGCATCATGTCTGCAGTTTGGTTTTATTTTCTAAAATTTGTGTTTTTTTTCGAACATTAATGTAAAATAATAGTGGATTATTAACCGTTAAGTGTATGTGAACGTGCATGAGTGTTGGCAAATGAAACAAAATAGTGCAACATCACTTTTTAAATTCTCTCAAGAAGTCCGCGTGAGATCTCAGTTAAGCTCCACATCTTTACTGAGGACTTAAGGGGGCTGGGGGAATATCGTTTATCATTCATCATTATAATCACCACTTATTATCATCTAGGGAAAAAGAAAAAAAAACTAATGACTAGGCAGTATGGTCTCTTACCTTAGCCTGTTCCTTCACGTCACGCATAATGATGTGCCGAGTCGCTATTTTGGTGGATCGAGTCGACTCGAGTCCGTTTATAAGGTATTCGAATCATCACTCGATTCCGCGTTTCGAGCCTAGTACTCGAGTTCTATGTTTGGTATTCGAATCTTGACTCGATTCCGCGATTCGAGTCCACAGGAGGCCAATTCTCATTTTTCGAGATGTAGTCTCGAATCGAGTTTTGATTTCGATCTTTATCTCGACCATAAAATCTCGTTATTAACATTTTGTTCACGAATCTCCTATTCTCAGCGCTAATCGACTTCGAGTTTGATTCAAATTCGAACTTTATCGAGTGGTAATCCAATTTAGTTATTCTAAACATCTCGAACTCGACATTTCTCGAAGGAGAGCCGCTCGAATTGCTTCGAGTGGTCGGCAGTGGTCGAGACGTAATTTCGAATACGAGAAGCTAATGAAACGTCAAATAGCGGCGAAATTACGGTGGATATGGAGGAGTTAATTTCCAATTTTGTCGTGGAAGTGATTTAAAATATTGAGAGAGCTCGCTCTCTTTTTTTTAAAAGGTGGAAGAAAACTTTTCACTCCTTAACTGTATATCGGCTTCCAACATTTGTAGAAGAAGCTGCTTCTGCTGTGGCGTTGGGTATTTTTTGTTGACATTGTGACATTGTGTGTGTCTTGTGAATACTAAAATGATCGTTTCGTCACCAAACAAGCAACAACCACAAACAAAAAACATAAAATTTATCGACGATACGTCACGTTTTAAACAATACAAGTTGTTTAAGGAAATTAAATTTGATCACAACACATTAAATATAATGATTTTTCGATACTTATTAAAAATTTACTTCTTTAATTAAAAAGCAAGTTCAATACATTTAAATACTTTTACAGTAAAATTATTTGAGGTACATAGTTGCAACCGGTTTAAAACCGGATGAAACGTGTCAAACGGAACGCATCCCGAGTTGATTGCATTAAAAAGAATGGCAATATTTATCAAAAAAAAACTCGAAGTTTATTTCGATTAGCGCTGAGAATAGGAGATTCGTAAACAAAATGTCGATTATCGAGATTTTATGGTTTAAATCAAAACTCGATTCGAGACTACATCTCGAAAAATGAGAATTGGCCTCCAGGGCTCGAGTCTGGAAATTCGAGTCCAGAACTCGAGTCCAGAACTTGGGATCCTTACCCATTTTAAAATAAAAAGGAAAGAAGTAAACTTAAAATAGCATGTAGGTTAGGTTTTGCATAATGATACAACGATAATAAATCAATATTTTTGAATATTTTTTTTAAACATTACAAAAAAAACATAGAATATACTAGGAGGTATCTAGCTATGAATCCGTAATGAGAAGTTTTATTTGTTTTATTACATAACAAAAAGAGATCTTTTTAGAAGCTATATAATTATTATTATATCTTAATTAATGGCTATCGCGTGTAGCAAATTTCAAGTGGTTTAATTATTTAAAGTAATATTTAGTATTGTACGGTAGATAGAAATAAAATGGAGTCTCACAACACGTGTTGTTGATAAAAGAACACGGAAGAAGCTTTTAGAAGCTATATAGCTAAACTTCAGATTTGTGCTATAAAATTTTTACAATTTTCTTATTTCACTTTTTTTGCTGCCATTTTGTAATATATCGTAACGTGTACAGTTTATTACAATAAAATCACTTCACCTAAACAATTAAATTCACTCACAGTAGGTTACTGACACAAAACAAATAAATACATTAAAGCAAAATGTTGCAGATTCAAACTTGTATTATTAGGCGTCACATTGCTTAAGTAAACAGTAATCGAGTACGAGCGAGTCAATCTAATTCGAATAATAGACTCGAGTCAGTTGGACTCGCATAAAGAATCGAGTCAGCTAGTACAAAACCGATTCATCTTGACTCGAGTACCGGAATCGAATCCGGCGTACTCGAATCAAAATAAATTGGTATTCGAATAGGCGAGTCCAAAGCAGGAATCGAGTCTGAATCGAGTCAAGCCGTACTCGGCGCATCACTAGTCACGCACGGAAAACTAATGATTAGGAGATGGTCTCTGACCTTAGCCTGTTCCTTCGCGGAACAAATATAAAAAGTAAGGTTATGTTTGTTTGCAAAATTTATTGTTTTTCTATCTCTTCTTATGAATTATGTTTAAAAAAGTCGCATTAGGTGTTTCTGGAGGTGTTGATAGTGCAGTAGCTGCACTTCTTTTGAAAAGAGCAGGTTAGTTTAGATTCTAATGAATAATTATGATAAATTAGGCGCTTACAATTTTGTCGTTGCGAGTGAAGAATACTATTGTAATAATCTTATTACAGGATACCAAGTCGAAGGAGTATTTATGCGAAACTGGGACAGTAATTATGAAGCTGGACTATGTTCCGATGAACAAGATTTTGAAGATGCAACTTTTGTTTGCCGTAAGCTACAAATTACTTTACACCGAGTGTACTTCATCAAAGAGTATTGGAATGAAGTGTTCACTACATTGCTTAGTGAATACCAAGCTGGACTGACACCGAACCCCGATATACTGTGCAATAGATATATTAAATTTGACAGCTTTTTCGAACATTGCAGGAACAATTTGGGTGTGGATGCTATTGCTACTGGACATTATGCAAATACGTCCTTCGGTCCATTCCTTGAAAATTATTCTGAAAGTGAAGGTAATTTGGGTACTAACAATTTGTGATCTATAATGGAGTTAAAATTTTATAAATCAATCACACATGTCTGTGATATCAATAAACAGTTATAAACATTTTTCAGGAATTAGATTGTTACAGCCCAAAGATAAGCACAAAGATCAAACTTTCTTTTTATCACAAGTGAAACAGTTCTCTTTGAGGAAATGCATGTTTCCCATTGCCAACTTATTGAAGATAGAAGTGAGGCAAATAGCCAAGTCTGAAGGTCTCATAAATGTTGCAAACAAGAAAGACAGCACTGGTATTTGTTTTATAGGAAAAAAGAGGTTCCAAGATTTTATTGAGGAAGTAAGTCTGCCATGATCTTATCAGCATAAGTTTAGTAAAGATTTCAGCAAAAAATTACTATTTCTCCCTACTTGGCACTCTTTTGACTTTTTCCTTATTTATTTATTAATTGATCATTTTCTTTATTTGCAGTACATAGAAACAAAGAAAGGTTCCTTTATAGACATAGATACAGGACAAGTAGTGGGTGAACATGATGGCCTACATAAATGGACTATTGGACAAAGGTGTTGCCTAGCTAACTACAAGCATGCTTACTTCATCTTTAAAAAAGATTTACAATCAAATAATATTTATGTGGTAAGAAACACGTATAAAAATTGCTTAAAAGTATTTGTTTGTTTAAACTTATTTGTCATATATGGTTGTTTATTACATAATTTATTTTTCAGGTTGCCGGCACTAAACACCCAGCTATATGGAATAATTTATGTTTCGCTCAAGAGCCTCATTGGATACACAGTGAACCATTAGAACTAAAGAACAATAATGTTTTAGATTGTCTATTTAGATTTCAACATACAAAGCCCCTAGTTCCATGTGAAATTGTAAAAAATTGTGAAGGGCTTACTATACACCTGCAATACAATTTAAGAGCTATCACAGAAGGACAATATGCTGTTATGTACAAGAATGGTGAATGTCTTGGTAGTGCTAAGATAAAAGATATTTGTCACAACTTATTTTAATCTGTTAGAATAGGTACCTATTTCTTCATTGTTGGTTTTTGTTGCATATATTATAAAAGTTGTTTGATTTTTATTGTATTTTTTTTAATATGGCTAAATCTGCTGCCGAGCTTGGTGGGCGGACGACGACGTACGACAAATAAATAGTGATTAGATATAGATTGATACCTTTTACTATCTTTACCTAATCTATACTCTAAGATCTTTACTAATACTTTAACTGTAACTGAAAGAAATTAACGGAATTATACTTAATCATCCATCAGTAATCATTTAACAATAGCTCTCATTGCTTATCACCTCTTTATAACCGTGTTTCGTTAACTCGCGTGGCGGTGAAAGAATACTACCACCCCCTCTTCCCTTGGGTGTCGTAAAAGGCGACTAACTGACTAAAGGCTGCACATACATCCAACAGCATAAAGCGTCGGTGGGTTCACCCATAGATTTAAATCTATGGGCTCACCACCTGTCGCGCTCTGCACTGCACAAATGCAGTCGCTATTTGATGAAAAGTGGACTATGGTAGAGGACTGCCTTTGCTGCTGTCCTCATTGCCTGTCTCTGGCTAATCCTTCGGGGATAATAGTTGTGATTTTAATATAATAAGTATGTAGGTAAAATATATAATATGTATGTATTTATCTATTTGTAGATGTGGCTGTTTGAGCTAATCTCCGTTGTCTTCCGCTATTGGAAAACATCTCCCTTCGAGTGGCAGATGTCCCGCTCCGGGACATTTTGGAAAAATATTAACTTATATAATGGGCAAAGAGTAGTATAAGTATAGGGGTCCAGTGGGGCCTGCAGAGGTCTTCCTCTCGCAGTAGCACGTCGACATTGGGATCTTTTGTGCCTTATTGGAAAACAGAAATAGAAATATTAAAAATAGGTACCTACCTAACTAGCCTCAGAACAATAACTAATTATTGTTCTGAGTAACTAGCTCAGAACATTAACATAATGTTCTGAGGTACGTAGAACTTACCTCAGAATAATATTATTCTGAGGCACACCTACAGCTACCTATTTAATAAAAATGTCACTAACTCACCAGTTCTTGGCAGGAAAGTAAAGCGTCATGTCTGCAGTTTTGTTTTATTTTCTATAATTTGTGTTTTGTCGAATATTAATGTGAAATAATGGTAGATTATTTACTGTTAAGTGTTCGTGAACATGCGTGAATGTTAGAAAATAAAACAAAACAGTGCAGTATCACTTCTAAAATTCTCTCAAAAAGTCCGTGTAGATCTCAATAAAGTCCCACAGCTTTATTGAGTTTCGAGGGGTTTGGGGGAATATCATTTATCATTAAACGTTCATTAACACTCATTATCATCTAACTTTATGTAATGCAAAGAAAATAATTAAAAATATTTTACTAGACGGCTAAATGTGCTGACCGCACGAAGCCATTATTTATGAGAAAAAAAAATGTCAACACAGAAGAATGTCAGGAAATGTGACATTCTTCTGTGTTGCTGTGTGTCACTGTCACATGTCTTGGCGGGAAAGTGAAGCGTCATGTCTGCAGTTTTGTTTTATTTTCTAAAATTTGTGTTTTTCGAACATTAATGTGAAATAATAGTGTATTATTAACCGTTATGTATTTGTGAACGTGCATGAGTGTTGGCAAATGAAACAAAACTGTGCAATATCACTTTCAAATTCTCTTAAGAAGTCCGCGTGAGATCTTAGTAAAGCCCCACATCTTTACTGAGGACTCAAGGGGTTTGGGGAAATATCATTTATCATTCATCATCTAGGGAAAAAAAATAATAAAAAAATTAATGACTAGGCAGTATGGTCTCTGATCTTAGCCTGTTGTCTATGGAACAAATATTTAAAAAAAAGAATGCCACTGTCAAAATATATTTTCCATCTTGTTTGTTATTTTCGTGTTTTATTGTTATCAAATTACAAATATAACTCCGTTGCTGAGTAAATATTACAAAAATGTATGTGTTGCAAATACTTTATAATTTAAAATAATATATTGTGTCAAAAATGTCGTTGCCACCGGTCGATTACAGCGTGCCTCCGCCGCCGCTGGCTATGCCGCCACCAGCTGTTCCACCAGTCGTCCAAAGAACTGTACCACCTCCTAATATGTACTGTCACCCGCCTTTATTCCCGCCACCTACTCCAATCAGTCTGGACCAGCCTCCACCACTTCCGTATGTACCTTTTCCTCATCTTAACAGACCGCCGCCGCCACCACCACCGCCGCCGCCTCGGTCACGTATATCTTCCGACATCGACGTTTGTCTGGCTCCTCCCAGTGCCTCATCTATGCAGGCTATGCAGCCAACTGCCATGTCTTCCTACGTCAATCCAGAGCCAAGCTTTTTAAAACGATCGACAAAGAGTACATCACGGCACTCAGGAAGCCCAGCCACAAACATTATAATAGACTATGTAAAACTTGAAAAGCCTATTTCACCAACAATATCAGAACAAAGTTATTCAAGCCATAAGAAGCATAATTACAAGATTGATATGTATAAAGATTTAGATGAAAAGTATTATCGCCACTCCTCCAGATCTCATTCCGTAGCTTCATCTCATAAGCAGCATCGTTATTCTCCTTACAGAGAAGAAATGATCGAAAGAGAAAGAAGGGCAAAAGAAAGGGAAAGGGAAATGAGATATTATCAAGAATTTAAATCTAGACAATCTAGTCCAAGGCGCAGTCGTAGCCCAAGTTACAGTCGAAGCCGTTACAGTAGAAGTCCTTCAAGGCACAGCCACAGAGAACGTGAAATGAGACATATGAAAGAAAAGGAATATGAAAGACGTGAATATGAAAGGAGGAGACATGAATATGAACATAGACACAGTCCCCACCATCACAGAGAGTACAGAAGTCATAGTAGAAGTCATGACCCTCGTGATGATAGGAGGTCTTATAAATCACCAAGTAGGGTGAGATATCGTTCGCCAGGACGAGATTCCCACAGCCTTAGTCGTCATAGAGAGATGTTGTCTCCAAGAATACGGGAACCACCTCGCAAGCCCTTGTCTGACCGTGAAAAGATTTTAGAAGAATACAGGTTAGAGTACAGAATCTTATTGTAAAACTAAGTATGTAAATGTTTTTATGAAATTAATATAGCTTTTTTCTTATCATTCTTTAGGAAAAACTATTGCAAAACCTCTGAGGATTTGATTGAAAAGATGGAACAGTGGTCTAAGGAGCACAGCTCTGAAGCAGAAGAAGTAAGTAATGTTACTACAATTTAATAGTATTAATAAGTGTAATTTAATAATCCTGTTAATAAAGACAATCATTGTTGACACAATTTATCCCTGTTTTAGGCAACCACTATGTGGTATAGGAGTTCACCAGCTGAGCTTTATTATAAATCTGTAGAGAATGGCCAAACGATGCAGCAAACAAAAAAACTGGAGAAACTGTGTGAAACATTCTTCAGAAATCTTATAGAAAGGGGACGGAAAGCCCGTCCTGAGGTAGACGAGCTACCTCCCCTGAAGCCCCCTAAAGCTAAAATGTGCAAACATAGATGTAAGTGGAAAGAAAAATATTTTTCTTCTTCTTATTGTGTCAATGCTCTCATAAATAGATATAAATATTGATGTACTAGATGTGTTTATTAGAGTGTGGCAATGACTTTCCGAAAATCGAATTTTTCTGCAAGTGATTTTTGCATTCGCACAATTTTACTTTTTTTTAAATAGCATAGAAATTAGATAGGAGAAATTGCATAAAGTAATATTTCAGTGATAACAGTGATATAGTGATATAGTAAGCGAATGAGTAAATTACGTGACTAGGAATATTTGAGAATGCGTAGATTACTTTAACTTAAAAAAAATATTCAGAAATTTACCCTCCGGGAAAAAAATCCACAGATCTCGTGCTCTACACGACTTGAAAGGGCATTGTAAATGAACGCGTAATTTTTCTTTCTATAATTTTAATTTTTTTTTCAGAACCAAAAAAAAAAAAATTTTTTCAAAACCAACGTTTCCAAAATATTTTTAGATCAAAACCCTTCGAATTCCGCGTCTTTTGAGCTATCACGCGGCGCGCAAACTCGCGGCTAAGGGCACCACTACAGCCTCAACCGTCACTAATATCAAAAAAAGTGTAATAAGGTAAAATGTTCCTTAGTTCAATACTTTTCTGGGAAAACACACGATTTACCGGTCAAAAAAAGTTGATTTTTTTTTAATTTCCAAAAATAGTTTTTGACTTTTCCAAAATATTTTTACATAATTTTAAACCCCTTCTAATTCCGCGTCTTTTGAGCCCTCATATGTCTTCGTGGCCTTAAATCTCAGGGTATCACGGGCGAGTCGCACTTTCAGCGAAAATGGGGGCCCTACTGGAGCGAACGACAAAACATTTTCAACGTTAAAAACGCACAGAAAATACATAATTGGGGAATTAGGCGAATGCAAAATCGCTTCCAGTAAAATTCGATTTTCGAAAAGTCATCGCCACACTCGTGTATTAGACGACGCGACGTACAATGCGCGCACGCTGCTGTATTTTTCAATAGCAAATGTCACTGTGCACAGCAGTGTACGACGAATTACAGATAGACAGGGGGTGATCGATTGCTACTTGTTTAAAGGCCTGTTGAGTATTCATAAACTGCATTACCACTTGCAATACTCATACTTTTATTATCTATAATATAAAGAGGAAACATTTGATTGTTACTAAAACTCGAAATAAATTCCTTAAATCGCGTGCGGTAAGAAAACGATGGATTAGAATAAAATAATTTACTATGACTTTGCAGAGCACACCATTATCTACAAAAAGCGTCGCGGTAGCATATGTCTAACTATTTTAGTTACGCCACAATAAGTGTTCTTGGGAGGGGAGTCATTTTGAAAATTCGTCACGGGGTGCGGGGTCCATGCGAACGAAGTCGCCGGCGGTTTGCTTGTTACTTATAAACTATTTGTAAGAGCAATATTTTTTCATCATCAGCCTATAAACTACTGGGCACAGGACTTTCTACATGGACAACAGCACATAGGGAGGTTGGGCCCACCATGCTGGCCCAATTCGGGTTGGTGCGGTTTTTTATTAGTGAAAGTAAAAAGTAAAAAATACATTAAAATATTTTTCATGATAAAACATGTGCATTGTTTAATTTTTTTTTAAGTGGAAGAAAAGAGTTCCTCATCATCATCAGAAAGTGAAGATGAGTGTCTCGATGAAGATGGGCTACAAGGATACACGGACAGGATCATGTTGGAACTGCAAAGGAAACAGAGCCACCCAAGGAGACTTCATCCAGAAATGTGGTGAGTGAAATTTAAAATTGTATGTTTAATAAGATAAGAAAAACTTAATAATAATAATTATCACCTCATGTTAAGGCGTTTGTATCATTTATAGACTGTTGAATTGGGCTAAAACTAGCTTAGGGTCTCGCTTAGTCTCAGATGGTACATTCCTACATGTTATGTGCTTGGTGCGAATTAAAAAAAAACATGCCCACCAAATCGGAGGAGAATGGTAATGCATTTATTTCTATATTTCAATAAAAAAATAAAATTCTAAAGGGCCCTCTTCACATAGGCAGACGCATCCGCAGACGTCATTTGCGGATGCGTCGGCCGACATGGAGGAGGGTGATTATGATACTATACCTAGCGGAATAAAGCAACAAACATGAGCTGTCAAACGAAACCGAAATATGATGGCATTTGTGTGTGTAAAGAATGCGTTCAGTGATTTTACGTCATGTCGCTTTTTACATTAACATCGATATCGATTATATTAATTACTAACAGTGATAGTATTTTAATAGTACTAAAATAGGATGGGATGGGAAAATATCCACGATTTCACGTAAAATCCGAAAAATTCGCAAAACCCAAATTCTCAGCGTGCTGATAAGTGCTGACAAACAGTAGCCAAAAACAGTTCTGTGACGTCACATCACGCATCTCTTTTTATCCCAGTGTTGTTGCTAGTGACATCCTTCTCGCTCAGCCCTTTGTTTCTCTATTCCGCTAGGTATAGTAACTTTATGAAAAGCACCTTTTATACCCGACGTTTCGACCTAGTTGCACCGGCCGTGGTCACTGAAAATATATTGAAATCTATTTGCCTTCGCCCAAAGGTTCAACAACACAGGTGAAATGAACGGAGGGCCGCTCTGCCGCTGCAGCGTGCGAGCGCGCCGCCACGGCATGCGGCACGGCGTGTACGCGGGCGAGGGCTCATTCCCTAAGTGTATACCGAATCGGAACAACTTGGATAAGCTTTACCATTACCGGTAAGTGGAGAGTAAAATCGATCTTACGTGTTGTAATTAGAGTTCAATTTTATACAGAAATTACTCTTTGCTCTCTTATGGTTAACTGATTTGTGTAAGTATACTAAGCATACTCTTTGTGTACCCGACATTTAAAAAGAGTTGCATTGCCCGTGCCGCAGATTACTCTGATCACAGGGTTGCTATATTACACTATTTTATGTTAGATTATCAAAGAGTATAAAAATATAATCAATCACTTTTATTTCAACGGCACTAATACTATTTTATGTTAGATTATCAAAGAAAATAATAAATAAACAATCACTTCTATTTCAACTGCACTGCACTAACACTATTTTATGTTAGATTATCAAAGAGAATTTAAAATAAAAACAATCACTTTTATTTTAACTGCACCATAAACTTTAATACATTTTCTAACTTCGAAAGCAGTCATACAATCATATATTAGGTTAATAGTTTAAAGAAATGTTATAATATTAACCGTGTCGCATAGAGGTGAAATAATACTATCACCCCTTCTCTTCCCTTGGGTGTCGTAAAAGGCGACTAACGGACTAAAGACTGCACGTACATCCAACAGCACAGTGCGGCGATGGACTCACCACCTGTCACGCTGAGCACATGTGCAGTCGCTATTTGGTGAAAAGTGGACTATGGTAGAGGACTTTTGCGGTCCTCCTCCCGCTTTGGGGATAATAGTCGTGATTATATGTATGTATTTAATAACATATTAAGGCGACTTGTTGAGGCTCAGCTTTTTTTTTCAGTATCACGGTGTCTCCACCTACCAATTTTCTGATAAAGGCGCCAACGATCATAGCTCACGATGAACACGAGTTCCTGTTCTCGGGGTTCTCCATGTTTTCTCATTACAAATTGGCTAAGTTACCTACGTGCAAGGTCATAAGGTTCAATATTGAATACACAATTCTCTATGTGGAGGAACCAGCGCCACAGAATTTCTCTGTACAAGAGTTACAACACTTTGGTAAGCAGAGTTGTTTATTTTGCGTAGACACTATGTGTCATTGTGCGTTGGGCTACCAAAATGGGTCATTATGCGAGTAACCCTTTTATACCTTAGGACTTTACAACTTTCTTGTCTTCTATAGTCATAAACAATGTATTTCTTATGTTCCAATTTTTAGACAGCGAATTTTTTAAGAAACTTTCTATTAGGAAGGACAATAGAATAATTTGACCTTATTTTCAACCGCCTCTGTGGTCTAGTGGCTAAGCCACCGGTTTCAGACCCAGAGGTCCCGGGTTCGATTCCCAGCGGGGGGTACATCTTTGTGTGCTCGGTTTGGTTGGTGGTAGGGCTGTTAAGTCCGCCTGGCTAGCTACCACCATCTTATCTAAGTCTGTCGCCTAACAACGATGTTTATAGCATAGTTGTGTTCCGACAGTTAGAGATAAGATAGCTTGAAGCGCGCTTCCACCTTCGGCCTTATCGTCACTTGGTAAGTGAGGTGAGATGAAGGCCAACCGCTTACCTATTACCCGTGAAAAAAAAATAAAAAAATTTGAAAATTGATTTTAATCTGTCTTAATTATTCTGTTATACTTATGTGTGTCTTTTATATGTATGTATATCTATGTGTTACACATTTATAATAACCCACATCTTTGTGTTATGAAATTGTTTGTTTTCCAAATACTTTAAAATAAATACCAATACGAGTATTTACTAAAACACGTATGCTTATAATGTTAATTATGTTATTTACAGAGGACTATCTATTCACCGAGTTATTGGAGCTAGTTGATTTAGACTTGGGCAAACCAACAGAGACCTCCTGCTCTCAATTCCACTTCCTGCCACGGTTTGTCCGCTATCTGCCGGAAGGAGGATGTGAAGTGAGTTATAAATGTTGGGATTCACAGAAGTCTACTTACTTATTTTGTAATCTTTTGCTAAGATACCTTTCAGGGTTACACAAACAACTTACCCAAGTTTTAATGCAATCTAATGAATGGTATGTTAACCCGGAATCCATGAAATCCATGAACATGGGTTCATGGGTTTAGGCGCAACAAACAATAAATATAGATTTTTAGTTAGTTTTGTCACGTTTTGTTTGTTAGTGTTTCATTGTCATGAAGAAATAATGTTTGTTTTATAAATAACTAGCAGCCCGCAAGCGTACTAGTCCTCGTGAATACCCCATATACAGTGTCGAATTAAAAAAAAATTACACTCTTAAAAAATCTTGACAACAAAACACATCAAAAAAAGAACCAGCCAAATCGGTCGAGCCATTCTGAAGGTATGTCCGAAAACACATAAGTGGCAATTGATTTTTATTTATATAGATTTTGTATTGCCCCTGTCTTCTTGTCTATCAATAAATTTTTGAATTTGTTTTATTACAGGTATTATCGATGTGTGAAGTTTTGAAATATTTATTGGAAGAAAGCGGTCTGCTTATACCTCCAGACAAACTGGCGGATGTACACGCAATGGATCACTACACTTGGCAGAAGTTCGTAGATCGCATTAAAGGTAATCATAGTTTACGTTCAGTAATATAAAATGAAGCAGACCCGACATAATATAACTGTTGAAAGCCTACTTAACTGTGTTTTTTTATTTATTTACTTGTTCTTTTTACTTTATACATATTTTTGGAATAAAAATACTTAACTGTGTTCGTGCACAGCAACTTAAGAACTATTCTAAGATTACTTCTCCCCTTAAGTTTTTTTTAGCTAAGTCGACGACTTTTTACTTTATTTAGGCTGTAGTAGTAAAAGTCAAACCCACCGACATCTTTATACCATTTCAAAATGCTAATAAATCTCTATCAACTATCAATAAATGTTATCTTAATTACGGCCATTATATTATTTAAAAAAAGCCGGTCACAAGGTTAAAATAATTGTGTCTACAAACAGGCATGATAGTGACATATCCGGGCAAGAAGCCTTGTTCAGTGCGCGTGGATCAGCTGGACCGCAGCCCGCCCGCCAACGCTGACAACTCCAAGGTTGACACGAAGAATTACTATCCGGAAATCGTACATTTCGGCATTCGCCCCCCGCAACTTAGCTATGCTGGAAATCCCGAGTAAGTGTGCAGTACTTTTGGTAACGTCAATACTTTCAGAGTACGTTTTGTCCAGTAACGTTGTAGTCATCGCGCTACCCTCGCATGCTTTATTTAAGCGCCGCTAAATCATCTATAAATCATGTTTGACTAACAACCCCCAACTCCTAAGTATAATCTCATTTAATTCTAAATATTATTATTCCTATTCATAAAATTAAGGACTGACACGCGCAGTTTTGCGGAAAAGTCGTGAAAAATGATTAATGAAAAAATAAATACTTACACATGATTATCTCACTACACCCCTCTCCTTTGTGATGTATTGTAATTTTTTTTCCCCATCTATTTCGAACCTTTCGTAATGGACTTCCCCTAACTTTCTCAACTGTACCTACTATTTTTTTACCCTACAAGGTATCAAAAGGCGTGGCGCTACTACGTAAAATACCGTCACCTGATCGCTAACATGGCAAAGCCTTCCACTAACGAGCGGCAAAAGCTCGCGGTGAAGGAGGCCAAGCTGCAGGAGATGCGAACGCAGACCAAGATGAAGCGTGACGTCACCGTCGCCATATCCTCGGAGGGGTTCCATACCACTGGCCTTATGTGCGATGTGGTGCAAGTGAGTAGGCTATAGGCCGCTTTATTTGTGTTATTTGTAAAGGACTATCAACAAAACGTATCTTTATCTACGCAACGTTTTACTAAGGATCAACAACAATAAATTTTTTTATGAACTAATTGTTTTTACTATAACTTTTTAGTGACTAAGTACCTTTATTTAAATACTGTTTATTAACATCAGGGCTTGGAACCGTATCGTAAATACAGGTATTATATCGGTAAGTCTCGGTATTTTCCATTTCGGTTCCTGGATACCGATTCTTTCACGTGTACAGGTATAGTATTCCAAAAATACAGGTAGGTCTGCGACGTTGCTAGTCTGTATGTCACGTGAATACCGCTATCTATCTGCGACGTTGCTAGTCTGTTTGTCACGTGAATACCGCTATCTATCTGCGACGTTGCTAGTCTGTTTGTCACGTGAATACCGCTATCTATCTGCGACGTTGCTAGTCTGTTTGTCACGTGAATACCGCTATCTATCTGCGACGTTGCTAGTCTGTTTGTCACGTGATTCACTTGCACTCTGTGCTCTACGGCTCCGGCGGCCGTACGAAATGCAGTGCAGTTAGCCAATCCAAACGCCACTTATTTGTCTACTCGGTATCTCTCGTTGTCACTAATGATTTTGGTTACTTGGTAACGGTATTAGTACCGGTATAAGTACCTTTGTTCCTGTATAATACCGGTACTACTACAATCCTTCTTACCGGTACTCATCGGTTAACCTTTATTATGAATACCGGTTTCAAATCGATACCGGTACCTTATTTAAGGGGATCCTGCACGAAATTGTGAAAATTACGTATTTTTAAGTCACTTGTACTATGCGCTGAATTAGTTAAATACATTAAAAGAACTTACGTAAGTTAGCCTGATTATTGCACATGGTCGTGGCCTTGTTGAAATTCAAAACAAATTGTTTAAACAATAACAAACAATACATAAATCTAATGACTCCTAAAAACATTTTTCTTCGACAACTTTCTTAATTTTACGCATGAAACAATAATTGTTACATGAAAATATTTGTATTGATATTCTGCCCCCATCTTAAAAAAGTAAATTTTAATTTTTAACACAAGCGCGTGATGGTTTTGTACATTTCGCAGAATAAAAACATTGCTCTAATCAAATTACTAGGTCTGAAACTTCAAAGCAGAATTGTTCTAATTTTAAATAGCAATATGATTGATTTTGCTTTGAAGTTCATTATAAGACTTATGTCAGTTTTTGCGATCGCGCGGTTCCGCGCGGTGCCCTCTTAAGTCAAAGGTACCGGTAATTGTACCGGTAACCACACTCTCACGGAATATCGGGGTTGAACAATGGCACTCGTTGCTGTTGTGTTTTGTCCGGTGAGTGAATGTACTGGAGCCCCCCCCCCACCCCTCCACTATTCCTACTCCTCCAAAGGTCCTACTCCTTCCTCGAGGCCCGCAACGCATCTGCGACTCCTCTGGTGTTGCGGGTGTCCATGGGCGCCGGTGACTACTTCTCATTATGTGACCCGCTTGCTCATTAGCCTCCTTTTCACATAAAAATAACAGCGGCTATTCGAATCGCTCCATCTTGTTCCAGCACGCAATGCTAATACCGGTTATTGTGAGGCACCTGCGCTTCCACAAATCCCTGGACAGTCTAGAACAGAAGATCGGCTACGTTTTCAAGCAACGAATGCTGCTGCAGACCGCTCTAACGCACCCCTCGTATAGAGAAAACTTTGGCACGAACCCCGACCATGCGAGGAATAGCTTGACCAACTGTGGAATAAGGCAGCCTGAATATGGGGATAGGAGGATACATTACACTCGAAAAAAGGGTAAGTGTGTTTTGTGGCAGTCACGTCTCTAGTCATTTTTCAAGCTATGTTCGTGCTTTTTTTGAGTACTTTATGGAATTCTGTGCACCTTGATGGCGTGTAAACAAGGAGGCCAATACTTGCAATGGGTTTATTATAGAGTCTATAATCAACCCATTGCAAGTAATAAGTCAGTTCATCTTCATCTACCAATAGAGACTGAAGATGAACCATATTTAGATTTTGGTGTACAGTTTTCACTTAACTTTACCTTGCCTTCACGTCTATGACTCTTCTCTGTAACCATACTATAGCTGATGAAAACATCGGAAACTTAATAATTGTGATTGTTTTTCAGGTATTGTCACTTTGATAAACATAATGTCCCGCTTCGGCAAGCACAGCGAAACGGAGTCCGAAATAAAGCACAACGAGCGGCTGGAGTTTTTAGGCGACGCTGTTGTGGAGTTCCTCTCATCCATCCACCTGTTTAGGATGTTTCCGGGACTGGCGGAAGGAGGGCTGGCCACTTACAGGGCTGCTATTGTGCAGAACCAACATTTGGCGCAGCTCGCTAAGGTAAATGCTTTTGAACTTAATTGATTTTGATAACATTTTAACAGAGCGCTTTTAGTGGAGGCGCTCGATGAGGCAGCGGCTAGCTCGTTCGGCTTGCGGCCGGGTCACTGAATGGGTGACCAAATTTAAAACATCTCGAGGTTCACCGTGCTTCGGCAGGCACGTAAAGCCGTTGGTCCCGGTTGTGGCCGAAAGATGGCAGTCGTGAAAACTCACCAACTTGCATTGGGCCAGCGAGCGTGGTGAGTTATGGCTAAATCCAAATCCCCCTATGGGCAATTGTCCCACCAACGGCGAGAAAACGACTAACTGTAGGCTATTTTCTCGCTCAAGAAACGTACAATAGATATTATACCTACATTCCGTGTAAACAAAAGAGATGCATAATTATAAATAGTTGATCGCTGACTGTTCACACTGCCGGCGAGGTTTCGCTCCACTAGTTCATCGCTAAGCAACAAGAGCTATCAAAGAATTCTCGCTTAGCGCTACTCGCTCAGCGATCAGAACTCACGCCGAGAGACCAACCAGCGGCAGCACAGCAGCTAGCCAAGAGACTAGCTCGGCTCGGCCGCCGCGAGCGAGTGGCGCGGGTAATCACCCATCTCACTCGTACACTCGCTTATAGCCCAGAGACAAAACTATCGGAACTACACACTCGCTTTCCGCTGCACGCTAAATCGTTTCTAGCTCGACTCGCTTCTCCTTCATCGTCGGCGGTGAGACAACTGCCCAGCAATAGGGCTTTTATAGGCTGACGATAATGACTTCTAGTTACGGTTCAACTATTACGAATTTATAAAGCAGTCTTATGATAACTGAATGTTCTAAAATATTGTAAAATAAATTCTAATAAGAGCTTTGATACGACACTAGTCGAAAGCGTTGAATCATTTCGTCAGGTCCAGCCAATACTTCGGTAGCGGAGTGGTCAACGCAGCCACCCGGATGGCGGTGGTCGTGGGTTCGATTCCCACCTGAGGTAGACATATTTTCAACGTTTCGTTATCTTCGACTTTTTTTTTCTTTTTTTTAGTTACGTTACAAGCGTTGTGTATGTGCCCTTAGAACATTGAGCTGGAACAATACATGCTGTACGCGCACGGCTCGGACCTGTGCCGCGAGGTGGTGATGCGCCACGCCATGGCCAACTGCTTCGAGGCGCTCATGGGCGCGCTGTTTCTCGACGCGGGACTCGAGGTAAGCGATAGTGGACGTACGTACGTACGTACGCGAGCAATAGAGACGACAATTGGCTATTTGACAGTTGTAGCAATAAAATATGAAATATGTCAGATATGGTAGTTCATAATTTGAAGATAATTTTATCCAATAGTTTTTTTTATTATGATAATATCTAAATATTTTATTTTTGCAATTTTTAATCTGTGGATTACAAGACCCGAAACACGGGCGGCCTTGATTGAGCTTCGTGTGACGTCACATTTCACAAAATAAACAAAAAGTATCTGCTTAAATAAAATATTTATAAAATTTTCTTAGATTAAAAACAAAAGAGGATGATACGGTATACCCTTGGTAGCATGAATCAAAAAATTGTCCTACTCAACTCAACTCTCACACACGCATTTGTAAATAAAGTTGTCGAATCGAGCAAGCGAGACAGTGCTATGAATAAAGGGCCCCACACATGATCAGTTCGCCGGCAGGTATCGGCCTGTCAGTTAGTACTAGCCGCTGCCGCCGCCGTGCGTTGTACTACTAACTGACAGGCCGATACCTGCCGGCGAACTGATCGTGTGTGTGTGGGGAGGGTGGGGGGCCTTTACAACGCTATGCAACTACAAACAATGGGCTGGCGAATTCGTGCGTGACAGTCTCATGGTCTGCGGGCGACGGGGGAGGGGTGACATCTGCACACAACTGACATCCCTACGCGCCCCGCTGAACGCGCTCTTCTTTCCCGCCCCCACAACCGTTCATCCCGCAGACCATGGGACTGTCACATATGAATTTGCCAGCCCATAGTTAAATGTCTAAATACTGAAAAGGCACATGTCACTTTTTTTACCCGTAATACTTTTTTGTCTAAATCGCTTGGCAACACCTTGCAAATACGTTACTTCTCGGACTTCTTGGCGGGAAAGTGAAGCGTCATGTCTGTTGTTTTGACTTATTTTCTGAAATTTGTGTTTTGTCGAATATTATTGTGAAATAAGGGTGGATTATTAACCGTTAAGGCCCCGTGCGCACTGCCAGGTTAGCCGCACTGCGGCTGCCCGTCCGGCTGGCCGCAGGATGCGGTTGCAATTGCGGCTAACCGGGTGGCGGCTAGCCGTAACCGCAACCGGAACATGCGTATAGAAACCGTCGTGGTTTGCTGATTGTTCGAGCCATTTCCAGGCTGGACGTCGTAGCTATTCATTATATTTACTCGCGTTTTATAAAGATAAAGAAAGAGAGACAAAAGTTTTGAACTTCAATTATGAACCGTTCTGTATCGAAATTCATAGCTGAGAGTTGGTAATCGTGCTCCGTCAAAGGTGGGCAACCGCAAACTGAACTAACGGCGTGGTACGTATAGCAACCGTCCGGCTGACCGCCAGTCGGACAGCCGTGCTCCGAGCGACCGGAGCGGTTGGACGGTAGCCGTATCCCAGTGCGTATGAAAACTGCGTTTTTGTACATTATTTTTAATCGCGGCCGGCCGGACGGCTGTCCGTATTGCGGCTAGCCGCTCAGTGCGTATGTGGCCTAAGTGTTCGTGAACAGGCATGAGTGTTGGCAAATAAAACAAAACAGTTCAACATCACTTTTCAAATTCTCTAAGAAGCCCGTGCGAGATCTCAGTAAAGTCCCACATATTTACTGGAACTCAAGGGGTTTGGGGTGAATATCATTTAGCATTAAGGGGATCCTGCACGAAATTGTGAAAATTAACGTATTTTTAAGTTACTTGTACTATGCGCTGAATTAGTTAAATACATTAAAAGAACTTACGTAAGTTAGCCTGATCTTTGCACAAGGTCGTGACCTTGTTGAAATTTGAAACAAATTCTATAAACAATAACAAACAATACATCAATCGAATGACTCCTAAAAACATTTTTTTCGAGAACTTTCTTAATTTTACGCATGAAACAATAATTCTTACATGAAAATATTTGTATTGATATTTCGCAGGTCGCCCCCATCTTAAAAAAGTAAATTTTAATTTCTAACACAAGCGCAAGTCTTTGTACATTTGGCACAATAAAAACATTGCTCTAATCAAATTACTAGGTCTGAAACTTCAAAGCAGAATAGTTCTAATTTGAAATATCAATATGATTGATTTTGCTTTGAAGTTCATTATGTGACTTATGTCAGGTTTTGCGATCGCGCGGCCCCCTCTTAAACGTTCATATTATTATCACTCAATATCATCAGTTTAAGCATAATCAATGAACTCTAATATTACGACTAAAAAACTAGTATCCACGAAATAAATTAAAAAAGCCACTTGTCCGTGCTGTATCCATACAATGAGCACGGAGAAGTGCCGTATTTGCATAAAATGGTGTAAATAGGTGTTGCCAAGCAATTTGGACAAAAAAGTATTTCGGGTAAAAAAAAGTGACATGACATTGTGTCCTTTTAGTATTTAGACATTTTGCTGTTTTATCGGAGACTGAAACGTAGCAGATCCATTAGACTCAATTTTGTATGACCGCACGTGGTGGCGTTACCTTATCTTCCTTTTTGTTATAATTATTTATTTAATCGTATGGCGTATCGTTATAAATTGTAGGTTTGTCAATATTATTTTGTTTTAATGAAACTTCATATTACATGATACTAACAGTTCAAGTGGTTTGTTCAACAAAGGTTTGTACAAAGGTGGCGGACCGTGTGTTTTCCCTCGCCCTGTGGTATCATGAGCCCGAGTTGCTGGACGTGTGGACGAAGGAGCGCGCGCACCCGCTGCAGGAGCAAGAGCCTTTGGGCGACCGGAAGTACATCAAGGACTTCGAATTTCTGCAGCGGCTGTGCGAGTTTGAGGACTCCATTGGTAAGTACTTACATCTTCGGTCACATGTAAAAACTAAAAACACAATCCCATTCTAAATTGTAGCGGATTAGTGGCCGCTTTGCCAATTGACCTAGAAGAGATAGACAGGAACGTTCATAGAAACCATTTGTTCAAATTCTGAAATGAGAGACCTAAAGTTCGCTGCAAAATTATTTTTAGTATGTTGATTAGCCAAGGCAAACTATCTGAGTTCTAAGATTAAGAATACTAATAACAAAATAAAAATGAAATGGAATAGAGTTAGAGAGAGAAAAGAACTGGAATAAGCAGTGAAACAGGAAAGGTCAAAAGTCGTAATAATGAGTACAATTTAAATTTTGATAATAAATCATTGACTTATGATGCAGATGTTGCTGCAGCATTTGAAAGGTTTTTTACTGACATTCCAGTTTCAACCACGAAAGCCTTGATTTTCTTCCCCACTGTAGCTGAATCTGTTTTGAAGGAGAATGTTAAAGAATGTGAAAGTAATTTCAGTTTTGAAAAAAATTGTATTATAGATATATTAAAAACATTTAACACTCAATAAAAAGAAAACTGAAACGTGAAACGTGGAAGATCCGTCAGTTAACTGACGTTGAAACATTTAGATTAGTTTATTTCAGTTACTTTCATAGTGTAATGTCGTACGGCATTTTACTGTGGGGAAATGCTGCCGACATTCAAACTATTTTTGTGCTTCAGAAGAGGGCTATTCGAGCAATCTATAACCTAAAGGCTGGTGACTCTCTCAGAGAGAGATATAAGAAAATAACTATAATGACAGTTGCATCACAATACATTTATGAAAATTTGATTTATGTTCATAAAAATACTGAGTTTCAAAAAACAGTGACATTCACAATGACTAGAAGTACTAGATGTAAGAAATACTAGAAGTAAGAACAAATTAGCAGTACCTTCTACTAGGCTCCATAAAATAAATAATTCTTTTAAGGGTCTGTGTATAAGATTTTACAACAAAGTACCAAATGATGTTCAGAAATTAGATCTTAATAAATTTAAAATCAAAATCAAAGAAAAGCTTATTATAAAGTGTCAGATTACACAGAAGACAAAACAGCTGGGATCTCAAATGCTCCAAGCACTCCAACAGCTATTTCTAATTGTCTTTAACTAATTGTCTTTATTGATACTACATTGTATTGTAGTTTTGTATTGCATCATTTATTATTTTTTAAATTCATATTTTGTATTGACCTGGTAACGACATATTCTTTTTATTGGTTTGTAAATGTCGTTGCTTTTGTGCGCTGTGGTTTCTTGCGCCCATTCTTTGCCACAGTTAAAAAATTATGTCCTGAATGTTTGGTAGGTTAAAAAAGATTTGGACGATTCAAAGTACTTATTAATTGAGTTTATTGAATAAATATATTTTGACTCTTGACTCTAACTTCAATATAATCGTCATTAAACTCAAGATAAATAAGTAAAGACTAACAAATCAATTAATATAGCTAGAATTCTTAAATACAAAATTATAGTCAATCGATTGGTTATTGAACATCATTTGAACTTAAATTGATTTACTATCCCAACACAAGTATTTTTTGTATTGGAATGACCTTGTAAAGGGGTACGTTTTTTTTATTGTAATGTTTAAAAATTGTGTTAAATGTGTGTTATGTGAGTTTATTGGGAAAAAACCTAATCTAACGTATAATAAATAATCACAAAAAGTAGTTGTGGTATGTTAAGTGATGGATTATAAAAAATATTATTATTTTAATGTGGTCAAATAAGTTCATTTGCTTTACAAAGTCACGTCGTCGTTTTGATGACACCTGTCACAAGTATCAAGCTATATTGAACAGACTATAGCGGCCCGCCCGCGTCTTCGTCCACGTCAACTTAGAAAGACCGTCATAGTTCAGTCATTTAAAAAATATATCTACAAAATATAAACGAAAACCTTCCTCAGTTAACGGTCTATCTTTTTAGTGAAAACCGCATAAATATCCACTGCGTGGTTTAGGAGAATAGTGCGGTGCCACAGACAGAAGAAAACGGGGACTTTACTTTATAATAATGTAATGATTCTACATGTACTTACCGAAAGTAAGGCACTCCGGCCGTTGAATTGCTTTTTCGCCCATTATTTTTGCAAATTTTAAATACACATTGCGGTATTGTGAACGTGTTTACATTGGCCGTGTTTCAAGCAAGCAAACTAAACAAAATAGGAGGTCACTTCTCAAGTGCGCTGTTATTTACCGAGACATATTTTTAGCGCCGACCTGACATCTAGTTATTATTGTTGATCGAAGGCAATGGGGACTTCGAAAGCAGTCCCCTGTCACAGTCCATGTTTCTTTACATTTCTTAAATGAACATCTAAATAAACATCTTTACAATACTTCTAAGCGGTCAATGTCCGTAGAACAATGCAGAGCGAAACCTCGAATGGCAATTCATTCCGTAATGCTGTCATCATCATCGTCATTCTATAAACGTTCATCAGCTGGGCACAGGCCGTCCTACATAAACAAGGGATGTTTAGGGCATAGGCCCAACTCAGGGCCATTGCGGGTTAGTACCGAACGCGCTATCCACCGCACCATAAAGCTCCTCACAATTCGGTGACTTGTGAGGTTAACTGATTCTTGTTTTATCACAGGTGTACAGTTCAAGCACATTCGCTTACTAGCGCGCGCCTTCACCGACCGCTCCGTCGGCTTCACCCACCTCACCCTCGGCTCTAATCAACGGCTGGAGTTCTTGGGAGACACTGTATTGCAATTGGTGGTCTCCGACCGACTGTACCGACACTTCCCGGATCACCACGAGGGGCATCTGTCGGTGAGTCAAAATTCTTTTTATGATTTAGGTTAAGCTATCATAATTGAACTTCTATTATAATTTCCATCGGTAGGTAATGGTGTTACCAGACCCATCGTTCGATCGTCGATCGACGGCATCGATCAACGTTGATCGAAGTTGATCAACTGGTCTGGTAGTTCTAATCGATCGACGGATGCCGTTTGACTAACCAATCGATCGACGACGGTCGGTCGACGTTGATCAATAGGTGTCGTAGCTTTAAGCGATCGACGGATACCGTGCGTCTAACCCATCGATCGACGGTCGGTCGACATTGATCGATTAGCCCCGGATATATTCCATCAGTTTCTTTCAAAATGTATTCAGAAGAGGACTCGTTGTTCTTGGCCAGTACGATGTTGCTCGTACTATTATTACGGAGACGCAAACGCAGAAGAATCTGGATGCGGCCGTTTTTTAAAGTCAAATTCGCTTATTTTATCCAAATGACATTTTAAGTAGCGGTTTTTTTATTTTTTGCGTAGCGATTGTCTTGAATGTCGAGGTTATTTTTTTTTATTAGACAACAGAAAACTAGCTCCTTTCAAAAATATCTTGGGGGGAAGGGACGGTGATGGAGGGAGTACGGTAATGGTAACTTAGTAGAATATTTTCCTAAAAATAACCTAAATAAATAACCTAACATAATAAATATCATTTAGCATTTAAACGTTCATATTAACATTACTCATTGTCATCAACTTTAAGCATTATCAATGACCTCTATTATTACGACTAGTAGGTAGGTATCCATGGTCACAAAATTAATTTATAAAAAAAGTGAAGTGGCCGGCGCGTCCAATCAAACCTCGATCTAACACCCAATCCATTCTACCGGTCGATTGTCGATCGACCATCGATCGATTGGTCTGGTAGAAACTATCGATCGACGTCGGCTAATTCATTTTACCATCGATCGATGTCGTCGATCGGCGATCGATCGATAGGTCTGATAGACACTATCGATCGACGTCGACTAATCCATTCTACCATCGATCAACGCCGTCGATCAACGATTGATCGATTGGTCTGGTAACACCCTAAGTTTACGTCGAGAAACTATGTACAGACGCTAGCACCTAAAACCTACCACATAATGTCAAATTTCTTCAATAAATTACGAACTTTGTTCCTAATGAACAAGGATCAATATCGATTGGAGAAATTTGACAGTTTTAGATACGTTGAACTGCAGGCGTGTGTTCTGAGAAAATTTGGCAATAAACATAGCCCGCGATTTTACTTTATATGAATAAGACTTAATTTAATAATACAGACACTAGAAATACTACTAACAAACAAAAATTATCAAATTTTATTACATATTTTACATATATTTTATATTATTACTACAACTTCTTACTATTTATCTTTTTAAACTTGTGCAATTAAACCAGGTCTCCTACTCCGGCTACTACAGTTAACAAACATTAAACTTTAAGTTCAAACCTACTGCTCATGCGTTCAAAAAATTCGTTATTATTAGTACCTACATGTTTTAATGTAAATAACGCGCTCTTTTCATTAAATATTTATTATAGCTCCTACGTTCGTCTCTAGTCAACAACCGCACACAATCGATGGTGTGCGACGACCTGAACATGTCCGCATACGCCATCTACAACAATCCGAAGGCGAAACCCACCACCAAGAAACATAAGGCTGACTTACTCGAGGCGTTCCTCGGCGCGTTGTATATTGACAAGGTCAGTTATTATTTTATTTTTGCTCTTAGTCATTCCTCAGCATGGGATTCTTCGTAAAGTGCATGCCAGGGTCGGCAATAGTCTTTCCTCTCCTAATAGTACTACATAGAATCCGTATCTATTGATGAACTGGTGAATTTTCGTTTGCGCACTTCCTCTATCTTCTTTCCAGGTCCATGAACCAAAGTTTGCCTGGAACGCTGGCGAACTAGCTATCTTATCTCAAAATTGTCAGAACACAACAATAATATTAACATTATTGCTAGGGCGCCAACTTTAGATAAGATGGTGGTAGCTAGCCACCATCCGATACCAAGTACACAAAGATGTTCTCCCCGCTGGGAATGGAAACCGGGACCTAGGTCTAAGACTAGTGGCTTAGCCAACTTAGAAACACATGGCGTTACAAAATAATAATAATATGTTTTTATACATGACAATAAGTAAGGTTAATAACAGGTTTCCCTTAATTTGTTAACATATTCAGTGACGGCCAGTGCAAAAGAAACATAATGTATAATATAAGAACTAGGTTAATATTATATTTAAATTATCAATACTAATTCAAAATTAACATAAAATAAATAAAACAAACAAGACCAAATGCGTTGAACAGTTTAATGCTTATATAATGTGAACTGTTGTTACTCAGAACCTGGAGTACTGCCAGACGTTCTGCAACGCGTGCCTGTTCCCGCGGCTGCAGGAGTTCATCATGAACCAGGACTGGAACGACCCCAAGTCGAAGCTGCAGCAGTGCTGCCTCACGCTGCGCTCCATGGAGGGCGGCGAGCCGGACATACCACTATACAAGTATGCTCTTTTATATATAAATTTTTATACATGTATGTTTAATACTGAGAATTGAAATAGTTTTTTGATGTCAATAAATTACAATTTAATTTCATACATTAATGGTACTTTTAAGTTTATGCTAAAAGTTACTACTTGGCCTTGGCTTCATAAGTTTACGGGCGGCGCGGCAGGAGACCTTGTAACAAATTTCTTTGTGTTCCCCATTTCGAACAGTTCCAAGTTCGCCTTTTAGAGTGTCTGAAAATGGCTCGTCATATCATAGAAGGACACTTCTGTGCGCAATCTGACCTTTATACGCTTAATTTTTTTTGTTTAATTTTTACTACTAAAGTAGGTAACTTACACGAAGACTTATTATCGGTCATCAGGACCTACTGATTCCGACTTAGTAAATGATGGCCATTGCAATAATAATAAAACTTACATGTCAGCGTTCCATTTTTATTTTTTGTCTGGGAAGTAAAGTTAAGGGGTAACTTGTACTATGCGCTGAATTAGTTAAATACATTAAAAGAACTTACGTAAGTTAGCCTGATCATTGCACAAGGTCGTGACCTTGTTGAAATTTGAAACAAATTCTTTAAACAATAACAAACAATACATAATTCTAATGACTCCTAAAAACATTTTTTTTCGACAACTTTCTTAATTTTACGCACGAAACAATAATTCTTACATGAAAATATTTGTATAGATATTCCGCAGGTCGCCCCCCATCTTAAAAAAGTAAATTTTAATTTTTAACACAAGCGCGTGATGGTTTTTTACATTTCGCAGTATAAAAACATTGCTCTAATCAAATTACTAGGTCTGAAACTTCAAAGCAGAATTGTTCTAATTTTAAATATCAATATGATTGATTTTGCTTGAGGAGCTCGATGGCGCAGCGGCTAGCGCGTTCGGCTTGCGATCTTGCTCGCTAAGCAACTTTTGCAATGCCGGGTCGCTGGATGGGTGACCAAATTAAAAAAAAACATCTCGAGCTCCTCCGTACTTCGGAAGGCACGTTAAGCCGTTGGTCCCGGATGTTGTCGTAAGATGGCAGTCGTTATAACCCACCAACCCGCATTGGGCCAGCGTGGTGGGTTATGGCCCAATATCCCCACGTGCTATTGTCCACGTGGGAGGCCTGTGCCCAGCAGTGGGACGTTTATAGGCTGATGATGATGATGATTGATTTTGCTTTGAAGTTCATTAAGAGACTTATGTCAGTTTTTGCGATCGCGCGGCACCCTCTTAATAACTATGAATATTAAAATCATGGTCATCCTACTCCACCTTGTTACAAATTAAACCTCTTCATAAACAAGTACAGGTCTTCACTTCATAAAAATGTAGAAAGACCATAGTTACATTCTAATTATTTTGGTTACCTAATTTTAAAATACAAAATTCAAAGAAAACATGTAACTACTACTATTATTATTAGTCGGAATCAGTAGGTCCAGCCCCCTTACTCTCGAAACCGATCGCTATTGGATCGAATTGGTGTTGTGAATTTTCGTATTTTTAAGTTACGACACCAGCGCTAATTTGGATTCATATTGGGTGAACTAAATGGCATTGAGTTTTGTATTTTTTCACTCAATATCCACGCAATATGAATCCATATTATCTCGTAAGGGTAGGTACGGTGTCGTAACTTAGGAGTATGAAAATTCACAATACCAATCCGATCCAATAGCAAACGGTTTCAAGAGTAAGAGGGCTGATCACCGATGAAAAGTCTACGTGTGTAGGCTTTACATGACTTTACTTACACTACGCCCCCCTCCCCCCGCACCGCCCAGAGTGATCGAGTGCCTGGGCCCCACCAACACGCGCGTGTACACGGTGGGCGTGTACTTCCGAGGCGCGCGGCTGGCGGCGGCGCGCGGCCACTCCATACAGGAGGCGGAGATGAACGCCGCCGAGCAGGCGCTCACCACCGCGCACGGTAACTTGTCTTAACCCCTTATGTGTCAAGCGACCTCCTGGAGGTCGGTCGCCATTTTTTTTTTTCAAAATGGCCGCATGTGTCAAGCTACTTCCGTATTACTTCCTGTTTATATCCGGTCTATGTATAATGACGATTTCCATAAATTTTTTGATATAGAGACTATATAAAAAACTTATATCACTGGAATCCTTATTAAATAAGATATCTGGCTATGTATAATAAAGTATAGTTTGATTCTATAATAATTTTTTTTTAAAAAAACCTTTTTTTTTCCCGCGATTTAATATAAAATAATAAATTTAATTATAAATAAAAGCATGAAAGGTGTAATAATTATTATGAGTATTATTTGTTATATTTACAATGTGGAATACACGTTTAAACCTCGCCATTCATTTTTTATATGCGCCAGATGTGGCGCGTAAGTACCGGGCGATAACAGACACGGGTCGAACCCACATAAAAAGGCGCGCGCAGAAACTCTAATCGTCGCCGTATTAAACATCTGTGGCGTTGTAATGCCGTCTTTGTCCCACTCTATACATTAAAACAAAGACAAAAGCAATAGCAATAGTTTTATGAGCACAATTCAACTCTAAATATGACGGGGTAAAGAGCGATCTCCAGGAGGCCTACACATACGGGTCTGACAGTTAGCGACCTCCTGGAGGTCGCTTGACACACAAGGGGTTATATGGTTTTATAAGGATTACGCAAACACTACACATTGAAATGAAACACTTTCTACGAATCAAATTAGTCCTATCTACCGACCTCAATAGATAGGGTATCGCAACTGGAACTACGGGTCCGGTTGTGTTTTCAGAGGTACTACGGGGTTCCGGCTCAAGCCCCCCGCTGGTCGTGCCTTTAACCAGGCGCCTCCGGCGGGATCCGGACTTGGGTTGGACTCGTAGTGGCGTGTGGTTAGCTGTAGAGCTTGGGAATGTTCGTTTGTCCTGGTATTGTGTGCCAGGACTTCCAAACTCGTGCACAGCGAGCGGGGCCTAGTAGCGGTCTCTGAGGGGCCAGAAGCGAAAAGTCCTGCGGGGAACGTGAGTTTCCCTTATAGTTGGCAGCTTTGTCCGGTGGTTTACATTGGACATTGGTGTTGACATCTCCGGTACTAGTCTGGATAACTAGTAGAGGCGGCCTCCTAGATGCCGTAGTCTCCGGTCCAGCCAGCCGCGTAGGACGTGGGAACTGGCTAGGCGCCCGGATGGGTTCCGAGTAGTGAGTGTGCTTACTACTCCGCTACCAAGGTGGACACTTGGGAGTCGACTTTAGAGTCGACGACCCTAGCAGTGGCAACTGCGAGTTGTGCCCTTCGTGCAACGAGAAGTGAGCGAGCTCGACAGCTCCGGCTACCTATCTGGACAATAGGCAGTGAACTACACGTGTTCACGGGGATACTCTCCCGAGACACTAGTCTTATGAGTACCGAATGAAGAGCGCGCTGCGGCTGGCACTAATTGGGCGTCAAGACCTAACGTTGGTGGTCTCCTGCGCGAGTGTTCTACTGGCGCAGGGACGTCTGGCACTTCCTGTATAACCTAACGGTTGGTCTCGGGGTGCCAGTACAAATAAACTTAGTGAAGTAAGGAGAGGGGATCAAATTAGCGCTTAATTTAATACCTAGTCTTGCCATAAGTTCTGTCCCAACTTAAATGAGGGTATTTTCAAATAATTAATATGGGGGTAGTACTGTTATTAGATATCATTATATAAAGTAGGTTTCATACTATTCGTTTCGATCTAACACATAGCTGTGTAAACATGGAGTAGGGTACCACAGATAATCGTGAGAGCCAAGAAGTTGTTGCAGAGACACGCAGACAGTGGCCACCGGACATGCTCTTTACGGATGAAATTTTTTTGTGTTGAAGAGAAGTTTAACCGTCAAAACGATAGGTTGCATGCCCAAGAAGCTACTGAGAAATTTCCGAAGGTCGAAAGAAGCCACTACCCAGCAACTGTGATGGTTTGGTAGGGCGTGTCCTACGAAGGCGTGACGAAGCTCCATTTTTGTGAACAAGGGGTGAAAACACGAGCAACTAACTACCATAGCGATATTTTGGAGAACGTGGTTAAGCCACTAAGTAACACTGTATTTGCTGGTAAACAATGGATATTTCAACAAGACTCAGCATCAGCGCACAAAGCGAAATCAACCCAGCGCTGGTTAGACGTGAATTTAACGGATTTTATCGCCTCTGAAGATTGGCCCCCTGCAAGTCCTGATCTTAATCCTTTGGATTATTGCTTAATATTTTAGAGGAGAAAGCTTGCTCTTAACCTCATCGAAATATCGATTCGTAAAAATGTTTTCATCCGTAAAGAGTATTTTCCGGTAACCACGCACCGTCTGCGTGTGTACGCAGACGGTGGACGGACGGACCCCACTCCATGTTTACACAGCTATGTGTTAGATCGAAATGAATAGTACAAAACCTATTTTTTTTACATTTTTTTTGACCCAGTAAGGGCAACATTACACAACATTTATATTTATGTCATAAGTTCATTAATTTAACTGCCATATTACTTGTAAGATTTTATGTACAACCGTTGGCGATAATAAACTTTATTATTATTATTATTTAATAGAAATTCGAATATTTTAACAAACACATCATAATTTTACTTCACCAAAGGTCAACGTAAAACTCAATACTGAACATGAATTCTCATTTTCAGAATTATTCCCCCAACTGGACCACCAGAAGCGCGTTATCGCCAAAAGCATGCGCAAGAAGAAATCGAAACGCGGCGACGGCAGCCCCACCCATTCCGAGAAGGGCGCTCGCAAGCGGAACACGTTAGACGATCGCGTGCCTAAAGCGTACAGGTTGGATAAAAGTGATAGCTCAGATAGCAGCGTCCGTGCCATATCGGACGAAGAAGTCAGGAGTGTTGGCGAGAAATCTGAAGACGACGATTCAGGATTGGATAGTGACACCGAGTCGACTGCGGCTGCGACTGACAAACATGGCTCGTTACAAGTAAGTAGTCTGCTGACTGATATGGAGAGGCTCAAGGAGGACTTGATACGGCGCAACGAGTACGAGAAATTTAAAGAAAAGTGTAGGAAGGACGACTCGGACGATGAATAATTGGCATTTTGTTGTTAAATTTTATTAAGCCCTTTTTAATAGTCACTTACCTAGGACGACAAGGTGAGGAGTGCTGAACAGAATTCATAAAAAACACACTTGACGATCGTCTGCCTAAAGCTTAACTGGGCAAGAGAATAAAATATAATACAGAATAGCAGCGTCCGTGCCATATCGGACGAAGAAGTCAGGAGTGTTGGCGAGAAATCTACGACGATTCAGGCTTGGATAGCGATACGGAGTTGATTGCGGCTGCGACCGACAAACATGGCTCGTTACAAGTAAGTAGTCTGCTGACTGATATCGAGAGGCTCAAAGAGGACTTGATAAGGCGCAACATGTACGAGAAATTTAAAGAAAAGTGTAAGAAGAACGACTCGGACGATGAATAATTAGCATTTGGTTGTTGTTAAAATTTCTTAAGCCCTTTTTAATAGTCACCTAACTGGGACGACAAGGTGAGGAGTGCTGAATAGAATTCATAAAAAACACACTTGACGATCGTTTGCCTAAAGCGTAACTAAACAAAAGTACTGATAACTCAGATAGCAGCGTCCGTACCATATCGGACGAAGAAGTCAGGAGTGTTGGAGAGAAATCCGATGATGATGATTCAGGCTTGGAAAGCGATACGGAGTCAACTACGACTGCGATTAACAAACATGGCTCACTGCAGGTCAGCAGCCTGCTAATGTTTATGGAGAGGCTCAAAGAGAATTTGATACGGCGCAACAATTATGAGAAATTAAAAGAAAACAGTCTGCATCGGACGACGAATAATTCCTATTGATGTAAAATATTCTTAAGTCATTTTTAACAGTCACTTAACTCTGACGGAGGCAGCGTCCGCGCTATATTAGACGGATAAGTCTAGAAAGTGCTAGAAAGAAATATGATGATGACGATTCTGGTTTGAACAGTAAGCAATAGAAGTGATAGTGAGACTTTAATTTCAGTCATTGTATGCCTTCCAAGGTAAGTGAATTAGTTTGTAGTAGTTACACCGCTCTAGTCCGACGCGGTAGTCTTATTTAGTTATAGTTGTAAGATTTGACATGATGTATGGTAAGAACTAGAACATATAGTGAAATTAAGTATTTAATAGTAAGTGACCAGTGAGTTTATGAATTAATTTTATGTATCAATGACAAAATCATAACGTCTTATAAAAAAGAACGATCTGATCGTTAGGTTTTAAGCATTGTAGAATTAATTAATTAAATGTAAATGCTTCAAGTATATGTGATAGTCCATAAAAGTAAATAAATACAATACAATCATCAGGAATGTTTAGTTTTATTCTGATTGCCTTACATTAGCATTTAAATACTTTTCATGCGGATTAAGTTAAGTTACGTTAATCCGTTTCTCCTCCTAATTAAATATAAAAAAAAAATTTTTTGGTGGCAAAAGTATTTGTAAAAAGACTATCATATTTTTCATAGTACAAAATAGGTCTCTAAGGCTCAGCTCATTTTTTTAAAATTCAATTCGTAGGTATCCGTATTGGATTAAAAAAATGCTGTGGATAGAGTGCCACAAGCGGCATTCTAGTACGATCGGTTACGATGCCGTAATTACGGCATCCAAGTATAAAGTATAGGCAGTATGGAGTGCCACAAGCGGCAACATAGTACGATCGGTTACGATGCCGTAATTTTACGGCATCCTAGTTTTTTAGAAGTTTTTGGGGGGTAGCCGCGAAAGTGTTAAAACATACAAGTCATAGCTCCTCATATTTTTTTTTTTTTAAATATTAAGACCATATATATGTTGTAATTAAGTCACCACCTGTGCTTAAGTTGAGTTTAACAACATCTCCACAACTACACTCTCCCGTTGACCACCATGGACACCACTGCAGCTCAACTCTTAACAAGCTTGAAGGAACTTTCTTCAATGTTCAGTGACAGGATTCCCGAATTTGAAAGAAATCTGCAGCAGCCGGGCACTAAGGAGTCCAATACCACTGTCAGGTCTTTGGCAGCTGAGTTTTCATCATTTAAAAGCTTTGCATGGAAGTCGCTTGGTATGCTGAAGTCGCAGATCGAACTTCTGGTTCAGGGCCTAGATCGTCTGGACACTCACTCCCGCAGAAAGATCCTGTATGGCGTCAAGGAAGACAAGGATGAGGATGTGGCTTCAAAAACATTGTCCATAATAACCAACCAAATGCGGTTGCCGTCCATCGATATGAAGTGTATTGAAACATGTCACAGATTGGGAACAAAAAAGCAGTCTGGTCAGAGGCCTGTCCTGGTCCGTTTCTCTTCAATGCCACATCGTACATCAGTGTGGAAAGCGAAAACAGCACTGAAGGGCTCCAAATTGACACTCACTGAGTTCCTCACTAAATCAAGACAGGACGTTTTTGTTGCGGCTCGCGGGCACTTCGGAGTAACAAAGTGCTGGTCGTCTGAAGGCACAATAATCATTCTTCTCCCCGACAACACACGAATGAAGCTCTTCACCATGGCTGAACTTCAACAACTGATGGCCAAGTATCCCAGCAAACGTACCACAGAGGCGTCCAGTGTGAAGGCAAAGTGAGCATAATGTTGTGATTGTTGTGACTACTACATTTAGCCGTGTTAACTCCGTATAAAAAGTGGGTTTTCCCAAAATGTACCAAATTACTTTTACTTTTTCGCAGCAACCACCAATCCATTTTATAATTTAGAATGTCAATTACCCCTTGTCAGTTGTCATTTTATTGTCACTTGTCACTAACGTCAAAGTTTTTTTTCTGCTTAATGAACCAAAGCATAAGTCACGTAATGCCATGCCTTGTAATCATAGAGTATTATCACATATTGTTTTTTTTTGTCATTATATTTTTTAATTTTCTTTTTTTTTGTTTTTGCGTTTTGGTTGGATTGTGACTGATGTTATAGCGTGTAGTGTAGTGTGTTGTCTGCCTAACAGTCATAGTTTATTTAAATGCTCTAAGGCTTAATACCTTAATATAGATAGTTTATTTAAATACTCTAGGGCTTAATACCTTAGAGTAAAGATATACTCAAAGCTTTAGACGTTTTGGTTGTCATACTTATTTGTGTTAATATTAAATTTAGCCTAAATTATTGTTTTGAGAGTTTCAAGTCAACTTAAGCATGTGGATGGTCTGTGAAAAGTTTTCGTTTTGTTACTTCTAATTTATTTTATTGTAGTTAGTTTTTTTTATTTAATTTTTTTTTAGTTTTAATTTTATTTATATATATTATACTTACATATATTTATTTTAGTTAGACTATTATGATTGTCAACGATGAATATTTTTGCTGTTCATCTGAAGACTATGAAAGTGCTGAGAGCAGTAATGCCTCTTTATCTGATTCGGACACCTTGGACAAAACTGATGACTGTCTTCGACAAAAATTCAAAATTCCTATCCCTAGTGCATATTAATGCGCAAAGCATTGCTGCTCATCACAACGACCTTCTTTCTTCCTTTGGCGATGGCGTAGTCGACGGTATTTTTGTCTCTGAAACCTGGCTTAAACCTTCTCTCACCTCTAATAGTTGTTCTCTTCCAGGTTACAAGCTTTTTCGCAACGATAGTACTGGCCGTGGTGGTGGTGGTGTAGGTATCTACCTCCGTGGTCACATCACGGCCAGCGTCATCAGTAGCTCTCCATCCCAATATACTGGTTCTATTGAATTTATCTTCTTAGAAATAATTATTCATCACAAAAAGTATTATTGGGTGCCCTGTACAGCCCTAACGATCAAACTGACTACTTCGACAATTTGGGAACCACTCTTGAGAATCTTGTACCACTATTTCATCATGTTATTCTTATGGGAGATCTTAACACGTGTTTATTAAGGGATGATACTGGAGCTCGTAATTTATGCAATATCATATCGTCTCTTAATCTTCATGTTCTCCAAACATCGTCCCCTACACATTACTTTCCCAATTGCAAACCCTCTACTAGATCTGATGATAGTGTCAAACCCCAATCTTGTTATTTCTCACGGGCAAATGACTGCACCATTCTCTTACCACGATTTGATCTTCTTAACATACAAAGTTCGTCCTCCCAAAATAAAATCAAAAGTACTTCATCAGCGCAACTTCCGGCATATGAACTTAGACCGCTTGAGACAGGACCTCGGCTGCGTGGACTGGTCACCTCTACTTTTGTCTGATGATATCGACTTCATGACAAACTTTTTCACTGTAAAACTGACCAACATTTTCGATATTCATGCTCCAGTACGTCCTGTACGCATCAAGCACATTCCTGCACCATGGCTTACACCTGCTATTAGGAGAATGATGGCGAGACGTGACAAAGCAAAGAGTCAAAACAAGAAAACACCTACGCCAGAAAACCTAAATGCATACAAAAAACTACGTAACATCTGCAACAGAATGTGTAGGGACGCAAAGCGGAAATACATTCACGCGAAGATTGAAAGTGTTGGTCAGAAGCATATTTGGAGTTTCTTGGGGACGCTGGGCGTGGGCAAGGCTAGGGTCTCGTGTCAGACTACAGTGGATCTTGATGCTTTAAACGATTATTTTGCTTCTCCTCCATTAACCCTAGACATAGCTACAAAATCTACTTCTCTTTCTTTCCTGTCAAACCTTGTACCACCTGATTGCCCATCCTTCTCTTTTAGTCCATTACCACTAAAGCTGTAGGCAGCGATGGTCTTAGCTTGGACATGCTTATTCCCGTGCTGGAGGACATTGCGTCAGTAATCACTTTCATAATAAACTTTTCCCTTACTCGCAATGTTTTCCCAGCTTCGTGGAAGAAAGCATATGTCATACCACATCCAAAAAATCCTAACCCTTCTGATTTCTCCCAGTATCGTCCTATACCCATACTCCCGATCCTGTCTAAAGTTCTAGAATCCACTGTACACAAACAACTGTACTCATTTCTTGCATCCAACTCCCTTTTATGTCCTTTCCAATCCGGCTTTCGACCTTTCCATAGCACTGTTGGTGCGCTGCTGAATATAACGGAGGATATTCGGTGGGCCATGGAAAACACCAAACTCACTGCAATGGTTTTGTTGGACTTCAGTAGCGCATTCAACTCTGTTGACTTCGACCTTCTCCTTGCTACTCTTCGCTCAATTAACATTTCTGCGCCGGTGTTACAGTGGTTTCGCTCATACCTCTTTGGCCGTGTGCAGTGTGTGAAGCACCATGATGGGTCTTCTGGCTGGACTCGTTTATCGGCTGGAGTGCCTCAGGGTGGAGTACTGTCTCCTCTTCTTTTTTCTATTTTCATCAATAAGATCTCGTCTGCAATTTCTTCTCCCTACCATCTTTACGCCGATGACCTACAAATTTATAAGCATTTTACGCCTTCCGAGGTCAGGGAGACGATCCGTGCTCTGAATCAAGACCTATCTGCTGTTCAAGCGTGGGCTCAATCTTTCGGTCTAATTGTGAACCCCGCAAAGTCACAGGCCATGATTGTGGGCAGCAGTAGGTTGAGAGGCAGGCTGGATTGGAGCTCTGTTCCTGCGCTCGTATACGACAGTGTCCCCATCAACTACGCCGACAAAGTGAAGAACCTGGTTTTGATATTGGACTGTAATATGTCTTGGTCAGCTCACATTGGTGAAACCAGCAAACGTTTGCATTATAGCTTCCACTCTCTCAAGCGGCTTCAATACTTTCTCCCCTTCAAAACCAAAATTATGCTAGCGCAATCTCTTCTTCTTTCTATCCTAGACTACGCCGACGTCTGTTACTTGGATGTGACTGAGGAGCAATTACTGAAACTGGAACGTCTACAGAATCTGGCCATACGATTCATTTTCGGATTGCGTAAGTTTGACCATGTCTCTCACTTTCGTTCTGAGCTAAAGTGGCTTTCGATCAGACACCGCCGTAATATGCACATCCTTTCCACTCTCTATAACATCCTAAATGACCCCAATTCTCCTTCCTACCTCCGTTCTCGGTTCCAACTCTTGCCCCCACCCTGTCGCTCAAGACGTGCTTGTATCACCAAGACGCTTGAGGTTCCAAAAGTTAACACCAACTTCTTCTCGAACTCGTTTACCGTCCGGGCGGCGCAGCTTTGGAACAAGCTTCCAACAATCATCCAAGATAGTTCATCGATTACATACACCCTTCAAGGGTAAAGTTAAGGACCATTTTCTGTCATCAATTTCATTGCAATCATAGGCACATTATATCCTATGCTATGTATATTTATTTAATTGTATTTATATGTATTATATTTTGTATTGTAATATATTATTGTATTATTATTAGTAGGTATATAAATATTTTATTTGTATTGTATTTTATTGTAATTAGGTACTAAGTAAGTAGGTATAAGTATGTATTGTTTGTATTAATAGAAATGAGATAGTTTGCACTTTTGTTGCTTCCTTTCACATATCAAGCTCACATTCCACAATAGGTTGGCTGGAAGAGATCTCTTTTAGAGATAAGTCCACCATTGCTCACCATTGTCTTTACATTATTTTCTGTATGTGTTTTCAGTGCAATAAAGAATATTATACAAAGTGTATAGAGTGCCACAAGCGGCATTGTATCTCAATCGGCTCGGAAACCGTAACAAATTTTTTATTTGCCATATTCAAAAGATATTAATGTGTATGGATATAGATTTGTATCATAAAAAAAATAACCTCGAAATTCAAGACCATCGCAAAGCGCAGCGTAGCGCTAACCTGTCACGTGACCTACAGGAGTAGGGCAGCTAGTATTTCTGTTGTCTATTAAAAAAACTTTACGGCATATTAGGCGGCGTCACTATTATACCGCAAAATTTACGGTTCCCGAACCGATTGAGATACAGTGCCGCTTGTGGCACTCAAAGCTCTCAAAACGTTTGGTAGACTGCGAGCTTAGTGTCAACATGACAAAGAGCTCCTATGAAAATTGCTTTCCATCTAAAACACATAAGGGAGTTTCTCCCGTGTTCTTTTAGCAACAACACGTGTTGTGAGACTCTATTTTAATTCAATCTACCGTACAATACTAAAATGTACTTTAAAAAAAATATATACCACTTGAAATTGGCTTAATGCTATACGCGAAGCCATTAACTAAGTTATAATAATAATAATAAAACACTTAAGGTTTTTAAGATTAGGATTTTTGTATGAGATTGTGTATCTTTAAAATAAAACGCCGGTTTAGTAACAAAGTTTTATTATTTATTAATATAGATTAGTTCCTAACACATCACAAGGCAGCATAGTGAAAACGCGAGCGGGCCGCGCATGCTGGCGGCGCGCAGCGTCAGCCACTGCTTCTGGTTGGGCACGTACATCTCGGCCGGCATCAGCTGTTCGCCGGAGTCGTTCTCTGAAACTGTAATGCAATATGAACTCTATTGCAGCGCTGCCCAAATATGTTATTGCTCTGGCACGATTTTTTATACAGGATTTTTTTTATATCATTCAGTAACATTAATAGACATAATTTTAATTTTTTTTGTTATTTATTTATTATTCATTATTTATTTAATTTGTCCGGCACAATAAAAAATAACTCGTAGATACCGGGCGAATGAAAGGTCACGTGTAACGTAAAGGTAACCTAACCTAGGTATCCTGTGATATCGTAATGTGTCGAGTTCAATTGCGCGGTCCCGGTCGATTGACCATGATTTACGGTATTTTTGTGGATATTGTGTTTGATAAATTTTAGTTTCTTTATTTTTTACTTTAAAAAAATAAAATTTAATCTGTAGCTCTAGATTAAGTTACTCTATAATTTTAAAAAAATATGTCCACAGTTAAAAAAAGTCCTGTATACAATCAAGGAAGTTCCAAAACCAAAATCGCCGACGTTGGTCCTAAAGGTTCGGACTTGATTTGACTTCGACTTTAAAGCTGCCAGCTTAAAGTGGAACTGGGCTGGACACGTCTGCCGCACGTCGGACGAGCTGTAGACTAAACTCACCACTGAGTGGAGTCCACGCAACGTTAGACGACGTCGTCGCGGCAGGCCCAGAAGGAGATGGCGGGATGAGCTAAACTACTATCGGAAGGACTGGCAAGTTACAGCCCTAAACCGTGAAGAGTGGGGGGAGGGTATGGAGGCCTTTGCCCAGCAGTGGGACAAGCTGGGCTGAATAATAATAATATCGATGAAGTTCCCAGTCGACCGCACTTTTCGGAAATTTAAAAAAAAAATACTCGAAGCTCGACGCTAAACAATGGCTCGAGGCGACTTCTTGCCGGGAAAGTGAAGCGTTATGTCTGCAGTTTTGTTTTATTTTCTTAAATTTGTGTTTTTTCGAACATTAATCTGAAATAATAGTGGATTATTAACCGTTAAGTGTTTGTGAACGTGTATGAGTGTTGGCAAATGAAACAAAACAGTGCAACAAGGAAGACTCATTATCATCTAGGGAAAAAAATAAATTAAAAAACTAATGACTAGGCAGTATGGTCTCTGATCTTAGCCTGTTAACAAATATATAAAAAAAAATGGCTCGAGGCGTGATTACAGATGAATTTTAGCAAGGTATGCATTCAAACATTGTTTTAACTACTATTATTATTAATCATATTTTATTTTTCAATCTATCGACATCTTCAACGATCGGTTGGTTTGTGGCCACCCTTATACTGACTACGAACCCTATGTAAAATGACTCTGAGAGCTCGAGTCTTGTACATACTAATATGAACTCTATTGCAGCGCTGCCAAAATATGTTTTTGCACTGGCACGATTATTTTTATCCTCACCAAAGGTATTTTTGCAGTAGGTAACCATAATTAAATCCCATAAAGTATCGTTTTTTTTCACTATTCCGATCCATTGTAATTGATAAGGTTGTGTAGTACTCAGAAAAAAAAGACAAACACACTCAGAAAAGAAACAAAATATTAAAGCGTCTTTTAAGGGTGATTCTTTGGTGAAATCCGAATAAAAGCTTTTTTTGTAACCTTAGATAAAAGCAAAGCGCAATGAATAGCTATTTTTCTGGTTAGCGATAAATATTTATTAATTAAAGTTTTTAATATTCTAGAGGTCGAGGCCAAAGATGGACTTACCATCTTTTCTCACATGCTGTGCCGACTGCATGGTGGAGTCATGCATGGATATCAAGTCTCCGGGCGCATGGAGTAGCAACCGGCCCACCCCTTCACACCTCCTAAAGACAGTTAGTCAAAACGTTAAATTTACTTATTTAAAACTAGCGGCCGCTCGCGGTTTCACCTGCGTGGTTCCCGTTCCCGTGGGAATATCGGGATAAAAAGTATCCTATGTGTTTATCCAGGTTATAAACTATCTGTATGCCGAATTTCAACCAAATCCATTCAGTAGTTTTTACGTGAAAGAGTAACAAACATCCATCCATACTTACAAACTTTCGCGTTTATAATAATTATGTAGTAGGAAGTAGGATGAACTACCATACCAAACCAACAAAACACATTAATACGAATGTAACAGAAAAACAAGTTTATTAGTGCTGTCTCAATAATAGGTAGTCACAACAGCAATATCAAAATACAATCATATTTGTTGAACAGTAACTCAAAAAGAAAGAGAATTTAAATTAAACAAAAATAAATCTCATTAAAACTGATTAGGTAAAAAACGATAAGTAAAAAAAATAAAGATTAAACAAAACAAAACAAATCATTTAAAATTGAATTAAATAAAGTAACAACAATTAATTTAATGAATAAAGATTGAATTAAAAAAAATACATTAAAACCAATAAATACAAAATTGAATCGAATTAGAATAAAAACAAAATAGCTAAAGGAGACCTGTTACGCCCAAACATACACTCACGACTAATTGGCTATTTGACAGTTGTAACAATAAAATATGAAATATGTCGAAAATGGCAGTTTATGATTTAACGTTATTTGTAAATATTTTATTTTTACAAAATAAATTTGAGATTTCTTATCTGTGGATTACAAGACCCGAAACACGGGCGACAAGGGGCGGCCATGATTGAGCTTCATGTGACGTCACATTTCACAAAATTAACAAAAACTAACTGTCAGATTTCAAGATATGTTTCTTTATTTATTGAAATGTGACGTCACAGAGCAATATGTCACGTGACCAACCGTTTTCGCACGAAATTTGAAATCAATAAAGAAAAATATGTTTTTTTCTGTTAAATAAAAGTTTTTTCGAGAAAGAAAATATTGTACGGGGTATAAAATAAGCGTTCGTAACTTTTTAAATACTTTTTGAAAACTGTCAAGTAGCCAATTATCCCCGAAGGGTAAGCAGAGACTAGGAAATGGGTGCCGCAAAACCAGTCCACTGCCAGTCCACGTTTCACTAAATAATAACTGCACATGTACTCAGTGTAATGAGGTTGTGAGCCCTCTCTACTCTATGCTGTTGGATGTATGTGCAGTAGTCCGTTAGTCGCCTTTTACGACACCCAAGGGAAAGAGTTGGCAGTATTCTTTTAATAATGAGCCCGTGAGCCGCCACCAGACAGCTCCTCTTCATTTATGGTCAGCGGTATAAAAACTCATTATTCTTGTGATATATATAAAAAAATACTAATTGTTGCAATACCCTTACAGTATCTATAAACGAAATTATTAGCTAATAAACGTGGCATTTAGTACAGACTTTAGCAATGTCAGAAATGAAGTGAGACGATGTCCGCAATGTCTGCGATTGTGAAGTGAGATGCGAATGGCCAGTCAGGCGAGCGAGGGGGTGAGACGGGGGAGAGGAGTAGACGCCAACGGCCTTAACCTACCACAAAATGTAAAATTTCGACAATATATTTTGAACTTTTACTCTAGGGTGTGAGAATCAACATCGATTGGAGAAATTTGACAGTTTAAGATAGGTGGATCTGCAAACGTGAGCACAAACGTGAGTACCTTAAAACTTCATTTTGGAGCATTTGCTTCCTACCCGCGGTAGATAGGGGTTTGCATTCGTTCAGCCAATTGCGCACTTCGTTAAAATCTGCGAGTAACTGTAACGCTGCATCTTTACTGCAAAGCAAATAATAACTATTGAAATATAACTAAATTTTACAAATACATAATAACTGCTCAGTTAGAGCTTAAAACACAATATAACGTAATACGCAAGAAATCTTATTAAGAATGAATCGTACCATACACTCTAACGACTATTATCCCCTAAGGGTTAGTCATAGACTAATAGGCAATGAGGACAGCAAGACTGCAGTTCTCTGCCATCGTCCACTTTTCACCAAATAGCGACTGCACATGTGCTCAGGGTGACAGGTGGTGAGCCTTCGCCGCCCTATTCTGTTGGATGTATGTGCAGTCTATAGTCCGTTAGCCGCCTTTTACGACACCCAAGGGAAGAGAGGGGGTGGTAGTATTCTTTCACCGCTATGCGACACGGTTAGAGTTATTAAATAAAAATATGTTACCTACTTACAGATTTTGCGTAACTTACCTAAACCTAACTTGAGCTACATAAATATGATGTAGCCACGACTCACACATTATTCTTAGCACCATATTTAAGGTAGTTATGTCTTGGGTTGCTTTCACAACTGGCAGTAACATTTTATCTGAAAAAAGCAATACATGAATAGACATCTAAATCTGAAGATATAATGCTTAATAATTATTATTAACGTTGGATTTAAATATTATCAATTTTAGAAACACTGTTTTTTGGATTGATTTCCTCCTTGTTGTTGACGTTATAACTAAAAAAAATATAAACCGACCTCAATTTAATTTGGCTTGGCACCGTCTTCCAAAGTGCAAGTATTTTTTTTAACTGTAGGGAATTAATTAAGTTATTCAAGACAACACTTTTATTTTGTTAATTAAGGTTTTTTTGTTTTTTCTTGAGGTTGGCTTATATTTTGTTGGAAAGAAATAATATTTTTTAATATTTTTGTGTGCCTAAACGTAGGTACCTACGTAGTGAAT